>OY986042.1:34509064-35912398 GCA_963920215.1 Nineta flava
ATGAAGCGAATGTCAGCTGATATTCGAGCAAAAGTCACGCGCACCAGAGATGAAATGTGGGACGAGAGGATTTCGGCTCTGACCACTCGTGACAATAATGTATGGAAAATTGCAAAATGTTTGCGTAAACGTTCCAACAGACTGCCCCCTCTCTCGTCAGAAAATGGGTACCTTTACTCAGATTCTGACAAAGCCCAACTTCTTGCTGACACCTTCTCTAAGGCGCACAGCTTAACTGATGGCGACGAATATCACGACGAAGAAACGGCCCGCCTGGTGTCCGAATCCTTGGAAAATGTTCGTTCTTCCGTCATTAACCCCATCGATGTCGAATGCGTGTCACCCCGTGAGTTTTCAAATATCTTAAGAAAACTTAAGTGTAGGAAGGCCCCTGGTGATGATGGTGTAACTAATGTTGTGCTCCGCTATCTTCCTCGAAAGACGGTAGTGCAGCTCAGTTATATCTATACTGCGTGCCTGAGACTTGGTTATTTCCCTGACCTCTGGAAATCTGCTAAAGTTTTAGCGCTTCCGAAGCCGGGGAAGCAACTTAAGTCACCTTCAAGCTACCGACCTATCAGCTTGCTGCCATCTCTCAGCAAGGTCATGGAGAAAGTAGTTTTGAACCGGCTGCAGTCGCATGAAGATATCCACAGACAGCTTATCCCCCAACAGTTTGGTTTCAGGTCAAACCATTCAACAGTGAGTCAGCTTCACCGACTCACTGACCACATTGCCACCGGATTTAACTGGAATAAATCCACAGGCATGGTCCTCTTGGACATCGAAAAAGCCTTCGATACGGTTTGGCACGATGGACTTATCCATAAACTATCCAAACTCGATATACCAACCTATATCCTGAAATTCCTGATTTCATATTTATCAAACAGAAAATCCCAAATTCATATCCAACAAAGCAAATCGAACCAATACCGTGTCAAAGCTGGTGTCCCTCAAGGCTCCCTGCTTGGACCCCGGCTCTTTTTATATTATATCAACGATATCCCGAAGGATCCTGCTACTGAAGCAGCCCTCTTCGCCGACGATACGGCAATCTATTGCTCTTCTTGGCAACCGAAAGCTATTTCGAGTTGCCTCCAAACCCATCTATCCAGGCTTGAAAACTATTTCAAGCTATGGAAAATCAAGATAAATCCCACGAAGACTCAGTCCGTTTTGTTTACTAGAAGGAATAAATTTTCCTCCTACCCACTTGAATTGAAGATGTTTAACACTGAAATCCGGCAATCTCAAAGTGTCGAGTATCTAGGAATAACTCTTCAAAGGCAGTTGAATTGGGCACAAGCCGCCAAAAAGCGTCTTGCCCTTGGAAACGCATCCTTTGCAGGACTATACCCGTTACTCAACACCAAGAGCAAGCTGGACGAACGTTTAAAACATCGACTTTACAAGTCATGTATCCGGCCCGTACTCACGTACGCAGCCCCAATATGGTCAAACGTTGCTCCTTCGCACCTTGCGAAAATGCAAAAATTTCAAAATCGTTGTCTTCGGACGATTTCGAAAAAACCCCTGAGATATCCGTCTGAAGCTCTCCACGTTGAAACTGGACATCCTACTATCCGTAAATTTATCCAAACTACCTCCAAATCCTTTTTCCAATCTTCCCGCGAAAATCCTTTCCCGGAAATCAACGTACTGGGTCAATTTGACCCGAATACGCTGCTCTTCGGGAAAAGATTCCGCATGCCACATGATCTCGATTACAACTAATTCTGTTGTTATCTAAATTGTACATATTTTCTTTTCTTTCCGTATTTCTATTTAAGTTTAGTTTTAGGGATGGCTTATCCATCCAACCTAGGTTAAGTTTCATGTCAATGGTTTTGTATTAAATTTTTCCCATTTCTAAACGATGTTAAAACGACTCTATAATCTCGATGTATATAATTTAATAAGATGATATATTATAGGTAAAGCATAGGCTAGGAACTATACTTTAAGATGTGTTGTACTACAAGTTATGTAAAATATTGATGCAAAAATATACTTATTCTATTCTATTCTATTCTATTCTATATACTGTGCAACAGAGTAGGATAGTAATCAGTGTTACACCGATCTAGCGAGTGCTCAATCCATGAAGAATAGATATATTAGGAGATTGAACGACATAGGCAATTCGTCTGTTTTTTTGTCCTCAAAAACGTGTAGAGATCATAGTTATTATTTTCGCCACTAGCGGCAGTGCGAATCTGCCCGTACAGAATTATTATTATTATTACATATTAAAATCAACGGTTATCACATCTTACAAATAAAAATTGTATGTATAAAAATTGTTTAATTTTATAAATGTGAAAAAATGGGACGATGTTGTACAGGGAAAGCATAGATATACTGCTATATATCTATGAGTGAAAGGTTGTTTAAGGTTAGGAATGCGTGTCTGCATTTACGAAAGGAATATGGTCTGTAATTACCGGTTTCATCATCTTCTTTCTTTATCTAATATATGTCAGTTATTGTAAACATATATTGTATATTATTATTATTGCAAAATTATCACTATGATTCTTCATCTTTTAATTTATTGCAATTATTAAGAATTCTCTATTATTAATATTTATTTAATTATTACTTGATAATCGAAAACAATTTTTTATTATCTATAAAACTAAGACTTCTTATTAACTGAATGAAAGTGATTACTTGGCGCCTACATTTAAACATTTAAATTCCGTACGGCACTGAGACCAGTGACCTCTACTGATAAAAGATAGTTACACCAATTCTTGACCGTTTTTTTAACATTACGTTCGCTCTCCTAATATATCTATTCTTCATGGCTCAATCAATCGAGTGTTATATCAGCGGTTCTTTCCATGCTGTAAATACACTCTGTCGGATTCTTATAACGCGCCAAAAGAAGTATAACTTGACTAACAAAATTACTTCTTGAGTAATTTTTTGTAAGTTTTCTGAAATTGAAACGAAAGTTACACTACCGATAAAAAATCCATTTTAAAAAATAATACCGTAATAAAGTCGAAAGGTGATATAATACATTACTTTTAATTAAAAGAATTAAAATTTTTTAAATTACTTTTTAAAGTTCTTAATTGATAAAAAAAAAAAGTCTACTATCTTACCTTTCGACAAAATAATATTCTATAAATCAGTATGTAGTGAAACTAATTTAGAATAAATATCCATTATCGATATTTATACATTAACCTTTTGGTATCTAACCTTTTGATTTAACCTTTTATTGTATGTATGATAATAAATATTTCCATCATGAGTATTTATTTAACTATAAAGAAAGTCAAAATAAATATCATTATATTTGTATAAACATAAATAAACACTTTTTTTTTGCAGATAACGATCATATGAGACTACTATTTAATTGTAGTACGTGCTGAACATATTAAAAAATGTATAATAATTTTGTTACTTTCCAGTGTAAATCACACTACGATCAGCAACACAACACAATTTAAGAAGCATGTGCGTCTTTGAACATCATTTATTTATCATTTTCACTTTTATTCGATTAAAAATTATATTATTCGATTATAAATGAAATTTACAAGTGTGAATAGTCGCATGCTAGATTGCGTAGGTAATTTGGATGAAATTTTATTTGTTCAAACCCATTATTTTTGGGACGTACCTACATGTCTTTTTTTACCGACCAAAGAAGGAGGTACTCAATTCAACCTGTATATATTTTTTTTAAATGTGAAAAAATCTGTAGCGATACTATACAAGATTGTATAGTTCAGATTATACAATGGGACATTGTTTGTTAACGAACAATGTGACAGTGTCGGCAATCATCGGCATTGGTGTTTTAAATGGGAATTTAATATTGTACCTATATATGAATATAACGTTTTCTAAATGGCTAGATCTTTAATACAGGTTATAGATTCTATAGGAATATCTGCATTAACAAAATTTTGGAAATAAATCATTTGTCAATAAATTTAAAATAGAAAAAAACTGATATTTCAAAATATCACAATTTAGAAAAAAATAATTATTTGACATACACTTCCGTTCAATAAAATTGAACCAACCAACCTGAAATGTTAATTTTCTTACATTTCATAAAACTCCTCACTCTTGTAACTCTCTGTAGATTATTTATTTATAAACTAAGATAAGTAGTATATTTTTTAAATGAGAAAAAGAAATGGAAGTTTTATATTTTTTATTTATGTAAACAAGTCTGTGATAGAGTAAGAATATATACCCTCCCTTTTACGTATAAAAATAAAATAAAATATTGTATCTGGCAAAAACATTTACTACAAGAATAATCAAAATTGTGAGAGACTAATTCGGTTCAAGTCGGTTCAATTTTATTGAACGGGAGTGCACATTTTCTATAAAACTTTTGAAGCCCGGGCAATGCCGGCTTTTTCAGATATTACAGCTTAAAAAAAAAATTGTAAACCGTTTATCGATTTCGAGATGCAACACCTATCTTAAAAACTAATTTATATATGTCTAATTTTATATAAAAACTGAATTCCGTGGCTAAACTTTAGTAGATTTAAAAAAAAGTTTCATCAAAATCGGATAAAATATGTCAGAGCTGGACCAAAATACATTTTTTGGACCTTGATGACATCACCAGATTCTAAAAACCTATTTTTTCACAAGCACAGCTACATTTTCTCCGTCTTGGATGAAATGTTTTCAATATAGAATTGTATAGAGTTTATCGTTTTTGAGATGCAAGACCTATGTACTGACTATCTTAAAAGGAAAATAACTCTTTTTTATCAAAGTTGAAAGGCGTGACTAAAATTTAGTGGATTTGAAAATCATTTCATCAATTTCGGATAAAATATGCCTGAGATAGACAAAAATACATTTTTGGAAATTGGTGACGACACTAGATTCAAATAATCAATCTGGAGAAAGTTAAAAAAAAAGTTTACGCAACGATTCAGTTTCTAATTTAATTCAGACATCTAGTTATTTCAGTCCAAGATCCAGAAAAAACACTACAAAATCGACTGAAATTATTTACTCTATTATATGCAAAAAATGATGGTACGGTATCCTAAATAATAAAGATAATTCTAAATCATTGTTAATGCATCTTATATGAGTAAAATCTTATATTTATAGTTTTTAATAATATATAATGAACACTAGTCATATATAATAATAAATATTAAAGTTATATTAATAATAATATATAAAATTGATATATTAAATTTTACTTTCATTAATATAATTAAAAGAAATTGTTTTATAATTTAATTAATAATTTCTAATGGCAATAAAATAAACCTTTATTTTAACTTTTTTTGTATTAAGATAAGAAAAAAAACTTTGTATTAAGATAAGCAATTATTTTATTTATTAAATAATGCATTATCATTTAGTGTGTTGAGGTTCTACTATACGATGAATATTATAGCGCGATCATGATATTGATTTAAGTCATTAATTTTAATTATTATTTCTCTTTAATGTGTTATTATCGACAAAACTCCAATCTTAAAACGCATTACAAAAAATTATCTCAGGGTTACAGAATATAATGGATTCAAAATCATTTATAGAAATTAATAAAATTGTTGTTTTTTTTCCAATTCTTAGAGTTTTCCTGAATGGCAAATCACGAAACAATCCTGTAGTAAGAGCTTTTGGATTCTAAATTTTTTTAAATTAAATAATTGTAGCAGATATTTGATACGAAAAACCAATTTTTAAATTTTTTAAATCTGTTCCCCCAATACGCAAAAACGGCTGAATCAATTTTGATGCGGTTTTCCCCAGATAGATTATTTTACCGGGTAACATATAGACTATACTATTTTTTTCTATGGAACTTGTTTACATGGCAGCTGTCTCAAAGCCTGGTTTTTACACGTCGCAATATAGAAAAAAAGTTTAAATTCAAATTTTGTTAAAAATATGTTTTTATATAGAATTTAGTTTCGAAGTTTTAGTCAGTGTTGTGAGTAGAGGTTTACTGATCGTGGATCGTTAAATAAAAAGTCTTGTGTATTTGATGATGTCTTATTTATGTACACTTGGCGGATAAAAGTTGATGTCATTTTTTTTCAATTTTATAGTTGGTTTGGACCTTATTCATTCCTTTCGTTTAAAAGTTGTTTCGTTCGTGAAAGTTGTTACTATATTTATGTCTGCGACGTTATGTCTACTTGGAACTGGGAGGTTGTGGGTTCGAATCCCGACTACGGTAATTTATCAATTATGTTAAAATGGGTATATTCGTTTTGGGCGATTACACGCTTTAAGCGCTCATTATAAGTACGTGTAAGCGTCAGTTGACATCAATATTCCGTATAACGGATGAAAATGAAAAGCAATAGAATGTGTGTTTGAGTGATTTCCAAACCCCTAACATCCAAAAAACATCCAACTAAAACCTTCCAAACTGACAATTTGAAAAATTATGTCGGAAATGTAGGTTTTTTTCTAATAAGATTTTGTATGTTATATGCGTTTTTTGGTTTATTAAAAAAAAAGATTTAAAAAATTAAAAATATTCTAATAAAATACACTAAAAACAATCCGGTGCACATGACAGATAAATAAACAAACGCTTATAAAGTATTCGTTTTGGGAGTACGATTTGACGCCCACGATTCTGCTTTCTCGATGGATAAATCGTCTGTGAGCGAGCTTTGCCGGCATACTCAGCGTCAAGTAGAACACTAAAAGTAAAACCTATTTTGACAAAATGGAAACCCGACTTCTAAAATCAAATATTCTATAACAAAAGATGCACTAAAAAGTAAAAAAATAATTGCATATTCTTGTGCCAATTTTAGTCCACCAAAGCAAAAATTTTTGAATATATATGTACAATTATTGTTATTTTTGGAGGCGGTGTCACCATAGAGAAATTCACATAACTTTTGGACACCGCCTCCAAAAATAACAATAATTGTACATATATATTTAAAATTTTTTGCTTTGGTGGACTAAAATTGGCACAAGAATATGCAATTATTTTTTTACTTTTTAGTGCATCTTTTGTTATAGAATATTTGATTTTAGAAGTCGGGTTTCCATTTTGTCAAAATAGGTTTTATTTCTCGCTTTTTAGTGACTTTGAAGTTGTATAACTGATTTTATTTGTCTAAATATGGGTAGACCTACTAAACGACCAACTAATTTTTTTATCCGTTTTTTTTTTTTTTATAATTTTAAGTGCATTTTTTTACAACAGATTTTCAGTTTTTTTTACAAAGAATTTGGTTTTTTTTGTAAAAGTTTTTTTTTTGGGGTCGGTTTTTTTTTTTTGTAAAAAATTTTTTTGAAGTCAGTTTTTAAAAAATTTTTCTTATTTTCCCATTATGAATGAGTATACCCTTAAAAAAAAATTTCGCAGAAATCGGTTATCACATATAAAATGAGGATTTTCCTCGATTTCCCGGAGATCCCCAATCAGAATGCGATTTGGTGACAATGGGACCAATGAGAAACCAAAGAGTTCTGAGGTGACACACATTAAAAAAAAAAAAAAAAATACAGACGAATTGAGAACCATCCTCCTTTTTTGAAGTCGGGTTAACAACACTTGATGACCGTTTGACCAAATTTTATGTATCCATACTTTAATATACGTCATTTCCTCAAAATATTATAAAATTCATTATTACAATAAGAGAGTAGTTTTAATAATATAATATATACCAGGGTATATTTATATTTGGTTCCTTTTTTGTAACGGTTGAAAATATTTATCGCAGAAAAACATTTTGATGTAAATATGTCTCTCCTTCCGTCCGTCCGCTAACACGATAACTCAAAAACGAAAGAGATAGCAAGCTGAAATAAAAGAAGAGTAAGGTCAAGTTCGTTCGAATGGGAAAAATTGGACCATGTTTGGACAAAATGGGAAAAACTGCCTATCTTTGGCACCGTAACTGATAGAACAAAAATTTAAAGGCTAAAAATATCCCAGGTTTAAAAATAAACAACTATTGTTTTAAACTTGTTTTCATAAATTTAGTATATATCGGGTATTTACAGAAGGAAATTAATGTAATTGCATACATAAATAAATATCCAGTTAAATTAAAATATAACAAATTATATAATATAACAGTTGTTTTTAAAACAAAGGTTGTACTATTATAATTGTATACAAAAACTAAAACAACAGATTGTTTGTGATAAACATCTTTAGGTCTAATAAAAACGGATCCTTGTCACAGTGAATTGTTAGTTTATATAAAAAAAATTTTGACAAAATGGAAACCCGACTTCAAAAATTAAATATTCTAAAACCAAAAATGCACTAAAAAGTAAAAAAATAATTGCATGTGTGAAATATAGTTCACCTTAGCAAAATTTTTTAAATATATATATGTACAATTATTGTTATTTTTGGAGTCGGTGTCAGCGTAGAGAAATTGAAAAAATATTGTCGTTTTTATTTCGAAAAAATATTGTATTTATTTAAATTTTAATGTTTCATATAAAATTTATCCTTCACATAAAATTTGGACACCGCCTCCAAAAATAACAATAATTGTACATATATATATTTTAAAATTTTTGCTTAGGTGAACTAAATTTGACACAAGAATATGCAATTATTTTTTTTACTTTTTAGTGCATTTTTAGTGACTTTGAAGTTCTATAACTGATTTTATTTGTCTGAATATGGGTAGACCTACTAAACAACCTACTAATTTTTAGTGCATTTTTTTATAACAGATTTTCAGTTTTTTTTACATGCATTTTGTTTTTTTTTCCTAAAAATTTTTTTTTGGGGTCGGTTTTTTTTTGTAAAAAATTTTTTTATTTGAAGTCGGTTTTAAAAAAACATTTCTTATTTTTCCATTATGAATGAGTATACCCTTTTAAACAAAACAAAAAATCGGTGATTACATATAAAATGAGGATTTTGCTCGATTTCCAGGGGATACCTTCATCAGAATGCGATTTGGTGACAATGGGACCAATCGGAAATCAAACCCTTTAAAACAAAAATCAAAATCGGTTCATAAATAACGGAGTTCTGAGGTAACAAACATTTAAAAAAATACAGACGAATTGAGAACGACTCCTTTTTGAAGTCGGGTTAAAAATCATATTTCATTACGTTCATATATTTGATAAGACACAACATATTATTCTTAATGCAAATGTACAGCTAGAAGCAAACAAAAGTTTACATAATGCATTTATTTAATCAGTGATTAATTGTCTATTGATTGCAATAAATAAATAAAAAATTCTTTCGGTATCGGTTGACATACGAGTTGTAAGTGATTGCACCGTTGTAAAAGAAATCAGCCCCATAAAACCTCCATATACAGACATTCATTTGAACCTCCACATTCATTTGAACTATTTAAATGTTTATAAATTATGTACCGACTTCGATTTCAAAGTCTTAGGTTTAATTATCACTAGACTAAATTTGTTTTCTGTTTTTTTTTGTTTAGCACTGTCAACTCCCTTCAAAACAAAGTATTTTTTCAGAATGTTCGAACTGTTTTCCTATTTTTTAAATATATCGGTTATTCGTTTAAAAAAAAAAAGTTTTTTTCGATTTCAGTTACGCGACCATGCTATGAGAGCATGCAATTGCATAAGAAGAAACAATTGGTACCACAACGAAAACTAAAGTGTTTCGGTTATCACTTCCGACCGACTTATTTATTATAACGGCAAGGGTATGGTGTCATCGGGCCAACTAAGATATTGGTCGGAAGCTCATACACTTGTGGTTAATAAATAATTCGGTTTCGTTTCAAATCTAATATAGTTAATTCATGGATAACATAGTTTTTATTTTACTTACACATCTTTATTGCTAATACAGACTTCTCGGAGACGTCTATGGAAGAAAAAATTTGGCATATTGTTGTGTATACTTAAGCGTCACAATTCAATACTTGTCAAATTCCATTTAGATTACGTGAAACAAATATGAGAGAACTGCTGTATGCTTTATAGACAATTGTCAATGCATTTTAATTAAATATTGATAAGAAAAAATTAACTCGTCAACCAGGAATCAAACCTTGTCCCTCTGGATATCTAGTCCAGCGTGCTTACCGCTACATCATTCCATGTAAGGTAATCTAAATGCAATTTGGCAAATATTGTTTTGTGACGCTTAAGTATACACAAATAAAAAATATATTAATAATAATGTTGATATTTGACAACTAAAGTACTGTTAATGATATCAAAAAGTTGGCTCTTACGTCAGAGTCATCTTTCGTGTAGCGGCAAGTAACACGCTGGGCTAGATATCCATAGGGCCAAAGTTCGATTCCTGGCTGACGAGTTAATTTTTTTTTCTTCAATATTTAATTTATTTAGCATATACAGTAGAGTCTCACGAATCCGGCACTTCAATAGTTTGGCACGTCCAATAATCCGACACCTCTACTCCCGCTCAGCGTACGCGCTCGGGCATCAGTGTGGACTAGAAACTTGTCAGATAGCACGTATATATTTACCGCTCTGCGCACATTCCAGTTTAATACCTGAATTATTATGAATTTTTCTATACAATCCAGTAATCCAAACACTCCAATAATCCAGCACCCTCTAGTTTTTAATAGTGCCGGATTGGTGAGACTCTACTGTATTTAACTTATGAAACAAGACAAGATTGAGAGACACGCATGACGCAAGTGAATTATTTTTTTCGAATACAAAAAATATATTTCATCCATCCACTTTACACGTGAACAGAAAATTTGTTTTATATACAGTTTGTATTTGAAAAAAATTTCTGAGACACCACGGTCTATAACAGATATTATTTTTCAACCACATCATTATTTTTCAACCTTAATTAATTTTTTAAACTATACATATTTTATGCTGTGAGTGGAGGACAAGGAATTCATATGCAGACTAGGAATTGGTAGGTTGTGCGGCCTCAGCCGACTTTGATAGGAACTATGCCGATATTCATCTGGAGTTCGTGAAGAGAAACTGCAGAAAACCTTCACAAGCATAGTCGGTTACTTCCTTTTTGTCCATAAGCTGACAGTTTAGTCAATTAACCGCCCCATAAATGTTTTTTAATTGACAAACTGTCGATGTTGAGATTCGAACTCATAACCTCCCGGTTCCAAGTAGAGCGCCTTAATAAGCGCGGCTACCTGGCCGGTTTCGATGGTTCAGTTATAAATACAAGTACGGTGATCGTTAGAGACAAACCACAAATCGAAATGTGAAAATTTTCAAATTGAAATGGTTGGCACATACATTGGTCACACATTGCTTTACATAGATGTGTACTGAAATATTACAAATTCAATATAAATATAAATGTCTTCATTGACATTTTAAACTGTGTGTAAGAGTACACACACATATCCACAAAAGTAGCATTCTTTTCTCAAAATTTTGTAATCGATTTGTGCCGTATTTATTCGGTTTCCGGAAAAAAGGCTACAGATAAATGTGGTTCATCATAAATATACTAATAACTTTTATTCAAAACATTTTTCCAAAAAGTGAATGATTAAATCACAAATCCACTGTGAAATTTTGAAAAAAGAACGCTACCTATGTGGCTCTTATTACTTACTTACATATACTACTTATGCATTCGTTGTATCACATACAAACGACAACAATCATATTTTATATGCTTTTATGTAAAGTTGTTGTAGCAGTTTTATTACATTTTTTCCACTGACCTCTATATACATAGACTTACTATCCTACTTTTTAAAAATGGTTCAATTTGATGCAGACACATATGCCGACGGAAAAGAATAATTTTTATAATTAATTTTTTTTAATTTACTTTTATTTGAAGGTTGTTCTGCTCGGATATGGGATGTTGCTGGTTCCATTCCCCCAACATTGGCAGTTTTTCAATTAAATTAATTTTTTTAAATAAATAAAAATTAATGGAGCGGTTAATCGACTTAACTGTTGGCTTAAAGACGAGAACGAAAGCAACCGGCTATGCTTGTGACGTTTTCTGCAGTTTCCTTTCACAAACTGAATATCGGTATAGTTCCTATCAAAAACGGTTGCAGTTGCACAACCTACCAATTCCTAGTCTACATACAAATTCATTAAACTTTAGGGTCGGTAAACAGACCTAGAAAGGCCTATGTAACAGGCTTCGACCTCCCTCCCGCCTGCTACTACTATCTATTACATATAAAGAGATAGTTCGAGGTAGACAGGCAATTTTCTTTGTTTATATCAAATATGTTTCAAACTACAAGTCAGAAGACTTTGTTTATATGTTTAACAAAATCTACGATAGGTAGATAGATTGTAGAAGCTGCCCTGGCCGGGCTAAACTTCGACCATAAGGTCCATTGTGATGCCTAAGGATGTGAGTGGAGTGGAAGGAACTTTTGTGTATAGACTAGAAATTTGTAGGATATGCGGCTTCAGCCGACTATGATAGGAATTATGCAGATATTCATCTGAAGTTCGTGAAGGAAACTGCAGAAAACCTTCTCAAGCATAGCCGGTTACTTCGTTCTTGTCGATACGCAGACAGTTTAGTCAATTAACCGCCCCATTTTATTTCTTAATAATTGACAAACTGCCGATGTCGGGATTCGAATTCATAACCTCCCAGTTTCCAAGTAGGCATACTGCGCAGACATAACGCCTTAGCTCGCCAGGTTTAATCTACAATAGTTTTACTACTTAATTTCAAGTTTTTAAAATTTTTGTCTTTAGCAGTTCATTTTTATGGTAAATGTAAGTTTTTGAAAACTAATTCCAAAGAAACTGGACCTCAAAAAATTAATTTATGTGTATTTACTATAGATTAAGATTATATTAAAAATTCATATCGGTATCTTTATTTCGCTTTAATGCGCGTATAAGTTGAAGGAATTAAGTAATATGTATCCATACACAAATTTTAATAAAAAATTATTACATTATTTTCTGAACGCTTAAAAGTCCGAGCTAAAATTATATTAAGATTTACTTACGAGATACGGTCTTATTAATCAACAATCAACAGAATGATTGAAATTTTGGATAGATCATTGATATGTGTATGATAGTCATCATTCAACAATCTTGAATCAATGAAATGCTCATTCAAATAATATATAGACGGCTTGACTTTAGTCTTTTCTCCTAAAGCCGGCTTTAGAGTGTTTATCAACTTGGACCACTGGTTTGTTATACGCCATAAGGAAACACAGTCCATATATATAGAGGTGTATATATTTAGAATACAAAACATTTGCTACTTTATGTGAGACCGCTTCAGTCATTATCAAACAATATCCGTCATTGTTAATTTTATTTATTTTTTATTCAAAATATAAAATAAAACAAAGTCATCCTAATAAAGTCCAGTTTACATGAGCCGAGTCATTTAAATCAAGTCGATATCAAAATATAAGTTTTTAGAAAAATATTCCTTCTTACGGCTTCAATATTATATTTAACAAATTTAAATTGGCTTTTAATTCTAAAACGAAGTGAGACGACATTGGGTTCAAAGTTTTTAATAGTATATTTGGAACTAAAATTGAAGACATGTTTCGGGCAAGAATTGTTGAATATAAACAATATATACTTTTAATATAAAACGCAGCTGTTTTTTGTCCCATCTCTTACTGTTTTTTGAAATAAAATTCAGGAATAATGCGCTACAAATTCTGGGCTCATAAAAACCTCGTAAATAGGAAAGGCGTTCATACTCAACTTTGTATCCGTTTAAGGCTTTGTTCGAAATGGTTTCAAGAATATTTTCTCAATATTTTTATAAAAATTGATCGAAATCAGATCTATAAAATCAGTGTTGGTTCCTTTGAAATTGGATGTAAAACTTTCAAGTATCCATGTAAAGAATAAATAAGATTTAATAAAACTTTTTTAAATTTTTAAGAAAAAAGTCATTCAACTATAAAAAAAAGCTCCCAACTATAAAAATGCATATTCGGGATAAAAAAGCATATTTGTTTGAATCGTATTCGGGATAATTCGGTAAAATGCGAAATTCACTGAGTAAACTTACATCCAACGCAACCTCTAGTGACAGTAAACTTAATAAAACATTTTGCATGTTGTTTTTGCCATCCGAAGCCCTCAAAACGTGTACATACGTTGAAAACTCAACATACAATTTGGACAGTGGATACAAAAATTTTATTTTACACTATCTGTAACCCTGCGCTTTCATCCGCCCTAAATTTGAATTTTTATTATTAAAATTTATTTATTTTTAATAGTCTATAACCTTTCTAGTCATTCTCAACCACTGTGCCGTGGCACTATTGTGTGCCGCCGAATTCTTAAAGTGTGCCGTCGAATTTTAGAAATGTATATAGTAGAGTATTAACCAACATAAAAACTGTTAAATGTAGCAGACGATATGAGATTAGCATTGTCATTTTTACGACCAAATATAAATGAAATTATCAAAAAACATCAGCTCAAATTTCTCATTAAAATATTCTTATTATTAACTTGTAATTAATCCCGTAATAAACGTATTGTTGTTTTTGTAGTACATAATATTTTATTTTACATTCAAAATTAATATCACAAACTATTTTACACAGTGTATTATAGGTAAGTAAACAATAATTAAACTTATCTTTTTCTTTGTGTGGCGTCAAATTTTGAAATCGTTAAAAGTGTGCGCGAAAAAAAAAGGTTGAGAATCACTGGTTTATATAGCATAGGTGTTGTCTTTGTATAGAAGTTACAATTTACAAGATTAAAAGCATTTTGACAATTAAAAGAAACAAATGGAATTCTAATAATGTAAATTAGTCTTTACATACAAAATATACCACAATATTTCTCCAAATACTCGTAATAATGATTCTTTCTACTGATCTGATAATGGAGACAATCTGATAAAAATGTTCTACTTTATTCGTCGTAATTAACACATAACTACTATTGTAGCTGATGATAAAGTGCACGATGATAATTCAAGTTTTAAAACGATTATTGTTCTAGTTTCTAAAAATTCAATATGCACATGCCAAGTCTGAATGTTAAAAAACAAAAGGGCCGATCTATTTTGTCAAATAAAAACTTTGTAATCCAGTCAAAAAAAAAACATTGTAACTGCGGAAATTTTTATCAGAAGTAGGATCAGTGGGGACTTTTGATATTTCATTTGTGTATTTAATAGTCCACAGTACAGTACGGTTTTTTTAATGATAACAGGCTAAATTTTTGTCAGTAGCTTCCTTTCGACGAGACGCTCAACTTTTCTCTCGCGGAATTTCTCCATGATAGTGACGAAGCGCCGAGTGTAACTTGTATGTTTAACGAAAGCAAAAATTTTATCAGTAACAGTTAATTTGTTAGTTAAATTCAGAGATAATGTAATAAAAACTTTAAAAAAACTTGTGTCCTACAAAATGAATGGTGTGACAGGCGGGTCCCCCACCCCCAATATGTTCAAATAACGAGCCTAATAATAATTTTTCTTATTAGGCAATTATTATTAGTAGGGCTATTATTATTAGTAGGTAAACCAATAACACAAAAAAGCGATAACAAAACAATAACATTTACTTAACTAACACCACTGGACAAGTAATTTTAACCCCAATCATTATTGATTGTTTAATCATAATTTTTTCGTAATTTATAAAAAAATATATTTCAAAATATTGTTTATCCTACAAAATTTCAATCATTTGAATACACCATAAAAGTTTCCAGTATAAGCCAAGAAAATTTTTGTTATCAAACAATATGCAAAAATAGAACAGCACGTAAGCCATAAAATTATTATTCACAAGATAACGAGAAAATTTTTTTATTAACTCAATTATCATCATCAGACATTTTTAATGACGAATGTTACTTTATGAAAATTTTCCCTATTAACTTTGAAAATCTTTAATGTAATATAATCAACTCTCTAAATTAAAAGGAAATTTTCAGAAAAAAATAGGAGAGATTAATTGAAGGTCGGTTAAGATCGCGATATTTCGTATATTTTAATTGTCCGTTTTTAATAATGCAAATGAATGTTTTTCATTGCTTGAACGTCGATATTTATGGGTTTAAATGTAGGGGGAGAGTTGTATATTAAACAAGTAACCACCCTTTGATTTAAAACTACTGGGCTTCGTCCAGATGGACTGGTTCGCAGTTACACCACTGTGTTATAATTTTTTGAAACAAATATCAGAATTTATCTCATAATAGAAAAAATATAACACGATTTTAATTTCAGAAACAAAACCGCCATTTGTAAGTTTGTATAGGGAGCACAAAACGATACTCAGTTTCTATCTTGTATATGATATCATAGACGGCAAGCGTGTTTGGTGTAATAGCAATCATGCAAATGAGCTTCTTTTATTGCGTATTTTGTTTTGTTTTATATTCTTGCCTGATTATTATCGCCAAAGTGACTGTAGAAAAATTTATCCTTGAACAATAGGGAATATGCATGAAAATTTTTTTTCACATTTATTTTCAGAATATGCAAATACTGTTAATACTGTAATTATATTTAAAAATGAAATTAAAATCCGACAAATATCAAGGAAGCTATAAGCTTTTAAAGATTATTATCTGTCTCTTTCTTGCAAAAATACTAAAAACGGAGTTTTACGTGTATTTTAAAAGGTGAAAGTGTAATATGACGTCACATAACATATCAAGAGGGCTATCACCCTCTTTGTCTAATCGGAAATTTCAATCATTCATATCTCGCTTATTTTTAAAGTTATTTAAAAAGTAATTTTACCTTGATATTTGTCAAGTAAACATGCTTCAATTCAAGTGAAAAAAAATGTTCATGCATATTCCCTATTATCTATTACTTGTAGAGAACTATAATGGTTGAACCATCATGGTTGCGTTGGTTCCCACCAAAACAAATGTACAATTTACTGTTACACAAAGAGCAATGTTTCGCGTCGCCCGTTAACCGCCATCTATATGTTTTTACAGGGAGCAAACGATACCCAGCCTCATTCTATACAGTATAATGGAGGGAACTTAGACTGTTAAAAGATTGCAGAAATGTAAAAAGATTTCTTATTTGATTGTAGAAGATTTTACCCTTGAAAAATTTGAAAAGCTCCCACCATTACAATCATCAATTTTCGTCTATCGTCACGCCAGTTAGAGAGTCCAGTAAATATCTTCACTTGAGATATTATTATTTTTAACCCGACTTCAAAAAGGAGGATGGTTCTCAATTCGTCTGTATTTTTTTTTTTTTTATGTGTGTTACCTCAGAACTCCGTCATTTTTGAACCGATTTTGAATTTTTGTTTTTTTTGTTTTAAAGGGTTTGGCTTCCCATTGGTCCCATTGCCACTAAATCCCATTCGGATGAGGGAATCTCCGGGAAATCGAGGAAAATCCTCGTTTTATATGTGATAACCGATTTCTGTGAATTTTTTTTTTTTTTTGAAAGGGTATACTCATTCATAATGGGAAAATAAAAAAATATTTTTTAAAACCGACTTTTTAAAATTTTTTACAAAAAAAAACCGACCCCAAAAAAAAAATTTTTACAAAAAAAAAACAAAATGCATGTAAAAAAAAACTGAAAATCTGTTATAAAAAAATGCATTAAAAATTAAAAAAAAAAAAACGAGTAAAAAAAAAAGTGTTATAAAAAAATTCACTAAAAATTATTAGGTCGTTTAGTAGGTCTACCCATATGTAGACAAATAAAATCAGTTATAGAACATCAAAGTCACTAAAAAGCGAGAAATAAACCATATTTTGACAAAATGGAAACCCGACTTCAAAAATCAAATATTCTATAACAAAAAATGCACTAAAAAGTAAAAAAATAATTGCATATTCTTGTGCCAATTTTAGTTTACCTAAGCAAAAATTTTTAAATATATATGTACAATTATTGTTATTTTTGGAGGCGGTGTCCAA
Organism: Nineta flava; assembly: GCA_963920215.1. Classification (NCBI taxonomy): domain Eukaryota; kingdom Metazoa; phylum Arthropoda; class Insecta; order Neuroptera; family Chrysopidae; genus Nineta; species Nineta flava. The sequence continues at coordinate 34,526,891 of OY986042.1, forward strand.
AAGTTATGTGAATTTCTCTATGCTGACACCGCCTCCAAAAATAACAATAATTGTACATATATATTTAAAAATTTGATCAGTTATAAAACAAACCGTTATTACTCCCAATCTGCTATAATTATTTCGTGTTCATGCTAAAAATATTTCATACATTAAACCTATTTATTACACAACTTGTAATTTTTTTTCAAATATCAATTTATCATTGGCTACTAACAATCGAGTAATAAGCCTATATAAATTGTTAAGTAATGATAAAATAAAAAGCCCTAGAAATACGTAATAAAAACAAGGAAATAAGGTGGTATCATGCAAAGCACCTATATATCACAAACTAAAAATGAAGAATTCATTTCCTGTTTTAAAAGCGCTTTTCTTTAAATCCCATGTCAAGAGAAAACATTGTTTTTAATTAAATTTCAATAGAAAAACATTTTATTGTTTTCATGCTTCGAACTGTATAATTTAAAAACAAATACCAGAAACAATCAAAGCTTATAAACAAATGTTTATAGGCTTCATCTGTAGTGCCGGGTATTATAGTTCATATTCAATAATAAATCCGATTTAAAAAGTAAAATTATTTTTTGTTAATTCTATATTTAAAATCCTTGGGCCACAACCATGGTTCGAAGTTTCACTTTCGACGATAAAACCATATATAGTTTTATGGCTGCAATATAGTAGCGCGCTGAATTAGCCGCCATATTAAAGTTACGCCATAAATTGCTGCGTGTTTAAATCCACATATTAGTTATCGCCTAGTGGCTCGCAACACGAATGTTCGTTACATATGCCGATAAATGGTTAATATTTAGTCACTATTCGCCAGACTAAATGCAAGTTGTGATCATAGCTTAAAGTATAAATGTTGCAGATAAAATAGTAAGTTTTGAAGGCAGGTCACGTTTACATAATAAGTCTTAATCTGTAGGCAATCGTGTCTTTATCTGCAGTTACGAAAAATGGTCTCAGCACTTGATCTCACCTGGACTTTGGCCTCAGCATTTGCTTATATATCAATCCACTTAAATACGATTTTTTTAGCCAAGCAAATATATCCCAGCCAATGGTATACATACTTAGTATAAAATGTACGAGCCTCTGACATTTGGAGGGGTGAAATTGCCACAGTAATAGAGTTTGTTAGTCTTAATACTTTTTTGATAGCCCGTAAAAATTACAATGCAAGCTGTCAAAGTTTAGTCCCATTGAACAAGATCACAGTTTGAAATTCCTTTTACTTTTTAACCCGACTTCAAAAAGGAGGATGGTTCTCAATGTTGTTTTTGGGTACGATACATTTTTGTTTGTAAATAGCCGATAATCGATAAAGTTGGTGGAAACTAACAATAAGTGCCAAACTGTGTTTTAAGTAGCCAAGTCATGTTTTAAGCTTTATTTAAACTAATTGTCATAACAATTTTATAACTCGTAATAACTTATTGAAGGTCTGTTTCAAAATTTTGAGTATCTATTTTCGTACATACGTCTTTTCCATGGAGTCTATCACGTTTCATTAAATGTATTTTCTGATCCAATTGATTATATCAATAGAAGTTCCAATTATTATTTGACCTTCATAAAAGAACACTGATAAAATTGATAATATTAATTTGCATTGCAAGTGTAAACATCAATACGTTCAAAAAATACGTTTACGTAATAAGTTAATAAGGTCTTAGTTGACATAAGGAAATTATGGTTTTAATTCTTTTCTCACTTTCTCACAATTCTCTATTAATTCATGACTGAATATGACTAACATTACCAGGACTACGTTCCTTTAACAGGACGCAATGGTTCGTTCGAACGAATTTTGGTATGTTATTTATTTTGAAGTAAAAAATGTTACGTAAGTTTTTACCCGCGAAAATTTGAATTCGAATTTCCAGAGATGGTCATATGTACAGCCCGTTATGTTCACAGACGATAATTATTGTTTCAACTTGGATGACTTATCAGATAATAGTTGCACTTTATTCATTTTCCAAAGAGTTATCGCAGTTCACTTGTCTATTCCAGATTGTAGTCTATTTCAGAAAATTTCCCGGTATTGTTTAAGAAGGATTCATGTCTAAAAGTTAGTAAATTCACAAAGAAGCTAACAAATATTCAAGGATGTACAGTCATTGCTCGAATTTCTTTCCTAAAAATACCTACAATGGGAACGAAATATTCGCAGTTTGAAACCCATAGTTTCATCATTTTTGGCATATCATTTCGTGTAATTCATACCGTATTTTAAAATAACAAAAATAATAAATGTATAAATAAAATTATGATTGTAGACCAAATTTGTAAAACAGGAAGGAAGAACATACTTACAACAAAAAGTAGTTTTTATTTAAAAATAAAATAAAATATTCAAAATCGTACTTAAAAACAATATTTTCAAATTAATAACAAAAATATTTACCTACCTTAATTTGATGAAAGTAATATCCCAAAATAAAATTTAAAAACAGTATGCAAAAAAATAAAAGATAAACCACGTTATCACCAAATTATAAATATATTATTATTATCACTTCATAAGCCTCATAATTTTATTAACTTTTTTTAACACGATGACATTTAAATATTTTTTATTTTAATGACATAAATCAATTGTTTTTTTTTTTTTTGGGCGGATTATTTGAAATAAATTTTTTTATTTTAAGCACATTTTTTTATTGACCATATAGTTCGATGTCGTTCGATAAATCACACAATAATATTGTTATTCAAAAAAGTGGTACGCACTCAGCTGCAACCAGTACAGCACCTGAAGAATTAATAAATTACAGCATGTTTTGTGTTGAGTATAGAACGTTATGGTGGTTCATAAAATGTTGTTTACTGTACCCCCACCACTTTATTTTTGTATTATTGTGTCTGCCTGTGTATTGTATTGTATATCTTTTAAGTTTAGTAGTCGTAGTATTTTGATATTATGCATTGATGCATTATTCTCGTAAGCGTTGGTATCTGTTATATCATTAATTAATTATTAATCAGTGTGTTGTCTTTTTATTAATATTTCATTCATATTAATAGATCGTTGCGACGAGTCGCATTATTGTGTGTGTTTGTCTGTCGCCTTATTTGTTACTACTCTGCTGTCAAAGATGCTGTTGTATATATATAATACATATTCGTTGCTAAAATGTTAGTATTGAAGTGTTCAAATAAACTAGATCAATTATTACAAATAGTATTTTATTTTGTTTTTATGATAGATCTATGGGACATTACCGAACTATCATGTTGATAATTTGAATATTTCTAATGATGAAGAGCTTTTTTTGTAAAAGGTAAAACTTCAGCAGGTTCAAAGGATTTAATTCATAGAACGAAATCGATAAGGTAACTACCGGCCGGCCTCGATTACTTTCCACGTTTTCATGTTTAAACCTTACTTTTACCCGAATATGGAGTCTATATGTTTAGCAGTCTATGTAAGTACAATCCTGTTCATAAAAATTGAACGAGTAAGTCGCATTCGTTGTGTACTAAATATTTGTCAATAATTTGAATATTTCTAATGATCCTACATGAAGAGCTTTTTTGAAACAGGTAAAACTCGCAGCGGGTCCAAAGGCTTTAATTCATAGACGAAATCGCTAACGCAACTACCGGCTTCGATTACTTATTTTTACCCGACGACGGAGAGTTATGTGTTCAGCATTCTGTATATGTAAACTCTCATTCATAAAAATTGAACCAGTAAGTGTAGATATTACTAAATATATACAGTAACACATAAATTGTTTCAACTCGTTCAATTTTTTTGAACGGAAGTGATCCACAGATCTTAGACTATGTGACGTCATATACAACATGGTGGATATTACTTGCTTAGCAACAACAAAATTTCACAAATGTATTGAGTTTAATATCAATTGAATGGTTTCAATTCCCTAATGCTTAATATTATACTAAAAAGTATTAGAAAACTACTAAAAATCGACTACGGAAAAAAAACGTACAAGTTTGAAGAGTTAATATTTCTTCTAGTCGAAGGCTCAACTGCTGCGATGCACAAAGCAATACTAACAATTCACGGCCTTCGACTAGGCTTGTTGAAAAAATATCGATATATCGATATATTTTATTCAATATATCGATATTTTTAGCCGATATATTTTGATTCGATACATCGATATAAAATATTCAATATCGAAAATCGTATCAAACACGAAATTTTTTTCTCAAATTTCTGAACGAACTGACAAAAACTGTATTGTCTATGATTAGTATGTGTGTGCGGCGGCCTTCATGCGTTACTGTCACTCATTGTTTCATTTGTGAGTTCTTTTGCCTTATGTGATCCCTCATCTGAATTGTTTGTTTGCTTTTTCTAATTCAGAATTCGTGTTTCGTGACGTGAATCATGTCATCATCCAACGACCAGCAGTGTAATAGTATAGTTTCTACAGTAAGCTGCTATAGTAAGCTATTTGTTATTTCTCAAAAATATTAACTTTTTAGTTTTTGATGTTTGCAAATATTGCTTAATAAAAGGAATAATGATTAAAATATCTTCGTTTTTATTAGGATTATCATACATTTATGTCCATTTTGTATAAAAATTACTATTACTTATTATTGAGCCAGACTGAAACTAATTATTACTTTATAAAATACATTATTATTTAAAACCGCAAAATCTCTGAAAATTTTACCGATATATCGATATATCGATATTTTTTCCTCAATATATCGAGGTCGATATTGATATTTTAATAAATATCGATACATCGATATATCGATATTTCTTTTCACTTTTGACATCCCTACCTTCGACTATGAGAAATATTCACAAGGCTCTTCAAAGGTGTTTCGTGCTTTTTCGTATAGTTTCGTATAGTTTTTTAAACTTATTTATTTATTAGGTAACTGTTAGGCTTCCATGAAACGGAACAACACATGGTACGGAATCCAGAATTTAAATGTCAGTGACTGCTGATGGTCTCATAATCTCATATCGAATGTTATAACTAACATTTTTTCGTTTGTTTAGATTTCTAGCTTTATCGATTCCAACGATTTTTTTACCCAGATCAATTTTTGTTATAAATTTATACAAAAATGAGGAGGAATACCCGTTGAAAAATTAAAGGTATCTTATATCTTAATTTTCTGAAATGTCACCTCTGGAACTACTGATCCGATTCTGAAAATTATTCCATTGATAGAAAGCTACACTTTTCTCTTATTCGAGTGACATAAGCTATAAAAAATGTGACTTTTGTACACCCGTGTCCGCGTGGCATCTTTTCTTCAATGTTTAAAAACCTTTAAACATTGCGAGATAGAGAAAATTTTTAAATAGAAAAAATGTTTATCTAATAAATACAAACAACTTTTGTATGAAATATTTTTCCATGCAACTAATAGATGAGACACAACTTCAGTGTGAAGTTGGTGTGTATCAACTAGTCCCTTAAACAATTACAACTCTAGTACCACTCCAATTCTCAAAGCTTTAAAGTACTGAAGCACCAAATTACGTGACGCTTTGTAGATTTCTGCTGTTTTGTAATTTTATTGACCTCTATGAGATTCGATGGGCGGGGGGATGCTGCATCAGAATTTATAATATGAGTTAGGATTTATAATATCTTAGCCATTAATTTGAAACAAATTGGTTTTCAACAATTCTACGTAGTTTCTTCTTCATATGAGAGAAATTCGGATTGTAAATTAGTTAACTTTGTACACTTAAAGTTCCAATCTGCTCAATATCTTCACAACCCTTCTCAATATCGTTTTTTTGATGTTTTGTGATTTCTGCCATCGTTTTCAAGAAATTTGAACTATAAAAAAATTTCTTTCCACTTTGCATTGAAAAGTTCTGAATAGAGTAATTCTCACTTAAGACACAAAAATTAAATTAAAAATATGACGCCTCCTGTAAAAGTTTTGAGGTGTAAAGCATATATTAGTAAAAGAGTTTATTATAATATAATAAGTTATATTACTTTGAAATACATTTGCAATCCGGATTTCAATGGTTATAGCAACCAGTGCAATGGAAAACCTTTACTAAGTAATTAAAATTAATGAATGCAAATTAATAAAATTTCATTATAAACATATTATATAGAAATTAATTATTACAAATAAATAAACGAACCATAAAAATTAATGTAAAAATTAAAATTATGACGTAAAAAAAATTATTTTAGTTTCTCAAATATTTTATTCGTGTCTATATTTATTCATTTTTATATCATGCATGTAATTAAAAATTTTCGTATTCTATAATTATAAATTAAAATTTTTTATTTGAAAAGTTTTCACCAAACTCTCTAGATTGTCGTTTCTATATCATACTTTTATTATAATTTCATGCGTTCGTATTATAAATACGAAATTCACCCTCAACACAAGTAAACATGCGCAAGGGTGAATTTTGTACGCTCTTGAGCTTTTATATACATTTAATGTGGAATTGATTCAAGGGTTATTACAAAAAAAAAATTTAAAATTGCAATGGGAGATTATAACACAAAAAATGGTTGTAAACTTTATGATTTTTTAAAATCCGCATTCGAAAGTTTAATATCAATACTCAAAGTAGTTCGATTAGAATTGAAAATTCCTAATAACCTGTTTAATGGAATCTGGAAGTTAAAAACATTACAGGAAATTGTTTTATTCATCAAAAGTTTATCCCAGGCCCAAAACGCATCATTTCAAAAGTGTGTCATGTTGCGTGACGTCATTAACCACTGTGTTGTCAATCAATGCTAACACAAGTGTCAATGTTTTTATAAAGGGCGGCGCATAAGTAACGTTATTATTGACTACTATATTGAATGAGTATTTGTGCATCATTTGGTTTTAACTCGTGAACCCATTGAATCTTATATGAGAAAAGGTGTAACGTATGTAAAATTATTTGCAAAGATCACCTAGACATCATCAACTGCTGAGAACGTCGCCTGGTGGAAGTTTCGGGGTTTTCCTCAACACTTGTTTGCACCCGAGCTATGTTCACATCATTGCGAACTGCACGAGGTCGTCCAGCACGCGGAAGTTCACAGGCAGTCACATGTTGCCGAAATCGCTGAACTAATCGGTAAATTGTTGGAGCACTAGGTGCATTTCGAACATGAATAAAATATGAATAATCGAATGCTGACTTTCAAAATAAAATTGAACAACTTTGGTTCTTTGTTCTGTGATGAGTCTTTCCATCATAAATTTCCCAAGTTTTTCAAAGTTAATTCTGAAAAAAAAAAAGAAAAATGTACGTCAACAAAAAATGTATTCACTAATTAAATCATAACGTTACTTATGCCCCACCCTATAGAAAAGGCACGAAAAAGAATAATCTATAAATATTGTTTCGTACCTAGTTGTAGTAATTTAATTAACTTCCAAATTCCAGGAAAAAGGTTTATCACTTTTCCCAAGGAGGAAACTAATTTGAGGATTTCGAATTTTTATTGGTTTTTTAGTTTTTATTACTCGCACTTTGGAATTTTTGTATATAAACGACAATGGCTGAGTTTCAACGATGCGCTTTAAAGTGCATTGAGTTTTTCTGCCCAGCGAATAATTTTTTTATTTGTAATATTTGCAGCGCATAGAGGGTAATGTCGCGTTTGCACGCTTTAAGGCGCATCGTGTTTCGGTTTCATCTGAGCGGATCATGGGTAATGAAATCACATCGTATCACGCAGCGTTTTTAATGCGACCCGATTTCTACGACTTATATTGAAGAATTTAAAATTGAGCAATATCAACAAATACAAATATTTATCTATAACTCACTAGATCAAACTAGTGTTTCACCGAGGTTACGAGGTAACCTTGCCTCGCCTCGGCCCTCGGTTACTAGTCACGAGGCGAGGCGAGGCGAGGCGAGGTTCAAAATTTTAATCCTCGTTACTAACCGAGGCGAGGCGAGGTATATTGTCACAAAAACCTCGCCTCGGCCGAGGCGAGGAATTTGCCTCTACCGAGGCAAATTTACAAAAGGTAAATTTAAAAAATAATAATAATATAGTGATACATGAAGCAATAGATAGATTATTTGGCAAATATTTTTTCAAATGTCCAGCGATCCTACCTAGTAGATGTCGAAAGTCATCGTCTCTAAAATTTATATACATATATATATATAAGTTTTTTTTACCATATTATGTACATTCATGCAAAATAAGTCAAAGTTATTAAAAATTTTCCCTCACCTCGCCTCGTTGATAGCAAACCCAACCGAGGCGAGGCGAGGCTAGCCAACTTCTGCCTCGGCCGAATGCGAGGCGCGGTGATACGAAAACCCCGCCTCGCCTCGTGCCTCGTGAAACACTAGATCAAACGTTATAAGTAGTTACCCATGTCAGCGAATTCACAAAAAATGTGTAACTCTTTTCCCAGCTGCAAATGGATATTTAATCTCTTGTTTTTGGTGAATGTCTCTTTCGTTTATTTTCTTGCTTTTTCACAAGTTTTCAAATTTATAGTGTCAACTCTTTTTAAATATTTAGAATCTTTGGTTCCAAACACTTCAAGTTTTGGAAGGAAGTTTTATGAATATACTGCAATTTAAAATATGAAATCAAAATCCTTCAAAAAAAAATTCATAGCTGGATTATGCAACGGAATTGCTTGTTTCCTATCCATTATAAGTAAAAAAACATAGAAGAGTTAGTAAAAATATGTTTATCATAAATTATTTTCAATGTTTTTTTAATACATTAGACGAAAACCCGTTGAAGAATACGAAGAACGTATCATGTATAAATTGTTGGTACACTTGCCACAAAAATTTATGTCAGTTTTTTAAATTTTAAAGTTAATGCGTGCCATATTCATTTGGTTTTCGAATGAAAGTTGATTTATATTTTTAATGAACAACTTTTTCCGAAGCATTTTCCCGAAAAAAAATAAATTTTTTTAAATAACGTCAAACTTTTTGGTCTATTATAGTACTTTGAAATAATATCTAACCCATGCAAAGTTTCAACTTTTTAAATTTTATTTGGTTCATTTTATCAGGCATTTCCATCAACACGCTTTAAAAGTTTCGCAAATTCCCGGTCGTTCTGTTCTCTGTTACTAAAAAATTGGCCAAAAAGCCTCGTGATGTCAAATAATGTTAAAACAGTTTGTTATAAGTTATAAATAATGTCAAAATAGTATAATTTGTTATAATTGTTGATAGTTACTGAAGTAACAACATGTAGTTACCGTAGTGACAAAGATCATATGTAGTGAGTCCGCAAAGGTATCAAAATATGAAAGTATATTGAGATTTACTAGCGAGTCTGTAGCGGTACGCTCCTAAAATCAATTATGCTTTCTTTTAGAAACCATTGCTCCTCAACTAAATCCTAATCAAATTACCAAGGTAATAACAATTACCGTGGCTTTAGGAGGATGCAGTTGAGAAGCAATGGTTTCTAGCATAATTAATGGTTTCTAGCAAAGCATAATTGATTATAGGAGCGTACGACAATCTTAGCTCTAAACTTTCAGATACTTCGAATATACTATACTGCAAATTGCATTTAATAAATAAATAAAAATATTGCAAATATCCTATTCATGTACTATAAAACTATTAATATTTGATTGAAAATGTTTATGCTGTGTATACTGTGCTATTTTGTATCCAAATATATAAAAATATGTATTGTGAATATCGTTGTTACGCTGATTATGGCTGTATTGAGTAAGATTTTCTAATATTTCTAACACATAATTAAAAATGAAACATATTTATTTTTTTATATATTCATGGTTACAAAATATTTATGGTTATTAAAAATTTGTTTAAATTAATCATAACATAATATTTTATAACATCCTATGACCTGCGTTTTGGAAAGTTGGTCAAAGATTTTGAATAAATAATATTGAACATGGAAAAACATGATCCAAAAATAGTAGATTTAAAAAAAAATTTCATTAAAATCGGATAAAATTTTGTTGAGTTATCGAAAAAAACTATTTTTGAATCACGATGGCTGGCATTGGAATCGAAATAATTCATTTTGCTGTATCACAGTCAATTGATTTGCTGATTCTCATTAAGTTGATGTCAAATTTTACTAAATTTGGGTAGTGGATTTTAAATTTGATGATAAATCTGTGGGTTTTCAAGAATCAAGGGTCTTTATTGAATAAAAAAAATATATTTATTAGTAGTAAATATCAATATTTTTTTAAATAAGTTTTTTTAATGGGATTTAAATCCAATTCAAGTGGAAACATGATTATCTCTGACAATAAAATTGTACTACATTTGGAGAGTGAAAAACTAAAACCATTATATAGAATATTTAATGGACTAGTAAAATAGTTTAAATTTATAGTTGAAATTAACAAAAGTCGCCATTTTGCTTGTGTGGATCCAAGCAAGCCCACATATTCATTACATCGGACATATTCACTATAAAATATCTCAAAAAGAGCAACCTCTAAATTGAAACTACCACAAAACAATCGTTATACAGTATGTGTTGAAAAGCATTACTAATGGAGAATCAATGTTAAATAAATAAATAAAATATTCACTATAAAACTATACACATACATACATACATCTGGCTATAGGATTGTAGTATATGGTGTTTGATTTTGATGTCATTTTAGAGTGGGATGTTGTGATGCACATTATAATTGATAATATTAATCATTACGTATGTGAATGCATGGGAAATATTTGTTGTGTGTTTAATGGTATTACCGTATTTCAACAATGGGTTATTACACAATAATAGAAAAAGTGCAAATTATTAAATGGTACTTTGAGGGACATTGATTTATTGTGGCATTTGAGGATAGGCAATCGCCAAGCATTCGAACAGTTACTCATATGATTAGCTGTTTTGAAAAATGGGGTTGTATATCTAGTTGCAAAGACTGCAACAAAGATAAAGATGATGAAGTCCCACAAAAAAATTGAAGAGAGAGATATAGCAGTTTGTAGTTTATTATTTATTGACGATAAAAAAACGACTAGAGAAGTTAGTGAAGAACTGGGCCTAAGCAACTCTACAGTTGCAAACATTTGGAAGCGGAACAATTTCAAATGTTTTAAATATGGAAAAACCCAAGAGATTTTTCCTGAGGACTCTTATCACAGGATGGAGTTTCGTGAAGCTGTGATAGAAAAGGCGAATCGAGAGGATAATTTCATCAGAAATATTTTATTTACTGATGAATCATCTTTTCCATTACATGGAAAACATAATCCATCTGTCATGCGATATTGGTCTCAGACAAGTCAGCATCGATATATCAGAACCCGAACTTAGTTTCCACAGGAACTGATTGTCTGGACTGGAATATGGGTTGACCATATTATAGCACTTATGTAGTAGTAGTATTATAGGAATTATGTAGTATTTAAAATCTTTGAGACGCCTTGTGTATAGTTTTTAGATAGTGAGTTATAAAAATTTTAAAATTTTAACTCAGAAACTGATAAACTCTCAATGATAAAATTTTAAGCCCTTATTAACATGCGAATATTTTGTGAAAATATCAGATGTTTAAAGCTTGTCCTTATCTTGCCGGTTTCACGCAATAAACACTTAGTCCTCAATTTTCCCCATCATTCGCTTAGATATTTTAACTGTTCAAATTTGTACCAGATTTTCGATAGATAGATAGATAAATCTTGGGGTGTAAAAAGTATTGCACTTCGACCTTATGGCTGGCCCATTGTGCTTCCCCTTCTACTTCAGTCCAACGAGGATTGATTCTCCCATATCTTGACAATAGCCAGGAGTTTGCTTGTCTTGTTTTCCAGAAGGTTCATATATATGGGGTGTGAAAGTACCAGAGATCTTCGTTAATATGTAAACATGTAAATTTAAAATAATTGCTGTCTTTATAAAAAGAAACAAAAAGAAATTAAATATATATTTTCTATTTTATTCGCATACTAAATATTTAAAAAATTTTACACGAAAACTATTATTTTTTTCAAATATTGTTTTTATTCGTATAAATTTATTGTTTTTTTTTGTAAAAGTAAGTATGTAAATGAATAATGCAAAAATTCACTTTCATTTGATTTCATATATTGTGCAAAAATATTTTATGTGATTGATTCATACCATGCAGTAATTGGTGAGAGTAATGGAAACTATTAAAATTGATTTTAAAAATGAAATCAATACATTTTTTGTATTCCAACTATATTAATTAGTGCAGAGTTCAGGAAGTAAATTTTAATGAAACTTAAAATCGGATGTGTCAAAAATAGTTTTGGATATCCTTTGAAATGGTTTTTACGATTTCTTGAAGTAATTGATTAAGCCAAGAATTTCTTACTCTCAGATACACGAGAGCTCATCTCCTCAAAAAACTCTCCTCGAAAAGTTTGTTCAGGAGATATTCATTGTTAAGGATATTCCAGCATGAAACCACTTTTCGACATATTTTGCTTATTCTTTTTCACAGGCTAAAAATAACGTTTTCTAATAAATCCGGAAGTTTCAAAATTTTTGACCGTCTAAAACGCAAGGTAATTAATAGCAAAGTAATCATGCTCTCTCACTCTCTTTCATTAGAAGCATGTAAAACTTGATACCCGCCCAACTATTATCTGTTGTATTAAAAAAAATACTCGACAGAATTTAATCGCGTTTTACCGTTTTGTTTTCGAAATACAAAGGTTTTTTTAAATTTCAAAATTACATTAATTTGTATATATGAATAGTGAATATATCTATGTGTTGTATATATATATATATATATATATATATATATATATATATATATATATATATATATATATATATATATATTGCATTTCTATATATGTAACTGTCAAATCGTTCACATTCATAGAGAACTGACCGGAGGGTGGGGTTTAAAAACGGCAGTGTATTGTGTGCAACCGAAAGTGTTACCCAAGGTGTGTGTTTTATTTATGTCAAATAATAATTTTTTTTCTAAATTTTGACAATTTGAAATGTAAATTTTTTCATATTGTAAATTTATTGACAAATAATTTATTTCCAAGATTTTGTTAATGTATGTATTTCTATAGAAATTATACTTTAATAGAGATCTGGGCCGGACTATAACTTAGAATTGTCAGAAAACAGCTATAACTTTGGAACGGAGGGGAATTTTGAACTCCTGATAGTTTCTCTGGAATTGTAAAAGAAATTCTAGTGTCTTGTCTCTTCATTATTTTCCTACCTCCTGTAGTTTTTTCCTAACAATTTGGACATTTTTTCATAAGTAAAGAAGAGAATACTGCACACTAAAATTGGTTTCTTTTTTTCTGTTACCAGGCGTCCTGACCAAATTGGTCAGTTATCAGTAGTTATGAGTGCAAATTTAACAATGAATATCTCTAAAACAAAATGGTCGAACTATTTGATTTTTTCGAGGAGATGAGCGTCATATTGGAAGATTTGACTGTGTAGTTTCAAAATGTTATGGATTATTTGAAATTTGGTCGACATATACTAGGTATGTTCCATGAATATTTAAAGATAGTTTTCGAAATCTCTTTGACCGGCACAAAACCAATAGCTGAATTTTGATATACTTCACACTTAATGCTTGAAAGATATAAGCAAAAAAACAAGTTTATGACCTTTGGTCTTGAATAAAATTTTCAGGCGAAGGGACTTCGATAGGAATTTTTGACATTTCATCTATAATGATATTTTTTGCCTCTACCAATTTTCAGGTCTCCAGTGTACTTATACTAGAACTTAGACTTATCTAGTCAGCTCAGTTCAATACGTACGTCCGTTGTTTCCACGCCGTAACCACCAACAAACTTGTATATACATTATTAAATATTCAAGCAATTAAAAAATATTGATTTAAAGTTCACATTGATGAATTCAACTAAATCAAATATCAAATCAAAATAAATACTAGAGGGGATCACCACCCTAATTTTTGCATCGGTACCAGTCCTAGAATATACCAAGATATTCTGGCATATTCGATCTAAAACCAAGGTTAATAAGAGCTAGATAGATAGATAGATTGTAGAGGCTGCCCTGGACGGACTACACTTCGACCGTAAGGCCCATTGTGATGCCTAAGGATGTGAGGATGTGAGTAGTGCGGAAGGAATTTGTGTATAAACTAGGAATTGGTAGGATATGCGGCTGCAGCCGCCTATGACAGGAACTATGCCGATATTCATCTAGAGTGCGTGAAGGAAACTGCAGAAAACCTCAAGCATAGCCGGTTACTTCGTTCTTGTCCATACGACGACAGTTTTGTCTATTATCCGCCTTTTTTTTTCTTAATATTTGACAAATTGCCGATGTCGGGATTCGAACCCATAACCTCTCAGTTTCCAAGTAGGCATACTGCGCAGACATAACGTAGGCATACTGCGCAGACATATCGGCCACTTGGACTGGAAAATAATGAGAGTTAAATAAAAACATTAGACCGATGTTTATTTTTTGCCTGAATATTTAATAATGAATATACAAATTTGTTGATGGTCCGTGTACCTAGGGACATATATTTCGCACTAAGGTGACTAGATATTCAACACTACAGCTGTCTATAATCAGATGAAATTTTAAAAACTTTGAATAAATTTTATAAACTGTCTAAACTCTTTGCAGTGCAGTATTTATTATTACCTACATTCGAAATTTCGACAGTAAAACCTATGTAAAGTACTATGGCCTACACAAGTTGATGTTATAAAAAAAAAAATTTATAATTGATTTGTACCTTATTGATTCGGTTATCGAAAAAATGCTTCGAATAAAACTTGTTCATTATAAATATAGTAACATTTATTTGAAATTTTTTTTCGAAAACCGAATAAATAAGGCACAAATTAAATATAAAATTTAAAAAAATGACATCAACTTTAGTGGCCAAGTATACACATAGTGTAAATTACTCCTAGGAAAGTAACAACATATAAATTAAAAAGAATGTATTTTCTATTTATAAAAATGGTAAGAATATAATAATAGGTATACCTTTGATGATACCATGTTTAGCGTATATAATTAATTATATTATATATACGGAATATATAATAAAAAAAAAATCAATAAAAATGCATTTAATAGGCGATTTATATTATAAATGGCGATTCAAAGAAAGCTTATTTATATATATCCATTATAAGTAGAGTGTAAAAATTTTAAATAATAATAATTATAAAATCTATACAAGAATATTAATAGGTAAAGGTGTATTATCTAGAGCACGGTAGTGCGACAGGCCGAGTTTAAGGGGTTTTTGGCCTTCGTGTTAAGTGGTAAGCTACAGTGGTGATTTTTCGAATATATACTCTTTAAAGAATTATAAGATAATAAGTTTTCGATCGTCGTTAAGGAATAAACAGTTAAAAAGTTATTTTCATTCAAAAATCATAAAATAGCGGGAACGCCCATAATTTACCGTGTATAGTATATTACAATGTTCTCCGACTTCCCGATATCCTGTAAAATTGATATTTGGCATACAGTTAGATCTAGTACCATAACCGATAGAAAATTTATGAAAACTAGAAATTTACATCTGGAAATGGAAAATTTTTGCTTTTTTGTTTTGAAAAATTTAACATTGTAAGTCCATATACGTCTATTGTGATTGGTTACATCTTAATTCCTATCTTAATTCCTATTGGATGATGATAATAATGTTATTATTATAAGTTAATTGACCGAGCTATTTACCAAGTAAATAGCTTGGTAAACTATTTACCAAGAAACTTAATGAGGGGTGAATTAATTAAATGTAAGAAAAAATTTGGTTTAAATTTATTTTGTAAGTTTTCCCCTAGTATGTTTTCAAAATTTTATAACGCGTCAAGTTTTAAAATACTTGAAACAAAAGAAAGAATAACTTGCCAAGTTATAAAATTTTAAAAACATACTAAGGGAAAACTTACGAAATAAATTTAAACCAAATTTTTTCTTACCTTTAATCAATTCACTCCTCATTCAGTTGCTTGGTAAATATTTTACCAAGCTATTTACTTAGTAAATAGCTCGGTCCTTTAATGGGATATCATCACTTTTTAAGGAGCAACTATTATATGAAGTATCTCCCCGAAAACTCGGCCCTTTTTTACATTTATGTTTTTGATCGGATATTATCTTCTATACAAATCAAATAAAACTACAAATAAATTATAACATTTTGATGGAAATTTGTTGCAATAATGTTTTTATTACGTATATATTTAAGTGTTATTATATTTGATATCATGCAGTAAGCACTGGGTGTGTATTCAATTATAGGGTTTTTTTGTATGCACAATAGTATTTGCTATCTACTTAATAAAAATCTACAGAATGCCTTGCAGACAACGCACAGACTGAACCGGTGAGTCTACAAGAATGAAATTGTGTACTGGAGTTCCTTCCATAACGTAGGTCTGCGCATTGTGTGGATTCTTGAAAATTTATCCCTTAATGGGGTTAAATAGGGGATGAAAGTTTGTGTTGAAGTTCGTCGTTTTTGAAGTTAGAAACATGGAAGTTGGTGTTTAGGCTTCTGCTTATAAATAAAAGTCAGTTGTATCAGCAAATTCACCCCCTAAGGAGGTAAAACTAGGTGCGAAAGTTTGAATGGGAAGTGCGTCATTTTTGAAGTTAGAAACGTGAAGTTAGAAACGTGTAGCTATTGTTTTCGCACCAATGTTGGAATTTCCTACATTGATCCTACCTATTAGATGTTAAAAATCACTATCGCTAAAATTTGTATATATATACATATATATATACATATGTACTTTTTTAATATATCTGTGGACTCTCTAGTGGTCACATTTTTATTCCGATTGGAATAAAATTTGGTATTTCAGTTTCTTTTGGTATTCTAAAGGTCAAGTTCGTTAATGGATAAAATCGGTCGAGGGGAAAGGGGGTTTAGAGGGACGGGAAAAAAAAAATTTGACTATCTCCCTTAATATTTGAAAAATCGAAAAATTTATCAGGAGTTAAGTTGTAGGTATTAAGTTTTACTGTAATTTTGTTTCTTATCATTTTTCTGTTACACTAATATTTACAGAAATATTTACAATTAAGATTGAAAGTTAAAATTCTAATTATCTCTGTTCACATTAGAGTTTGAGAAAAATGATCAAGTAATGAATTGTAGTCAACTTGATTTTCTACAACTTTACTCCTTATACATTTTTCGATTTTTCTAATATTAAGAGAGATATTTAATATTTTGTGTTTGTTTGATACGAATACATGAAATATATATAATTTTGATTGTCGTTTCCATAGTAACTATTAACTATAATCGTTATTTTGCTTTTAATAAATTAAATTGTTTTGCCAAAACTAAAATCGTATCAGATATTATATTTCATTTTGATCACACTAAAATTATGACCGCTAGAGATTGATTTATGTATTCTAAGGAAATTCGCAAAGTTGACGCAGCTCTTGCGTAACAAATTTTTTATATTTGAGAAAAGTCGGATGGTTCGTGAGATGTTGTCAATGAGAAATTCCATCTAGTATTCCATCTGTACCAACAAAAGCCAATTTGGTTTAAGGAATGGCCGTGATTCTCCAACTAGACCTCGTTGAACAATCTTAACCAAAGTAATCCATCCAGGCCGTTGTCTTTTAGATAAAAGATCGAGATTGGAATCAGATATGGTAGATCTCCCACCCCACCTTCAGGATGCACTTGTCGCTATGACTATTGTCATAAACAGGATTTGAACCATAGACTTTTGAGCAGTATTACTAATGTCTTACTAACTAAGCTATGCTTGCTTTATGTTTATAATAACCAACTGCCGACCCAAAATATGAGACTCATATGTCAGAATTCAAACTATGTACAATTTTACATATAATTTATGTTTAATTAGAACCAGAGACTAAAGAAAATAATAACTTAGGAGAAAAATGTGTAATACAATCCTAGATATTAAGCTATATTAATATTTAGTTAATAAACGTAAACCGAAGTTATTCTGACGCAGAAGGCAGAAGAGACAATCTAACAAGGTCGTCTGGCGTGTGAAAGGTTATTTTTTCTATAGGAAAATTTTCCTGTAGTGCGCTAATAATTATTATATTCCCTGTTTTGTAACAGATATTCACTCGTTGGAGTCTTAGTTTTCCAAAATCCAATCGAGAGTTGCGTACATTTTCATAACCCTACTTTAATTTTCAAAACAAAAAGCAAACAATAATTATTTAATTATAATTTATTAGAGCTTTCAAAAATCGCGTAACTTCGGATTCGCGTAAGACGATAAC
Organism: Nineta flava; assembly: GCA_963920215.1. Lineage (NCBI taxonomy): Eukaryota > Metazoa > Arthropoda > Insecta > Neuroptera > Chrysopidae > Nineta > Nineta flava. The sequence continues at coordinate 34,545,085 of OY986042.1, forward strand.
CTATGGCCAAAAAATAAAATCTATCAGTAGATTGTTCTTAGCTATATAGTTTGTGAGATAAAAATTTTTGAATTTCTGAATGACATTTTATTAAAAGAAAACGGAATTTGTCATACGAAAATCCGGTTTACAGAGTTCACACAAAAATAACTCAAGATGCAATTTATAACAAAAATTTTGCATTTTTTGTAGAAACAATCAAATTGGTCTTATTATCGAGTACACAGTTTGGATTTGAAAGAAAGAAAAAAGTATCCAAGATGCGAATGAATTCATGTTTTTTTTTTTGTATTAATAAATTCATTTACCATGCATTTATATTTTTGGAATCACGGGCGTAGCTATAGCTTTGAAAAGGGTTCCAACAGTGTACAAAAAGGTAAACTAGTTTTTGTCCATAACCTCACGCCATAAAAAAGCAAACTCTAAGCGCCAATAAAATCAATCAATGAAAAACCACTTATACATATCATATCATCCCTATCACTCACAGTAATGATGCGGGCAAATAATTGGTGGATATTCGGCGAATATAAGCGGTTTAGCGAAGTTTAATGGGGGGTATGAACTCCCTAATACCCTCCCTTATATACGTCCGTGGTTGTAATAATTATTATGTGGAGTATGTATATAAATTTTACACTGTACAGCAGATTAATCGTGTAGTTTAGGTACTGTTATATATAAAATTTTTATTATATTTAAAAAGATAATTATTTTTATACTATTATTAATATTGAAATTGGATTTAACAGCTTCCATAACAAAACGCATAGAGTTTTGTGCGAACTGTTTGGCTATGCATATTTAAGCATTTCAAAAAGCAGTGATATCCGATCAAAAACATAAATGTAAAAAAGGGCCGAGTTTTTGGGGAAATCCTTAATGTAATAGTTGCAACTTAAAAAGTGATGATATGGGATAAAGGACCGAGCTATATACCAAGAGTGAGTGGAATGAATATAAAATTTATTAAGTAAATTTTTCCTTAGAAAATTAATATAATGAGGGGTAAATTGATTAAATGCAAGAAAAAATTTTGTTGAAATTTATTTCGTAATTTTTCTCTTAGTATATTCATCGGTCCTTGATAAGTGTGCAAAGTTTTAATTTAATCCGACGTAAATTATTTATTGGATATAAATTGGTGATATCCATTGTATTGGTTATGTCGTCAAATTGATAATAATCCTAACCCATATTCATCCCAATTGTTGGGCAAAGACCACCCGCATCGATTGTCATAAATCCTTATCGCCTGTTAGGTGCATCCAATAGCTGTGTTTGCAAGTTTGGAGAATTGTAAGGAATCCATGTAGAGCATCGCCGAGTCCAGTCCAGAGTCACTTTAATTTTTTTGCCAAAACAGAGGTCTTTAATTTTTTTCTTCTAATTATGGTTGAATTTATTCGATCGAATTTTTTGATTCTGCTACGCTGACATGTTCTAAGCTTAATTAGATCATTTTTGTTTGTGCCGAAGTCTGAGTACCATACGTGAGAAATGGGAACATAAATCCATTACGTTAGGAGTCGAGTTTAAATGAAACGTTGAAACGCCCAATTTGGAAATAAGTTATTTAAGATGTCTTCTAAAGTTTCTCTCCTCTGACGATATTTCAAGAGGATAGTGAGGTGTGCCAATTTTTGCTCCAATTTTTATTTACGGAAAAATGGTTATGTATAAAATTCAAGCTTCCGATTATATTAAAAAAGACATCTTGTATAACGAATAATTTCTACTCTAAAATATTTGGGGGCTTATATCGTATTTAAAAAAAATTAATCTTCGAAAAAAATTGGTCCAAAATCCTAAAGAACTCGATCTCATGAAATATTTAATACATCCAATACGATTTGAATTAAATACCTTCAATTAAACGGGTCGACGCTCAAACGAACAAGCTTTTAAAGTATCATAATATGGCAAATATTAAGAACTTGAACTTTGCTTATATTGAGTTTTCATTACGATTTTACATTGTATTCATACATCTTGAAGACCTGAAATTATGCCAAAATTGAAAAAGGGTTTTTATGAATAAATACGTTTTTGATTAAAAAAATTCTTTAGGGCTTCACTTTTACGTGTTCAACTTTAAAAATATTTAAATATTCTTACTCTTCTATCGAGGACGGAAAACATCTACACTTAAAAACGCATAAAAACGAATACGCATTAAAATCTTTTGTCAATTTTTGGATCAATATTGTTTAACTTTTTTTAGAAGATGAATGCGTGCCGAAAAAAAATTCCTAAAAATAGACAATATCTAACATATTCTCAGAATAGATTAATAACGATCAATTTTATAAACTAATCTACTCACACGTTAGCGTAAAAATATTTTTTCATGATACTCAAACACGAAGAAAACATATAAATGGTAAAAAGTTTGGCATAATAAGTAAAGCAAACGCTGGTAAATTTTTTGTGCCCGATATTAATAAATTATGAAAATTCTGCAAGATTGAAAATTCACGGGTATGTTTTGTAAGAGTTCTAAGCGTAGGAATATACACACATGGGTTGTATGATACGTGCGAGGAATAACATTATTTGCACTCTAGCACGTGAAAAGCTAGTGTTTCCGTTTGTTTTTCAAATAAATTGACTAACCCATATTTTTTTTCCATATATCATGAAAGAACAATAATTAAAATAGATAAATTTATACATAAATTTTTCCCTACACAAATGTACAAAAATTTGATGTATATAAAAGATTTTTTTATTCACAAATAGCACACTATCACAGTACTATACTACCTGATATTCGTGTTTGGAAGTGATTGGTACAAAACTATGCAATTTATTGTTTATAAATCATATTATTTAACGTCAACAAATATATCAAGCATGCTTAAAAAAAGCTGATATCATATTATAATATGATAGGTCGTTATTTTATGACAGTATTGACATATTTTGATTACAAATGCATTTTTATTTGATTCAATCCATATTTTTATGATTTTGAAAATTCATTACCATAATAATAGTTACTATTAATAGGAAGGTCACAGACAGTGTCGGACTGGCCACAGGGTCAAAATGGCGTCAGCCGCCCGAGCCCTACACGCAAAAATAGTTCATACACGGGGGAGGAAGGAAGAAATCGGCGAGGATGGTTTAGATCAAACAGCAAAGAACGGTATTTGTCTATCTCGAAGATATTCGGATTCCTGCCGAAGTTGTATACCATGTGCATTTAAACTTTTATCCCAATCTAACAAGATAGATAGATACATGTCGGGATCTAAAAGGTATTGCACTTTGACCTTATGGTCCATTGTGCTCCCCCTTCTATTTCAGGCAACATATGTTGCCAGGAGCCTGCTTATTAGGTCTTCCTAAAGGATCATATATTTGGGGTGAGATGCACCGCAATTTCACGGGTGTCAAGGTTCGCAGTTCAAAGATAATATGGCTGAATGTTTCATCCTCCTCGCCACATAATCTGCACACAATGGACCCGTTATGGAGTACCATTGTGTGCAGACGCTTCTGCAAGAAATAATGCCCGGTAATGAATTCGGTAACCCTCCGCAGTTGCATCATGTTCAGCTTCAGTGCATCGAGAAATAGCCTCTTGGTTGCACTGTGAAGCAGTATTTTCCCGTGATCCTACCGCGGTATTTTTTTCCAGTGATCACTGTGTTTAGAATTTGACCACTCGTTGATCACCTGTTTACATGCAGTCCTTGGAATTCCTGAAATTGGCTCTGGGCCTATGAAGGGCGTTCCGATTCCCTTCTTTGCTAAGGTATCTGCTTTTTCGTTTCCTTTGAAACCACTGTGACCCGGCACCCAGATTAATTTAACATTGTTTTTTTTTGTCTCGGAGAGGTTAGCTTGTGCAGCAACGTTTGATTCACTTTTTGAGGGGATTTGAGAGTTATTATTTTATTACTATGTTTCACCATTTTGGTCCCATGAGTAAATCGGGCCGTGTTGCTGTTTTTCTTATACATACGATCTCCCAAATCCGAAAGTAAGTAACAAAATGATTTTATTCGCTGATGATACGTCAGTATTTTTTCATGACAAAAATGAAGAAAATCTTATATTACATATCGTAGAAACTTTCACGTTCTGGAATAAATGGTTTGAAGAAAACTCATTAAAGCTCAATGTGGAAAAAACTCATTGTTGTATCAAAAATAACATACAACAAATTGAAATAGGCAGCAATAGGTTAATTGATACATCAGACCATGTAAGATTTCTAGGGCTGTATATTGATAGGAATTTTAATAATGGGGTGCACATAGAATACCTCTCGAAAAAACTTTCAAAACTGAGCTATATTCTCTACAAGATAAAGGATGTAGTAACTACAAATGTATTGCTACAAGTATATTATGCCCATATACACTCTAACATAAAATATAGAATATTGTTCTGGGGAAATTCCACAGCCATCGACAAAATATTAAAAATTCGAAAGCGATGTGTTAGAATGATAGCAAATTCTAAACTGAACGAGAATGCTAAGCCTATCTTTAGGAAATTAGGAGTCGTGACTGCCGTAGATGTGTTCATCCTAGAGGATGCTCTTTTCGTGGCAAACAACATGAATCTGTACGAAAATCATCACCTCGACCACTCATATGCAACACGTAATAAACTAAACCTGAAGGGTATGCAAACCACCAAAAAATATACATAGCGGAGTTCTCAACATGAGCATACGTATTCCAAATTCCAAAATATATATATATATATATATATATATATATATATATATATATATATATGTATATATCCAAAATATAATTCCAAAGAAAATAAAACATTCGAGCTCACATATTTAAAAAAAAACTTGAAAAAATTTTTACTAGAGCAAAATTTTTATAATTTAAGAAAATTTGTTGAATAATTATTAAATATACCCATTAAATGACGCATTCCATGTACATTGTACTCAATTTATATTAAGAATAAAGAATATTATTATTATTATTATTATTAGACCCTGCTGCCCAAGCCTTCGGCTAGTTCTCTAGGCACAATGCCTCGCACCGTAGCTTGCGATCCCTCCTCTTTTCTCCACCGGGCTTGGGACCGGCTATGACATACATACTCCTACGTATAAGCCACTTCCTGTAGAATCCTCGATTATGCAAGTAACTTGCGAGACACGATTTTCCGAGCTGAAGCGCATTAAGACGAAGCTTCTTTTTCTATTGGGACAAGAGAACGCTCTTCATAAAAGCACTTCTGGAAAACTAAAAGTTCTTTAATGTATAAATGTGGAGCAAAATTTTAGAAAGGGCTGAGTAAAATACTAATATCACTTTAGTTTTCGTTTTATCGTAAATTTACCGTTGAAATCATTTAGGTAGTTCACTCGTAAACCCACTTTTCATACGAATTTGATGAAATTGAAATATGATATTATTCTAAGTATTGTTCATTAATTTCAAAAAACAGTTTTTTTTGACCGATTTCAAGCGAGATATTTGCAAAGTTGAAATTTTAAACATGCATTACGTTCAAGCATACATTTTTTTTTATAAAACTGGAAATTTTTTGTATACATTTCTTTCGTATACAATATCGTTGAAATTAACAAACTAATTAAAAACAAGTGAAAATAACAACTAACTGAGTTAATTGCTTAAATATCGGTATACCCTAAATTTATGAAAAAAGGTTATTACAAAAGTTTATTTAAAAAAAAAAAAACATTTTAGTTCTACCTCTTACGGTTTCAAAGATAGGTCAAACAAAATCGGTCAAACAAGGTCCGATTTTGTCCATTAGAAAACACACACAAAATTTAAGTTTGTTATCTCTTTTCGTTTTTGAATTATTGTGTCCACAAACGGACGGACATGAAGAAATGGAAACCATTTTATGAACACCTATTCCAAACATTACAAACAAACAAGCTTTACAAAATCGGCATTAAACTTAATATACACTTGGATATTTACATATACTGGGTATAAAAATAAAAACAGATATTCGCGGATTTCTAAAAAATCTATTGATATTTAATGGAAACAATTCATGCAAAGTACAACATGTAGTTACTTGTATCATAAATGTTAAAACACTATATATCTTATACTAGATATGTTCAATGAGCATAATTGCAATAAGTAAATTAATCATTTTGTATTTTGTTATTTTTGCTTTCATCGTAACGAGTGAACTACCTTAAATACTAGTCAAATTAAATATTAAAGCTCTTTCACTTAAATTAAAAAAAACAACACTAACTAATCTAACCTTGATTATGACCCGAATATAGTTTAATTTTCTTCACGTTTTTCATAAGTTTGTTTATTTTTTCCAATAACTTTTTAACGAATAAACACATTCAAATTTTTGCATATGTTCGTGCTAAAAACTCTTAAATTCCTTATACCATATGGAAGTATATATGGTAACACATTAATAGATTTTAAATTTTGCAAATTTAATAACATACTTATAATATATATTTCCTAAAAAATATACAAATGCAACATTTATGCTGAGGTTAGTGAACCGAATGAATTTTAAAACACATTAGGTGTTTGAAAATATACGAAAATTTGTTGATACATCAAATATTTACATATGCTAATTCACACGCGAGTTTTCTAACATATGAAAAATTTGTTTATATAAATAAATAAACTACGCGTTATAGTGATAAGAAAATATATTTATGTAAATTTCTATCAATGAATTAAATAGACTGTTGATAATTTCAATATAAAGATCATTATACTCCGGATGAATAAAATTCATAAATTATAAAATTTTAAATTATAGTTGATGATTTTAATTAAGTGTTAATTTCTACTTGAAATATTAGAATGATAATTTTAATTAAGTGTTAATTTCTACTTGAAATATTAAAATTTTAGAAATAGGTTTTTGAATTATATGAAAAGTCCCAGCATATCCCTAAATAAAATTAATTTTACTTAAAAACAAGCAATGTAATAACTAACTGAGTTAATTGTTTGAATACCCAGTATATACTGAATTGTATATCAATGCACGAATTGTTAACAATTCTGCCTATTCAATGTTTATTTAATATGCATTATTTGTAAATGTTTGTTACATTAAATAATATTGAAATAGTAAAAATTTTCTTGCTTTTAAAAAAATGGATATTAATTTATACAAAACCTGGTATACAAAATTGAAATTAAAATAAAAACATACAGTATTTGATATGTTTGTTATGTATGTCAATATATCCGCATTCATTCTACTATTTATAACGTAATCTATTGAGTTTATGAAAAAATGTTTGAAACAAAAGTTGTTTACTTTGTAAAAACAAACTTTTTTTTGTTATATATATTTTTTTCAATCTCTTACGGTTTCAAAGATGGACACACTTTTCGCTTACCGGGATACGTTTTGGCATAAATTATGAGAAAACTATGGAGTTTATAAAAAAAATTTTCAAAAAAAAGTTGATTATTTTAAACAGATGGCGATTTTATGTTGATAAATTTTTTTTCTATCTCTTACGGTTTCTGAGATGTATATTTTCCCCTCTAGCGGGGGGAAACACGTTCTTATTATGCCCATTAACGAACTTGACCTTATTTTTTTGCTCTAGAACACACGCGTGCAGACCGTCACCAAATTAGCAACAAATAACATCTCCTCGGATAATAATTACAATTAGCTAATTCATACTGATGATGACTACTTTGTAGTCGAAATACGTATTTATAAAAAACAAAAATTTTTTGATCTAGAAAATTGGGACAAAAATCGAAATTTAATTCGAAGAATCCTGGTAATATAATGTTAATAAATTTAATATAATGTTGTAAAATTAAAAAAAAAAAAAGAATGCCACTTTTGATGTCGATTGTACAAGTCACGAATTTTTTCAAGCATTTCTATAATTTGCAGTTTACCTTTTCTTAAACAGCACACATCTCAAAAACCCTTAAAGAAAAAAAAAAAACCAGGACATAAATTATAGAGGATTTTAGGCTCTACTAGTTTCATTGCATTTTTAAACATGATTTGATGCATAGTAAACGCGATATTTTCAAAAAACATATTTCCGTCACCGTTCCACTGACACACCGTTCCTCTTAAATTGATTACACAAAATATCGATAACGTATTTCCATTTTTTAGGCATCCTGTATAATATTGATCATTTTTTTGTAGTTTATTTTTATAATATTGTAAAAATAAATTAAATATCAATTTTCATGACATTTATATAAAATTGATCGTCTTCAAAATAAAGTCACGTTATATCTAAATAACAACTTTCAAGGTTAGGTTTTCAATATGATTTTGTGATTGGATTTCTTTCTCCATAAGTACATTTCAAATGGGAAAAGTTTTTCTTCAGTTAAGTTATGAATATTATACTTTTTTCACTACTAAATTCTTTCTATAAAATATTATATTCTAGACCTATTTTTATTTAAGAGATACCACACTTCTAATCAATTTTGCAGGTAGTTTTGCATTTTCTATTGGTCAAAAGCAGTTTTTATAAAAATCGGAAAACTATTTGTTTCTCCATATTTACCCTTTTTTACTTAGAAATTGCAATGAAAAGCGTGTTTGGAAGTGGAAGAATATCTTGATAGTTTGGGTTTCTGGCGTGAAAAATAATTAATTTACAAGACACGCAAGACCAAGAGATAGAACGGTTCTGCTACCTGGGGAGCATCATTACCACAGACGGAAGAACGGCAGAAGATATCAGGCGCCGAATAAATAAAGCCAATTACCCGCTCGCGATGCTTTAGTCATCTTGGAGATACAACCAACAACTGTAAAAAACTGCGGATTTTTCGAACAAATGTCAAAACTGTTCTCCTCTATGGATGTGAGACGTGAAAAAAAACAAAACTTATTAACGATGTTCAGACATTAATTAACAGATGTCTGAGGTGTATCCTTGGGATATTTTGGTCGCAGGTTGTTTCAAACGAAATGTTGTGGAAGAGAGCAAATGAAACCCCCGTTGACAGAGTAGAAATTCGCCATAGAAAGTGGAGATGGAATGGACATAGCCTCAGTCGCAGCGAAAGCAACATTTCCCGGCAGGCGTTGGATTAAAACCAGCAAGGCTCCAAATGCAGAGGGTGGCCAAAGAACGCCTGGAGGCGAAGCGTCGAGGGAGAGGAAAGGGAGAAAGGCGGATAGAGCTGATCGATTAAGATCCTGGCCAAGAACCTAGTTCAATGAAGAATGTTCGTAGATGCCCTATGCTCCACTTAGAAGTTCTAGGACCTATTATATATTATAACAGTTCAAGACCCGAAATTTAATTAGACCCGAAATTGAAGTTTTACTTCCTAAAATAGTACCAAATGTTTGCTCGTATCCCTACGAAATCTCTTTGTCTAATATTCTAAAATATCTTCAATATAAACCTCTTTTGACCGTCCAAGTAGTCAAGCAGTCTAAGGCGCTATGTCTACTTGGAATTGAGAGGTTATGGGTTCGAATCCCGACATCGGCAGTTTGTCATTTATTAGGAAAAAAAAGGGACGGTTAATTGACTAAACTGTCGGGGTATGGACAAGAACGAAGTAATCGGCTATGCTTGTGAAGGTTTTCTGCAGTTTCCTTCACGAAAAAATATCTTCACATAAAATTATGATTAATCAACACAAATTTTTATTCCTACGAATTTTATAGACAATATTCTAAGGAACATAAAAAAAATAATTTGAGTGGCTCTAAAGTTACTCAAACTGTGATTTTTCGAACGTTAAAAATTTATAGCTCACATTTTACGTTCGTAATAAGACAAAAATTTGCCAGAAATTTTTTTTTTTGCAATTATTTACGAAAATTCCGTTTTGAACAAATATGGCACGAAGTTTTCCCGAAGTATCACTATTTTCAGTACTATATATTAAAGTGAATTACGATTATTGGCCGAATAGTTTTCTCTTTATAATTTTGATATATATTTTACATTACCTAATGGAAATTTTTTCTTTTCTTTATATCTATTTGTAGAGATATGAATTGTGTCTTTATCTACAATTCTCAATATGTAGTACCATTTTAGGAGAACCTTATACTCTTCCTTTTGTGAACATGTAATAAAGTATAAATTTCTTTTCCATCGAATGCAGGAATATTGTCTATTATATATGTACGGTTGTTGGGCGAATCCTGATACAAAATACTATACATAGAGAACAAGTAAAATTTACCCCCTGTTATGTTCACACAAAAAAACTCGTGAAAATAACAGTAGTAAGTTATTGATCGTTGTATGATACGTTCACTGAGTCTGTGATATACAAGATGTTCAGTAGACATAATATAATTCCCAAGCGGATTCTCTATCAACGCGTGTTTCTTCTCTTTAAATAAGGAAGTATATAATTTGGGCATTATATTTTACATATATATATATATATATATATATATATATATATATATATATATATATATATATATATATCTTATCTGATTATAAATCTACGTTTGGATATATTTCGAGAATTTTCATCTGATAAGAAAGAATTTCATAATTCGAGCCCTGTGACGGTGAAAAAAACGATCAAACTTTACGTAAACAAATGAGGATAACAACTACTGAGTTAATTACTTAAATACCCGGTATATATTGAATTTATGTAAAAAAGTTTAATACAAAAGTTGTTTATAAAAACGAACATTTTTTGTCCTAACATATTTGATCTCTCTGTCTTTTACGTTTTATGCTCTATCTATTCGTTTCAAAGTTGGTCAGTTTAGCCCATTTTGCCCAAACATGGCCCGATTTACACATACAAAATTTCAACTAGCGGTCTCTTTTCGTTTTTGAGTTATTGTGTTTACGGACGGACGGACGGACACCCAAATTTGCGAAAATGGACTAATTAGATCATTTTATGAACACCTTTATCAAAATTTTTTTTCTGCGATCAATATTTTCAACCTTTACGTAGTCGGGACTAAAGTTAATATACCCTGGTATATTATATATTAACTTACCGGGTATAAAACTCCATAACGGGTCCATTATAAGCAGATTGTGTGGCGAGGAAGAAACATCCAGCCACATAATCTTTGACTGCGAATCGCTAGGTTACAGCAGATACAGGATATTCGGTGCATCTCATCCCGAATATATGAACCTTCGGGAGGACCTGATAAGCAAGCTCCAGGCTATTGCCAACATATGGGAGAAGCGAGTCTCGTTGGACGGAGGTAGAAGGTGGAGCACAATGAACCATAAGATCGAACTGCAATAGTTTTTACCCCGATATTAATCAATCAATCAATCAATCTATTGTAATGTATGTATAATTTGCTTGCACACTATGTAAGTTGGTTTAGAAGGTCCGTTAATATTCGACAAAACTTTTAATCTTTGATATTTGACACCTTTAATTGCCTACTAATGTTTTCTCAAAAATTCAAAACCTGTTATCAATCATTTGAAAAAGTACTCAACGATTAAAAACCAAAGTTTTAACAAAGAGCATTATGGGAAAATGAAATTATTATATTTCAGCTTGTAACAACTATGTTAATAAATTTGACACTGTGATAAATATTGTTTTAAAATATTCTTTGAATTATATAGTTTATTTAATTGAATTAAAAAACTAATATTATCTATAACGATAGTGTTAATTATTTTAATCAGCATTTTTAGGCGCTAAAAAATTTTCACAGTTATACAAACATGCTGAAACAAGCGTGTTGTGATAATTTTATTTTGGTGGAAGGAATTTTTGTGTATAGACTAGGCCGATATTCATCTGGAGTTCGTGAAGGAAACTGCAGAAAACAGTTAAGTCAATTAACCGCCCTCTTTTTTTTCTTAATAATTGAGAAACTGCGGATGTCGGGATTCGAACCCATAATCTTCCAGTTTCCAAGTAGGCATACTGCGCCGACATAACGCCTAAGATCGCTCAGCCACTTGGAACAAAGACACTATATGAACGGTTAACCATTAACAGCGATTCATAACAAGCGTAAGCGTTAAGAACTAATATTCTTCCACTTAAATTAATTTTATATATTGCACTGGTGGATTGCCATCTTAATTAGCAGTCATTATTAGCGTTCAAATTTCTACCACCTATATAGAAAGAAAATATTTGCTTAGGAAAATTTTGTGATTTGATTTTTTTTCTAATTGGACGTACAGGAGCTTATTTCTCAAGACTGCCACCAAAGTCCTATTGGCAAAACCACCTCTGATATATTAGATAAATTTTTTATCATTAACCACCTGCACAACTGTTATTCCGATTGTTTGCTGAAAAATATATGCCCTACTATGTATATTAGATTTACAATTTAGGTGACTTAGTGCCCAAATCATCTATTCATATCCACCCTAAGACACATCTCTATATCTATATCAATATTACAATTTACCGGATACACCAAGTACCAAGCCCACCAATATTATAAACAAATAATTAAATTTATTGACCGGAACGCCATATAATTGTGTATTTATAATATTGGCATTGATGATATATATTTAGTTCTTATTAATTTTTTTTTATGAATTCAAACAACGTATTGATAGTAGTAAGTAAATGATATAAATCCAAGGCTTATAAATATATGATTGTTATTAGATAATCTATGATTAGATATACATGAATGCCTTTACAAAGTGTTTTACTAAAAGCCAGAAAATGTATGAAATTTGTGAAAGACACATCTTATTATCCAGTAAAACGGGTGGCGTAAAACGATGTTTCTTAACTTTAGAAGGATAAGGTATCAGAAAAAAAAGTGCATTTGAGTTTTAGTTCACAAATGGTGTCTTTACGAAATAAAGCTACAGGAAATAGTAGGGAAAAACTGTTTTACGTGTATAAAAATGTATCCAACATTCATAAAAATACGGGATATTAAAAAGAAGATGAAAACTTCTTTAACTTGAAAAGACTCCAGCATACGGGTCCCTAGCACCTAGAATTTTAAAGCTATACTTAATACCAGACAGTTTCTTTATTTGCCTGTTATATATGAATGCCATATTTCCGAAATAAATCTTTACCGTAGATCGCAAAATCTAAAATATAATCGCTATAAATCTAAAATATTTCAAATCTCGAAGAATTTCTAATGAATTAATTAATAATTCCCTATACTATTTTTAAGCATTTAAAATTGTATTAAGGATGTACGAGCACTGAAGCTTCAAAAAGATTAAGGCTTGATGTTTTGTTTATATGTAGTTGAAGTGCATATAAATCAATTCAGGGGTGAAGGGGGTTTACGGGGATCTTGAATTAATTATTTAATGTTAATGGTCGAGTTTTAATGCATTGCTCTTATGGAGAGACCCATATTTTGATATATTTTGATAATTTTCACTTGGAATAAAATAAGACGAATAAAAAAAAATTACGCAATAGAAACTAAAAATATTAATAAAGAGATTGATCCAATAAAATTCCGGTATGATGGCGCCTAAGAAAAAAATATTTAAGAAAACTACTGAGATTTTGGGTAAATTTTATTTCTGTCGGCGGTAGCTTAATTACCCGAAATCTCATGTTTTTTTCTTAAATATCTTTTTTGTTAGGCCCAGTATAACGGGTCTAAATTAAATTTTAATTTTAACTTACGACAAAAAATAATAAACATAACATTTTTTTGACATCAAATGCTTGATATGAAAAACCATACACATCTAGGGATGGGGATCGAACCCACGACCTCTGGCATTCCAGACCAATGCTCTACCAACTGAGCTACCTTAGATGTTATGGTAGTACTATGCATATGATCTTTCACTATCATTTCTGATGCTATTGTATTATTAATTTTGTTTATTTACTATTAACAAATTTTTCAAATTGTTTTTTTTTTTTTATAAACTAGCGTCTATTTATTTCCATTGTTAGTATGGTTGCCTTTCGGTTATGTTATACCAACGGAAGCGACTAGCTTTTACTTACTTTGACATTTGAGTAATATGTCTGAACATTGATAACATTTTTTTGACATCAAATGCTTGATATGAAAAATCATACACATCTAGGGATGGGGATCGAACCCACGACCTCTGGCATTCCAGACCAATGCTCTACCATATCAAGCATTTGATGTCAAAAAAATGTTATCAATGTTCAGACATATTACGTAAATGTCAAAGTAAGTAAACGCTAGTCGCTTCCGTTGGTATAACATAACCGAAAGGCAACCATACTAACAATGGAAATAAATAGACGCTAGTTTACAAAAAAAAAAAACAAATAATAAGCATTATTGTGATCTTTTATGAATGTACTATATAAGATTTTGAAGAATTTTATAAATGGACTAGATACATCAGCGCTCGTACATCATTAATATAGTTTTAGATTAGTAAAGTGAAAGTCTTTCAATATTTGAATTTTTGATTTTTGAAGTAATTTAATTTCTGATATCATGATATTCGAAATTTTTCGAAGAACCTAGACAGGTGGAAGAACACGAAGTAAGAATACGATTTAAGAATAAGAATACGAATAGGTAATAAGAATACAATAAGAATACGAATACGAAGAAGTAAATAATGGTGTCGTTAACAAAGCGAAATTTATATCGTTTATTGATCCAGACCCCATTCTTTAACAATAATCCTGAGAACAAAAAATAGAACATGTTCATTTAGAGACTGTAAGGTCTTCTTATATAAATTATACTGGAAAACGAAAACAATTGCTAATTTATGGGCTAATTTAAGATAACAAAAATTTCAGAAAAATGTTACTACCAACTGCGAAAAAGGGTGTAACACTCCGTGGTATAACGGTAGCACACTGGGCTAGAAATTAAAAAGTCTCGATACCTGGAGATGATTTTACCTAGAGATGAGAATTGAAAAATTCAATTATCTCGTAACCATAATGGAAATTGGCATTAGTATTGTATTTTGACGTATAAGTTTCACCGGTGAAATTGTCACCAAATTAGTTACAAGTAACATATTCTGCGACAATATAAGAGTAATTTTAATAATAGTAAAATTAACAGGAATAAATGTGAATGAAGGAAATTTTAACAAGAGTAATTTCAATATAATTTAAAATTTATTATATTTATATCCAGTATATTTAAATTAAGTTAATTTTCTATTTATTTTTATTTTTGTCTATTGATCTCGACTTTCTAACTATTTCTAATTGTCAAAGAGTAAAGTACGACTAACTAATTTATACTGATGATGGCTACATTGAATTTGAAATTAAGGTATATGAAGTTTAGTCCAGACTTCGTAACGCTTGAAAATATTAATCTTTGACATAAATACTTGAAATGGGTGTCCATAAAATGGCCTAATTCGTTCATTTAGGCATGTTCGTCTGTCTGTGGACGCGATAACTCAATAACAAAAATAGATATCGAGCTGAAATTTTGTATATGTGTTCTATAGCAAAAAAGTGAGGTCAAGTTTGTTAATTGGCAAAATCGGAACGTGTCTCCCCCCGTCAGAGGAGAATTTTTGAAACCATAAGAGATAGAAAAGGCGGCTATATGTAGATACATAACATCTCATATACTATTGGTATACCCAGTAAAGGTATTAACAATTCGAACATTGATATATGACTCAGTATATACTGAGTATTCAAAATTTTAACTCAGTTAGTTGTTACATTACTTTTTTTTTTGCAGATTTGTGCTGAATCCTTTTGGTTTTCGAAAAACTGTTTCGAATAAAAGAAGTTTATTTCCTAACAAAAATTTCAACAACTTTTGTTCCACGAATTTCTTCGAAAACTGAATAGATTCGACAGAAAACAATTAATTTTGAATAAAGAATGCCACCAGAATGTGGTCCACTGTATTATAGTCAGCAATTGTGGCGTTCTTTATTAAAAATCGTATGATTAATTTATTCCTTATCCATTCGGTTTAAAAAATATTTATTCTATATTCCATATATATGTTCCATATTCCATATTTATATTCCATATGAATGTTTCGAATAATAGTTGCTCATTATAATATATTAACAACTTTTATTCCATATTCCATATATATTCATAACTTTTATTCCAAACATTATCTCGAAAACCGAATAGATTTGGCTGTCCATTGTGCAATCGCAAATTGATTCTAGTTTTAAATAAACAAAACAGATCTGAAAGACTTTCTTTCGGCAAATGCAGTTTCGATATTCAGTAAACTAAAACTAATATAAATACATATAAGTACATCTGATAGTGAGAAATGATACACGTTCTACCATATTATTTAGGTAACTGAGTTGGCAGAGCACTGTTCTGGAATGCCAGAGGTCTTGGGTCAGAGGTCAATCCTCAGTTAAGATGTGTCCCCAGCCAAGATTTTTGATTTCAAAACATTAATGTCAAAATAATGTAAGAAATGTTCAGACATATATTAAATATGCCAAATAAACCAAAGTAAACGCTAGTCACCTCTGTTAAAATAACATAGCCGAAAATCAACCATATTAACAATAGATGGATAGACACAAATACGAGTAGTTTACAAAAACAGTACTATAAGTATATAAAACGGATTTGTTAATTTTTTGCATTCTTAAAAAAATTAACATTAAAAAGACATAATTTTTGTTTTTGTTTTTTTTAACTAAACAATAATAAATATTTTATCAGAAACTCGAAATTTTTTTATTTAGTTCTGTTCGATGTCGGCTGGAACGTCCTGGAACCAATAACATTTTACTATAAATAAATCTTTTTTTTTAATATTGTGTATATCGTGCTTGCATTTTAAACAATATATTATTATTATGTTATGTTTTTGTATCAAGTCAAATAGTTATGTATAGAAATATTGTGACATTCGCTGGCTTGCACTAATCCTGTAAAAGGTAATTTGCAATGATAGTTTATAATGATACGGAAAAATTTGTTATGTGATTTGGCTCGTGTATATATCGGTTTCTCTAATGGACTTTTAATTTGTTTGTAATTGGTTTTATGAACAAATTTTCTTTAAGATTTTATTCATTTCATAAGTTTATTATTAGTTAGACAGTTTGATTTTTCTGTGAAGGTCAAGTGTATGGCTTTTGAATGTTCACAAATGGGGGCTTTCATACCGCATCGATGATAGTGTATCATCATTTGTAATAGACTACAGGCTAATGGAAAAAATTACCCTGTTAAATGACCACCGTGAGTTTCGTTTAGAAGGCTGCTACTATATCAGAAAATAACTCTCAGCTCTAGGCTGTCACTTTTCAGACTGTACAGGTGAGTACATGGGAAAATTGAATTTTCCAGGTGCAAATGAGGAATTACGACTAATTATTTTTGTACGGCTTTCTTCTAGTTGATAGAAGTCAGTACGAATTAAACATTTGTACTGACTTCCGGTACCACTACTTTTGTACGGCACTAGGTTTTTCGTCATTTTTTAAAAGCTGTACAAAAATAATTAGTCATAATTCCTCATTTGCACCTGGAAAAATCTTTCCATGTACTCACTTGTACCGCTGAGAAGTGACGGCATAGGGCTGATAGTTATTTTCTGATATAGTAGCATGCTTCTAAACGTAATTCACAGTGGGTCATTTCGCAGAGTAATTTTTGCCATGGGCCTGTAGTCTATAATGGTAAATTTGCTGTGTACGACTATTTTGACCCCGAGTATATTGATTTTCAAATTTTCACAAACTTAGGATGATAAGTGGTCAAAATTACAAATAGATTTGAGATCAATTAGGTTTCATATCAAATTCGATAATTTGGCGAAAATAAAATTGATTGGTTTTTTGAAGTTTTTTTTTTTGTTAATAAAATATAACCAACAGTTTAACAGTCGGTGAAAATTTAAACACTACTTATGGTCATTAATTATACAATTTTTAAGTAAATTGGATGTAGTTAATTTTGAGTTTTCTCAAAGGAGAGAGCTGATCAGAGAAAGCTTCTTAATATACTTCTATACTATACTTCTACACTTTGAAGAAATCTTTCCGAGAGTACCAAGAAGATAAGAGCACCGTGAATGGCGTTTCTCGCCGTCTTACTCTTGAGATGTCTTTCTATCTATATTTATACCCGGTATATAAAATATATACAAAGGTATATTAAATACAGTCTCGTTATATCCGATATATATATGATATATACCAGGGTATATTTAGTTTAGTCCTGACTCTGTAACCGTTGAAAATAATGATCGCAGGAAAAAATTATTGGTATTGGAGTTCATAAAATGACTAAATTAGTCCATTTCCGTATATCCATCCATCTGTGACTGTCCGTCCGTCTGACTATCTGTCGGTAAACACGATAACTAAATAAGGAGAAAAATATTAACCAGCTGGAACTTTCCGTGTCTATTCTAGAGCAAAAAAGTAAGTTCGTGAATGGGCAATCGTTAAAACCGTAAGAGATAGAACAAAATTTTTAAAAAAATTTACTTTTTTACAAATATTCAACTTTTGTTTGAAACAATTTCAATAAACTGAGCATATACCGGGTATTTAAGCAACTAACTCAGTTAGTTGTTATTTTTACTACTTGTAACATAATAATTTTTCAACAAACAATAAAAGTATTGAACTAAATAACTTTTTAGCACTTAATATATGTTTATAATTCTTTTGCAACTTCGATGTCCGTCCGATATCTTCTGTCCATCTGCAAATATCTCAAGAATTTCATTTAGCTCAAACAGTGCAGTTACGCCCAAAGTGATGTATGAGATATTTTACAAGTGTATAGTATAATTATTATTATGAAATATCACACCATCATGTACTTTATCCAATGAAAGTAAAAATTTTTTAAATAAACAAAAGAGCATGTCTTGTACTTGATCGATCAACAAATTTAACGACAATAATACAAAAAACAAATCAAAAAAAATTTTATCCACAATACAGGTATTAATAAACAATACATCTTTTCAAAGGTTTAAAAGCTATGGCCATTCATTAATACAAGATAAATGTTCGTTATAAAACAACAATTTTCCTAAACATTTTTTCGAAAATAATGATTTTCGAAAATAATGATTTTCATAGTTTAATAATGATTTTTTATTACAATAAGTATTGAGGTAATCCATATCTAAAACTACGGTGCCAAAATTTTGTGTCAAGAGAAGGACATCATTGTATCGTTGTATTTTTCAACGAGTTTCTACAAGTATTTATAATAGAAAGTGTCAAAATGATTGCGTTAAATATAAATAAGGATATATTATAATGTCTATCATTTAAATTAAGATGTAAAAAAAGAGTAATTTCATTGCATTGCATTTGACAATTGGTTATATCCGCCAATATATACGATCTTAATCTTACGATTATATCTAATAACATACAATAATTGACATGATCGTAATAATGTTTGACGGATCATTAATTAAGAATTACATATCATGTATAGTGTTTCCCAAGCTAGTTCTCTACTAATCGCATTATAATCGAATATTAATGGTACTTTGTATTTGACGCCTGATAATATACCACAATTATCTTCTCAATCCCTTAAATTGTTTGTAGGAGTAAAATGGACACAATAATACAAATTTTATTAGGAAGTATGCCATTTTGTACAGTGTGACTTGTTAGCATGAGCATAATCTATGACAAATAATATTTGATAATTTCAAAAAAATGGAGCCCGGAAATGATTTGTACTGACAAGAGAAAAATTGGCGAAAACCTATTTATTCATGAATAGTGTCTATTAAAGTATGAAAAAAAGTTCGTATGATCTAGAAAATGATTCACATTTAAATCAGTTACAAAAAAAATTTTGATCAGTTGCAAAAAAATTCTTCTGATTTGTAATTCTCAAGATATTGGTACACACATTCCTAATTTTCAAAATAAAGAAAACGAACGCAGGGGCGCCGGAAGAGAGTATGCCAAAAGGTTCGAGGCCTACCCAAAACTATACTGGCCCACCCTTTGACCCACCTAGTCTCTTAATTCGTAACTACGATTATTTAAATAGCCCAGTGAAATAGTAAAAAAAATGTGCTTAGCTCTAAAAAAATGTAACTTGGAGTTATTAAAATCAAAATTTTAAAAAAAAAGTGGACCTTGAATTAATCGAGCCCAATAATAAAATCTTGAAACACGGTGATCTTTCCAAACATGGCGAATTTTCGTATCATTTGGCTGGATTAAAATTGGGATAATTACTAATCGGAATACATTGTTACGAACACCATAGTTACCAATGGTTACAAATTAGCTTGACATAAACCTTTATAAAATTATTTTCTAGGAGAATATTGATTAAAAAACTACACAAAGGTCTGCTTTATTCGTTAAACTTTGGATTTCGGATATTGAGTACGGAATTCTAAAAGTATCGACTTAATTTAATCTTTAGGACCACTTAGGTATGTTTTGTTTGTTTAAGTTACAAACATGACACCCCGATATCTAGATTTTTTATAAATTAGTAGGATATTTAGAACTAGTCTAGAGCTTAAATATATATTCTAAAACTATTACCTACCTATTATTTCGAGAGATGTAATGGTCGTATTTTTTTGTTAGCAATTGTCTGTTGTGGTTGTGGGTTCATTTAAATATTTTAATAACAATTAAAATTAAAAATTAGAAAAACCCTCATAGTTTACATCCACTAAATGTTTATGTAAAATAATAATGTTAAAAAGAGGCCTATACATCATAAAAAAATCTTGGAAAATAACTGATAATTTTCAAACGATTGAATCGCTTTTTATCGAACATACTACCACCGCAAGAAAAGCAGTTACATAATAAAAAACCGAATTCAAATCGGTCTTCGCGTTTGAAAACTTCTATGCCATCGACAGACAGACAGAAACTCATAGGCTTCAAATTTATAACAACCCTTTTATTGCGTCGGGGGTTAATAATAATTTTTTTATTGGCACTAAACATCCATTCATTCATTTAAACAGTGACGCTAGTATGTAGCTCGATCTATTTACTATTTAACTAACAACATATGTCGGTATGGTAAATATTGAACTTATAACTTGAAACGTTTTGATGAAATGCTCATAGATGTCTCTACACTACCATAAAAAAATAATAATTATCATATATTTTTATTATTATACCGTTTCGCTGAGCGTTGCATAAAATAATAATTTAATATTTTTTATGATTAAAATATTGAAAACTAATCTTTTTCTGCGCCGTATTTACGCTAAGACTATGGAATGTATTAAAAAATGTTTCAAACCAAGGTTGTTTGTTTTTTAACCCGACTGCAAAAAAGGAGGATGGTTCTCAATTCGTCTGTATTTTTTTTTTTTTTTATGTTTGTTACCTCAGAACTCCGTCATTTATGAACCGATTTTGAATTTTTTTTTTTGTTTTAAAGGGTTTGATTCCCGATTGGTCCCATTGTCACCAAATCGCATTCTGATGAGGGGATCTCCGGGAAATTGAGGAAAATCTTCATTTTATATGTGATAACCGATTTCTGCGAATTTTTTTTTTTTTTTTTGAAAGGGTATACTCATTCATAATGGGAAAATAAAAAAATTTTTTTAAAAACCGACTTCAAAAAATTTTTTACAAAAAAAAAACCGATCCCAAAAGAAAAAAATTTTTACAAAAAAAAAACAAAATGCTTGTAAAAAAAACTGAAAATCTGTTATAAAAAAATGCACTAAAAATTACAAAAAAAAAAAAAAAACGGGTAAAAAAAATATGTTATAAAAAAATTCACTAAAAATTAGTTGGTCGTTTAGTAGGTCTACCCATATTTAGACAAATAAAATCAGTTATAGAACTTCAAAGTCACTAAAAAGCGAGAAATAAAACTTATTTTGACAAAATGGAAACCCGACTTAACAAAAGAAGCACTAAAAAGTAAAAAAATAATTGCATATTCTTGTGCCAATTTTAGTTCACCAAAGCAAAAATTTTTAAATATATATGTACAATTATTGTTATTTTTGGAGGCGGTGTCCAAAAGTTATGTGAATTTCTGTATGCTGACACCGCCTCCAAAAATAACAATAATTGTACATATATATTTAAAAATTTTTGCTTTGGTGAACTAAAATTGGCACAAGAATATGCAATTATTTTTTTACTTTTTAGTGCTTCTTTTGTTAAGTTGGGTTTCCATTTTGTCAAAATAAGTTTTATATGAGATGCAAATATTTTATAATGAATGATTTTTCCTAACACGCACCGTTAAAAAGATTGGTTCTGGGCATGGATTACGCGATAAGGATGCATGGAACCATTATTGCCTTTATGTTGCCAGGTAAAATACATCCGTTTTATGCGTGATTGAGTAACAATCATTTTTACAAACTTTCAAGTTTATAATATTAGTACAATAACAATCCAATCTATATAATAATTCGTATGAGGTACTGGTGCGTAACAAGGCCAACTTTTTGCAAAATGACTATTTAAACGTAAAATTAAAACGTAATAAACGTAATAAATCAAAATAAATAGAAATGTAATAAACATTGATTATTTATGCTTCCGGTTATTAAGAAAAATCGTAACAATTTATTATGTTTCCATGAAAAACGATAATTTTTAGAACCTAGATTGTGAGCCAATTAGGAACCGGGTCTCTCTTATAAGGCCCTTTAAAGATCTTTATTAAGGCCCATTAAACCAGTCCAAGTAGCCGAGCGGTCTAAGGCGTTATGTCTGCGCACTATGCAGTACTTGGAAACTGGGAGGTTATGGGTCCGAATCCCGAAACGGCAGTTAGTCAACTATAAAAAAAAGGGGCGGTTAAGAACGAAGTAACCGGCTATGAAGGTTTTCTGCAGTTTCGTTCACGAACTCCAGATGAATAACGGCATAGTTCCTATCATAGTCGGCTGCAGCCACATATCCTACCAATTCCTAGTCTACTCACAAATTCCTTCCACTCCAATCACATCCTCACATCCTAAGGCATCACAATGGACCTTATGGTCGAAGTGTAGCCCGTCCAGTGCAGCCTTTACAATCTACCACTAAATCACAGTTATCAATATGCACTAAATAATCATTAAAATAAATATTTTCTTCTTCAATTCCGAGCCTTGTTAGGCTACACTACCTTACATATAAGAGGTTCATTTTAATATTTATGATTTTTTTTGCTATTTATTCATTAGAAAATGTTTTATTTTTGCACTGAAGCGATACACAGATAAGACGTCCAATTAATTTATGGACTGTAATTAAAATTACGAAATCGACTAACTACGTTTAAACTATACGTAATAAAAGTGTATTATAGTTAAATCATGAACGTATTTGCAAAATTTGGTGTGAGGTAATTTACTTATTAAATTCCGTACTTCAATTTACATATTCAGTCATTAGCAAAACGATAATTAAACGATATTTTTTAAGTGTTCAAATTAAACTGAATCTAATCTGCCAATCTGTTGCAAAGCACACTGTCCCTATTCTCTCAACTAATACGTTCCTGTACAGTAATTTTGTTGAATACAATTATAGCACTTTCTAATCTTATCATATGAAGGCATTGTATACATATTTAGATTATAATTACTTTATGCCAACATAATAATATTTTATGTTGAATTACAACAACAGAATTCAAAATAGTTCAAAGCTCTGTATGTAGTTATACACTGCACAGCAAAAAAAGTAACGCACTTTGAAAAATTCGATAAAATTTGTTTGGAATTTTTTCACATATCAACTACAATTTTAAAAACTTGTTGATATAGGGGTTAAATTGCAAAAACATTCTTAATAATTTACGAATAAAAAATTAAAAAAAAAAAAGATTAATTTGCATAAATTTTATAATTTAAAAAAATCCGAGCGATTTTATTTCGAGATTTTTAGAAGAAATAACTTTTAACAGTGGATCTACCCGCCTAGACCTTCTAGATTGTGAGATTCTTTCATAAAGTCTTTCAATTTTTGCACTAGTAGCAACATTAGGTTCCATACAAAGCCTTTGGACAGTCTTAGAAGCAGTAGAAAAACGATTCCGAAAGGTTTATATTAAAATCAAACGATTGAAATTCGAATTTTGGGATTGCCACCACGTATCCCATGGTGAAATCCAATAGAACATCTCTTGGATGAACTTGTCCGACATATATAAAGATGCATTAACTCTCCTGATAGCTCACAGGAACTCATAATAGATTTTGTACAGGAATGGAAGGTAATCACCCAAGATGACGTAGCGAACTTAATTAAAACTGTACCTAGAAGGCTTAAGGTAGCCATTAGAGCAAGATGGGTTACATCCACTGATAACATTTCCTTATTAAACAATTTTCGAAATAAAAATTTATAAAATTTACGAAAATTTATCTTTTTTTTAAATTATTTTTTCAGTAAATTACAATGTTTTTTTAAATATAATTTTACCCCTATATAAACAAAAACATAAACATAAGTATAAAAATGTAGAAAAATTCCAAAGAAAATAAAGTTAGATAAATTTTTCAAAGTGCGCCACTTTTTTCCCTGTGCAGTGTATATGTATATACTCATGTCATACAAAGTGTATCACAAAAACATACTTTACACATCAAAAGTATGAATAATGCTGGGAATAACTCAAATTCAGATTGCGTCGTTACTATTTGATTTTAAGAAAAATGTCACAAGAAGTAAAAAAAACATTAACTTATGTGAGACACGCACCAAATTAGCAGTGAGTAACATATCTATCTCCATTTCCCGGAGGTAGTTACGATTAACAAATTCATACTGATGCTGACCACTTTGTAGTCGAAATACGTATTAATAAAATGCAAACAATTGATCTAGAAATTGGGACAAAATTTGAAATTTAATTAACTTATGTATATTACATAGCTCGGTAGTGCGTCAGACCAAGTTTAAGTCTAGAGACCTACTTTGATATGTTTTACAGGAAGGATTATAGACGATTTTGAGACATCTGTATCTCAGGAATCAAAAAAGCTATGAAATTCAAAACGTAGCGTAAGGCCTACCATCTGATTGATTCATTTCAACATTAACGCTTTAATAGTTTTCAACAAATTTAACCCTATACACCACCGTGTAACGGAGAAATTAAGAGAGAGAAGATTAGTTAAAAGAATTTTATGTTACACTAGCACTGCCCGTCGCAGCTTCGCCCACAAAAATTGTAATTTTACAGATCTTATAATACTTAGTATTTAAGTAAATACACTGAATGTTTATGCAAAATTTGAAGTAGATTTGACCAAGGAATCACGTTGTCCCATCAAAATTTGCCCCCGTTTTTCACCCCCTTAGAGGTTGAATTCATATCGGATGCCTACGTCATATAAAGAACGCACCCTCCAAGTTTCAGGTCACTACAATCAGTGGTTTAGGCTGTGCGTTGATCTGCCAGTCAATCATTCAGGACAAAGCATTTTATATGTATAGAAAATATTTATATGTAAAAAAAAGTATTCTATGTAAGGATTAAGTTTTTTATCCCAAGTGAGAAGATGATGTAAGTTATAATTTCAGTCGTTTTCGAGTGTTAAGAAACAATCTTTATTTTAATTTCAAATTCACAATTTTATATGAAGTTATAAAAACAGTATGTTTAATTATAATTACAATAATTAAATAACTTCTAAAATATGTCTATTATTACACCCAACAAGGTGGAACGTAATATGGCGAACACAGGTCAAAACCAATTACTTAACGAATCGAAAAAATGAATCTGTTTTATACCATAGAGATGTGTTTGGCCTTGGTAGTATGTTGTCAAATATTTGCTTAGCTAAGCAAAATGACGTTGTGTATTTATATTGGAAAATATTCCCTTAGCTAAGTCACTTGACTATTCATTTATTTAGGGTGCCATACCAGAATATATGGCTTATATTAATTGGGTAAGTTTCTCAGGGCAGTGTATTTCTATTTTACTTAACAAATAGTTAGATTTTACAGCACTTAATATACAAAAAAATAAACTTACCAAGTAAAATATGAAATACCCTGTACTTGAGAAACTTACCCAATTAATATGTACTAATCATTTTCTCACTTTTCTTAAAAAACTTGGTCCTTACATTGATTTCACTACTTTTGTAGGTGAGCATTTTTGATTTTGCTGGGATATCTATACTTTTTTATTCGAAAACTTGGTCCCTCTACCATTTTAGTTTTCTGTCGTATTTCATATTATCTATATAACGTACACTCGAATGCAATATATTTGAAACAGTAAATCTCATTCTATGCGTCAATATTACTAAATATATATATATATATATATATACACTATGTTTAATTTACATTTAATATGAGAGAGTACATATGTACATATACATTAAGCAATGTGTATGAGAAGGAGGTCTTATAGGTTTGATATACAAGCATATTTTTCATAACTGTTCGAGTGGTCACCAACCACTCAAACCTATAAGACCTCCTTCTCATACACATTGCTTAATGTATACATATGTACTCTCTCATACTCGTTATGAATATTATTCACTATTTTGAAAAATATGCTTGTTTATCAAACCTATAAGACCTCCTTCTCATACACATTGCTTAATATATATGTACATATGTACTCTCTCATACTCGGGGTTCTATGATACGAAGATGTAAACTAAACAGACGGTATATATAATATTCAACAAGCTCATCTCTTTAGTGCTATAACTGGTGGCACCATTCCTTCTTTTGCAATTATAAGTTGTCCATGTAGGTGTCTTTGAGAACCAGCTCAAAAACTTTAATATCATCAAATTTTGTATACCGTGTAGATTAAGTAACTGCATGGGCTATAGTTTTTTGACAATTAATTACTTCAAAATTTGTATTAAACTAGAGTTGGTAAGGTTAATTTAGATCATGCCCAGATTTTTTTTTGGAGAAAAATTATAAACCTATATAAATAATAGAAAAATGTTTTTGGACAGATTTTGTAGATGATTTGCTGGGATTTTATGACCTGGAATCGTGTTGGACACTGTGTACATATTAAAATAGCATAAATACTCTGAATGTTATGAAAATAAAATGCGGTGTTCTATAAAATATTATAACTGGGGTGTATTTAACTATTTACGTACATAATCACATACAGTTATACAGAAGTGGCATCATTTCAGCTGATGAGAGGATTCTTCTTTGTACCAAATAAGAAGAGTATGATTAATATATTTTTAAGGATTTGATGATTTTACTCTGATGAAACATCTACTCGAAATATCTTTATTGTGTGGTGATATTATATTGAAATTAATTTAAATGTATTGTTGTATAGCTATCGTATATAATGGAATTGTCACATACAGCAGCTTCGAATGCGATAAATTTATTTGTGTGTTTATATTCCAACATATGAGACGTTTTTCACAACAAATAATACTTTCATGTTTAGCGTAACCTATTTTTTCGTAGTAATAACACTGCCGTTTTGAGTTAAAATATCCCATTTGTAAAAATTTCTATTGTCGTTTGTTAATGTGTTTTAAAGAAAATGACACTTTCCATATTTCGAGACAAATGGTTTAAACGTGGTATGTAATGTATATCTGACCGTTAAAAAGCCCTTAGACCGTTCTTACTTGCAGTAGCAGGGAGGAAGACGAAATTACAATTGTCATATTAAGTTGAGTTAGGATGTTCCACCATGAAACCACTTTTCGATAGATTTTCGATAGGGGCTTCCGCAGGTTTTTTAATTTCTCATTGAAGGGAAACTGCAATATCAACGAAAATTTCAACTTGGTATGAAAATGATAAATTATGATAAATTATTTTATTTTTCATTATAATAATGCAAACAGGGCACTAGTTTTATAATATAATAGGTTTAAAAAAGTTTTGATTTATAAAATTACCTTACACCTCACGACACTGGTTCGGCTACTTTCTCAGAATGCCTGAAACAAGGTTACCAATAAAAGCATGGGAAGCACGAACCAAAGAAACTCATTCCAGAGGACTCCCACGTACCAAATGACATCGCAACTTCCCTTAAAACAAGAAACATTGCATGAACAGAAGCAAAGAAACTTTCACCATCCAGGAAAATCTGGAGATCTCTCTGCCAAACATCAACACCTCCGGATTCAAGAGAACTGTTTTAGCAAGTAAGTAAGCATGATTTATTTTATTTTACTTCTTCATTCGGTTTTTGAAGAAGGACGTCGGATAAAAGCTGTTCATTAGAGATATAAAAATAACTTTTTGGCACTTTCGGGACTAAATTGACAACTTTACTCCCCCCAAATAGTTACTAAAGTAGTACATTTTCTGCCATTTTTTTTTCCCATGCGAGAAAAAGTAAATTTAATACGTATCCTAGCAACAAAATCAAAATGACATTTCTTTTTAACAAATTTTTTTAATTTCATATTTTTTCATTAGAAATAGAAATGTCATTTTGATTTTGATGCTAGGATACGTATTAAATTTACTATTTCTCCCATGGGAAAAAAATCTACTTTTTCTCCCATTTGGGAGAAAAGTACTACTTTAGTACCTATTTGGAGGGAGTAAAGTTGTCATTTTAGTCCCGAAAGTGCAATTAATAATATATTTACCGTAGGACTAAAGTGCCTTATCCCTTGAGTGGTCGGTCCTTCGGGCGGAGCCCTCAGGAACAAACTCCACTCACATTGGATTAAAAGAGACACTTTAGTCCCATGGTTAAAAATATACTATTATTAAAAACATTTTCCCAAAAACCGAATGAATAAGGCAGAAATCAACAATACAATTTTGAAAATGAGCCCAATTTTTGTGGACCCTTGTACAGCGAAATTTCACACCGAAATGTTGTAGGATTTAGAGAAAAAAAGAACTAAAACTGACAGAATGACTCAAAAATAGTAACTTTAAAAAAAAAATCATTGAAATTTAGCCAAGATATGCTAAAAATTGATTTTTTTGATTGATGTTCCCGATTTAATAAATTAAGTGTCAAATTATACTAAATTACCGGTACAGTTTTTCAATTTGATGTTAAACTGATCATCATAAAGGTTTTGAGAATGCAGGACCATAATCCACATTTCGTAAATTCGGTGCAAGATACTTGATGAAAATAATAAATATAGAAATGATTACAATTATTTTTAAATGAATGAGATTCGAAAATAATATCAAATGAATGTTCTTGTTAATAAGTAATGATTGATAAATATGTTTGGCATTGTCACATGTCCATGTGGTGGTTTACTATTCCTGTAAAACGAAGTGAGAAGCTTTTAATATTCTCTGCATGTATTTTAAATGCTAAAATTATGTTCAAACATCATAGGGATGCATCGAGTCAATATAAATAGAGTTCGAAATATATTAAAGGTTAATTCACCTTCACAATTATTAAAATTTAAAAATTTTCGGTATAACAGGCCTAAAAAAAGATATTTAAGAAAACAACAGAGATTACGGGTAAATTTTATTTCTATCGGCGGTAGCTTAATTACTCGAAATCTCAGGATTTTTTCTTAAATATCTTTTTTGGTAAGCCCGGTATGACGGGCCTAAATTAAATTTGAATTTCAACTTACGACAAAAAATAATAAACATTATTGTGGACTTTTATGAATGTACTATATAAGATTTTGAAGAATATTACAAATGGACATGTGCGAATACATCAACGCTCGTACATCCTTAAAGTGAAAAATAAATAAATAATATGCTTGTAAATGCGAGATTCGAGTAATTGTTTAATATACTAAATGAACTGTCCCAACAACCTTAATATTATATTAAATATAGATATCTAAAATAGAAGGGTTAAATTTTTGATAAAATTAAACTTTTGTATATTAGTTGATTATTATGAAATGAATGTAGTGATGTTATTATTAATATCACAAATACTTGATATGATAAAATAGAGACACCACCCACATCAAAATCTCATCAACAATAGTTATAGTATATAGTGTAGTGTAGACGTAACAATGTTGTTATTTATTCATTTATCATCACATGTGTTGTATGCATTTGACAGTGAACCCAAAAATCTGTTATCTTTCTCTAGTTGAACAGTACAAACTTCCTATATCAGGGGTGACAAACTTTTGTGCATAAATCTACTTTTTATCATAAAAATGTGTCGCGATCGACTGTACTATTTGTTCGATACTACTGTACTATTTGTTCGTACATGTGGATAAGTTGTTATAAAAATGCACAGTAAGGCTTATTATCTGATTTTGAGATTTCACTTTCATGATTTTTTTTGGGTCAGGAAAATTGGACCCAAATTTGACACCATTGAAGAATGATATAAGATTTTTAGACTTATACTTTGATAATCTATCAATAGCCCGCGGGAGTGCACCTGGTACTGAAACATCCTGTATACCCCCTTATGTAAAAAAAACCATAATTATTTAACGGCCAAAGTTAATTCAAATTAGTTTCAGATATAGAATTTATTTTATTGCCTTAACCTTAAGACTGAATTTGCATGTCTCTAACCAAGGAATCATAATTAGGTGTATATCTTGACAAAGAAAACACTAATGAGTCTTCAGTATGGGAATTAGTCAGGACAGAACTTGTTTAGTCTTCGTTAACTTTAAGTATGAAAATGTCGATTCACACAGGTATGTCGATCGTAAACAATAATAAATATATTCGCTACATTTGGTGATATTAGATTATATTTCACGGTTGACGTATTTCCAAAAATCTTCTTGCTTGTAAAATTAAATCAGTTAAATCAGTAAAATTATAATCAATAAAATTATAATATCATTTTTAATACCTTTTGCTCCGTATGAAATATTTTTGCAATTTTTTTACTAATGTGCTTCACGCTTAAATCTTTTTTAAAAGAAAAAGATATAAATTACACAATTTCTTTATTTATTTTTTCAAAATCTTGAAATCCTACCTCAAATTCTTCAATTATTGCTTGTCAAGACATCGTGAGCGATCAACCAAAATTGGTTTCGCAATCAACCGGTCGATCGCGATCGATTTTTCGGCCATCCCTGTTCTATATAACTTCACTTAGTTCTACTTTTTAGTTTCAAAAGTAATGTAATTATAGTTTTTATTGAATTGTTGTGGTTTTCCTTCTTCCTTCTTCTTTATTGTATTATTTATTTTATAGAAATCTAATTTAAAAAGCAAACCTAGCGTGATAGATATTTGGATTTCCTTCTAAAAAATTATAAAAAAGATTAGCCACGTAGGAGTTACGTAGACTAAAAGAATTTTCTTTAAGATAGGAATTATAATGAAATTAAGTTACCTTAGTGATCATTTAATATTCATTATAATAACATTTAAGTCGTTCACATTTTTGTAAATATTAGAGTGAAAGAAAAATGGTCAGTGGATAAATTGAGGATATTCCTAATTTTTCCTTTTCTACTAAAGGAAATCGAGATGACCTAATCAATTCAATCGTTTTTAAGAAATAAAGAGTTACTCTCAAAATCGTATAAATTGGATACATTTCGGAAACTACATGTTAAATCGTCAAACCAACTGGATTTTTGTGTTTTTTTGGTCCAATTTACTCTATAAACCAACTCGATTCTTATTCGATTTGTATGCAATTCGCCATACAAGCTAAATTGAGCCCAAAAAATTACGAAAATCAAAAAGGATCTAAATAAAATGGTATAAAGACGCACCTAGAAAATTATTTGATAAATCGTCAAATCAAATTGATTTTTGTGTTTTTTAGGTCCAATTTACTCTATAAACTAATTTTCATTCAAATCGATGGCTAAGAAATTTTTGTGATAGATTTTGCGCATTAACAATCAAGCTTAAAAAACGAAAGCACATCCTGTCAAAAATTGTATTTCCTTAAAATTGTGACATCTAGTGGGTACAAATATGTACGTAAATGCGCTAAAAGCTGGAAGCTTCAGAATCGTAATATACCGTTACTTTGTATGATCTTACAGAGTCAGAAATATAGATAATGAGCAAATCGGCGAATATAGATGACAATCTTCGAGGGCGTCATGAAAATGATCCTCCAGCTCATTCTTCAAGTAAAGAAATCATCATGAGTAAATACGTAATTTGCTTAAATGTCCGATTTCCGTGTTAATATTTCAAAAATCACTACGGCTGGTACTATTGCCTATTTCTTTGTGAGTCAGAACTGCCAGAAGTCTACATCCAAAAAATATTGTGATTTTACTATTATTGATTCTTCAACGAACTTCTAAAAAATAATTAAGAAGAACTTTATCCACAATAAATTAAATATCTGCCTTTGTAAGGAACAATGCAAGTTCATTGCAAAGGTTTAAATGTTATTACCATCCATCAACTTTCAGGGTGGTTCTCTTGTCGCCATCTTACAAACCTTTATCAATTACAAAATGGTAGTACATAGACTATCATTGTTAATACTATTACCATAGTTATAAATGCTTATACTACAGGATGTACGAGAAAAAATAGTTTCTCAATTTGAGAAATATTTAGGTATATGCCTACTTAAAATTACGGTACTATATTTATTGTTCAGAATATGGCAAGCAATGCCACGTTGAGGTACATTGTTTGTTATGAAGGACAATAATAAGCATAAGCTAAGGCAATTAGAATTGACAACAATAATAAATTATTTAACAATTTTTACTTTGTCATACTAATGATTCACATTACATTTAGCCATTTTTTTTCGGAAGGTTTATGTGTGTAATTCATCCATATTAAATCCAAAGATAATGGATGAATCTCGTTTATATCTAATTAAGACATAAAAAGGCGATTTTACCGCGTTAAAATGCGTTACGCTGATTTATGATGACGGTTATATCAAATTAATGTACTCCAGAACTGTATGTCCTAAAAAGGCTTACAGGAAATCCGTGATAGCATATGTATATCTTACCAGTCCGATTGGCCGAGCCGTTAAAGGAACTCTGCTCGCAACTGGGAGGCTACTGGTTCGTTTACCAACGGTGGCAGTTTGTCAATGAAATTAATAGAAAAAATTTAAATAAATTAATGAGTCGGTTAATTGACTAAACTGTCGTCGGCATAGTTCTTACCAAAGTCGTCTGCAGTCGCACGACCTCCGAATTCCTAGTCTGCATACAAATTCCTTGGCATCCACCCACATTCTTAATGTATAGGTACCACAACGGATCTAACTACAACTTTACTATAACTTTAACCCGCTACAACTTTACTAACCTAAATGCCTATCTTCAACGGATAACCCAAAATTACAATTTTTATCTTTCAAAATTGGTTAAAAAATAATTTGCAATGATTAATCCTTAGACAATTAAATCCGTACATCAGTGCGATGCCGGAGCGGGTCGATAATGGAGTATTTACTATAGCGATTGACTATAATCTAAAGCGTAACATAATCAATTTACTGTGATTTCGGTTTAAAGAATTATTCCATTACACTCTGTGTCTGAGTGCTAGTACATATATGAGGACACTTTGTGTGAAACCAAAGTGCACACACGTCACTTTAAACAATGAGTGTATAGGTATGATCAAAAGCAATATAATTAAGACGGATAGAAGCATAGCAGCTCCTATAGGAATATATATTGGAACATCGGTTGGAAATAGAGAAGTTATAGGTGTATGTGTGTTTTTGAATGACTGACAAGTAGTGTGCATTGAATTGAATATTTTTAGTTGTTTCCCTCAGATAAATATTCTATGAGTTAAATATTATTTCGTATTGTTTCTGACATTTATCAAAATCACAATCATTATTCAGAGGAGTACACGTATTTGTTAAATTTAAACGTTATTAAGTCATTTTATTTGCATATCATATTTACATTTAATTGCAGCTTTAATTAAAAGTTCCAGAAAATATTGGTGAGAGTAATCACAATGAAGAGTAATATTATTTCAGGTGATGTTGTCATGTTTTACGATACAGGTCCACAGAAAATCTTAAATTTTTTCAATATATATATATATATATATATATCATAATATATATAATTCTTCTGTCCGTATGTATGTGACTGAACTCCTCCTAAACGACTGGAACGATTTGGATGAAATTTTTTGTGTATGTTCCAGTGGATTCGAGAATGGTTTAGATTCACAATTGGACCCGGTCCTTCACGGCTGGGCCGATTTGGATGAAATTCTATAAAATTATTTCATTATAATTTTGTTTTATGTCAATTTTGATTGTCGTTTCCATAGTAATATATAGATCTATTTTGGCTAATAATAAACCTGTAGTAATAGCACTGTAAGTGAGAAGGCCAAATGTCCCTTAAACTCGGCCCTGCGCGCTACCGTGCTCTAGATTTAATTTTTGGTAATACTAGAATCATATCAGATATTATAGAGAGTGATTTATGTATTCTTAGGAAATTCGTTAAGTTAAAGCAGTTCCTGCGTAACGAATTTTTTTTTTTCAAATGAATTTTTGTTTTAAAAAATGACAGCAATTAGACGTACAAATTTAAGTCGCAGATCTCGAAAAGCTAGAAGTGAAAAATATACTGCGAAACGCGAAATGAAGTTGAACGGAATCGATGGGATCGAAATCAACAACATAGAAATGTTGCGTTTAACCAATATCGATCTGCATTTAATTATATTGTGCAAATCGATTATAGTTCATAGCAAATCGTTGCTATTGGACCAATGAACGTTGTGAAGCCCCTGGATTGTGTTGCGCGAGCGTTCAAGTAAAATTGGCTCGATTGGTACCGCCAGAAGAGTCACTACATTCATTGGTTTCGAGAAATGGGCCAGATTCTAAACATTTTTTGACTCATATCGAACAATAAAATAATTGGTTTCAAATGACGTCTTTTGCGCAACAAAAGTTATTCAAGAAAACTTTAAGCCAAGTTTCAAGGTAAGTATATTGAAAAACAATAAACTTTTACCATCACGTGCCTGATGCAAAATACGTTGGCAGCTTTCAATTGAAATGGTGTATCAATTGAAATGGCTTAAAGTACATTTGTAGCTCGGTAAAATGCCAAAAGCAGAAAGAAGTGAGTGTGTTTAAAAAGTTGATGGTGGAATGGGAGTGCTGAGAAAGTATTTTGAGAGCAACATGGGAGAGCTACATGGTGGTACAAACAATTCGCTATACAATATCCTATATTAAATCTATTTATTATCTGTTTATCTTTGCAGATTCAGGGTCAAATATATCATCTAACAGGTTCCTTATTGCGAACGCGGAATAGTGACTACACATTTTTGCAAATTTATTTAATGGGCGATTCAGCAAGACAAGTCAATCAGCGTTGTGCACACAAAAATTCGGTGAAAAGACCAATTGTGGAACAACTCCAAATGTTTTTCCATCTGCACAGCAAATTGGTTGCATTATTCACGACCGCATTAGACCGCATGCCATCTGATAACTACAAAATTGTCATAAAAGCCGATAAGACGCCTGTAGGACAACACGCAAGACGTTTTAATGCGCCAAAATTGATGAAGTCGTTAGAAAATAAAACTAAGAATGTTGTGTATAATCAAACATTAGAATAATAAACAATATGTTTTTGGAATAATAATTATTTTTTATTAATTATACCAATTCGAACTCAATATTCATAGTTAAGACAGGACAACATCTGTCGGGTCAGCTAGTATATATATATATATATATATATATATAAATATGTATACATGTATACTCGATCGCTTATTTTTGTACATGCTATGCATACTGGCTTTGGGCCAGAAATAATTCGATTTTGACCATTTTTATCACCTTTATATACAGATTAAAATGAAGTATTTAATACAGCTTCATTTTATAGTTAATAAAGTACAGTTCCTGTTAACATGATAATATTAGTAACCATTTTTACTGAATATTCAAGGTTTTTAATTTGTTACAATTTGTTAATGATGTTTTAGAACTGTTGATAATATTTTTAAACCTGTCAACGTTGGAGATTTTTGAAAAACTTTTGTTTAGAACATTTTACCACTGCACTATCTCTCGTATCGTGGAATATTGGAATCCAGTTTACAGTAGTGGACTGTTGAAGGTGTCCGACTTCGAAAACACTATTGTAATAGTATTTCTCGTTCTAATCCCACCATCGTTTTTTTATACCCGGTATATAATATATACCAGTATATATTACGTTTAGTTCCGGTTTTGTAACGGTTTAAAATATTGATCAGAGAAATAAATTTCTGTATATAGGTGTCCGTTCATAAACACAATGACTCAAAAACGAAAAGTGATAGCGAACTGAAGTTGTTTGTGAAATGGGACCGTGTTTGGGAAAAATGGGTAAAAATGCGTATCTTTGAAACTTTAAGAGATAGAACAAAAAATGTTCCTTTTATACAAATAAACAACTTTTATACCGGGTATTTAAGCAATTAACTCAGTTAAATGTTATTTTCTCTGTTAAATATTCTCTTCACTTGTTTTTTATTAATTCTTTCAGATATATATATCTGATCAAAAACATAAATTTAAGAAAGGGCCGAGTTTTGGGGAAATCCTTGCTGTAATAGTTTCTTCTTAAAAAGAGATAATATGGGAGAAAAGACCGAGCTATTTACAAAGTAAATAGCTCTAGACTTCATATAATAGTTGCTCCTTAAAAAGTGATGATATCCCATTAAAGAGCCGAGCCATTTACAAAGTAAATAGCTCGGTAAACTATTTACCAAGAAAATTAATGAAGGGTAAATTGATTAAATATATGAAAAAATTTGGTTGAAATTTATTTCGTAAGTTATCCTTTAGTAAGTTTTAAAAATTTATAACGCGGCAAGTTTTAAAATATTTCAAACAGAATAAAAAACTTGCCGCGTTATAAAATTTTAAAAAGTTACTAAGGGATAACTTAATAAATGAAATAAATGTCAATATATACAATACACTTAGGGGACATCCATTAATTACGTGAGCTGTTTTTGTTTTAATTTGGACTCCTCCCTCATGTACAAAATGGGATATTCTAAGAAAAGTAAAAGCAATTTTTTTATTTTTTTTTAAATGCGTATAATAATTTATATTTTTCAAAAGTTGACGTTAGATTTTCAATTATGACCTCCCCAGTTTAAATGAGATTTGATGAGATTTTACTGGACCCCTCCCCCCCTATTTTGAGCTCACGTAATTAATGAATGACCCCTTATACAATACAATAATTAAAACATTAATAAATAAATAAACAAATGGCATTTGCATAGAAACAAACGTTTTTTATATGTTTACAAAAAAATATAAAAAAATTGTTGAATATGGATATTAGTAAATCTCATGTGACCTACATTTTTAGACTGCATTTACTATTTCTATAATCCGTGTTTGAATAGGAAGGTAATATAGAGGTTTATTTTTATATTTAGACAGTATGAGGTACTTTTTAAATGATGTTGCAGATAATACTGCAGTTCCAGCTAATGACTACTTTTCTATCAGTTATTTTAAATAGATTGTAATATTAGTTCAATTAATTTTAGATAAAATAGTAAAAGCTTACTATACTTGAATAATGCCGTGTTTGCTTACTATTTCCGTAGCAAGGCAACACATTAGAAACATTTTATGCCATTATTATACAGAAGAAATGACAACAAACAAGTGTTTGTATATGTTTATCTTTATATATGACTAACATTACCCGTTGTGAGGCCCTGATAATTTCTACTTATAGTATCGTAAATAATACTGCTCCATTCGCGTTAATTTGAGAAATGATCTGAGATAGATTATTAGACTATCATACCCTAAATTCAATAAGTCCGGATAGAATTCCCGATGGTCAGAAAAATTTTCGGACACCCGCATGTTATGGATATTACTCTATTAGAGAAGAACTTTCATGAACTTATTTTCAAATCATAGTTCAAGATAGATAGATGGGTAAATTGAAGAGGCTGCCCTGGACGGGCTACACTTGGACCATAAGGTTCATTGTAATGCCTAAGGATGTGAGGATGTGAGTGGAGTGGAAGGAATTAATATGTATAGACAAAGAATTGGTAGGTTATACGGCTGCATCCGACTATGATAGGAACTATGCCGATATTCATCTGGAGTTCGTGAAGGAAACCGCAGAAAACCTTCTCAAGCATAGTCGGTTACTTCGTTCTTGTCCATACGCCGACAGTTTAGTCTATTAACCACCCCTTTTTTTTTCTTAATAATTGATAAACTGCCGATGTCGGGATTCGAACCCGTAACCTCCCAGTTTCCTAGAAGACATACTGCGCAGACATAACGCCTTACACCGCTCGGCCACTGGGACTGGTAATCATGTTCAAAGTATACCTACTTATTATTTTCATTAGATTTATGTGCATTTATGCTTATGTTACAGAAAATTTAAGGTAGTTCACTCGTAAATTCATGTATCTTAAGAATTTGGATAAGCGAGATATTCATAAGTTTTTAACATGCAATAATGATTCTAGGAGGAGGAAAGCATACTGGACTAGTTATCCAGAGGCCCGAGGTTCGATTCCTGGTTGACGAGTTAATTTTTTCATATCAGTATGTAATTTAATTAATAAATTCAATGACAATGAAATTTGTCGGAGTATACGCTATAGTCTTCTACAGTTTGTCATACGTATTCGACAGGAATTTGGACAAACAACGTTATGTGGACACGAAAGTATACACAAACAAACAAATATTAAACTATATATGTTATTAAAGATTATTAACAGGCACCAAATTAGCAACAAGCAACATATCTCTGAATCCATATCCCAGAGATAGTTACGATTAGCTAATTCATATTGATGATGACTAAAATGTAATCGAAATACGTATTTATAAAATACAAACAAATGTTCTAGGAATAGGGGCAAAATTTGAAATATAATTACTATATATGTTATTCTAGATAAGTTCAATTGACGTAGCTGTTGTAAGTCTATAATACTGTACTTTGTACTTTCGGCTTTCACTATTCACTGAAAACCACTCTCATTGAGTTCATTTGAT
Organism: Nineta flava; assembly: GCA_963920215.1. NCBI lineage: Eukaryota > Metazoa > Arthropoda > Insecta > Neuroptera > Chrysopidae > Nineta > Nineta flava. The sequence continues at coordinate 34,583,853 of OY986042.1, forward strand.
TTTGAAAATAAAAAATATGTAGTAGATTGTAGGCGGAGGAGCAGTCGAAGTCTGACAAGTAGACCTATCGAGGCCTTTTTTACCGACCCCTAAACATTTAATTTAATTTACAAATAGCTGGGATCGAGCAACTAACAAGCAACTTCCAAGTTCCAAACAGAGCGTTTTTACTCGGACGGTAAATAATAACATAATTTTAAAATTAATTCATAATTTTCAATAATTAAATCAAATTAATTTTTATGTAAAACATGTGATTTTATAATTTGAATTTCAATTCACGCAATAACTTAATCAGAATTTCTTGGTGGAAAAATTTATAATTGGCAATTAAAACAAAAAATTATAACACGTTCATTTGAATAAATTTTGTTGTGGCTTTGTTTGTATTTTTTTGTTTGTTTGTTGTGTTTTTGGTATAATTTACATTATTTATGTGAACACATTATTTAATCTTATTTTTTACAACAGCAAAAAATGAAAAGTATTTTCAAATTTTTTAAACAAATTTCAAACAATTTAAAGAATTAAATTTTGTTGATTACAGCCTGTCATTGTATAAAGTTTGAATATTTGTTATGTTGTGTATTTTGCATCTTTTTCTATATAATAATGATAAAGTACGAAATATACGGTAAATTGATGTTGTTAAATTGCGTTATAAAAATTGAATAATATTGTCGGTGACAAATAAAATGATTATATGGACAGTTAATAAATTATTTTTATACCCGGTATATTAAGTTTAGTTCCAACTTTGTAATGGTTGAAAATATTGATCGCAGAAAAAACAAGTCGTTTAACAACTAACTGAGTTTACTGTTTGAATACCGAGTATATACTGAGTTGTATATCAATGATCGAATTGTTAATACGTTTACTGGGTATACCAATAGTATATGAGATATATATCTACACTAGCTGAATTCCCCGGCGTTGCCCGTGGAACTCCAAGATTTACTCCGGCACTTTTTGTGTCGATAGCGTACTACTGAATTAATACTGAAACTTTATTAATTTTTACCGGCACTTCCACTATCAAAATGAAAATGTTATTTATCTTCCCAGAACCTCCACCTTTTTACACCTCGGGTTACATTATTCGAGTTTCCCTAATTTTTTTGAAAATATAATATAGCCTATGTCACCCGGAGATAGTGTAGCTTCCCAACGGTGGAAGAATTTTTTTAATTGGTCCATTAGTTTCGGAGCCTATTCAATGCAAACCCGCAAACAATCAAATCTTTCCTCTTTATAATATTAGTAGAGATTGTCCGCCTTCGTTCGACTGAATGGTATGTCATTTGCACTTTGAGCACAAATTATGTGAAAACTACTGAGTTTATATAAAAATTTTTCAATCAAAAGTTGTTTATTTTAAAAACAAGAAGATTCTTCTATCTCTTACAGTTTCAAAGATGTATATATTATCCTCTGGCAGAGGGACACACGTTCCGATTTTGCCAAAAAACGAACTTAACCTCACTCTTTTGCTATGAAACACATATACAAAATTTCAGCTCGTTATCTTTTTTCATTTTTGAGTAATCGTGTTCACGGACAGACGGATTAGATTATTCGGCCGAATTAAGCCATGTTATGCACACTCATTCCAAGCATTTATGTCCAGGATTAATATTTTCTAGTGTTACAAAGTCGGGACTAAACTTAATATACCTTGTATATTTACATATACTGGGTATACAAAAGGGTATAGGTGTTCATAAAATGACCTAATTAGTCCATTTCCACAAAGTGAAAAATAGAGCTAAAAAGTAAAGTAAAGTTCGAATGGGCAAAATCGGAATATTCTTGGGCAAAATGGGCAAAACTGCCTATCTTTGAAATCGTAAGAGATAGAACAAAAATTTAAAGACAAAAAATATTCCTTCTTAAAAAATAAACAACTTTTGTTTGAAACTTTTTTCATAAATTCAGTATATACCGGGTATTCAAGCAATTGAGTCAGTTAGTTGTTATTTTCACTTGTTTGATATTATTCCAATTTTGGTATTATTTTAGTTATTTCAATTAAATTTTTGTAATTTAAATACTGTAAATTTTTTACAAATCCACTGTATTTATTTATTTACGGTACTCCCTTAATAGCATAACAAGGTCCATTAATTACTATAAAAATATTTCAGAGTATAACAGGAACATCTATCTAAAGCACGGTAGTAGTGGAACAGGCCGAGTTTAAATATATAAGTTTAAAAACCCGACTATGAAAAAAGCACGAAACATATTTGAAAAACCTTGTAAATATTTCTCGTTGTCGGAGGCCCCAGTGTGATGCACAAAGCAAAACTATAACAATTCCAGGCCTTCGTTTACGGGAAATATTTACAAGGCTCTTCACACGTGCTTCAGAGTCGGGTTTCAAGTATTAAGTTGGATTTAATATGCCGTCCCACAGCCTATAACACGCGGAACTCTAAGGTGAACCCAAAGACACCTCTTTTGTCAAAATATGATAAGTAGCTTAGGAGCAACACGGGAACATACTAAGACATACATTCAAAGACTACTTATAGTCTAGGATATGTCGCGTCAAAAAATCCATGAACCCTAACTTTCTGCCGTGTGGTAAATATGTTCCTGTTCCTGAGTCGATGGGGAGAATTTTCTCTCATACCATATATATATATATATATATATATATATATATATATATATATATATATATATATATGGAAAAGTGAACCCTTACCGTCTGGAAGCAACGGTAAGTCAAAGTATTCATTTTTTATACACCGGAAAAATAGTGGCAGAAAAAATTTTACGACGGTTTTCCGTAGTTGATTTGGCTCAAATAGACTGCAAAATTTTTTAAATAAAAACGCCATTTAAATGTTTAATTGTACATATAAAAGGAAAATAACATATACACATTAAATATTAATAAAAATACTACAATTTAGTTATACCTTGTTGTATTAAATATTTAAAGTTCAAATAGTTATAATACTTAAATAGATACACAATAACGGTTGTAATTGTAAAATATTATTACAGTTAAGTGTTATCTCTTTTAGTACAGTAAAATTTAGTAATTAAATTGAAAGATAATAATGGTTGTAATATACACTTGAGCTTAAAAAGTTGAACAAATGTTAAAGAATAATTATTGAGAAGGTTTCAAAATATCCTTCTACAGTTACATTATATCCGCATATATATATATATATAATATATGTATATAAGCTTTTTATATGAATTTAGTCCCAACTTCGTTACAGTTAAAAATATTGAATACAAAAAACATTTTTGGTATTTAAAAAATGACTCAATTAGTCCATTTCCGAATGTCCAACCATCCGAAAACACGATAATTTAAGAAGGAAAAGAGATAACGAACTGAAATTTTGTGTGTAATCTAGTGCTAAAGAATAACAAGTTCGTGGACTGGTAAATCGTGGATCGGCCTGTGCATATCATCCTGCTAAAGAAGGGTCAAGTATCTATTTTTGAAACCATAACAGATAGAAGAAAAATTTAAGAACCATAACTGAATAGTTTTTTGCCAATTACAACTCAAATATCTGTAATTAAATCTGACTGCAAAAGCATATATATGTATTATGGACCACACAAGTTGATGTCATTTATTTAAATTTTATAATTGATTTGTGCCTCATAGATTCGGTTTTGGAAAAAGCGCTTCGGATAAAGGTTATTCATTAGAAATATATGTAATAACTTTAATACGAAAATTTTTTTATAGGCACAAATTAACTATAAAATTTTAAAAACTGACATCAACTTTTGTGGCCAAGTTTACCTTTCTACATTATTTTATTTTGTTATACATCTGTGCGTATGTAAAAAGTAAAATAAACAGTATTGATAAGGAACTAAGTATATAGAGGGTATCAGACGATTAACTTAGTTTTTATTTTGAAAATTCAAGCGCGATAATTTTCATAAACAACTAGCGACCCGTCCCGGCTTCGCATGGGTAGCACTAATTATATATAGCCAGGAAGGATAAAAAAAATCTAATTTTGTATTTATTTGTAGGGAAAATATGACACAAAATTGCCAAAAAAAATTCTATTGATTCGATCGCTACCAAACTCCGATCACAGGATCACCCGCTGGGCTAATCTGAAGATTGTCTGAAAATTTCATCCGAATCGGTCCAGCCGTTTTGGAGTCCACAGTGAACATACATACACACATCGATTTTTATATAAAAAGAAGATTAATTGTATATGTTTCTTAATTTTTATATGATATACATAACATTAATGTATCACAAGTTGCTTATTTCAGATAAGATTTGAAAACCTTGTAATACTAAAAACAATAATAATTAATCATGGAGCACTAATTAAATGTTTTATGTTCTTTTTTTTACTAGGGTTGTGACTCAATAAGCAAGGCCATCTATTTCATCGATAATCAGCAACTGCCTTATGAATATTGTTCTCAACTGTCTTGTACATTCATTGGGGAAAACAAAGGATTCTTAACTACAAGTCTTTAACCGCGAGGAAGCAAAACAAATTTTCAGTAATTAGCAAAACAAGTGTAAATGCTAATGCATTTTCAATGAGATTCAAAAACTGAGAGTACGTGACGATTTTTAACACAATAACGAAGTATAAGAGTGTAAATTCAAGGTTATATTCAATCAATATTAGCAAAATTGCAGTTAAGACTGTTTACTTCGCGGCTACAGAAGTATATATTGATATCAGTTCATTTTCTTAATTTTTATACTAAACATAAAACATGAATGTCTCATAAGTTGCCTATAACACAAATGCTTTGTCGTATTACAAAACTGAAAAGATCTTCTATAACTAATAACATTGTAAACATTAATAATTAATCACGGAACATGAATTGTTTGTTGAACGTTTTGTTTTTTTGTAGGGTTGTGATACAATACGCAATGCTGTCAATTTCCCAACCATTGTCTAATGAACACAATTCTCATCTGTTTCATACACTTATTGATGAAAATAAAGGCGTCCTAACTACAAATAAAATTTGATATCAGTTCATTTTCTTATCATGTTATAGCCATAAACGAACATTCATTTTAAATAATATATATATTCATACATATAAACACATTTTGTATGAAAATCGTAAATAAAATTGTTAAGAGATTTACAATAATAATAACACACTCACAAAAACACAAAACCTATAAATATAAAAGAAAAGCCAGTAGGTGGTATCTACATACCTACCATACATACATATATTTGAACAACGAGTATACCGTACCCATACATACATAAGGTTGTATATTATTATTTTGTATAATTAAGCTTTAAAATTTTGTTTGCACACATTTACATAAATAACAAATATATATGATTAGTAACAGGGAGAATACATACGGAATTATGTAGTGACAGGGTGTTAAAAAAATGTGTGACTGGCTATACAGGAGCATATTGTACACACCAAAATAAACTCGGTTTTTTTTCGAATTCGCCCCATGATAGTCGCAATCCACCATTTTGATAGTTCTTAACGAATTTCCTCCAAAGGAAATCAGCCATTGTTTTTGTACCAATGTTGGAATTTCGTAAAAATTTCTTCAAATGTCCATCGATCCTACCTACTAGATGTCAAAAATCAAATATAAGCATCGATAAGTTTATGTGTCTGTGGCGTCTCTAGTGGTCACAGTTTTATTCCGATTGGAATGAAATTTGGTATTTGAGGCACTTTTGCTATTCAAAATTTGACTCTCTCCCTTAATATTTGAGAAATCGAAAAATTTATCAGGAGTTAAGTTGTAGGTACGAAGTTTTACTGTAATTTTGTTTTATATCATTTCTCTGTTACACTAATACTTACAGAAATATTTACAATTTAAGATTGAAAGTTAAAATTCTAAATATCTCTGTTCACATTAGAGTTTGAGAAAAATGATTAGGTAATGAATTGTAGCAAACTTGATTGTCTACAACTTTACTCCTTATACATTTTTCGATTGTTCTAATATTAAGACATATATTTAATATCTTGTGTTTGTGCTTACCGTTGTTTTTTTGCTATTAATAAATTTAATTTTTGCAAATACTAAAGTCATATTAGACATTATGTTTCATTTTGATCACACTAAAATTATGACCGCTAGAGAGTGATTTATGTATTCTAAGGAAATTCGCTGAGTTGACACAGCTCCTGCGTAACGAATTTTTTTTAATATATCGAGCTTGAAAAAACGTTCAACATTTGGCCTCTCGACAAGAATCCCCCTTGAATTTTTCAAAAACCATGGAAGATATTATTTTGAAACCCGGCATCACATAAAATTTTTAATATCAAATATCCAGAAAATTCGAATTGAGTTACAAATCGAACGAAACCTTTCTTAAATTACGGTATATAATAATTTATTCCTGCAATAATCCTTAAAAATAGCTTGGGATTTCTGTGGAAGCATTCAATTGTTTGTTTTAATCAGCTAAGATTGATATTCATTAAAGGAAATGTTCGAAAACCGCCATTGACGACAATATGCTGCTCCAGTCGTTGGCAATGGACTGCCTCACCCTCTCGAACACTCCTGTGATGCTGCGAAACCTATTCTCCATTCTTCATACACTCTCTCAGCCGGGCAATGTTGTTTACAGGTTTGGACTAAAAAATAGATTTCACCAATCGATCTACAAACATTTGCTTTAATTAATTTCAATCTCCACTTATTAAAATAAACAACTGGATGCTTCCATAGAAACCACATCAAGCAATTTTTATGGATTATTGCAGGAGTAAAATTATAAGGATTTTGAAATTAGGAAAAAAAAATTTCATGAGGTTTATGCGTGCGTGAGGTATTTGCCGAGTTTCAAAAAAATATCTTCAATGAATTTTGAAATATTAATAAAAGATTTTTAAATGTTTTTTTTTTGTAAACTAGCGTCTATTTATTTCCATTGTTAGTATGGTTACCGTTCGGTTATATTATACCAACGGAAGCGACTAGCGTTTACTTACTTTGAAATTTAAGTAATATGTCTGAACATTGATGCCATTTTTTGACATCAAAAAACACACAAAATGATGGATTGTTTATTTTAGTATGCTACACACTAATATAAGCAATCCGTCATTTTGTGTGTTTTTTGATGTCAAAAAATGGCATCAATGTTCAGACATATTACTTAAATGTCAAAGTTACTAGCCAGTCACATATTTTTGTAACATCCTGTGTATAATAGGTGTGTGTTGAATCATATAGAGAAAGAAGCAATTTGAACAATTGGAGTTAAGAATTTTATACATTTTACAGAATTTTATATATTTTGTGTGTAGTCTGTTTTTTGATGGGTTTTATTATAGGGAAATGATATCCATTTATTTTTGCAAAATTTTCTAAAACCCTTTGGATTAATGGTCAGTACACAGTTATTAAAATAATAACTTAACTGTACTGCGTATACCTATTTGTGAAATATATAGTCAGAGGGCGAAAAACTGTTAAAAAATCGAAAGTGTATAAGCGTTTGTACGGAGAAAAGTGTATAGTATAAATACTCAGTCAACGAAAAGAAAAAGTATGGGAAATATTCCTATACGGTATCGTAATAATCTTGAGAGACTTATGTTGAGAAACTCTAAGATAACTCATGACTCCTGTCCATGAGCAAAGAAAACCTTCCCATATAATTTTTCGAATGATTTTTCGTAGACTATCTGGCATGAAATAGTTATTATATATTTCTTTCTTTGCAGTACAGTAGAAATCCAATCATCCGAACTTTAACTATCTAGATCGCCAATAATCCGGACTAAAAAAGCCATATTCGACTGGTTGTGGCAGCAGCGAGCATTGGAAACCCTAGAACAAAACTTCTAGGGTTTTGAGAAAAGCCGAGAAAATCAACAGCTTATCTTAATTCTTCAGCAGTTTATCGGAATTTAGCTGTTTTTTTTTTAAAGCAATAAACTGTTTAATTAAAGATAATTGAAGTTCTACTGTAGTTATTTTTACTATCCACTTTACGAACACTCTCCGCTTGTTTTCATATAGAAGGTCGAGTTGAATGGACAAAAACTATTCTTGACCTAAGTCGATTGCATCAATCCGAGAGGATGTTATTCTATCTTGGAACTTACAAAAGTCAACACTCTTTTGAAAGAAAGATGTTAAATTATAGAAAATAGGTATTTTTAAAGATCTCAGTCTGTACTAGTTTAGTCATTTTAAAATCTTAAGCGTTGAATCGGATTGTTGGTTGGTAGAGAGGTATTTCATTCCGCCTGGCTGCGGTAATCATAAAACCGTAGTTTTTTTCATTAGTTACTTGATTTTCAAGTTTCCCGGTTCCTCTCCTTCAAGTTTTTCCTATTGCATTTATATAAAAATGCTTTAGTGAGTATCTTTTAAGCCGTTTTAATAATGATACATAAAATATATTTGAAGTGTCTAACTTTAAAAAAAAATATAGGTGCAGGCGACTGTGCTCGACAATCGACGTTTGTTTATTACTGTGTCTCAGCAGTTGCTCCAAATATTTATGTTTATTCAAATTCGAGATGTTACGGATATAAGCAACCGCATCCGCAATCGCGGAAGTTCCGCATTAATTTCAGCCCCCACATCCGCACCCTCGGAGTATTTGCAGAGCATCTTTTTGCGGAGCATTTGCGGATGCGGATGTTGCTTGTTTTGTTTAGTATTTCTGATTGTAAATAAATCACAATGTGTTTAGACGTGGATTATTTAAAAATTTATTTCAACAATTTACCTTATTATTTGAGTGTTTCACCTTCAAGAATGCCACCACCGATACAAAGTGTGCTTTAGTCTTATTTTAAACTAGATAAGCATGTCCGAGAAATCTCAGTGTAAAATATGTAATAAAACATACATCTCGTATGGGCCGTATAACCACGTCTTTGAAGAATCATCTAAAATCGATGCACCCAGAGCAGTTTAGGATGGAAAGAAACAGGACGGAACCTGAAAAGGCAGCAACATTAATCTTAATAAATATAATGCACCAAATTTTAAATTTTCATACTGAAATTTGATTATAATATTAAATTTGTTAAAAATTATTACCATCTTTTTCCTTTATTCATGTACCTAATTAAGTATCTTTTTTTTTTTTAAATTACATATACACTTCCGTTTATAAAAATTGAACCAGTTGAAACATTCTAAGTGCTATTGTATGTAATATACATATATTTAGTAATATATACGCTTGACCAACCAAGTAGCCGATCGGTTTAGGCGTTATGTCTACTTGGGGACTGGGAGGTTATGCGTTCGAATCCCGACATCGGCAGTTTTTATTAAAGGAAAAAAGCGGGCGGTTTATTGCCTAAACTGTCGGCGTATGGACAAGAACGAAGTAACCGGCTATGCTTGTGAAAAATATCTGCAGTTTCCTTCACGAACTCCAGATGAATATCGGCATAGTTCCTATCAGAGTCGGCAGCAGTTGCACATCCTACCAATTCCAAGTCTATACACAAAAATTCCTTTCACTCCACTCATATCCTCCATCTTTAGGCATCACAATGGACCTTATGGTCGAAGTGTAGGCTGGGTAGCCGCTATAATCAATCTATCTAATATATACGCTTAGAGTTTGACTTACTGGCGGTTCGATTTTTATGAACGAGAGTATACATCTGCATCCGTATCTGTGGATGTCAAAAATTTCGCATCCACAACATTCCTTATTCAAATTAAAAGTATTTCAATTAATACGACATAGTTTGTAGTATTGATCGAATAATCCATTCTGCTGTTGATTATGATATTTTAGGTAAAATTTCTTTAAGATTTCAGTGACGATATCATTTCACATTTTTCAAAAACCATACTGAACTGAATCTTAGGCAAATGAATCTTAGGCAATTTAGAACCATTTACGTTAATAGAACACTTGAACAAAACTATTGTAAACTATTCAAAATGATAGGCTTTACCCAACTATGTCACCTAAATACGATCACAATTTTATTTACACAATATTTTTCTGCAGAGCTTATAATATATAAAACACTTCTACTTTTATTAAAACTCGGGCTCTGTATGTTTAATTCATTAAATAATCATAATTGCTTGTAAGTGTATACATTCACTGAATATAGAACAAGCAATATTTACTGAAACAAATATATATTTTAATATAAAGTTATATTATTATATACGTTTGTATGTATAGATGATATTGTATACTGTTGTAAATAGTTGGAAGCTATACTAGTTTACCTAAAATATTATTATACTAGCTGTTAGAGCTGAATTCATTTGTTTTGACTATTTATTATATGCGCGTAAGGGGAACTTATTTAAAAGTAGAAGGGCAACTTATTACACTGGTTATATTTCACACGTTTAAATCAAATGATAAATGGGTTACAAGTGGGGGAAACATTAATATGTTTCCTCCCCGTCATTTTGAAAATAGACTGATCCACTCAAACTGTGACGATATTCGAGGCTTCTTTACAAATGGCTGACGCTGAGCGTAATTTATTGATTTTTAATGATTAATTGAATTGTATGGCTTTTATGTGATATTATCTATACAATAAATATTTTTTTGGGTTTTTTATGAAATACTCCCCTTTTATAAAAATATATTTTCCTATTGTATATTTTCGTATACATAGCACCCGTATTTATCGCTAAAACCAATGAATGTATGAAAAAATGTTTAAAACTAAAGTAGTATTTTATCAGTTTATCTTATTTTTTATTTTTAAGGATAGGTGTGGGCACAGCTTTTACTCATCGTGGTAATATGTACAATGATCGAAGTAGTCAGCTTTCAATTTTTAAAGAAGTAACATTTAGTCTTTAAACTTTTTCTCTATATCTTACGGTTTCAATGTTAGATATTTCCTCCCTCCATGGGTGGTGGGGGTTGGTTGGTACAATGAACGAATTTACTATTTCTTTATTTTTTATGAAGGAACCTCTTTGCCTTAATTTTTCTTTTATTTCTTATGGTTTCTAAGTTAGATATTTCTGCGCACCCTGTTGGGGATAGTGACATTGCACATTGTTTACTTTTAGTGAAGTAAAACATATTTTGTCTTAGAATTTGTCTTCTATCTCATGCAGCTTAAAATATAGACATTTACCCCGAACCCGAGGAGCCCTTAATATTTCCAGGATAAAAAGTAGCCTAGATCCCTCTCTTAGAAGTCCTCTAACTGCCAATGAAAGTCCTGTCAAAATTCGTTGAGCCGTTTCGGAGGTTAGCCCGGAAAAACAAACAGACAGATATAAATTTTATAAACTTGTTTCTAACTCCAAGTGAGTGATTGAGTGGGTGGTATTTCGCTTATATATATATATATATATATATATATATATATATATATATATATATATATATATATATATATATTTATTATACGGGTATCCCAAAAGTAGTCGAGTTCCTTAAGAGAGTAGGTAGAGGGTACGATTTTGGAACGAAAAGTCCTGAGACATTTTTTTATTAGACGCACCGTTAATTAATTATTAATTAATTAAATAAGAGTAATCACGCTTTTTGACCCTATTATTATTATTATTATTATCATTTTTATCATTGTTCAATTATTATTTGAAATTTGAAACAAAAAAATTGACAAAAAATAAAAAAACTTTAACCGAAAATTGGAGTTAATTATTTGATAATAATAAATTTTGAAACAGATTTTATTATAGAAAAACGATTTTTCCAGAAAATGGCTCCCCCAGCTAGAAATGCTTCTCGTAATAACGAATTTATTTATTCATTATTTTTCGCTAATGAAAGTGACTTTTTATTGAGTTTGAAACCTAAATGAAAGAGTTGAGATTTGAAGGGTTGAATCTTCATTTTATAGAAGCGCATGTCTCTGGTGATTTTTTACCACGTTTGGGACATCCAAAAAAAATATCTGCTCACTATGTAACTTGTGCCCCAAAGCTGCTATGAATTTTATCTGTCGCTCGTATCCACAGAAACAGTAAAGTAATATTTAAGGGGTGGAATCTTTGTTTTATAGGGGTGTATGTTTTGCGGTTTTCTGTTACATTGATAATTCCAAAAAATTAATTCTTGCAATATTAAAAAAATTAATCAATAAAATAATTTTATTAATGCACTTTTGAGAAAACTTTATAATTTAACGAATTTAATTTGCGCATTTTTTTTAAACTTATTACTAAAACAATTTATTTATTACATTTTTCAAAATATTGATAATTAAATCAAAAATGAATTATCAAAAAAATGCATATTTTGCAACTCTGGTTTCAACCTAGTTTCCTTAATTAAAAAATAATTAATTAACGGTGCGTCTAATAAAAAAATGTCTCAGGACTTTTCGTTCCAAAATCGTACCCTCTTAAGGAACTCGGCTACTTTTGGGACATCCTATATATATATATATATATATATATATATATATATATATATATATATCTATATAACACAAATGCGTTCCGTGTATCTATATAACATCATGGAGAATACAGTTTTTGGTATTCATGTATAGGTATATGGAATTTATATATGTATATACAAAAGGGCTTTAGAATATGTTATACACATATTTTAGGATTTAGGTTTTTAGGATATGGCTTCTATCTCTCACAACCGAATGATGATCCACACCGAACAACATGGTTTGCAATTAAAGTTTGAATTTTAATATGAGATATAATTTAATATTTTTTGCTACATACACAAACAACACCATACACGTCAAGTTAAAATGTAAAAGTATTTTGTTGGGAAAATGTTTTTTTTTTGGTTAGAAATATAAAAACACCAAAAAAAAAACAACGAATTATTAAAAAGTATATAAACTGGAAAACAAAGTAAAGCGATAATATGTTGGTTTTTAAACAAAATGTTCCCTTCTATTTTTTTTTTATTTGTTTTATTTAACAAAAAAAACAATTTTTTTCTAAAGTTTTATTATGCGTGTAAGTATTATTATGGAATATTTATTTGGAGGGGAAAAAAACTTTTTTTTAAAAGTAATTTGATGAAAATTTAGGATTTATAATTGCAAAACCATTTAAAATGTCATTTGAGTATGTTTTTTTTTTGTTTGGAAAAATGGCATATACTATAAAAAAGAATGGTTTATTAATTTTTGTTTGTTTATATAAATACGATAATTTTGTGAATATTAAAAACAATACAAGTTAAAATAACAACTAACATATTTCAAAGATGGATATTTATAAGCACGGTGCGATTTTGCCCATTTACGAACTGGGTCCCATTTCAGCTCGTTATTCCTTTTTGTTTTTAAGTTATCGTGTATACGAACAGACAGACAGACGGATAGATAGACGGATATGTGGAAATGAACTAATTAGGCCATTCTATGAACAGCCATATAAAAAATTTTTTTATGCGATCAAATTTCCCAACGTTACAAAGTAGGGACCAAACTTACGGTATATATTATATATGTTAGGTTTTAACAACCTTCTATCTATGTACAAAAAGCACTCTCTTATATTTGGTCGGTGTCTTCAAAGGTTGAATATATTTTGTTAAACATCTGGGTTTTTTACCATAATATAACTAATAAAAGACATTACATTTTCTTGTTGATACTTGATCGTAATATACACTATACAGTACACACACATATGTTTCACAAAATAATGGGGTGGAAATATATTTTTATACATCCTTGTTGCAATTGAACATCTTTATAAAACAGTAAGACAGAATCGATCACTTTAAAACTGCGATATTAAATAAAATAAATATTTAACAATCAACCAAAATGTCCAGAATCCTAACAATATATACCGGTTATTCGTTTAACAGATGAGACCAGTTTCCTACAACAGAAGTTGTAGACTATGCAGTCAAGGATATAATTGTTTTAGAATGAAAATGATCCGGTTGATTTTCTGAAAAAGTTTAGTTAAGTTTAAAATCGACTACAAAAATAATGATACTCTTTCGGAAAAAAGTGGTATAAGTGAAATTCTACCCAGAAGTGCGAAGGGAATTGATATTTACTCCTTAATTTAAACAGTGAATCAAAACCAAATAAGTTATTAATATTAGTTTGGCACTAATAGAACCATTGTTGCTTTGACAGTGAGTAAGTCGATTGCCATACCTTGGAAAACTCACATGCAGTCAATAATTTTTGACTCAATTTTAAATAAAATTCACCATATAAAATCTTGCTATTTTAATAATTTCACGAGCATTTGATGTTATACGAAGAGGAGGAAATTTAAAAACTATCGACTTAATATGCATAGAATCGTGCACTTTTCCCTAAAATACTCTGCTTTCATTCCATGTGTGTTATTTCCTGTGCCGTATTTTTTTCTACTCTAATATCTTTTATATAAGAGTTGTTCTATCCTATGGACTCATTTCTAGTAAATAATATAATTCGAGTTAATGACCCTAAAACGAAAAACGTTGGTTAATTCACCTGATTGCTAGCAAGTTTTTAAGCCACTTAGTTGGTAAATCTTTTTAAATAGATTTTAAATAAATTATCCATTATTCCATCAATTCATCTAGAATCAACACATAGGTGTTCCAAATACTTGAAGAGTTCAAAGGTTAATATTTGCACATAGTATTTGTTAGCAATCCTACCATCAATATATAAATTCAAATACAGCCTCTATGTTGTTAAAATTTTAGAATAACTTTAAATAAAATAAAAATGGTATGCATAAAGGATAGATATATGTATAAAGACATACCGAATACCATTATACATGGGATCGGTACAATAATTATTACTGTTTGACAATAAACAAAGATAGATAATGTAATTGTTATTACATGTATAGAGTTTGTAAAATATTCAAGATTGAATATCCTGCAAGGATTAATATTTAATATGTTCATTTAAATTGTATTAGAGATTACCTTTCTATATGTTAGCCGGCTAGCTAGTTGCATTGTACTGCAGGCCATAAAAGTCGAGACCTTCTTGCAAATTTGTATAGTTATATGTGCCTTATTTATTCGGTTTTTGGGAAAAATTTTCGAATAAAAGTTGATAGTATATTTATGATAGTATATATAATGAACAACTTTTTTTCGAAACACTTTACCAAAATATAACTTCAAGTTCGTTAACGGGCAAATTTGGCCTATGCTTCTCCCAAAACCATCAGTGATAGAAGACAAATTTAAAGACCATGTTCCGTTTTTAAAAATAAACAACTTTTGTTTCAAACTGTTTTTTCATAAACTCAATATGTACCCGGTATTTAAGCAATTAACTTAGTAAAATATTAAATGAAGGATTGATAATGGAATTTGGTGCACTGTGATATTGTGTTCCCCCATTTGGTGCCTTACGAGAAGCCTTAGTGCCTTAGATTGGATCTAGATTGGATCTACGGATTTTAGTTTCCCTGTATATGGTAGACTCCTCAACATTTTATTCTTTTGTGTATTAGAGCGTCACAGTCTATTAAGAGGTATTCCGAAAATGCCTCCATTTCTCCACAAAACCGCCAGTTGCCCTCATTTCCCAGGCTTAGCTTCCTAAGGGGTGTTCCGAGTGTACAATTATTAGGATTTTGGACATTTGGATGATCTTTGTTGAGAAATAATAATACTTATATGTTGATTGTTATATATTTATTTATTGTTTAAAAACGCAGTCTAAATCTTAAAGCATGTCCTTTGTATGTGATGTATCCTGTCCAACTATATTAACGAAGATGTTTTTATTCCAACTAGGAGGTATGAATCACATATTTTAACCCAGAGGTGGGCACAGACAGCTCGTCTGAGCCTTACGGGCTCTCCATAAGCTGGGTGAGAGTAAGTAAAGAAGGTATGTTTTGAAGCAAGACGGAACGATGTTTCAATACAGGTTGTCCTACCGATTATTGCCCAATAATTATATAGTATCGTCTATAGTATAGTCAATATTTTATTTTTTTTGAAAAACAAATTATGCGAAAAATAATTTCCACTACTACAAAAAGTACTTTTCACTTTTTCAATTCAAAGTAGACTAACTCGAAGAACTCAAATTCCCACTTTATGTAAAATTTAACTTAATTCATCAAATTCCCATGACACTATACTGAGCATACTCCATACGAAGAAAAAATATTTAAATCAGGTAAATAATTCTTTAGAAGTTCTCGGATATGAATAGTAAAATATTTAGACAAATTATTTGGAATTTCCAAAACTATATTTCTATTTAAATTATCCTTTGCAAAAATTTCCCTCTTTTATTACAATGGTCCAGCGGTAAACTTAAAGGTTCAAAAGATTTATATATATTTTTTATATATTTTTATTTTATTCATACACAAATATGATATATACTATAAAGGTAAATTGTATGACCCAAATTACCAGCCCAAAATTCCAGAGTATGTATTGAATGATTGTATGTATTATTTACTTTGTATAATAGTGACCATAAAAAAGATTTGGTATTATTATATTTTTTTCAGAAAATGTTTTAATTAAAAAATGAAAATATTAATAATTGGTAGGTTACCCTGTATTAACTCTATCTCTCTTCCCTACCTCTCACTCAGAGCTTGGCGGAGTCAACTCTTGCCCACCTCTGTTTTAACCCCCTTTTACTTTTGTGAAAACATTCGTGTTTTATGGTTCTCAAGTATGAACTTGAAATATTAATGTATAATTGTATATTCTTATTATCGTAAAAACAGGATATTAGTAGATATTATTTTTACCCTTTGTATAGTGCCGATATTAACTATAACAGAGGTGGGCACAGACAGCTCGTCTGAGCCTTACGAGCTCTCCATAAGCTGGGTGAGAGTAAGTAAAGAAGGTATGTTTTGAAGCAAGACGGAACGATGTTTCAATACAGGTTGTCCTACCGATTATTGCCCAATAATTTATTCAATCAATTTCGAAATAGTTTTATAAAATATTTATTGTTTAAATAATATCTTTTACAGTATGGAGAGATACACGAAAAAACATAATAATAATAGTAATAACAATAATGATAATAATAACAATAATAATAATCTGAACTTATCCAAGACTGCTTGCGATGTCTTCTCCATTATTAAATTCACTACTTTTATTTTTTTTGAAAAACAAATTATGCGAAAAATAATTTTCACTACTACAAATAGTACTTTTCACTTTTTCAATTCAAAGTAGACTAACTCGAAGAACTCAAATTCCCACTTTATGTAAAATTTAACTTAATTCATCAAATTCTCATGACACTATACTGAGCATACTCCATACGAAGAAAAAATAATTAAATCAGGTAAATAATTCTTTATTAGTTCTCGGATATGAATAGTAAAATATTTAGACAAATTATTTGGAATTTCCAAAACTATATTTCTATTTAAATTATCCTTTGCAAAAATTTCCCTCTTTTATTACAATGGTCCAGCGGTAAACTTAAAGGTTCAAAAGATTTATATATATTTTTTATATATTTTTATTTTATTCATACACAAATATGATATATACTAAAAAGGTACATTTTATAACCCAAATTACCAGCCCAAAATTCCAGAGTATGTATTGAATGATTGTATGTTTTATTTACTTTGTATAATAGTGACCATAAAAAAGATTTGGTATTATTATATTTTTTTCAGAAAATGTTTTAATTAAAAAAAGAAAATATTAATAATTGGTAGGTTACCCTGTATTAACTCTATCTCTCTTCCCTACCTCTCACTCAGAGCTTGGCCGAGTCATCTCCTGCCCACCTCTGAACTATAAGGAGATTTGTTTTTGTTAGTTGGTTGTTAAAATCTAACAGACCCCCTCAAAAATTAATCTCCTATTTTTCTAAACAGAATACTTGTGAATACATATTTCTCTCATCCCTTCTTATCATAAATCAAATATCAATAACTATTTCATTACGAAAGACATACTTCAATTTTCTGCTTTTAATTTCATGGGTAGTGACATATTGATCCAACATTCGTTGCAGCGGGTTAAGGGAAAACCCAGCAAAAACCTTACCGATCATGTCTTAAAACTTTGATAATTAATTACAATATAAATTAACATATTATCTTAATATTTTACTTATTAATATTAATTATCTGAAATAAATTTAAATTATTATTTATTTTCTACTTTTCCAATCTCAATTAAACAAATATTTTCGTTGTAGTGACATTGTCAGTAATATTATTATTTGTTTATCCATTGGAATATATATTTTAAAATTATTGTCATTTTCTGACACTGTTCGCAGAAGAAAAGATTTAGAATGTCAAAATGTTTGAATCTTTTGATATATATTTATGGCTACACTAATAAATCCATTATTATTTTCATTAATATTTGATTCTTTTCATTTCTTCTCCAACCAGAATTTACATAGTTTTACAAAAATTTACAAAAATGTTTCGTACATAATTTAAGTTAATTATACCCTTTTAAATATCTAAAAACTTATTATAAGTTTGTCATAATTTTTAATAACCTAGGTTAAATAAAAGCTTTTATTTATGTATTTATTAAATATATTTCTAATTTTATTCTTTATCGGGTCTGATATAATATTATATCAACCCATTTAAACCCATAAAATTTAATTTATTTTCTAAGGGTCATATGTATTGAATACAATCATATGTGTATTGAATCTATTTAGTTCTGTTCTATTATGTATTCTGATCTAATGTTATTTTATTAAGTTTTTTTTAAGAAAAGTTTAATTTCATTTAAATTGACAATTGAAAATTTGTTTATCAAATATTGTTTAAAAATTATTTATTTTATTAATATATAAATTGCAAATCAGTAGATCATATAATACTTAATACAAAACATCACTATTTTTAGACACATGGTGTCTATCTAATATGTACACTCTTCTTTATAAAAACCGAACCAACAAATAACATTCTAAGCGTACATATTACTAAATATTTGTATAAAATTACATACAGTAATACTTATAATAATTCAACTGTTTAAACCCCAATGAACAGGAGTGTATACTACTGTATACATAAAATTTTGTCCTAAAGGAATTTGTAAAGCCTTGTTCTTTGAGGGTATTTTCAAATATTTCAAATCAGTAACTAGATGTTTGTTTCAAGTTATATTTCAACTATACAAGTTTTATATGTTTAATGGATTTCTAAATTCATTATTTTAATCGTAAATATCCATTTTATATTAAACTATTTTACTTGAATCATTTGGCTTTTTACACTCCAGGTACATATATGTTTCCTTTTTTAAATAATCATTTAAAATTCAATTTTTATGTCAATGTAAATTTATTAAATTAAATTGATCCGATGAAGCTAACAAGAATTTAAAACTTTAAATTTTCATCATAGGAGAAAATTTTTCACTATAATCTATAAAATATTTTTGACTAAAACCTTTGACAACTAAACAAGTTTTATACTTTTAATGGATTTCCAAATTCGTTATTTTTTAATTGTAAATATCTATTATTTGTATTCTACTATCTAGAGCACGGTAATGCGTAAGGTCCAGTTTAAGGGAGACAATCGGTTATTTACTAATAAAGAAATTAATTTCTATTTAATTACTTGTTGCCATTGTTTAGTGTCATTTCTATTCTTATTTTTCTGATACGAATCAGGGATATAATATATATAACGAATTGAGCACTCGTTAAATAATCGTTAGGTGAATAATCCGCTAAAGTTTTCCGCTATTTTATTTAATTGTGTTTTCAAGTCGTGGTAATTTTATTTGATATATTATTGGGTGAGTATTCTAATGAGTTTAATAATCCGTTAGTGACTCGTTAAGAAAGTCAGTTTAAACTGTTTGTTTGTCATGAGATGAAAACTTTTCTATGCTTGTCTATCTTATCTAATTTGTGTTTTTAAGTCGTAGTATTTTATTTGATATATTATTGGGTGAGGATTCTAATGAGTTTAATAATCCGTTAGTGACTCGTTAAGAAAGTCAGTTTAAACTGTTTGTTTGTCATGAGATGAAAACTTTTCTATGCTTTCTATCTTATCTAATTTGTGTTTTTAAGTCGTAGTATTTTATTTGATATATTATTGGGTGAGGATTCTACTGAGTTTAATAATCCGTTAGTGACTCGTTAAGAAAGTCAGTTTGAAATAAGTTTTCGTTAGGAGTCAGTTTAAAGACACGTCAGAAACTTTAGTTTCTCTTACTGACTTTAACCGTTAATTAGGAATTGAGTTTAATGATTCAATAATTTACTTTACACTGTTCACATTTTACACCTTGTATCCATTTAGTTTGCAACTGATCAGTATTCCCCTTGAGGATTTTCATCAAATTTTCATATTTGATTTTCATATGCAAATAAACTTTTGCATCATAACCTTTGGACACTTAACCTGTGGATTTACGTTATCCCACAATATATTACATGGTGTTTTGTTTACACCTTGTATCCATTTGGTTTACAACTGATCAGTATTCCCCTTGAGGATTTTCATCAAATTATTTTATTTGACCTTCATATGCAAATAAACTTTTGCATCAAATACATTAAGGTACTTTATTTGTGGCGTTTTATTATGCCACAACTCATATGCTGTTTTGGTTACTTTCAATGATTTAGTAGGTGTTAAGTTAATTAGATATGTTGCAGTTAAAACTGCATCCCCCGGAATATTTTATCTATTTTATCTGTAATCGTCCTAACCATCCTTTCGGATACACCATTTAGTTGTGTAGTTATTACCATTTAGTAGTGGAACAGTGAGATGGTAGCTTATACCTTTTTCACATAACAAGTTTTCATTTCATTTGATGTACTCTCTACCGTTTTCTTTACCGAAAAATTAATTAACTAATAAAAATTAAATCGAACTTAGCTTGCCTTTTAACATCATGAATAATTCGACTTATTTAATTAAATTTGTAAAACTTTAAATGTGTAAGTTCATCCACAAATAATACGAATTTATTTTTATCATTTATTGAGGGCGACGGACCATATACATTAGAATGTATATTAAATTATGGTCGTCTTATACAATTTTTATTTTTAATTTTGTTAAACTATTATCCAGTTTATTTTGAAAACTATGGGCTGCAAATGTGATGATTAGATGTGACTTTTAATTAGTCAAAGAATAAAAAACGTTATTTAGAGAAAAACACATTCTGATGAATGTTTAATAAATAAAATATTGAAATCGTGAGAGACTTCATTTGATATTAAATTAAGTTTGTTCTAATTACCATGTATGTTTTATAACTCCAATGAATTCAACACCCTTCATATCATGGATAATAACTGAATTCATTTACATACATATTACTCAAATTACAAATCGCCGATGAACTCAATTCTACATCCAAGACCGGAGTGCTGATGTCATTGATTTATAATTAAATTTAAACGTATCATTTGTGGGATTAACGAAATTATTTATTGCAGAAAAACTTTTAGAATTAAAACTAATAAAAATTTTTCTTTTCTCAACTCTCAATTAATAAATTTAATTATAGTCATATGGTTTAATATTGATTCCATATGTTTAAATCAAATTTCAACGTACTATAAAATATTTATAAAGTATTTATAAAATTAATGAAATTTTTCGTTCATAAAAACTTTTAGAGTTAAGATTAATAAAATTTTTCTCAACTCTCAATTAGTAAATTTCATTTTTCTTATTTTGCTAAAACTGTTGATGCCATATAATAAAATTTAGATAAAATAAAATTTCAAATAAAAATAAAAATAAAATTTTAAATAAAATTTCAAATTCAATATTAGTACCATTTGTAAAGTTAAATATTTACTTATTAAAACATTTACTTCACATTCAAAAATTGTTACATTTGGAGAAATCCAAAAATATTTTTAATCGACTTACTAATTACGTCAACCTTGCCTTGATGATAATTCTGACGCCTGTCTTGCAGATTGAATATGATACGGTACAAAATATTTTCTATTCTTCCTTATGTTAAATTCTATTCTTCCTTTTCTTCTTTCGTGTTAAATCCGAATCCAAATTACTCATTACTTAGATGTTTCAAATTTCCGTTGTGACCAAACGTTTAATTTAGTCGGCAGTTTTATTCAATCCTGATTTCCATTTCTTGCCAGTTTTCTTCGTTTCGTGCAATTTGAAATTGATTTTTACGTATAATATTCTGCTATGCTAAAAATTAACAAAACTAATTAGAACCCATTTTAATGACTATTATTTGTTTATTAATTCTTTAGTGTTTCAGCTGTTAAAACTTTTCACTTAAAATTTAAAATAATTTTAATATTTTAAATGCATAACTAACAAATAATTTAGGGAATTTCGTTAATATGATATTTTTAATAAATGAAATCGATTAATGTTACTGATATTTTTATATCATAATTCTGTTAATATTATATCTACTATAATAAAATATCTACCAAGATTCACCATTAGTTTATAGAATGACTTGATCAAAAATTTAATGAATCTATAGTGATTTATTTGAAGTGATTTAATTAACAAAAAAAATTTTATATTTGAAATACTTATCTTTCTAAATGAAGATTTTATTACAATTAGTTGCTTGGCTGTATTCATTTTTGTTCAAAATCTTATCCAATTTATCAATAATATCTTTGGTCGAAAATTCACGTTTCGCATATATTCGTTATCTAATGTTTCTGGTATCGCCATATTAATCACATTAATTCATCCAAACAATATATTTTTCACCATTGCATTCTTGAATTTATCTCTTCTATTTTAAACTTTCCATATTGATTTATTATTTACAGTAGTAATAATTTAACTCGCACTTTTTTAAATACACTTTTTCCTTTTTTCAATAATTTTAATTTACGCTGAATTTAAATTTATTTCGCAACAATTAGTTGATCACTTTAAATTACGTCTGGGCATCCATAATCTATTAGGATTTTGGACATTTGGATGATCTTTGTTGAGAAATAATAATACTTATATGTTGATTGTTATATATTTATTTATTGTTTAAAAACGCAGTCTTAATCTTAAAGCATGTCCTTCGTATGTGATGTATCCTGTCCAACTATATTAACGAAGATGTTTTTATTCCAACTAGGAGGTATGAATCACATATTTTAACCCCCTTTTACTTTTGTGAAAACATTCGTGTTTTATGGTTCTCAAGTATGAACTTGAAATATTAATGTATAATTGTATATTCTTATTATCGTAAAAACAGGATGTTAGTAGATATTATTTTTACCCTTTGTATAGTGCCGATATTAACTATAAGGAGATTTGTTTTTGTTAGTTGGTTGTTAAAATCTAACAACAATGCCCTGAAAGAAACCTCGTCAGAAGCCGCAGTCTATTTTTGCTCAAGCCAATGCAGGTTTTGTATATTTTACGGTTATACCACGCCGAGAAGATTCTTGGCGTGTTTCTTGATGTCTCCTTTCTTTGTTATCTCTCCTCGAAAGTAGTGATCACTGTCACTGTCACAGTCAGCTGTTATTTTCATTTGTTTTTATACACCCAATAGTTTTGGTTAAATGACGGATCGGACGGCTAGTTCTTAGTATTTTCAGAGCTCTCAGTATTTGTTAAAGGTTTCGAAATGATATGGAATATGTAGAAAAGTAATGACTGATAGTAGAAAGTACATACTTTCTACAGAATAAGTACCGTACTTATAAAATAAATACACACATACAGACATACATATATCCATACCTTAACTAGAAATGTTTCCATCTTATTCTGTATAAGAAGTACTTATAAACTTTATTATTCCTATGGTGTTTTACGCAGTTGATTAGATTCATGATTGGGGTACTATATATACAGTATTATATGATGTAACTCTCTCAGAGTAATTTCATGAACTTAATATTACAAATAATGTTTGAGGAAATAAACTTATATTAGCATTAATATATGTATATATATGTATATGTATATGTGTATTATATAGTTTATCGCTTTTTCTTTTATGATAGTGGTAAAATAAAGATTTGAATTAACGATTCTATTTGATTGAAATAGTGAAGAATTATTTCTTTCGTTGAGTGTAAGTATCACCTTGTGGGTTAATTTTAAATTCTTAAACGATTTTATTCATTATACGAAATCATACTGTAAGTGTTAAAATATTTGTATACCCGGTATATATATATACATATCAGGGTATATTATATATACCAGGGTATATTTAATTAAGGTTAGTTCGGTTTTTGTAATGGCTTAATTTATTGATCGCAGAATAAAATTTTGGTATAGGGGTTCATGAAATTATCGCGTGGCCAAGTCTACTCCGAGCGATGCAGTAATGCTAGAATTCGTGAATTACCCGTGGAAGCTTACACAACTCTGCAGTCGCTTTCGTATATGTATTGTTCAATTGAAGGAGGGTAGATTAATTCAGAGAGAAAGTGCAAAGAGCTGTATTAAATATTTAAAGCTTAATGATTGTGCTAGAAGCTTGATTAATGGAGGTTTATTGGACAATATTAATAATATTGAATATTCTCAGTGAAAAAAGAGGGTAAAAGAAAGTGTGAATGATTTTTATAGAGTGAATATGTTGAATGGCATTACAAGTAAACGCTCCCTAGAAAAATTTAACATGATTGGTAAATTTGTGAATGGTGCACCTTACCTGGATAATTTAGATGACCGAATGCTTAGGAGAACTTCATCTAACATCAGGCTCGGGCGGTATGTGTGGCAAAATAATAAAAGAAATTTTGACAAAATGGAAACCCGACTTCAAAAATCAAATATTCTATAACAAAAAATGCACTAAAAAGTAAAAAAATAATTGCATATCCTTGTGTCAAATTTAGTTCACCTAAGCAAAAATTTTTAAATATATATGTACAATTATTGTTATTTTTGGAGTCGGTGTTTCAAAAAAAGTTAATTACATTCATGTAAAGGCAAATTTTTACGTACTTCCCTAATCTTATAGAACACAGAACACATTTCAAGTAAATCGATTAAAATGTATTGAGATTATGTGTCCAGTTTAAAAATTGTTGTATTAAATAATCGCATTTAAAATTGTTTTGTCTGAATACCTGTAAGCGATTTTTGTTCCGAAAATATGGAAAAATACCTTATTTCTAGCAACCTAAAGAATGGATGGTGAACCATTATGGATCTATGGGCCATTTTTTCTGAAACATATTTTAATGAGACCATGGCGTGCTATTAAAAAATGTTGATTTAGTGATTAATAAAATAAAAAAATAAAACTAAATGCTATTAACATAAAACTTTTTATTCGCAACCAGAAATACATATTTTGTACTTGGAATATTATGTTTATTTAAATTTAAGTAAACATTTGTATGATTTCTGCTAATGCAACTTATATTCCAAATATACCTTATATTAGGTTAATGCTTTGTTACTATTAGCCGAATGTAAGCTGAACGGGAGTTATCTGACAAACGGTATCGAAGGGAGTCTTTAAAGTTATTAATTTCTGAAAATAAAGATTTACAGGCATAGTAGGTAGATGAAAATATTGTTAAGATATAAAGATTACTAAAATAATCAAAGAGAACTCTAGGTTTTTTTAATTACATTTCAAATTTTGCCCCTATTTTACAAATGTTCTAGGAATAGGGGCAAAATTTGAAATATAATTGTTAAGATAGCAAAAGCCAGCCGCGTCGCTCGCACTTCGTCACTCCTAAGCTCATTTTCGTCCGTTCAGTCAGAAATACGCGTAAAATCCACCTGTCTCTGTCGCGCAATCTGTTTTCATTCAGGCACCGATAGCCCTGTTACCTACATTCCTTAATTAATCTTCTGCCCGAATTATTTTGTCGCGAGCCATTAATAGCACGCGTGCCGTTGGTTTACCATTGCTATCCTACGACATTGTTTCATGCCTAAATTATGTCTTATTGAATGAAAAATTCTAAAGTCGTATTACACCTTAAATCTTTACAGTCTCGTAGTCTTTAAATAAATAAATAAATGTGGATTGTTGAAGTAATCCTCTTAATTAGAAATAAAACATTTAAATAATAGCATAAATAAAATAAATTACTGTTTTAATATTCAGTACAGACATAATGACAATAATAATGTTTATATCAAGTTTGTTGATACTTAGTTTTATGTGACTATTGATAATAAATACTATAAATCTATTTTGTAAAATATTTCATTATAAATACTCAGCGTTAGTTCAACTTATTTTAAAAACTTATTTTCTCAAATGGCAATAACAAATGTTGTTTGTTTACAAATAATAAGAACAATATTTACTTGACAACAGTGAATAAGTATTTTCTTGTCTCATTTACACACAACCCCCCGTATAGTAAGTAAAACTGTAGATACTTATTTGTTTGTATTAAATAAACTAACTGGGGGTAGAATAGTCAAGGAAATTAAGATTTCATTCTGGATTTTTATGAAACAGCTTTAATCGGTTTGAATCAAACGTTCTGAAAAGGACTGCAACATACTTTTCACCTACTTCTACATAACCATGAAACTTTAACCCATGGCATAGTACACTCCTGTTCATAAAAATTAAACCATGTAAAATATTCTTCGTGCTCTGTATTTAATATTGTACATATATTCAGAAATATGTACGCTTAGAATCTGACTTACTGGTTCAAATAAATTGAATGGGAGTGAAACAAAAATTAGAAATTTTAGAGGAGGCGTTTTAAAAAAATTAAGTGAAATTAAGTTAAACGATTTAATTGTACAATCGATGGTGAGTTAAAAGCTAGAAAATAATCTGGGACTTTGATCAGACCGAAATAAAACCGTGTGGTAGCATAACAATCGATTTAACTGTAAATATTAGGGACAAGGATGACAGTCAATAGCCAGATACGATTTCCAATAGCTGAAAATTTTATAATAAATGCGCCCCTACAACTGTATTTGAGTCTGGTCAAAGATGTGATTAGACGCTATGTATAAATAACGCCAGGTTTCACGTCTAAACCACCAACAAACTTGTATATTCATAATTAAATATTCAGGCAAAAAAAACATTGGTTTATATAAGTTCACAATTTGTCTTTTTATTAAATTTTTATTAACTTATGATTTAGATTGCATACACCAGGATATCTTGGTATATTCCAACACAATGTCAGAAACAAAAGTGAACCTCTAACCAATTTGAAATACGAAAGGGTAATACGGGGGTAAAACGGTTTTTTTTCCAGATATCTAAAAATTGAGTGTAGAAATCTATAATGCTTTTGATAAGAGTATTTTTTATACGGATTTATAAGAACGGATTTAAAACTTTCATCTTTCATCATTAACTATTATGGAACTACATTTCAGCCAAAAAATATGCTCAAACTTTAGCTCGAACCACTTCTCAGCTCTGATTATGAAAAGATTCACAGCTTTGGGTCAAACTATCGTTGGCGACCTCTCAAAACTAAAGTTTTCAGGCCTATTTCTGTACTTGAACCAAATGACCTAAGGAATAGTAACACGGATAGAAACTCAAGGTCTAAGTAGGCTGTCCTATAGCACAGTAATGACTAACCCCCCCCCCCCCCCCAACGAAATACAATTTTTTTTTAAAACATCATTTTCCTTCTTTCTCAAATCATATAATAAGATGAAAGAATGGCGTGTAAGAAAACAAGGATTCTAAGTAAAGTCATGTTGCAAATACTAGCTACGCTTTCTGTAAGTGCAGCAACAGAAGAACGATCATGTTCCACTCTACGGCGTCTAAAGAAATAGCTGCGTGCTAACACGGAGGAAGAGCAACTGACATTATCATATCAATTATCATTGATGACATTATCATATCAATTGCAAAAACAAAGAATTGAAGATTATAATTTAACATTTAACATTGAAAAATGTTTATAATATATATTTTTTCTTTTCTAAGGAATATAATTGTTTTTCAATTTATTTAACCCTACGACTACTTTTCAATTTTCGTAGAAAATTCTATGTCTCTTTTAATTTTTAACCCGACTTAAAAAAAGGAGGACGGTTCTCAATTCATCTGTATTTTTTTTTTTTTTAATGTGTGTCACCTAAGAACTCCTTCATTTATGAACCGATTTTGAATTTTATTTTTGTTTTAAAGGGTTTGGTTTCCCATTGGTCCCATTGTCACCAAATCGCATTCTGATAAGGGGATCTCCGGGAAATCGAGGAAAATCCTCATTTTATATGTGATAACCGATTTCTGCGAAATTTTTTTTTTTTTGAAGGGGTATACTCATTCATAATGGGAAAATTTTTTTAAAAACCGACTTCAAAAAAATTTTTTATAATATGTTCAATATTTCGAGAAACTTAGATCTATGTTCCTCTCCCAACTTAAACTCCTAAATTGAACTAGATCCGCGCCTGACTTAACCTGACTTAATGTTACTACAATTTAGATATAAATGTGCCAAAAAAAATTAACCTTAATAAAAATAATAAAATTTAATAAATTCCCTACCGCAACCCATGACCTTTATAGCTTAATAAATTATGTGTCTAAGGCTGACCGGACAGTACAGTACATTTCATAATAAACAGAAACAATATTTTTAACAGAAATTAAAAATTTTAATCTGTAAATTAAATAGCATCTAACATCACTAGTAATCGGATTTCTGTAATTAGTTAATTACTAAAAATAATAAATAATCGTCTTTTGACGATTATTTTCACGATTTGATTAAAATTTTCGTGAATTTTTAATCTTTTTAATTAAGATATTTACAAAACTCTTCGTCAGACTATTTTTTTTTAAATTTTAACGTAATGTACGAGTTTTAATTATAAAATTAGAAGTTTTTTACTTTTTAATCTATAGAAGGTGGAGCAACAGTATCGAAAATGTATGCGTTCGTTCAATATTTGCTATTCACAACATGTTAAAATTCCAATTTTTAATGATTAATTACATGAAAACCCTTCGTCAGATTTTTTTCAAAAAATTATTTTATACAGTTGAGTTAATAACATATTAATAACATATCAAAAATTCAGATTTTTATCTATTCCTTGCCGATTTTACCTATGTGTCTGATCAACCTTAATTCTTTATCATTACCATTAATGATACTTTTTAGGATTAATCTGATCGATTTTGACATATTTGGGAAAAACTAACCAATGACATATTATCTCAATCAAGGTAAATTTTAGTTTTTGATATCTTTAAAAAAAAAACTTTGAATGACGTACATTTCATAACGATTTCAGCTGCTTTAAAGCTTACGTTGTTTTTTACCTATATTGTCCTGACTAGGATGTAGAGCATGCGAATGAAAGAATAATGAGATGTCAATGTAACACCCTCGAGTCGAAATAAATTAAAATTGAAATAAATTTAAGAGTTATACACATTACTATTACGTTTTTGTTTTTGTTTTTGTTTTTGTTATTTGGAATTTAATTAACAATATTGTTTATATATGAATATTTAATTAAAAAATATAAATCAATATTGAAGTTCTTTAGGTATACATCGTTTTAAATACATTCAATTTTATATTTATATATAGCAGGTATCTACATTATCCTACCTATGTTTTTTAAGAACTTTTAAATACATAAATACTCTTAATGGGAGATACAAAATATTATTTTTATTATGTTACATAAAAATAAATAAATAACAACAAACATATACTCTATATATAGAATATAGATGAGATTAAACTTCAAAAAGATTTTTAATTACGAATCATTAGCTTGCTTCTGGTATTTAAAAACATGCAAAATCACTCTTTACAAATAATTTAAAACTTTATAATTTAGTTTGTAGATCTCAAGTTTGTAAAGAGTGAGTTCCCATGTTTTTTAATATCAGAAGCAAGCTAATGATTTGTATTTAAAAATCTTTTTGAAGTTTAATCACCTTCTCTGAAAGTTAAAATATCTGAAAACAAACAAGCAGGCGGTCTGTTACTTAATATCCTGTTTGCGTTAAGCTTTCTTTCATTAATTCATAAATCTAGTTATTTTAAAACTATATTTTCTAGAATCATCAATTATCATCTTCTAGAATTAAATTTGAACTAAATATGAGTTTTATTTTCGAGTATCAATAAACGGACCATCCAAGTAGCCGAGTAGTCTTAGGCGTTATGCCTGAGGCGTTATGTTTACTTGGAACTAGGAGGTTTTGGGTTCAAATCCCGACATCGGCAGTTTGTCAATTATTACGAACAAAAAGGGCAGTTAATTGACTAAACTGTCGGCGTATGGACAAGAACGAAGTAACCGGCTATGATTGTGACGGTTTTCTGCAGTTTTCTTCACGAACTCCAGATGAATATCGGTATAGTTCCGTCCAGGGCAGCCTTTACAATCTACCTCTACCTCTATGTATTATATGCATACAGATCGCCTCCTAATTTTTTAAATTAGCTTTAAGTCAAAATATCAAATATTAGAATATTTTATTTCTTCTTCTACAAATCTTCGTCTACAGCGATTTACATTTAATATCTTAAAATTTGCATCCAGGTAGTCAATGTATCTTCAACGGGGTCTCCCTCTAATTTTTTGTGCTTTCTACTTTTCAAATGGTCACATTTTTAACAAGCCCTGTGTAGTTCCAAAAAATATGTCCAAGTCATCTGATTCGAAAAAATTTCATCGAGCAAAATTTTATATTTTTGTTTCATGGCTACGAAATACATTTTAATTTCACCTAGTAGAACATTTCGTTCATTTTAGTATTAATTGGTAAAAATATTTAAAAAATAAAATGATATATTGAAAATAACAGTATTTATTTAAGGTAGTCTGGCCATCCTTCGAGTATAGTCAAATCATTTATGTAATACTCCTATATATGGTCAGTTGGTATAGGAAAGAATGTCCTAACATTAGGGTGTGCAGCATGGACAATGTATCTCGGAGGATGGAGTGAATCAATATAATCGCCACCCTAATGTTGGGACAGTTTCCACTTATACAAATTGTCAATATAGGAGTATTACGTACAGTCAATTAACATAGACCCAATAGGAATATTGTGTAGTGCATCTAACACTGTTCATATGTAGCGCACCATGATGCGCTGAACTCTTTTTCACCCAATTTCACAGACATTCACAGAGTGCAGTTTCGTTGAAACAAGGCTGTCCACATCATCGCTCACTGTGCACAGACAGTGATGTACATATCACTGTCTGTATACGTATCAATGAATACATATTCTACATTCTGCATTCTATAAATGTCTGTGAGTAACAGAGTGCACCGTATCATGGTGCGCTGTATATGGACAGCGATTGATACATACATTGGGTGTCGTTTAAAAAACACACGGTAATGTGTCAAATCACCAACTAAATAAAACTATACGAGTATATAAAATAAATATTACTTACATTTTAAAATTCTTAAAAGAAAAGTTTGATTACATTAATGTACAATAAATTTAATAGCATAGTTTAGAAAATAGATTATTCATATAATTTATACTTTTATTTGATTCGTAGAGACAACAAAACCGGAAAAGCATCAAAAAATTTATATAAATATAAATTTCAAACGATCATGTTTCATTTTTTTGAGTATTCATATAATATATGTTGTTATGTTCCCCGTCAAATTTCATTATTATCTTCAGTAAAATATATAAAGGTTACGTGTGAAATGTTAATTTTGAAAAACGTAATTAACCCCCTGTAGTTTTAATGGTTTAAATAAATTATATATCTGAAATGATTAGGTACTTATTTGAATAAATTATGTGCCTGAAATAATTAGTCAAAAGAAAATTCCATAACAGCAAAATAGATAATTTTATTTATTATTAATACAACAGTGTAAAATAAAAATAAACTTATAGTCATTACGCAGGAACATGTAATGCAACAAGACTTTAGTTTGTTTTAAGACTTTACTTTGTTTCACAAAGTTTACACGAGTCGGACTCGTGATTGTTTCACAAAGTAAAAATAAGTTTACATGAGCCAGACTCGTGATTGTTTAAATAAATAAAAAGAAGTTTACACGAGTCAGGCTCGTGATTGTTTCACAAAGTAAAATAAGTTTACACGAGTCAGACTCGTGATTGTTTCACAAAGTAAAAATAAGTTTACACGAGTCAGACTCGTGGTTATGGCTCAAGGGGTTAGTAAATTTGAACCCGGTAAAAAGCCTTTTTTTAACCATTAACAACAAAAATATACTATGGGCCAGATTCCCTGTTATTAATCGATACTTAAAATATGTCTTGAATTCAACAATAGCTGAAGAAAATGTTTCACTTGACCACAAGTTGTAAGTAGTGGTATGTATTGTTACTTATGTAAGTGTATGTGGAAAAAAGTTATATTTCTTGGGGGTACATTTGGTATACAAGGCCGCAAAAGTAGCACTCACTTTTTCAAATTTTATAATTGATTTGTGCCTTATTCTTTCAGTTTTCGAAATGCTGCGAATAAAAGTTGTTCCGTGGCCGGACAACCTTAACTACAATGTTAATTAACATACACAATGTCATATCAACGTTATTATCTATCAGTGTATGGTATTTGATATTTCAGAAACATATATTATATAATGGCAAATGAATAATAATACATAATGATGGCACCCTAATGAATTTATAGAACAGAATTTATTAAAATAATTAATCCCATGTGCTTTCACATATTTTCACTGATGACGATTTATATTTTGGTAGGTATCAATACCTATATGACGTAGGTTTTATATACATATAAAACCAAATTCAACAATGACAATACAAAATAATAATCATGTGTTATATGCTGTAGCTCTTTTGATAACTAACTTTTGTGAATATATTATAGCTATTGATTATTTTAACCAATTTTAAATTTCAAAAATACATTTTACTCTGTTTTTTTTGTTTTTTGTTGTTGTAGTAATTGATATAATTTAATTGTACGGATATACCATTTTATAATGAGTTATTTATTTATTTAAAAATAAATATATACACCGTGTAACGGAGAAACCGTGTTTTTATTTAAAGTAGGCGTTTACTTAATGAGTCGTCAAAATGGTGTTTGACGACTCATTACCTCAATCTTAATCACTATAAACATATACTGACTGATGTTTTAATACTCGCACTGAATTTAAAACGATCACACATGAATATCAATATTTTTTATCTAAATCATCACTAAACTATCACTCTTGTTATTATCAATACTTTTAAATTGCACAATCACAAATTCATATTTATTAATTCTTCACTTAATTAAATTAAAAGAATAAATATAATATAATTTAAAAATACAAAAAATGTAACAATAAGTTTACAAAAAATACATAGAGCTTGAGTAAGCGCCTACTTTAAAGAAAAACATGGTTTCTCCGTTACCGGGGAAACCGTAACCGGGGAAATACATACACTGAAAAATAAATTTTACTACAATTTTTTATTTGATCATTTATAATATAATTTATGATTTTAATGCTATACTCCTCACATGCGAAAATATATCAACTAACTGAGTTAATTGTTTAAATATCCCTTATGTACTGAGTGAACTGTTCAAATTACTTTTTACATACGCGCAGATGAACCAAAAATACTAGATATATTTCTACTATTATAAAATTGTAAATGTCTGTAAATGTAGTCTGCAGTAATTAGAAATGTGAAATACAAATTCATATCTTGGGTGAAAGTTGCATCTACAGGTCATTTAGGTCATCTACAGTGTAGATAACCTAAATGACCTTTAGGTCATCGCCATGAACATGAATAAGATAAAATTTAATTAAGTACTATTTCCAAAAAAGAAGTGATTTATTTGATTGTATTTATTCTGAGAAAACTCGCTACGTTGACGCAACTCCTGCGTAACGAATTTTTATATTTTTATATTTTTATATTTCTAAATTTCTTTTTCTATTTTCTAACGACAGATAATTATTTAATAAAACTTTGTACATTTCCAATCCAATTTTAGTTGATGTTATAAGAATAATATATATTGCAAACTTTGTTCGAATCACTTATAATTTGAAGTAATTCAAACAATAATTTTTATTACAATATATCATAGAAAATATACAAAATCGATTAATAGCTGTATAAAAACTTTACGAATAATACAATCGGTATAAAGAGATATAATCAAAAAAGCTGTCATGCGTTTGATGTACAAAAAATATTTATCGTTTGTGTTTGATAATTTATATTTGTTATCCGGGATATAGAAATATGTTGTTATTAGAAAATAACTTTAGTTTTGTGTTGAGTATCGACGTAGAAAGCGGTAGTATAGTAGGTAGAATGTTGTTTTGTTTTATTGGTTGTAATTCATCACAGCACAAGCTCTTGATAAGTGGGTTACAACTATTAAATTGTAAATATTGATTAAAAAGTTTTTGAAGTTTGTTTTACAACAAACTATACAACGGTTTACCTTTCTCTTTTTTCTTTCGTTATGTAGGTACAGAATGATTATTGAATTTGGGTTTATTATTATAGAATAAACTTTTAATAGTTTTTTATATGGAAAGGTTCTTTTTTTTTGTATATCAAACGCTATTTTTTTATATAAAGATTTCCTGTGTAGACATTTTTATCGGTGTATTTTTTTAAACTAAAATCAAATCATAATATGAACAAGTGAAAATAACAACTAACTGGGTTAATTGCTTAAATACCCGGTATATACTGAATTTATGGAAAAAACCTTCAAACAAAAGTTGATTATTTGCGAAAAAGGAACAATTTTTGTCCTTAAATTTTTGTTCTATCTCTTATGTTTTAATGATAGGCAATTTCGCCCATTTGGCCCAAACCTTTTCCGATTTTGCCCATTCGTTTATTGATAGACAATAAACATATTTTTTTCCTAATAAAAATATGTCTGAATATTGATAGTTACTGAGGTAACGACATATATTACCTAAATAACAGAGGGCATACGTAGTGATTCCGCAAAGGTAACTAAATATAAAAGTAAATTGAGATTTAGTAGCGAGTCCACTACAAGTTCAATAGTTTTTATTTACGTAAAACAACCGATTTATGTTGCTGCAGTTTTGAAGTATTTTCATTTAAATTAATTTTCAAGCATTTGGTATGAAAACTCATCCTGTTTATAAGTAAAATTGTTTGGTGTTGTTTTTATCCGTTTTTTCGTTTGTGTTTTTCGTTTGCCGTCAAACTTTTTAACTTGATTTATGTTACAAATTAACAGTAATAAATTGTTCTTAGTTTTCAATTTTTATTTAGAGAGTACAAATTTAGTGTGATTTTATTTAAAAAGTTACCATTTTTTTTTCCATTGCGAAAGGTTATTAAAAAAACATTTCCAAAAATTTGTTTAGAGGAATTCCCAACAAAAGTTAATTAATTTTTTTACCTACTCTCAGTAGTAGACGTATACTTGGATATTTAAATGTGATGTCAGAAATTATAGTATATTACAGTTTTATTAATGACCACATTTTACTCGTTAGAATTTTTGAAAATTAAAGCTTGATATGTTGTTAAAAAAATTGTTGTTTTAGTTTTTTTATACTATAAATTTTGTTTTTGGAGTTTATTGGAGTTTACTCCTTAAGAATCGATTTCACTTAAAGCCTCCGGTACGAAAATTTGATGGGTAGTAAAATCTTGTGTTAACAAAAAGCGTTATGTTTAAGCGTTTTTTAAAGCTAACACATTATACGCTGTGATATTCAATTTGAATTTATGATTTTTTTATCGAAAATCAGGATTCTAATTTTTGTCGCTTCTCTCGCTGACTTTTACTCATCGTGTCTAGTTTATCTAGTCTTTCGAATCACCACTAAGCACTATTTCTTAATTCTATGTAGACAAATGATTTGTCCTAAGCCAGTATGCCCAGCATCTCCCAAGTTTTTGATAGAATCTGAACATTTCCAAAGACCACACAGAATTTGGCCACCTTTAATTTTGATAAACCCTGTATAAAATCTTTGTACTGTTTTCTGTTCCATAAGAAAAAGTAGTTGGAATATTATTCATTTAAAAAATAAATAACAAACAGTTTGTTTTCCTTTTTGAAAATAGATTTGTATACAAAAGATAATGCAATGAAAAATGTACAACAAACAAGCTTGGTGCTTGGTACTTTGTACATAAAAAAGAACAGCACAGAACCTAAGGAGTTGGTACACTTGGTTGTAGGTAGAAGGTGTGTGCAGAAGGTTAACAGGATGTGAAATGAGGATGGATACACAGATGTTTTATATAATAAAGTAATATTACGTAAACAATATAAAAAACATATGATCGTTTACATTTTTAAATTGTTTCATGTTATGTGAGTTTTGTTGTTTTTTGAACTCAACAAAAAAAACAAATAAATTGTAATCTTTTCATAACAATATGTATAAAAATTACGGTTATACTGACATACTTTATCCCAATGTATTCTGCTGCTATTTGGAAGGGTTATACATCTTAAATATATATTTATTTAAGGTATTTCTATTTTGTTTAAAGCTTTATAAACAATTTTAGGAAACGCGTTTACCGAAATGATTTTAGCAAATAATAAGAAAACTGTTAAAATGGAATGAAATCGATTCTATTACACTTATAGTAAGTATAAATATATAAATTGCACCAATTTATTGAACTCGATTACTTATTAGATTTAATACAGTCTGTAGACTGTTTGCCACCCGCTGGTAATTAAAAATGTGGTTCTTTTTCAAGTCTTAGAGTATTTATTTATCTTTTTTCAGCCATTTTTCCACATAAACTTGTAATTTAAAAGAGGTATATTCTCACATCACATGAAAAAGAGATAATTCCGTCTAATGAAAATTTAAGTGGAATTGGTTTAATTTTAGTTTTAATCGGGGGAAGAGAATCTAAATCACAGCCTTTCACAATTATTTCACAATCTGCACCATTACTTTCAATTTTTCTACGGTTCAAAAGCTATATACATACCACGATAATATGATAATTTTATCGTATTATTGTATTCTTTATTATGGGTATATCTAGTGATAAATATTCTATTCTTTTGCAATATCATTTTCCAATATGTAAATTTAATCATGTTAATAGAAATACGCTAACGCAGTTTGATTATAAATTACTATCTTATTCTTCCAACCTCACGGTTGGTTGTATTCAGTATATTTTTGTATCATATACCTATAAAAAGTTTATTCACCTTTGCGAACAAAAAAAAAGGGGGATCTCTATGCAAATACCTTAAAAGGGTTTTTTTTTTATTTATTTTACAATTTAATATGAAAATAACACTTTTTAAAGTGTACTTTATAATACTTATATTTTATATTTTAAAAACATTAATATACACTGCCGACATTCAGTAAGTATAAAGGACATATTTAAAAGAATTCGTTCGCTATGTTGCTGTGTAACACTATACACATAAATACACATAAACTTGTATTATCTCTGTACGTATTTTTAACATTTTAAAACATTCTACTTTATATTTACTGCTAATTTTTAACCCGACTTCAAAAAAGGAGGATGGTTCTCACTTCGTCTGTATTTTTTTTTTATGTTTGTTACCTCAGAACTCCGTCATTTATGAACCGATTTTGAATTTTTTTTTTGTTTTAAAGGGTTTGATTTTCGATTGGTCCCATTGTCACCAAATCGCATTCTTGGTCGTTTAGTAGGTCTACCCATATTTAGACAAATAAAATCAGTTATAGAACTTCAAAGTCCCCAAAAAGCGAGAAATAAAACCTATTTTGACAAAATAGAAATCGACTTCTAAAATCAAATATTCTATAACAAAAGATGCACTAAAAAGTAAAAAAATAATTGCATATTCTTGTGCCAATTTTAGTTCACCAAAGGAAAAATTTTTAAATATATATGTACAATTATTGTTATTTTTGGAGGCGGTGTCCAAAAGTTATGTGACTTTCTCTATGCTCACCGCCTCCAAAAATAACAATAATTGTACATATATATTTAAAAATTTTTTCTTTGGTGAACTAAAATTTGCACAAGAATATGCAATTATTTTTTTACTTTTTAGTGCATCTTTTGTTATAGAATATGTGATTTTAGAAGTCGGGTTTCCATTTTGTCAAAATAGGTTTTATTTGGTTTTTTTATGGGAAAAATGTTTAGAAAAATAAGTTGAAACAATTTATATATATAAAGTGTAAATAGAACTTAAGATTCTCAAGTAAGAAAAGTAGTGAAATATCTCCTAACTTCCGGATTAATAATTTCTATTATATAAATATGTATTTCAACTGCCAAATAGTCCTGGTTAGTATGAACTAGTTAATTGTCTCCAGAGACGTATGGTACGCGCTTCTATTTTTCCAATTATTGTGCTAAAATGAAAGAATTTATACAATACAAATAAAAAATCTTTACAATATAAGGCGGTTTTCCAAAATCTAAAATTCTAATAAAATTTTAAATAAATGATTTTATTGAAATTTTACAAATGTTGACAAATTATATTTCCTAATTTCAAAACGTTATGGAAATCGTCAATTCTAGAAATAATGTTTATTCGAAATTTAGACAAAAAATCGATTTGTTTTTCCTTGCGTTGAGTGATTGAATAATCGGGAGGGGATATTTCTGCTACATCTTGTACTATGAACCACAAAAGTAGCACATACTTTTCAAAATTTGTGCACCTAATATATTCGTTTTTTTGGCAAAATATTTCTAATAAATGCTGTAGTATATTACCAGTACAAGTGATTGCTCTGCTTGGAACTGAGAGGTTCCGAGTTCGTTTCCCAACGGTGTCAGTTTATCAACTAAAGAAAAAAAAAAGGGTCGTTTATTGACTAAACTATTGGCGTATGGACAAAAATGAAAATAACCGACTATGATTGTGAACGTTTTCTGCAGTTTCAATTGACAAACTCAAGATAAATATCAGCATTGTTCCTATCAAAGTTGGCTACTGTCGCACAATCTACCAAATCTGCCTTTTCGGGGAATTTAGGGGTCGGTAAAAAAGACCTAGAAAGACCTACTTGCCATGCTTCGACCTCCCCTCCGCAACTACTATACTATACTTATAGAGAGTGTTATGTATATTAAACAAAAACCGCATGAATAAGGCACAAATCAATTATATAATTTTGAAAAATTAGTGCCACTTGAAAAATGTGTACGTGGAGA
Source organism: Nineta flava (assembly GCA_963920215.1). Lineage (NCBI taxonomy): Eukaryota > Metazoa > Arthropoda > Insecta > Neuroptera > Chrysopidae > Nineta > Nineta flava. The sequence goes on from OY986042.1 coordinate 34,622,813, forward strand.
TTTTTATACCCGGTATATAATATATCCCTGGTTATATTAAGTTCAGTACCGATTTTGTAACGGATGAAAATATTGAACACATAAAAAAATTTTGGTATAGACGTTCATAAAACAACCTAATTGGTCATTTCTGCAGTTGTCTGTTAGTCCGTTCATCCGTTAGCACGATTACTCGAAAACGAAAAACGATAGCGAGGTGTAATTTATATGTGTTACGAATGTGTGTTCTAGAGCTAAAAAGTATAATAAAGTTCGTGAATGGGCAAAATCGGTCCATGACTAGAAAAAAATGAGCAAAACTGCCTATCTTTGCAACCGTAAGGGATAGAACATAAATTTAAAGACAAAAATGCTGCTCTTTTTAAAAATAAACAACTTTTAGCATAATTTTCTTTTCATAAATTCAGTATATACTGGATATTTAAGCAGTTAACTCAGTTAGTTGTTATTTTCACTTGTTTTCATAATAGATTGTAGGATATGGCATAATTTTAATTTTTATAACAAAAATTATTTCTGCGTCATCTGCAGGTTGTTGATAAACTTTAAATTATGACTGAAACAATCTAATTTAAAAGACGAAAACAAAAATAGAAAGTCACATTAAAATGTGTACATTGTACATGTAGAATGAATTATGAGTATAAAAATATTATTTAATATTTACTTACAACAATGAAATGCAATTAAAAGATTGAGAATTAAATGAAAAGGGAGATAAACTCTCAACACAGATAGCTGCTGAGTATGATATAAATAATTATTAAGTTTGTGCTGCACAAGACAACACAATATTGAAGAACAAGTTGAAACTATAATGCCCTGGTAATTGGCATTAAGTCATGGATTACAGAGCTGCATCCGTTTTGATCTGTTCGTTTTTGTATATATTCATTCCTTTACATAATAAATATTATCTTATTGTTGGAAATGTGTTTAACTTTTGTTTTGTATAAATATCAAACTATTTAACTACTAGTTGAAACCCGTTGAAATAAAACCATACCAGCAGCTTTCTGATAAAAAAATATCTCTAAAAATTTTATCGCCGAAAACTGTATCGGCCTATATCTTTATTACCGTGCACTTTAGATCAATAATGGTAATAGCCTTTCTTGTACATAATTGAATTTCCTATTATGTCTTAATTTTTTTCTATCACCTACTGTTTTCGACTTATACGACTAATATTGTTTATTTATTGACTTGTAGACCGATATCTATTTTTCATCATTATAGTATGCATACCTCATTTTTATTAACCTTGCACCCGGTAGTGCAACATTAAATGTATTATAACTTTAAAAATATTAATTTTAGACAAAAAAGTTTTAAATACAAGTTGTAGGTAGTTTGTAGATTTAAACGTTAAGTTATTAGCATTTTATTGTTTAAACAATTATTAGAAGTGATACAAAAATAGGAAATCCAATTATCTACGAGAAAAGTTATTACCATTTTTGGTCTAAAGTACAGGGTGATGGTGATATTGGCCTATATCAATAGTTTTATACAGTGTTTTTCAAAACGACGGCGCTACCGGCGTCGAAATTTCTAAGGATTTTGCTCATTTACATTCAGTACGTGATACTGAACCTGATTTAAAAGAAAATAACTCCTGTAATTTAATGCAGCGCAATATTCTCTATTGATTGTAGATTGTGCCAGACAAGGAGAAAGAGGAGCTTAGAGGGGAGCATTTGACTACAGTTTATTACTTGACCATATTTTCTGTAGCTCTCTGCATTTTAAATATAATGCCCATAATAATGAATATTACAATTTTATCACCTTGGTAACTGATCTGACAGTTATTTTGATTTCTTCCTGTAGGAAGGAAAATTCACGTCTGTGTAGCTTCTACGTAACGAATTTTCCTTATTCAATTATAGAGACATTGAAGGTGGGTTAAACTATCGCAAACTATTTCAAAAAATCTCGCAAAGTATTGTTACCTAATGAACTGTTACCTATTTCTATCTTCGGATCTGTTAATTCTTTAAATATAAATAAAAAAATATATAAAAAATGGAGTAAATTTTATACCAATTTGGACAAAGGATAGATAACTATAAAGGGCTTGGAACTGAGCACAGTGCATACTCTCGAAATTCTATTTTTTGCAAGTGGATATATTGTGTATACTAAAAAAAATTGTTTACGAAATTTTATTTTTTTACTTGACTGATTTGAATTTGAAACTTTAAATCTGTTTTGTTCCCGTGACCTTTGGATGATATCTAATTAGATGCTCAAATACTCGATATATATTCAAGTTCAATATCTATGTCTGAACTGCGTATTTTACTGTTTAAACACACACAAATGTATAAGAAAGCAAAGCTAATATATACCCCGTATATGGTTGGTGTTATCAAAAGTAATTGCAGTTCTTAGAGCTGGATATGTAACGACACTATGACCAGTTTATGAAAAATAGTTTCAAACAAAAACTATATAAATAGCAATTTCAAGAAAAATAAAAAATATGTGGAAGCTGAGGCAATATTTATGGATTTCTAAACTATGGATTATAAACCAAGGAAATAATAAAACCTTTACATAACGTATCATTTGTAAAAGCTTTTATTTAACTGTTAGTATGTGTGGGTCAAATCTTACGATCAATATTTTTACTATTTCTAAATTCGTTAAAGCTTTGCAAGTTTGTACACATGTATAATTCACGTGGCAATACATTACAGTATTTCGTATATGGTTCTATATCGAAGGAATTCAAAAATATTCGCTAAAATACAAATTCAGAAAAACAGAATATCGATAAATATTTGAAGTAGTGGAAGCGTTGGGAAAATACCTTGAGGTTTTTAGTCTTAAAATAAAACAATAATAAAAAAAATTCGTTACGCAGGAGCTGCGTCAACTTAGCGAATTTCCTTAGAATATATCACTCTCTAGCGGTCATAATTTTAGTGTGATCAAAATTAAATAGAATATCTGATATGACTTTAGTATTTGGAAAAATTAAATTTATTAATAGCCAAAAAAAAAACCGGTATAACGATTATAGTTTATAGTTACTATGGAAACAACAATCAAAATTTTTTACAATAAAATATATTTTATGTATTCGTATCAAACAAACACAAAATATTAAATATCTGTCTTAATATTAGAATAATCGAAAAATGTACAAGTAAATCAAGTTTGTTACAATTCATTACCTGATCATTTTTCTCAAACTCTAATGTGAACAGAGATATTTAGAATTTTAACTTTCAATCTTTAATTGTAAATACTTCTGTAAATATTAGTGTAGCAGAAAAATGACAAAAAACAGTAAAACTTATATTTAAAAAACTCGGGAAACAGCTAGTTCAACATAAATAAAGATAGTAAGTAGGTTCATTTTGTATAGATGCAGGTAGGAATGTCCATTTAAGTAAGTAGAAAATTTAAACTATTTTTATTCGTTTTAGTACATGGCTAAAATAGAAGCATGTTTGTAAAAATGAGTTTTTTTTAATATTATTTTTTACAGATCAGTTTTTATTAAATACATGATTCATTCTTTATCAACTGAAAAGTAGAAGGAAAATTTTACATGGAATTGTGAATTTTCTAACCATTAATATACTAGCTACTATGTACTGCATAAGCAGAATAGCACATAAAACATTCAGCTGGCTGCGTGATTCTGTTATCAGGTTGAACACAGAACAAGTTGAACATAACTGTACATAGTTTAAGTTACTTCAAGTACTTCTCGGTTGCTACACTTGTGTATATGTATACAAAGATATATGTATATATTGTGGTCTATAAAGATTTGCATTCGATTTGCTTCTCAAAATGGTTAAATTATTCATAAGTATATTTTCTTGATGCGTCTGAAAGCTTTTCTCCTTATGTTTATAAATGCAATTTTACTTCTGGAATAGTTATTTCATAAAAATGGTATTAAGGGAGTTCCAGCATGAAATCATTTTTGCTTATTTTTTTCACAGGCTAAAAATAACATTTTTTAATAAATCCCCAAATTTCAGAATTTTTGTCCGTTTAGTACGCGAGATAATTAATAACAAAGTAATCATTCTCTCCAATTCTCTTTCATTAGAAGCATGTAAAACTTCGTGCCCGGCCAACTAGTATCTGTTGATTAAAAAAAAAAAACTCGACATAATTAAAAATAAAACTAGAATAGTATAGATAAATATTGATTAAATAAATTTTAAAAAAATCGAGGTTTAACGTTTTGTTTTCGAAATATAATAGTTTATTTTTAATTTCAAAATAACATTAATTCGTGTATGAATTATATTGTATGTATTGTGTATTTGTTTATATGTATTTGTTCTATAAAGAAAGGAAACCGGTTTTTGTCCTGATTATACAAGACAGTTCTGGAACTCCCTTAAATTTTTATTTTAAATATAATTTATGTAATACAATTATTATATGGTGTATATAATATTATGTTTAATAAAGGGTCATTACCTTATCATTTTATGATTTACGTACAAACGAGACTGTTAGTGTAAGTGTTATTATACTGACAGGGATAGAAAGTGGGAAAATATTTAAAAGCAAAAGTCAGCTTTATACTTTTTAACATGCTTTTATTAGCTTGACTTGTATGTATCTATCTATGTATGTATGAATGTAATGAAGTTTTTTAAGTGAGTTTGCACCCACTTCCGCACGTCTGAATAATCTAAAATATTGCAGACGTATTAAGAACCGTCGACAATACAATAATATAAAAATCAAAATTAAAACAAACAAAATTAAATATAAACATTTAAATTTATTCATAGTCAAAATACAAATTTGCATATCTTCCACTTAAATATAACGATTTATAGTGTGATCGTATAGTTTATAGTTTTGATAGAAATGTTATCAACAAAATTTTCATAAAAAAATGACAAACGGTTAGAATTTAGAAAAATATAAAGACATAAATTTGGCATAAATTTCCTTTGCTACATTCGATATATAGTTTTATGGTAAGAATTGGATTTATTTCATTACTCGAGGGAATAATAATGAAGAATGAAACGACATCACAAAAAGTTATTTTGTTTATAGACTAACAAATAAAAAATAAAATTTAGAGTTTAAAGAAAGGAACTAAAAAGTTAAAAATAAAATCTTTTTAACAAAAAATAGGACCGACGTAAGAAGAAAGTAACTGAAAAGCAAAAAATAAAAACTTTAACAAAAAAATTAAACCTTTGAAAAAAGATAGGAAAAGAAAACAACTAAGTCTTACAGTAATGTAAATAACTAAATAATTTTGAGTCGGCGCCAAGCAAACAAAATATTACAAAATGTTATATTTTGTAATATTTACTTTTAACCGAAAGTCAGGTTCACCCTTCGATGGAGATTTTTTGGCGCTGACTCAAAATTATTTAGGTATTTACATTAGTGTAAGACTTAGTTAGACTAAAATGGTTCTTTTATATTTTTTGCTTTTCAAAAGTTTTTATTTTTTATTTCTTGCTTTTCAGTTACTTTCTTCATTAGTATGCCATGTATCAACAGAATAACATGTATCAACCACGATTTACAGATGATAATTCAGTGGGTGAACAATCAGTTTTTACCTATTTTTCTGACCTTAGGGGCGAAATATTTTTTTCAAATTTATATGGTTCCAACTTCGAAGTACCCTATTCAATAAAAAAGGATATATATATGTATATATATATATATATATATATATATATATATATATATATATATATATATATATATATATATATATATATATATGTATATAAATATCCGATTTCGATGATTCTTTTTTTATTGGATAGGGTACTTTGAAGTTGGTACCATGTACATTTGAAAAAATTAATAAATTTGAAAATTTAGCCCCTAAGGACGGAAAAAGATTGAAAAACTGACTGTTCACCCACTAAATTTTCATCTGTAAACCGATTCTTTTGAAACATTGCACACTTATGAAGAAAGTAACTGAAAAGCAAGAAATAAAAAATAAAAACTTTTGAAAAGCAAAAAATAAAAAAGAACCTTATATATATATATATATATATATATATATATATATATATATTATTTATTTATATATATTTATATATGTATATATATGTATATAAGGATTGACTTGAGAACCATCTCCGTTTTTTTTTCGGTTAAAAATCATTCAAATTGCGCAACGATATTGAGTACATTCAAAGTGTTTGCACACAGAACATATACAATCGATTATATGTTCTTTAGTGGAAGCGCAGGAAAGTCAGATAACATATTAAGTAATATGCTTTAAAGTATATATTAAAATAGTGACCAACGTCTCCACTAATAAAATAATTGTTTTTTAAAAAGTTTTTATTTTTTGGTGCCTAAAGTTTGAAGCTTTTTCTTCAAATTGATAAGGTACCAACTTCAAAGTATAACCTAAAAAAATATATATATACGGGTTGACTTTAGTATTTCTTTCTTTCGTCGGTAAAAAGGCATGTTATTGAAACTAAAAAATTCAAAATAATGTAGAATAGAATAAAGATATTGGCAACACAATTAATTTTAATGTAAACAAAAGCATGGGGTACGCTCTTCTGACTTCATTGTAATAGCTCTACTTTTACAAGAGTGAATAGAGAGCACCCCATGCTTTTGTTTACATTAAAGTTAAATTTTTTAAACTCTTAAATTTAAACTTGATACATAAAGGATTGTTTAAATGTTTGGCAACTCCAGCTTTATCAATACCTACCAGACGAAGCAAACACAAAAGTTGATATTGGTTTCTTTTGTAATTGTTTTTGGCGATTCGAATCAAGTTAATTAGATTTGAGGTCCCATGCACCCATTGAAGCGAATCAGGGTTTGGAACCTCAAACGGACTCCGCAATTTTTTCATCCCAGTAATGTTATTAGAGAAGTCACTTAATGAAGATTAACTCCTTTAGTATTTTCCAATATCTATTTATATCGGAGATGCAGGGACGCAAATGTGTAAAAAAAATGTATTTCCGTCTCTTATGAGAAAATAACAAGGAAAATACTGTATTTTTTACACCTCTGCGGCCTTGTATTATTGATACAAAGAGATATTTGAAAAAAGATAATATTCCCTTATAAAAATGGGGAATTCCATTAAAGATTTCAGACTTTGACCAAGAAACCATTTTGTGTTCACCTGGTAGGAATACATCTGAGAGGTTAAAATTATTAATAATCGCCGAAAAAATTTTATTTATAGGTATTCATAAATTAATTTAATTAGTCCATCTGTTAACGCGATAACTCAGAAACGAAAATAGATAATGACTTGTAGTTTTGTATGTATATTCATACAAAAAGTAAAAATCAGCTAAACAGTAACTTCAAGTTCGAGAATGGGCAAAATCAGTAGTGCATTCCCCAACATAGGGAAAAATATCCATCTTTGAAATCGTGAGAGGTAAAACTTTTTCAACGTAAAATGTTAAATAAATATTTGAAACAATGATTATTTGAAAATGGTCACAGTAATTGAAACATATGTATATACGGAAATTAATATTTTACTGGCATTCTCTCTTTTTCAGTGTATAGTTTCTATGTTTACCTATTAAATATATATATATATATTTATATATATATATATATATATATATATATATATATATATATATATATACATATATGTATATATGTATATACATATATACATATATGTATATATATATATATATATATATATATATATATATAAATATATATATATATATATATATATATATATATATATATATATATATATATATGCATATATATATATATATATATATATATATATATATACATATATATATATATATATATATATATATATAATATATATATAGACATAATATATATATATATATATATATATATATATAAAGTAATTATTTGAAAAATTATTATTAAAATAAATAATACCGTGCTACGAAACTTTATTTAAATTATATTTCCATTCCTGTACTTAATTTATTCACACATTTTTATATTTCATTTCAAAAAGTAAAATTATTGTTTTTGTACGTTCGCCGAGGCGACTGCATTTATTATCATGAAGATACTTAAACAACTCATCATATATTTTAATATTTTATTTAGTTTGGAATATATATCGAAAATATATATATATATTTTAAACCGTTAGAGATATATTTTTATTCGGAGATTAATGAACCAATTTTGCCCACCATGAAATAAAATTACTTGAGGATATTAGCTGAACATAATTTTGCTTGAGGACACTCAAAACATTTAAGAATTTTCTTATCTGAGCTAAGGAACAGACAGATGGATTGGAGTAAGAAAAGCATTTTACGAGCATCTGTACTAATTTTTTTCTTCTTTTAATATTTTCGACCGTAACAGTCTAAACTGTAACAAAAGTATTGAAAACTTTCCAATTTAGAATACGACTTTAGTATCACCTTGCCAAAATTTTCGATTAGCTAATGTTCCATTCTACATATCTTTTAAACTTAGTTTAATAGTTTGATGCATCCATCGCCCGCCCAACTTTCTGAGCAGCCGTATATCTTGAGAACTATTTGTCTTATATGAATTTTGTTTAGGATGTTTTTTATCCGCAATTAAGGATAAAATATAATAACGAGTAAATTCATATAAAACTCTCTGTTAACGTTAAACCAATAGTTAAAGAGATATTTGAGATAAACTGATTTTTGCGAACTTTGACCTTCAATAGTTTTGTCTGCAAGCGCCATTTGTTTATGGACTGTTTGCCAAGTTATCTTACCAAAGTGCCAAAACAAAGCGAATCTGTTGGAAAATCTTTAATTGTATTTATTAAGAGATAAGCTCATAATTTTGTACAATTTCACTGGGCTAAGTTATATTTTATCGGATTTTAATAAATTTTAAACATGTTATCTAGAGCACGGTAGTGCGCAAGGCCGAGTTTTAAGGGACACTTTGGACTTCTCACTACAGTGCTATATCTTATCGTTAATTTAGGCTCATTTTTTGGGTGCTGTATCTTTTGAACGGAAAGAGCTACAGGGTTGATATTTCGAATATAGATACTTTACGGAATTATAAGAACCAATGTTTTCAATCAATGTTAACGAATTAACCGTTAAAAAGTTATTTCACTTCAAAAACGCAAAATTCGTGGGAACGCCCACAATTCTTGGTAACTAATAGATCAAAATGATGAGCTACTTCCAGATATGCTGTAAAGTTGATATTGGGCATGTAGATAGCTGTAGTACCCAAACCGACGGGAAAATTGCGAAAACTGGAAATTTGTATCGGAAAAGTGAAAAATTTAACATTTTTTTGTTTTAAGACTAGTTCAACGCAAACTACCATGTAGAGAACGATATATCATATATACCTATTAATTTTTATACCATATAGAAATAGACATTGCAATTTGAATACAGCAGTATCCGTTGATTTTAAAAGTTAAGCAACGGAAGCCTCGGAAAATTGGAAAAACATCCTCCAAAATTATGTTTTTCTGTTCTATAAATGCTATAAAGTTTGAATTTTCACTAATCGACCCGAAATAACGTCAAAATTAACAGAATATTTTGAAAAATTTCATTACCTACATCGCAACCACACCGAAAATAGGAAAAACATCCCTAAAACTTACCTCTTTACTTCTATTCATGATAGAAAGATCAGTTTTTTTCCATCACAGCCCTTCGAACTTGGTAAAAACACCCCCAAAACCAACCTTTTTGTTCTATACATACAACAAGATGCAGTTTTTTGCAATCGACGCTTAATAGCTACAAATTAGGAAGTTATTTCGAAAAACTTAATATATTTTTTTGCAAACTCCCGAAAAATTGAAAAAACACCCCCCAAAATTACGTTTTTCAGTTCTATATATGATGAAATGATGGAATTTTGACCAATCGACCCGAAATAAAGTCAAGTTAACAGAACACTTTGAAAAATTTTTTTACCTATAACGCAAACCTCCGAAAATGGGAAAAACACCCCTTAAACTGCCTTAAGGCATTTTGATCAGACTAAAAATATGACCGCTAGAGAGTGATTTATGTATTCTAAGAAAATTCGCTAAGTTGACGCAGCTCCTGCGTAACGAATTTTTTTTTGTGAAGTGGAGCCAACGGGTCTAGTCATTTCTTCAAAGACTATAACGTTGATAATCAATTATCTGTAATAAACGATTAGTTTAGAAGTCATAATCGAAACAAATCAAATAACATCTTATATATACTAAATTTTATATAGTTATTTTAATAAAAAATATATCACTCTTATTTCACATTAATTTGTGGCGTTTTAATAAAAGGCCTATGATATATGATCGATGAATATTATTATCAATAATCCAATGTATAAAATTTATGCTTTCTTTTCAGTTGTCTTTGGCAATAACACTGCTTGAATATTTGGTAATATACCGCCTTGAGCAATTGTTACAACAGATAATTTAATTAATTCTTTTCATCATTACGAATTGCTAATTGAAAATAAACTTGTTTATTTTTAAACTTGTTTACTTAAAAAAAGTTACATTGTAACAATACAATAAAACAATCAATGTTTTCTATTTGGAGTATTAAAACATACTGATATATTATATAGAATAGAATAGAATAAGTATATTTTTGCATCAATATTTTACATAACTTGTAGTACAACACATCTTAAAGTATAGTTCCTAGCCTATGCTCTACCTATAATATATCATCTTATTAAATTATATACATCGAGATTATAGAGTCGTTTTAACATCGTTTAGAAATGGGAAAAATTTAATACAAAAACCATTGACATGAAACTTAACCTAGGTTGGATGGATAAGCCATCCCTAAAACTAAACTTAAATAGAAATACGGAAAGAAAAGAAAATATGTACAATTTAGATAACAACAGAATTAGTTGTAATCGAGATCATGTGGCATGCGGAATCTTTTCCCGAAGAGCAGCGTATTCGGGTCAAATTGACCCAGTACGTTGATTTCCGGGAAAGGATTTTCGCGGGAAGATTGGAAAAAGGATTTGGAGGTAGTTTGGATAAATTTACGGATAGTAGGATGTCCAGTTTCAACGCGGAGAGCTTCAGACGGATATCTCAGGGGTTTTTTCGAAATCGTCCGAAGACAACGATTTTGAAATTTTTGCATTTTCGCAAGGTGCGAAGGAGCAACGTTTGACCATATTGGGGCTGCGTACGTGAGTACGGGCCGGATGCATGACTTGTAAAGTCGATGTTTTAAACGTTCGTCCAGCTTGCTCTTGGTGTTGAGTAACGGGTATAGTCCTGCAAAGGATGCGTTTCCAAGGGCAAGACGCTTTTTGGCGGCTTGTGCCCAATTCAACTGCCTTTGAAGAGTTATTCCTAGATACTCGACACTTTGAGATTGCCGGATTTCAGTGTTAAACATCTTCAATTCAAGTGGGTAGGAGGAAAATTTATTCCTTCTAGTAAACAAAACGGACTGAGTCTTCGTGGGATTTATCTTGATTTTCCATAGCTTGAAATAGTTTTCAAGCCTGGATAGATGGGTTTGGAGGCAACTCGAAATAGCTTTCGGTTGCCAAGAAGAGCAATAGATTGCCGTATCGTCGGCGAAGAGGGCTGCTTCAGTAGCAGGATCCTTCGGGATATCGTTGATATAATATAAAAAGAGCCGGGGTCCAAGCAGGGAGCCTTGAGGGACACCAGCTTTGACACGGTATTGGTTCGATTTGCTTTGTTGGATATGAATTTGGGATTTTCTGTTTGATAAATATGAAATCAGGAATTTCAGGATATAGGTTGGTATATCGAGTTTGGATAGTTTATGGATAAGTCCATCGTGCCAAACCGTATCGAAGGCTTTTTCGATGTCCAAGAGGACCATGCCTGTGGATTTATTCCAGTTAAATCCGGTGGCAATGTGGTCAGTGAGTCGGTGAAGCTGACTCACTGTTGAATGGTTTGACCTGAAACCAAACTGTTGGGGGATAAGCTGTCTGTGGATATCTTCATGCGACTGCAGCCGGTTCAAAACTACTTTCTCCATGACCTTGCTGAGAGATGGCAGCAAGCTGATAGGTCGGTAGCTTGAAGGTGACTTAAGTTGCTTCCCCGGCTTCGGAAGCGCTAAAACTTTAGCAGATTTCCAGAGGTCAGGGAAATAACCAAGTCTCAGGCACGCAGTATAGATATAACTGAGCTGCACTACCGTCTTTCGAGGAAGATAGCGGAGCACAACATTAGTTACACCATCATCACCAGGGGCCTTCCTACACTTAAGTTTTCTTAAGATATTTGAAACCTCACGGGCTGACACGCATTCGACATCGATGGGGTTAATGACGGAAGAACGAACATTTTCCAAGGATTCGGACACCAGGCGGGCCGTTTCTTCGTCGTGATATTCGTCGCCATCAGTTAAGCTGTGCGCCTTAGAGAAGGTGTCAGCAAGAAGTTGGGCTTTGTCAGAATCTGAGTAAAGGTACCCATTTTCTGACGAGAGAGGGGGCAGTCTGTTGGAACGTTTACGCAAACATTTGCAATTTTCCATACATTATTGTCACGAGTGGTCAGAGCCAAAATCCTCTCGTCCCACATTTCATCTCTGGTGCGCGTGACTTTTGCTCGAATATCAGCTGACATTCGCTTCATGGCGTCATGAAGCTCCGGCAGCCTAACTCTTTGCCAAAATTTGCGTAGTTTGTTCCGAGTCCGTATTAGTCGTAGTGTGTCATCATCTAAGTAAAGTCGATAGCCGAAGGTTCTGGCTTTCCTAGGAATAGATTTTTCGGTAGCAACTACGATGTTTCTCGTGAGTTTACTAACCTCCAAGTCTATTTGGTTAACGGATTTGATCTGTGGAGTGATCAAGGTTTCGACGTTGAGATACTCTTTGAAAAGTTTCCAGTCTGCCTTCTCAAAGCTCAACTGGGTTTGCACAGTTGCAGCGCCCCTCATTTCACCCAAAGTGAAACTGATGGGGCGGTGGTCGCTTTGCAGATCCAAGTGAACATCTAGATCCGACATGAGGTCGCAATTCTTTAATAGTGCTAAGTCGATGGTTTGCGGCGGGCGCCGAGCAGCGTCTGGGTAGTAGGTGGGTTCCTCCGGATACGCAACAATGAAGTTACGTTTGAGAGAATGCGCAAAGAGGGCGCTTCCGTTGGAATTGTTAGACATACAGTTCCAAGATATGTGACGCGCATTAAAATCACCCATGATCATGACGCGATCATGAGTTCTCATAATACGATCAATATCCACTCCCTGTAAGAGTCTATTAGGAGGGTTATATAAAGACGTAACTTTATAATTACCACAATTGGCCGAGATAAGAATAGAGATGGCTTCAAGGCTGCCGTCTTCGGGAGGCAATAAAGAATGTTTGACGTCGTGTCGAACAAGAAGGGCGACTCCACCGCCATTTCTGGTGGCTCGATCGCGGCGGTAGGTATAGAATCCAGGGATTCTAAATTTCTTATCCGGCTTTAACCATGTTTCGCTGATGGCTGCAACATGGATCTGCTGCTGTTGGAGGAATGAGTGAAGCTCGGGATGTTTGTGCAGGAGACTTTGGGAGTTCCATTGCAAAAATCGGATTTGGGACCTAGAATTTGAAGGATGGAATGCCATTTTCGAATAAATGAGCAGTCATCTGGAAAAACTTGAGAAGTTTTTCGGAATTCGATGTGCAAGATTTCCATGCAACTTCCACGTCGATCCTGAGTTTCAGGAGTTCCATGAAGTCGAGTTCTGGTTTCGGACTTTCGCCCTTCTCCAATGGAGACGGACAGAGTGGAGAGTCTAAGATTGACTCAAAAAATGGGTTGGTTGGAGAAAGTGGGGCAGTGGACAGGATCTCAATTACCTCGTTTTCTGATGGCTTCCTGGTTGTCCACGGGTTCACTTTTGGAGGTGGTGCTGGAACAAACTTCATTCTTGGTGCTGGTGCTGGAGTCATCCGCTGCGCTGGGGGGCCTCTGCTAGGGGCGTTGCCGTCTTTTGCATGACGGAGGGCCGGGAAATCCCTGACCTGGAATGATGGTGGTGGACGGCGTTGCGCCTCGCCCTGAGCGGCCTTGCGCCTCGCTCCTGCTACTCGTGATGCCGTTGTTGCCACGTAATTCTTGAGTGCTGGACACTCCATGGAACTGGCCGGATGCGCAGCGCCACAATTGCAGCACTTCGCCGGCTCCGATCGCGGGACTGCGCATTCCCGTGAAGTGTGATTTCCACCGCACTTCACGCAACGCACGATTCCGCGACAGTTCCGTGAACCGTGGCCGTAGAGCTGGCATCGGTAGCACTGAACTGCACCTCGTTTATTTACGTACCTTTCGACGTTCACAGGTACCCCACCGATCCATTTAATCTTGAGGACGCTTTGCGCTTGCGTCCCCTTGGTGAATTGAACCAGACGCGAAACGCGAATGGTTTCCTCACCTGTTCGGCTGAACTTTACGACCTTATTGGGCTCAAGGCCGAAGTTCTTCAAAGCATCAGCCACCATATCGTCTGAATGGTGGCGCATGGTACCATGGATTACGAATTTTGGTTCGTAATCACCCTTGGAACCATAAAAATGGTGAGGCATCTGCAAGGATTCCAATCGTTCCTTGCACTTCGTGTAATCTTGGTCCGTTTCGCAGTGGACACTAATAGTTTTAGGTCCAAACGTGAACCGGACGCTACTTTTAGCTGCCGCTTTTATTGCTTCCTCAACTTTTATGAAGCTGGTGAGGCCCATATGTACAACTATGGGCGATGGTTTTTTAGGCTTCACTTGAGTTGCTGACGCAGCTTGATCGCAAATGTCGATCAAGGTATCAAACCTGTTCGATACGTATATCGCTGGTTTTTTCGAAGAGGTGCTATCCACCCTCCCTCGTCGTCGTTTCCTGTCATTCTTCACCTCCTGAAAGTCTGCATCCATTGGTTCTGTTGCTGTTGGTGCTGGCATCGATGTTGTTGATGTGGCTGGCGTCGATGGTGATGATGATGATGATGTTGTCGGGGCTGGAGCTGCTTGGCGCATCTTCGGCCTAGGGACCACCGCCTGCTTGGCGGTGGTAGGCATAGCTAAACTTTTCTCCAATCTATAAAACAGAAGAAAAACACATTAGTTGATTAAATATAAAATATATGATATGCCTGGGTTATAAAATAAAAGTATTCAATGACTGTTTGGTTGTAGTTGTACAATCAGGAAATATATTTTATTTTAAATAAAAGAAAAATTTGTTTTAAATCCTCCTACAAAATCCCCAGCAATAAAATCTATTATAAACAGATTCTATTGTCAAAGGTTATTCTATAGAGAACAAAGGACAAAAAATTCTTCCTCCCTACGTTATTTATGAATTCTTAGAACTCAGCATGCATCCAAGATAATAAAGTATTATCAATAGATACAATGAAGTGTAAAAACCCAGAAAAAACGAAAATTTTTAGTTTCCGACAATAGATAAAAATATTGTAAGAATAAAGCAGGTATGTAATCTCAGTTAAAATTTGAGAAAAATTGTTTCGATAGAGCGATGTTCACAGTGTCAACATCTAACATCGAATGATATATTAATTTAGCTATTCTTATTTAAATACTAAATGTCTATCTAATCAAAAAGGAGGCGGTAACCTTGTCAACAAATCAGATCGATATATGCTTCATATGTTATTTTAATTACAATTAAAATTGTTAAATTTTCCGTTTGTAAGAAAGGTAAGTTTTCGAGAAAATCATAATAAAATAGTTGCTTTTTAATAAGTGATGATATGGGATAAAGGACCGAGCTATTTACAAAGTAAATAGATCCAGACTTCATATAATAGTTGCTCCTTAAAAAGTGATGATATACGAGAAAAGACCGAGCTATTAACAAAGTAAATAGCTCTAGACTTCAAATAATAGCTGTTCCTTAAAAAGTGATGATATCCCATAAAGTTTCGAGCTATTTACAAGCTAAACAGCTCGGTAAACTATTTATTAAAAAAATAAATGAGGGGTAAATTAATTAAGTGTAAGAAAAAATTTGGTTGAAATTTATGTCGTAAGTTTTCCCTTAGTATGTTTTTAAAATTTTATAACGCGGCAAGTTTAAAAATATTTGAAATCATCAGAAAAATTAACTTGCCGCGTTATAAAATTTTAATAAAAACATACTGTACAGAATATTGCACAGAATCTCATATATATAAGGTATACAAGTGTTACACATACAAGTGTTACACATTTAATTGTTTTATTAATAAAAACACAAAAATTGCAGGACAATTTTTAATGCGTGTTACCTCAGCACTCCGTCATTTATGAATCGATTTTGAATTTTTTGTTTTAAAGGATTTGATTTCCCATTGTCCCCAATATTATACTAAAACCATACTATATTGATGTCTTAGCCCTTCAGAAAGCGAGCAGAGCCAGTTGACGTAATATAACGCGAAGCGGTCTCCTTTGTAAATGTGAATCTAAAATGAGTAAAGTATCGCGAAGCGAGAGAAACGCGTAGCATACGCGAAGCATATGCGAAGAGAAACAAAACGCTACGCATTTTGTGCGATGCCTTCGGCTTCGTATATTTAAGCCTTTCAAAAATGATTGATATCCGACCAAAAACATAAATGTAAGAAAGGGCCGAGTTTTCGGGAAAATCCTTAATGTAATAGTTCCTTCTTAAAAAGTGATGATATGAGAGTAAGGACCGAGCTATTTACAAAGTAAATATCTCTAGACTTTACATAATAGTTCCTTCTTAAAAAGTGATGATATGGAAGAAAGGACCGAGCTATTTACAAAGTAAATAGCTCTAGACTTCAGATAATAGTTGCTCTTTGAAAAGTGATGATATCCCATTAAAGAGCCGAGCTATTTACATAGTAAATAGCTTGGTAAACTATTAACTAAAAAAATTAATGAGGGATAAATTTATTAAATGTAAGAAAAAATTTTGTTCAAATTTATTTCATAAGTTTTCTCTTAGTATGATTTTAAAATTTTATAACGCGGCAAGTTTTAAAATATTTGAAATCATCAGAAAAAAAAATTTGCCGCGTTATATAAAATTTTAAAATCATACTAAGAGAAAACTTATGAAATAAATTTGAACAAAAATTTTTCTTACATTTAATAAATTTATCCCTCATTAATTTTTTTAGTTAATAGTTTACCAAGCTATTTACTATGTAAATAGCTCGGCTCTTTAATGGGATATCATCACTTTTCAAAGAGCAACTATTATCTGAAGTCTAGAGCTATTTACTTTGTAAATAGCTCGGTCCTTTCTTCCATATCATCACTTTTTAAGAAGGAACTATTATGTAAAGTCTAGAGATATTTACTTTGTAAATAGCTCGGTCCTTACTCTCATATCATCACTTTTTAAGAAGGAACTATTACATTAAGGATTTTCCCGAAAACTCGGCCCTTTCTTACATTTATGTTTTTGGTCGGATAAATATTAGACATACAATGTTTCGTTAATATTTTCCAAATTTTTCTAAATTAATATTTAATTATATTTGATTATTTGTTGAAATTTAAATGAAATAAAATTTGAATATAAAACAGTTTTATTAAAATAACTAATATTTTTTCAAATGGAATTTATATGTATAAATATGTGAAAAATAAAAATAAATTAAACAAATTATTATTCATTTGAATTAAAATATTTAAAATTTATAAGTATATTTATTATTTAACATATATTTCATAAATGAAATTAGTGATAATAAATGCATATTTATGAAATGTTTTTTTTTTGTTTTTTTTTATTAAAAAGTATAAATTATTAATTAAAACGTTGTAAACATTATACATTTAAAATATTTGCAATAGATTATTACAATTATTAAAATTTATTTGTGTACATGCCATTATTATGCAAATTAGATAACAGGTTTATATTTTATGTAATTAAGGATGTACGGGCGCTAATATATAGTCCATTTATAAAATTCTTCAGAATCTTATATAGTACATTCATAAATGTCCACAATAATGTTTATTATTTTTTGTCGTAAGTTAAAATTAAAATTTAATTTAGGCCCGTCATACCGGGCCTAACAAAATAGATATTTAAGAAAAAAACCTGAGATTTCGGGTAATTCAGCTACCGCCGACAGAATTAAAATTTACACGAAATCTCAGTTGTTTTCTTAAATATCTCTTTTTTTTAGGCCGTACCGTCATACCAGAATTTTGTTGGATCAATCTCTTTATTAATTTTAGTGCGTAGTTTTGTTATATATTCGTCTTATTTTATTCCAAGTGAAAATTATCAAAATATGTCAAAATTTGAGTAAAAATAGGTTTCTCTATAAGAGCAATGCATTAAAACTTGAACTTTAACATTAAATAATTAATTCAAGACCTCCGTACCCCCCTCCCCACCCTGAAACTTTTATTATTGATTTATATGCAGTTCAACTATATGTAAACAAAAAATCAAGCCTTAATCTTTTTGAAACTTCAGTGCTCGTACATCCTTAACAAATAGTTGTAGTATATAAATTAAAAATAAGGACACAAAAACAAATACTTTTGTATTCACATTAATCGGATTTGTACATCAAAGAGAGTATATATTTTTTGGAACTTGATAATAGTATCAAAATTACAAATTTTGATTTGTATATTGTTGACGTGAATTTATTTTCGATTTACATATAAATGTTTGAGCTTTATTTAAATCATAGCGACCGGATTAATAAATAGCATATTTGTGAATTAACCGCCGGTTTTTAAAACAGTTGCTTAGTCTTCAAGCAATAATGATCTAATAATATTCAGCAGGTGTTTTCTTTTCGAAATATTTCAGAGGTTACGAAAAAGTAATATCGTGTAAAAAATATCGGTCAAGTGCAGTTAGTGTATCATGAAAAAACAAGTGAAAATAACAAGTAACTGAGTTAATTGCTTATATACCCGGTGTATCCTGAATTTATGTAAAAAAGTTATTAATTTAAAAAAAAGGAACATTTTTTGTCATTACATTTTGCTCTAGAAAACACACAACAAAATTTCAGGTATCTCTTTTTGTGTTATCGTGTCCACAGAGGGACGGACATATGCGGTAATAGCCGAATTATGCAATTTTTGAACATCTAATCCAAAAATTTATTCCTGCGATAAATACATTCAAGCGTTACGAAGTCGGGACTAAACTTAATATACTCTTGTATATTTACATATAACGGGTATACAAATTATTTATGTTTAGTAAAGCATGATTTTTGAACTTTTTGTTCAAGCAGGTTAATTGCAATATATATATACCTACCAAACTAAAAATTAAATTGTTTAAAATTGTTTTTTTGTACTTGCATTTTTCAAATCTTATAATTTTTTTCCAATTTGCTGAATAGTTATGAAAAATTTTTTTTTTCTGTACCCTTTTTAACCTTTAAATCGCGTATATTTAGGGTGTCACATAAGTAACGTTATGATTTAATTAGTGAATACATTTTTTTTTACAAATTTTTTTTTTTTTGTCAGAATTAACTTTGAAAAACTTTGGAAATTTATGATGGAAAGACTCAGCACAGAACAAAGAACCAAAGTTGTTCAATTCAGACACTAAGATCATATCGAAATTTCTTTCTTGTTCGAAATGCACCTAGCGCTCTAACAATTTACCGATTGGTTCAGCGTTTTCGGCAACATGGGGCTTTCTATGATCTTCCGCGTGCTGGAAGACCTCGTGCAGTTCGAAATGATGTGAACATTCCACTGTCGCCTGTTGGTGATGTCTAGGCAAAAATTTTTTAACGCTAGAGGTAGAGAACAATCCAGAATTGTGGTTCCAACTAGATTGAGGCACAGCTCACACAGCTCGTCCAACTATGGTTCGCGTTTTTCTGATTTAAACTGGCCGATTTAACGCGTTCGCCCGATTTAACGGCTTGCGATTGTTTTTTTTGGGGCTTCCAAAAGGATGAGATGTATGCCAATAAGCCAAGAACCATCCAATAGCTTATGGTCAATATCCGAGAAGTAGTGGGACTTGAAATTCTAAGACAAGTTATGGAAAATTTTCTGGAGTTTTCTGAAATCTAAATTTTAATAAATGCCAACTTTAAATAAAATCAGAAAGAAAAAAGTTATTCATTAAATAAATTATAACGTTACTTATGCACCAACCTGTACAACATCTATGCCAAATTTTCATCATCATTTACGTCAATAAGTGTTTCGTTTTTCAAAGGACGTAACATTAAAATATGACTGGAGTAATCCAGGTCCTTTATTGATTTTCCGTTACCGTTTATCATTTACAAAGTCCTAGGATGAACATTGAAAACTATTCATAATAATTAATTTAATTTCTTATAAATTCTTGCATTAGGTTTTTATCGAAATGTCAAATTTGAAATATTGAATATTTTCGACATGCATATTTATGAGTCCATCAAAAATGATTCAATATAAATTTTTATGAAAAACATGAGAAATAATAATATCCATTTATATTTTCTTAAATAATATACAAAACATACTTCAAATTATGTTTAAAGCTTTATGTTTGACAAGCAATCTTTTACGTTATTTCCGGAATTAGATGAAAATAAGAAAATTCAACATGTTTAAATACGTTCTACGTGGAAAGGTACAAGTAATATTTTAATGTCACCGCTCATACCAAATTTTACTTAAAATGTACAAAAGTTTTTGGCATGAAATGTACTTGAAATAATTTGAAAAGTAAATTTATTTTGTTATTTACACGGCCATGAAATACTTGCATTAATACAATTTTGGAAATAAATTATTTGTAAATAAATTTTTACAAATTGATGCTACAAAACTTTCAAAATTCTTTTACATAAATTTATATTATTTTGTTGTATGTCATAGAAAGATGTATGTAACAAGGCAAAAATATATCAAGAAATCTTCATCAATATTATGCCAAAATTCTTAGAATCATACAGTTCTATAAGTAATGGTATCGTTGTAACTTTTTCAAAGAATAGCATTTGGACAAAGTCGAGGGTACAGCTAGTACAATTGGTTGCAAAAGTTGATGGTATTTTTTTTAAATTTTATAGTTGAATTGTGCCTTATTCATTGAGTTTTCGAATAAAAGTTATTACTATATTTCTAATGAACAACTCTTAGCCAAAGCATTTTTTCTAAATCGAACCAATAAGGCACAAATCAATTATAAAATTTAAAAAAATAACTAATTGTACAGGGTGCGCAAAAGTAACGTTATGATTTATTTAATGAATAATTTTTTTCTTTGTGATTTTATTTAACGTTGGCATTTATTAAAATTTAGATTACAGTTTGGAAATATGTTCACATTATGTTTTGAAGGTAATATCTTTCAAATGGTGCCCATTGTTTGCTTTGACCTGACGTGCTCTTTCCAGAGCATTTTCTGTAACTTATCTTCGAATTTCAGGTCCCAGGTCCTAACCAGCCAAGTAGCCGAGCGGTCTAAGGCGTCATGTCTGCGCAGTATGAAGTACTTGGAAACTGGGAGGTTATGGGTTCGAATCCCGACATCGGCAGTTTGTCAATTATCAAAATAATAAAAAAAAAGGGGCGGTTAATTGACTAAACTGTCGGCGTATGGACAAGAACGAAGTAACCGGCTATGCTTGAGAAGGTTTTCTGCAGTTTCCTTCACGAACTCCAGATGAATATCGGCATAGTTCCTATCATAGTCGGCTGCAGCCGCATATCCTACCAATTCCTAGTCTACTCACAAATTTCTTCCACTCCACTCACGTCCTCACATCCTAAGGCATCACAATGGACCTTATGGTCGAAGTGTAGCCCGTCCAGGGCAGCCTTTACAATCTACCTCTCTACCCAGGTCCTAGGCCCTCACTTCTTCTCGGATATTGACCTTATACTCTTGGATGGTTCTTGGCTTATTGGCCTATACCTTAGCTCCAAAGAAAAAAATCGGGAGCCGTTAAATCGGGCGAACGAGATGGCCAGTTAAAACCATAAAAACTCTATATTATTCGATCGCCAAAAATTTCGCGCAGAAGAGCCATGGTTTGGTTTTAACTCGTGAACCAATTTAATCTTATATGGGAAAAGGTGTAACGTATGTATAATTCTTTGCAAAGGCCACCTAGACATCACCAACTGCTGTGAACGTCATTTGGTGGAAGTTTCGGGGTTTTCCTCAACACTTCCTTGCACCCGTGCAATGTTCACATCATTTCAAACTGCACGAGGTTTTCCAGCACGTGGAATATCACAGACAGCCCTATGTTGCCGAAAACGCTGAACCAATCGGTAAATTGTTGGAGTGCTAGGTGCATTTCGAACATGAAAGAAATATCTTGAAAGAAAGAAATTTCATGAAAGAAATTTCTTGTGAACATGAAACAAATATTTTCGATATGATCTTTGTGTCTGAATAATCGAATGCTGACTTTCAAAATAAAATTGAACAACTTTGGTTTTTTGGTCTGTGCTGAGCCTGTCCCTCATAAATTTACAAAGTTAATTCTGAAAACAAAAAAAAAAAAAAAACGTAAACAAAAAATTTATTCACTTATTAAATCATAACGTTACTTATGCGCCACCTTATATGCTGATGCAATTTACTTATTTATTCAAGTATCATTTAAAACTTAAGTAACAGTGCAGCAACTGGGCATTACTTTTTCTGAATGTAGGTAACTTTATGGAAGTTTAAATAAATAAATACCAATGTCCTCTTCTTACCATTTATGCTAAACTTAGTGTTTTATGTATGAACGAACGCAGTACGAGTATATTGTATAAGTAATAAAACTATTTTGTTTTATTTATTTATTTTTTATATTTATTATTTTATGATAAATGTTTATGTGGATTTTTCATAATCCTGTCATTGTCTACACATTATTATTATTCTGAACAGTATTTATTTTTATAACATTCTATTTCCATAGGGAAAGCCTGAGAGTATGTTTTTTTTTTCATTATTTAGAATTCAGGTCGCATGATCTTATTTATTTATATTTCTTATCAACAATTTCATATTTTTTTCTAGTAGAGATAGGTAGAATGAATTATATATATCATTTTACATTTTTGGTAAATGTACAGGACGAATGGGAAATAATATACCGAACTTTCTGAGATAAATTTCCATGGGTAAACTTAAAATAGTTTACCCGTACTCTGAAAAAAATTTCAAATATTTAATATTTTCAGCGACACTTATGCCCATTCTCACAGTTTTTTATTTAATTGTGGCTTTCCTAAGTAATACTTATATTTCAGACTTTCTTAATTATTTCGTTGGTTGTACCGATACTTAACAGGACATACCTAAGATTCAACGCATATAAACATACTATAATTGTCGTGACGTTCTAAAGAAGAACTATGAAAAAATTAACACACAAAAATTACACTTATCTATACATAGTATAAAAGGAAGGCGCCCTCCGCGTCTGTCTGTTTATCCGCTAACTTCTTCTAAACCACGCAACGACTTTTGAAACGATTTTCACCATCATGTAGATAATATTTTCCGGAAGGTTTATATGTATAGTATACTCCCATTCATAAAAATTGAACCAATTGAAACATTCTAAGTGTTACTGTATGTAATATTATACATATATTTAGTGATCTATACCTACATAGTATACTGCTGCGGAAGGTTACTGGATTCATTACCGGGCATTATTTCCTATGGAAGTATCTACACACAATGGGACTTGATAACTGGTCCATTATGTGCAGATTATGTGGCGAGGAGGTAGAAACATCCAGCCACATTATCTGTAAACTTCTAGGTTGTAGCAGATACAAGATATTCGGTGCATCTCATACCGAATATATGAACCTTCAGGGAGATCTGGTCAGCAAGCTCCTGGCTATTGCCAAAAATTGGAGAAGCAGAATGGACTATATGGACCATAAGGTCGAAGTGCAATACTTTAGAGACCCCAAGATATATCTATAGTATAAAAGAAAGTAGCCTGTCTGTTTATTCGCTAACTCCTTCTAGGTTTAAGGTACGGTTTATATATATATAT
The DNA here is from genome assembly GCA_963920215.1 of Nineta flava. Classification (NCBI taxonomy): domain Eukaryota; kingdom Metazoa; phylum Arthropoda; class Insecta; order Neuroptera; family Chrysopidae; genus Nineta; species Nineta flava. Next base: position 34,646,754 of record OY986042.1, read on the forward strand.
ATATATATATATATATATATATATATATATATAATTTTGGAAAATATTGAACTCCAAATATTGCTACAGTTTATAATTCAAAAGTAAATTATGTTAAGAGTGCTTCAATCAATAATAGAGGCTGCCCTGGACAGGCTATACTTTGAGCATAAGGTCCACTGTGATGCCTAAGGATGTGAGGATGTGAGTAGAGTGGAAGGAATTTTTGTGTATCGACTAGGAATTGGCAGGATATGCGGCTGCAGGATAGGAACTATGCCGATATTCATATGGAGTGAAGGAAACTGCAGAAAACCTTCTCAAGCATAGCCGGTTACTTCGTTCTTGTCCATACGCCGACAGTTTAGTCATTTAACCGCCCATTTTCTTTCTTAATAATTGACAAACTGCCGATTTCGTGATTCGAACCCATAATCTTGCAATTTTCAAGTAGGCATACTGCGCATACATAACGCCTTAGACCGCTTGGCAACTTGGATAGAGGAACTTCAACAATTAAATATTAAAAAACCAACAAAATGTATTCGAATTAGAAATGCAAATATATTTGTTTGTCTTGTATGTTAAAACCTCTTCTGTATCGTTTAAGTGCATCTATCTATTTTGTAAAAAGATAATTTCTCAACAAAAAACCTATTATTATTTTTAAACACTAGTTCGCCAGTAAACATAAACATGCATACAAATTATTATAAAATTGCTTATGGCCTGAAGTGACAGAATATGAATATAAAATATACCTTGTTTATCAACCAAACCACTGAAATAACAACCATATCTTTCTGTGTATAATTCCCGTACATATATATATATATATATATATATATATATATATATATATATATATATATATATATATATATATATATATATATATATATATATATACATATATATATATATATATATATATGTATGCTCTTTAAACATTTCACATTTATACTATACACTAGATGAACAAAATGATGAACCGATCAATCATTAAAAATTTTTTTATTGGAGATCAGTTTAGGAGATATTGTTTGAAACTATATAAAAAGGTAGAAAATCATTTTAAAAGGGCACATCTCAGAAGCCACCCTTTAACACGTCAAACCGACTAAATTTTTGTGTTTTCCAGATACCTTTATGAACTAATTTATGTTCAGTAGCAGAAGTTGTAGCGAAGGGGTGGTCGAAGCCTGGCAAATATGCTTTTCTAGGTCTTTTTTACCGACCTCTAAAGGGTAAGGAATTTGTATGTAGACTTGCAATTGGTAGATTGTATGACTTTGATAGGAACTATACCGATATTTATCTGGAGTTTGTGGAAGAAAACTGCAGAAATCCCTCACAACTATAGCCGGTTACTTTCGTTCTTGTGCATACGCTGATAGTTTAATCTATTTACCATCATATTTAATTAAATTAATTGACAAACTGCCGCTGTTGGGAATCGAACCAGCAACTTCCCAGTTTCAAATAGACTATCTTCGACCACTCGGATTGATGCTTTGTATTGAAATCGATGAATAAATTTTTTTAATGATATTTTCGATTTTTTCCTTGAAAAAATGTTATTGAAAAATTGAACCATGAAAATAGCATCGTGTTATTTAGGCAAATTGATGACTGGCTTATAGTCTAAAATCGAATAAAATCGAATAGAAGTGGGTATAAAATCGTTAAAACAGGGCGTATCTCAGTATAGCCGTAAGAAGTTTCTATATATATTGAATATCGTTTACCGTTTATCTATAGTAAAATTCATCCCCTTGAAATTTCGATTAAATTAATAACACACATTAAGAGGCTACCACAGTCAATTTCTCTCCAAATGTATTTTGATGGAAATTAAATGAAATACGTAGTATACATCTAATACGCATAGGACTCATGATCTTAAGATTTAATTTGTCTTATTTAATCAGATAAATTTTTAGCCTCGTGTTATTTTTCTATATATTTCTATATATGAAAGCTATAGAACGGGCCATTTTTTATGAACAAAAGTGTAAACCAACACAAAATATGCATTTTATCCCAAACCATATACAATACACAAGTGTATATGTTGTATATATAGAAATAATTCTAATATTTCATAGACTTAAATGGGAAAAATAGGGGGTGTGCTTACTATATAACACACATGTATATTCCATATAACGCCTATTTTATATACGAATTTATGTTTTCTATTATACAGTTGTTTATATATAAATTGTATTTTTCATAAACTGTACTTTATTTTTTGTTGCTGTTTTTATAAGAACATACGTATTGAAAATCAACAAAACAAACAAAAAAGGATATGTAAAGACCATTTTTATAAAAATATATTATACATAATACGACCCAGGCCCGGCTATAATAAGTATATACGAGTACTTAGGATTTAAGTCGTTTCTAAATTTAGTATAAAATAATATTCGTCATAGAAAATATATTATGAGATTCTATATAACCTCTATTTACTGATTGTTTTTTCCAATCTTTTTTTTTTGAATATAGGAATTGTATTAGATGTATTAACATACCGTGTGTTTATTTGAAAAGTTACCACTTGTATGTTTTTTAAATTATGTATTTTAGAAATAGAGGGTTTTTACATTAAGAAGAGTCATTATTATTTTATAAAAAATTTGTTACGCAGGAGCTGCGTCAACTTAGCGAATTTCCTTAGAATACATAAACCACTCTCTAGCGGTCATAATTTTAGTGTGAACAAAATGAAATATAATATTTGATACGACTTTAGTATTTGCAATAATTAAATTTATTAATAGCCAAAAAAAACCGGTATAACGATTATAGTTTATAGTTACTATGGAAACGACAATCAAAATTTTTTACAATAAAATATATTTTATGTATTCGTGTCAAACAAACACAAAATATTAAATATCTCTCTTAATATAAGAATAATCGAAAGATGTATTAGGAATAAAGTAGAAAATCAAGTTTGCTACAATTCATTACCTGATCATTTTTCTCAAACTCGAGATATTTATAATTTTAACTTTCAATCTTTAATTGTAAATATTTCAGTAAATATTAGTGTAGCAGAAAAAGATAAGCAACAAAATTACAGTTAAACTTACAACCAACAACTTAACTCCTGATAAATTTTTCAAATATTGAGGGAGATAGTCAAATTTTGTGTTTTCCCTTCCCTCTAAACCCCTTTCTAATCGCCCGATTTTACCCATTAACCTACTTGATTTCATTCGGAATAAAACTGTGACCGCTAGAGAGTCCACAGACATTTAAAAAAAGTACATTTGTTGTATATATATATATATATATATATATGTATATATATATATAATATATATATATATATATATATATATGTATATATATATATATATATGTATACATATATAATATATATATATATATATATATATATATATATATATATATATATATATATATATATATATATATATATAGATATATATAGATATATACATATGTGCAAATTTTAGCGATAGTGATTTTTAACATCTAATAGGTAGGATCGATGGAAATTAAAGAAATTTTTACGAAATTCCAACATTGGTGCAAAAACAATAGCTGCATATCCTTTGGAGGAAATTAATAAAAAAAACACATTTCTTACTTAAAACGTTACTATATTTGTAGTTCAATTTCAAGTACTAACTCTCCGTCTACTAGGGGAACACGATATCATTTAAATGGCCGCCACGGCTGCGTTTACAAATTTCCATTCTTTTGAAAAAATGCTGCATCACTTGGTTGTAGCATTTCTTGGCACATTGGTTGCTCTGCGACACTTTCAGCAACAGCAGCAATGTTTTCGGCTGACCTAACACTACGACGACGGACTGGTGATTTAACCTCACTTACTTGGCTAAATTCCTCAAATTTCTTAATTGTCTTCACAATTGCTGTTCGTGGCGGTGCTTCATTCCGACCTAATACACCGCCAACTCTACGAACCTTCTCCGCAAAAATTTTCACCATATCTGTAGTGAATTTTCATTATTTCTATTCTTTGTTGAAGCGTATATTGTACCATTTTCGTAAATGGGGTAGTTATTACTTTTCTACTGTCAAAAAATAATATTCATATCTTTACAAGTACAAAAATGGCGCGAACTTTAAAATGTATATGATTAAAGGCGGAAACATAATGCAATAACTACACTTTTGTTTCATGCATCTGTGCCCGTGTAGTATAGCATATCGGTGCAGGATAGGAAAAATTTTTAAGTACACAAAATTTACATCGTATAAAACAACCAACTTTTACATTTAACTTTTTTTCATGCATCAAATATTTCTGACGTAAATAATTTGAGAGAAAAACTTAATATACACTTGAAAATTTTCAATGTTAATTAATAACAATGGATTTAAAAAAACCAAGACCTTCTTCAATAACAGAAAATTTGGAGAAAAAAATTTAAAACCTATAGATGCAGAATTGAAATTGTAACTAAATCCGACCACAAACAAAAATGTAAGAGGGGCAAAGTTTTCGCATACAAAAAATATTGATATCCTAGCAAAAATAAAAATGTTCGTCTACAAAAGTAGTGAAATCTATGTAAAGACCAAGTGTTTTAATAAAAGTGAGAGAGTGATTGGTATATATCTATATTGGGTAAGTTTCTCAGGTGCAGGATACTCCATATTTTACATGGTTAAAGATTGCAATTTGTTTAATATGTTTTAGTTCTTTGAATTAATTTTTCTTCGATAAGAGATCAATGCGACCAATAGTTTCAGGTATAAATTCTCCAACCTGCAAAATTTCAGAATGACACTTCTTCGTAAATCAAATGTTTGATTTAGTGATTGATTTAGCTAGTCGTGGTGAAAAGCTAAAGTATCCAAGCATAAGTTGATCCTGGTGATGAAATAATTCGATATTTAATATTTTAACTGATTTAATTAGTAGTTTTATAATAAACAAACAAAAAACAATGATGTTCAAAATAAATGAATAATAAAATGTTCAAACACAATATAATTATTGATCATTATGAAAATTAACAGTCACAAAACGAAAATTGTTATTTCAACAAATATCAAAAAAAACACACACAATTGTTTTAAACACACAAAACTATATTCGTTATGAATAATGTTCACAGCAAAACGTAAAATAAGATTTAACACTTTCAAAAGATTAAATAACGTTTGTATTACGCTATAATTCAATAGATAAAAACTGATCAACAAGGTAATACCGATGGATAATTACACGTGGTGATCACTTCGATTGATTTGTTACTAATGGAGTCGATTTACAATCTTCTTGGTATTGAGTTATTTGTTCGTCGTAATGAGGAAGGTCACTGTAATTGGTTCTGCCATTTTAGAAGTGAGTGAGAAGAATCGACGCGAGCACTTTAATTATTAGTTGGACTCAAAAACAAATAGATGAAAAAATTGATATGCCTTGAGTCGGATTCGAACGCGGGTCCTCTTGCATGGAAGTCCGACGCGCAACCACTCAGGCATAACAGCTGTTGATTCGAACATCTAATTCTCGAATCAGAACATATTGTCTCAAACATACTCCCCCGCATTGCACCAAATGTTGGAGCAATAATAAATATTCTAGGGAGTGATGATTTTGCTGATCTTTCTTTAGTTACTGGCAGTGTTTGAGTCAGAAATGGGAAGCAAACACAGTTTAACAATAGGACGTTTCAGAACTGTAGTCGCTGTTTTGAGTGTCACTACTCTAGTGATATTATCAGATCCAGGATGCAGTTTGATGACTTTAGCCAATGGCCATTTAGATGCCGGATATCGTTCATCAACAACAAGCACAATTGATCCAATTTGGATTTGATTTTCAGGATATTACCATTTATATATAGCTTGTAGTTGTTGAAGATATTCTCTGGACCATTTTGCCCAGAAACTATCGATAATTTGGCGTGTTAGTTGCCAACGAGATAAATGAGATAATTGCACGTGAATTAATGTTGGCTCAGGGATAGTCGATAAGGGTCCGCCAGTAAGAAAATGTCCAGGTGTTAACACGGCGAGATCGTCTGGATCATCAGTAAGCTGACAAAGAGGCCTTGAATTCAACACTGCTTCAATTTGTGTCAGAACTGTAGTGAATTCTTCATATGTAAGAAGAGTATTACCGATGACCCTCTTCAAATGATGTTTGACGGATTTAACTCCAGCCTCCCATCGGCCACCAAAATGTGGAGCAGAAGGTGGATTAAAATGCCATTGAGTTCCGTCGTTTGCAAGTAATGCACGAAGGTTTTTGAGCTGCATGGATGATTCCGTAAAAAGTTGTTTAAGCTCAGCATCAGCACCAACTAGATTAGTTCCACAATCACTTGTGAGTGTAGCACAGATTCCACGACGTCCAGTGAAGCGTTTGTACGCAGCGATAAAGCCACTTGTAGAATAATCCGTAGCTAACTCCAAATGAATTGCAGATGTAGATGAGCAGATAAACACAACAACGTAACCTTTGTACATTTTGGCCGCACGCCCACGCCATGTTTTAATGGTAAATGGTCCCGCATAGTCAACACCTGAGTGACAGAAAGGACGCGATGGAGTCGTCCGAGTGGGTGGCAGTTGTCCCATGAGTTGTTGGGCTCGTTTAGCACGTTGCCGTGCACAGATCACACACTTCAAAATTACTTTTCGAACTGTTAGGCGTCCTCCAAGTATCCAAAATTGTTGTCGAACTGCTGATAACGTACTACGGGTCCCACTGTGGAGTGATCGAAGATGGGCGTTTCGGATGATTAAAAGAGACAAAGTTGAATCTTTCGAGAGAATATAGGGGTGCTTTGAGTCATAGTCGAGTGGAGCTTGTTCAAGACGTCCGCCAACTCGAATCAGGCCATCTTGATCGATGAACGGAGTAAGATAACGCAAAGCACTTGAGCTCGTGACTGGTTGTTTCTTTTTCAAAAGCTTCAAATCGTTGGAAAAAGAAATGCCTTGGCTGATGCGAACCCAAATCAAGAGAGACTTTTGAAGATTCTGGGTAGTTAAGTAAAATGGTGAATCATCAACCTTGATTTGTCGGGTATGATTGATGAATTTCATGCACCAAGATGTGATACGGATAAGTCAATTTAGATCAGAATATCGATGCAACAATTCCGGTTCTAAGTCCACTTTTGAACAATGATTCACTTTTGCAGCTCTAGCTTCTGAAGTTGCAGTAGATGATGGTGGGAAAATACAATTAGGCCATTGGTCGGATGTTAGAGAAAGCCAATCTGGACCTCTCCACCATAGGTGATGTTTATTTAGATTATTAGGTGAGAGTCCACGGGACGCACAGTCAGCTGGATTCTGTTTTCCAGCAATAAATCTCCAACGAGCGGATGGTTGATTTTCTTGGATGAAGGTGACCCGATTTCGAACAAAATCTTTCCATTTAGTTGGATGAGAAGTGATCCAAGTGAGTGCAACGGATGAATCAGTCCATAGCCATAGTGGTGCTGTTTCTAGCTCCATGGTTTTGCGGACATATCCTGCGAGTCGAGTGAGCAGAGCTGCTGCAGTGAGCTCTAAACGTGGAATTGTAACCTTTTTTAGAGGTGCTACTTTTGTTTTTGCACACACAATATTAACGAGAATTGAAGATGAGGTTTCCACTCTGAGGTAAACAACAGCACTAAGTGCAAACTGTGAAGCGTCAGAAAATCCATGAAGCTCTATTTTCGAAGATGTTAGAGGTCCCAGGAACCGTGGAATTGAAATTGATGACAAATCTTTGCACTGACGTTCGAACTCTCGCCATTGATTGTGTAAGTGTTCTGGAAGGATCTCATCCCAATTTAATTTGACCAACCAAAGATGCTGCATTAAAATTTTGGCTTGAATGATGAACGGCGAGATAAATCCTAGCGGGTCAAATAATTGAGCAATTCTGGAAAGTACACTTCTCTTAGTTATATGTTCTAGTGGTTCATTGTTAACTATGATTGAAAAGTTGTCACTTGATGGATTCCAGGATAGACCTAACGTTCGTATGCTTGACGATTGATCGATAAGAATCGTGGCTTCTTTGGCATGATATTCAGAGGGGATGCTTGCTAACAAGTCAGGGTGATTGCTGATCCACTTTTTTAGAATAAAACCTCCATGTTTACATAATTGATCCACTTGAGTGATGATTTGATTACATTCGGTGATGGTATCAGCTCCACCAAATACATCATCCACATATCGCCCTTTAGACATCGTTGGCTCAGCCAACGGAAATTTATTTCCATCGTCAAGTATGAGTTGTTTGAGAGTTCGCAAGGCCAGGAATGGCGCACACCCCATACCATAGGTAACGGTTTTCAGTTGATATGTTTGAATGTGACCGCTTTGTATCCAAAGGATTCTTTGAAGATTCCAGTCATGCTGATGGATCAAAATCTGACGATATATTTTCTCGATATCTGAAGCAAAGACATACTTGAATCGTCTAAACCACAAGAGAACGTCTGGAAGATCGATTTGAAGTTTTTCTCCAATGTGGAGAATGTCATTGAGTGATTTTCCGGAGCTAGTCTGCATTGATCCATTGAACACAACTCGTAGTTTGGTGGTAGAACTAGTTGAACGTAGCACCCCATGATGAGGTAGATAAAAAACTGACTTTGGCTCTACTGAGTTAGAGGATATATGTGACATATGGTTGAGTGATTCATATTCACGAATGAAGTCATCATATAGGCGGTGAAACTCATCGTCAGATTTCAGTCGACGTTGAAGTGAATGAAGCATTTTTGTTGCAGGACCTCGAGATTCTCCTAGTGTATCTGGTGATGCTTTCAACGGCAATCGTACTACGTATCGACCAGAGTCTAATCGTGAGTGGGTCGATAAGAAATGCTGCTCACAAACTTCTTCATCTGGTGACAAGCTGGTTGCTTTAAAATCTGTGAGTTCTTCTTGATCCCAAAAGCGTTGAAGAAGCATATCCAGTTGCCCATCGAGTGAGCAATGATAGACGTTGGCGGCCGTCTCCGTGAGGTTGTGATTAATTGGGCCTGATAAAATCCATCCAAAGATGGTAGATTGAGCGATTGGACAGTGTGGTGGCCCCTTGATTACATCGGAAAGGATAATGTTTCCGTAAATCTCTGCACCCAGAATCAAATCAATCGAACTTGGTATCATAAAGGATGGGTCAGCGAGTTTGAGTCCCGATATGTGCGGCCAATTTGATGAAGCTGGCTGTCTAGATGGTAGAGTTGAAGTGAGTTTGGGAAGAATATAAGCGTTTACCAGTAAGCTAACATTGGATTCGAAGACCGGACTTAGATTGATAGAGACTATTCCACGAGTGGTTGATGATTGAGTGGCTCCGACTCCGATAAGAGAGATTGAGGTTGATGATCGTCTAAGACGAAGGTTCTGAACTAAACGTTCACTGATAAACGAAATTTCGGATCCTTGATCAATGAGAGCCTTAACGATGGCAAAGTTACCATCAGGACCCGAGATTTTGACTTGAGCAGTTGCAAGCAACACAGTTGATTGAGTAGGATTGTACGTTGAAGATGCGTGATTAATTATCTTAACAGAGGATGTGGAGGAATTAGCTTCCTTGGGGCTTGATGACACGTTGGCTGTGGTATTGATACTTGGAGATTCATGTGATGATTGTGTGATTGCGTCATGAATCATTGTATGATGACGTCGATTGCATTTAAGACATGACTTAAGAGAGCGGCAGTCTCTTAGCATATGAGAACCAAGACAATTAAAGCACAACCGTTTGGATACTAGAAACTGACGTCGTTGTTCTGGAGTTTTCTGACCGAAAACTTTGCAACTAGTGAGGTAATGGTCTGAATTACAGAGTGAGCAGCTATACTTAGATACTCTTGATTGGTTTTCTACAGCGGCAACATGGATTCTTGCATTTGCAGAATGGCTTGTCGGTTTTACATGAGACGATGATGATGATTTCGTGGGCTCGCGACCTTCGATTGATTCCAAAGCACGTGCGCGACCCTCAATAAAACGTTCAAGGTCTTCAAGTGACGAGGGAGACATTGAAGCACCTTCGTGTATTTCCCATGCTTCATGTGTGTCAGAATCTAATCGATTGACTATGGTGTAGACAATAATTTGATCCCATTTGCTGGTAGGTGATCCTAACGCTTTGAGTGAACCAAGCGCCTCATTAACCGTTGATAAAAGATGGTTCAACCCTTTCGCTGATTTACGAAGAAGTGGTTTCATTTTAAAAATAGTATCCAGATGTTTGTTAATTAGAACGCGCTTGTTTTCATATCTGGCAATTAACTTGTCCCATGCTGGAATGAAATTCTCACCAGTAATTTGAAAATTCGAAATGAGGTTAGCAGCTTCTCCAGTGACACTACTTTTGAGATAATACACTTTCATGACATTTGTAAGTTCTGAATCTGCACCCACCAATGATGTGAACATGTCACTGTAAGGTCTCCAAGATTGGTAATCACCAGCAAATTTGGGAAGTTCAATTTTTGGAAGTACTGTGCGAGGAGCAAATGATGCACCAACACCAGAGGTATCAGCCAATGTCGTCCCATCCAACGGGTTAGTTACTGTGATTTGGGATAGCAGTTCTAGCATGGCCGATTTACTTTCCATATATGCTTCTTGAGTGATGGCGTACATATTAGTTTTCATATATGGCAAATCTTTGATAGACTCCGTTCTAGCTTCAGAAATTCGATCATGATCTTTGTCGAACTTTGCCCAATTGGACTCCAACACTTCAAGTCTAGTTTGTATTCTTGATTTAGAAAGATTTGAAACGTCGATATTTTTGAGCGGGTCGAGAGCGTTTTTAATAAGGTTTAAAGACGTCATGATAACGAGCGGTATTCAATAATTAAACTACGAGTAAAGGTGAATATAATTTAGAAGATCACAGTCACGTGACGTTTCACAACTTCACAAAATAATGTTCACAACGATAACAAAATGTTTAAACTAAAATATCCACAACTACTTTAAACACGCGTTCCGTTTTTAAATTACACAAATTTTACCAAAATCACCTTGCTTAGAAATCCGGCTCGAAGGACCAAATGTTTGATTTAGTGATTGATTTAGCTAGTCGTGGTGAAAAGCTAAAGTATCCAAGCATAAGTTGATCCTGGTGATGAAATAATTCGATATTTAATATTTTAACTGATTTAATTAGTAGTTTTATAATAAACAAACAAAAAACAATGATGTTCAAAATAAATGAATAATAAAATGTTCAAACACAATATAATTATTGATCATTATGAAAATTAACAGTCACAAAACGAAAATTGTTATTTCAACAAATATCAAAAAAAACACACACAATTGTTTTAAACACACAAAACTATATTCGTTATGAATAATGTTCACAGCAAAACGTAAAATAAGATTTAACACTTTCAAAAGATTAAATAACGTTTGTATTACGCTATAATTCAATAGATAAAAACTGATCAACAAGGTAATACCGATGGATAATTACACGTGGTGATCACTTCGATTGATTTGTTACTAATGGAGTCGATTTACAATCTTCTTGGTATTGAGTTATTTGTTCGTCGTAATGAGGAAGGTCACTGTAATTGGTTCTGCCATTTTAGAAGTGAGTGAGAAGAATCGACGCGAGCACTTTAATTATTAGTTGGACTCAAAAACAAATAGATGAAAAAATTGATATGCCTTGAGTCGGATTCGAACGCGGGTCCTCTTGCATGGAAGTCCGACGCGCAACCACTCAGGCATAACAGCTGTTGATTCGAACATCTAATTCTCGAATCAGAACATATTGTCTCAAACAGAGAGAGTGATTGGTATATATCTATATTGGGTAAGTTTCTCAGGTGCAGGATACTCCATATTTTACATGGTTAAAGATTGCAATTTGTTTAATATGTTTTAGTTCTTTGAATTAATTTTTCTTCGATAAGAGATCAATGCGACCAATAGTTTCAGGTATAAATTCTCCAACCTGCAAAATTTCAAAATGACTAGTGACCAAATTTCAATCGAACTTAAAACTCCTGATATTTGCACAAAATCCCACAGAATTAGATGCATACGGAAGCATTTATATACACTATTTTAGAAAGCAACTGATGCATTTGGATAATGGACTTATTCCAAATTCTGATTAAATAAAATTAAACCGTTTCAAATTTATTCACCTTATAAATGTCAAAACCAGCTGAGATAACACTACAATGCTAGTAGCCCAAACAAGATCACGTGGTCATCGCTGGTTACAATCTACGTAGCTGATTGGCAATGATCCCAATCACACTTAATCCGTTAGTTCGATCATACAAACCATAAAAGTTTTTTAAAATCATTCAGAGATGCGCAAATTAGCAACTAGGAACATATCTTCGATTCAATATATCCTGGAGATAGTTACGATTAGCTAATTCATACTGATGATGTCTACTTTGAAGTCAAAATACGTAAATGTAAAATAAAAATAATGATCTAGGAATTGGTGCAAATTTTGAAATTAATTTCAAAAGTCTAAAATTCTCTTTCATTATTTTGATAATCTTTATATATGAACTGAATGTTAGAGTATTTTTGGTTTACGATACATTGTTTTCATATTTCCGCGCCCACATATACACAAACCGATGGTTTTAAATGGTAGCTTTATTATCAATTGAATCGTAAAAATCAGCCGAAAAATTAAGACTGATATTGGATATTGAACACATAATCTTTGTGTTCACATAAACCATATTTTGACAAAATGGAAACCCGACTTCAAAAACCAAATATTCTATAACAAACAATGCACTAAAAAGTTAAAAAAATAATTGCATATTCTTGTGCCAATTTTAGTTCACCTAAGCGAAAAATTTTAAATATATATGTACAGTTATTGTTATTTTTGGAGGCGGTGTCAGCATAGAGAAATTCACATGACTTTTGGACACCGCCTCCAAAAATAACAATAATTACACGCTTTTTAGTGACTTTGAAGTTCTATAACTGATTTTATTTGTCAAAATATGGGTAGACCTACTAAACGCCCAACTAATTTTTAGTGTATTTTTTTATAACACATTTTTTTTACCCGTTTTTTTTTTTTTTTATAATTTTTAGTGCTTTTTTTATAACAGATTTTCAGTTTTTTTTACATGCATTTTGTTTTTTTTTTTGTAAAATTTATTTTTTTTGGGCTCGGTAAAAATTTGTTTGAAGTCGGTTTATAAAAAAATTTTCTTATTTTCCCATTATAAATGAGTATACTCTTTCAAAAAAAAAAAAATTTCGCAGAAATCGGTTATCACATATAAAATGAGAATTTTCCTCGATTTCCCGGGGATTCCCTCATCAGAATGCGATTTGGTGCCAATGGGACCAATGGGAAACCAAACCCTTTAAAACAAACAAAAAATTCAAAATCGGTTCTTAAATGACGGAGTTCTGAGGTGACACACATAAAAAAAAAAAAGCAAAAAAAAAAAAAATACAGAGGAATTGAGAACCATTCTCCTTTTTGAAGTCGGGTAAAAAATAGTTGAATATCGTCTATTGGTGTATCCAATTTTATTGTACAACTTATTGATTTGAATTTCTTTTTAAACACCAAAAGATTTAACGTAGATAATATTGTGCCTTATTTGCTACGGATTCTTCAAAAATCAATTAAGCAAACAGTTATGTTTTTATTAACATGCATTTCACAATTAATAAAACTAATCAATTTATTATTTATTAAGAAAAAATTAACTTAAGTAATAGTCATTTTTTATGGTTTTCATTAGTAGTCATTTAAAAACATTCAAAACGCAATAACACATTACAAAATATGTTTTTAGCCAATTTTGACAAAATATTAAAGTTAAATACATGTTTTGCTATGTTTCAAATCAATTGCAAAAGAACCGATTCGGGCCAAGTGGTTTTCGAATTAATGAAAAACAAATTATGGTTTTATGTTCGATCTAGTATTTTTATAGCATTAATTGTGTCAAATTTTATTTACTATTTATTAATACAATATTATCAACGTCCTATCACAACAATATTACATTACGTTGATACTTTCTCTATTTTATATTTCATACTTTCAAAGTATCGGGACAGTGAAGAATTATGGAAAATATTAAATCAAATTAATGAAATTTATAAAGAGTTATTAAAAATAAATCAAAATACACAAGTTACCTCATTTAAATTGATTAAAATACTAATTAATATTCAATTAATAGTTTTACTTTTAATTTTAATTTTTCATAATTCAGTAATTGATAATCGAATTAATACGGCAAATCATGTTTTCTTAGGATTTCTACCGTTACCTAATTGTTCAATTCAAACATGTATTGGTCACGCTTTGCAATATTTATTCGTTGATATGTTATTAATAGCAGCTGTTTATATTAAATTAATGAATTTAATATTACAAAATGAAGTTTGTTTAAAAGAATCGAATTTATTAATTGAACGTACACAGTTAATTATGAAATTGTTTTGTGTAACATGTGATACGTGTAATAGTATTATGAAACTATTCTCAATGCCTTTGTTTAGCATAATATTGTTAACTTATTTTTATGGTGTCATGAATAATATTTTTTCTATATATCATGAGACCACAATGACTAATTTGTGTATTGAAGGAATATGGTGTACATTAACTGTATTTTTAATGGCTGAATTATTTTTTAGTTGCATGTACCTACAAACCCAGGTATTCATAATTCATATTTTATGTATTTTTTATCTTGTGGCTACTTAAGGTTGGGGGATTTCAGAATATTTTTGTATGTTGTGGTGTAAAAATGTGTTTGTTCTGAAGTTCGAATGTTCTATTCACACAATGTCCAAAAAGGATATTAAAAGATTTTGTAAACGCAATTTAACTGATATAAAAAATCCTAACTCTCGTGATTATTATCTTGTCTTAGAAATTATGATTTCTTGCGGTAACACTATATGTATTTTTTTTTGAAATGGTGCGTTTTAATCGACCTAAAAGAAAAAAAATTGTAAATAACAGCTGCGTTAATTGCTTAAGTACCCGGTATGTAGTTTATGAAAAAAGTTTCAAACAAAAGTTGTTTATTTATTAAATAGGAACATTCCTAGTCTGAAAATTTTTTTTCTATCTCTTGAATTTGACCTTACTTTTTAGCTCTAGAACATACACACAATATTTTAGCTCGTTATCTCTTTACGTTTTTGAGTTCGTGTCTACTGACGGACTGACGGACGGATATGCGGAAATGATCAACTAGATCATTTTTTGAACATCTTTCCCAATCATTTATTAAGTCAGGACTAAACTAAATATACCCTCGTATATATATGATTCAAAGAACATTCAAAGAACATTTTCCCAAATGTTCAGAAAATTTGACTAAAAGTCATTTTTCTATTAAAAACTGTGGGAATTAATACAATAATTTGGAGAAAAACAGACATTATTATCCGTAAAAAATCATGCCTTTCCAAGTTAGTACAACCGAATCTGAATTTCGATTGTATATAACTTTCCTTCTGAATTCGTTCATATAAAAGTATGATAAGATAAGGGACTAGGTTATTTTTAGTGTGAAATTGAAAGCAAAATTTTTCAGTAATGTTACCGCCATAAAACAAGAATTTAGAAACAAGTTTATAGTGTTGGGATACGAGACTTAAGATTTTTTAGCTTGATTCGAAACTAAACGAGAAACACATTATCGAGAGCCGATAAAGATGTGAGAGTCGAAAAGTTTCAAAATAAAAAAGTATAATTTCATATTTATTTAATGCTTTTAGGTACAATATTTACTCATTCAAATAATAAATCTTTTACGACGACACTGTAAAATATGGAATTTTTCTATTAACGCTAATTGCATTGCATTCGAAATACCGATATTAATTATATTTGTTACTATGGCTTAACTCGAAGTGAAGAAAAATTCATCACAATATTTTAAGTAATTGAGTCGAGACCAGACGATATTTGCTTGATTCTCGGCGTGATCCATAGCAATAATTTTTCTCGACACACGAAACAGGAATGTACATCAAATTATCGTCTTGTTTCAAAACTGATTTTCAGTATGCAATACTTTGCATACTATCGGTTGTTCAATCTCTTCTCTACTATTATAAAATCGTAAATGTCTGTTTTTTTTTATATTTCTATGTTTGTTTATTCGAGCATCACGCAAAAACGACTAGACCGATTTTGATAACCGATATTTGTTAAAAAGCTTGTGATTAATCTTAAAAACTGGTGTGTATTTAATCTCGCTACGGTGACGGAAGTCGGAAATATAACAACAAAACACGAACGAAGCCGCGGGTATAAGCAAGTAGTAAATAAACTTATAACACACTGAATATCTATACTAATATAATAAAGATGAAGAGTTTTTTTGTTTATTTGTTGGTTTAAACGCGATAATCTCTAGAACTGCCAGCCCGATCTGAAAAATTATTTTTGCGTTAGACAGCCACATTCATGAGAAAGGCTATAGGCTATCTAGCATTACGTTAAAATTCTTAGTTAGCCTTAAATATTGATATTTGTAAAGAAAGTCGGAAGAAAAAATATATTCAATAAATATTAAAGTTTATAGTTACTATGGAAACGACAATCCAAGTTGACATTTTAAAATTGAAACAAAATTTTAATAAAATAATTTTATAGTTAATTTTTAGAAGTATAGTTTCTGTGGAAATGATAAAATCAACAAAAATTTTAACCGATTCCAATTTTATATAAACTACGGGGGATAGCTATATAAATGCATTTTATATAAATGCGGACGAAGTCGCGGGAAACAGCTAGTATATATACAGTATACACATATATATATATAACTGTTTTAATATAATTAATCAATCAATATTTCTTTATATTAGGACATTCAGGTACGCATTATATAAAGACATAGAATAAACTTGTTCACATAATTATAAAATGTCGATCAGTAGTTTGTATAAAATATTAAAATTAAATATATTTTTCTGTGTATTATATTTGAACTGTAAACAAAATAAGTCGGGTCAAATGATAATCGAATTAGCGAACAATAAAAAATGGTTTTATATTCGTGCATTAATATTAACAACATTACTTTTATTAAATTTTTTCTATTATCTATTCACAACAAATTATAAACGTCCTCTGACCACACTTTTACATTACTGTAGTACAATTTTCAGTTTACATATATTATTTATGGCATATCGCCATAGCAAACGTTTGCTCAATATATTAAAAAAAGTTAGTGTCATTTATACGGAATTAATACGAATTAATGAACATAAAAGACAGTGTAATTTATTTAAATATATGAATATTTATATTCATTCTCAAATCTTAATAATTATATTAATTGTAATAGTTCATAATATTTCAACTGATAGTCAGATTAATAGTGGGAATCGTATTTATCTTGGATTTCTGCATATACCGAATCAATCGGTTCACATAGTTGTAACTCAAGTTATCAAATGTTTTATAGTAGACTTTTTATTCATGATCGGTGCATATTTACAAATGATTAATCGTTTAATTTTAGAAAGTGAACTTTATGTAATACATTCGAGTATTTGGAGTAAACGCATCGAATTAATAATAAAATTGTTTTGTTCAACTTGTGAAACAGTTAGTGATTTTATTAAACTTTTTTCAATGTCTATATGCAGAATATTAATATTAGACTTTTATAGTTTGATGAACAATAGTTTTACTATATACCATGAGACTACTATCCATAATGTTTATATTGAAACTTTCTGGTTCTTTAATGCTATTTTTATAATTATGTCGTTATATTTAAGTTGCGTTTATATTAAAAATCAGGTAACGTATATATTTCGTTTTCACAAATAATTCGTAACCTTTTATGTTATTATAATTATTTGGATGTTTTAAATTCAAAGCGTGGAATTTTTAACAATATTTGTTAAACGTTGTTTTCACGAGGTGAGTGACGTATAGACTACAGTATGTAAAAATGGCCACAAAAGTAGCGCCCATTTTTGAAAAATTTTATAATTGACTTGGGCCGTATTCATTCGGTTTTATAAATATACTAACAACGAGCGGAAAGTCCAATAAGTTCGACACATACGAGTAGAGCGACCAATGACTTTTTTTATCGACCGACTCAATAAATTTATTAACAAACATGCTCTTCAAATCGATACGATAATCAGTGGGTGAAAATTCATTTCCATTTTTATTTGAATCCCTACTAATATACATCTTAGACAAGTAAACCTGTTATAACTTTCGAAGACGGTCTCTACCCTTTCCTTCTGTCCGTATATTCAGTTGAATGAAATTTATATACCTACTGAATGGTTCGTTTTAATTTTATGGTGGTTCATTTTAACGTTTACAAAAGTGGCGCTTATTAATTGACCAATGATGGATTTAAGTTGTTTTCAAAACTTTTAATCGAAGTTTTGTAAAGATAGTTTTTTCGAAGATAAGAAATTTCAAAACATATTTGGTACGGATTGTTACTTATTTACGGATGGAAAAATTTTTTAATTCGTACTTGATAAATCAATATCATTAGAAATTCAATTAATTTAATAAAAATTCGATGTTATATTAAACACAGTTACTCAAGAAAATTACTTATTAGAAAATTTATTTTATACATTTCCACCATAGTGTAAATTAAAATGTCTGCTAATATCTATTACAATATTATAAAACTTTCAATTAAAAAAAACCAGCTTTTATTAAATGAAATAAAAAGTTGGAAGCGCTCATTAAAGCTTGTGGCGAACATTTAAAACCTGAGCGCCCCAAGGTTATATTTATAGACACATATTGGTAAATCGGGGAAACAATTTTATGTCTACATTTCAGTTCAGTAACTGAATGCTTTATTAAAAATTAATGTATTTTATTCGAAATATAGATTATCGTTTCAGAAAAACAAACTGATTTGTTTTTTCGTTCAATCAACTTCGATAGAATTGATAAAAATTTATTTACTACGGACCCATTAAACAAATAAAACTTTAAACAAACAAAATTTTGATAACAAAATCCATTAAAAATAAACAATTCAATTACGTAATAAATTTAATAGAATTAAATGCAAATATATCTAAATTTTAAAAACAATTATTCAACATAACATACTTTCACGTGCCATCAAATATGTCTTTCATTAATTTGTACAAATGGAATTTGTACAAATTAAAATTGAATTTTTTTTTGTATATTTTATTTGAATTGTACAAAAACAAGTTCTGGACAAGTAATCATCTAATTGGAAAAAATTTTTAAATTTATTTCTGTGCCATGATTTATTTTCATTAAATTTAGCCCATTTTGTGTTCTTTCTTTTACAGTGTACCATGAGCCAACTTTTTTATGATTTAATTCTTGAGAGTGTGTTTTTTATTTATAATATAATTATAAACATTTAATTTTTTCAATATGTTTTTATATTTAAGCTCAGGTAAGATGAAAAGAAAAAAAAGAATTAATACTGAAATAATATACTCCTGAAAGAATATTTTCTTTATGAATCGATTACTCTTGAAGTTGGGATAAAAGAATTACTAATTTAATTTCCCTCTAAAGAACGTCCGTATGAAAGAGCATAAGTTCTTAAATCAATTATTGATAAAAGTGATTTCAATCAACATATAATTATTTATTATACATATAAAAAAAGGAATCTAAACATCGAACTGAAACCCATACGGACCTAGTTCTCATCGAATACTTCGTTTTCAATACACGGAGTGTATATAATATATATACACCGTGGTTAGGTTGCCCCGGGTGGGACACACTTAGACCATACGGTCCATTGTGATACATATACAAGATGATGTGGGTGGAGGACAAGGTATTTGTAAGCAGACTAGGAATTGGTAGGTTGTGTGACTGCGGCCGAATTAATTAGGGACTATGCGGATTCATCTACAGTTCGTGAAAGGAAACTAAAAAAAACTTTCACAAGTCTAGCCAGTTACTTTTGTTCTTGTTCGTACGCCAACAGTTTAGTCAATTAACTGCCCTATTAATTTTTTTAAAATTTATTAAATTGACAAACTGTGGGTGTTGGGAAGCGAACCAGCAACCTCCCATTTTCGAGTAGACTGCCTCAAAACTCGACCACACGGACTGGTTTATATAATATATATAAGGGTATAAATTTTCTTTTAGATGGTGTACCTACACAAATGTTGGTGTAGGTATTCATAAAATGATCTAACTATTCCGTTTCCTCCGTATGCCTATCCGGCTGAACTTCTGTCCGTAGACACGATAAGATCGGAAAAAGATAACAAACTGAAAGCGAGCATTTTCTCGAGCTAAAATGTGAAGTATAGTTCTATATAGAACTTCCTTCACTCTAACAAGCTGAAAACGAGCATTTTATACTTGATCTAGTGCTCAAATTGGGATCAAGTTCTTGAATGGGATAAATCGTACAATGCAACCCTCGCCCGAGGGAAAAATATTCATCTTTTAAATCGCCAGAGATGCAAAACAAATATTTAAACAAAAATTCTCTTTTTTGATTAGTTTCGCCGCAATTTTGGCTCAAACATCTGCCTTTTCTTTTACCGGGTATTTAAACAATTAACTGTGTTATTTTCATTTGTTATGCTTAGTTTAGAAACGTTGAATCATTCTGATGATTTTCTGGTCGAAACACGTTGCTAATTGGCCACGCTTAATCTGCCATTCCGATCATATAAAAGACAAAAACCCTTAAATCGTTGTGAGATACGCCCTAAATTAGCAGCCAGTAACATATCCTCGATTCCATATCCCGGAGATTACGATTAAGCTACGATTAGCTTGTTGGAGATAAAAGAGAGGATTCCAAGTTGATCTGAAATCTTAATCTCAAAAACATTAAATAAAAAAATCTCGTTACGCAGGAACTTAGCGAATTTCCTTAGAATACATAAATCACTCTCATGCGGTCATAATTTTAGTGTGATCAAAATGAAATATAATATATGACTTTAGGTTTGGTAAAAATTAAATTTATTAATAGGAAAATAATGATTATAGTTTATAGTTACTATGGAAACGACAATCAAAATTTTTTACAATAAAATATATTTCATGTATTTGTGTCAAACAAACACAGCATATTAAATATCTCTCTTAATATTAGAAAAATCGAAAAATGTATAAGGAGTAAAGTTGTAGAAAATCAAGTTTGCTACAATTCATTACCTGATCATTTTTCTCAAACTCTAATGTGAACAGAGATATTTAGAATTTTAACTAGACAGTCCACAGACATTTATAAAAAGTATATATATATATATATATATATATATATATATATACATATATACATATATACATATATACATATATACATATATACATATATACATATATACATATATACATATATACATATATACATATATACATATATACATATATACATATATACATATATACATATATACATATATACATATATACATATATACATATATACATATATACATATATACATATATACATATATACATATATACATATATACATATATACATATATACATATATACATATATACATATATACATATATACATATATACATATATACATATATACATATATACATATATACATATATACATATATACATATATACATATATACATATATACATATATACATATATACATATATACATATATACATATATACATATATACATATATACATATATACATATATACATATATACATATATACATATATACATATATACATATATACATATATACATATATACATATATACATATATACATATATACATATATACATATATACATATATACATATATACATATATACATATATACATATATACATATATACATATATACATATATACATATATACATATATACATATATACATATATACATATATACATATATACATATATACATATATACATATATACATATATACATATATACATATATACATATATACATATATACATATATACATATATACATATATACATATATACATATATACATATATACATATATACATATATACATATATACATATATACATATATACATATATACATATATACATATATACATATATACATATATACATATATACATATATACATATATACATATATACATATATACATATATACATATATACATATATACATATATACATATATACATATATACATATATACATATATACATATATACATATATACATATATACATATATACATATATACATATATACATATATACATATATACATATATACATATATACATATATACATATATACATATATACATATATACATATATACAAATTTTAGCAATAGTGTTTTTTAACATCTAATAGATGGGATCGATGGACATTTGAAGAAATTTTTACGAAATTCCAACATTGGTGCAAAAGCAATTTCCTTTGGAGGAAATTCGTTAAAAAGGACATTAAAACCAAACGTTTATTTTGCCTGATAAATAATGAATCAATCATATTTTCTTAGTAGTTACCGTGATAGCTCAGGGAATATCTAGTGTGTACGCAAAGGTATACTATGAAAATATGAAAGTAAATTGAGATTTAGGAGCAAGTATACGACATAGACTACAAGCTAATTAATACTGCGAATGACTACGTTGTAGTCGAAATATGTATTTATAAAATACAGATAGTTGATTTAGAATTTGGGGCAAATTTTAAAATACATTTTCAAAAACCTCTTTGATTATTTTAATAATCTTTATATTTGTTATATCGTTTACTTCATTGTCATGGCACCGGAGTCAATCATGATGTCAACAGTTTTTTCACTTAAACGATGTAATGCAATTAAACTAATTAAAAAAAAAAAAATAGAACGTCAACATGTATGACAAATGATATGTGAACTATGTTGGTATCATAACAAAAGAAGTCTTTAATTCGTTGACCACTTTACACTACTTTAATAAAATGAAAAGAATACAATTAGAAAATTGAAATTAAATTACAAAACTCGACTATTTCAATAAACAACATTTAAGAATGATAATTTTCAATGAGTTAAAATTATACAAACTTTTAAAACTGAATACATTTATGTGTACTTTAAAATTAAATTGTTATAAAAATTCAAATAATAAAATCGTTATTGAATTATTAAAAAACAAAATATATTTTCAAATTCGAGCTTTTCTATTTTTACTCGGAATAATATTGACTTGTGTTTTAGTATTTAAATATCGGTACAAATTAATATTAACAAATGCAGTTTTTGCAATTATATTAGCGTGGCAAACATGCGTTTGTTTACATATAATTCTGCTAACAATGTACCAAGGCGATCGAGTATTCGATGTATTTAAATCGTTAATTGAAATTGAAAAAAATTTATCCGTAATTACAAATTGTCAAATAAATTTATCATATAAATTATCAACAGTTTTTGTAAATTTTCAAATGATAACACAATCATTAATTTTATTCCATATAATTGTTCAACCGATGTTTCTAAGTGATGAATTACAGTTTGCACTGTTTATTCAATTTCCGGATGATATTTTTTCCACGATGTTTATTAATTTAACATTGTTCTTAATAACAATACTGCTGATTGTTATTGTTGATCTTAATCGAATTTTAAATTTAATTTTAAAGAATGAATTATTTTCGTGTTTCGATTATCGTGAGACGGTTATACGGTTGGAAAAATATATCGAAATACACCATAAAATATGTGATACAACAAATTTGTTATTGAAATTATATTCACCCTATGTATACTCGATAATGCTGGTGTCTTTTTATGAAATTTTGAATAATCTGTATATGATGTATGCAACACCAACCTTACAATCTTGTATAAATGAATGTATTTGGTTTTTGAATGCGTTCTGTCATACTGTGCAATTGTTTTTGGCATGTTCAATTTTGAAAAATGAGGTAAGAGAGAAAGCTCAGTAATAGGGTTCAAATAGCCCTACCGTGCAAAAAGGTCGGGTATAAAGACATTTTTTGAATCGTTGAATAGGAAGGAAATGGAGCTATTGGTATTGTATCGATGATAAAATTTTGCAAAAATTTCTTCAAATGCCCATCGATCGATCCTACACAAATGCCCATTTTTCGATTTTTCTAATATTAAGAGAGAATTTTGTATTTTCTGTGTTCTTCGTTTTCTAAACCTTCCCCTTGACCAATTCTACTTATTAACGAACTTGGATTTTCAAATACCGAAAGCAAATCAGATACGAAGTTCATTCTGATCGGACATAAATTATGACCGCTAGAGAGTTTAAAAATATATATAACATATATTAACACATACTTACAAATATGTGTCTGTAGCCTCTTAAGAAAATTGTAGTATGCCTATTATAAATAAATTAAATACAGCCGATAGGCAAATGTTATTTAAATTCTGCGGTGGAATTTTCTAAAAGATGCCTAATTTTCTTTCTTTCAAGTAAACCTTAATTTCAAGTAAACTTTCATTGTTTCAGGTGGATACAACAAAATCATTGATTCATACCATTGACGTCAAAGTAAATAATACACAAATTACAAAAACGGTTTGTATCACTGAGTATAGTAGTTTTTGTATGTCAAATCAATATTTTTCCAGCAATTTTGCATTATATTAGAAAAACAAGCCTGGGTCAATTCTATACATCATAAATGTTTAAAAAAATAATAGTTTTAATACAAAAAAATGATTGTCTGTCTATCGGTTTGTTTGTTTCCACATTATGGTACAACGGCCGAACCGATTTCGATGCAATTTTCCTTAAGATAATTTTACTTAATAAAATATAGAGAGTATACAAATTTCGGTTGTGTATACCACGATCTAATGTGGATAGTCAAATTAATTAGCAATATATTAAGGAACACGTTAAGGATATAATCTGCAGTGTAATGGTTGCACGCTGGGCTATCTAGCTTGTTTTTTAAACTACACTCAATCTGGAAACAGTGTATAATGTATCTATTGCTGTATATATGCAGTTACTATGATGTTGTCATTGTCACACTTTGTTTGACTTTGTGAAATATTTCATTGTTGAAATGCTGTTAAAATAATATAATCAAATAGATACAAAGCATCCAATATTATAATACAACGAGTTATACTATGCACTGAGTTAGATCAGTCTTTGATGATGGTAATAAAGAACGTTATATCATGGCATACTGTGCATAAACAGTGATAGATGCACTACACAATGTTGCTATTGGGTCTATTTTAATTTACGTAGTGTATATCCCGTGGACTAGTGTTCGATACCTAGTGAATAAGTCAATTTTTTCATATTAATATTAATTAAAATTCAATGACACGTTTGTCTATAAAGTATACGCTATTTCTTTAATGCTAACCTTAATTCAAATGGACATAGTATTATGACCCTTAAAGTATTCACAAATAATACTAATAATGTAGAATAATAGATTGATGTTGATTTGACATTGTCAATGATATGAAAATATTAATTTCAATAATCTATACATCACCGGTAGTTTAACGGTAGCACAATGGGCTAGATATCAAGAGGTTCAGAGTACGAAACCTGGTGAATTAGTTGATTTGTTCATATCAATATAAATTATCGAGGAATTTATTACAAATAATTGTATTTTTCTAATTCATTTCAGATTAAGGCTATGTCTATTCAACTACTACATCAGAATGTAAATTTAACCGTATATGGAATATTTGGATTAGACATGAAATCTTTATTAACTGTAAGTAAAAAAAATGATAAAAGCAAAAATGC
Organism: Nineta flava; assembly: GCA_963920215.1. NCBI lineage: Eukaryota > Metazoa > Arthropoda > Insecta > Neuroptera > Chrysopidae > Nineta > Nineta flava. Next base: position 34,672,487 of record OY986042.1, read on the forward strand.
AAAAATAAAACGGTAACAAGAACATAATCGGTAAAGTTAATGGTCATAAATTAAATGGTGGAAACGCACATAATATATACTTCGTATATACAATATATTGTTCACTGCGCCAACACCTAAATTTATACAATGGGTATACTAATGACTTCATAAGTTGATTTATATCGCAAGAATTCCGTCTTCGAAAAAAATTTTAGAATATAAGTTATTTGTATTTTTATAACCAGAAGCTTTTAATTGCTTTTTTGGAGTGAAACTTCCTAGGCTGCGTTTCGATAATCAATAAGTGGGCAAGGATTGAGAGTGAAACTTTAAGAACGCGTCACGTATAGGCACATTTCGTTACACAGAAACTATACTTCTAAAAAATAACTATAAAATTATTTTATTAAAATTTTGTTTCAATTTTGAAATGTCAATTTTGATTGTCATTTCCATAGAAACTATAAACTATACTAGCACACTATAAATCGTTTAATATCGTTGTATTTTGGCTATTAATAAATTCAAATTATTTATAAATGGATTAATGTTATCGGAATATTTCAAAACTAAATAACTTTTCGTAACGTCGTAATAAATACTCGTAGTATAGTAATTTTAGAATCTTCTATCCCGTGTATACTGGCTGATGTGTATGATTTTTCACATCAAGCATTCGAATACAAATAATGTTATCAATGTTCAGACATATTACTTAAATGTCAAATTTAGTATACGCTAGTCACTTCCGTTATTATATAACAAAAACTCAACCATACTAACGCTAGTTTACAAAAATAGTAAATGTAAATAGCAAATAAACCAATTAATAATACATTGACATCAAAATAGTGCGAGATCATATGCATTCCACTACCACAGCATCTTATGTAGCCCAAAGGCAGAGCGTTGTTCTAGAATGCCAGACGTCGTGAGTTCGATTCTCATCATAGATGTGTATGATTTTTCATATTTGCTGTGGAAGAATGTTGAAGAAGTTTTAATTTGAAAACTTTTTTTTTTCGAAAACCAAAAAGATTAGACCCAAATCGAGTGGTACAAATTTAGTTAAGCTTAATAATTCTCGGTTTAATTACCGTTCATCATCTTAAATGAACTTCAACCTACTAATATTGGCATTATATTGTGTTTTAGATGAGTGCATCAACAGTTATGTACTTATTTATATGTATTCAAATTGATCAAAGTTTAGAATAAAATCATCATGTTAGTGAAGTATTCCTTTACGAAATGAAAGCAGCAAATGAATGGGAATAATGGTAATAAATATATTTATGTAAAAAGTTTCTCAAAAGTCATTAGAGTATTTTAAAATATAATTCCATTTTGTTATTAACTTTTTCTATAGTTTTTTTTTCTTCAAATTTCTTAATCTATTATTCTTGAATTTTTCTTTGAAGACATACAAGATAAATAAAAACAACCAAATTCTACACAGTTTTTACTACCGCTTCTCCAGAGTGAAACTTCACAATTCACTTTTTTTTTGAACACAAATATTTCTCGAACCTGTTATTTGAAAATGAATAAATATCGGCTGTTGGAGTATTCGAGATATATCGCATAATTAAATTACTATAATAATTTTGGACTAATATAATATTATACAGAAATGGAATATTCCAAAGGAACCATTACAATTATGAGAGTCTTGATGCTGTTTATACAGATACAACTATTTTGCTTAAATGGACATCTTGCTTTCACATATTATTTTACAAATACCATATGATTTATTAACATGTTTATATCTGAATCCAGCAATTTATTTAATAATAACATTTTTAACAGTAATTGGTGACCAATGTTGTATGTTAAATTATGTTCTGAAAACATAATTATTATCTAATAACGTCGAGAGATCTGAACATGTACACAAATGTATGGAAGTGCACCGTACAATCTGTTTTTCATGTAATTGCATTATAAATTTATTTTCGCCGTATGTTTTGTGTTTGATAATAGTTTCAATTTATGAAATGTTAAATAATGTATTTAATGTGTACTTTGAAGGAACGTAACATTCTGCTATAAACAAATTTATACCTTAAAAGGCAACGTTCACATATTCTTTTCAATTATTTTCTTCAGCCGGTTCAATTGTTAAGTATCAGGTAAGATGTTAAAACGAAGTTATTTAATACTTGGGTTAGTTCAACCGAATTTTGGCTTAAATCAAATATGGTCTTCGTTTGCTGTGGCAATAGACAGTCCTGATCTCAACCTCCACTTAGGTCTTGTATACCGACTAATATGCTTCCTAAAATTATTCGATGCTGTTTATTTTTTAAATACACAAGTTCTAATTAATTTAATCATTAAATTTTATAATAATCGCATTGTACCTTTTCTATTTAATATCAAATAAATGCATTAAAATTATAAAAATTGACTATGTTATTTATTTATTTATGATTCCTTTTTTAATGTCACCAATATCTCTCAAATAACACATTGATTGATAATCAACGTATTACCGCGAGTATTTGAAATATCGGACACATGCTATAAATTGTGATTTTGAACGGAGCCCTTGTATAACAAATAATGAGAAGTTTTTATTAAGTATTGACGTTTTAATAACTATTAGTCGAGATTATTGTCAATTGTAATAAATGTGAGATCTTCAAATACTTATATATGTGTAATTAAGATTCTAGGAAAACTTATTATTGGTTTTAAATAATTCCAACGAATTTTTCGTTGATTAATATTTCTAATAGCTGATATTTGGGAATTCAGGTTTAATTTAAATTTCTATGTAACTCGAACAGCTGACACCTCATAAACATGTCAATGATGTTATATAATTTGAAAATTTAGGAAGCTTTGTAGCCTTTTTCATGATAATTGGAATGAATTTATAAAGTCAACAAATCTCCATAAGATCACATGTAAAATTGTAGTTATTTTTCATTGCAATAACTTTTAAATTAGTACATCGTTTAGAAATTTATAGGATTAGTACATCGATTAGAAATTTCAACAGTCGATTCAGCTTGAGTGACGAGAAGAACATTCCATAAAATTTTCGTACGTTTCGTAGTATTTTCGATTTACCCTTCTAACATCCTTAAACTACTGCTGACACCTATTCATTTAATCATAATATATAGATGGGTTTCATGCCACCAAATGATTCATTTTTAGTCCAAAGACGAAAAAAAGGATTAAATTTGGATTCTATTTTGGATTACATTTAACATTCATCGATATTTGACTTTGTGATTAACCTTTGTAAAAAGCCTCTTTATAAGAACTTTTTGATATAAGAATTTTAAAACCTCTCATGTAAATCTCACCTGGTACATACTGTACTTGTTATATACATCACTCTCTTGGGGTGATGTATTATACATTTATGCATTATACATTTATGTCATAAAGTATAAATTATTTGAATTTAATGAGGCCATTTAATCAATTAAATAATCTATATTTATTAAATATTATAAAAAACCCATTATAGATTATTATTTTCTTAAAAAGAATAAGAATTGAATCGGAAAAGTAAACTAAAAAAATTTATCTACATAACAATAACCGAGTTCACGAGTCCGAGTTATAGTAAAATTATTACTTTATTTGAAAAAAATGCAATTATCCATTCAAGAAATGTATTTTGTAATAAAACTAAATGCATTTCTGTATACGTTAATATTAAATTGTATCATTTCTTAATTGAATTACCCAAAAGAAAAGCTAAAATTTCGTGTACGCGCATTTTTTTAATTAAAATTATAATTTGTAATTCAATCGTCATATTTATATTCCACCAAGAAATTTATGAGAATGTTATTATTTTGTTCGTCTATTTATTGGTATTCGATTTATCATCAATTTTGTACGGGTTTTATCACACTGGTCAAGTATTTAAAATGTTAAAATACTTGATGATTGTACGTCACAATTTGGAAGAATTATTTGATGGTGAATTTGATTTATCGTATAATTTAACGAAAGTTTTCGCAAAAATATATCTAACGACAACGATTATGCTAGAATTGTTCATATTGATTCATCCATTTTGTCTCAAAAGGTCACCTTGCTTTCCTATTTTCTATAGAAATTGCCCTCGATATGTTAACATGTTCACTTTTATAAATGCAGTTGTTTATTTAATTATAACGTTTTTAATAGCTATTGGTGATCAATGTTGTATGTTAAATTTTATTCTGCAAACAAAATTATCAACAAACTTTAACATTGTCGAAAATTCTAAATATGTACAGAAATGCATACAAATCTATTATACAATATGTAACACATGCAGTGCGATTGTAAAATTATATTCGTTATATTTAGTTTTTTTAACAACTTTGTCATTTTGTCAATTGTTACATAATGCGTTTAAGGTTTACTTTGAGGGAACATTACAAAGTGCCATACATGCATCTGTTCGGGTCTGGGTGCATTGGTGCGTATCTTTCAACTGTTTATAGCAGAGGTGGGCGTAGACGGCTCTCCGGAGCCACGGGGTTCCCCATAAGAAAGTGAGAGTAATAAGCAAGGTATGTTTTGAAGTAAGACGGAACGATGTTGCCTCAATACAGGTTGCCTACCAATGCATCATTATTAATATATAATTTTTTGGCGAACGATGATTCAAAATAATTATTTTTAAAAACAGCAATTACGCGATTCTGCTGTCCCTATTTCGAATTTATCAAACTCGGCAGAATGTTTCGCGGTATAATGATATTGGAAATTACTTCTTTTTAAACATATAAACGTTTAACCACAAAATAGGCAAATTACCTTTCTATCAGTTTTGTTAAATATACCAAAACGATGCTCCCACTCGTTGATGCCAAAAAAATCTCCCTTGTCTTCGCAGACGGCGCCGCACTTCCAGTGCTGAACTTATCCAAGACTGCTTGCGATGTATTCTCCATTATTAAAATCACTATTTTTTGAAAAAAGAAGTTATGCGAAAAATAATTTTCAATAGCACGAATAGTATTTTTCACTTTTTTAATTCAAAGTAGACTAAATCAAAACAACTCAGTCAGGTTGAGTAAGCTATCCCCACCCACCCAGCTTTATCATTGGCATGTTTATTGTCATCAAATTCTCATGACACGATACCCTCTACTAAGAAAAAAAAATTAAATCATTTATATAATTGTTTATTAGTTCTCCGATATGAATACTTTTGGCAAATTATTCGGAATTTCCAAAAATCTAATTCTAAAATCTAAACTAAAGCTAAACCATCAAAAAATTTACAAGCGGTTTACAATTGTCAAGCGGTAAACGTAAAAAATCAAATGATTTATATTTTATTCATACACAAATATATTAAAAAGGTACATTTTATGACCCAAATTACCAGCCAAAAATTTCAGAGTATGTATTCAATGAATTGTATAGTAAATAGTGTATACTTTGTATAATTATAATATATAGTGACCAAAAAAAGGGGTTGGTATTATTATATTTATTTCAGAAAATGTTTTAATTAAATAAAGAAAATAATAATAAGTGGTAGGTACCCTGTATTTATTTTATCTCTGTTCCTACCTCTCACTCAGAGCTTGTAAAGTCAAACCCTGCCCACCTATGGTTTATAGCATGTTAAATCTGTCAGTATCAGGTAAGATATCTATTAACTTTAACATTATTATAAGTAGAATCACAAAAAGCAGATACCTTAGCAAAGAAGGGAATCGGAATACCCATCATAGGCGCAGAGCCTATTTTGGGAATTCCATAGATTGTATGTATATAAGTGATAAACGAGTAGATGAATGCTAAACACCATGATCACTGGGAAAATATATCGCAGCAAAATCTCGGGAAAATACTGTTTCGGAGTGCATCAAAGAGGCTGTTACACGATGCACTGAACCGAAACAGGATACAGCTGCGGAAGTTTACTGGATTCATCACCGAGCATTGTCCCCTGCGGAAGCATCTGCACACAATAGGACTTCATAATGGATCCATTATGTGCAGATTCTGTAGCGAGGAGGAAGAAATATCCAGCCACATTATCTTTAACTGCGAATCTCAAGGAGGACCTGATCAGCAAGCTCCTGGCTATTTCCAAGATATGGGAGAAGCGAATCTCGTCAGACTGAAGTAGAAGGGGGAGCACAATGGACCATAAGATCGAAGTGCAGTACTTTTAAGACTCTTATCCATCTATATATCTATCCTTCTATCTATCTATCTATGTTCTACGATCCACAAAAGTAGCGGTCTCATCCACAGGCATTTAATTGATTTGTACCTTATTCATTAGGTTTTGAGGAAAATATTTTGAACAAGAATGAGGAATAAATCAATTATACAATTTTGAAAAATGAGCGCAACCTTGCGACTAAATCTGTACAGCAAATTCCATTTCTTGTGTTGTGTCAAGCTTGAATTGAATCCCCTATAGGCACAAAAACTTCAGTGCCCTCAAATTTAATTAGAAAAATAAACTTTGAAATTACTATTAAGTATAGATGCACAGATTGCCTGCATACATAATAATATATTGGTCGTTTTCAGAACTATTAAGTTCTTAGAAAAACCAAGTCAGTCAGACAGTCAGACCCACTTACTAAATTGTCAGCAGTGTTGCCAAATTGTCTCCTTAATTTAGTTGAATTAAATAATATGAAATAAAAGCCAAGTAGCCGCGCTTGTTAAGGCGTTGTTTCTACTTGAAACTGGGAGGTTATGGGTTCAAATACCGGCAGTTTGTCAGTAAAAAAAAAATAATGGGACGGTTGATTGACTAAACTGTCGGCTTATGGACAAGAACGAAGTAACCGGTTATACTTGAGAAGGTTTTCTGCAGTTTTCCTTCACGAACTCCAGATAAATATCGGCAAAGTTCCTATCAAAGTCGGCTGCAGCCGCACACCCACCAATTCCTAGTCTGCATACGAATTCTTGATCCTCCACACACATCAGAAAAATGTAATGTAAAAAATTAATAAAGGTTGAAAAATAATGATGTGGGTGGCCTCTGTTATAGACCGTCGTGTCTCAAAAACGGAGGTTAAACCCCATTATTATTTATTAATTAAATTAAATACTGATATGAAAAAATTAACTCGTCAACCAGGAATCGAACTTCGGGCCTCTGGATAACTAGTCCAGTATCCTTCCTCTACACCAAAGACGATTGTGACGTTGTAGCCAACTTTTTCATATTATTCTAATTTTTTTATTTATAAGACAGTATTTACTTCTGCTGAAGTGATATTTTATTTAATATTTGTTTATTTGTGTATACTTTCGTGTCAACATAACTATGTTTGTCCAAATTCCTTTCGGTTACGTATGACAAACTGTTACAAACCTATTATTATTATTATTAAATAAAAGCTGCCATCATGTATCGAATATTTAAACATTTTGTTCTTTGGTTTGTTATAACTTGCATACCAACATTTAAAATAGGACAATACCATGAATAAATCAGCCAAATTCTACTGTGAATTTTTAAATCTTCTAAATTAAGGGAAAAATCCCCAATCGGGCTGCATTTACAAAGTAAAATCGCTTCAACCAGCACTTAAACGCGTCGCAATCTATGTTGCTAAATATCTGTCAAGTTAGATATACTTAGTAACTTATGTAGATTACTAAGGATTTAATAGTTCTGAACCCGCTCACAATATGAAACATACAAAGTTTCAGAAATTTATATCGAAACAATTGCGTGCGCGGCTAATTATTGAAACACGTATTTATTTTAATAATTAATATGAATTACAATAAAATTTAGTAAGGCACTAAGAAGCAATTTTTTATTACTACGTTGTTATTTAGCTCCAAATTTTGTTCGTTTTAGTTTTCGTGGAAGTCTGTTTAATCAATTTATAAGGATGCCGTTGACTAGTATTCTACCTACTTTGTAATAAATATTTTTTTGGCATATATTTGGCAAGTTCTAATGCCATATAATAGATTTTTGGCAAATTTTCTAATGTGTATTATTATTCTGTACTTCAGTAGTTTATATGGCACAGCAGCACAAGCCTTGCTCCGCTTCTGGTTTTAATAATAAGTGATTATTTGCAGAACGATTAAAGAAAAGTTTTATCTGGTAATCAACATGAATAAAATAAATATTAAGGGTTCTTAGACTTATTTCTACGTAACTCCCACACATCCTAAAGATTATATCTTTTCATGGTGAATCCGGTTCTAGAATTTACCAGAGACAGACATAATCGATTGAAAAAAATGGTTTCAACTGATTAAAATAACTATTAATTAGAGTACTTGATAACAATTTAAAAAAATAGTTTTTCTCACGCTAGCAACATGATTGATGACTTTTTAATTTATTGTAAACATTTTTATTTGTTTGAATTTTCAATCATTAGATTAAAATGAGTTTAAGAAAGGTGTTTTAGTTTGATAAAATGAAATTCTCGATAAAGGAAATGTATAAAATAATTAAATTAAATACTTTTGTATGTTCATTAGTACTAAACTGTAAAAAAATCAACAATACTGATCAATTTTCGATTGAATCAGCCAAAAATAAGTTCAATTTTCGTGTGCGTGCGATTTTTTTAATTATTATCTGGATTTGTTCGTCCAGTGTAGTGTTTATATTCCGTAAAAAAGTATTCAAAAATAAGATTTTTTTAATAACTCTTATGTTAGTTATAATTATGACTTTTGCAACAATATTCTACGGGTTTTACAATAGTCAGCGTGTACTTCAAATATGCAAATATATAATGGATATACACCAGGATTTAGAACAATTATCCGATAGGGAATATGATTTTTCATATAAAATTACTACAATATTTTCAAATATACACTTTTCAATTATGAGTGTCTTGACACTGTTTATACTTATACATCCATTTTGCTTAAATGTACATCTTGCTTTCGAATATTTTATACAAATACCGTATGATTTATTAACATGTTTGTATTTGAATCCAGCAATATATTTAATAATAACATTTTTAACAGTAATTCGTGACCAATGTTGTGTGTTAAATCGTATTCTGAAAACAAAGTTATTCTGTAATAACGTCGATAAGTCTGAGCATATACACAAATGTATAGAAATACACCGTACAATCTGTAATACATGCAATTCCGTTATAAATTTATTTTCACCATATATTTTGTTTGTGATGCTATTTTCATTTTATGAAATGTTAAATAATGTATTCAATGTATACTTTGAGGGAACGTTGCAAACTGTTATAAACGAATTGTTCTGGTATAATGCAGCATTAACACGTACTCTTCAATTATTTTTAGCTGGTCGAATTGTTAAGTATCAGGTAAGATGTATTTCCAATATTTGTGAAAATTATAAATACAGAATATAGGTAGAAGCGAAGATAATCATTATAGACACTATAGTAAAAGTTTGGCCACGAGATATCAAGCTGTGATTGATGTCGCCATTTTTAGTCAAGAATTCTTTATTTTAGAGTTAACATACATCTAGTGAGATCAAGCTACAGTTTGTATCTCTCTTTCTAATAATTTATCTAAAAAAGGCAACTTTACAACGTTTCCAGACTCTTATTATGATCTCTTTAAATCGCTTAAATTGATAGTCTTTAGAGCCTGGCCATGACATGTACCAGAATAAATATTAATTTTGCCCGTAGATACCAGTAAAATCTGTGCTAGTAATGCTAGTAAAATCTAGTATGCTAATGCCAGTAAAACAGAAACAAAATTAGAATTAAAAATTAATAATAAATGAAAATATGAACACTGATTTTACTATGAATTATGAATAATATAATTAACCCAACATATTTTGAAATTACTATTTTGTTGCTATTAATGGAATATTATGTTTAACTATACCATAGACCTTTTTGAAAATCATTTACATAAAGTTGTGATTAAAAACCTTATAATAATTTTATCATTAAAATTTTCAATGCGAGCAATGGTCTCAACTGTTTAATAATATTAAGGATATACAATCGGAGGCAAATGTACTTATAAGAAATAACAAATAATATGAAAAAAATTAGGCAGTGAATGTACCTTTATTTATAATCAACAAAAACATATATCGTTTTTCTTTTTATAACATAAGTGACAAATAAATTTTTTTTTCTATTTATAATTTTTTTCTCAACAACCGTTTAATGAATGTTAATGAAATTGTGCAAAATTGTTTCTATAGATTTCAAGTTATAAAATTTGAAAATTTTGGAAGTTTTGTAACGTTTTTCATGATAATTGGAGTGCATTTATTGAGTCAAAAAATCTCCATATGATCACATGTAAAATTGTAGTTTATATATATATATTTATATATATATATATATATATATATATATATATATATATATATATATATATATATATATATATGTATATATATATATGGGTCTCACTTTAGCGGTTACAGTTTTCATTTTATCGGAATGAAATTCAAAAGGTCAAGTTCGCTAATGGGTAAAATCGGACGAGGGGAAAGGGGGGTTTATAGGCAGGGCGAAACACAAAATTTGAAATATCTCCCTTAATATTTGAAAAATAGAAAAATTTATAAGAAGTAAAGTTATACTGTAGTTTTGTTTCTTATCATTTTTTCTGTTACCCTAATATTTACAAAAATATTGATGGTTTAAGATTGAAAATCATATTCCTTAATATCTCTGTACACAGTAGAGTTTGATTAAAAATGTCAAGGTGATGAATTGTAGCAAATTTGATTTTCTACAACTTTATTCCTGACGCATTTTTCGAATGTTCTAATATTAAGAGAGATATTTTATATTTTTTGTTTTCTTCTTTCTTTATGCCCCCATTTCTCCTTGACGTGTATAACATTTATTAATAAAATTGGCCTTGCAAATACTAAAATCATATACGACATTTCATTTTGATCAGACTAAAGTTGTGACTGCTAGAAAGTGATTTATGTATTCTAAGGAAATTCGCTAAGTTGTTGCAGCTCCTGCGTAACGAATTTTTATTTTTTTGCATTGCAATAACTTTTAAACGGATTAGTACATCGTTTTGAAATTTTCACAATCGCTTTAGCATGACTGTAGAACGTTCTATTACATTTTCGTACGTTTCGTAGTATTTTCAATTTACCCTTCTAACATCCTTAAACTACTGCTGACAAATACGGTCTTGATGTACTTTAAATTTCAATTAATGCCATAAAAAATAAATTCAGAAAATATAGATGGGTTTCATGCCACCAAATGATCATTTATAGTCCAAAGATGATAAAAAGGGTTAAATTTCGATTTTATTTTGGATTACAATTAACTTTCATCGATATTTGACCTTTGTAAAAAGCCTCTTTATAAAAACTTTTTGAAATAAGAATTTTAAAACCTCTCATGTAAATCTGACCTAGTACATACTGTACTCGTTAAATGCCCAACCTCGTTGCGACATTAATGTCGAATACATAAATTATTTGAATTTAATGAGGCCATTTAATCAATTAAAAACTCTATATGTATTAAATATTAATAAAATATTAAATATATATATATATATATATATATATATATATATATATATATATATATATATATATATATATATATGAGAACTCCAGGGCCCCCAATCACCGAGCAGATTACCTTGGAAACCCTAGAGCGGACTGTACTACCTTTGTTTCCTAGCAAACCCACAACTGAGTGGAGGATAGGTCCTCCAGATGACTGGTCCGAGGATCTGGCCGTCACAGAGGAAGAACTCAGACAGGCGTTGAGGAAATCCGCGGCAAAAAACGGAGCTCCTGGTCCAGACGGAATCTCTGGACAGATCTGGAATCTTGTGTCTCCTGAGATGTCAGACGGCATTCTGGGCTGCCTTTCTGACTGTCTTAAATCGGGATGCTTTCCAGCTGACTGGAAACTGGCCCGCTTAGTTCTATTACAAAAACCGGGAAAACCAGCAGGCCAACCGTCATCATACCGGCCGATTTGTCTGCTAAACGAAATCGGCAAAGTATTTGAGCGGGTCATTGCCGGTAGAATCCTAACACATCTGAAGAACGGTCGGGACCTATCAGAGTCTCAGTACGGGTTTAGACAGGGCAGATCAACCTGTGACGCTATAATCAGCCTGAAGAACCGTGCTCAAGAAATCATTGCGAGCGATCATGTCGCCGTGGCGGTGAGTTTGGACATTGCTAATGCCTTCAACTCGCTTCCATGGGATAAAATAATGAGTGCTCTTGATAGATGGGACTTGCCCCTATACATCAAGACAATAGTAGGAAACTATCTGTCTAATAGACGCATCCTAGTCACAAGAGGAGAAGGAAAGATCATAACTTGGGGGGTAACATGTGGTGTTCCGCAAGGTTCGGTTCTTGGTCCACTCCTGTGGAATCTAACATACGATACGGTACTGGAGGCCACACTTCCAAGAGGCTGTAGTCTTTCCTGCTACGCAGATGACACTTGCATCCTAGCTGCAGGCCGTAATAGTCAAGAGGCAAGCACGCGGGCCAGTCTTTGCTGCTCGGTGGTCGTCGATCGTATTAAGCGTATGGGGCTCCAGGTGTCCCCGACAAAGACGGAGATACTTGTTTTTCATAAAAGCAGAAGGGCGGTCCCACAAACACACGCGATGGTCTCCGGCACTCGCGTTGCCTCTCAAAACAATATGAGATACCTCGGTCTTCTACTGGATGGCACCTGGTCATTCAGGGATCATTTCCGGAATGTGGCCAAGAAGGCTTCCACGATGGCTTCATCATTAGGTCGCTTGATGCCTAATCTCAAGGGACCTACCGAGCAGAAAAGACGCCTGTATAGCGGCGTTATTCACTCAGTCATGCTCTACGGAGCGCCGGTGTGGTCCGAGCGCATTTCTGGCAACGCCAGACTGCGTGCTCCGTTGGAGCGGATACAGCGGTTGGTTGCTCTGCGGGTGGTTCGGGGCTACCGCACTGTATCTCACGATGCTGTGCGGATCCTCGCGGGCATCCCACCGCTTGATCTTCTTGCAACCAAGCAGAGCCAACTTTTCTGGGGGGTCCGAAACCTTCGTCGAGAAGGGGTGGGCGTGGAACCAGGTGCAATAAAGGCGCTTCGAACAAATATCAAGGAGGAACTGGAGTCCTCATGGTCTGGAAGACTCCTAAACCCATTGCTCGTGGGGAAACGAGTACAAGAGGCGATTCTGCCAATCTTTTCCGAGTGGCTTAACCGGTCACATGGGTCGCTCACTTACAGAGCGACGCAGGTGCTCACCGGACATGGTTGTTTCAGTGAATACCTGCATAGAATCGGCAAGCCCCGTCCTCACGATGTTTTCATTGTGAAGATCTCAGTGACACGGCCCAGCACACTCTCGCATTTTGTCCGGCTTGGAACGAGCAGCGGAACATGCTATACGGGGCCCTTGATACCAACGACCTGGACCTAAGGGTTCTAATCTGTACAATTTTAAAGGGTGAAGAGGAGTGGCAAGCGTTCATCCTGTTCTGCGAAAAGGTTATGAGCGTCAAAGAAAACGATGCACGTAACCGGCAGGCGGTCCAAGCAGGACGCCCTAGAAATGAACAGTAGGCAAGATTTTTTAAGAATAGCCTGAATACTCAGGCACTGTGAAGGGTCCCTCAGAAGTAATGCTAACGCGGTTCCTGAGGGCCCTATTACCACACAAAGATGGAAAAAGGGGGGGGGGGGGTTTAGTCGGTAAGAATCCGACACTCTCCGTGTCAATAGCTATTGGCCGGAAGTCTTTTGAAGATTTTCCCCTCCTCTAAAAAAAAAATATATATATATATATATATATATATATATATATATATGTATATATATATATCTATATATTATATATGTGTATATATATATACACATATACAACTGCTATATATACTGCTATATATAGCTATATACTGCTATATATATACTGCTATATATATACTGCTATGATATTCTTAAAAAAGAATCGCATCGGAAAAGTAAACTTACAAAATCCACAGTTTTTAGGTGATTTGTACCTTATTCATTCTGTTATGAGGAAAATGTTTTAAATAAGACTGAGGAATAAATCATCCATTATATAATTTTGAAAAATGAGCGCAACTTTACGACTAAATCTGTACAGCAAATTCCATTTCTTCAATTGAATCCCCCAGTGACCTAAAATTTAATTAGAAAAATATAACAAAAATAAATACAACAAAATTTAGTACGGCACTAAGAAACAATTTTTTGATACTGCGTTGTTATTTAGCTCCTAATTTAGGTAGTTTTAGTTTTCGTGGAGTATTCTGTGATGATCGCAGAAGTCTGTTTAAACAATTTATAATGTATTCTGTTATTCTGCCTACTTTGTAATTAATATTTTTTTGGCATATTTTTAGCAAGATCTTATGCCTACATTAGATATTTGGAAAATTTTCTAATGTGCATTATTATTCTGTATTTCAGTAGTTTACATGGCGCAGCTGAACACGTCTAGATGCGCATCTGTTTTTAATAATAAATTATTATTTGATGAACGATATAAAACTTATTTTGACAAATGGAAACCCGACTTCAAAAATCAAATATTCTAAAACAAAAAATGCACTAAAAAGTAAAAAAATAATTGCATATTCTTGTGTCAATTTTAGTTCACCTAAGCAAAAATTTTTAAGTATATATGTACAATTATTGTTATTTTTGGAGTCGGTATCAGCAGAGAAAAACACATAAAATTTGGACACCGCTTCCAAAAATAACAATAATTGTACATATATATTTAAAAAATTTTTGCTTAGGTGAACTAAAACTGGCACAAGTATATGCAATGATTTTTTTACTTTTTAGTGTATTTTTTGTTTAAGAATATTTGATTTTTGAAGTCGGGTTTCCATTTTGTCAAAATATGGTTTATTTCTCGCTTTTTAGTGACTTTGAAGTTCTATAACTGATTTTATTTGTCTAAATATGGATAGACCTACTAAACGACCAACTAATTTTAGTGCATTTTTTTATAACAGATTTTCAATTTTTTTTACATGCATTTTGTTTTTTTTTTGTAAAAATTTTTTTTTTTGCGGTTGGTTTTTTTTGTAAAAGTTTTTTTGAAGTCGGTTTTAAAAAAAATTTTCTTATTTTCCCATTATAAATGAGTACATCCTTTAAAAAAAAAAAAAAGAATTTCGCAGAAATCGGTTATCACATATAAAATGGGGGTTTTCGTCGATTTCCAGGAGATCCCTTCATCAGAATGCGATTTGGTGACAATGGGATCAATCGGAAATCAAACTCTTTAAAACAAAAAAAAATTCAAAATCGGTTAATAAATGACGGAATTGTGAGTTAACAAACATAAAAAAAAATTAAAAAAATACAGACGAATTGACAACCATCCTCCTTTTTGAAGTCGGGTTAAAAAGAACAGTTATACCTGGTAATCAACATAAATAAAATAAATGTTTAAGGTTCTTAGACTTATTTACGTAACTCCCACACATCCCAAAGATTATCTCTTTTCATGGTGAATCCGGTTCTGGCATTTACCAGAGACAGGCATAATCGATTGAAAAGAATGGTTTCTGCTGATTAAAATAACTATTTAATGAGTACTTGATAACAATAAAAATAAATGAATTATTTTCTCACGCCAGCAATATGATTGATTGACTTTTTAATTTATTGTGAACATTTTTATTTGTTTGTATTTTCAATCATTTGACTTGAATGAGTTTAAGAAAGGTGTTTTAGTTTGATAAAATGCAATTCTCGATAAAAGAAATGTATAAAATAATTAAATTAAATACTTTTGTATGTTCATTAGTATTAAACTGTAAAAAAATCAACAATACTGATCAATTTTCGATTGATTTACCCAAAAATAAGTTCAATTTTCGAGTGCGTGCGATTATTTTAATTATTATCTGGATTTGTTCGTCCATTGTAGTGTTTATATTACATAAAAAAGTATTCAAAAATAAGATTTGTTTAGTAACTCTTATGTTAGTTACAGTTATGACTTTTGCAATAATATTCTACGGGTTTTACAATAGTCAGCGTGTACTTCAGATATTCAAATATATAATGGATATACACCAGGATTTAGAACAATTATTCGATGGGAAGTATGATTTCTCATATAAATTTACTACAATGTTTTCAAATATACACTTTACAATTTTGAGTGTCTTGACACTGTTTATACTT
The DNA here is from genome assembly GCA_963920215.1 of Nineta flava. Taxonomy (NCBI): domain Eukaryota; kingdom Metazoa; phylum Arthropoda; class Insecta; order Neuroptera; family Chrysopidae; genus Nineta; species Nineta flava. The sequence continues at coordinate 34,688,593 of OY986042.1, forward strand.
ATACATCCATTTTGCTTAAATGTATATCTTGCTATCGAATATTTTATACAAATACCGTATGATTTATTAAGATGTTTGTATTTGAATCCAGGAATATATTTAATAACAATATTTTTAACAGTAATTGGTGACCAATGTTGTGTGTTAAATCGTATTCTGAAAACAAAGTTATTCTGTAATAACGTCGAGAAGTCTGAGCATATACACAAATGTATAGAAATACACCATACAATCTGTAATACATGCAATTCCATTATAAATTTATTTTCACCATATATTTTGTTTGTGATGCTATTTTCATTTTATGAAATGTTAAATAATGTATTCAATGTATACTTTGAGGGAACGTTGCAAACTGTTATAAACGAATTGTTCTGGTATAATGCAGCATTAACACGTACTCTTCAATTATTTTTAGCTGGTCGAATTGTTAAGTATCAGGTAAGATATATTTCCAATATTTGTGAAAATTATAAATACAGAATATAGGTAGAAGCGAAGATAATCATTATAGACACTATAGTAAAAGTTTGGCCAGGAGATATCAAGCTGTGATTGGTGGCACCATTTTTAGTCAAGAATTCTGATATTATAGTTAACATACATCTAGTGAGAGCATGCTACAGTTTGTATCTAACTTTCTAATAATTTAAGTAAAAATAACAACTTTACAACGTTTCTAGACTCTTATTATGATGTCTTTTATTCGTTTAAATTGATAGTCTTTAGAGCATGGCCATGACATATGTACCAGAATAAATATTAATTTTGCCCGTAGATACCAGTAAAATCTACTGTGCTAATGCTAGTAAAATCTAGTATGCTAAGGCCAGTAAAACTAAAACAATATTTGAATTAAAAATTAAAAATAATTGAAAATATGAACACTGCTATTACTATGAATTATGAATAATATAATTAACCCAATATATTTTAAAATTACTATTTTGTAGTTATAAATGGAATATTTTGTTTTTTGTTACTATACCATAGACCTTTTTGTAAATCATTTACATAAAGTTGTGATAAAAAACCTTGTGATAATATGATCCAAATATCTTTTTGATAAACACACAAAATTTTGAATGCGAGCAATGGTCTCAGCTGTTTAATAATATTAAGGATATACAATCGGAGGCAAATGTACTTATAAGAAATAATAAATGTACTTATAACAAATAATATGTTAAAAATTGGGCAGTGAATGTACCTTTATTTATAATCAACAAAAACATATATCGTTTTTCTTTTTATAACATAAGTGACAAATACATCTTTTTTTTTCTATTTATAATTTTTTTCTCAACAACCATTTAATGAATGTTAATGAAATTGTGCAAAATTGTTTTTATAGAGTTCAAGTTATAAAATTTGAAAATTTTGGAAGTTTTGTAGCGTTTTTCATGATAATTGGAGTGCATTTATTGAGTCAAAAAATCTCCATAAGATCACATGTAAAATTGCAGTTTTTAGCGCATTTCCTGAAAGGAAAAAAAGCTATTGGTCCCGTACCGAAGTCAAAATTTCGCAAAAATTTCTTCAAATGTCAATAGATCCTACCTAGTAGATGTAAAAAATCGCCATCGGTAAAATTTATATATATATATATATATATATATATATATATATATATATATATATATATGTCTGTAATCACTCTAGCGGTCACAGTTTTCATTTTATCGGAATGAAATTTTGTATTTTAGGCGCTTATGGTATTCAAAAGGTCAAGTGTGAAGATAAGAAGAAAAGTTGTTGGTACTAAGTTTTACTGAAATTTTGTTTCTTATTATTTTTTCTGTTACACTATTATTTACAGAAATATTGACGGTTTAAGTTTGAAAATTATATTCCTTAATATCTCTGTACACAGTAGAGTTTGATTAAAAATGATAAGGTGATGAATTGTAGCAAATTTGATTTTCTACAACTTTATTCCTGACGCATTTTTCGAATGTTCTAATATTAAGAGAGATATTTTATATTTTGTATTTTCTTCTTTAATTATGCCCCCATTTCCCCTTGACGTATATCATTTATTGATAAAATTGGCCTTGCAAATACTAAAATCATATACAACATTACATTTTGATCAGACTAAAATAGTGACTGCAAGAATGTGATTTATGTATTCTAAGGAAATTGGCTAAGTTGACGCAGCTCCTGCGTAACGAATTTTTATTTTTTTTATTGCAATAACTTTTAAACGGATTAGTACACCGTTTTGAAATTTTCACAGTCGCTTACGCATGAGTGAAGAACGTTCTGTTAAATTTTCGTCCGTTTTGTAGTATTTTCAATTTACCCTTCTAACATCTTTAAACTACTGCCGACAAATACGGTCTTGATGTACTTTAAATTTCAATTAATGCCATAAAAAATAAATTCAGAAAATATAGATGGGTTTCATGCCACCAAATGATCATTTATAGTCCAAAGATGATAAAAAGGGTTAAATTTCGAATTTATTTTGGATTATATTTAACTTTCATCGATATTTGACCTTTGTGAGTAACCTTTGTAAAAAGCCTCTTTATAAAAACTTTTTGATACACGAGTTTTAAAACCTTTCATGTAAATTTGACCTAGTACATACTGTACTTGTTAAGTGCCTCACCCCGTTGCTACATTAATGCCAAATACATAAATTATTGCAATTTAATGCGGCCATTTAATCAATTAAAAAATCTATATTTATTAAATATTAATAAAATATTAAATAGTATAAAAAACCCATTATAGATTATTATTATAAGTATATAAATATATATATATATATATATATATATATATATATATATATATATATATATATATATATATATATATATATATATATATATATATATATATATATATATATATACAAACCTGGTATGATTTTCTTCAAAAAGAATAAGAATCGCATCGGAAAAGTAAACTTACAAAATCCACAGTTTTTAGGTGATTTGTACCTTATTCATTCTGTTTTGAGAAAAATGTTTTAAATAAAACTGAGGAATAAATCATCAATTATACAATTTTGAAAAATGAGCGCAACTTTGCGACTAAATCTGTACAGCAAATTCCATTTCTTGAATTGAATCCCTTAGTGCCCTCAAATTTAATTAGAAAAATATAACAAAAATAAATACAAAATTTAGTAATTTGGTAATCAACATAAATTAAATAAATTTTTAGGGTTCTTAAACTTATTTCTACGTAACTCCCACACATCCTATAGATTATCTCTTTTCATGGTGAATCCGGCATTTACCAGAGACAGGCATAATCGATTGAAAAGAATTGTTTCAACTGATTAAAATAACTATTAAATGAGTACTTGATAACAATAAAAATTAATAAATTGTTTTCTCACGCCAGCAATATGATTGATTGACTTTTTAATTTATTGTAAACATTTTTATTTGTTTGCATTTTCAATCATTTGACTTGAATGAGTTTAAGAAAGGTGTTTTAGTTTGCTAAAATGCAATTCTCGATAAAGGAAATGTATAAAATAATTAAATTAAATACTTTTGTGTGTTCATTAGTATTAAACTGTAAAAAAATCAACAATACTGATCAATTTTCGATTGAATTACCGAAAAATAAGTTCAATTTTCGTGTGCGTGCAATTATTTTAATTATTATCTGGATTTGTTCGTCCATTGTAGTGTTTATATTCCGTAAAAAAATATACAAAAATAAAATTTTTTTATTAATACTTATGTTAGGTGTAGTTATGACTTTTGCAACAATATTCTATGGGTTTTACAATAGTCAGCGTGTACTTCAAATATGCAAATACATAATGGATATAAACCATGATTTAGAACAATTAGCCGATGGGGAATATGATTTCTCATATAAAATTACTACAATATTTTCAAATATACACTTTACAATTATGAGTGTCTTGACACTGTTTATACTTATACATCCATTTTGCATAAATGGACATCTTGCTTTCGATTATTTTATACAAATACCGTATGATTTATTAACATGTTTGTATTTGAATCCAGCAATATATTTAATAACAACATTTTTAACAGTAATTGGTGACCAATGTTGTGTGTTAAATCGTATTCTGAAAACAAAGTTATTCTGTAATAACGTCGATAAGTCTGAGCATATACACAAATGTATAGAAATACACCGTACAATCTGTAATACATGCAATTCCATTATAAATTTATTTTCACCATATATTTTGATTGTGATGCTATTTTCATTTTATGAAATGTTAAATAATGTATTTAATGTGTACTTTGAAACGACGTTGCAAACTGCTGTACAAGAATTTTTCTGGATTAAGGCAGCATTAATACGTGTTATTCAATTATTTTTAGCTGGTCGAATTGTTAAGTATCAGGTAAGATGTATTTCCAACATTTGTGAAAATTATAAATACATAATCGAGGTAGAGGAGAAGCTAATCTCTATAGACACTTTATTAAAAGTCTGGCATAAGATAGGAAGATGTGATTGGTGGCGCCATTTTTAGTCAAGAACTCTATATGTTATAGTTTACATGTCATAGTAAAGAAGGGCCATTTTTTCTATATCTTTTTCGCCTTCTCAGAAAATTATGACCAATTTGTCATTTGATTCGTAATTGTATCTAGAAAATTTTTGAAAAAGTTGAAGTCCTGCGTAAAAATTTGCAAAAGTTATAAACAATTTAGTAAAAAAACGGGGTTTCGTTTTTTTGCAAATATCTCAAACACTATTGTAGATATCAGAAATCGAATAAAAGATTCATAAAGAGCAGGAAATTCCTTAAAAAAAGTCTGACTCCCGGACCTGTACCACTAATATTTATAATTTTATTTCAGAGATGAAAATATGTATTTAAAACGAGTGATTCGATTCAGCTTCATTCAGACACTTGAACAAAAAATTTTTTTAACCCATTAAATATGAATATTAAGGAAGGAAAAAGTTTATGTACTCACCATTTATTTTTAACTAAAGATATGGAAAAATTCAAAACATAAATAAAATTTCTTTTTGACTATTTAAGATACCACTTCAAGTCATTTTTATTTTCTATTAACCAATGAACAAATTGAGCTTTTAAACGAAACTTGAGCTCAAATTTTTAATGAATTACGAATGAAAATAATGGATCATTCCTTTGTTTATGTTTTGAATTTTGGTTTGTTTATAAACAAATGGAAAATCAATTTTTTTTAAAATTTTTCAACGGGGATCTTTTTTAAATTCTTCAAAGAATAGCTCCCAGAAGTAAAAAAAAATCCCGACTTTTATTTTAAAAATTATCGGAGTTATGCAGATTGGAACAATTTTTTAGTTAGCAAAAGCATAATTAATGGAAAAATTGGGGTAAAAGTTTTTTTCCGACGGATTATTGTTTGTTGAAGTATCCACTAAGTACAAAAATGTTTTCCTTCCTAAATATTCATATTTCATGGGTTAAAAAATATTTTTGTTGAAGTGTCTGAATCAAGCTGAGCCGAATCACTCGTTTTCAATACCTATTATCATCTCTGAATTAAAATTATAAATATTAGTGGTACAGTTCCGGGAGTTGAGACTCTTTTTTAGGAAATTTCCTGCTCTTTATATCTACAATAGAATTTGAGATATTTGCAATAAACAAAACCCCCTTTTTTTATACTAAATGGTTTATAACTTTTGCAATTTTTTTACGCGGGACTTCATCTTTTTCAAAAACTTTCTAGATGCAATTTTAATTCGAATGACATCTTGGTCATAATTTTCTGAGTCTACTAGTCTAATATACAGTAACAGCAGCTACATTTTGTATCTCTCTTTTTAATAATTTACCTAAAAATGACAACTTTATAACGTTTCTGGACTCTTATTATGATGTCTTTAAATCGTTTAAATTGATAGTCTTTAGAGCCTGGCCATGAAATATGTATCAGATGCAATATTAATTTTGCCCGTAGATGCAAGTAAAATCTAGTATGCTAATACCAGTAAAGATATTTGTTATATATATATATATATATATATATATATGTATATATATATATATATATAAGCACTTCTATATATATATATATATATATATATATATATATATATATATATATATATATATATATATATATAAGCACTTCAAGTCTCAAAGGCTCATGGTTTCTGCCTTTCTGACATTTTGTTTCCAATTTTCCCCTTTCAAGGCATCCTTCTTCCAGTTCTGTACTCCTATCTGTCGGAGATTTTCTAAGATAGACTTTAACCACTGCTTCTTCGGTCGCCCCGTTCTCCGCTTACCACCTTCTCCTTGGGTGAGCAATTTATTCCGTATTCTTTCTTTTGATATTCTATGGACATGCCCCAACCGTCGGATCCTTTTTGCATTGACAATTTTCACTATATTTGGGTCACTGTACATTGCGTATATGTTCTCATTAGTTCTTCTTGTCCATTGTCCACTTTCGTCTTTTTGGCCTCCAAAGATTCTTCGTAGGATTTTTCGTTCCCAAATCAGTAAATTATTTTCAGTTTTTTTATTAACAGCTCATGTTTTTGCTCCGTACAAAACCGTTGGTCTAACAACTGTCTTATATAAACGGACTTTCTCCCTCCTTGAAATCATTGTGGATAGCATGACCCCTGTTATTACTTCCACTCTGAAGCCTTTTATTAATTTCGGTCTCTTCTTCACTTTTATCTTCAATTGTCACCCCCAAATACTGGAATTGCCTTACTCTTTCAAATAAATATGTTTTATCCGCTCGATCGGATTAGTATACCATTTTAATTTTCTGCATTATGGTTTCTATGGTAGCTTAAGATACTTCGTTTTTTGTTCATTTACTGTCAACCCGTACTCTTTAGTTTTATGTTCAAGGTTTTTAAATACGCTGGTCAACTCTTTCTTTGTTCTGGTTATAATAGCTATATCGTCTGCAAAACCTGATGTCGAAAGTGGTTTACAGTTGCTTTGGTCTGTAATCTACATTCCCGAATAATTACTTCCAGCACCAGATTAAACAACATTTTGGACAACGGGTCACCCTGCCTTAGTCTTTTTTGAACGCTAAGAGCTTTTGTTATTTTCCCTTCCCATGTCACCTTACTCCATGTTTTCTTCAATGTCATGAGTATCAATTCAATCAACTTTTTGGGTAGCTTTAGCTTCATCATAGCTTCTAACATTTTAGCTCTTATGATCGCATTGTATACTTGTTTGAAGTCAATAAATTGTATATGTAGTTCGAGATTTCTATCAAAGCTGTTATTAAGTATCTCTTTGACAGTAAAAATTTGGTCTATCGTTCATTTTCCCTTCCTAAATCCTCCTTGATGTTCACCAATCACATCCTCAAACACCTTTTAAATTACATCCAGAAGAGAAATTAAGCGATAATTAAAAAGAGAGCCAAGATACCGCGACATGATCATACTGTTCTCTGTTTTGAGGTGTATTCTCGTTATACAATTTTACTCTTGCCCTATTTCTCTCTTTCAAACTATTTTCACAAAATTCGTCGAACCAATCCTTCCCTTTATTTGATTCATTTTTTCCAAGCACACATTTCGCTGCACCTCCAACAACCGTTTGAATCTTTGCCCACTTTTGTTCTACATTTTGCCTTGATCTCCCAGGTCCGCTGATATCATCATTTCGAACTGGTTTCTCGTATCCTCCATTTTTAGCTTTGAAACATTGTATTTTTGCCTGATCACTCCCTTTCCTCTCTGATTTTTAGGTAATTATTGTTTTATTCTGGCAATAACCAGAAAGTGGTCGGGGTTACTAGCTGCTCCTCCGTAGCTTCGTACATCTTTTACTATTCTTATGTCTCTCTCCTCAATTAGCATATGGTCTATTTGCGTACGATTTCGGAACGAAAAGTCCTGAGACATTTTTTTTATTAGACGCACCGTTAATTAATAATTTATTAATTAAGGAAACTAGGTTGAAACCAGAGTTGCAAAAAGTGAATTTTTTTGATAATTCATTTTTGATTTAATTATCAATTTTTGGAGAAATGTACTGCTTAAATTTTTCAAATTATTAATTCCTTTAAAAATGCATTAATTAAATTTTTTGAAAAATGTAATAAATAAATTGTTTTAATAATAAATTAAAAAGAAAATGCGCAAATACACTATTCTTTTTCGACAATTTTTTTAAAAATTTTACAATGGTACTTTCGACAACGTCTGATTTAAACGTAATTGAATCGAACAAATTTTAAACTAATCTTGATTACTACAGTATCACTCTAATGCTAATTTTTAACTTGATCTTTATCACACGAATGTTAATTTTTAACTTTGAAACTAATCGAACAGAAATCAATTTTTAACTGATTTTGATTAGCACTGACCGCGGCTTTTTATACCCACCATGAGTCTTTCTAGAACACGGTTGTTGATGTTTTGAAGAAATGATTTTTGAAAATATATTTTTGCATGGAGGTTTCTCGAATAATTTAGTTTATCAACAACCATGGGCGCATTCGGAGGTTCTGATTATTTATAAAACTAATTACAAATTATAATGCTTCGTCAATGATCGAACCAGAATGACACTCCACTTGTATGATATTTAACTGTCCACTTAATGCACACGACCAGTGCGAATTCAAAATTTATATACAATCATACAATATCATAGATGTAAGCTAGCTTAATCTGTTTACTCAGTCATACTTGTTTATACAAAAATTATTCAACAAAATTTATTTGTGCATGTATTTGCTTTTGAACAAAATCATACTTGACTTTTGATTTAAATTAAATTATATTTGATAATTTACTTTTCTTAATAAAATAAATTATATCTGATCTTATAATTTTTCCTTTTCAACTTTCTACATTAAAAAAAAACTTTGTCTAAAGAAAAAAAAATAAATCGAAACTAGTTTATTTTCATTTTGCACTTAAAAAAACTCCTATTTTTTCCAAGGAGAAAAACATTTTCTCTTAAATATTTTTTATTTTATAACTCGAATATGTACTGGATCCAGAAAAATTATTCTCAATAATTTTCAATACAACAAGTTGTAGTTAAAGAATATTTTAGATCGAAAAAATGCGATTTTCTATTAAAAAAATGTATTTTGTTATATAAAAATAATTTTTAGCTAATTATTGTTGGCATACTGTACAAGCTCCATACTCCTTTCACTTAATGATATCAATAATACGAATGGATTCATTCAAGTAAAAGTAATCGGAGGAGAAAGACGTGCTTATTGTTTGCTCAGCAGATTTTAAGGTTTTCGAAGTGAATTTGTTTTTTAATTTTTATTTATTTTATAACCTTAATTTTTAAGTGCTGTTAATACAAGTTTTTTTGTTAAAAACAAAAAACATATATATATATAAAATATAGTTTGTGTATGCTAAACTAACAAATGAAAATTAGTGTGTTCTTTGGTGCCTATTAATTTAATGAACTACATGTGTTGAGCATACACCGACATAAGTTTATAATTTGCAGTTAACCTTAACATAATACAAAAATGTCAGAAGAAATTAAAAGAATGTTTTTGGACCTTAAAAACGAATTAAGGAATATTAATGACAAGATCCATAATATCGATTCAAAAATCGATCAGTTGAAAGCAGAGCAGGATATAATTGTTTCTCGTTTGGATGAAGTCGATCGGAGAAGTGATTTTTTTGATCGGGAATTGAGGAAACGGAATTTGATTTTCTTTGGTATCAGTGACAATGAACACAGTTACTCTGAAATTGAAAATACTATAATTAATATTGTGAAAACAAAATTAAAAATAGACGAATTCTCCATTAATGACTTAAATTCAGTAAGAAGATTAGGTCGAAGAAATGAAAATAATAGTAGACCAGTGCTAGTAGAATTAGTTTCGTTCCGTATGAAGTTAGCAATCCTGAAGAAAAAAGGACTTCTGAATCCTTCTTCTATTTATATTAAAGAGGATTACCCTAGACACATTCAGGAGTTAAGGAAACGATTACAACCTGAGGTGAATAAATTGCGCTCATAGGGAAAAAATGCAATCATTAAATATAATAAAATTGTAATATTAAACAACACTACCAACATCAACACGGCTACTACCGTAGAAACCAACAGTAGTACAACAAATGATCATATTCATGTTCCAGAAAGCTCTGATACAGATGTTGCACTTTCTCCTAACTTAACTTCTCACAGCAAAAATTTACAAAAGAACAAAAAAAGGAAAAAGTCGACTGGCTACGATCAGTTGACAATACAACAACTATGGAAATCTCCAGTGACCCAATCGATAGTTCGATCACAATCTGTAAATTCGCAATCGATTATCAATAATTCATCATCTATTACAAAAAACTCTGCTCACAGTCCGAGAAAGTCTTCTCTCTAAATAGTCCTCTAAAAATTAGATTTTGGAATGCAAATGGATATGGAAATGTGCTTGATGTTTGTGGAAATAATAATAAAATTCATATTTGGTGTATAGTGGAAACCTGGAAGTTGAATGAAAGCCTAGTGTTACCTCCCCCGCTGAATATTAATTATAACTATGTGTGCTCAAGCGCTACTAAAGTCAAATCTAAGGGTCGTGCTAGTGGTGGCCTTCTGGTTTTAGTTAATAATGATTTTAACTCTAAAGTGTTAGATAAAACAAGCTGGTGGATCGTAGTACTTATAACTGCATATAGTATTAAGTTTATTGTTTGTGTTGTATATTTTAAACCGGATATTGATTTAGATTATATTTTGGAAATGTTTGATATTTCTCTCTCCAATATAATTGCAGATTACCCCGATTTAATGTGTTTCGTAGGGGGAGATTTCAATTCTAGAGTAGGCTTGTTGAATCAAGTCTCTCCGGAAGTTTTCAATGGGACTCAACTAAACTCTGAGCGCAATTCGACAGATCCGGTTTGTAATAATAAAGGCAGAAAACTCGTAAATTTTATGGAGCAGCATAATTTTGTATTAGTGAATGGTAGAAGTGTTGGTGATCGAACAGGTCAAATGACATACTGTAGTGTGCTGGGTAGAAGTGTAATTGATCTTTTATGGTGTAACATCAACAGTCTACATTTAGTTGATAATTTCTGTGTTTCCGATGATGTTACCTTATCAGATCACTGGCCAATCGAAGTAAAGCTAAATTTTCAGATTCAGAGACGAGATCGTACTGATAATCTACACTCAAAGCCAGTCAATCGTATCAAATGGGAGGAAAGTAAATTGTGTGATTACCAAAATTTAATGATGTTAAGCCCCCGAATTGTCATAAATTGGAATAATGCAGATTCTGATTTTACTTTTGAAAATTTTATTTCTTGCATTTATGAGATAGGAGCTCAATTGGACTTATTCCATTCAAGCTATCCTCTTAATCAAACAGTTTCACACGCCTATAAACCGTGGTTCGATAGGAGTTGTAATCTTGCAAAGCGTAATTTAAAGGCAATACTAAAAATGTGTAGAGATTATAACTTTGCTCAGGAAATTACAAAAGTATACGCAGCGGCTAAAAAAGATTATAGAACTCTTATTAAGAATAAGAAGCGATTACATCAACAATCTATTACTGACGATCTTTCTAATGCTAAAGATTCGGCTACGTTTTGGAGGATTATTAACGCTTTTCGTAGCCATGGCCGCAAACACCATCTTTCAATTGAAGTGTGGGAAAATTTTTATAACAAAATCTGTAACACCAACTCTTTGCAAATCGATGTCTATTTGACGGATGTGAAGCATCCGTATTTAGACAAAGATATTTCTTTTCAAGAGATAACGGACTGTTTACAAGCGCTTAAAACGCATAAAGCTCCTGGCCTGGATGGGATTTCGAATGAATTTCTGAAAAATCTTCCTAATAACTGGTTGCTCTACCTGAACACCATGTTTAACAAAATACCATGTTACTAAAGGCGTATTGCAGGGTGAATCATTGAGTCCATGGCTTTTTTCTGCCTTTATAAATGATATTGAAAATTTCTTTCACTCAAACGGATCTCGGGGATTAAATGTTAATGGCTGTAATGAAATACTAATGCTCTTATATGCTGACGATTTAGTGATATTGGGTGACAGCTACTCTGATTTACGCAGAAAGATTTTATTATTGACTTCTTATGCAAATAACAATGATTTAGAAATTAATTATGAAAAATCAAAAGTTGTTGTATTTAAAAATGGCGGGCGCCGTGAAAAGAGAAATACTTTTCAATTTAAGGATTTTGCTTTCGAAATAGTCAACAAATATTTATACCTGGGAATTCCATTTGTTAGTTCGTCTCTGTTTTTCCAAACAGCAGAATTAGCGATACAAAAGGGAAACGTAGCTCTGGGGTCTGTTATGAAAATATTAGCTGATACAAAATGCGTATCATGGAACTCTCGAATAAAATTATTTAGCTCTTGTTGTTAATTCCCTTCTGTATTGCGCTCCTGCTTGGTGCATGCGCTATCTAAATGAAATAGAACGTATTCAGATGGGTTTTTATAAGCAGTTACTAAAACTACCAAGAAATACTCCAAACTATATTGTGCGTTTGGAAACTGGTTCTTTGCCCCTCTCTCTAAACGCAATTAAATCAACTCTGTCATGGCTACAAAATATCCTATTTATGGATGAAAAACGGTACCCGAGATTGTGTTTTAACAGATTCCTACACTTGACAAATACCGAAGAAAACATCAATTCAAAATATAATTGGGTCTCACAGTTAAAAGCTCTTCTTGATTTAGTGGACTCCGGTAGCCTTTTAACCACCAATAGAATAACTATAGCCGATGTTAATAGTATTATTGAAAGATTCTCTTATTACTTCAGACAAAGGGATATGGCAAGAATTACATCATCCGACCATAGCCCATATAAGCACTTGACCTGTTCGGAAGGATCGCAAGCATATCTATCATTTACTTGTCCGATACAATTTATACGATTATTTGCACAGTTACGTACGACAAACCATAAAATTTTAAGAATCGTTATTAACAACATAAGTTACACTGTTGATCAAGAAACTAACTGCTCTCTCTGCAGCTTAAACGAAAAAGAGAATCTTGCACATTTGCTTTGTATCTGCCCGGTTTATAACTATGAGCGTTTCGTCTTTTTCCAAAAAGCTAGCTGCAACCAATTTGATCTTAAACAGATGTTACAGTACATGAGCATCGGACACATAAAAAGAGTTTTCTGGCTTGTTAGAACAATATTGTTGATACGTTCCTTCCTACTGGATCAATAGCGTTTTCATTGATACCTCTCGGGCTGATCATGGTTTCCTTTAGCCTGTAGAAATTAAATAATTAAATAAGTAATTTTTGTTTGATTTTTTGCTTTGTATTTTGTTTTGTTTGTTTTTTTTTTTCTCCTTTTTAAACACTGAGTTTGTTTTTCAATTTTTCTTTTTAAAACTTGAATCTCATTTATAAAGAATTGTAATATTCTAAATAAAGTATTTATTATTATTATTAATACGAATGGATTAAATTAAAACAAGTAAAAATTTTTTACAAAACAAAAACCGACTCAAAAAATTTTTTTTTCCTATGGGACCAATCTGAGAGTATATCCTTTCAAATAAAAAAAGAATTTTCGATATTGGTTGATAAATGTCGAATTCTGATGGTTGATAAATGACGAAGTTCTGATGTGACAAAAATTAAAAAAATACAACCGAATTAATAACCTCCTCCTTTTTTAAGTCGGTTAATAATGGAACATTCTAATCAATTTAACTGTCAGAAAATATCAAATTGCTATAATATTATTAAATATTCAAAATGTTAATAATACTGTTAGTATGTTTATACCACAAACAAAAAATTAATAAAATAAAATAATTTATTCAACAATAATCGAATATACGAATTTTTAGTTAGAGTATTTTTAGATCGTTTGAGTATTTCTAAATCGAAAAATGCTATTTTCCATTAAAGAAATGTATTTTGTTATAAAACTAAATGCATTCCTGTGTACATTAACATTAAATTGTAATCAAACAAAAAATACTGATCAATTTTTAGTTGAATTACCCAAACAAAAGCTAAAATTTCGTGTACGCGCATTTTTTTTACTTCTAATTATAATTTTTAATTCAATTGCAATATTTGTGTTCCGTGTAGAACTTTATGAGAATGTTATTATGATGTTCATCTATTTGTCAGTCATCGTATTGGATTTCTTAACAATAATGTTCGGGTTTTATCACACTGACCAAGTAAATGAAATACTAAAATCTCTAATGAATATCCACCATGATTTGGAACGATTATCTAATGAAGAATTTGATTTTTCATATAAATATACAGCGTTATTTCTGAAAATATATATTACAGCATCGATTTTTTTAGAAATGTTCATAGTGATACAGCCATTTTGCCTAAAGGGCCAACTTGCATTCGAATTTTATGTAGAGATGCCTTGGGATGTGATAACATGTTTACTTGTGAATTCAATTTTCCTCTTAATAATAACGTTTTTGATAATCATTGGTGATCAATGCTGTATGTTAAATTTTATTTTGCAAGCAAAATTATCAACAAACTTTAACAATGTCGAGAAATCTGAATATGTGGAAAAAAGTATACGAATTCATCGTACAATTTGTGACTCTTGTAGTTCGATTGTAAAATTATACTCGCTATATTTAAGTTTGTCAATAATGTTTGCATTTTATGAATTGCTGCACAATGCGTTTGATATTTACTTTGTGGGAACATTTCAAACTCTTATACATGCATCTGTTTGGAGTCATTTAGCATTGACGCGTATCTTACTAGTGTTTTTAGCGTGTCGAATTGTTCAGTACCAGGTAAGAAATATATTCAATTATCCAATATAATAATTACGATCGTCAGTTTTGTAGTAACGTACTTATGAATATTCCAATTCGTTCTATTTGTGCTCGAAAATGAGAAACTCACGCATTAATACGAAAAGCAGCATTTAATTCACTTTCTCCCTTTGTTGGGTTCCATCAGTGTAGACTTCACAACGCTCGTAGTCTCTATTACACGTCCTTTCTGTAAACTAATTTTTTTTAAATATAGGGTGAATCGAACTAGGTGAATAAAAGCACAGGCCTCATTTCTTTCTATGATGCTCCCATTCACCAATAACATCCAATAGAAAACGATAA
This sequence comes from Nineta flava, assembly GCA_963920215.1. Lineage (NCBI taxonomy): Eukaryota > Metazoa > Arthropoda > Insecta > Neuroptera > Chrysopidae > Nineta > Nineta flava. Next base: position 34,703,671 of record OY986042.1, read on the forward strand.
ATTGGTCACCTCCCCGAAACAAACGAAGGCCACTCGTGATTGGCTCAAAGCCAATCTATGATGTGGAGTGCTGGGAGAACATGTGGTAATTAATAGGAATATTATTATTTTTCATTAATAAAACAATATTTATGTTAAATTATAATTTTATATATGAAAGAATAATAATATTACTTATCACATGTTCTCCTAGCACACCACTTTGTGGAGTGCTTTGGGGTTTATCATATCTTTGAGCCAATCACGAGTGGTCTTCGTTTGTTTCGGGGAGATGATCAATTTATCGATTGATTTATCGAGTGATATAAATATTGTGTAACAGATAAAATTATATTAAAACTAATTTTCTACAACTTTACGTTTTACCCATTAATAAACTTGTCCTTTCAAATATCAAATTTTATTCCAATCAGATTAAAACACTGACCGCTAAAGTGCACAGACACATAAACATTTTTAAAATCTATTAGGTAGGATCGATGATGATTTGAAGAAATGTTTACGAAATTCTATCATCAGTAGAAAAGCAATAGCTGTATTTCCTTCGGAGAAAACTCGTCAAAGACGATAACTTAATATTTGTGAAAATTTGCAAAGAAGAAATCTGTTTCCCCTGTCACTTAAATCGAATTCACTTTTAAACAAACTGAAATCCAAACAAACCAACCGCCTCTTACGCAAAGCTTGGGTAGCATTTGAGTTGCGGAGTATGCTTAAAGTAGCATAAGCGAAAAATTATACCATATGAAACTAAACTATACGTTGTTGTCCTTCAAATTTCTGCGGGTATTACAGTTCTCACACTTCTCATGACATACTACTGGCGTCAACCACACGTTATAAAAACTTAATAATCTAATAACAAAACAATAAAACTTAATAAATTAAAACATTTCAATTAAATAGATTGCATTTTATTGAGTACCACATCATAATGGAAAAATAATATATAAAATGTAAATTTATTATCTATTTTATGTAAAGTTTACATCATAAGTGAAATGTTAAAATGTTGAAATCATTTTAATTCGAAAACATGAGGTTTTTTATCAAAGAAATGTATAGAGTTATAAAACGAAATATGTATGTATGTACACTCGTTGCCCCTTAGTCGTTGGTAAAATGGCGGCCAGAATTTTTACTATCAAAATAAAAAACCTTACACCATCTACCAAATTAATATTTGATACATACATACATATATATATATATATATATATATATATATATATATATATATATATATATATATATAAATATATATATAGATAGATTGTAGTGGCTGCACTGGACGGGCTACACTTCGACCATAAGGTCCACTGTGATGCCTAAGGATGTGAGGATGTGAGTGGAGCGGAAGGAATTATTGTGTGTAGACTAGGAATCGCTGCAGCCGACTCTGATAGGAATTATACCGATATTCATCTGGAGTTCGTGAAGGAAACTGCAGAATTCTTCACAAGCATAGCCAGTTTCTTCGTTCTTGTCCAGACGCCGACAGTATAGTCAGCTAACCGGCCCTTTTTTCTTTTTTTTCTTAATAATTGACAAACTGCCGATGTCGGGATTCGAACCCATGACCTCTCCGTTCCAAGTAGACATAACGTCTATTAGACCGCTCGGCATGCTACTTGTTAAAAAAAATAGTAATTAATATATTTGAAAATTATTTAAGTTTTTTTTTGATAAACAGTTGAAATCATGATAATTATAAATGTTTAATTGCACCCGAATTGAAAAGTCTTAAGTAGACTGGTCTCTAGTTTTCAAAAGCACCAAATGGGAAGTTGACAGGATGCATAGACCAGTGGTACACAACCTCATTTTTTAAAACGCATTCGAGGAAATATATTTGTAGTGTATTTCATTATATGAATGAACAAATCTATTGGAAAAACCTTGAAAATTCAATAATTTTTAGTAATATTTTTAATGTCATCAAAACATTAATAAAGTATGAAGGAAATGCACACGTGTTCAGGCTAACTGAACGAATAATAATGAATGAAGAAATCGAATTAAATGTTAAACAAATCGATAATTTTAATATTAGTGTCAACTATAATAAATTTAAAAAATAAAATATAGAAAATGAAAACATTTCAATTTTAATTATATTAAGTACTATAATTTTTTATCAATATTAGGCCTGAAAATGAAAACTTTTAAATTTCAATTATATTAAGTACTATAATTTTTTAACAATATTCTAACGTTAACATAATTTGTCAACAGATAATTTACTGAGTAGCCGATTGAATTTCGGTCTCTCATATGTCTCTTACCAAATTGACTAAATATAGACCGATAGAAATGTTGCAGGTGGATTCGACCATACAAAATTAGTGTATTAACCAATAATGTCACCGATAAGTAGTTTATATTTAATATTAAAAACTAATTCATTAGTGTGATTTACAGTTACTAATTCACTAAAATAGCAAATAATAAAGATCTATTTTATTTCTGCGTTTGTTGGATACTTATTCAAATATTCGTCCCGGAAATATTTCGATTTCAATCAGACACATTTGTCAATAGAAATTTTATAGGACTCGTAACTTCTGTTACGCAAATTACCCGGTACAAATTGTTATAAATATTTACAAAACGAAATCGTTAATTGATATTTTATATCAAATCACACGAATAGATAAAAATTTAGTATTAATTAGTGGTAATTGAAGAACTTATTATAACATAAATAGTCAATTTTTAACGATACATTTCGCGGTACTTTTATGCATGATAGTTTTTCGATTTTTACATCCATTTATGGTACAGAAAAATGAAATTTTTTATATTTGGGTGAATTTAATCTTTCAAATGTGGACGATATTAACAATGTTTAATGGTATGGCACTTGTGATGTGTTTTTTTATTGTAATTTACACACAATTAAAAGTATTAAATCGAATTTTAGAGAAAGAAATTGTCTCGGTTGGGAATAACGAACGATTTGTGTATCGAATTAAACAAATAATCAAACTATATCGAGACATTTGCCAAACTATTAATAATATTGTAGTATTTATAATAATACAATATACATTTACAAATATTTAGTTGGTCTCTATCCGAATATTACGAATCGTTAAATAATTGGTTTAAAATATATTTGGAGAAAATGTTTATAATATATTTACGTGAGTTTATATGGAATATTTCGGCTATTTATTGTATTTTACTGTTTTATTTCTTACTTCAAAATTTGTTCAGAATGAGGTTAGAACATATTGAAGGGGAATCATATAGAAAATTACCCTTTCTTAACTCATTGTCGGATGCTGTTGAACCGATGTTATGTGTTTTTATACAAAAATCTCACTTTTAATTTATTGATTATTTCTAGGTGAATGCCACAAAATGTTTAATCCATAGTATGGATAAAAATGTTGGAAATCCAGAAGTTACAAATATGGTTTGTATGAATTGTGTTGTCTCTAAAAGATGCTTGCTTTACCTTTTGACTTCTGTACAGTAAAATGGAGACAATTTACAAGCAAAATTATACTTCTTGATCTTGTCACTAGTCACGGTCTCTTGTCTCACTATCTTGCTTCAAATACACCACCTATAGAATTAAACATTAATGAAATCGTCAATACTCTAAATCCAAAGATAGGGTCGTTTAAACAAATCGATCAGTTTTTAATTATTGAAATTTTTTACATACACTTAAATATACTATATTTATAAAAAATTAAACACAGCAACAATTAAAATTTTCAACTGGTTCAAATTTATTGCAGGGGATCGTATCTTTGAACAGGTTCTGAATTTAGTACTTGATGAGTTGGTATATACAAACAAATTTTTAATGATTAATCTGAAAAAGCAAACATATTTAGTTTTTTTTATACGTAACGCGTGATTTATTGTCGATATTAATTATTTAGGCAAAAGGCTGATTTAATGAAAAACTTTAATCAAATAAATTTCTATTTTAGTTAAAATCAATATCAATTCAATTATTTCATCAAGATGTAAATTTTTCTATTTATGGAATTTTCGAGTTGAATATGAAGTCATTGTTAACTGTAAGTATGTATGAAAATAGTTTCTTTTTATACAAAAAGTGTGCTATCAAATGGCGAACCAAACTTTTGTCCAATCAAGGGATCAAATTTTTTATTTATGTATATAGTGGCTTGCCCCGACTGTCATGTTGGATCAGGTTTCCACAGGCTTGTCTAAGCAAGTGATTGAAGTTACTGTATGTACACTCCCGTTCGACCTACCTGAAATGTTAATTTTCTTAAATTTCATAAAACTCCTCACTTTTGTAACTATCTGTATATTATTTATTTATAAACAAAGATAAGTAGTATATTTTTAAAATGTGAAAAAAGAAATGGAAGTTTTATATTTTTTATTTATGTAAACATGTCAGTGATAGAGTAAGAATATGTAATGTAAATACATATTAAGTGTTATATCTCCCTTTTACATATAAAAATAAAATAAAATGTTGTATCTATCAAAAACATTTACCTTAAGAATAATAAAAACTGTGAGAGACTGATTAGGTGCAGGCCGGTTCAATTTTATTGAACGGGAGTGTACTATCTCTTCCGAAAGTTTCATCTCCTAATTAAATGGTCACCGTTTGATACGGTCGTCACTCCTACTATAACCTAATTCAATTCAATAAACTTTGTGTACCCGGTATATAATATATACCAGGGTATATTTAGTTTAGTTCCGTTTCTGTAACAGTTGAAAATATGGATCACAGAAAAAAAATTTTGTTATAGGTGTTCATAAAATGCATTAATTAGTCCATTTACGCATGTGTGTCTGTCCGTCTGTCAACACGATAAATCAAAAACGAAAAGAGACCAAACCGAAATTTTCGATAAAGTACAGTCTAGTTCATAAATGGGTAAAATCAGACCATGTTTGGACAAAATGGACAAAACTGCCTATCTTTGAAACCGTAAAAGGTAGAACAAAACTTTTAAATTCAATAATGTTCCGCTTTTACGAATAAACAACATTCTAAGAATTTTTTTTCCATAAATTCAATATATACCGGGTATTTAAGCAATTAATTCAGTTAGTTGTTATTTTAACTTTTTGGTACTGTTGCATTTAGGGATACTTCATACATTTTCGGAGCTAGAATTAGTTTTTTTCAATTTTAATCTTTTATTTCTAGATGACTGCATCCACTGTAATGTATTTATTTATCTGCATACAAATTGATCAAAGTTTGCAAAAGTGAAATTGCTTCAGTTTCACCCACATTAATCGAATTGAAAACATTGAGTTTTTAAAAGTCTGCGATTATTTTCGGATGGGACAATGATAGATTAAAAAAATTTAATCAATACTTAATACCATTGCATACAGAAAAATTTCAATTTTGATAACAAAGAACTAAATAAGAAAATTTTGTACTGATATTGTAAAACTTGTATACTTGTTATAATTTGAAGTGTTGAAAAAATATATATTTGAAAAAAATGTTTTATAGATAATTAAACGGTAAACTAAATAAAATTAATCATTTAAAAACAGTATCCATTCATTTTAATTTCAGTAAGTATTTATCAATGACGATAATTTTAACGACTATTAAAATTATTTATTAAGGACAATAAAAAATAGTCGGTAATAAAATATTTAGCAAAACATATCTACTAATTTACTTTTTATTTACTTAAATGGTTATAAAATTTAATTTTTGTTTTACTGAAAATACAAACAGTAGAGTTATGTGTTTGTATAGTATATTTTTTATGTTCTTAGTTTATCAATCTGATCTCAAATTACAGTCGATTCTATACAACGATGATTGTTATTGTGTTGGTTTGCGATGTAGTAATAAAAGCTAAGTGTACATCTGAGACAAAATCTCGAGAGAATGTCTCGAGACCAGTCTCAGCGTATTGTCCATTTGAGATCACTTTTGCTCTCGAGACAATTTCCTGCGACTCGATAATCATTGCAGTCTCGAGACAAGGATATTTCGTTTCCACTTGAGAGTACACTCAAAGCGGTGACAAGTTAATAATAATAATCATAGGAATACTTTTTGTTTAAGTTAATACAACTTGCACAAAGTAATTCGTTGTGTAGAACAAAGTTAAAAACAAAGTATTACAAATAGCAAATAGACGAAAATAAGTATAAATCTTCAATTTACCTGATTAATTTGAAATATAGACAAGTTATTAAGATTATCAATTTAGTCAATTCTTTTATTCATAAATGGATTCACGTCAGGCACTTGCTTATACTGTTGCGTACAATAAAATCAAGCGTACTTATTGTTGCGTACTATTATTTCTATTAAAGCCGGAATTTTAAATTTTCTATTAAAAGGAGCCACTTAAAAATCACTCATTACATTTATTTTTTTCGAAATCTTTAAATCGATTATTAAATTGTAAAATTACCGTTTCACTAAAATCACAACTTTTATTTTATTTTTTTAAAGAAATTATGCGAAAAATAATTTTCAATAGCACGAATAGTACTTTTCATTTTTTTAATTCAAAGTAGACTAACTCGAAGAAGCTCAGTCAAGTTGAGTAAGCTAACATAAAGTTCCCATTTGTTTAATGTAAAATTTAACCATTTAGAAATTAGTAACAAATATTTAAATCAGGTAAATAATTGTTTGTTAGTTCTCCGATATGAATAGTTTAGGCAAATTATTCGGAATTCCCAAAAATCTTATTCTAAAATCTAAACTAAAGCTAAACCATCAAAACATTTACAAACGGTTTACAATTGTCAAGTGGTAAACGTAAAAGATCAAAAGATTTATATTTTATGATTTATATAACATTTATATTTTATTCATACACAAGTATATATATTAAAGAGGTACATTTTATGCCCCAAATTACCAGCCCAAAATTCCAGAGTATGTATTCAATGTGTTGTATACTTTGTATAATAGTGACCATAAAAAAGAGTTGGTATTATTATATTTTTTTCAGAAAATGTTTTAATAAAAAAAAGAATATAATAATAATTGGTAGGATACCCTGTATTTACTTTATCTCTCTTGCTACCTCTCACTCAGAGCTTGTGAAGTCAAACCCTGCCCACCTATGGATTAGACTAGCTCTGGATACACTGTTGATGGCGGCTTTTGCCTAACCAGTGGGTCTATAATCTTGGCTATAGTTATAGTATTGGATATGATGTGTGGTCTAAGCATCATATTCAGTCCCACGCCGGAAGTAAGTGTACTATAAACAAAAAGATTGATTTTTATTTATGAGCTAAATTGACAGGAAAAAATATAATAACTTAATTAACCCTATACAAGAATAGAAAAATATACTAAAAAAAAAGCGTGTGTGTACTACATGTACGCATATACGAAGTTATAAAGTTAACACTAGATTAAAACTCAAAACTTAAAAAAAAATTGTTTGTTTTGACGTTTGTTTTCTATTGCAAATCGTTACGTTTCCAATCGATTGAGCTAATCAAACTTTAAAAAAAAACTTTCCAAATCGTAATTTTTTGAATTTTCCAAAAAACTCCACAACTGTATACTGTATTGAAAATTGTCATTTTTAAATGGGTAGTATAAGCAACAAACTTTATGGTGTGTTACATTGACGCGCGCAACTTGAAAACAAACTCTCATAGGTCACATAACGTACAAAAAGGAGGAAAACCTCAAAAATGAATGCATCTGTTTTGATTTCCAACTATAACCTGATTTTAGTTATTGGTATACTATTATATACTGGTTCACGTGAATTTATAAAATTATTTTAAAAGAATTGCTTTGGAATGTTATGGATATAAACAAAACAATAAACTAATCATATATTTATGTACATTGTTTAATATTCACTCAAATGATCATTTTTAATGTTTCATTAAATGTTTATTGTTTTACTCTGATGATTATAAACAAAAACAACAAAATGTAGGGATACCACAAAATTCATTTGGTTGTTAAATGTGTATTCTGTTTTCATATATATATATATATATATATATATATATATATATATATATATATATATATATATATATATATATATATATATATATATATATATATATAAAGAAATAAATATTTATCAGATAAAAATTCTATATACATACCTGTAAAATTTTAAATAATTTTGTTATAAAAAACAGTTATAAATTTATATCAAGCTCATCGTTATGATTGCAAGGAAACAATGAAATGATATTTAATTTTAATAAATTAATAAATGACATTATATATTTACAATTATTTGTTGAATCTTTTAGTCTGTGAAAGATTTTTTATAGGTGTTTATTTATAGTTTAAGATTATTCGGTTGGTATTATTTCTAGCACTATCTTTAAAACTTTAATCTTTGTACATATCAGTAATATTATTTCCAACAGCTTTTGTAGGAAACTTTTTTCATATCTATTGCAGTTTCCGCGAAAAGCCATAGATAAAGATGTACACAAACACACACATACACTCACACACACATATATATATATATATATATATATATATATATATACATATATACATATATATATACATACATATATATATATATATATATATATATATATATATTATATATGTATTGTTGTAATGAAAATTAGTGAAATAATTTTTGGGATCTCAGCACACAATCTAATTACAGAAGGCTGGGATAGTGCAAGGGAATATTAAAGATGAGATTGAAAAGGAATGAATATGGGATTAAGCTTTAAAATATCAAAGAGTTATTATATTTAAAAAAAAAAAAGAAAATTATTGAATATCGATTTTGGATTTTTAAGTAAAAAGTCCAAAATTTAAAAAAATAATTTTGAAACGAAGAGAAAGTATATATATAATTATGTTTACCAAAAATTTGTTGAATATTTTTTTAAAATCAAAACAAGTAATAATTTTGTTCAAAAACTTACGATATATATATACAAGTTCAAATTGGTTAACATAAATAGTAGACGCTTACTATTGTATAAGTTATGTAAGTTTTAAATTGAGTTAATAACTAGTTTTATTTAGACATAAACAAAATTTGTTTTTTTTAAATATTTTTGATTAGTCTAAACATGTTATTCTAGTAGTATATAAAGCCGGAGCCTAACTCAATTAAAGTGAGTTCTAAAATTCAGTCCGAAGGGAACAGTATTGCGGTTTGATGTTACCCTTGTTGAATTAATCATTGTTATAACTTAGTATTGTTTGAATAAAAAAATTGTTGAACAAAATTAAGTATTTTGTTTGTTTTGTTTCGAGTATTACAATCTCTAGTAGATTCAACAGTGCTCCTTTTTTTAAAAAGTTAAAAAGAGAGCCAAGATACCGCGACAGTATATACATATATATAATATACATATATATTATATATATGTATATTTTATATATATATATATATATATATATATATATATATATATATATATATATATATATATAATAATAATAATAAGGGCGATAATTCAACCTTTATTAATTTGAAACTGGAAATTTTTCATTATGTGAGTAGAGGACAAGGAATTCATATGCAGACTAGAAATTGGTAGGCACAACCTTTGATGGGAACTATGCCGATATTGATCCCTAGTTCGTGAAGGGATGCTGCAGAAAACCTTCACAAGCATAGCCGGTTACATTGTCGTGCATACGCTGACAGTTTAGTCAATTAACCGCCCTATTAACTCGACTACTTACAGGGTGTCTATAAGTAGTCGAGTTCCATAAGAGGGTAGGTAGAGGGTACGATTTTGGAACGAAAAGTCCGACAATTAATAAAATACCATGTCACCTTTTTTAACCCGACTTCAAAAAGGACGATGGTTCTCAGTTCGTCTGTATTTTTTTTTATGTGTGTCACCTCAGAACTCCGTCATTTATGAACCGATTTTGAACTTTTTGTTTTTGTTTTAAAGGGTTTGGTTTCCTATTGGTCCCATTGGCACCAAATCGCATTCTGCCAAGTTGTTAAATCTGCTTACATAGTTGTTACAGATCCTGCTAATAAATGCATGTTGAAAACGTGAAGTTCTGGTATGTATTACATCTCAAAAATATAACAAACTATATACAAATATCTTATAATTCATAAAAATATCATATTTATTTATGACATATTGTCATATATAAAGGTACTAGTACTAGGTACAATATATATAATAATATATCTAGACTAAACCGAATTAAAACACATGAAGCTGTAATGTATTACAGCATTGTTATATGAAGTAATAGATGTGTATGAAATATATAATACAGAATTTTATCAGATGTGAACAATAGAGAGCATTGTCATGATCTCATGCTGTGACTGTGTATGTGCTTTGGCTACAAGGAAACAAAATAGACAGAAATGAGGAACATAACTCCTGTATTTAAGTATATACGGTCATGTGTATCATGTCCTTTTACATATATTGGGTAAGCCTGGACAATAAAACAAATGTTTTGTCGATGGTGTGGTTTTGAAATAACCAATGTATGGTTATTTGTGGGTTATGATCCGTTTAAAAACGTTTTGCAATCAAAAAAATTAAAGTTTACAAAAAAAACAAGTACTAGTAATTAAGTTAAATGTATAAATAAATACCAGGTATAAATTGAGTTTTTATCTATGAATTTTTGTTCTGTCTATTACAGAGGTGGGCGCAGACAGCTCGTCTGAGCCTTACGAGCTCTCCATAAGCTGGGTGAGAGTAAGTAAAGAAGGTATGTTTTGAAGCAAGACGGAACGATGTTTCAATACAGGTTGTGCTACCGATTATTGCCCAATAATTTATTCAATCAATTTAGAAATAGTTTTATAAAATATTTATTGTTTAAATAATATCTTTTACAGTATGGAGAGATACACCAAAAAACATAATAATAATAATAACAATAATAATAATAATCTGAACTTATCCAAGACTGCTTGCGATGTCTTCTCCATTATTAAATTCACTACTTTTATTTTTTTTGAAAAACAAATTATGCGAAAAATAATTTCCACTATTACAAATAGTACTTTTCACTTTTTCAATTCAAAGTAGACTAACTCGAAGAACTCAAATTCCCACTTTATGTAAAATTTAACTTAATTCATCAAATTCCCATGACACTGTACTGAGCATACTCCATACGAAGAAAAAATAATTAAATCAGGTAAATAATTCTTTATTAGTTCTCGGATATGAATAGTAAAATATTTAGACAAATTATTTGGAATTTCCAAAACTATAATTCTATTTAAATTATCCTTTGCAAAAATTTCCCTCTTTTATTACAATGGTCCAGCGGTAAACTTAAAGGTTCAAAAGATTTATATATATTTTTTATATATTTTTATTTTATTCATACACAAATATGATATATACTAAAAAGGTACATTTTATGACCCAAATTACCAGCCCAAAATTCCAGAGTATGTATTAAATGATTGTATGTATTATTTACTTTTATAATAGTGACCATAAAAAAGATTTGGTATTATTATATTTTTTTAAAAAATGTTTTAATTAAAAAAAGAAAATATTAATAATTGGTAGGTTACCCTGTATTAACTCTATCTCTTTTCCCTACCTCTCACTCAGAGCTTGGCCGAGTCAACTCTTGCCCACCTCTGGTCTATTACGATTTCCAAGATAATTTCAATGATTTTACTACATACCAGTTTTGTGACTCAATTGGTATAGCATGGCCTGGACTACCAGCCACGTAGCCGAGCGGTCTAAGGCGTCATGTCTGCGAAGTATGCAGTACTTGGAAACTGGGAGGTTATGGGTTCGAATCCCGACATCGGCAGTTTGTCAATTATAAAAATAAAAAAAATAGGGGCCGTTGATTGACTAAACTGTCGGCGTATGGACAAGAACGAAGTAACCGACTTTGCTTGAGAAGGTTTTCTGGAGTTTCCTTCACGAACTCCAGATGAATATCGGCATAGTTCCTATTATAGTCGGCTGTAGCCGCATATCCTACCAATTCCTAATCTACTCTCAAATTCCTTCCACTCCACTCACATCCTCACATCCTAAGGCATCACAATGGACCTTATGGTCGAAGTGTAGCCCGTCCAGGACAGCCTTTACAATCTACCTCTCATCTATGGCCTGGACTGAACTAGTCGTGGATTTGATCTCCACCAAAAATATATTATTTTTCATTTCAAGTATTGATGTCAAAAAGTAAGTTAACTGATGTGATAAATATAATTTCGGTAATTGTCTAATGTACGATTTCAATTCTAAATATTTCAGAAACAATAATGCTTTTTACATACTTTGTTACCGTACTCGAGATTGACATTGGTAAAGTATTGTGACGTTTAAGTATACACAAAACTTAGTAATTGATTTCAAAATAATACTGTCAAGCATATGGAAAAAATCGACCCATTAGGCTAGACATCTGTGGTGTAACGGTTTGCGTACTAGGCGTGATATCCAGAAGTGCAGGGTTCGATCACTGAGAGAGGAGTTAATGTTTCCAATTTAATATTAATTAATATCTAATAAGTGATTATATATTCTTTAACACGATATATCCTAGAGCTATTTCAGAATAAATCAATTTTTGAAGAACTATAAATCTTACATATATATATATATATATATAAATTTTACAGACGGTGATTTTTGATATCTACTAGGTAGGATCGATCGCAAAATTTTGAAGTCGGTACGGGTCCAATAGCTCTATTTCCTTTCAGGAAATTCGCTAAAAATTTTACAAAGTTCACTTAAAGCTTTTTAGAAATTAATTTTTCCTGTAATTCAACAGCTGATGGATTCGACTATATTATATATTATTCATAATTTGATTTTTTGAACGGTTACAATCATTATAACAAAAAGAACAAAAATGGATTTTCATGATTTCCCTTACATTTCTATACAGCATATTGTCCGAGTATTAATGGAGACTCTCGCATTCTAACATTTCTAGCTTTCTATATTTTCATATGAAAAACCATTACTTCATAATATGGTTATTCAATATGTATATTTATTACACAGTTAGTTAAAGTAAATGATATATAACCTTCTATACATTAAACATTTGATATTCGATTTCACTTTAGTTTTATCAGGTAATGTATATAGTTTATCTCTACTACATTTTATTTTGTTTGAAATTATTTTAACCTAAAAATTACACGATTGTGTCAAGTTAGTTTACTCGAGACAGTCAAGACAAAAAGTATAAAATACAGAGTGTTAAACTTACTTCTTGCAGTTATTAAATAAAACAAATATTTGAGATTTTTATAATTATACCCTGAGTAATATATATATCAGGGTATATTAAGTTCAGTCCCGATTTTGTAACGGTAGAAAATATTCATCGGAGAAACAAATTTTGGTATACGTGTTTTGGTATAGGATAAAATTACTTAATTAGTCCTTTTCCGCAAAGTGTTCGCCCGTCCGTCTGTCTGAAAAAACGATAGCTCCTTCTAAACCACGCAATGAATAAATTTTGAAACGGTTTTCATCATGTAGATAATTTTTTCCGGAAGATTTGTATGTATAGTACATCCTAATTAAAATTTCGTATATGTAAATAATGATGGTATTTCGGAACTCAATCGCAAAAAAATTTACTTTCATGGCTGACGTATTTAATTTTAAGTTAATACACCAAAGTTACATATCACCTTAGTTATATATTATACAACTTTTTAAATTTTTTTAAAATATACTATAAAGCTAGAAGTGAAGCTGACTGACTGATCTATACAAACTCTAAGGCACTTCTAGGCATGATAGAAAGATGCGGTTTTTTGCATTCAATGCGAAATTGCTTGAAACCGACGAGAAAAATCGGAAAAATTCAGGTTTTTCATTGCAACCTCCGGAAAATCGAAAAAACACACCAAAAAACTTTTTTTACAATTCATGCAATGTTATTTTCTGAGACGTGGAGCCAAGGCCGATGGTCGCCTTGGGGGTCTAGGGGGGTACCCCCCTTGCGAGCAGAGCGAGTAGAGTGGATATAACCACATATTTGGCTGTTGTATGTTATCGATATTCTGATCAAATTGTAGTAATAGTATTGTATGTACATTATTACCGCTTTATCATTCGTATCAAGTTAATATCTGCTACGTATTTAACTTCTCTTTGGACATGGTAGAGTGTTGGGGCTTGCTCCTCTTCTACCCTGGTTCAAACCGGTATAGCAGTACTACCGGAATCGGCCCTTTTAATACAATTCAATAGTAATTGGTGTATTATATATGCTTTATGTATAGATTTGCAGACGCGTTACTCAATCTGCTTAACACTAAACATGCTTTTACCTGCTTTTATACTCAATGAGCAGTAAACAAATTTATGAAAATAGCCGTGCGGGCCCGGGTCGCTAGTACATAATATAACAATGACAAATAAGATAATAATAGGTCATTATTATACATTTTCTGAAGAAGGAAATGTGTTTCCTAAACTATAGTCAAAATAAAATTATTGTTCAAATATCAAATATATGTTTTTTAAAATAAATATAATAGATATTAGCCAAGAAACGACCCATTCAAAACAAAATAACGTATTACAGTTAGCCAATTGATTATATCTGGTATAATATATGGAGTGTTTTAAGTTTTATGATAGGACATAACTAGCATTCTTTTTACAAAATTTTATAATCTATTTGTGCTATATTTTATCGAATTTCAAAAAAAACTTTTATTTGAGATATTTGTGCTCTGTAGTAACTATGCTAGACTGGTTGCAAAATTTAGATTGAAAATGTCTCTTTTCAAAATCGAGACAAAATTTATTTAAAAAAAAAATTAAATGAAGAACACTAAGCTTAATGTGTTAAATTATGTGAGATCGTGGATTTATCTGAAAATATGTGTTTATCTGATTTATCATAATATGTGTTTGCACATGTCAATGTTTCAAACTGACCTTTGGACCATTTCTCGTTGCGCTTCTTGTAATATACCAAGATATCTTGGTATATGCTACATAAAACCTGGGTTAATAACAATTTAATAAAATAAAATAGGTGGACTTTAAACCACTGTTTTTTGCCTCAATATTTAATAATGCATATACAAGTACGTTGGTGGTTACGACGTGCAACCTTGGTACAACTTTATGTACTAACATCACTAGATAGTGAAATCCAAGATCTAGTATAAGTACATTACAAGCTCACAAGCTGAAATTCTGTATACCTTGACACCTTGCGTTGGAATACACTTAAAAATCTTGAAAATCATATACAAATCCAATACTGTTTCAAAATGGCTGACTTATAACATTTGTATCTAATTTAACTTAAAACATTTTCTTCACTAAAAATAAAAACGTGGATAAAAAAATGTCAATATCATTTTTAGTAGAATTTTAAATTATTTTATTTTGTATTTCATGTGAACATGGCCATTGATAAAATCGAGCCTGTTATATTTGAAAAAAAAATTTGATAATTAAAATGCATTTTTCTTTTGTCCTGAATTTTTATCTGTTCGAATAATTCCATTTAAAAAAAAGATTTAATATTGCAGAATTTTGTGATTTATTGTAAAACATAATCTCTACTTTATCAAAGGTTTCTCACCTCTTTTTAATATAATATCAAATATATCATAGTCAATACCGTAGTATTACATCAATATCCGTCTGTTATTCTATAGACTCAATTGAAATGAAATAGCTTTTTTGATCACCAAATTCATTGCTTTGTATTATATAAAATAATATATATATATATATATATATATATGGATGTATTTATATATATATATATATATATATATATATATATATATATATATATATATATATATATATAAATACATATATATATATATATATATGTATATATATACATATATATATATATATATATATATATATATATATATACAGAATGTTGTAAATTTATTTTCCTTAAATAAAAATTTAAATTAAAATTAATATTTATAAATAACCACGTTTTTAAAATTGTTAAAAATATACAATCATTTGAGAAAACACTTCATATCATTTGCAGTGGAATAAAATTGTGAGTGACCTATGTGAACTATTCGTGCATCAAAAAATTAAAAAATTTAAAATATTTTATATTTTTTAGTCCCTTTTAAAAACATGGTAAATTTTTATATTTATTTTATTATGTTTTTAAGACTAAAGACTTTTTATGGAATTTCTCACCGTTTCCACTCCTTCAATTATTTATGGATACTCGCCAAATTTCTAAAATTACATGTCGTTTTTGTTTGTACTATTTACTATTACTATTATTATTTTATCGTTTCACCTTTCTTTCTCTTTCTCTGTTCCTTTTCTCACCCTTTCCTAGTTCTATGCCTTCTATGTAAAGTTTGGCACACTTCACGCATTCTTCCAAAATATAGCATGCATGTTTATACATATACTTATCCTGTTTTACAGAATTTAAAACAGGATAAGATATGCTAAGATATGATAAGAACAGGTTCTTGTTCATATGCCAACAGGAAACTGTTGGCATATGAACAAGAACGAAGTAACCAGCTACGTTAGAGAAGGTTTTCT
The DNA here is from genome assembly GCA_963920215.1 of Nineta flava. Lineage (NCBI taxonomy): Eukaryota > Metazoa > Arthropoda > Insecta > Neuroptera > Chrysopidae > Nineta > Nineta flava. Next base: position 34,720,144 of record OY986042.1, read on the forward strand.
GCAGTTTCCTTAACGAACTCCAGATGCCAATTCCTAGTCTATACACAAAAATTCCTACCACTCCACTCACATCCTCACATCCTTAGGCATCACAATAGACCTTCTGGTCCAAGTGTGACCCGTCCAGGACAGTCTCTACAATCTATCTATCTATCTACCAATAATATATCAATCGGTTTAATTGTTTTATATTAAACTAGCTAAATAAGGATATATTATTTGACTTACAAATAATTTATGTGTTATTTTTTATAAATTTTGGCACTTTAAAACGTCAGTTAATGCAGGTATTTCTATAGAAACTATTATCTATATTAGAGATCTAGCCGTCAGAAAACGTTATAACCGCCAGCAAACGATTATAATTTTTGAACGATTTGGAATTTTGAACTTTTAATGCCGGATCCTAGCATTGTCATCTAGTACTGAGCTATGTTTAAAGTCTCAAGTCTCTAGTTCATCGTATAGTTAGTTTAAAATCGACGGTGATGTGCTTTTGTATTGGCAGTGTTTTTATAAATATAATTAATTAGAGAAAGCCGTATGACATTCTGTAGAGATTATTATACGAGTATCTATACCGTACGAATACAGAATAGAAACAGATACATACCTAATAATAACATGTACATTGATCATTAATAAAGACTAACATTTCATTATTATTAATCCGGTAAGTACAGATCCTTTTTTATCGGTAATATATTATTAGTTATATAAACCGGATTATTGTAGATTTTATTTTGTTTATAAATGTGAATAGAAAAGTATTATTTATGACCTCTGTAATTCTATTTAATGTATATTTTATGCTTTTTGTTAAAACTTTTAATTTATAACAATTGATTGGTAGCTATATATAATATGGAGTTTTACAAATTTATAAAAATTTATAAATTATTTTTTGAATGTCATCAATTTATTTATGATAATCTTTCTTAACGAATCGCCCTGCATGCTGATGTACGAGTATAAACTTAATTTTTTATTCCAATACATTCCAGTATGTTACTTACTTCCCATAAAATTAGAAAATTAAGGGATTATATCTAGTCAGTTGGGTAAATAAATTTAGAAATTTTTTTTTAAAGGTTTTCAAGGTGACGTGTTTTCTTTTAGTATAATATTTTAATAATTTACAAGTACTCTTGAAGTTTTATCAAATCGGCTTAGAAGTTATGATAGTCTTAATAAAGTCAATTTAAAACCGATTTTGATAAAACTTCAAGAATATATTGTTAAACAAAGGGATTTTAATTTGATTAGGAATACGTTTTTTATTAGCGTCATTGTTTACTAACATCATTTTCACGTTACTTTAAAATTAGATACATTTAAACTCAGTTATTATTTCAAATGATCCAGTTTCGAGGAAGTCTGAGCTTGTTAAAAAAAAAAGCAGAAAAAATTCACAAAGAAATGCTTTTGAGAGTCAATTGTTTGGCGTGGAGAACATTTTGTATTTTTTAATGTATTAACTGTATACTTGTTTACCATAATAAATAAATGAACTAAATGCTAAACTTTATACAAAGAGAACTCGCCAAGAAAATTTGTCCCAATTTTTAGCTCAATTATTTGTATTTAACAAATATGTAATTCGACGTCACGGTATCATCAGTATGAACTAACTAATTGTAATTATCTCTGGAATATCGCATTAGGGAGATACGTACTAAATTAGCAACTAGTAACCATACCTCGATTCGATATCCCGTAGATTATCAGTAGCTAATTCATACTGATGATGACTACTTTGTGATCGAATTTTTTAAAATACAATTATGATAACGGAATTGAGATAAATTTTAAAATTTAAATAAACTTTATATTAATGTCACTAAAAAGTATTTGTAAATGACATCATATAACTATTATTCGTACTATAGTGAGCTTTATGTTAGCTTGTAAATAAAATGTATTAACTAAAATTATACTCTGGACGAAAATATGCCTAAAAACTAATTTCGAAAAAAACAAGTGAAAATAACAAATTAATTGCTTAAATACTTGATATATACTGAGATTATCAAGAAAGTAATTTTTTTTTAAATGAACTTTTTTTGTCCCTAAGTTTTTCAAAGATCTCCTCCCCCCGACGATGGGAGACACGGTCCGAAGTTTTTGATTCACGAATACGTTTACAGACGGACAGACTAACAGACAGACAGACATACGTTTACAGACTGGTGGACGTGCGGAAATTAGCTAGTTAGGCCATTTTAGTGGGGCCTTTAACACCGAAGATGCAAGACGCAAGATACAAGCATCCTTAATTATTTTTACATATTTACATACATTTATTTTGTATATTTATTTTCTTTCTTGTATATTTGCTTTCTTTTTCCACTTGAAACCAATGAGAAGAACACAAACACGTAAGAAGCGAAACCACAACTGAAATAAAATCTAGGATGCATGCATCTTGCGTCTTGCATCTTCGGTGTAAAAGACCCCTTATGGACACCTTCATCAAACATTTTTTGAACTGTTATAAAATCGGAACTAAACTGAATATACCCTTGTATATATTATATACCGGGTATAAAATGTGAGACAATCGTTTTACCTGAATGAATTATATAATACGTAATGTCAATTTCAGAACTAGAACACAAATCATTTCAACATTTACGTATGCATTATTTGATTACGTAACAACTGTTCCAGATGATTTGTACTGAACATGATCAAATACAATTGAGATATAAATATAAATATTTGGGTAATATATTTAACAGTACTATTGTCCACAATAGTCGCGTTCTTTTTTCAAAACTTTATAATACATTTGTGCCGCATCTATTCGGTTTTCGAGTAAATGCTTCGAATAAAAGTTGTTCATTATCAATATACTAATCCAGTTTATTCGAATCATTTTTCCGTAAATCAATTGGATTCCGTAAAAATCAACTGTAAATTAAAAAAAAAAAGAACACCACTTTTACTGCCTATTTTACTGTTACTTATAGGAGATACCTACTATCAAATCTACATATTCACTACCGACATGTGTAGATAGATAACATACGTACGCATATTTAAACACAAACATCTAAATATAGTCTGTACATGAAAAATTATTTTAAATTCTAAAGAGATATTCGTGCACATATGTATGTCGATTTGTATTGAATAAAAATAAATCGGTTTATTATGCAGCCACGAATTATATCATTTATCTATTTATAGGGGTTTACGGAATATTTTGTAGAAAAAATTTAAAAAATAAAAATTTATAGTCAAAACACGCTTTTATTTTAATATGAACTAAAAAATGCAAAATAATTTAAAATAGAGTAAAGATATTGACACAAAATCAACTTTAATGTAAACAAAAGCATGCGATTATTATTTCAATGTAGATAATAATTCGGTCATCGCAGCTAAAAAAAAATAATAACCACCTCGGCTATTTCTTTTCTCAGAAGCTGTAATATGAAAAAAGTTGCATACAAAAATTGTTGGAATTTTTCTCGTAATTATTTTAAAAAAAAGTTATGCAACTATTTTGCTGTGGTTTCACAGCAATAAGATTTTTGTGTATGGTGCTCAAAAAAATTTTAATCCGCCACTGGAATCACCGTATACATTTGAAGAGGTATATTTTTATCCATTTTTTCATCAATAACGTTGACTGAAAGAATCCATTATATCCAACCCATAAACTGAATGTTATTTTAACGACAAATCTTGTGGAAACGAAAAAAAAAATTCACTAAAATTCTGTACAAAATTTATTACTTCAGACTCTTGTAAATGAAGTTATATATACCCAATAAAATATTTATTCCCCTTATATAAACACCACAAATATATTTTCTATCTGTTGATAAAATAATTCAATTTTTGATGTTTCCTTGGTTTTTTTTTTCGTGTGTAGATATAAAAACCAATCATTTATTAGAATTAAAAATTCATTTTTAATTATCTAAACGAGTTGCTCGTGTTTATACGAACGCACAAAAAAATTAATTGAAAATTTTCTGTAGTTATTCTCATTACCGAATGAAATGAAAGATAAATAAGGGAAAATATATTTTCTTCATTGTCTATGTTATATTGAAACGAAACCAAAAAAAAAAAAACAAAACTATTTGATTTTCTTGAATGAATGAATGATGATTCATTTAAGTTTACTTCATTTAACAACTTTTGTTTACCAAAGATGTGAATACAATTGTTGAAATAAAATACAGAGAAAAAGTACAATGAACTTTGTAGAGGTTGAATTAAGAATGGAAAAAAGAACAGAGTCTACAAAAAAAAAACATTGTCACCAAGTAAGTACTATGTACAACTAACTGGAAAAAAAAACATCAACTCTAAAAAATATATGACCAAAAGGACATAATTCTTTTTAACAACCCGAATAGAATTTCTTTTAGGGATCCGACAAGGACCTGATCAGGTAAACCTTATCACCTGACAAGGTCCACGGCACATACTAAGTATACTACTGCTTTGATACCACAATAAATACATTTGGTAAAATATATGAAAAATGTGCATGCGTGTACGCTTGAACGTGTCAAATAACTTTTTGTTGCAATGAGGTTATCCTCAGAAAAACCACAAATGAACCTGATCAAGATGACCCGATGTCAAATGTTTTTTTTGCAATCAGGTCGTCCTAAGAAGGACCTCAGATGAACCCGATCAAAAAAACCTGGTTACAAATCATAATTTTTTTAACAAGGCTACCCTGATGTGATCCTGATATGGAACTCGTCAGGTTTGCCTTATTTTAACCTGGAAAACCTTACTTTAACTTGATAAGGTCCAGATGGTACTTCAGGCAAATCAGGAAAAAATTCTAGTCAGAAAGTGTATCAAACAATATATTATCTTTTTTGAGTCAAAACGTAAATTTGAATTTTTATCTTGAGACATAAATCAATAATAATAATTCTGATTTTAAGTACAAAATAATTTTTAGATATACTAAAATTGAATTTTTTTTTTGGCAATTTAACTAATGTAGCACTTTTTAAGAAATGAGCAATATCAAAACTAAAAAATCTATTTCAAATATGATATAATTAAATTGTTTTTAATAAAGATTGGTTAACAAATCATTGTAATATTCAAAATTTTTTACCTTCTTCTTAAAATTATCTAAAAACTATAAAATTTAACTCTTACATGAGTAATTTTTATCTGCTCTTAACAAGTCTAGTAAGGATATTCTCTAAACTTAAGAATTTTTTTTTGCAAAACGATTAGAGCAACCACTAAATCTAATATTTGTCGAATGCAGTACCAAAAATTTGTATTTTGTTGGAGTTTATAAGATTTATGTAATTATATGTGATTATAAAGTCTAATAATCTTAACTAACTTGACCAGTTCAAGTAATGCTTAGTCAAAGCTATTGTAATATTCAAAAAAGCTGTGCATGGAGCTGGGTGGTTGCATATTTCATTCCAAGCTGCGGCAGTTTGTCAATTTAAAATGTGGCGGTTAATTGACTAAACTGACGCCTTGTGGACAAGGACAAAAGTACCCGGCTATGTTTTTGAAGAGTTTCTGCAGTTTCCTTTCAAGAAACCCAGACAAAGATTGACACAGTTCCTATCAAAGTCAGTTGCAGCCTCACAACCTACCAAATCCCTAGTCTGCACACAAATCCCTTGTACTCCAGTCTCATCCTTAATGTGCACTCCCGTTCAATAAAATTGAACTCTCTGTATAATAGTTCATTTATAAACAAAGATAAGTAGTATATATTTTAAGTGTGAAAAAAGAAATGGAAGTATAGTAAAAAACATTTACTACAAGAATAATCAAAATTATGAGAGTGATTCGGTTCAGATCTGCTCAATTTTATTGAACGGGAGTGTATAAGCACCACAATGGACCTGATGGTCTAAGTATGTCTCGTCCGGGACAGCTGCTACTTAACCAAACCCAAGTAGCGTAACTTTTTAGTAAAAGATAGTTAAAAAAATTTTTTTAGGTCAATAACTCCTCAGATTCTGTGAATATGAATCAGACAATGTATTCTGAATAAACGTCACACTATGTCAGAGAAGACTTCAATTTTGAAGTCCCAAACAGAAAACTGATCCATAACATGAACGTGTAATCGTAATACTGAATTTTGCTGTACTGAATTCAAGTATAATTTTCCAAAATCTTTTTGTATCCAATCGTTTCAACATTTTCTATCGAGAGTGTACAAGTACTATCATCCTTAGATAGTTATATGGGACTAGAATGGTATGCCGTAAACAGAGGACACTAGATATATACTTCCAGAACTGTTTAGATATACATATATAGTATACAGTTGTTATATAATCAAAGTCGTCTATCATGTCATAAAAAAGTGTACACCATTTCTTGTTAGTGGTTTCTTCCTTCTCTTTCTCGCTTTGCTTACTTGATATTCTGTGATTCGATGTTGTTGTTGTTTAGTAAAGAAAATTCATCAATCATATAAAAATTTTTGATAATATCAAAAGACATGATGCTGACATAGTTGCATTAAACTACTATTCTTATCACATACTACATAGTACATTTACGGAAGATTTTAACTTTACAATTTCGAAAAATATTTTGAAATACAACGTAAAAAATCCAATCCTTGTTTAAAAGACATAATGAATAATTAAAATTGAGCCATCATAATCTGCATTTTTAGCCAATAGTAGAAGAAAATTTAGCTATTATAAAAAATTTCGGAATAATTTCTTCAAAAGTTCGTCTACCTAGCAGATAAAAAAAATTCCATCTTTAAATTTACATATATATATATATATATATATATATATATATATATATATATATATATATATATATATATATATATATATGTATATATATATATATATATATATGTATATATATATATATATATATATATATTTGGTATTTATGTATACATATTTGGTGCATTTGGTATTTGAAAGGCAAGTTCGTTAATGGGTAAAATCGGGGAAGTGGAAAGGTGGGTTTAGAGGCAGGAGGAAGCACAAAAATTAGCATGTCTCCCTTACTATTCGAACTATCGAAAAATTTGTAAAGTTCTAGGTACTTAGTTTTACTATAATTTTGTTTCTAATTATTTTTCTGTTACTAATATTAGCAGAAATATTTACAGTTTAAGATTGAAGGTTAAAATTCTAAATATCTCTGTTCACATTAGAGTTTAAGAAAAATGACCGGGCAGTGAATTGTAGCAAACATAACTTTCTACAACTTTGTTCGCCAAGTAGCCGCGCTTGTTAAGGCGTTGTCTCTACTTGGAACTGGGTTATGGGTTCGAATCCCGACACTGGCAGTTTGTCAATTTAAAAAAAATTTGGGGCGATTGAGTGACTAAACTGTCGGCGTATGGACAAGAACGAAGTAACCGGCTATGCTTGTGAAGGTTTTCTGCAGTTTCCCTTCACGAACTCCAGATAAATATCGGCATAGTTCCTATCAAAGTCGGCTGCAACCGCACACCTACCAGTTCCTAGTCTGCATACGAATTCCTGATCCTCCACTCACATCATAAAAATGTAAAAGTAAAAATTAATAAAGGTTGGAAAATAATGATGTGGATGGCCTCTGTTATAGACCGTCGTGTCTCAAAAACGGAGGTTAAACCCCATTATTATTATTATTACAACTTTGTTCCTTATACATTTTTCGATTATTCTGATATTAAGAGAGATATTTAATATTTTGTGTTTTCTTCTTTCTCTATGCCCCTCTTTCCCCCTGATCTATGCCATTTATTAATAATCAATTACGAAATTTAATTTTGATTAGACTGTAATTGTGGCAGCTAGAGAGTAATTGATGTATTCTAAAGAAATTCGCTAAGTTGACGCGGCTCCTGCATAACGAATTTTGTTTCTTTCTCTAAACGCTCCTTACCCTTGATCGATTATATTCATAATGGATCTTGAACTTGAAATAATAAAAGTATATCAGATTCGAAGACATATGTACTTATTTATATATGTGTCTGTAGCCTCTCTAGCTGTCACGGATCGTCATGAACATTAAAGTAAATTCTGAGAAAATAGTTGCTCCTGCGTAACGAATGTTTTCGTTTCAAAATCGTGTCTTCATTAGCGTTTTACTCATTCTTATTATCGGTACCATTCCATTGAATCTTCACAATTTTTTTCTAATTTGAGTTTTCAGATTATCAGTTTTTCTGGGTCGATAATACAGCAACCAGAAAGGTGGGGTTTTCCATTAAAAAATCTTTGGAATTGACTAATCAAGAACTACATATTTTCCATTTTCAATTTGTTTGTCATTTTTATGAAGAAATTTTATTGAAGTTTGCAGATAAAACTGTCTCTGGCACCTATACTAATATGAGATGAGATGATATATGCTCATATTAAATTCATATATTTTTGTCTCATGTGATTGATATATAAAAAATCTGGATTTTAAGACATCCAAGTTAATCGAATAATATTTGTAAAATGGTAATAATTTACGTATAATATTTTTAAATAGAATAAATTTAATTAAACATATACACCGTAATGAGGTGTTTTTCGGAAAGTACACCTGATACAGTGATTATAAAATTCAAGTTCAATTTATTCACCTTCACCTATTGTCCGCCACGCCCAATCACTATTTTTTGTACTCTCTTGCAATTGATAAATCACAAAAGCTGTTATGCATTAGATAATTATTTTAACGATTAATAATAATTATACCAATTATACCAACTTATGATAGTCCAAAAAACTCCATTCATCAAAAGAAGATAGATAGATAGATTGTAGCGGCTGCCCTGGACGGGCTACACTCTGACCACAAGTGATGCCTAAGGATGTGAGGATGTGAGTGGAGTGGAAGGAATTTTTGTGTGTAGACTAGGAATTGGTAGGATGTGCGGCTGCAGCCAACTCTGATAGGAACTATGCCGATATTCATTTGGAGTTCGTGAAGGAAACTACAGAAAATCTTCACAAGCATAGCCTTTTACTTCGTTCTTGTCCATACGCCGACAGTTTAGTCAATTAACCGCCCTTTTTTTTTAATAATTGACAAACTGCCGGTGCGGGATCCGAACCCATAATCTCCCAGTCCCCAAGTAGACATAACGCCTTAGAGCGCTCGGCTACTTGATCTGATAATCAAAAAAATATAGAACACTAGTTTATACGTGCCTGCTTCGCTGAGCATATTCAAAAATTTTACTAATAATGTATGGTTTTTAATACTACCTGCTCAGTAGTATTTACGACTTCCGTAACGGAAAACGTGACAGCTCAGCTAGTACCGATGGACGCTCTATCTATTAGTGCAAGATTGAATAAAATCCAGATTATAGACTTAAAAAAGCGCTATCAATTAGGCAGAAAGGGCAGAGTAAAATGGGCAAAACTGTCTATCTTCGAAACCCTAAGAGATATAACAAAAATACAATAACAAAAAATCTTTTTCATTTTAAAATAAGCAACTTTTGTATGAGAAACTTTTCCATAAACTCAGTATATACTGGGTACTCAAACAGTTAGCTCTATTAGTTGTTAAAATACTTGTTAGAACTCTCTTCTCCTTGTTTCAGAGTATAACGAGAGAAAAATGACCACACTTGTTCCTTCAAATATTAGAGTAATAGAAAAATAGATTGCAGTTTAGATTGCACTTCGTTGGTAAATAAATTTGTTCTATTTGAGAAATACACTTCGTATAGAAAACGCCAATATTGGATTTAATTTACATTAAGTGAAAATAGAAAATAGAGTTAATTGCTTAAAGACCTGGTATATACTACATTTTTGAAAAACATTTCAAACAAAAATTGTTTATTATAAAAAGGGAACATGTTTTCTATTTACATTTTTTTTTCTATCTCTTACGATTTTAAAGAGAGGGATATTTTCCCTTCTGACAAGAGGAAACATGGGCCGATTTGGTCCCTTCACGAACTTCAAGTTCTGTGTGTGTGTTCTAGAACACACACACACACATAATTTTAGGTCATTATCTCTTTTCGTTTTTGCGTTTCGTGTCCACGGACGGATGGACGGGCGGACATGCGGAAATGAACCAAGAGGTCTTTTTACGAACACTTATATCAAAACTCCTTTTCTGCGAGCAATATTTTCAACAGTTATAAATTCGGGACTAAACGTAATACACACTTGTATAATGTATATATTATATATATACAGGGTGCTCCACTTCCTTCCATGATCCTCTCATTTTCCAACAACATCCAATAGTGGAGTACTTTTTGTATGTTGTGGGTTGGCTTGGATGTTATTTGTTATCTATAACACTGTTTATTTGCATATTGTGCTATTGTGGTGTGTTTTTAAACATAATAGTATTGTATACCCATTGCCTTAAATTTTTGGTCTGTTTCAAATTTTACACTATTAAATTATATTATATAAATATACATATACATATAAACGTATATACAATGAGCAGTCAGGCGTAAACGTCTGACAAACAAATACCTATCAGACGTAAACGTCTGACTCCTCATTTTACATAAGTTTATATGTATATTTATATAATATAATTTAATATACTGTAAATAGTATTTCGTGATAAACTTCACTGCTTCAACTTAGCGAATTTCCTTAAAATACATAAATTATTTTCTAGCGGTCACAATTTTAGTCTGATCAAAATGAAATGTCGTATATAATTTTAGTATTTGCAAGGCCAATTTTATTAGAAGAAAGTCATACGTGAAGGGGAAATGGGGGCATAAAGAAAGAAGAAAACACAAAATACAAAATATCTCTTTTAATATTAGAACAATCAAAAATGCGTAAGGAATAAAGTTGTAGAAAATCATGTTCGCTACAATTCATCATCTCATCATTTTTGCTCAAACTCTAATGTGTACAGAGATAGTGAGGAATTTAGTTTTCAATCTTAAACTGTCAATATTTCTGTAAATAATAGTGTAACAGAAAAAATGATAAGAAACAAAACTACAGTAAAAATTTAATACCTAAAACTTTACTTCTTATAAATTTTTCGATTTTTCGAATATTAAGGGAGATTTGTCAAATTTTGTGTTTCCCCCTCCCTCTAAACCCCCCTTTCCCCTCGTCAAATTTTACCCACTAACGAACTTGACCTTTTGAATACCAAAAGCGCTTCAAATACCAAATTTCATTCCGATAAAATTAAAACTGTGACCGCTAGAGTGATTACAGACACCTATATATATATGTATATATATAAATATACATATATATATATATATACATATATATATGTGTCTGTAATCACTCTGTCCAAAGATATATGTATATATATATATATATATATATATATATATATATATATAAATTTTACAGATGGTGATTTTTGACATCTACTAGGTAGGATCGATGGATATTTGAAGAAATTTTTGCGAAATTTTGACTTCGGTACGGGACCAATAGCTCTATTTCCTTTCAGAAAATTCGCTTAAACCAACCGTGCGTCATTTTTTTGGTTAACTATCCTCAATCAGTATTGCATGAGGTAATACAGCTGAGATTGTTTTGTTTCATTTGTCTATTAAGTGGCATATAACAATTATTTAAACTCAAAGTTTCCATTTTGCCCGCCTGAATCTCTACCATCGATTCTATCATTTTACTAAATTCTAATTCTGCTTCAATTGATCACAATTTCAATTTCTTTGTATATGCTATAACCATCTATATGTGAATATATATTCGCAAGGAATAAAAAACAACATATTTTTAAATTTCCAACATTCAAGTAAGTACTTGATAAACGTTTTACCAATAAAATATAGTAAATTCTTTTCATATCACAATTTGATTCAATGAATTGTGAATCCAAATTCATGGAATAGATCACCTTATTTTCTATATACACGAGTGGTCAAAGGTATTTGTTTGTATATGAATGACCGAGCACAACATATATAAAATGGTACGAATATATTACATCAACCAACGTCTTTGTGTTATATGAAACTAATAGTACGTGCAGTTTACATATTATCAGAAGAATTCATTTATTCATTTATTTAAAAATCAACTGTAAATTAAAAAAAAAAAGAACACCACTTTTACTGCCTATTTTACTGTTACTTATAGGAGATACCTACTATCAAATCTACATATTCACTACCGACATGTGTAGATAGATAACATACGTACGCATATTTAAACACAAACATCTAAATATAGTCTGTACATGAAAAATTATTTTAAATTCTAAAGAGATATTCGTGCACATATGTATGTCGATTTGTATTGAATAAAAATAAATCGGTTTATTATGCAGCCACGAATTATATCATTTATCTATTTATAGGGGTTTACGGAATATTTTGTAGAAAAAATTTAAAAAATAAAAATTTATAGTCAAAACACGCTTTTATTTTAATATGAACTAAAAAATGCAAAATAATTTAAAATAGAGTAAAGATATTGACACAAAATCAACTTTAATGTAAACAAAAGCATGCGATTATTATTTCAATGTAGATAATAATTCGGTCATCGCAGCTAAAAAAAAATAATAACCACCTCGGCTATTTCTTTTCTCAGAAGCTGTAATATGAAAAAAGTTGCATACAAAAATTGTTGGAATTTTTCTCGTAATTATTTTAAAAAAAAGTTATGCAACTATTTTGCTGTGGTTTCACAGCAATAAGATTTTTGTGTATGGTGCTCAAAAAAATTTTAATCCGCCACTGGAATCACCGTATACATTTGAAGAGGTATATTTTTATCCATTTTTTCATCAATAACGTTGACTGAAAGAATCCATTATATCCAACCCATAAACTGAATGTTATTTTAACGACAAATCTTGTGGAAACGAAAAAAAAAATTCACTAAAATTCTGTACAAAATTTATTACTTCAGACTCTTGTAAATGAAGTTATATATACCCAATAAAATATTTATTCCCCTTATATAAACACCACAAATATATTTTCTATCTGTTGATAAAATAATTCAATTTTTGATGTTTCCTTGGTTTTTTTTTTCGTGTGTAGATATAAAAACCAATCATTTATTAGAATTAAAAATTCATTTTTAATTATCTAAACGAGTTGCTCGTGTTTATACGAACGCACAAAAAAATTAATTGAAAATTTTCTGTAGTTATTCTCATTACCGAATGAAATGAAAGATAAATAAGGGAAAATATATTTTCTTCATTGTCTATGTTATATTGAAACGAAACCAAAAAAAAAAAAACAAAACTATTTGATTTTCTTGAATGAATGAATGATGATTCATTTAAGTTTACTTCATTTAACAACTTTTGTTTACCAAAGATGTGAATACAATTGTTGAAATAAAATACAGAGAAAAAGTACAATGAACTTTGTAGAGGTTGAATTAAGAATGGAAAAAAGAACAGAGTCTACAAAAAAAAAACATTGTCACCAAGTAAGTACTATGTACAACTAACTGGAAAAAAAAACATCAACTCTAAAAAATATATGACCAAAAGGACATAATTCTTTTTAACAACCCGAATAGAATTTCTTTTAGGGATCCGACAAGGACCTGATCAGGTAAACCTTATCACCTGACAAGGTCCACGGCACATACTAAGTATACTACTGCTTTGATACCACAATAAATACATTTGGTAAAATATATGAAAAATGTGCATGCGTGTACGCTTGAACGTGTCAAATAACTTTTTGTTGCAATGAGGTTATCCTCAGAAAAACCACAAATGAACCTGATCAAGATGACCCGATGTCAAATGTTTTTTTTGCAATCAGGTCGTCCTAAGAAGGACCTCAGATGAACCCGATCAAAAAAACCTGGTTACAAATCATAATTTTTTTAACAAGGCTACCCTGATGTGATCCTGATATGGAACTCGTCAGGTTTGCCTTATTTTAACCTGGAAAACCTTACTTTAACTTGATAAGGTCCAGATGGTACTTCAGGCAAATCAGGAAAAAATTCTAGTCAGAAAGTGTATCAAACAATATATTATCTTTTTTGAGTCAAAACGTAAATTTGAATTTTTATCTTGAGACATAAATCAATAATAATAATTCTGATTTTAAGTACAAAATAATTTTTAGATATACTAAAATTGAATTTTTTTTTTGGCAATTTAACTAATGTAGCACTTTTTAAGAAATGAGCAATATCAAAACTAAAAAATCTATTTCAAATATGATATAATTAAATTGTTTTTAATAAAGATTGGTTAACAAATCATTGTAATATTCAAAATTTTTTACCTTCTTCTTAAAATTATCTAAAAACTATAAAATTTAACTCTTACATGAGTAATTTTTATCTGCTCTTAACAAGTCTAGTAAGGATATTCTCTAAACTTAAGAATTTTTTTTTGCAAAACGATTAGAGCAACCACTAAATCTAATATTTGTCGAATGCAGTACCAAAAATTTGTATTTTGTTGGAGTTTATAAGATTTATGTAATTATATGTGATTATAAAGTCTAATAATCTTAACTAACTTGACCAGTTCAAGTAATGCTTAGTCAAAGCTATTGTAATATTCAAAAAAGCTGTGCATGGAGCTGGGTGGTTGCATATTTCATTCCAAGCTGCGGCAGTTTGTCAATTTAAAATGTGGCGGTTAATTGACTAAACTGACGCCTTGTGGACAAGGACAAAAGTACCCGGCTATGTTTTTGAAGAGTTTCTGCAGTTTCCTTTCAAGAAACCCAGACAAAGATTGACACAGTTCCTATCAAAGTCAGTTGCAGCCTCACAACCTACCAAATCCCTAGTCTGCACACAAATCCCTTGTACTCCAGTCTCATCCTTAATGTGCACTCCCGTTCAATAAAATTGAACTCTCTGTATAATAGTTCATTTATAAACAAAGATAAGTAGTATATATTTTAAGTGTGAAAAAAGAAATGGAAGTATAGTAAAAAACATTTACTACAAGAATAATCAAAATTATGAGAGTGATTCGGTTCAGATCTGCTCAATTTTATTGAACGGGAGTGTATAAGCACCACAATGGACCTGATGGTCTAAGTATGTCTCGTCCGGGACAGCTGCTACTTAACCAAACCCAAGTAGCGTAACTTTTTAGTAAAAGATAGTTAAAAAAATTTTTTTAGGTCAATAACTCCTCAGATTCTGTGAATATGAATCAGACAATGTATTCTGAATAAACGTCACACTATGTCAGAGAAGACTTCAATTTTGAAGTCCCAAACAGAAAACTGATCCATAACATGAACGTGTAATCGTAATACTGAATTTTGCTGTACTGAATTCAAGTATAATTTTCCAAAATCTTTTTGTATCCAATCGTTTCAACATTTTCTATCGAGAGTGTACAAGTACTATCATCCTTAGATAGTTATATGGGACTAGAATGGTATGCCGTAAACAGAGGACACTAGATATATACTTCCAGAACTGTTTAGATATACATATATAGTATACAGTTGTTATATAATCAAAGTCGTCTATCATGTCATAAAAAAGTGTACACCATTTCTTGTTAGTGGTTTCTTCCTTCTCTTTCTCGCTTTGCTTACTTGATATTCTGTGATTCGATGTTGTTGTTGTTTAGTAAAGAAAATTCATCAATCATATAAAAATTTTTGATAATATCAAAAGACATGATGCTGACATAGTTGCATTAAACTACTATTCTTATCACATACTACATAGTACATTTACGGAAGATTTTAACTTTACAATTTCGAAAAATATTTTGAAATACAACGTAAAAAATCCAATCCTTGTTTAAAAGACATAATGAATAATTAAAATTGAGCCATCATAATCTGCATTTTTAGCCAATAGTAGAAGAAAATTTAGCTATTATAAAAAATTTCGGAATAATTTCTTCAAAAGTTCGTCTACCTAGCAGATAAAAAAAATTCCATCTTTAAATTTACATATATATATATATATATATATATATATATATATATATATATATATATATATATATATATATATATATGTATATATATATATATATATATATGTATATATATATATATATATATATATATTTGGTATTTATGTATACATATTTGGTGCATTTGGTATTTGAAAGGCAAGTTCGTTAATGGGTAAAATCGGGGAAGTGGAAAGGTGGGTTTAGAGGCAGGAGGAAGCACAAAAATTAGCATGTCTCCCTTACTATTCGAACTATCGAAAAATTTGTAAAGTTCTAGGTACTTAGTTTTACTATAATTTTGTTTCTAATTATTTTTCTGTTACTAATATTAGCAGAAATATTTACAGTTTAAGATTGAAGGTTAAAATTCTAAATATCTCTGTTCACATTAGAGTTTAAGAAAAATGACCGGGCAGTGAATTGTAGCAAACATAACTTTCTACAACTTTGTTCGCCAAGTAGCCGCGCTTGTTAAGGCGTTGTCTCTACTTGGAACTGGGTTATGGGTTCGAATCCCGACACTGGCAGTTTGTCAATTTAAAAAAAATTTGGGGCGATTGAGTGACTAAACTGTCGGCGTATGGACAAGAACGAAGTAACCGGCTATGCTTGTGAAGGTTTTCTGCAGTTTCCCTTCACGAACTCCAGATAAATATCGGCATAGTTCCTATCAAAGTCGGCTGCAACCGCACACCTACCAGTTCCTAGTCTGCATACGAATTCCTGATCCTCCACTCACATCATAAAAATGTAAAAGTAAAAATTAATAAAGGTTGGAAAATAATGATGTGGATGGCCTCTGTTATAGACCGTCGTGTCTCAAAAACGGAGGTTAAACCCCATTATTATTATTATTACAACTTTGTTCCTTATACATTTTTCGATTATTCTGATATTAAGAGAGATATTTAATATTTTGTGTTTTCTTCTTTCTCTATGCCCCTCTTTCCCCCTGATCTATGCCATTTATTAATAATCAATTACGAAATTTAATTTTGATTAGACTGTAATTGTGGCAGCTAGAGAGTAATTGATGTATTCTAAAGAAATTCGCTAAGTTGACGCGGCTCCTGCATAACGAATTTTGTTTCTTTCTCTAAACGCTCCTTACCCTTGATCGATTATATTCATAATGGATCTTGAACTTGAAATAATAAAAGTATATCAGATTCGAAGACATATGTACTTATTTATATATGTGTCTGTAGCCTCTCTAGCTGTCACGGATCGTCATGAACATTAAAGTAAATTCTGAGAAAATAGTTGCTCCTGCGTAACGAATGTTTTCGTTTCAAAATCGTGTCTTCATTAGCGTTTTACTCATTCTTATTATCGGTACCATTCCATTGAATCTTCACAATTTTTTTCTAATTTGAGTTTTCAGATTATCAGTTTTTCTGGGTCGATAATACAGCAACCAGAAAGGTGGGGTTTTCCATTAAAAAATCTTTGGAATTGACTAATCAAGAACTACATATTTTCCATTTTCAATTTGTTTGTCATTTTTATGAAGAAATTTTATTGAAGTTTGCAGATAAAACTGTCTCTGGCACCTATACTAATATGAGATGAGATGATATATGCTCATATTAAATTCATATATTTTTGTCTCATGTGATTGATATATAAAAAATCTGGATTTTAAGACATCCAAGTTAATCGAATAATATTTGTAAAATGGTAATAATTTACGTATAATATTTTTAAATAGAATAAATTTAATTAAACATATACACCGTAATGAGGTGTTTTTCGGAAAGTACACCTGATACAGTGATTATAAAATTCAAGTTCAATTTATTCACCTTCACCTATTGTCCGCCACGCCCAATCACTATTTTTTGTACTCTCTTGCAATTGATAAATCACAAAAGCTGTTATGCATTAGATAATTATTTTAACGATTAATAATAATTATACCAATTATACCAACTTATGATAGTCCAAAAAACTCCATTCATCAAAAGAAGATAGATAGATAGATTGTAGCGGCTGCCCTGGACGGGCTACACTCTGACCACAAGTGATGCCTAAGGATGTGAGGATGTGAGTGGAGTGGAAGGAATTTTTGTGTGTAGACTAGGAATTGGTAGGATGTGCGGCTGCAGCCAACTCTGATAGGAACTATGCCGATATTCATTTGGAGTTCGTGAAGGAAACTACAGAAAATCTTCACAAGCATAGCCTTTTACTTCGTTCTTGTCCATACGCCGACAGTTTAGTCAATTAACCGCCCTTTTTTTTTAATAATTGACAAACTGCCGGTGCGGGATCCGAACCCATAATCTCCCAGTCCCCAAGTAGACATAACGCCTTAGAGCGCTCGGCTACTTGATCTGATAATCAAAAAAATATAGAACACTAGTTTATACGTGCCTGCTTCGCTGAGCATATTCAAAAATTTTACTAATAATGTATGGTTTTTAATACTACCTGCTCAGTAGTATTTACGACTTCCGTAACGGAAAACGTGACAGCTCAGCTAGTACCGATGGACGCTCTATCTATTAGTGCAAGATTGAATAAAATCCAGATTATAGACTTAAAAAAGCGCTATCAATTAGGCAGAAAGGGCAGAGTAAAATGGGCAAAACTGTCTATCTTCGAAACCCTAAGAGATATAACAAAAATACAATAACAAAAAATCTTTTTCATTTTAAAATAAGCAACTTTTGTATGAGAAACTTTTCCATAAACTCAGTATATACTGGGTACTCAAACAGTTAGCTCTATTAGTTGTTAAAATACTTGTTAGAACTCTCTTCTCCTTGTTTCAGAGTATAACGAGAGAAAAATGACCACACTTGTTCCTTCAAATATTAGAGTAATAGAAAAATAGATTGCAGTTTAGATTGCACTTCGTTGGTAAATAAATTTGTTCTATTTGAGAAATACACTTCGTATAGAAAACGCCAATATTGGATTTAATTTACATTAAGTGAAAATAGAAAATAGAGTTAATTGCTTAAAGACCTGGTATATACTACATTTTTGAAAAACATTTCAAACAAAAATTGTTTATTATAAAAAGGGAACATGTTTTCTATTTACATTTTTTTTTCTATCTCTTACGATTTTAAAGAGAGGGATATTTTCCCTTCTGACAAGAGGAAACATGGGCCGATTTGGTCCCTTCACGAACTTCAAGTTCTGTGTGTGTGTTCTAGAACACACACACACACATAATTTTAGGTCATTATCTCTTTTCGTTTTTGCGTTTCGTGTCCACGGACGGATGGACGGGCGGACATGCGGAAATGAACCAAGAGGTCTTTTTACGAACACTTATATCAAAACTCCTTTTCTGCGAGCAATATTTTCAACAGTTATAAATTCGGGACTAAACGTAATACACACTTGTATAATGTATATATTATATATATACAGGGTGCTCCACTTCCTTCCATGATCCTCTCATTTTCCAACAACATCCAATAGTGGAGTACTTTTTGTATGTTGTGGGTTGGCTTGGATGTTATTTGTTATCTATAACACTGTTTATTTGCATATTGTGCTATTGTGGTGTGTTTTTAAACATAATAGTATTGTATACCCATTGCCTTAAATTTTTGGTCTGTTTCAAATTTTACACTATTAAATTATATTATATAAATATACATATACATATAAACGTATATACAATGAGCAGTCAGGCGTAAACGTCTGACAAACAAATACCTATCAGACGTAAACGTCTGACTCCTCATTTTACATAAGTTTATATGTATATTTATATAATATAATTTAATATACTGTAAATAGTATTTCGTGATAAACTTCACTGCTTCAACTTAGCGAATTTCCTTAAAATACATAAATTATTTTCTAGCGGTCACAATTTTAGTCTGATCAAAATGAAATGTCGTATATAATTTTAGTATTTGCAAGGCCAATTTTATTAGAAGAAAGTCATACGTGAAGGGGAAATGGGGGCATAAAGAAAGAAGAAAACACAAAATACAAAATATCTCTTTTAATATTAGAACAATCAAAAATGCGTAAGGAATAAAGTTGTAGAAAATCATGTTCGCTACAATTCATCATCTCATCATTTTTGCTCAAACTCTAATGTGTACAGAGATAGTGAGGAATTTAGTTTTCAATCTTAAACTGTCAATATTTCTGTAAATAATAGTGTAACAGAAAAAATGATAAGAAACAAAACTACAGTAAAAATTTAATACCTAAAACTTTACTTCTTATAAATTTTTCGATTTTTCGAATATTAAGGGAGATTTGTCAAATTTTGTGTTTCCCCCTCCCTCTAAACCCCCCTTTCCCCTCGTCAAATTTTACCCACTAACGAACTTGACCTTTTGAATACCAAAAGCGCTTCAAATACCAAATTTCATTCCGATAAAATTAAAACTGTGACCGCTAGAGTGATTACAGACACCTATATATATATGTATATATATAAATATACATATATATATATATATACATATATATATGTGTCTGTAATCACTCTGTCCAAAGATATATGTATATATATATATATATATATATATATATATATATATATATATAAATTTTACAGATGGTGATTTTTGACATCTACTAGGTAGGATCGATGGATATTTGAAGAAATTTTTGCGAAATTTTGACTTCGGTACGGGACCAATAGCTCTATTTCCTTTCAGAAAATTCGCTTAAACCAACCGTGCGTCATTTTTTTGGTTAACTATCCTCAATCAGTATTGCATGAGGTAATACAGCTGAGATTGTTTTGTTTCATTTGTCTATTAAGTGGCATATAACAATTATTTAAACTCAAAGTTTCCATTTTGCCCGCCTGAATCTCTACCATCGATTCTATCATTTTACTAAATTCTAATTCTGCTTCAATTGATCACAATTTCAATTTCTTTGTATATGCTATAACCATCTATATGTGAATATATATTCGCAAGGAATAAAAAACAACATATTTTTAAATTTCCAACATTCAAGTAAGTACTTGATAAACGTTTTACCAATAAAATATAGTAAATTCTTTTCATATCACAATTTGATTCAATGAATTGTGAATCCAAATTCATGGAATAGATCACCTTATTTTCTATATACACGAGTGGTCAAAGGTATTTGTTTGTATATGAATGACCGAGCACAACATATATAAAATGGTACGAATATATTACATCAACCAACGTCTTTGTGTTATATGAAACTAATAGTACGTGCAGTTTACATATTATCAGAAGAATTCATTTATTCACCGTAGATTTCAATTTTGTTGATGTATAATGAAATTTTCATATCTGTGTAATCAAATATGAACGGTTTTATCTTTTTGTATTTTGTTTTTTTTTTTTGTTAGTATTAAATTGTACAAGATGATTTGAATTGTCTAGGAAAAGAAGTACAGTGAAAATAATTTAATTAGTATACGTCAGGGGTGGCCAACTTTTGTTAGCCTTAGCCTTAGCCTTAGAACTACTTTTTATCTAAAAAATGTGTCTGAAACTACCTGTATATCCACCTACGTAAAAAACAACATAATTCACGGGCCGAAATTAGTACAAATTAGCTACAGATAAAGACAGATTTAGAATTTATTTTATTTCCGAGAAATAAATGGGAAGACTGAGTTTGCCTGACTCTATGTGGAGTTTCTACCAAGGCAGAAACTCCTTTGTATATTCTTTTTACACGGAGGGTTTGGGCGCGACGCTCCAAACTAATGCTCCCGACGCGCGATTCAGGAGTGTTGCTCTTTATGTTGTCGTGGTATCTTGGCTCTCGTTATTCCTTAAAGAAGAGCTGCCCGAACCTGCAACAGATTCCGATACTCGACAAAAAAAAAAAATTATATTAGTAAAAAGTTTTACTAAATATTTTCCAATTGGAACGACACGTACGTGTTTTTTTAAAGAAAAAAAAAATTAAATTAAACAAAATTTTTACGAAACAAAAGCCTGATTTTACTTGCTTTAAAAAAAAATGTGAGTCCAATTTCTTTTTCAACAATTTTTTCTTCTTAATTTTTCAATACAGTGTCAATTTACAAACTTTGAACTACTTGTACAAATGCCAAATTTAAACTTAATCTTTATCGAATACACTTTATACTTTAACTATATACTTTACACGAATGTTAATTTTTAACTTTGAACCGATCAACCAACAGTCAATTATATACTGATTTTGATTAGCACTGGTCGCGCCTTTTTATGCCCGCCATCGATCTTTCTAGAACATGGTTGTTTTGAAGAAATATTTTTTTGAAAATATATTTTTGCATGGAGGTTTCTCGAATAATTTAGTTTATCAACAACCATGGGCATATTCGTAGGTTCAGATTATTTATAAAATTAATTTAAAATTATGATGCTTCTCCAAGGTTTGAACCATAATCACACCCCACTTTTAGCGAATTTCCTGAAAGGAAATAGAGCTATTGGTCCCGTACCGAAGTCAAAATTTCGCAAAAATTTCTTCAAATGTCCATCGATCCTACCTTGTAGATGTCAAAAATCACCATCTGTAAAATTTATATATATATATATCTATGGACATATATATATATATATATATATATATATATATATATACATATATATATATATACATATATATATATGTGTCTGTAATCACTCTAGCGGTCACAGTTTTCATTTTATCAGAATGAGATTTGGTATTTGAAGCGCTTTTGGTATTCAAAAGGCCAAGTTCGTTAATGGGTAAAATCGGACCAGGGGAAAGGGGGGTTTAAAGGGAGGGGGAAACACAAAATTTGACATATCTCCCTTAATATTCGAAAAATCGAAAATTTTATAAGAAGTAAAGTTGTAGGTATTAAGTTTTACTGTAATTTTGTTTCTTATCATTTTTTCTGTAACCCTAATATTTACAAAAATATTGACGGTTTAAGATTGAAAATTAAATTCCTCAATATCTCTGTACGCATTAGAGTTTGAGTAAAAATGATAAGGTGGTGAATTGTAGCAAACATGATTTTCTACAACTTTGTTTCTTACGCATTTTTCGATTGTTCTAATATTAAGAGAGAAATTTTATATTTTGTGTTTTCTTCTATCTTTATGCCCCCCTTGCCCCTTGACGTAAGTTATTTATTAATAAAATTGGCCATGCAAATACTAAAATCAGATACGACATTTCATTTTGATCAGACTAACATTGTGACCGCTAGTGAGTAGTTTATTTATTCCAAGGAAATTCGCTAAGTTGAAGCAGCTCCTGCGTAACGAATTTTTTTTTATTTTTAACGGTCCACTTAGTGCACGCGACCACTGCTAATTCAAATTTATACACAAATTTTTCGATACATAGATTATTCATAATAACATAATAACAAGCTTGTTTTTTGAGTTATGTACGTATTTATCAAAAACTTGATTAGAAAAAACTTGTAAGTCGAAACTAGATTATTTCGTTTTTGCATTTAAAAAAAAACTCCTTTTTCTAAGGAGAAAAATATTTTCTCTTAAATATTTTTCGTAATATTTTTCTTAATATCTTTTCTATTTGATAATTAAAATATGTGCTGGATCCAGAAAAATTATTCTCAATAATTTTCAATACAATGTCTACCACACTCCAACCTTACGCTCCAGGCCTGCCAAGAGCATCGGTTTGGAGCGTATGTGTAAACCGACCTATTTCCATGCTTACACTTAAGATCATACTATGATTACGCGCCTATCATTCCAAATCACCTTAAAATGTAAGAGAAGTAACAGAACTAACAGAATAGCTCAACTCAATATGAACTTCCATACTGGAATGTCGTAAGTCTACTTCTTGTTGACTTTATCTTTAATAAACATTTATCTTTCACACTAGGATTGAAAAAATAGTAGATTACATGAATTAGTTACATATCCCAAAATTTTAAATGATATTTTCCGCATAACGTATAGATTTAAAGCCTTCATTGTCTACCTACATATAGTTGGTTTATACTTTTAAGAGATAAACTTTTAATATTTGTGTGAACTATATATGAAAGTTTATTATTGTAAATATTGTGTGGTTTTATTTACAGTAAACCACTATCCTTCAACACAACTCAATGTTGCTGTTGCTTTGGTCAATAACAACATTTAATAAAGAGGACCTACTTTTGGATTTTATTTTAGTTTACTAATTTATTTCATGAAATATTTTATTCAGCTTTATTACACGACTTGAAATGAAAATATAATATTTGTCATTTTTGTATTGCACGTCATTGGTAGAAAACCAAAAAATAGAAAGAAAGTAAGGTATATAATTTTCTCAGTGTTTCCACTATCTTATTTCAATTAATTTATTGCCATTTATTTTTAGTTCTAACGATATAAGAGATTGTCCAGCCTTTTGAGAATCCAATCAAAAATGATAAAATACAGTATGATAAATTCACTTATTACATCTACGCCAATTATCTAGCCAATTAAGATATCTAGTATAACATAGATAGTGGTTTAACATTTATGATATGGTATACCATATGTTGTACTATGTAAGACTTGTATTGAAAGTGATGAGTCATTATTTTTGGTTCCACAACAAGAAATATCTCGAAAAGTTTTTCTGTTAAAAAAAAGGGTTGTACCCAAACCATTAGCGTATTGCATACCCGATAGTCTCAACTTTGATAGTGAATATCTCGTAATTGTCTAAATACCCGGTAGGAAAATAACTAATAACTGAGCATATGGTAACCGGGTATAACTAAGTGTAAATCCGGTATATGCTGAGTTTATGAAAAGAAGCTTTAAACAAAAGATGTTTATTTAAAAAAAAAGATCATTTTTTGCTAATTCAAGCCGGGTAAACTCGGTCTGACTTTACCCATTCACGAACTAGATCTTATTTTTAAGCTCTGGAACACACACACACAATTTCAGCTGATCATCTGTTTTTGTTTTAGAGTTATCGAGTTTACAGACCGACGGATATGCGGAAATGGACTAATTAGGTCATTTTATGAAAATCAATACCAAACATTTTTTTTAACCCTCAATATTTTCAATCGTTACAAACTCGGGAATAAACTTAATATATCCTTGTATATATGATTCATACCAGGTATAATAAATATAGGAGTGACTATCTTAAATAGTTTTCTCAACACAGTAGTTTTTTAATAAACCCCATTCAGGTTTTTTTTTGTTACAATTTAGACTATTACTATGTTAAATAACAGCTTCAACCAGCCAGCAATGCTTGTGTGACCATACAATGTTAATACATGTATGTCTGTATATTATGTATGTTACAGAAGTATACATACATACGTTGTTGAAAACATTTGAAACCACCAAACTATGAAATAACATTGCAGCGGCATCATACATATACAAATTGGGTAGCCTATAGGTATAACACAAACATCTATGAATGAATCTTCTTCATATCACATAGGTATATGTTACTATGTACGAGTATGTGAGTGTGTGTATACTATACATATAATAATGTCTAGTGAATTTCAAATGTGTTTACACTCGCTTGCATATCATGCTTGACTCGTAATATGGCTACTGTATGCATCCTAGCATTTACTGAGAGTATATTAAAATTTGATGCAATGAATTATACGAATCAGACCAGAAACTATCAACGGTAGCCTTTTATCCACCAAAAAGATGAATCATATCTCGATAAAAAAGAAACTTTCCAGAACATTTCGCGGTACTTAATAATAATAAACGTTCGCCATCAAATACGGTGCTTGGCCAAGGTTTAAATCTGTGACCAACTCTATCCATGATTCTCCTTCTTCTCTTCCTCCGCCGCAAGATGTTCTTCGGTCTTCCTTTTGAGCCCTGCGGATTACTACCTAGTGCATGTAGGGCAAAGCTTTTTTTGCTGCAACGCAGGGTATGCCAAATCCATCCCCACTTTTTACGAAGAATTTCTATTGCTATGGGTGATTTTATGTATCTGGGTATATGGATACATGGGTGTTTGATCTATGTATCTTATCTTGCTTGATTGTTTTTCACATGTTGCATCCATAGAGGAAAACAATTTGGACAGAAAAGTCCGAAGAGCTAAGTACTTAATAATTGTATAAAAGCTATTTTTATTTACAAAAGTTAATAAGTAGTTAAAAAATTAATAAAAAGGGTACAGTTTATTCGAATTGGGATATGCAATGTTTACTAAAAAACGTAAATATAACAGACTAGCTATCCCCCGCGACTTATATGAAAGCTAAAAATATATGTATTGATGAAAATAATAATAATAATCACGCTATATGATATATGTATCCAATCTATTTTTTCTTCCGACTTACTTTACAAATTAAAATAAATAAAATAAAATAAATAAAATTAAAATAAATTTAAAAAAATAAAAAATAAATTATTTAAAAAAAAAATGTTCCTTCAACCGAATTTGAACCAGCGACCTACGAATATCTATATGTATTGAATATATTTTTTCTTCCGACTTATTTTACAAATATCAATATTTGAGGCTAACTAAGAATTTTAACGTAATGCTAGATGGCCTATAGCCTTCCTCATGAATGAGGCATTCCAGAGATTAGGGCGTTGTTTTACTTTTATTTGATTGAAATTGTTTTTGAAATCTACTATCTTTGGGTCGTAGTTTGTAAATTTCACTTTGCTGAGACGATTATTCTTACCATTTTTCTGTTATGTGTCACATTAAGCCGCAGTATCCAATACTAGGATGGTACCCAACCTTAATTTTAATTAAATTTAACCAAATATTACCCAAAACTAAGTAATTATCTGTATTACGGTACAATGTCTGACCTCTGAATGCGTATATTTATATCTTTTCTGGTCAAATAATTATGACAGACTGAAAATTTCAAAATATATTGGAAATTTTTTTATTTGAAAATACACACAGAAAAAAATGTGATTTATTTGGCCGTAAAATTCTAGTGATATTTTAGAGTCCGTTGACCAGAAAATCGTAATTAAAAGCAAAACATGTTCAACTTAAAATATTAACTATTGAAAAGGACTACATCCTTATAATGAACGATAATGCTACCTTCATTATTTTACAAACTCTTTAATATATATTTATATTTAGTATAATCTTCAGTCATCCACGTCTGTTTTCATCATCATAAACTATTATATATTTCATTTTTGTTATATATTACTTACATCATCTATCTACTGATGATGATAACGTCGGTGGTCATACATCTACTTCTACTGCTATTATTAACAACATCTACACCTGCCTTTCATATCCAGTTTTGTTTCAATAATGAATCAACTACATATGCTGTGTTGTTACAGTGCACAATAAGACAATAAGAATGTCGACGTGTTCTTACGGGTTAATAAAAATATATTCCATAGGAAATTTATTCGTATGCCGGCAGCGAGAGCACTCGGCGACTCATTCGTAAGGCCAAGGTCCGCGAGTGGAGCCTTGTATGTTCTCGCCGAGTGTCCAGCCGACAATACAGTCCTCGTCCGTGTTGACAATATGGCTTGCCCAGAAATTACATTGGTATACCTAAACAGGTACATTGTAGCCAATTTCCTGAAAGGAAATAGGGCTATTGGTCCCGTACCGATGTCAAAATTTCGCAAAAATTTCTTCAAATGTCCATCGATCCTACCTAGTAGATGCCAAAAATCACCATCTGTAAAATTTATATATATATATATATATATATATATATATATATATATATATATATATATATGTATATATATCTATGGACATATATATATATATACATATATATATAAATTATTATATAAGGGGAAAGGGGGGTTTAGAGGGAGGGGGAAACACAAAATTTGACATATCTCCCTTAATATTCGAATAATCGAAAAATTTATAAGAAGTAACGTTTTAGGTATTAAATTTTACTGTAGATTTGTTTCTTATCATTTTTTCTGTTACACTAATGTTTACAGAAATATTGACGGTTTAAGATTGAAAACTAAATTCCTTGATATCACTGTACACATTAGAGTTTGCGCAAAAATTATAAGCTTATGAATTGTAGCAAATTTGATTTTCTACAACTTTATTCCTTACGCGTTTTTCGATTGTTCTAATATTAAGAGAGATATGTTATATTTTGCGTTTTCTTCTTTCTTTATACACCCCCACACCCCATTCCCCTCGACATATGTCATTTATTAATAAAATTGGACTGGCAAATATTAAAATCATATACGTTGAGAGTTGAATCGAACGTAGAGTGTACTGAGGGTGCACACACTCGCCACTCGCAGATAACACTGTCCATGAGGGGAGGGTGTGGGTGAAAGAAAAATGTAAACACAAAAAAGTATGTTTTTTTTTTAAATAAACAACTTTTGTTTGAAGTTTTTTTTTCATAAACTGCATAGTTATGCCGCAATTTCAGCTCAAAAATTAAAATAAACAGTTTACGCATTGATAATGAACTCTGTATATACCGGTTAAATAATAGTGTCTGTAATTAGATTTACATGACCGTTACAAAATAAAAATTTTTATACAACGTTGTTTACACTAGTGTGAAAGCTGTGAGAGTGTACTTTATTTGAATTGCTATTATCTTTGCTAAGAGGTATTATTTCCTCTTTTTTTAGTAAATGACTATTAGAAAACAAAGAAAGAATCTCTGGTAACACGATTTTTCTATTAATGTCTATTTAACCCTCTATTTAGTATTGAATTTTCAAAATATACACTTTTTTAACACCATAAAAAGAAACATGCGCTATAGAGAATGTGTAATATATTAAACAGAATAGAACTAAACAAACTCGCGTAAAATATAGCGTCATTTACGTGTAAAAATAATTCATTGAAGTATGAACCTATTTTCTGCTTGTGCTGTATAAGGGATGTCCCAAAAACCTAGAAATTTTCGGATTTTGCTCAGTTTCACACTAATAAATCCTAAACGATGCTTCTAGGAAAATTAATCTTTTATAAATTAAAGGACACTAAATTCTTCGTCGAAGGAGTACCACAACTAAATAATTTGGTCAAGTGTGTGCAAACTTCAATAAACGTTTTTTTTAAATGTAAAGCAAGACACAAAAACCGTTTCCAGCTTTCCAGGAATGAAGTAGCCTACACCTCCTTTTGCCGTGAATACGTCTTTAAATTCAAAAAACAGATGATAACAAAATCGGGGGATACAGTTTGGTGTTGCTGCTAAATATCTATCATCAACATCTAAAATTTGATTACACCCCTCGATAGCTAAAGGATCAAATAATTCGTTACGCTGAGTGAGAACTGTAACGCATCGTGTGCTGCGGTAGGGGAAACGCTGCCATTTTGAGGTCGTTTCACTGCGTCACATAATTTCCGTTTAGTGTAAGTTTCGACTCGGAGAAGCTACGTTCGCTTCAGCTTCAATCGTCAGCTCTCGTCAAAATCTATCGATTGCGTATATAAAACTATAGTGTGAAATAGTTATAGTGAATATATATGGTGTTAAATTAAAAAATTAAAATAAATAATGAAATGTCGGCCTATACACTCGTCGAAAAGCCATTTCAAAATATATAGATCGTATACGGTTGGAAAGCGCTTATCAAGAGCAAACCAGGGATACTTCATTACGTTACCCGTTACCCGTTACGTACACGTATTTACTTAACAGCCACACCCCTTTTTTGTCTTATTAGGCTTTGCCCTAATAGTATAATCGTTTTTATACTAGGAATATATCCAAACTTGGAAAAATTAGTGATATCACTTCAAAAATATGTAACACGAAAAAGTTCCTGCATATACTTCAAAAAAATTAATGACATCTACTTGAGGGGCAAGCTATATTGTCAATGATTTCTTAGTATTTGACTCTGAAAGTTTCCAAATATTTTTATAACAATAGCTAGAAGCTCCTAAAATATCACTGCTTTTTTTAGAAAATATATAAGATTAATTTCCTGCTGTAATAGATTTTACAGATTTGATTTTAAAAACATTGTGAGAATTGAGGGTTAAATTATAAAACTACTTCCATTAAAAAAAACGCAATAACATTTTACTACAGCCAACATGTCAGTGAACTTCTGTAACGCATCTATCTACGTTATTACGGACTATGCCAACGGCAGTATCATTTACTGATATGCATTCAGTATCCATCCACTCTTATTTATCACTACCCAGTAATACGACTCTCAAAAAAAAAAACTCGACTCTCAAGAAACTTTTCAAATAATATGATAGATTATAAAATAAAACATATATATTTTAATAACATTATATGGGTTAATGTTTTAGAAAATGTGCCCTAAAATCGTTGACAACTAATAAAAAACTAGTCAGTCCTTTGCTTCTTGTATTTATTTTGATGATGATGATGACTAGGGAGATGAACACCATCGACCACCAGAGTACCCTAGTGCATAGGTGGGCAGGAGATGACTCGGCCAAGCTCTGAGTGAGAGGTAGGGAAGAGAGATAGAGTTAATACAGGGTAACCTACCAATTATTAATATTTTCTTTTTTTAATTAAAACATTTTCTGAAAAAAATATAATAATACCAAATCTTTTTTATGGTCACTATTATACAAAGTAAATAATACAAGCAATCATTCAATACATACTCTGGAATTTTGGGCTGGTAATTAGGGTCATTAAATGTACCTTTTTAGTATATATCATATTTGTGTATGAATAAAATAAAAATATATAAAAAATATATATAAATCTTTTGAACCTTTAAGTTTACCGCTGGACCATTGTAATAAAAGAGGGAAATTTTTGCAAAGGATAATTTAAATAGAATTAAAGTTTTGGAAATTCCAAATGATTTGTCTAAATATTTTACTATTCATATCCGAGAACTAATAAAGAATTATTTACCTGATTTAATTATTTTTCCTTCGTATGGAGTATGCTCAGTATAGTGTCATGGAAATTTGATGAATTAAGTTAAATTTTACATAAAGTGGGAATTTGAGTTCTTCGAGTTTGAATTGAAAAAGTGAAAAGTACTATTTGTAGTAATGGAAATTATTTTTCGCATAATTTGTTTTTCAAAAAAATAAAAGTAGTGAATTTAATAATGGAGAAGACATCGCAAGCAGTCTTGGATAAGTTCAGATTATTATTATTATTATTATTGTTATTATTATCATTATCATTATTGTTATTATTATTATTATTATTATGTTTTTTGGTGTATCTCTCCATACTGTAAAAGATATTATTTAAACAATAAATATTTTATAAAACTATTTCTAAATTGATTGAATAAATTATTGGGCAATAATCGGTAGGACAACCTGTATTGAAACATCGTTCCGTCTTGCTTCAAAACATACCTTCTTTACTTACTCTCACCCAGCTTATGGAGAGCTCGTAAGGCTCAGACGAGCTGTCTGTGCCCACCTCTGCGGCCTAGTGTGGTATGTGTAGATGATTCTCTGTGTATACATATACATACATATATATGTCATGCCAGTCACGTGCTGGTATTTCTGATCATTATGTACGTTTGTCAAGGAAGGAAAGTTGAAAATGACTAGACAAAGACAGGCATGTAGTGTGAGAAACTTGACAAAGACGAAGATAAACAATATATAATGCAAAAAGGGTGTATATGCTGTGTATGTGTGTATGAATGTGTACGTATGTTTGTATGTTGAGAAATTCTTCTTTGCGTGTACAAAACTAAAGATTCGGAAATGAGTAGAACGTTGTATGAATACCAACTATAAATATATAACAACGTACCTCTAAGTATTTTATGAGAAATGTGTGTTGAATGGTTTTCATATATAAAACTCTACACGCTGGGATATGTTGGTTAGATGTAAGAAGGGTCACAAAAGTAGCATTCTCTTCTCAAAATTTTATAGCTGATTTGTACCGTATTTATATTGTTTAAGAGAAAATGCTTCGGACAAAAGTTGTTTAGTATAAAAACACTAACAACTTTTATTCGAAACATTTTCCCAAAAATCGAATGAATAGGACGCAAATCGTTTATACAATTTTCTAAAAAAGAATGCTAATTTAGTGGCCCTTAGTACTTACTGATAGAGCACTGTTGGATATGTGCTAGGAAAACTATAACTCTATGAATTGTGTTAATTTTAAGCCTATTTTATATGTTTTCATTTTGATGTGACATTTATGCAAGGAATTTTTTTTAAATAACACCAACACAATGAAGTGATTCATTTTTTGGTAGCTACAATGTTTACGATGATGACACAGGTAAACAACAGCTTCAAACTTATTTTGTGTCGGGAAGAGCCGGGAAGATATTTTATAATATATTATTATTTTGCATTTTGAATAACACTTCCCAACGCTTCCACCTCTTTAAATCCGTACATCAACTAGGAGCTGATGCGACCTTTAAACGGTTGAACTGATTTTCATCAAACATTGATGGTAAGAACCTTCATTATTAATCCAGCCTTTAAATAAAAAATCAACATCCGTTAGAGACCATCCGTGAGAGACCTGAGATACTACTCTTGTATTGTAGCAACTTGTAAGTTTTCTATCATGTGACCTCGTCTCGCTTTTACAGTCAAAAACCATAACTACACTTGCATGTAGTATCTAATTGCTAGATAAACATAGTATAAAAGAAGACTAAATAAATAGTTTGGAGGAATCAGATGTAATCTAATCGATTAAATTTTTAAGTTATCTAGTAGCATTTAGGTTCTGACGCTATTTTATGATTTTCCCTGATTGAGAGTAAAATTTTTTTCGAAAAATCTTTTGACAGTATTTAAGGTTTAGCATATCATTGGCCTGTTTTGATTGTGGACCAAGATGATCAATTTTCAAAAACAGCAACGCGTTTAGTATTTCTAGATGTAAACTAGACTGAAACACAGAATATAAAGTTTCGATACCTATTTTATAGTAATAGCATATACTATAAGCAGGTTATATTCAAGATAGCTAACTATACCTATTACTAAGTCTAGCACACAAATGTACGTACCTATATAATAGATAGTATGCGGATGGATACACGAAGGTTGTTGTTCTCTCTTTATATCAACGGTAATATCCAACGTGTTTGCGTCAACACGTATTCTATAAACCTCACTTATTGCTAACAACTTTAATTCCAATTCGTACTAACACACAATCTTTGAAACTAATCATGTGTGCGCTAGCTTTTATTAAAATTTCATTTTGTTGACGATAAATTATATCAACGTTAGCTCTATTTTTTTTTCTTTATTAATTTTATTTGATTTGGTTCTGATCGTATTGATTACATTATATAAGAGCTTAATAAATAATTAATGAATTTATGTCACTGATTCATTTCACGGACTGTTATTTATTACAGCTGAAGTTCGTTCTCTAAATCAACGGTATAACCACGCTCTATTTCGATATCAAATTTCAATAACTAGATTCAACAAATAATATCAATAACTTGATTATGTAAGATGATAAATTATTATATTTGAATCATTAATAATTATAATACATTTAATAAATTAGAAAACAAATTGAAAGATATAAATTATCTTTATTTAAAATATTAAATAAATGTTTATGATGTTTGTTGATAATTACCAAGGTAATTTATAATAACAATTACCGTGGTAACTTGGGAACGATATAGTTGAGGAGCTATGGTTTCTAACAACAAATTATAGCACGTTGATGTAAAAATAAAGGTGAATCACCAAATAATACAAAAACATAGTTCTAACCGTAATTTTGACAAAAAAAAATATAAAACTTAAAAAAAATTTTATTTTCGATTTTATAGAAATTTTCTCATCATATTATTCAATTACTTACTTTTGATTGTAGGAAATTTTTGATTGGTTACAACTTTAACCACTATAAGAACTCCATTTTTCCATCAAACAAAAATTTTAACACATCTTAAGATACAAATCCTGGGTTTTAATACATCTGAGGTAATATCTTCACTAAGCAACATACTCGCAAAGTGTTATAAAATCTGTCAAGCTTTATCAAAATCTGCGAAAGATTGTTTATGATATAAATGAAAAACTTCTTTTTTTTTTATACTTCAAGGCCTGTTTGAAGATTAAATACCCTGTATCTTTAAAATAAAGCAATCTAGAACTCTTAAAATAAACCAAGGAACATCTTGTGTATTATATTACGCATATGATAACACTGAGAATGGTTCAACTAGTTAAAATGTTTTACAAGGGAATGTACTTGCGCGTAAAATTTTAACTTTATAAGGAGATTTTTCAGAGAGATGATACAGATCTATCATTTTTAAAACGTAAGTTTAGTATATTTGAAAAAAATTTCGATAATATTGACTGTAAAAAATCATTATGATTAAGACTTAAATAATAATTTTCAATTAGTTCTAAAATATTTCTTTCTAACTGAAAGTTTTCAAATTTAACTTACCGAAGAAAGTTTTGTCTAAAACAGGATTGTGATTTAACAGCGGTGGCCATTAAAAAAGGATTTAGTTATATATAATTTTCGATATCGGTATTGAACTACTTAAAACTTTGTAATTTCTTATCAATTTTAAACTCAAATATGTTTTATAGTTTAGCGTAGATTATTAGAAATAGAAATATAAATGTTTAGAGGAGGTCAATCGAAAATGTTTGATGCAAAATTAAATCTAAACGATTCAAGTTTTTATTCAAGCATCAGATTGTTAAGAATTAGAAATTTATTGCTAATGCGACGCCATGATGAAAAACTGGCGTCGTAAGCATCAACGCGACAAGTTCAGAAACTTTGTATATTAATTAACACTTAATACTCATCACCAAAAAACTACCCAAGACTAGTAACTTCAGATGAGTATCGGCATAGTTCCTATCAAAGGCGGCTGCAGCCGCACATCCTACCAATTCTTAGTCTACATAAAAAATTCCTTGTCATCCACTTACATCCTCACATTCTTAGGCATCACAATGGACTTTATGGTCGAAGTGTGTCCCGTCCAGGACAGCCTTTACAATCTATCTATCACCTAATATAAACTATCTCTGACCTTTTGCAAGATTAAATGAACCTATTTGCAAGTCTAATTTTCAGAAAAAGGTTTTAACAACATTATCTTAATTAATATTCTATCGGCATATTTCTTCTTTGCGGTTAATAACGGCGATTATTTTTTCGTATTGGTGTATCATCCATTATGGTATATCAAAACGTAAAAAGTGAACCAGCCATAGCATTTGATAGATACGTCAATGTATCAACTTTCATGTTATACGCAAAAGACGGTTGGAATAACGCATAAAATATGCAATGGCTCTTACATTTTGAAATCCAGTTCGATTCAAATTGAATTACTCATACATCATCCTGTATTACGGATTATATTCTAAAATGAATCCAAAAACGAATGGGAATATCAATACTTTGTCTTCTATTCTGATATTAAGTAATAATAGTAAAGTGTTTTACTGTTTACCTTAGTAGTAACCTTAGAATGTATTAGAGTTTGTTGATCAAGATTTACTTGTATGTTTATTGAAGAGTTATGCTAAGTAAAGGAATTAACTACATGTATATATACAAAGTATATTACCTAACTATAACACACGTATTGAGAAACTTTGTGTGTTATCGAGAATTTAAGCAATGTTGTCTAGAAATGGTTTTCGGTTCGTACATATTCAGTGAACACTATACTGAATTAATTTTAGCGATCAAATAGTTTATTATGATTATAAATATAATCAACTTTAGGTGATGCATATTGTATGTTACGTCATTGTTAAAAATTAGACGAGAAAATAACGATCGTTGATAAATTAGCCGGTTTTTACACGTCAAAGTTTCGATGAAAGTTTTCAATCGCAATAAATGTATGTCATACAACGATACTTGCATCTCTTTGTACATGCAGAAATATATTAATCGCATGTTTTGTTAATAGCTTATATCTCCCGTCTTGCTAAATATTTCTTTCTTTGTGAACCACTTCAGTCATATGATCATCGTAAACAAATCACAAGGAAGTAAGCCAATCACTCTATTCTTACATCTAAAGCCACATATAAGATTGCATCGAAATAGAGACCAGGTATACAGTGTTATAACTGCATAGTTTCATCAAAAAATACTATTGCGCTTGCTCGGCAAGTTGTGCGTTATGAACAGTTTCTTGAAAAGTTACATGTGTAAAATAGATCTTAGAGCTGATTCATTTGTTTTGACCATTATATGCGCGTAAGGGGAACTTATATAAAAGTAGAAGGGCTACTTATTTAAAGTATTTAAACCATATTTTAATAATGACCATTTCTTCGAGGGGAAATATTATAGAAATTTCGTCTCATAATTATTAAATAAGCTAAAAGTATGTAAAATATTTTTCTGTAAACAAATATATTAGACAAAAACAGCAATATATCATGGCCATTAAATAATAAAAGACAGCATATTTGTTATTAAAAATATATATATTTCGGCATTTTTCTCTATATTAAGGACAAACGGTGTTTTTATCATGTAATTGAAATACAATGTCCTTTCTTATTTTTCATTTGAAATTTGTGAATAAAACTTTTATTATACTAAGCTACGCCTTTTAAAATTAAAAATAATAAATGAAGACAAAAAATTATATTTTAAGATCTATAGAAAGAGAAAGATAAACAACAAATAAACATAAGGAAAACATTTTTTGGCAATTAAAAAAAAGCAAATATAATTTATTAATAGAATATGAAGTAATTCATAATATATAGACCAAAATATACAAATAATATTACTACCCAATGTCAGCTGAGACAAAATTTTCTTAATAAAAATATTGATTGGGAAAATATAATTGACGAAAGACTGATCAACTCATGATGGCTCAATTCTTACAGAAGAGTAGAGAAATAATAAATAATAAACTGTAGTAGTAATTGTTAATATGTAATATCGTTATTTATTTTTATTTTTTTGTATTTTTTACAATAATAATGTATTTTGTTTAATACGAATTTGTATTGTTGATTAACCCAAATGGGTATATCACATAAATGAATAATAATAAAAATAAAATTAGGTCAGTGAAAAATGTGTGAAAATCTATGTCTCATAAAAGTTCATTTCCAGCTTAGCTATTTCCACCTTAACATTGAGAGGACAATATTAAAGTTAAGGTTAGAATTATATGTATCTCTCTATTTATCTCCGTCGTTTATATATCTTGTTCCCAGACACACACCCGTCTAGACACACATTCATACATAGTCATACATACACACAGACATATCGATGGCCAAAAAGCAGTTTTTAGTATCGGGGAACCTCAAAACGTAAAGATTCGATAAATCTCAATATCGATTTTCAGCATAGAAAACGATGCCTCTAAATTCTACGT
Source organism: Nineta flava (assembly GCA_963920215.1). Taxonomy (NCBI): domain Eukaryota; kingdom Metazoa; phylum Arthropoda; class Insecta; order Neuroptera; family Chrysopidae; genus Nineta; species Nineta flava. Next base: position 34,757,235 of record OY986042.1, read on the forward strand.
ATATTCTCGGTAAAAAAAATTATGATGTACAAACCACTTTGTATGTGACAAAGTCTATCACACATATATTTGTTCTTATTTAATAATCTATTTGCTTTCGATATACACCTATAATATATCGGTTGATAAACATTTTAAGGTGAATAATAATTAATTATTTTAATGTGACCTATGTTTTGTTATTACAATACATGCTTTGGAGAGATCTATTATTGTTATGTTTTCATTTAAAAGGGATAAACATCACTAAATACATGCTTGTGAAAGTGTAATGTGCAAATTATGTAAATTAAAAAAAACATTATCAACATTATCAGTTTATCAAGTAAACACAGTACACCATTGTAGAGTTTAATAGAATGAATAATAGTTATTTTGTATTGAATAAACAAATGCAGGCTCTCTAAACAATTTTGAATCATCATTTTGATAAAATGCAAAAGGAAAAATTCGGTACGCAGGAGCTGCTTCAATTTAGCGAATTTCCTTAGAATATATAAATCACTCTTTAGCGGTCATAATTTTAGTGTGATCAAAATGAAATATCATATCTGATATGATTTTAGTATTTGCATGGCCAATTTTATAACTAAATGGCATACGTAAAGGGGAAAGGGGGTATAGAGAAAGAAGAAAACATAAAATATAAAATATCTCTCTTAATATTCGAACAATCGAAAAATGTATTAGAAGTAAAGTTGTAGAAAATCCAGTTTGCTTCAATTTGCAACTATTAAAGCACAGTAAAAAGATCTTATAAACAATACAACAAGAGTAATCGCAGGAAATTGCGTAGGCGGAGTGAACCTCCAGAAATGGAAATTCAGAAACGACAACTCGTGCAGGGGAGAACAACATCGTGGAGAAAAAGACAAGTGACATCTTCTGTGCCCCAGCTCAACGTTGGAAAATGCTCTATCATAATGGGTTACAGTTTTACTAAGAGACCTACTAAGAGAGGAAGCAGCAGAGATACAAGTTAAAAAAGCAATGAACTTTAAAAGCAAAAGACTGGAATGGAAGGGAGAATAGAGAACAAACCCCGTATTGTAAGAAAAAATTAGTGTAGCAAAAGTCTCTGAGTAATAGAAAAACGTTTAGCGGACCAAAGCCTTAAACCTAAAATAACCTAACCTAAATGCGAATGCTTGGATACTCATATATTCAAATACAAATATCAGAATAATAATAAAATATTTCGTCTGGATATGTCTTTGAATGTGAATAAATGCCTTTGAGTATTATGTGTAAGTTAACCACATTACTCAGATTTTATATAGTGATCATTAAATACTATTGTTTAATAAACCACAACCCATTTCATGTTCAGTTTAGTCAAGTTGTATTGTTGTATAGTTTAATATAAATTTTATGTAAAGACAAACAAGGTCAATTAATTTACACGTAACATCTGGTGTGTGTAAATTACTTGGCATAATTAGTTTACTCTTAGACCATTCTTCCGATAATACAATGTATTTAATTATGAATTAATTTATTTTGACTTTAAGCAAATTAGATAGACATAATAAGGGTACCTTTTAAGGGTATCAAAGGTGAAAGTTGGTAATTTAAATTTTTAATTTCAGTTTAATTTTGTTGAAAACAATATTATTTTCCAATTCTACTCTAAAGATTGGTGAATTTTTTTGGAGAGATTTCTGTTAAATGATATATATATATAAATATAGATAGAGAGAGAGAGAGAGAGACTGCACTTCGACCATAGGGTCCATTGTTGTGCATTGGATGTGAGGATGTGAGTGGAGTGGAAGGAATTTGTGTCTACACTAGGAATTGGTAGGATACGCGACTGCAGCCGACTATGATAGAAATTATGCCGATATTCATCTGGAGTTCGTGAAGGAAACTGCAGAAAACCTTCTCAAGCATCTCAAGCATAGCTGGTTACTTCGTTCTTGTCCATACGCCGAAAGTTTAGTCATTTAACTGCCCCTTTTTTTTCTTAATAACTGACAAACTGCCGATGTCGGGATTCAAACCCATAACCTCCCAGTTTCCACATACTGCGCAGACAAAATGCCTTAGCCCACTCGGCCACTTGACAGGTATAAATAAATAAATATATATATATATATTTATATACATATATATACATATATATATATATATATATATATATATATATATATATATATATATATATATATATATATATATATATATATATATATATATATATGTATGTATATATATAAATTCTTTATATATCTTAATAAATCATGAAGAGTTTTTTTCATTCAGTTAATTAAAATATAATAACTGATGATTTCTTATTTGTTTTTTTTTTTCAATTTTTTTTGTAAAACCAGTTTTGATTCTAAACATGTATTTTATGAACTTCTGCCTCAATCTTCCGATCACCATTCACGATTAGAGTACTAAAAGCCTCATATCTATACGAATTCTTGAATAAACTATTTATGTATATGTATGGAAATAAGTTACATGCCTCTAGAAAATTAAATATTCTCATTCATTAGGTTTTTTTATACAAAATAAATCATACATAAAGACTGAGAAGTAGTTTTGTGAATCCTGAAATTTTCGGAGAATTAGTAATAACGATAGTTTTGAACATAATTTTGTGTCTTGACTATAATTTTTTATCCAATTACAATAACAATTTGATGATAATTATGGATTGTTTCACACAAAAATAACAATGGGAAACTTCTTTTTGAAGTACCAAATTTGAGAGATTCTTTCGATATAATAACTGTATTATATAATACAGCAATAATTAATATTTTGGGTTGGTTTGTAATGAATATTTATCATCGCCGTACCGCGGTTACACAAGTCAATTTTAAAATTTAAATTAAAAGTTCATATAATTTTAATCACACAAAATACACACTTCTGATATGAAAAAATAACAAACTGATAATTGTGATAAATTTTTAACGGTTAGCGTGATAAATATTCTTCGACGTTATCTCATACGTGATGTAAAAACAATTATCATCGCTGTAAGATAATATTGCATGAAGTTAGAAACTTAGCACTTCAAATAGACCAGATTCTTTGTAACGGTTTTCTTGTGACCGCAGAAAAAATAATTGTTACAGGTGTTCTTGTATGACTTAATTAATTTATTTCTGCATATCCGTTCATCTTCCTGCCAAGAAATTTACTTATTTAGTCCTTTGCTAGACGGGAAAATCTCTACCTTTAAAACTGTAATAGATGGAACAGAAGTTTAAAGAAAAGAAATGTTTCTTATTATAAAATACACGACCATTGAAACTTTTTTTTAAAATTGCATTTTTTCAGCTCAAACATCTGTAATAATTTTTATTTCAAAATAATATATGTTTGTAGTACCTTTATGCATTTGTAAAAAGTCGTTTGTCGTTTGTAAAAAGTAAAGTAAAGGTTTGGCGCATATTGAATGAACTTAGTACATACTGATGATTTCTACTATTATGATTTACAACCCAAGGGTGAAACAGTATTTGTGTGTCTGATTTCTCCTAGACGATAGTGAGATGGCTCTAATTTTATTCACTAATACTCATAAGCGTTTAGACTGTATTCCACTCATTCACATAAAAATTCAAAAAAAAAATTTTACATGACGTTTTGAAGTAAAAATTATTTTGTATAAGTTTTATTTTGTATTTATTACCTGTTTGCATAATTACGACAATATATTTTACAATTGAAATTTTATTGTTGTTTCAGCTAATTCTTTGTTGTATTTTTATTTTTTAGGTTTAACCCAGACTTCTTTGTTTTTATTTAAACTATGTTTTATTATAAAACTTATATAAGTACCTAAATATTTTGAAAAAAATTTATACATTTTTATCATTATTATATATCTTGTAAAGAAGGAGCTGTGTTTCCGAAACTAGTTAAAATAAAATTATTCTTACAAAAATCTAAAATTTTTGTTTTATTTAATAATTAAAATGGATTTTTGTCACCTACCGACGCATTCAATACCAAGAAAGTTTAAGCTTAGCTCTTTGAAGAGGTCTTGAATATTTAATGTTTTTCATATAACTTGCGTGACACTTTGAAAAAAACGTTTAGAAAACTTAAAAACAAAACTACTTGATAAAAGACTTAAATCTTAAAAAATCGTGTTTAAAAAAAAAAAGTTTAGATGATACAAAATTGTTGGTAGTTCAGCATTTTTATTTTAAATTTGAAACTATGCGAATATTATTCACGTAAAAAAATCGTTAAAAAATTCCTATCTCGATATCGTGTAAATAGACACGATCATCATAATAACTTTGAACATGAATGTGAAATTAATAACTTTTTCAATAATTAATATCTCGTTCGAAATAGTATTTCCAGAACGTACTACATAATAATAAACACATTAATTGATTGAAAACATTATTTATACAGAGTTGATACCATCCACAATATTTTATATTTTTTATCAATATTGATAATAACAAAAATATTTAAAAAACAAGTAATGTTACAATTAACTGACCTAATTGTTTGAATACCCAGTATATACTGATTTATATATCAATGTTTGAATCGTTAACAATTTTGCCTATTCAACATTTATAAAATCTGAATGATTTGTAAATTATTATTTTGTGTTAACAATATTGAAACTGTTAAAATGTTCTTGCGTTTAAAACAATTTATATTAATGTTCTTGTGATTTTTATACTTTTAAATATTGAGTTATATAATTAAGTAGTAAACATGAAGCGTTAGCTGTAAGTGAGTCAACGAAAAGCACTAGTTAATCAGCGCGAAGCGTTAGTGATTCGACGCGGGGCGTTAGTGATTCAATGCGAAGCACTAGTTAATGAGAAGCGATAGTCGACACGAAACGTTAGTGGCCGCGAAGTGTTATTCTAAACGAAGTGTTGGTCGATCCGAAGCGTGAGTCAACGCAATCGTTCTACTATTGATAGGTACACTACAGATAGGATATGTCTACATACTATTGATAGTAATTTGCTCTAAGTTTGAGCAGGGAAATATAATTTATGGAAATATGACAAAAGTTGTTAATTTTGAAAAAAGGAACATTTTTCGTCTCACAATTAAAAAAAAATCTCTTATGGCTTTAAAGATGGGCACATTTTTCGCTTTCCGAGGAACTTGAGCACTAATTGTGAGTAAACTATTGAGTTTATGGAAACATTTATTAAACAAAAGTTGTATATTTTAAAGAGAAGATTTTTTGTTATTAAATTTTTGTTATATCTGTTACGGTTTTAAAGATAGGCAGTTTTACCCATTTTGCCGAAACATGGTCAGTATTTGCCCACTAACGAACTTGATTAGAACGTACACAAAAAATTTCAGCTTGTTATCTCTTTTCGTTCTTGACTTATCGGGTCCACAGATAGACAGATGGACATGCGGAGATGGCCGAATTAGACGATTTTATGAACACCTATGCCCAGCGTTTATGTCAAGGATTTATATTTTCAAGCGTTACAAAGTCGGGACTAAACTTAATATACCTTGTATATTTACATATACTGGGTATAAAAACGTCTAGAGGGTATCAAAGCATCACTAACATTCCCAACGGGATTTGTTTAATCAATCACCCGCTTTTTTTAAATTTTATTCCATTGAACACAACAACATATAAAAAAAAACAAACACAATTTTGTAATGATATTTCGTTTCCAACACAACAAAACAGTCTGTGTTGCTATGAACATTGATGTGCAACAATACCTGCCTGGAGGCTGCCAACTAATAATATACCTTTTCATCGTAATATGTTTGAGTGAAATAAACATTATTAATAATTTAATAAAAAAAATTTATTATTGACTATCAACGTTATGTTGAACAAACTTTCTGTACTGTTTATCTCCATTTACCGAGTACAACATATTGTTATACCCGCTGAAGGTAATACTAGCGATTACCCGCCTGCTTCGCTGAGCGTAACTTAAAACATAAGTAAGAATTTATTGATTTTAATGATCGAATTTCTTTTCCCAATTGGTGGGGGCGGGGGTTGCATTAAGAAAATTAAAGTTTTCCGATTTTTCCTCTACTTCTTACGGTTTTAAAGTTAGATATTTACAACAAAGATGGGTTACGTTTTACCATTATCCTACAGGAGGTTGATAATTCAATTTTTTCAAGATAAGTATACTGTATTATTATACGATGTTCACTTATACAAAACGGCAAAATGCAAAAAAAATACGTCCAGCAATCATAGAGTAACGTTTTGTTACCAACCCCCAGGAACTATTATGTTTCCGGTATGAAAAGTACTCTATTTGTTATTCCAGGGCCTCAAGTAACTATATACCATATTTTATGAACATTTCGTTCACGCGTTACGGAGCTAAGTGGTAACATAATATAAGAAACGATATATCAGGGTATTTTAAGTTTAGTCCCGTAACGGTTAAAAATATAGATCGCAGAAAACATTTGGATAAATGTATATAAATAAGAATGGGATATTTTCCATTTCTGAGACTCATATTCTATAACAGAGGCCTCCTACAGCATTATTTTTTTAACCATACATTAATGGTATGGGTGGAGGAAATGGTAATAGAAGACTTCAGTAATAGAAATTGTTCATACGAAATAAATTGAAACTTCAACATATATAATTTAAAAAGAAATATAGTAAAAAATCATTGTGTATCACATATAAAAAAATCATCAAATAAAATGACAGATTCAAAAAAAACGAAACACATACATATTATATACAACATAGGTACGATAAAAACATTATATTATATGAGGTACTTACAATTTTCGATAAGAAATTCATATGTGTAGAAATGGTATATAGAAATCAATTTTCATCATTTATTTATGACCTTATCTTGCATTAAAAATTGATAGAAGTAATATCGTTACAAGATTTTGTTATATATTATTGAATAGTCGTATGTGTGGAAAATATATAGGTACATTTAACCATTATACTAACTGTAAAAGTATACATAAATTTAAAAAAATGGACCGCTATGACTTTATTTGTATCTAGGAAGATTCAGTTGTTTTCTTCAGAAAATGTACCATATTAATCTTTCATAACTGTAGGTTCTATTTTCGTATTTTATTATTATCTTGAAAAACGTCAAACTATATTTAACACGTGTTCAACACCGTGTTGGATTCAATTATCATTCTTGCTTAGGCCTAGTGTGATTCCTGTTAAGGACGTTCATCCATGAAGCTTGATAGTAGATAAAAAATTTTTTTTTAGTGAATTGAATAGCTCAATTCAGTAGTTATCCTCCCTCAAAAATTTAACACCTGTTGACGATCATTTCAAAGAGTAATTATCGTTTAAAAATCAAACTTTTAACACAGCGTCTTATGGAGAACAGAATTTTTTTGAACTTAAAATTATAATAACTATATTATTAAAGTAGACAGGATAATATATAATGCTTATAAATATTCTTTAAAATATGCAGTTTATATAATTGCATTAAAAAAATGGTGTTGCCGAACATTTGAATTAATTATTTAATAAAATTAAAACTTTTTTGTTAGGTTTGTTTTCGCCACCATATTTTGAAAACTGGCGACCACACACACTAAAATAATATACACATACACACAAATACAAATCATAGTTTACTGTCATATCTGTCACATTAAGTCAAATTAATTTCTAATTTACAATTTCCTGGTATTTTCCAATAAATACTTTAAAAATATTTAGGACAAATAAAAAAGGTTATAAATCGTTGTAAGATTATTGTCATACTTTACACCTTTTTTAAAATCCTAAATAAATTTTATTAAAGATAGTACTCATTTGACTTTAGCATAGCAAATGAACGTCCTTAAATTGGCCGTTTTTATTTCAAACTATTTTCCACTCTTACTGAATAGTCAAAGCAAGCTGTTCTTACTCTTCTGCATTAAAAATCACCACAACCAACACGGAGTCGTACTATTTTCCACAATTCTATGGAACTATAGCCGGATAAGGATGCTATCAACGTATTCATACATTTCATAGAATTATCTTAGAGATATTTAATCCAGTTTAAGACATTAAGAAATAGAACTAGGAACGAAGCATATTTTCTTCTTTTTTTGCTATTTGTAATGTTCCTGCTCATTAGGAGGGACCAAATAGACAACTTCACTCCCTCCAAATAGGTACTAAAGTAGTAAAATCTACTTTTTCTCCCATAGGAGGAAAAGTAGATTTCTTTTTTCCATGGGAGAAAAAGTAAATGTAATATGTATCCTAACAACAAAATCAAAATGACATTTCTATTTAACAAATTTTTACTTTTTCTCCTATGGGAGAAAAAGTACTACTTTAATACCTATTTGGAGGGAGTAAAGTAGTCATTTTAGTCCCGAAAGTGCAAAAAATATATAACGATGTTAATAATAATGTATGCTATATGTTAATAATAATTTGTGCAACCTACCATTGAATCTCAATTTCAATAAATATATACATTCATCAAAATTATTTGAGTACACTTATTTGCACAAAGTTAAAAATATCTGTTTGTACGTAGTTGAAATTTTTTGAATCTTAAATATACAGAAGATATTTTTAACACGGGTAAAATGTATTACTTATATGAGTAGTGGGTTTGAAGATCATAAAATAAATTGTTATTCTTTCTTCAAATCGATTTGAGTCTATCCTGTAAATATAAATGTTTTAAAGATTAAGTGACCATTTCCTTAATATTCATGCCAAATATTTTATACCCAAAATTTAATCAAAATATAAATATTCACATCATTTTCGTCCATACAAAATTACGTATCACTTGGAATCGTCTAAACCAAATAGGTTTTTCGACATAGTTCATGTAGTTGTTGGAACGATGGGAAAAAAATTTTCAAGAATAATATGATTATGTTATAAGTCGTTGACTGTAAGATTGTTTGAATGAATTACTCCCGTTTGATATAGTTGCCACGATAGTCACAATACAAATGTATCAAAGTGCATAATCATGACATTTCCCAATAAAACTCCGTTTTTAAGTTAATAAATATAGTATAAAATTTAACAGCTATGACTCTTCCAATTTTCCAATCAGTTTTAATAATTTTTCAATCATTAAAATGGGTTTGTTTATGTTTTTGACTAAACAAAGAATTATTTATTTGAAAAAAAAAACCTTTCATCAATTCGTAGATCAGTTATCAGTTTTTTGTAAATTCGAATTTTGCCTGACTAAGGAAATGGATCAAATTTTTAAATTAAAAACAAACAAAAAATTTAAAATCACCTTTCTCATTTAATAATTTACTGAGATTGATTGATAGGTCGATATCGAAATATGACACATTTGTTTATCAAATTAAAAAATATTAATAAAAATAGAGAACTTATTGAAAGTATAAATGGAATTCATTTTTTATGTTCATGCAAACTATCCATTAATCAGTTTATATAATATGTTTTGGGTTGTTAAACATTGAATATATCACAGATGGTGGTATGGTTGAAGAAGATATAAAGTTGCCATGATTCTTTATAACAAAAGCGCTATTCAAGGAAATGTTTCAAGTGTGAACTGTTCAATATATTTATTTTTATTTTACAAAAGAAAAGTTTATATTTACTGATTATAAAAAAAATATAACTAATCTATCGTTTAAAATAAACTGTGAAATTGATAATATGAATTTCGTAAAAATATTTCCTACTTCGAAAAAGTAATTATAATTTTTTTTTTTTTGTTACACATTTTTTCTAATTCTTATTCATAGAAAGTATGCTTCAAATCAATTTCTTTAGGGGAACAGATTTCTATGATATTTACTTTTTTCGGTAAATATGTCGAATCACGACTGCAGCTTAAAACAGCTCTAAATTTTTTTAAAGCATTTTAAATGTCCAGAAAATGATTCCCTGTAATATTAATGAAGGGAAAGACTCCCACACACACACACGCACACATTTTAATGTTGCAATGTACAATTTAGTCGGTGTTCGAATGAGTATCATCGAAGCAATCCTTGATTGCTGTTATAAAGAATGGATACGCTCTGTGTGGTTCGGAAACTTTCGAAGAACTCGCTGAGGTGCCAAGCTGAGGTACCGAATTATGAAAAACAGAATGATCTCGGACTCTCCGGATTAAATTGGTCCAATCATAGACCGTGTGTGTACTCATTTTCAGTTCGTTCATGATAAAATTCGGATGCGGTGGATTCAACAGCATATACGAGGCCAGTAATGCACAGCACCTTTCTGGAGCCAAATTATAGTTGGGAAGACACGTTTTGGTTCGCAAAGATTGTTTGAAATTACACACTGTTTTCCCAATCCGTTCTTCGCGTCTTCTTTGACAACGCCAAATGAGACTGTTTTCACAGAGGCTAGCAGGATTTTTACATTTGGCACAAATTACTTCACGTTTCGCCATGATTTTGTAAAAAATCAATGCTATCATGGCGATTGTTAAATTTTATAATAGCATCGGTAAGCGACAGTACCAATTGTGCCACACCCGTCACATTCATCGTTACATCGATAACTTCGTACAATGATATTATTTCATGTCCCTGTTTGGAAGTCTCACCCCACCATAATTTTACATTTAGAAATATGTTTTGGTGATAACAAGTGTTAGAAAAATGTTTAGAGATGTTTTAAACTGCAGCCGTGATTCGACACATTTACCCATTTTTCTACAAATTATCTTCTAAAATAAAAATGACAAATCACAATTATTCGTAGCTATTTTGAACAAGACAAAACCGATCATATTGGTAATTGATTGTTAAATTTTCTAGCATAGTGTCTAAGGTCATGAAATGGATTTCTAGCCCAGTGTGCTACCGTTACACCACGGGTGATTCTGATGAATGAAACAATTTTTTAAATATCATTGACAATATTTTTGTGAAGTTAACATTCATATATTATTCTAACATATTATTTTTCGTGTATGCTCAAGCGTCACAATACATTACTAATGTCAGTTTCCATTAAGGTTACGAAGAGATAGTATGATATTATAAGGCATAGTATAAACTAGTGTATACTATATAGGCAAATATATCATTGAATTTTTAATTAAATATTGATATGAAAAAATTTATATTGTTCCATAAAATGGTTTTGATCAAAATTTAAAAAAATTAACACATATTTTTCTTACATTCACCATTTATAGTAGTAATTACGAGGCTGTCCACAAATTATGTTACAACTTTGTTGGTAATAACTCAAGGGTTACCATCGGCCTCCTTGGTTAAGTATTTCTCAGCTCTATTTTTCATTGATAAAAATATTAATTGCCAGATTTTATTTGTTAAAATCAACCAAACATAACTTTATATAACGAAGAAACTGTAAAGTGACTCAACGTTGATGCAAGTAGGCCACTAAAGTACGGAATAGACGCAAAACATTGTTGCAGCAACATTGAACTCCGCCTATAAAATATTTTCAGTACAGACGTTGCAACCAAAGTATGGGAACATAAAATTTAATTTTATTATTTTTGATATTATCATCATGTCTCTATCTATCTCATTTAATTTGTATAGTTTATTTATTATATACTAGAAATTCAATCACTTGTCATCTTGTCTCTATCTGTCTCATTTAATTTGTATCTAATTTATTTATCTTAGTTTATCTATCCACAGTGACATACCTATATATGCGTCTATAAAAATAATAAAGTATTTAGTTATTAGTATATGTTTATATATATATATATATATATATATATATATATATATATATATATAAATATATATATATATATATATATTTATACTATATATATAAAGTTAAATCTATGTAATAAAACATAAAAAAATATTAGGCAAACATGACATTTTAGAGATAATATGCTGCAATTTCACTACAGCGACGAACTTGTACAGGAACATTAAACTCCTCCTACAAAATATCAAATATTTTTGATTTACTGCAATCGTTCAAGGACATGTTTTTTGTTGCTGCCACAGCTATACACACATAGCAACATCCTAGATTGCTGCATAATGTTGCTGTTCAATGTTCCCCGTTTGTAAAAGATGCACGCGTGCACAAACAAAAAAGGTCTTCAAACACTCCTTCTTTTGTACTGGACATTATAAAAGTATTTAGCACTTTAAAATGTATTTCAAAAATATTACTTTTATTGAAAGCAACAAAATATGAACTCCCTGGTAGAAGTTTCATACTTCACAATGAAATATATATATATATATATATATATATATATATATATATATATATATATATATATATATATATATATATATATATATATATATATTTTCAATAGATACATATTGGTATAATATTTCACCAATTCTTTTATAGTACATGTATCGTTTGTGCTACTATTCAAGAGTGTTTCGAGAATACACCCATTGAAGTGGCTATAGAGAGAAGGGTATTATATATACTTTTATTACCTATATTACTTTACTATACAGCAGCTATAAGCTTGTCAACAACTTGAATTTAAACATATTGAGGAAAAAATTAGGTCAATGATCACTTTTTTTTATATTATTATATAAAGTTATTGTTGTGTTAGATCAATTGTTTTATGAAATAGAATAATGTCAAACGTTTTAATCAAGTTTTTAAATGATGCTGTTTTTGTAATTATTTTTATATAAAATCAATATCTTTATTCCGGGAGTAAGTGATAAAATACGTGCATGCTATTGAGGCATCAGATTCTAGGTATACAAAAAAATAGGCACTCAAAAAGCCTGTCAAAGTTTTATCGTCAGAAATCATATTGAAAATTTCAAAACCCAGTGTATCGTTTTGATGGTGGGTAGATAAACCACTGTTTATCTGTCCAGTACTTTAAAATTTTTGCTGGTTACGTCTATAAAGCAGAAAAAGGACTACATATTACGATTTATCTCGGTTTTTAACTGCATATACGACATGACTACATTGGACATACTTGGACATACTACATTATGTTAAAATATTTTTGAAATAAATGCATCACTATTATACTTTAGATAAGAAGAACATAATTAAAGACCGCTTTGATTATTCTTTTGTCGTATGCTTTCTATTCTCTTGCTGAAGTATAAAACCTATTTTGACAAAATGGAAACCCGACTTCAAAAATCAAATTTTCTATAACAAAAAATGCACTGAAAAGTAAAAAAATAATTGCAAATTCTTGGGCCAATTTTAGTTCACCTAAGTAAAAATTTTTAAATTTATATGTACAATTATTGTTATTTTTGAAGTCGGTGTCAGCATAGAGAAATTCACATAACTTTTGGACACCGCCTCCAAAAATAACAATAATTGTACATATATATTTAAAAAATTTTGCTTAGGTGAACTAAAATTGGCACAAGAATATGCAATTATTTTTTTACTTTTTAGTGCATTTTTTGTTATAGAATATTTGTTTTTTGAAGTCGGGTTTCCATTTTGTCAAAATAGGTATTATTTCTCGCATTTTAGTGACTTTGAAGTTCTATAACTGATTTAATTTCTAAATATGGGTAGTTTTATTTTTAGTGCATTTTTTTGTAACAGATTTTCAGTTTTTTTTACATGCATTTTGTTTTTTTTTTTGTAAAAATTTTTTTTTGGGGTAGGTTTTCTTTTGTAAAGAATTTTTTTGAAGTCGGTTTTTAAAAAAATTTTCATATTTTCCCATTATGAATGAGTATACCCTTTCAAAAAAAAATTTCGCAAAAATCGGTTATAACATATAAAATGAGGATTTTCCTTGATTTCCAGAGGATCCCCCAGAATGGGATTTGGTGGCAATGGGACCTACCTGAAATCAAACCCTTTAAAAAAAAATTCAAAATCGGTTCATCAATGACGGAGTTCTGAGGTGACAAACATAAAAAAAAAACAGACGAATTGAGAACCATCCTCTTTTTGAAGTCGGGTTATTAAAATTAGTTAAAATTAGTATAAAATATTGTATTGTTGACGCTTAAATATACACAAATAAATACATATGAATAATAATTTCGACAGAAGTAATACTGTCTAAATAAAATGATATGAAAAAGTTGGCTGTTACGTCAGAGTCGTCTTTGCAGAGTCGTAGCGGTTAGCACGCTGGACTAGATATCCAGAGGCCTGAGGTTCGATTCCTGATTTTTTCATATCAGTATTTAATTATAAAATTAGTCGTTAGCTCCTGTAATAAGCACATTATTATCTCAAAATATACAAATGCTTATGCGGTAGTTTATAATGAAAATAACTTTTTAAGTGCTTATTCCGATGATGAAGTGCTTATTAACAATGATTGAATAAGTTATATCGAGTTCAAATCTCATTTAATTTAAGTTGTAGTAATATCACGGTAAGGTACACAGGCATAAACCCCTTAAACTTGGCCCGTCGCATTACCATGGTCTAGATATAAAATGTTCTAATGACGTATTTAAAAATTTGCTAAACTTCTACAATTTTGATACGATATTCAAGGTCAGTTTAAATATAAGTTTAAGTTATAGAGCAATATTTCATACCCCTAGTTTTATTTATTAAATGTAGCCTGACTTGAACCAATTTTTGAAATTCAAATTTCAACTATTGAAGGCTTTTCACAGTTTGCCTTTTTTTTAAACTTCCAACCCCTTCTAAATAATGGGGGTATATGTATAATATATACTATATTAAACATCAAAAAGCTTTAAATACAGCCAATTTGGTCGTCCAAAGTACACCCAAAAAATAATTCTTACATTTTTAAAATATATATATATATATATATATATATATATATTTTAAATATTTCGTTACACACACATACATACACATATCCCTACATACCATTGAGAAAAAAAAGGTCTTGGCATAAGGGGACCTCAAATTGTAAAAATCAATACTGAATTTTAATATCAAGTTGCTAGTTGAAAAACGATAACAGACATTAGATACTTGAAAAATACGCAAAATATTTCAAATTAATTCCAGTATAGTAGCCTTGAATAGGTAAACGACATCGAAAGTCACAAGGAATTTTTGGCATTTTGATTATTCAAAGTTTCAACTTTTCGAAAGAAAAAAAACAATTTTGGTTACATTTTCATTTATATAGGTACATAACACTCTTCTTTCATATCAAGCATTTGATGTCGAAGAATGTTATCAATGTACGGACTTAAACGTCAAATTACATTACTTAAATGTCAAATTAAGTAAACGCTAGCCACCTCCGTTGGTAGAATATAACCGAAAGGCAACCATACTAACAATGGATAAATAGACGCTAGTTTACAAAAAAACAAACAATGTTAATAATATATATTTAAAATTAATTGTAATTTTAAAACTTTAAATTACTTTTACATGAACGATATGTGTTAGAATTAATGACGTGTAAAATCAGACAACGGTAGTACGTTCGATATCATTAATTTTGTGATTTCAATCTCTATTCTCGAAACCAATAAGTAACTTCAGTATATACATTATGACTGTACAACGACACGATATCAACATTGTACAATAAGTTAAAAAAAAATTTTTCTAATATTTTTCATGTCAGCATAATCAAAATTCATATTATAGTTGAATGATTTTTCCGTTATAAAAATATTTATAGCACTAGCATCTATTATATCCTACAAATACAAAGATCTAACTTGATATAATACTCTATTTTCGAAATGAATATTGTTTAAATATTTTTATACCCGATTCTAGCTGACCTGTGCGGCTTCACCCGCCGCATAAGAGCAAAGATATTTTGGATAAATTCGGTTAAAAGCAAAGATATTTCTAAAATTTACCACCCACATTTCCGGGCGTCGACCTTGTTTATTTTTCAAAAAGGAACATTTTATGTCTTAAGGTTTTAAAGTTAGATATTTTCACACCCCCTGGTAGGAGTGGTGTGTAGTTTTTTTCTATCGCTTACGGTTTTAAATTTAGATATTTTGACACCCCATTGTGGACGTGGGTGTGTATGAGAAAATTATCGACTTTGCAAGTTGTTTATTTTAAAGAAGCAAACATAAAAAACATACATAAGTCCCACTTATAAGCACTTTCAGTATTTTCGAATTTTACAAATTTTCGTAGCAATTTTTCAAATTTTTCTTAATTACTTAAAACCTTATTCGGACAATAACGAACATTTTAAAAAAATTAGCCGAATCGATTCAGCCGTTCTCAAGGGATGCGGTTACCAATGGACAGCATTTAAAAAAAAATTATATTAAATAAATTAAATTATAATTTGAATTATTGCTTGAAGATGCACAAGAAGGCGATTATGTAATGCTGGTATATATATTATATTAACTGGGCTGGTCTCTAGTTTTCAAAGACACCGAATGGGAAGTTGGCAGTGTGGGTAAACCAGTCTCACTCTGTTTCGTTTCACAAAATTGGTATGAAGTATTCAATTTTTATTTTTTGTAGTGAACATAAATGGTGTACGAACATTTTAAACACATTATTGAAAATTAAATAGTGGAAGGTTATATTCAAGGTAAACAATTACCGTATCAACACTTTAAACAACGTTATCCTCAATTAAAATATTAAGATAACTTTATGAAAGGAGCAGGTTGTTAAACATCTTATTTCAATATGTATTCAATATATAGGCATGTTATATAAGTTCAAAGATATCGGATATTTTAAACTGACTGAATAGCTTGCGGATACTATAGTACAATCAATAGAGAGACCCATTACTCTTGTCCGCATTGCACTAAATTACAGGAGTTATTTAAAAAAAATTAGATTCAGTATCTCGAACTGAATGTAAAAGAACATAAAAACTTTTTAACAAAAAATAGAACCGACGAAAGAAGAACGTAACTGAAAAGCAAAAAATACTAACTTTTAAACAAAAAATTAAACCTTCGAAAAAAGAAAGGAACTGAAAAGCAAAAAAGAACCTTTTAGTCTAACTAAGTCTTACACTAATGTAATTACCTAAATACTTTGAGTTGGCACCGAACAAACAAAATAGTACAAAATGTAATATTTTGTAATATTTACTTTTAACCGAAAATCAAAATCACCCTTCGCCCATTTCGATTGAGATTTTTTGGTGCCGACTTAAAATTATTTAGGATTTACATTAGTATAAGACTTAGTTAGACTAAAAACGTTCTCTTTTATTTTTTGCTTTTCAGTTTCTTTCTTTTTTCGAAGGTTTAATTTTTTGTTTAAAAGTATTTACTTTTTGCATTTCAGTTACTTTCTTCTTTCGTCGGTTCTATTTGTTCTATTTGTCGGTTCTATTCTTTTTGTTAAAAAGTTTTTTTTTCCCTTTTCAGAGCCTTTCTTTTGTCTTACGTGTTATAGTGTCATTAGAACTACATATGTGTGCCAAGTTTCAACAGAATCGGTTCACAGATGACAATTCAGTGGGTGAACAATCCATTTTTCCTTATTTTTCTACTCTTAGAGGCGAAATTTTTTTTCAAATTTTATGGTCAACTTCGAAGTATAGCCTATCCAATAAAATAGGAATTTTGTATATATTTATATGTATATATATATATATATATATATTATATATATATATATATATATATATATATATATATATATACATTATAGATATATATATATATATATATATATATTTACTTATGTATATATATATATTACATATGTATATATATATATATATATATATTCTTCAAAATCCCATATAAATTTCAAATTTTAGCCACAAAAAATAAAAAAAATAAGACTTCCCAGCGCTTCCACTAAAGAACAAATATCATAATCGCGGTATATTATCTGTATGTAAACACTTTGAAAGCACTCAATATCGTTGCGCAATTTGAATGTTTTTTTAACCAACGAAAAAAACGGAAGCGGTTCTCAAGTTAACTCGTATGTATATATATGTATATACAGATACTATACCGCGATTATTATATTTGATCTTTAGTGGAAGTGCTGGGAAGTCCTATTTTTTTAGTTTTTTTTTTTGGCTAAAATTTGAAATTTATATGGGACTTTGAAGAATACCCTATCCAACAAAAAAAGAATTATCCAAATCTTATGCTTACCAATTTCGACCCCCGAAGTGCCACCAATTTGAGAAAACCTGTATCGGCCTGTATGTCCATTACTGTGCCCCCTTGACCAAAAACCTTTGGTCAAAGGGTCATTTGGTAATAACCTTTCTTGTAAATAATTGGAATCCCTATTTTTTTTTGTATCACTTAGCGTTTACGACTTATACGACTATTACTATTTTTTTGTTGACTTTTTAACCGATATCTCTTCTAATAATTGTTTTTAAAAAAAATTATTTATTGTTAATTATATTGAAATTCATCATTATACTATGCATACCTCGTTTTTATTAATCTGCACCCGGTAGTGCAACATTAAACGCGTTATAACCTTAGATAAAAAAGTTTTAATTAAAAATTGTAGGTAAATTATATATTTAAAAGTTAAGTTATTAGCATTTTATTGTTTAAACACTTATTAGAACAGATATCGGTCAAAAAGTCAATAAATTAATAGTAATAGTCGTATAAGTAGTAAACGGTAAGTGTCAATTATCTAGAAGAATGGTTATTACCAGTTTTAGCCTAACGTGCACGGTAAGGAGATATTGGCCTATATCTACATTTTTATACAGTTTGTCTCAAAATGGCGGGGTCAAAATTTGTTAGGATTTTGTTTATTAACGTTCTGTAATTTAGTGCAATACAATATTCTCTATTGATTGTACTATTATAAATAATAATAATTTTAACGTACAGGTAAATAACCAAATAACTAATCACAAGTGTGTGATAATGATTGAATGTTACATTATCAAAATATATGTAATTTCAATATGTTTTTTAATCCTCGACGATTAACTTGGGGAAAAAAACGATGAAGTTTGAAGACGATGTGTATCTTCCTGTCTGTCTGTCTGTTTGTGTATCTTTCTGTGGCATTGCAGCCCCTTTATTTAAGGAATTTTAATTATCTAGGTTGTTTCCTTGCGGTGGGTCTTAGCTATAATAGATAAAAATCTGTTCAGTCGTTTGCAAGTTATTTGCTCTTTCTATGATGATGCATAAGAAAAGTTATTTTCAATTACATAAAAATTTGGTGGAGATAACGGGAAGTACTCAGTATATTTCATATTATCGCGTTGGTGATTTTTTAAATTTTAACTTTTACTGTCACAAAATATGCCACTGGTAGATTAATTGGGGTCACAGATGAATTATATACACTTTAATCGCTACCTGCCGTTTTTTTGATTACTTTAAAGGGAACATGTAGCTTATAATAAAGCGCCGGTTAGTTTTGAAAATAGTTAACCTAGATTATGATAGTGTGGACTCAATGAAGAAAATCATATTATTAGGTTTTGAGTAAAAACAAAAGTTGTGGCATGTTTGAAAGCTGAATCTGGACAAATAACAAAGACTAAAATGCCAAGTGAAATTAATTGTCAGTATGCTCCGATAGATTCGGAACTCAAGTTTTCGGAGCTCAGTTAGCCAGAACTTGATATTTTTAACTAGATTATCGACAATGGGACGCGTGTCACTCTTAAGGCGTCTAAATTTTATCAATAACAGTTAGAGTATTATAATATCTGATATTATACATTATCAGTAATAACAGTTAATAAAAGACTGAAAATATTTATTATTCATTGATATGATTATATAACTTACAACCAAACTTAAACGCAGTTTATGTAGTACAAAAGTTTCCGATAAATTTGTACCATGCCTTCAAATAATTTCTTACTTATCTAGTCTATAAATATCATATATCATACATGAAGTTTTGTTGAATAACCGATGTTCTCTAATCGATGTTCGGTCAAAAATATCTCAAGAACAATGAGGTATTTACTAACACAGCAGATTCTAAAAGAAGTAAGACTTATTATGTATTAAAATTTAGGAAATATTTATCACTGAAGTGCTAAAAGCGTCTTTTGATTAAGTACAAATTAGATTTTTGGTTGTAGAAAGCCACAATAATGTTTTCAGAAAGTTTAGATCCTGTAAATGATTATGATAGCACTGTTGATTGTTTAAGCATCACGAGTTAAATAATAATAATATACAGGATGAATCGAACCAGGTACATAGTGTCGCGGTATCCTGGCTCTCTTTATCCTCAAAGGAGCGCTGCCCGAACCTGCAATGATTCCGATACTCGACAAAAACAAAACAAAAATATATTAGTAAAAGATATTACTAAATATTTTGTAATTGAAACAACACGCACGTTTTTGTTTAAAGAAAAGAAAAAAAAAAATTAAATTAAACACAAGTTTTTACGAAACAAAAAAAAACTGATTTTATTGCTTAAAAAAATGATTATCCAATTTCTTTTTCAACAATTATTTTAATTTTTTTCACACAATGTCAAACTTTGAATTACTTGATCAAATTACTTGTACAAATTCCAACTTTAACTTGATCTGGATTGAACAACAATTATATACTTTGAACTAATCAGACAATACTTGATTTCAACTAACAGACAATAGTCGATATTAAACTTTGATACTAACAGACAATAGTCGATATTAAACTTTGATACTAACAGACAATAGTCGATATTAAACTCACTTGAATCGACACTGGTCAACGGTTTATATACCCGCCATGGGTCGTTCTAGAATATGATTGTTTTTTAAATAAATATTTTTTTGACAACATATTTTCGCATGGAGGCTTCTAGAATATTTTAGTATATCAACATCCATGGACGTAGTCGGAGTGTTCAGATTATTTATAAAATTAATTAAAAATTATACCTCTCCTTGGGTTTGACCCATTGCCACACCCCGCTTGGTTGATATTTAACCAGCGACTCAACGAACACGGCCAGTGTGAATTCAAAATTTATACACAAATTTTATGATACATTCATTACTGTAAGCTAGCTTACTTCTGTTTACTTGTTTTACAAAAATTATCTTGTTTTTACAAAAATTATTTATTTGTGATCTATTTGTGTTATTTATCAAAAACATTCAAGTTGCATGACTTTTGATTCTCTTAAATTAAATTATATGCAATAATTTTTGATTTTTTTTTCTAAATAGAAAAACTTTAAATCAAAAGTATCTATTAATCTTATTATCATTTTTCGACTTAAAAAAAAAAAACTTAGTTTAAGAAAAAAAATAAATCGAGCTATACTATTTTCTTTTTGTACTTTCAAAAAAAAAAAACTCCTTCTTTTTGCAAGGAGAAAAATATTGTTTTGTTAAATATTTTCTGTAATATTTTACTTAAAATTTTTTTATTTTATAATTAAAATGTGTGTTGGATCAAAAAAATTATTCTCAATAATTTTCATTACAACAATAGTAGCATACGCCTCAATTTCTTTCTATGATGCTCCTATTCTCCAATACAATAGAAATATTAATTTAATTCAACTGAAATCGATAAATTGCCAAATCAAACAAACGAAACAAATGAAGACCACTCGTGATTGGTTCAAAGATATGATAAACACCAAAGCACTCAAAACATAGTGCTAGGCCCTAGGGGAACAAGAAGTAATACAAATCTATTATTATTATTATTTTAAACATATAATTATTCCCACCGCCTACTACATGTTTCTTTAGCACTCCACTTTGAGCGAGACATATAGTAAGGTGGTGGGAATATTACTATTTTTTCATCTAAAATTATAATTTAACGTAAATATTATTTTATGAATGGAAAAATAATAATAGATTTTTATTACTTCCTGTTCCCCTAGCACTCTGTTTTGAGTGCTTTGGTGCAGAGGTGGGCTCAGACAGCTCGTCTGAGCCTTACGGGCTCTCCATAAGCTGGGTGAGAGTAAGTATAGAAGGTATGTTTTGAAGCAAGACGGAACGATGTTTCAATACAGGTTGTCCTACCGATTACTACCCAATAATTTATTCAATCAATTTAGAAATAGTTTTATAAAATTGTTTATTGTTTATTGTTTAAATATTTTTTACAGTATGGAGAGATACACAAAAAACAATAACAATAACAATAACAATAACAATAACAATAACAATAACAATAACAATAACAATAACAATAACAATAACAATAACAATAACAATAACAATAACAATAACAATAACAATAACAATAACAATAACAATAACAATAACAATAACAATAACAATAACAATAACAATAACAATAACAATAACAATAACAATAACAATAACAATAACAATAACAATAACAATAACAATAACAATAACAATAACAATAACAATAACAATAACAATAACAATAACAATAACAATAACAATAACAATAACAATAACAATAACAATAACAATAACAATAACAATAACAATAACAATAACAATAACAATAACAATAACAATAACAATAACAATAACAATAACAATAACAATAACAATAACAATAACAATAACAATAACAATAACAATAACAATAACAATAACAATAACAATAACAATAACAATAACAATAACAATAACAATAACAATAACAATAACAATAACAATAACAATAACAATAACAATAACAATAACAATAACAATAACAATAACAATAACAATAACAATAACAATAACAATAACAATAACAATAACAATAACAATAACAATAACAATAACAATAACAATAACAATAACAATAACAATAACAATAACAATAACAATAACAATAACAATAACAATAACAATAACAATAACAATAACAATAACAATAACAATAACAATAACAATAACAATAACAATAACAATAACAATAACAATAACAATAACAATAACAATAACAATAACAATAACAATAACAATAACAATAACAATAACAATAACAATAACAATAACAATAACAATAACAATAACAATAACAATAACAATAACAATAACAATAACAATAACAATAACAATAACAATAACAATAACAATAACAATAACAATAACAATAACAATAACAATAACAATAACAATAACAATAACAATAACAATAACAATAACAATAACAATAACAATAACAATAACAATAACAATAACAATAACAATAACAATAACAATAACAATAACAATAACAATAACAATAACAATAACAATAACAATAACAATAACAATAACAATAACAATAACAATAACAATAACAATAACAATAACAATAACAATAACAATAACAATAACAATAACAATAACAATAACAATAACAATAACAATAACAATAACAATAACAATAACAATAACAATAACAATAACAATAACAATAATAATAATAATAATAATAACAATAATAATAACATAATAACAATAATAATAACATAATTAATAACTAATAAATAATAACATAATAATTGATGGAAACCACGGGAAGACGGTAGGCGTCTTCCATCAGGAGAACGATAGGAATAGGTAGGGAGATGAAATAAAGAGATAAAATGGAAAGGGATAAGTACAATATAAAATAATTAAGAAACAAACAAAAAATTATTCGTTTTCTATTATTATTCTTTGAATAATTTTGATAAATTTTCAATATCAGGAATATATGTATTTTGGGATATTCGCATTATATTTTCTAAATGTTTATCCGTAAGGGAATTTCGCGAATCTGATTTTATATGTTTCATATGTGAAAATCCCGATTCACATAGATAAGAAGATGCGAAACAACTACTAAGTTTTTTATATATTTTTAATAATTCCGGATATTTAAACGAAGATGGGTTTTCTGCGACGATTTACCAAATACTTTTTGTGCTTGTGTTCATGGCTCCTAATAAATTATAATTTGTTGGAAGGGTAATCATTTCGTTTAATAACGCGCAATCATTGGAATCCGGAAAAAATTTGAGAAAAACTTCTATTAAAGTGGAAATTTTAAATTGTCTATTAAAAGGGGCCATTAAAAAATCACTCATTAGATTTATATTTTCAAAATCTTTAAATCGATTATTAAATTGTAAAATTACCGTTTCTAATAAACATTTATATTTTAAAAACAATTCAGTAAAATCACTCTTCACACATTGTTTCGCAATGTGTAATAGTTTAGGAAAATTATTTGGAATTTTTAAACCACCAAAAAAATTTACCGCCATCTCTAAAATTTTTTTCAATTCTATAATAGTTCTAACCGCGTCCCAAATATAAATATTTTTGCCCTGTAATTTTAAATTATGTAAATTAACTATTGAAGTTAAATCTACGAGAAAAGCTAAAGTTGCTGTAAAATCAAAGTCTCTTAGTTCAGGGCAAGGCTCACCGATTTCTTTATGAAATTTTACAATTACATCTAAATTTTCATAAAATCGTGCAAACATTTGTCCCTTACTAAGCCACCTAACTTGAGAATAATATTTTAATTCCCTAAATTCCGGATCGTTTTTTTTCGCGAATTCGTTAAATAAACGATGTTTCAACGCGCGCGTTTTAATCGAATTAATTTTTTTTATAACAATATTTTCAATTTCCGTAACTGAAAGGCTTTTCATGCATAATGCCTGCTGATGTATGATACAATGAAATGATAAAAGATTTTTTAATTCAGGGATTTTTTTAAAAAGTGCAATTAAACCGTTATTACAACCCGTTATATTACTTGCACCATCCGCGGTAAGTGAAACAAATTTTTCTAAAGGTAATGATTTTATTCGTGCAAGTACTCCGGCATAGAGATTTTCGGCGGTCGTTTCGCGATGTAGGGAAATCATCGCAAAGAGTTCTTCTTTAACAAATAAATCATCGAAAACCATACGAATGTAAATTAACATTTGCGCAGTATTTGTTGCATCGGTCGATTCATCCAACTGCAATGAATAGCAATAACAAAACTTAATGTCTTCATTTAATTGACTTGTCATGTTATCATCAATTGCTTCTACTCGCCGTGTTATTGTTCGACGAGAAATTGGGACTTCTTTAACGAATTGTTTACATTCTTCTTCAAGTTCGGTCCCACCGAACATTGAGTCCACATAGTCTTCCACTACCGTCTGCATAAAGTCACATTCACTAAATGGCTTTCGCGATTTCGCGATTCTATACGCTGTTTTGAAAGATAACGCGGTTTTTGTAAACTCATCCTTATTAATATATAATTTTTTGGCGGACGATGGTTCAAAATAATTTTTTTTTAAAACAGAAATTACGCGATCGCGTTCTGCTCTACCTATTTCGAATTTATCAAACTCGGCAGAATGTTTCACGGTATAATGACGTTGGAAATTACTTTTTTTTATATAAATAAAAGTTTTACCACAAAATAGGCAAATTAGCTCTTTATCAGTTTTCTTGTATATACCAAAATGATGCTCCCACTCGTTGATGCCAAAAACTATCCTCCTTTTCTTAGCAAACGGCGCCGCACCTCCACTGCTGAACTTATCCAAGACTGCTTGCGATGTCTTCTCCATTATTAAATTCACTACTTTTATTTTTTTTTAAAAACAAATTAAGCGAAAAATAATTTCCACTACTACAAATAGTACTTTTCACTTTTTCAATTCAAAGTAGACTAACTCGAAGAACTCAAATTCCTACTTTATGTAAAACTTAACTTAATTCATCAAATTCCCATGACATTATACTGAGCATACTCCATACGAAGAAAAAATAATTAAATCAGGTAAATAATTCTTTATTAGTTCTCGGATATGAATAGTAAAATATTTAGACAAATTATTTGGAATTTCCAAAACTATAATTATATTTAAATTATCCTTTGCAAAAATTTCCCTCTTTTAGTTTTATTACAATGGTCCAGCGGTAAACTTAAAGGTTCAAAAGATATGTATTGAATGAGTATGTATTGAATTGTATTATTTACTTTGTATAATAGTGACCATAAAAAAGATTTGGTATTATTATATTTTTTTCAGAAAATGTTTTAATTAAAAAAAGAAAATATTAATAATTGGTAGGTTACCCTGTAGTAACTCTATCTCTCTTCCCTATCATATCTTTGAACCAATCACGAGTGGTCTTCGTTTGTTTCGGGTAGATGATCAATTTATCCATATCTATTGAAAGTTGTTGGGGAAAGAGAGCATCATAGAATGAAATGCAGGCGTGTGGTATTATGTACCAGGTTCGATTCACCTTGTATGTTCAAAACTAACTCGCTATATAGGGTTATAAATATATACCTTTCGTAAACATCGACTGGAAAAATAGGTCAATGGAATTTATCGATAAGGAAAATAATATTTAGCATATCTTGTTTATAAATAATAAAAGTTTATTTGTATCGTATAATCTGAAACTAACGTATTCGACACCTTTATGCATAGCGTTTTTCACATATTGAAGGTGGAATTATCTTAAATTCATTTTTTTAAATAAACGACATACTCCCATCCTCTCAAATTTATACAATACAAAAGCAATAGCTGCATTTTCTTTGGAGGAAATTCGCTGAAAAATTGGTCAAAACAATTGGTCATTCGGGTTGGCAAAAAAACATTTGTAAAAGCAATTGGGACAATATTTTTTGAAGGTAAAATCTTGATCCCCTAACGTGAATAAGCCAAATAATCGAGTAAGAAAATTTACGTTAAGAATGCGAGGTTTTCACCGCATCTAATGTTTCCGTCCTGCTTGGCCAACACAAAATTGCATAGTTTTGAACGATATTTATAGTATATGTTTACTACAAAATTTATTGAGTTACTCTATTACAGAGATCAGTATAAGTATATAAAATAATATAATGTTCATTGAATCATCTTGTATCAAAGGCAGTCCACTCTCCAAATTAATAACTCTATGGTACTGTAGCACTTACTATCTACTCTATATACATATATACATATCTATGCACAACATGTTACAACTTTAATTATATTAGAGCAACTATCGACAAGGTTTTGCATACTAAATATATATATATATATATATATATATATATATATATATATATATATTTATATATATATATATATATTTATATATATATATATATATATATATATATATATATATATATATATATATATATATATATATATATATATATATATATATATATATATATATATTTAAATTTATATACATGTATGCAAATGCAAATAAAATGCATATCTACGACTACTCCATGATAACGATCGTTGGGGTTTGGTTTGGTTTCAGACATGTACGGTAAAGTGGCTTTGATAATAATAAAGGTGGATTTATTAATTATTATAGTTCAACATTGTTTTTAAATGCTTGGTTCATTTTTTTTTATATTGATACCAGTCCATGTTGTATCTAAGG
Source organism: Nineta flava (assembly GCA_963920215.1). Taxonomy (NCBI): domain Eukaryota; kingdom Metazoa; phylum Arthropoda; class Insecta; order Neuroptera; family Chrysopidae; genus Nineta; species Nineta flava. Next base: position 34,784,366 of record OY986042.1, read on the forward strand.
TGTTATATCTGTGCAGTATGTCCACTTGGAAACTGGGAGATTATGGGTTCGATTACCGACATCGGAAGTTTGTCAATTATTAAAAAAAAAAATAGGTGCAGTTAATTGACTAAATTGTCGGCGTGTGGCTAAGAACGAAGTAACCGGCTATGCTTGAAAAGTTTTTTGCAGTTTCCTTCATGAACTCCAGATTAATATCGGCATAGATCCTATCATAGTCGACTGCAGCCGCATATCCTACCAATTCCTAGTCTATACACAAAAAATTCCTTCCACTCACATCCTTACATCCTTAGGAATCACAATGATCGAAGTGTAGCTCGTCCAGGGCAGCCTCTACATTCTCTGTAACTATCTATTCAAAAATGTTTATATTTTCTATAAAATTACCATACTATCGATAAATAGTATGGTAAAAAAAATCCCATAAAAATATGTAATAGTGTCTAGCATATTTTCCAAATAAAGGAATGATACATCACAATAATATATCTTGAGTTATATAGATGTATTGCACTTCGACCTTATGTCCCATAGTGTTCCTCCTTCTATTTCAGATTCGGGATTCGCTTCTACCATATATATAATAGTCAAGAGTTTACTTACCAAGTTTTCCCGAAGGTTCATAAATTCGGAGTGAGATGCACCGAATATCTTGTATCTGCTGTAACCGAGGGATTCGCTGTAAAATATTACGTGGCCGGATGTTTGCTCATCCTCGCCGCATAGTCTGCACATGATGGATCCGGATTGTGTACCGATGCTTTCGTAGTTGTATCCTGTTCTGATTCAGTTCATCGAGAGATAGCCTCTTGGATGCATTTCGAAACAGTATTTTCCTGAGCTTTTGCTGCGGGATGTTTTCCCAGTGATAACGGTATTCATCCTCTCGTTGATCACCTGTTTACATGCTGTCTTTGGAATTCCTAAAATAGGCTCTGGGTCTATGCGAGGAATTCCGATTCCCTTCTTTACTAAGGAATCTGCTTTTTCGTTTGTATACTATTCCATAGTTTCTAAACAGAATGTCATCATTCGATAGGAATGTAATCAATATAAAAAAATTATTATTTATTTTATTTATAATGTTAGGAGTATTTGTACATAACACATGATATTAATTTAGTAGAAAAGTTTTATTATTATAATTATTATCGAAAACATTGTTGTATAGAAAATATAATTTATTTTGTTTAAAATTCTGAATGTGGTTCAATTATTTATTAGTTTACAAATTATATTTATTGTTTCTGGACGTGGGACGAAATTTTAAGCATTATTTAATGTTTGTATATGAAAATAAATTATTATGTAAAGTAATTTGTTTTTAATTGACGAAGAAAAGTTGTAATTTTTATGCATGTTATGCATGTTTGTTATGGTTGATTTTGACTTTTAGATTATAAAGTATCTTTAATAAACATTCTTTAGCAAATACGCAAAATCGACCTACAATAATAAATTTTTATATATCAACATTTATTTATAATAATATATATATATATATACATATTTATATATATATATATATATATATATATATATATATAAATATGTATATATATATATATATATATATTATTATAAATAAATGTTGATATATAAAAATTTATTATTGTAGGTCGATTTTGCGTATTTGCTAAAGAATGTTTATTAAAGATACTTTATAATCTAAAAGTCAAAATCAACCATAACATGTTGACAAACATGCATAAAAATTACTACTTTTCTTCGTCAATTAAAAACAAATTACTTTACATAATAATTTATTTTCATATACAAACATTAAATAATGCTTAAAATTTCGTCCCACGTCCCACTCGACTACTTCTGAGCCATCCTGTATATATATATATATATATATATACATATTTATATATACATATTTATATATATATATATATATATATATATATATATATATATATATATATATATATATATATATATATACAGGATGGCTCAGAAGTAGTCGAGTTCCATAAGAGGGTAGGTAGAGGGTACGATTTTGAATAAATGTAATAAATATATTGTTTTAATAATAAATTTGAAAAAAAATGCACAAATTAAATTCCTTAAATTATAAAGTTATCTCAAAAATGCATTAATAAAATTATTTTATTGAAAAATTTAATTATTGCATTATTAAAAAAATTAATCAATTTTAACACTTAATTTTAACAAATAATTTTATTAATGCAATTTTGACACTTCAACACTATATAATTTAACGAATTTAATTGGCGCATTTTAAAAAAAAATTTAATTTACTAATACAATTTATTTATTCATTTTCCAAAAAATAAAAAATTTAATTAATGCACTTTTCATGGAATTAATAATTTGAAAAATTTAAGCAATACAGTTTTCCAAAAATTGATAATTAAATCAAAAATGAATTATAAAAAAATACACTTTTTGCAACTCTGGTTTCAACCTAGTTTCCTTAATTAATAAATAATTAATTAACGGTGCGTCTAATAGAAAATAGTCTCAAGAGTTTTCGTTTCACTGTACCTACCCTCTTATGGAACTCGACTACTTCTGGCACATTCTGTATACACGCTCTAAAGGTCAGCATTTTATCCCGATTGGTATGCTATTTAGTGTAGGATGTGTCTTTGATATTTGAAAGTTCGAGATCGTTAATAGACAAAATCGGTCGGAAAGTGGGCTAAATTTGGTAAAATGGAAAAATTCCAACATGGGTCCAAGGAAAGTAATTTCGTCTAAATTTATTTCTTGACAATTTTTCTGTACCATAACCACAAAATTTGATGTCACTTATTTAAATTTTAAAGTTGATTTGTGTCATATTGATTCGGTTTTCGAAAAAATGCTTCGGAAGTTGTTCATCATAAATATAGTTACAACTTTTATACAGAAATATTTTATGCCGAATGAATGAGGCACAAATCAATTATAAAATTTCAAAAAATCAACTTTTCTAGCCAAGTGTACCTCTAAATATTTACGATTTTAATGTAATAATAATGAATTCAAGAATTGTTGGTTTTCAAAGGTAAATTAATTTCATATAATAATAATTTCATATTCATATAATTCATTCATTTGAGAAAATTTGTTTAGTCTACATTACGAATTTTTGAATTATTTCTAAATTCATATGGAGCAAATACTTAACTTTTAATTAGCTAAATAAAACCATATAGAAACATTTGCGTAGACGTATACTTTGAAAAACTTTATTGATACTGATGGATCTTCAGATATTTGTTAAAATAAATGTGCTCGTAGGTATTACATTGAATTGATGTTAAGTTTTAAAACGATGTCGATAATAAGGATAATAAACTAGTGTAGACGACGGTATTATCTTATATAATCGACGTCAGGCGCCAGATCTGCATTCAGTATTTATATTGGTATTTGATTAGTTTTTGAAGTAATATAAACATACAGTGTGTCTACTTAAGTTGGCTCCATATGGAAAACTTTTTTATTATAAGGTTTACGAAAAACAGTTATTCTGTATAAAAATCTCTGCTTTCGAATATATTAACATTCAGCTATTCATTTTTGACATCGAATGTACAGGATGGCCACAAATTGAAAAAGTTCGATAGGAATGTATTGACCACTTCAATTTTAAATTGAATTTTGCAAATCCTACTTATAAAAAACGTTATCTGTTTTCCTTACTAACCAGTCATCGTACTTCAAATATTTATTTGCTGATTTGAAACAATTTAGCAATATATTTAAATATATAATAATAAAATAATATCCAACGGAATGAATTTTAAAACGAACAGAAGATAACTGTTGTTACTTACGTCAACAATAACAATTGTATTTGAAACGTAGTGTATGAAAAATAAATGTTCTGAATTAATTAACTTGTTACATATCATTCATTAAATGTTTCAAATCAGCAATAAAACATTTGAAGTATGATGACTGATTACCTAGGATAACAGATAACGTGTTTTATAAGTTGAATTTGCAAAATTTAATTTAAAATTGAAGTGGTCGAAAAATTCCTATCGAACTTTTTCAATTTGTGCAGATCCTGTACATTCGATGTCAAAAGCAAACAGCTGAATGTTAATATTTTCGAATAAGCAGAGATTTTTAAAAAGAATAACTTTTTTTCGTAAATCTTATAATTAAAAGTTTCCCATATTGAGCCAACTTAAGTAGTCACACTGTATATATGTACATATATAAATGTATACTACATATTATACAATTCCTTCTATCGAATTCTATGTACATCTTATTCTTTGAACTGTAATGTGTGGAATCAAATTAGAATATTAATTTAAAATTTTATGCATTTTAAATAAATTGAACATCATTGAAATGTTTAATCTAAAGTTGAAACTTATAAATGAGATTTACAATTGGTTCTTTTATCAGTTCTTTCTTGATTATTCTTTGAGTGCTTGGGATACTCAATTTGTATCTAATTTATTTCGATAAAAAATGAATAAAAATTCAACACGTAGTAAGTTCGTAAACTAAGCGAATTTTATCCGAGTATATTAATTAAATTACAGTTATTAAAGTTTCTGAAAATTAATACATCACTCTTTTGGAATTTCGGAAATAGATATTAATTTACTTTTTTAACCGAAAGAAGGAGGTACTTAATTCAACCTGTATATATATTTTTAAATATTAATAATGTTTATGGTGATCGGTGACCGCTAGAGTGGCTACAGACACATGAATAAATAAATATGTTTTCAAATCTGATATGCTTTTCGTATTTCAAAGGATAAGTTCGTCAATGACCAGAATCGATCAAGGGTAAGGGGCGTTTAGACGAAGAAAACACAAAATATAGAATATGCCTCTTAACATTAGCATAATTTATTTAAACACATTATAAATATCAAGTAACCATGGTGATACATTTGTAATATACATTATTATGGGCATTGTTTTTAAACTGTTTCTGTTAATATTAGAGTTACAGAAAATATATTCATAGAATGAATTATAGTAAAATTTATTTATTACAACTTACAAATTTTTCCATTTTACTAATATTCAGAGATGAAATTCTAATTTTTATTTTACCCCTCCCTTTTAACCTCCCTTTTGCCTTATTTTCCCGATATGCCCGTTAATATGTAAATTTCAGTGACGGTGATTTTCGTTACCCACTAGGTAGGTTCCATGAATATTTGAAGAAATTTTTGCGAAAGTCCTTCATGGGTAAAAAACCAACAGCTACATTTTTTTGTAGCATTTTTATGGACATTTTTGTAAAATCGTTTCTTTACAAAGAACAATTAACTTTTCTTCTTCTGCGTTTTGTCTTGGACGCGAAGAATTTAATTAATATTTAATATTAATATTTATACGCGAAGAATAGATAGCTATCTTGATTTTAAACAGCTATCTTTTGATTGTCCAAATTGACACTGAGTGTAAGAACGATTCCGCCATATGAACGATCAATTCCGTTAATAGTAGAAACGGAACTTTTGACGTTATAAGTAGAAATTGGTTGTTTTAATTTTATGATTTTTATAAATAATTAAAAAAAGTGTTCCTATCATGTTTCAAAAGAAAACGTTAGAAGTTATTGCTATTTATTTTAAAACTACGAAAGCTTTTATACAATATTTATATTACATCAAATCAGGTCATTAGATTAATTTCTACAGTTTCCATTTAATAAAGTAAAGTATATTCAATTACTGTGCTCCATAAACGGTTAAAGAGTAATAATAAAAAAAAATTTAGAACGTCACTCGACTTCTATATACATAGGCACGAAAAATAAAGAATACTTGGTTTGACGACCGTAAATAATGGTTCCGATTTTATAAAAATTCTGTTCGGCATTTTTGGATGTTACATTTTGGGTATATCAATAATATCTTTGAAATTATGTATTATTAAACTACGGTTCCTCTGCGCGATCTAATTGTACTTTTGATTTGTTGGGTAGGTTGTCTTTTCTTCGAAATGAACCTCGCTATTGAGACATAAATTTGGTATCCGACATAGTTTTGGTATTTACTCATGACTATAATAATAAGTTTTTATTTAACTGCAATCATTTGCTTGTGGTGTATTTTTGTGATTTATGCTTTATTAAAAACTATATATAGAACTGAATTATAAAAATTGAATCGTTTAACGCTTCTCGCTATTAAGATATCGTGTTTACAGAAAACCATTTAGATTCACGCATATACAGACTAATTTGATTTAAAAATTGACTTCAGACGACTAAAATATTAATTTTAAATATCAGTACACATAACCTCATTATAATATATGAACTTGTTTGGCTGTATATAGAAGTAAAATAACAATTTAATAGATAGACATTATTCATTACATTGCTGCACTTAAGATATGCGACATATTATGTCAACGGCACGTCGCATCATGTCGTCATAAAATTCCCATTAGAAAATAAAATCATATAATATTTTCATACTTTGAATGATCCTAACAGTCACTAACCTTTAAAGTAATAACAATTTTTATCTATTCTATAATAAACAATATAATGACTATTATTTCTATGTGTGGTTTTGAATATCTTCTATAACGTAAGAAAACTGTATTAATTTAATCGAATTCCAGAAAAAAGTGCGAGTTTAAAGTGGTTTTGTACATCCATAAAGTAAATTTATCTATATTCTTTTCGAAATGTAAGTATGGAGATGTATGTAAAATATTTCTAATGAAATTCGAAGATCGTGTATTAACTGATGAAATTTAGGTGATTAATCAAAAAGTAGAAACGTACTTAGTTTAATAACATTCTATCTTTCCAAATAAGTGTTAAACTTTATTAGAAATGAACTTTCATGATCGCTAGACGGACAAAGAAGATGATGACATCCATCCTGGATTGCTCGTTTGACAATTCCACATCCATCGTTCAGAATTACAATGAAAATATACTGGGTCAGCCATTTTACTGGAGGTATTTTCCAGTTTTTGTTAAATTTGGTAATCCTTAAAGAAAAAACGGAGTTTAAATATACTAAATTTTATAAAAACCTTGTGAGAAATACTATGAAAACAATAGTCGAATCCAAAAATAATACAATCATACTCTTAAATCCACCATAATGTTCCTAATCAAGATTGAAACATGTCTCCAAAAACTTTACTGTTGCATCAAGGTGGTATATACTTAAATTTTAAACATTTTCTTACTTACGGTAGGAATATTTCTGCAAAACTATCATTTTCGCAACTTCATGAAACTTAGTTCTTAACTTTCGCATTTTCGCCAAGATATAGTTTGTAGTTATTTACACAAGTAAAGACACTCTCAAAGTAGCGACCACACAACGAGTTTTTGGAATCTGGTGACCTAAAACGGTTTACATCTACTCAAATTTAACACATTTGAATTACGTTCTAGTCACTGTATAGGGGTTAAAACGACTACTTACATTAATAAACTCTTTAATAAGAGTGTAAAATTTATCGCAAACTGGCAAAGGTTTTTTCGCCACTGATGTCATGAAATAAATATTAGAAAATTATTTTCAGTCATTGAAGAAACTACATCGGCTTTTTACCGACGAAAGAAGGAGGTACTCAATTCAACCTGTATATATATTTTTTTACAGAGTAGTCCGATTTTGATAATTATTTTTTTGTTGGATAGGGAATACTTCAAAGTTTATCCCATATAAATTTGAAAAAAAATTTCAAATTTTAGCCACAAAAAAATAATAAATAAGACTTCCCAACGCTTCCACTAAAGAAAAATATCATAATCGATTATGTAATAATTGCTATGGAAATGTGGAAATTATTAAAATTTGATTAACACAGGGTATTGACTAGAGAATCATGGATCACCAACTTTTTCGACTGTATGACGAAGATGTTCAGTTATCTAGTGAACGATATTTCTGTTACACGTTGCATACGATATGATGTTACAAAATAGTTCACAGTATAAAGAACACATTCACGATAATTTTAGGAATATCATCGCGTTTGGTAGACACAAGTAGTAATACAAAATACAAATTTATAAGCTAGATAAGTTCGGTGAAAAAGGGTTGTACTCATCGTTCACATTCATACTCTACTCTCTTACTCTACAGGGAATATAATTGTTACACATTATAGCACTATAACTACTACTAGAGCAGATATGATTGTAGTGTATGATGTCGGTTATACAGATTTCTATGTACCACACAATCATATATTGTTTGTTTATTATTGTAACATAGACCGGTAGCTGCTACGTGAATTTTTTATTTATTTTATTGGATTTATCGTGAAGTATATGTATATACGAAGACATTGTACTAGGTCCTAGTGGTCACTTCGAGACTGTATACACTTGACACATTCTTTTAATTTAAGGCTCAAACGTGACTAACAGTCATTATTTAAGTTTCTGAATGCTACTGTTAATTCCGCGAGCGTTGGTTTCGTGCATATCAAAATTACCCATCTACTGGCAATCCATAATTGCCTTGTAATAAACATTTATCAATCTACTTAGAGTCCGCTAGATTGCCAGATATCCAGTTTTGAGATTCAACTTATCTAAGAGTACAAAAAGTGCAATGTACAAGGATGCTGCTTATAATATTCTTGAGTACTCAAACATAGAGATGTGTAATGCACTTCTGTCACGGGATTTAAATGCCAAAATAATTGTTATATCAATGTTTAACTGTGGATAGACAATACCAAGATTTTTTCGTATGGGGAAGGGAGGCAGTGATACTATGGCTTTTCCAATTCTAATGTTAATAATTTGCCCTGTTGTATAGAACGATACACTTACTATTTGACTTTTTTTTTGTGGAGTTTGTTTTGTTATTCGTTTTAAGTTTAATTAATTAATTCTAAATTTTTCAACTTTTGAGAAGCTTGACTTCACAGATTCTTAGATTGTGTGTTTACCTTATTTATCATTCGATTTTTTTAAAGTTGTAAAATATATTTATTGAGTTTAAAAATATTGTTTCCTTTATTTCTAAAACCCCTTTACCTGTCATGCTGTTTTAGAATCACGCATTCGCATTGACTACCCGATGCGTATACTTTAAATATTCTGTTTTCATTTTTCCACTATCGAATCGCCGTTTGGTTTGCAATAGTGGTGATAGTGAAAGGAAGTCTGGCAAGTATGCCTTAGAAGACTCCGGGGTTGTCACCCCATCAACTACTTTCCTGTAGCTTGTTCGCTTCTTCCAGCCTTGTGGTACTTTTTAAACCTACTAATGATGGGGCAGGGCTATAATGTAATTGTTTTATCTCGAATCCTCCTATTTTATCGAACCGAACCGAAGGCTAGGTACTTCAATGTGGCTTTGTAAAGGCATTGTGATAGGAGATGAAAGGGCATGTCTTTCGCTCCATTACAGTCTGAACATGCTACGCTGTGCTTCATACTCATCATAGATAAATGTTTACAAAACACACCGTTTTGTAAAAACCTTTGTTGTTCTAAGCGCATTCTCAACATCTGTCCCTCATACAACAATAGTTCGTGTCCAAAAAGAATTTAGTATTTTTTTAGGTTTCAGCTGCCAGCCTATAAAGTGTATTTGTATTATGAATATCTTCTACGTCATGTTTTTTATAATTAAAGATTTTAATCAAAATAATAAAATATATGATTTAATAATAGTTTTGAGTCAGAATGATAACCACTTGTTCTATTTGTCACTTGTTACAATGTGTCTTTATGTGAATCTTTTGTTTTCAGATTAAATTTTTATCATAATTGTTGCTATTGTCTTGCCATAGCAACCATATTTGAATTGTTAGATAAATTTACCGAAGAGAGTCTATTTTAAACCATTTTGTCACAAGTGTGATATCTAAACAATCCGTGATAGAGGAATTATTTTTAGAAAAATACTTTTTATTGCCTACCCTCCTCCTCTAATGGAAGATAAACCCGGATGGATCTGATTTTAACCATTTATAATCTTTTCGCCATTTTTTAGCGTAAGAACGGTAATATACTAATTTACTAATTTCTCGGAACTTATTTCTATTTATTCCTCTGATTCCGGTAGTTGGGCATATATATATATATATATATATATATATATATATATATATATATATATATATATATATATATATATATATATATATATATATATGTGTATATATGTATATATACACCTACCGAGTATAAAATTACAAATAACACTGATGGTTGTACCTATATTTACAGGAATAAATAGAAATAAGAAATAAGAAGTTTTTATGCATTTATGCTCCAAAAATGAAGTTTCTTCGCTCTTGCAGTCGTTAGGGCCCAATCACTTTGGTTTTCGAAAAAAAATATGAATAAAACTTAACAACTTTTGTTCATAACGTTTTTTGCAAAACTGAGTCATAAAATTTGCTCCATTTATAATTCATTTTTACTAATTAATATAGTATAAAATACATGTAATAATTTTAAATATCATCTTGATCATTTTTGTTAATAGGTTCTTCGTCTAAACTTTTATAGAAATAAACTTTCTTAATGGAAATGTATGTTAAAAAATAATAATTGTACTTTTCAAAGGAACAGTGTCTATTTATATATTTTTTACAATTTATTTATACATATATATTTTTTTTACGAACAATTTATTTATAATACATATTTTTTTTTTGATAAAGTATTACAGAAGCTTAAAAATATTACAAATAATATATAGAAAAAAAAAAATTTAATAGCAAAAAAACCAACCAAGTGTGTGTCGAACCACTTAAACTTGGGTTCTGTATAACATTTTCTATGAACTTTTCACAGATCATGAAACTACTTGGTATAAGTTGGTCAACTAGATTACTCGGAAACTAGTTACACGTAATAAAACGATTTTTGTTTAAACTGTATGACCTATTCGTTGAACATATTTAAAATTCACTTGGTGTGCCTGAAATTTCGTAAGGTTGCAATTTATTTCCATAATGTATAATACGGAATTTTTCGACTGACGATGATTGCGTTGTAATCGAAATACCGGTATGTAGGTGTAAGTCTAATGTATAGGTTATAATTATAATTTTTGAATTAATTTGTCAATTTTGATATGCATTCCCAGCGGTTTAATTGGAAGGGGGTGGAACATGCCGCTCTAAAAAGAATCACTAATTTATAGGTGGACATTTCGTAAACGATGACTTGTATAGACTAAAAAGTCTATATGACATGCTTTCAATACTTTTGAAAGATAGCCTACACGGTTTGATAGCAGGGATAAAACAAAATGTAATTTCAAATTTTAAATACATATAACCATTCCAAGTAATTTACATAAAACAATAACAATCGAATGTTTTGTGCAAATGAACAAGGTGCAGATGTAAGGGTTCTTTTCTGAAAGGTAAAACGATTTGGCTACGGAATCCTAAAAACTCAACAAAAAATTTAATTAAAGATTATATCCCGATGGAAACAATAATGTTGATTGTCAATTTTACTAATGTATTTAAAATAATCAGAAGTTCTTTCTAGCTTTTATTTTATACATATATATGTATGAAAACCTCTATATACAGGCTAAAAGACGGAATTAGTGAATTTCCAACGAGGGAAATGCAGCTATTGCTTTTGTACTAATGATAGAATTTCGTAAAAATTTCCTCGACTTGTTCATCGATCCTACCTAATAGATGTTAAAAATGACCAGAGTTAATTAGTGGGTTAAATCGGACAAGAGGAAAAGGGGGTTTAGAGGAAAGAGGGTAAACAAAATTTGGAATATCTCCCGTAATATTAAAAAAATCGAAAATTTTTTCAAAATCCAGTATCATATCAGATGCGACATTTCATTTTGATCAGACTGAAATTGTGACCACTAGAGACTGATTTATCTATTCTATATTTTATGAATATAGACGAAACATAGACCTCAAAAGTATCGTCCTTTTTTTAAAATTTTGGAGCTGATTTGTGCCATATTCATTCGATTTTTGGAAAATGTTTTGAAAACAGGTTGTAAGTATATTTATGATGAACAATTTGTAAATCTACTTCTAAATGTCATCAATAATATGACATCATTTAAATGAACTCAAGATGAAATTAAAAAACACGTCACGAAATGGGTAAAAACGGACAAGGGGAAAAGGGGTTTACAGGGAGGGGGAAACACAAAATTTGACAAAATCTCTCTTAATATTTAAAAAATCGTAAAATTTATAAGAAGTAAAGTTGTAGGTACTAAGTTTTACTGTATTTTTGTTTCTTATCATTTTTTCTGTTACACTAATATTTACACATTAGAGTTTAAGCAAAAATGGTAAGGTGATGAATTGTAGCATATTTGATTTTCTTCAACGTATATTTTATATTTTGTGTATTCTTCTTTCTTTATACACCCCCCCCCCCCATGCCCCTCGACGTGAGTCATTTATTAATAAAATTGGCCTTGCAAATATTTAAATCATATAGGACATTTCATTTTGATCAGACTAAAATTGTTTCCGCTGGAGAGTGATTTATGTATTCTAAGGAATTTCGCTAAGTTGAAGCAGCCTCTGCGTAACTAATTTTTTTTTATCTTCTGCTTTTTATTATTTGTCAATAAAAGCGTGTATTTTAATTTTTTTTTTAAATATAAGCTAGTATTTTTAAGTATACATATGTTCATATTTTTTATACCCAGTATATTTGTATATATACAAGGTATATTAAGTTTAGTTCCGACTTTGTAACGCTTAAAAATATTGATCGCAGAAAAAAATTTGTGTTATAGGTGTTCATAAAATTACCTAATTAGTCCATTTCCGCATGTCCGTCCGTCTGTCTCTCTGCCTGTTTGTCTTTCTGTCCGTGAAGCTGATAACTAAAAAACTAAAAGAGATAACGAGCTGAAAATTAGTGTGTGTGTTCTAGAGCGAAAAAGTAAGGTCAAGATCGTTAATGGGCAAAATCGGAACATGTTTTTCACCTGGCGTGGGGAACAAGCTTTGTTTGAAATTTTTTTCATAAACTCAATAGTTTTCTCAAATTTGTGAATAAATATTTTGTGAACAACTGGAATACGCAGAATTGTTAACAATTCCATTATTGGTATACGACTCAGTACATACTGGGTAGTTAGTTGTTACATTACTTGTTTGAATTATTTTTTTTGAGACTTCAAAAATAAACTTTTCCCATAATTTGCATTGTATCTTTGAATATAGAGGAATTGTGAAAGTTTAACACCAGATTTAGAACGTGATTTATTTCACTACATTATATTGAAGTATTTATACACGGGGGATTCACGGAATATAAAATCAAAAAGTAGAGAATCTAAAAAGGATCAATTAATTTTAAAATTATTTTCATTAACTACAAAGAATATGGTAATTTGAATTTATTAATAAAAATATATACAGAATGTTTATAAATTGACTTGACGTTTTATTTCATCTGGAGGTTTGCGAAGGGTGTGACCGATCTATTCAAAATTTCTTTTTTTAATGATTGAAGCTTCAGGTGTATTCTTCTCCAGAGTTCAACGTTCGAAATGACTTGAGCATTTTCTTTAGGCAACTATTGAGAAAAGTCTGAAATTTGCACAGCTTTTAGCTGTGTTCTAGAGATAACCCTCCAAGTTGTTTGGAAACTGTAGGACTGAACTACTTCACGTTTGATTCGAAGATTCAGAGATTGGCTTTGTTCTCTACTCTCTACATCTACAAATGGGTATCAGTTGGGCAAATGCTCTTGGCTAACTAATGGCTTTTTTGATCCTCTGTTAGACATCCTCACCCAACCTTCCTTGTTTGTCTATAATACTTGCTAGGTTTTGGAACTTCCAAAAGCAAATGAATCCAATAAATTATAATGGTATTAAAATTTCAATATTGGATTTGTTCCGAATTCTTTACTTTCTCGGTAGAAACAAATTGGTAGCTTCATACTTGCATTTTCAGTCAGTATTTTTATTCTACTATTTTAATTTTCTTCGAGCTCTTATCATTTTCAGAATTAATTTTCCTACATAATTCTATACACTACGCCCAAAACAATTAAATCTAAAATCTCGCTTTTTTCCAGAAATAGTTGTGTGAAAAATAGGATTTTGGTGCAATATGCTAAAATTAAGCCGTATTATTCAACATTTGTAACTTTTTAATTTTGTTAATGAAAATGTTTTGCGATATAAATTCTAGTTTTCCACATATTAGGGACGAAATTATTGTTTTGAAACCTTGCATGCTAAGTGAGCAGATTGGAATTTAAAGCCTTTCGTAGGAACATTTGGGACTGGGAGATAATGGGTTCGAATACCAACATCGGCAGTGTGTCGAGATTAAAAAAAAAAGGGGGCGGTTAATTGACAAAACAGTCGGCGTATGGACAAGAACGAAGTAACCGGCTATGCTTGTGAAGGTTTTCTGCAGTTTCCTTCACGAACTCGGATGAATATCGGCGTAGTTCTTATCAAAGTCGATTGTAGCCGCACAACCTACCAATTCCTAGTCTACACACAAAATTCCTTCCACTCCACTCACATTCTCATATCCTTAGGCTTCACAAAGAACCTTATGGTCGAAGTGTGTCCCGTCCAGTACAGCTGCTACAATCAATCTATCTTGATAGTGTTCTGTTGATAGTGCAAAAATTTAGTTGCATCGTTATTATTTCTGAAACAAAAATTTGTTATTTTGAAACTTTGAAACTGGCTAGGGAGAATGGCTCTTCCACAGAGGGGATTTTGGACGGCTTTTGTAAAAATGTACTTCTCAGGAACGTGAGAAAATTCAACATTATCGTGTTTATTCCTTATTAATAGGGAATATGCATGAAAATTTTTTTTCACTTGAATTAAAGCATGCTTACTTGACAAATATCAAGGTAAAATTACTTTTTAAATAACTTTAAAAATAAGCGAGATATGAATGATTGAAATTCCCGATTAGACAAAGAGGGTGATAGCCCCCTTGATATGTTATGTGATGTCATATTACACTTTCATCATTTAAAATACACGTAAAACTCGTTTTTAGTATTTTTGCAAGAAAGAGGCAGATAATAAATAATAAATCTTTAAAAGCTTTTAGCGTCCTTGATATTTATCGGATTTTAATTTCGTTTTTAAATATTATTACAGTATTAACAGTATTTTCATATTCTGAAAATAAATGTGAAAAACAATTTTCATGCATATTCCCTATTGGACTTTATTATATACGTTACAGTGTAATCATGCCTATATATTATATTATGTATATGATCAGAATATGATGATTTTCAAACATATTAATTACACTTTAAACCTGCATAATATCATCTTATGTACTTATTTTAACTTGTCTCATTCAGATATACCTGTCTTTATTTAAGATTCACAGATTAAACTTCTTCTATGATAGGCTTAATAATAATAAAATTGAGAAGACAATGATGATAATCAACTGTTCTTTCATTTCATTATTTTGCTCTTCTTAGAATAAGAAGATGAGGATGATGATGATAAACGTATAATAAGTAAGTAGACAGATAGATAGATAGTACTAAGTACCTCTGATTTTAGTTATTATATATTCGGTATGGAATAATAAACGATTCTTATCTTAAATATTTTAATTTTATCTAGTTGTTTGTTAGAAACTTTAATATACAATGTTATCGTCAACAATTGGTTTATAGTGTTACCTCACAGTTTAACCAGTCCAAGTGGCCAAGCGGTCTAAGGCGTTATGTCTGCGCAGTATGATGCCTACTTGGAAACTGAGGGGTTATGGGTTCGAATCCCGACATCGGAAGTTTGTCAATTATTAAGATAAAAAAGGGGCGGTTAATTAACTAAACTGACGGCGTATGGACAAGCATGAAGTAACCCGCTATGCTGGAGAAGGTTTTCTGCAGTTTCCTTCACGAACTCCTGACTAATATCGGCATAGTTCTTATCATAGTCAGCTGCAGTCGTATATCCTACCAATTTTTAGTCTATGTACAAAAAATCCTTCCACTCCACTCACATCCTCACATCCTTAGGCATCACAATGGACCTTATGGTCGAAGTGGAGCCTGTCCAGGGCAGCCTCTACAATATCTGTAACAATCTATTCAAAATGTTTATATTTTCTATAAAATTGGAAATTGAAACAAACTATCGATAAATAGTATGGTATCTCTACCATATTAGTAGTAGCGGAGGGGAGGTCGAAGCTTGGTAAGCAGGCTGTTCTAGGCCTTATTTACCGACCATTAAAGGACAAGAAATTTGCATGTAGACTAGGAATTGGTAGGTTGTGCGACTGCAGTTGACTTTCGTAGAAACTATGCCGATATTCATCTGGAGTTTTTGGAAGTAAACTGCAGAAAACCTTCACAAGCACAGCCGGTTACTTTCGTTTTTATCCATATGCCGACAGTTTAGTGAATTAACCGCCCAATATTTAAAAAAAAATTAATTTACTGCCGTTGTTGGGAATCGAACCAGCAACCTCCCAGTTCCGAGTAGAATGCCTTACACAACTGGATCATTCGGACTGGTATTGTATATAAGTATTAATTAATTCGATACTTATTCTGAAACACATAATTTGTTTTTTACATTTCCAGGAAAAATGAATGCCACACTTATTCTCATAATTATTTTGTGTTCCAGAGGATACTACTCGGCTAGTTTTCGAGCTGATCTCTACGATACACACAGTCTTTAACCAAGCACGTCATTTTTTGTTTATATTTCTTGAAGCTCGTACTCTTCATCAATTTCCTCAATTATCTCACATATCCTCTGACAATGTTGCACTCACCACATCCACTGGCAGCTGGCTACCAAGTAATAGAAGCCATTACTGCCTTTGTGTGTGGGCTCCTTTCATGTGTTTCATGCTCCTTTCAGGATCGATTGATTGTGACAGAAACAGCATAACACATTTTTTGACATACGGTCCAAAAATCAAAATTAATAACTTAAATAGTATTTATATTAAAAGAAATCTTAACTTGTAAGATTTTTCGTTGTCCAAAGAAAAGTACCAATGTCATCGTTGAGATTTTCATTGTGAGTGTAATGAAAGGTCTAGGAGGAGGAGGAGCTTCGATTTTGTATTAACTGAAAACTCTATCGGATATATCTTGATAAAAGTGCACAGTATACATATGAAGATGTTACTAGACAATATTTCAGAATTTCGTTTTAAATATAGTCATTTATATGGGATAAGGAAAGTTCTTACGTAACATAAATAAATAACCAACATGCTTGTACACAATATATGCTAGAAGAATATCTTGTAGCTAAAAAATATAATATATACCTACAGAGTGAGTCAAAAGTCACGGAGTTTGTTAAAAGGGTGGATAGGGGATGAAATTTTAAGATGAAAAATCCTTGGACATTTTTACACTTCACCCATCGTTAATTAGATATTAATTAAATAAAGTAACCAATTAGAGAAGCGCGTTAACGGAATAAGAGTTTTGAAAAATTTTGGAAAAAAATTTACCATGTTTATTCCGATAAATCTGATTAACTGAATTATTCAGTTTTTATTTCTAAAATTTGAAAATAATTATTATGATAAGTCCAATAATTGCCTAGGTGCTAGGGACCCATTTGCGGTAACCCTCTTATTATTATTTTTAACTCCAATAATTATTGAAAAAAATTTTTCAGTAAAAACAACGCAATAAAAATTAAATAATTTGGGTGACTAAGTTTCTGTGTAAACCAAAAATTGATAAACATTTATTTAATGAAATTTCATCGTAAGAAACCCAAAAAAAATTGAATAATTCAGTAAATTTTTTTTCAAAATTTTTTTAAACTGTACCGGATTTAAAACTCATAAGATAAGACTCGCACTACGGTAGTAGTGGGGAGAGCTCGCTCCCCTCACGTATCTCTGCTGCCGCTGCATTTATTCCCCACCATTTCCAGTTCCATTAACACACATCTCTAATTGGTTACTTTATTTAATTAATATCTAATTAACGGTGGGTCAGGTGCAAAAATGTTCAAGGGCGAAACTCCACGACTTTTGACTCACCTGTATATATATATATATATATATATATATATATATATATATATATATATATATAACTAGCAGTATACAAAGTTATTTAATATGTACTTTTATGAAGTTTTGTGAAATAAATATTTAAATTTGAATACAGGTAAAATTTCTTTAACAAATCTTTAATGACACATCATACAATGTTCGTATAATACTTCGAAAATATACTTAAATAGAATAATACAGTTATAATTGTGGAAATCTGGATAAATAAAAATATTTAGTTAATTCCTCTCTACATAAAACTGTTTTTACGTTTGATCACTTCAACTTATCATTAATTTGGGCGTTAAACCGCCTCAAATGAATATCAACAGTATGAAAATCTTTCTCAAACATGTTTTAAAAATAATTATCACTAATAACTAATCCGTGAAATATTTTCTTATTCACTGATGTTATCATGTAGATGATATCAAATTGTTGTGTGTTTTTATCAGAATTGAATATTTGTATACTTTTAAATCGATCCGAAAATTCAAAGTCGCGAAAGAGTAGATTGCAAGGTCTGCTTAACTAAATTTCAAGCTTATAAAAAGTTTATAAACTTGTCAAAATTTACCATTTCTTCGAAAAATGAAACGGTTATTCAGATGGATACGAAACTTCCGGAACATGCCATAATTTCCATAAACTTCATATGTAAAACGTAGAAGACGATAAAAAGTGGCATTGATTTTCGAAAAAATTTTGGAATAAAAGTAATTAGTATATTTATAATGAAGAACTCTTAGTTTTTATAGGTCCCTTTAAACGTCGATATTACACATGGCCACAAAAATAACGTTCTTGTTTCAAAATCTTGTAATTGATTTGTGCCTTAATCATACGGTTTACTAAAAAATGTTTCCGATATAAGTTGTTGACGGTAAATATTAACAACTTTTATTTGAGGCTTCTCAAATACCGAATGAATAAGGGTTCTAATGTTCTTATAATTCTTTCGGGAAAATATATCGAATAAAAGTTTTTAGTACATTTTTAATGAAAATGTTGAATTTTGTAGTTAGTTTTTATTCAAAAATTTCTTCTCTTATATTATTAGTTTAAATGTCGGCAATAATCAAAGTTACGATATTAAACCTTTGGTAAACACATTCATTGGGTTTTACCAAAAGGATTGCATTCAATATCAAAATACTACATTACATTTTTAGATCCAAATTTCCAGTCCAGACTTGGTTTGACACATATGGTTTGACCATAAAAAGGCGTTGGAATATTGGTACCTACATGTATATTTTCAGTTTTTAATAAATAGATAGATAAACTGATTGATAAATAGATAAACTGATTCATCAACGAATCAGTACATCGAAATGCTTGATTTAATAAATAATTAATAATCAAATGCACAAGACTTTTTACATAACTATCCACGATCACTAAACCTTTAATCCCAACAAAAAATAACGCTACTTTTTTGGCACATAGTACAATAATAATAATCAAATTTTCCCAAGAAATAAAAATCTGTAAAAATTTGATACAAACGTTGTCGTCCCTATGACAGTATATCGTAATTGATTATAAGAATATTTCGTACCCTCAAACATAATGTTCATAATGACTTCAAAGTAATATATAATGCCACATGTTAAGTTAATAAAATCGTTTATCATTGTCTACTTTAATAACTAACCTCTAATTATATGTGATAACAAAAATAAAAATAAAATAAAATACTAAAATAAAACTTGTCAGTTTATTATCTCCTTAATGAAAAATAAAAGGTTTTTCTTGTGCGTAAGGTTATTTATTTTTATTGTCATACTTCGTTTATCCTTTTCTAATTCCAATACATTTGTACATGAAAAGTGTACTATACATGAAAAGTTGACTTCATATGTATCAAATATCAAAAACGTAATTAAATACAAATTCATCTTTAATAACCTTTAATGGAACTTAAAAAAAGAAAAGAAAAAAGCAAAAAGATTGAAATTGTAATTGAATACAAGCATATAAAATCAGCTGATTTAATATATAGTTCTTGAAATATTCCATCTGTATGCGATTATAACATTGAACGGATTCCTTCTAGGGTTTTCGGGCAATAATTCATGAATCGCCAATGAGTCCAATTCATGAGTCCAATTTACTTAATGTAGCGAAATGCAAAACATCTTTAGAAAAAATTTGACGTCTAATGAATTTTAAGTTATTTATAATATTTACAGAGATATTGACGGTTTAAGATTGAAAATTTAAATCCTAAAGTTTAAATTTCAAGACTAAAAACGTAAAAATAAATATTAGTTTAAAAAAACTAAAAAAACACGCTTTTATACCAAGTCAAACTAAAAAGTAGAAAACAATTTTTATCAACAAAATAATTAATTTGATTGTAAAAAGCGTGGGGTGCTTTTTACTATAATTTGATATTAATGATATTGATTTGATGTTATAATTTGATTTTAAGCAGCCCACGCTCTTTTTTTACAATCTAATTAATTATTTTGTTGACAATAATTATTACGAAGCGAGACGGCGACGAAAGTGTACACAGGTCCACTCGGGATTATATAAACTCTATAGTTTAAAATAAACTAGAAAACTAGCTTTAATTAATAACAGAATAAAAATCAAACAAAAGCTCTAAGTGTAAAATGACTGTTAATGTATAAACCTTAATGAAATACCTGCCTGCTACTAACTCTCAGACTTAAAGAATACATGAAAGTTAAAAATAAAAGTGATTTTAATGAAATATTGAATAAAATTTTTAATATTCAACGAACAACAAATAATAATTTCTGAGAATTCGAAAATGAAAATACGTATCTTTACGGTCACGATTTTCCTATAAAATTGAATATGAGCAGAGGAAAGTCATCATAATGTAAAAATTTATTACATATCATAAATATTTATCAATATGATACAAAAAAAAAAAACAAAAATTTTATATTTTATTTCAACATCTTACAACAAAAAAAAAAAGTCGTTAAATGTAGTATATTCTCATCTAACAAGAGGTAAGAAAAACGAGAACAGCGAACATTTTATAATAATAAATACTTTATTTTCATGGCATTTTATGCCTAAGAGATATTGAAAATCACCCATTATCATTCGTGTGTTATATGGGTCCTGATAAATCGTATAATTTGCGATACAACCCTTATACGAATGTCTAAAAAAAACTATTGTTGCTTTATTGTACACATGGCCACCAAAGTTGATGACATTTTTAAAA
Source organism: Nineta flava (assembly GCA_963920215.1). NCBI lineage: Eukaryota > Metazoa > Arthropoda > Insecta > Neuroptera > Chrysopidae > Nineta > Nineta flava. The sequence continues at coordinate 34,805,535 of OY986042.1, forward strand.
AACTTTTTATTTGTGTCATATTAATTTGGTTTTGGAAAAAGTTTTTGAAAAAAAGTTGTTACTATATTTCTAAAGAACAACTTTTCTCCGAAGCATTCTTTCGAAAATCGATTCAATAGGGCACAAATCAATTATAAAATTTAAATAAATGACATTAACTTTTGTACTCCATAGTACTATGAACTACAAAAGTAGCGCTCATTCAGTTTTTTCGAAAATGTTTCGAAAAAACAAATATATTTAGAATGGACAGCTTTTATTCTCAGGATTTTTTCGAAAACCGAATGAATAAAGCACAAATAATTTAAAAAACTTGATCGCTATTTTTGTGGCCATGTATACCAAAAAAAAAATTGCGTTATGTAATTCTTGATCTGTAAATAAATTGGTTTTTAGAACAAATTTGATCTTCAGCAGAAATATTTTTGTTCTAAGTTATAAATTTATTAATCCTAAAAGACACAGGATTTTGGCCCTATTATATGATGTATTGGATATAATCTTGTCTGGGTCTTTTCGGATTTGTTTTCATCTATTTTTTGGTCAGGTAATCAAAACCTACAAAAACAAGTGACTAATTGCTTAAATAACCGATAAATACTTAATTTATGAAAAAAAAGTTTCAAACCAAAGTTTTATTTTTAGAAAAGGGATATTTTTTGTTTTTAAATTTTTGTTATCTCTTACGGTTTCAACGATAGGTAGTTTTGCCTATTTTTCCCACACATGGTCCGATATTGTTCGAATGAATTTTTTCTTACTTTTTGGCTATAGAACATAAGAAATTTCATTTCTTTTTTAAATATTTTTCAGTTATCGTGTTTACGGACGGCCAACTTTGCGGAAATGGACTAATTAGGTCATTTTATGAACACCTATACCAAATTTGTTTTTCTGCGATCAATATTTTCAACCGCTACAAAGTCGAAACTAAGTATAAAAAACCGCTACAAAGTATAAAAATCATTTTAACTAGAATTTTTCTAGAAGCCGTTGAACATGTCGATTTGATCGTCCATCCAAACATTACGAGCATCAAGTTATTTTTCAGTTTAATTGTAATAATGAAGTGAACTAATAATAATGAATTGTAATAACAAGTGAAGAACTTGGAAAAATTTTCGTCCTAAAAATTCAATGGAATGGACTCTGAGTCTTCCATCCTCAATGTTCAACGGCTTCCAGAAAATTTCGATACCGTTTTCCAAAATTTAATATTTAAAAAAGTTGTGCGTCTCGTCACAGCGAAGCAACTTACAAAGTACCAACTTGATGCTCATCATCCTGAAAATCTCTTTGGTCTCCCGGACTAAATCTTATTACGCACACACGGCATAAATAAATGGCGGTAGTTGTTACAACGTTCATAAAAACAAATTGTTCAATCCAAACTTAAATACGATGTGTTCAAGTCAGATATTTTAAACATATTTTTTGTTATAAATATAAAGTTTATATATCGGTAAAGTATATACAATGAACAAAGGCTGCACGCTATACAGGAGACGTTTAAAATGTTTAAAAGAAAAAAGAAAAATTATCTTAAGGTTGGCATTCAAATCATGTTTGAAATATAGTAATTGAATTTTTAAATTGATTTTCGGAAATATGAAACTTGAGGGATATAAAATCAAATTACTAAATAGCTTAGCTTTGCAATTTTGTTTAAATATACTCAAAACAAAAGTAGACTTGTTAATATGAATATATATTTTATTTTATAGTTCAATTACTAATAACTTTGTGTCTAAACAAATGCTCGGGTATCGCATTCAAATTGGTGAATCTGAGTACGTGAAAAATGATTTTTTCGAAAATTTAAGAATGAATTTAGAAAATTCATTTAAATTTATCCAATTTAAAACTTGTAAAGGCAGTCCAAAATCCTTTAGAGCTGGATGCATACGAAGAAAGCATTTACAATCAGAAATTCAATAGACATATTATGAATTTAGACAATGGACCGGTTCCAAATTCAGATTTAATCAAAATTTTACGGCAAAATTAATCGTCAGTATGCCCGTCTCTCTCTTTCTAAAGATGTAAAAATATGAAAACCCGTTTACTGCGCAACGCAAAACTTAATAGCGATCTTAGAATAGAGTCAAACGTCGGTCAAACATATTTAAGCAAGGCGCAACCAAGAAACGTCGTGAAACTGTCACCAAATTAACAACAAATAACATATCCTGAGACAATATAAAAGTAATTTTAATAAGTGATGTTAACAAGAGTAAACTGAATGATAGTGAGTATAACAAGAGTAATTTCAATAAAATTTATTATATTTTAATTTATTTTGTATAATTTAAAAAAAATTTTTATTTTTGTCTATTGAATTCGATTTACTATCTATTTCTAATTGTCAAAGAGTAAACTACGACTAGCTAATTTATACTGATGATGACTACTTTGTAGTCGAATTTATAATACAAAAACTGATCTAGGTATTGGGGCGAATTTGAAATGTTATTTTTATCACGGCAATTATGTTTCTTGAAAACTAATAAAGCGTAAGACTAAGCATCTTAACGTAAAATTAAAATTCTGGATCTCTCTTGGTTGCTTTAAAACAGAGGGCTGAAAATGCCTTTTAAATAACAGTTCCGGCATTTCATATATAGGCAACTCAAAGTATCAACTATCAGCAACTCTAACGATCTACCTTGTCATTGGATATATCACATTTGACATTTAAATCTTATAATTAATTTGCGTGATATTGATTTGGTTCTCGAAAAACTGATTCGGCTAAAAGTTTTTCATTATAAATAGACTAAAAATTTGTATTCGAAATATTTTCCCAAAATGGGAATGATTAAGACACAAACCAACTATAAAATTTTGAAAAATTAGTTGTACTTACTTGAATAAATTGATGTGAGAACACTGTGATTACACAATTTTTTATACAAGAAGATTGTGACATTTCTTTTATAAGAAACATTAAAATATCAAAAGACAACGCAACATAATGCTAGTAAAATATTAGGCATTTGTAAGAAATCATTTCCATTTAGTGAGATATGAATATGAAGAGATAGGAAATCCTAAGGGACACACTTTACCCTTTAGTAGTGATTGTTTGAATTTTGGAAACGGTATTCTAAATTATACTTTCATTTTATGACATGATGCTTATTTAGAGTGTTCATCTTGAGTTTTTTTTTTATGTTTCCAATTTTTTCTGACATATTATATGTAATATTTCCTGTTCAGTAGATTGGATTGAATTGGTTTTTCACTGTTTGATTATCAAACAATAAATATTGAAAAAGTGAGCTGTGTGTCATAGATTACCTAGCAGTTTTTTTATGTTTATTATTTTTTTCATATTCTACGCTGTAATTTCGCTTCGTTTTATATAATGTCTTCGAGAAATGTTAACATTTATTACAAAATTAACCTAATTGGTTTACTCGTTTAATGTTCAAAAAATTTTCCATTTTTTAATATCTTAGCTAAATTTTATTCAGTTTCAATAAACTGTTACTATTTTCGAGTCCAACTTTTTACTATTGATACTTTTAAGAGGCACATGAAATTTATAATTAAAAAAACTTTCCCCCTTATTTATGATAATTATGATATTAAGAGATGAACAAATTTTTTGGCTTTTGATGTCATAAAGTTAATAAAACCATTGTTTTGAATGTTTTAGCTAAATTTTACATCATTTCAAATTTTTTTTTTGGAATTTGCTATTTCAAGTTTTACTTTACTTCGTTCATACAATATATGGGTTATGGTCCTGCGTTTTTGAGCTTTCAGTGGCTCAAATTTAATATTAATAATGATATTCAATAATCAGAAGTTAATTTTAAAAATGCTTTAATTAGCTTGACTTGTATGTGTCTGCCAATCTATATATATATATATATATATATATATATATATATATATATCTATATATATATATATCTATATATATATATATATATATATATATATATTTATATATATATATATAGATTGGCAGACACATAAAGTCAAGCTGGAGGAAAAAGTCCTTTTCGTCCTTGAAATCCTTAACACAACCCAGCCAAACACCCCGACAATTTAATATTGTAAAAAAAATAATCTACAATATTTTTACTTAAAATGAAAATAAAATTGAATTTTATGGATTTCATGGACGAATAGGGTTGGGTGGGGTTGGTTTGGTATAGTTTAGCGGGGGGTTTGGGGATGAATTTAATATTCAAGTAAATTTGTTTTCGTAAAAAAGTTTTAGAGTTTCAAGAATTTCAATGACGAAAAGGACTTTATCCTCCTTGGAATCACTTCCTATGGTCCATATAAAACCATTTTTACTGGAGGGGGGGAGGGTAAAACGAATAAGATCTCGATTTATAGTGTGATGGTATAGTTTATAGTTTCTATAGAAACGCCATCAACAAAATTTTAATAAATAAAATTACATTTCCAACTGTTAAAATTTAGAGAGAGAAAAACCATTTGACACTAACTGTTTGACATTCTTTCTCTATGCTATATTCGATATATACTCTTTGGTAAGAATTGGATTCATTACATCACTCGTGGGAATAATAATGAAGAATAAAACTACAACACAAAAAATACTTTTGTTTTATGACTAAAATTCAAAAAATATAATTTAGAGTTTAAAAAACAAAAAAACATACTTTTGATTGGAATAGGAACTAAAAAAACCAAAACCATTTATAATAGAATAGAATACAGAAAAGACATTGACAATAAAATTAACTTTAATGTAAACAAAAGCATGAGATGCTCTCTACTTACATCTTCATAATTGCTCTAATTTTACAAGAGTAAGTAAGAGTACCCCATGCTTTTGTTTACATTAAAGTTAATTTATTTTGAATTTTTTAATTCATATTCCAATAAAAGCATAATTATATTATAAAAGCAAGATTTGTTAAAGAAATTTTACCTGTATTCAAATTTAAATATTTATTTCACAAAACTTCATAAAAGTACATATTAAATAACTTTGTATACTGCTAGTTATATATATATATATATATATATATATATATATATATATATATATATATATATATATATATATAACTAGCAGTATACAAAGTTATTTAATATGTACTTTTATGAAGTTTTGTGAAATAAATATTTAAATTTGAATACAGGTAAAATTTCTTTAACAAATCTTTAATGACACATCATACAATGTTCGTATAATACTTCGAAAATATACTTAAATAGAATAATACAGTTATAATTGTGGAAATCTGGATAAATAAAAATATTTAGTTAATTCCTCTCTACATAAAACTGTTTTTACGTTTGATCACTTCAACTTATCATTAATTTGGGCGTTAAACCGCCTCAAATGAATATCAACAGTATGAAAATCTTTCTCAAACATGTTTTAAAAATAATTATCACTAATAACTAATCCGTGAAATATTTTCTTATTCACTGATGTTATCATGTAGATGATATCAAATTGTTGTGTGTTTTTATCAGAATTGAATATTTGTATACTTTTAAATCGATCCGAAAATTCAAAGTCGCGAAAGAGTAGATTGCAAGGTCTGCTTAACTAAATTTCAAGCTTATAAAAAGTTTATAAACTTGTCAAAATTTACCATTTCTTCGAAAAATGAAACGGTTATTCAGATGGATACGAAACTTCCGGAACATGCCATAATTTCCATAAACTTCATATGTAAAACGTAGAAGACGATAAAAAGTGGCATTGATTTTCGAAAAAATTTTGGAATAAAAGTAATTAGTATATTTATAATGAAGAACTCTTAGTTTTTATAGGTCCCTTTAAACGTCGATATTACACATGGCCACAAAAATAACGTTCTTGTTTCAAAATCTTGTAATTGATTTGTGCCTTAATCATACGGTTTACTAAAAAATGTTTCCGATATAAGTTGTTGACGGTAAATATTAACAACTTTTATTTGAGGCTTCTCAAATACCGAATGAATAAGGGTTCTAATGTTCTTATAATTCTTTCGGGAAAATATATCGAATAAAAGTTTTTAGTACATTTTTAATGAAAATGTTGAATTTTGTAGTTAGTTTTTATTCAAAAATTTCTTCTCTTATATTATTAGTTTAAATGTCGGCAATAATCAAAGTTACGATATTAAACCTTTGGTAAACACATTCATTGGGTTTTACCAAAAGGATTGCATTCAATATCAAAATACTACATTACATTTTTAGATCCAAATTTCCAGTCCAGACTTGGTTTGACACATATGGTTTGACCATAAAAAGGCGTTGGAATATTGGTACCTACATGTATATTTTCAGTTTTTAATAAATAGATAGATAAACTGATTGATAAATAGATAAACTGATTCATCAACGAATCAGTACATCGAAATGCTTGATTTAATAAATAATTAATAATCAAATGCACAAGACTTTTTACATAACGATCCACGATCACTAAACCTTTAATCCCAACAAAAAATAACGCTACTTTTTTGGCACATAGTACAATAATAATAATCAAATTTTCCCAAGAAATAAAAATCTGTAAAAATTTGATACAAACGTTGTCGTCCCTATGACAGTATATCGTAATTGATTATAAGAATATTTCGTACCCTCAAACATAATGTTCATAATGACTTCAAAGTAATATATAATGCCACATGTTAAGTTAATAAAATCGTTTATCATTGTCTACTTTAATAACTAACCTCTAATTATATGTGATAACAAAAATAAAAATAAAATAAAATACTAAAATAAAACTTGTCAGTTTATTATCTCCTTAATGAAAAATAAAAGGTTTTTCTTGTGCGTAAGGTTATTTATTTTTATTGTCATACTTCGTTTATCCTTTTCTAATTCCAATACATTTGTACATGAAAAGTGTACTATACATGAAAAGTTGACTTCATATGTATCAAATATCAAAAACGTAATTAAATACAAATTCATCTTTAATAACCTTTAATGGAACTTAAAAAAAGAAAAGAAAAAAGCAAAAAGATTGAAATTGTAATTGAATACAAGCATATAAAATCAGCTGATTTAATATATAGTTCTTGAAATATTCCATCTGTATGCGATTATAACATTGAACGGATTCCTTCTAGGGTTTTCGGGCAATAATTCATGAATCGCCAATGAGTCCAATTCATGAGTCCAATTTACTTAATGTAGCGAAATGCAAAACATCTTTAGAAAAAATTTGACGTCTAATGAATTTTAAGTTATTTATAATATTTACAGAGATATTGACGGTTTAAGATTGAAAATTTAAATCCTAAAGTTTAAATTTCAAGACTAAAAACGTAAAAATAAATATTAGTTTAAAAAAACTAAAAAAACACGCTTTTATACCAAGTCAAACTAAAAAGTAGAAAACAATTTTTATCAACAAAATAATTAATTTGATTGTAAAAAGCGTGGGGTGCTTTTTACTATAATTTGATATTAATGATATTGATTTGATGTTATAATTTGATTTTAAGCAGCCCACGCTCTTTTTTTACAATCTAATTAATTATTTTGTTGACAATAATTATTACGAAGCGAGACGGCGACGAAAGTGTACACAGGTCCACTCGGGATTATATAAACTCTATAGTTTAAAATAAACTAGAAAACTAGCTTTAATTAATAACAGAATAAAAATCAAACAAAAGCTCTAAGTGTAAAATGACTGTTAATGTATAAACCTTAATGAAATACCTGCCTGCTACTAACTCTCAGACTTAAAGAATACATGAAAGTTAAAAATAAAAGTGATTTTAATGAAATATTGAATAAAATTTTTAATATTCAACGAACAACAAATAATAATTTCTGAGAATTCGAAAATGAAAATACGTATCTTTACGGTCACGATTTTCCTATAAAATTGAATATGAGCAGAGGAAAGTCATCATAATGTAAAAATTTATTACATATCATAAATATTTATCAATATGATACAAAAAAAAAAAACAAAAATTTTATATTTTATTTCAACATCTTACAACAAAAAAAAAAAGTCGTTAAATGTAGTATATTCTCATCTAACAAGAGGTAAGAAAAACGAGAACAGCGAACATTTTATAATAATAAATACTTTATTTTCATGGCATTTTATGCCTAAGAGATATTGAAAATCACCCATTATCATTCGTGTGTTATATGGGTCCTGATAAATCGTATAATTTGCGATACAACCCTTATACGAATGTCTAAAAAAAACTATTGTTGCTTTATTGTACACATGGCCACCAAAGTTGATGACATTTTTAAAAAACTTTTTATTTGTGTCATATTAATTTGGTTTTGGAAAAAGTTTTTGAAAAAAAGTTGTTACTATATTTCTAAAGAACAACTTTTCTCCGAAGCATTCTTTCGAAAATCGATTCAATAGGGCACAAATCAATTATAAAATTTAAATAAATGACATTAACTTTTGTACTCCATAGTACTATGAACTACAAAAGTAGCGCTCATTCAGTTTTTTCGAAAATGTTTCGAAAAAACAAATATATTTAGAATGGACAGCTTTTATTCTCAGGATTTTTTCGAAAACCGAATGAATAAAGCACAAATAATTTAAAAAACTTGATCGCTATTTTTGTGGCCATGTATACCAAAAAAAAAATTGCGTTATGTAATTCTTGATCTGTAAATAAATTGGTTTTTAGAACAAATTTGATCTTCAGCAGAAATATTTTTGTTCTAAGTTATAAATTTATTAATCCTAAAAGACACAGGATTTTGGCCCTATTATATGATGTATTGGATATAATCTTGTCTGGGTCTTTTCGGATTTGTTTTCATCTATTTTTTGGTCAGGTAATCAAAACCTACAAAAACAAGTGACTAATTGCTTAAATAACCGATAAATACTTAATTTATGAAAAAAAAGTTTCAAACCAAAGTTTTATTTTTAGAAAAGGGATATTTTTTGTTTTTAAATTTTTGTTATCTCTTACGGTTTCAACGATAGGTAGTTTTGCCTATTTTTCCCACACATGGTCCGATATTGTTCGAATGAATTTTTTCTTACTTTTTGGCTATAGAACATAAGAAATTTCATTTCTTTTTTAAATATTTTTCAGTTATCGTGTTTACGGACGGCCAACTTTGCGGAAATGGACTAATTAGGTCATTTTATGAACACCTATACCAAATTTGTTTTTCTGCGATCAATATTTTCAACCGCTACAAAGTCGAAACTAAGTATAAAAAACCGCTACAAAGTATAAAAATCATTTTAACTAGAATTTTTCTAGAAGCCGTTGAACATGTCGATTTGATCGTCCATCCAAACATTACGAGCATCAAGTTATTTTTCAGTTTAATTGTAATAATGAAGTGAACTAATAATAATGAATTGTAATAACAAGTGAAGAACTTGGAAAAATTTTCGTCCTAAAAATTCAATGGAATGGACTCTGAGTCTTCCATCCTCAATGTTCAACGGCTTCCAGAAAATTTCGATACCGTTTTCCAAAATTTAATATTTAAAAAAGTTGTGCGTCTCGTCACAGCGAAGCAACTTACAAAGTACCAACTTGATGCTCATCATCCTGAAAATCTCTTTGGTCTCCCGGACTAAATCTTATTACGCACACACGGCATAAATAAATGGCGGTAGTTGTTACAACGTTCATAAAAACAAATTGTTCAATCCAAACTTAAATACGATGTGTTCAAGTCAGATATTTTAAACATATTTTTTGTTATAAATATAAAGTTTATATATCGGTAAAGTATATACAATGAACAAAGGCTGCACGCTATACAGGAGACGTTTAAAATGTTTAAAAGAAAAAAGAAAAATTATCTTAAGGTTGGCATTCAAATCATGTTTGAAATATAGTAATTGAATTTTTAAATTGATTTTCGGAAATATGAAACTTGAGGGATATAAAATCAAATTACTAAATAGCTTAGCTTTGCAATTTTGTTTAAATATACTCAAAACAAAAGTAGACTTGTTAATATGAATATATATTTTATTTTATAGTTCAATTACTAATAACTTTGTGTCTAAACAAATGCTCGGGTATCGCATTCAAATTGGTGAATCTGAGTACGTGAAAAATGATTTTTTCGAAAATTTAAGAATGAATTTAGAAAATTCATTTAAATTTATCCAATTTAAAACTTGTAAAGGCAGTCCAAAATCCTTTAGAGCTGGATGCATACGAAGAAAGCATTTACAATCAGAAATTCAATAGACATATTATGAATTTAGACAATGGACCGGTTCCAAATTCAGATTTAATCAAAATTTTACGGCAAAATTAATCGTCAGTATGCCCGTCTCTCTCTTTCTAAAGATGTAAAAATATGAAAACCCGTTTACTGCGCAACGCAAAACTTAATAGCGATCTTAGAATAGAGTCAAACGTCGGTCAAACATATTTAAGCAAGGCGCAACCAAGAAACGTCGTGAAACTGTCACCAAATTAACAACAAATAACATATCCTGAGACAATATAAAAGTAATTTTAATAAGTGATGTTAACAAGAGTAAACTGAATGATAGTGAGTATAACAAGAGTAATTTCAATAAAATTTATTATATTTTAATTTATTTTGTATAATTTAAAAAAAATTTTTATTTTTGTCTATTGAATTCGATTTACTATCTATTTCTAATTGTCAAAGAGTAAACTACGACTAGCTAATTTATACTGATGATGACTACTTTGTAGTCGAATTTATAATACAAAAACTGATCTAGGTATTGGGGCGAATTTGAAATGTTATTTTTATCACGGCAATTATGTTTCTTGAAAACTAATAAAGCGTAAGACTAAGCATCTTAACGTAAAATTAAAATTCTGGATCTCTCTTGGTTGCTTTAAAACAGAGGGCTGAAAATGCCTTTTAAATAACAGTTCCGGCATTTCATATATAGGCAACTCAAAGTATCAACTATCAGCAACTCTAACGATCTACCTTGTCATTGGATATATCACATTTGACATTTAAATCTTATAATTAATTTGCGTGATATTGATTTGGTTCTCGAAAAACTGATTCGGCTAAAAGTTTTTCATTATAAATAGACTAAAAATTTGTATTCGAAATATTTTCCCAAAATGGGAATGATTAAGACACAAACCAACTATAAAATTTTGAAAAATTAGTTGTACTTACTTGAATAAATTGATGTGAGAACACTGTGATTACACAATTTTTTATACAAGAAGATTGTGACATTTCTTTTATAAGAAACATTAAAATATCAAAAGACAACGCAACATAATGCTAGTAAAATATTAGGCATTTGTAAGAAATCATTTCCATTTAGTGAGATATGAATATGAAGAGATAGGAAATCCTAAGGGACACACTTTACCCTTTAGTAGTGATTGTTTGAATTTTGGAAACGGTATTCTAAATTATACTTTCATTTTATGACATGATGCTTATTTAGAGTGTTCATCTTGAGTTTTTTTTTTATGTTTCCAATTTTTTCTGACATATTATATGTAATATTTCCTGTTCAGTAGATTGGATTGAATTGGTTTTTCACTGTTTGATTATCAAACAATAAATATTGAAAAAGTGAGCTGTGTGTCATAGATTACCTAGCAGTTTTTTTATGTTTATTATTTTTTTCATATTCTACGCTGTAATTTCGCTTCGTTTTATATAATGTCTTCGAGAAATGTTAACATTTATTACAAAATTAACCTAATTGGTTTACTCGTTTAATGTTCAAAAAATTTTCCATTTTTTAATATCTTAGCTAAATTTTATTCAGTTTCAATAAACTGTTACTATTTTCGAGTCCAACTTTTTACTATTGATACTTTTAAGAGGCACATGAAATTTATAATTAAAAAAACTTTCCCCCTTATTTATGATAATTATGATATTAAGAGATGAACAAATTTTTTGGCTTTTGATGTCATAAAGTTAATAAAACCATTGTTTTGAATGTTTTAGCTAAATTTTACATCATTTCAAATTTTTTTTTTGGAATTTGCTATTTCAAGTTTTACTTTACTTCGTTCATACAATATATGGGTTATGGTCCTGCGTTTTTGAGCTTTCAGTGGCTCAAATTTAATATTAATAATGATATTCAATAATCAGAAGTTAATTTTAAAAATGCTTTAATTAGCTTGACTTGTATGTGTCTGCCAATCTATATATATATATATATATATATATATATATATATATATATCTATATATATATATATCTATATATATATATATATATATATATATATTTATATATATATATATAGATTGGCAGACACATAAAGTCAAGCTGGAGGAAAAAGTCCTTTTCGTCCTTGAAATCCTTAACACAACCCAGCCAAACACCCCGACAATTTAATATTGTAAAAAAAATAATCTACAATATTTTTACTTAAAATGAAAATAAAATTGAATTTTATGGATTTCATGGACGAATAGGGTTGGGTGGGGTTGGTTTGGTATAGTTTAGCGGGGGGTTTGGGGATGAATTTAATATTCAAGTAAATTTGTTTTCGTAAAAAAGTTTTAGAGTTTCAAGAATTTCAATGACGAAAAGGACTTTATCCTCCTTGGAATCACTTCCTATGGTCCATATAAAACCATTTTTACTGGAGGGGGGGAGGGTAAAACGAATAAGATCTCGATTTATAGTGTGATGGTATAGTTTATAGTTTCTATAGAAACGCCATCAACAAAATTTTAATAAATAAAATTACATTTCCAACTGTTAAAATTTAGAGAGAGAAAAACCATTTGACACTAACTGTTTGACATTCTTTCTCTATGCTATATTCGATATATACTCTTTGGTAAGAATTGGATTCATTACATCACTCGTGGGAATAATAATGAAGAATAAAACTACAACACAAAAAATACTTTTGTTTTATGACTAAAATTCAAAAAATATAATTTAGAGTTTAAAAAACAAAAAAACATACTTTTGATTGGAATAGGAACTAAAAAAACCAAAACCATTTATAATAGAATAGAATACAGAAAAGACATTGACAATAAAATTAACTTTAATGTAAACAAAAGCATGAGATGCTCTCTACTTACATCTTCATAATTGCTCTAATTTTACAAGAGTAAGTAAGAGTACCCCATGCTTTTGTTTACATTAAAGTTAATTTATTTTGAATTTTTTAATTCATATTCCAATAAAAGCATGTTTTTCATATATAGTTTTTTTCAATTCTAAATTTTGATCTAATCCAATGTTTTACCGCATATTATTAAGTACACTTCATATTGTGGAAAACCATAACTTCTAAACCGCACCTTTATACAAAATCAACCAGAATATTCTTAAATATTTTGTGCCATTTAATCCTGTGAAAATCAGCTATTCTCATAATATTTAAACGCGATAATAAAATTTAATTCAACACAATACAATACCGAAACAATATTAAAATGAAACACAAACACAGGTATTAAATATAAATATAGAAATCTTGTGATGAAAATAATCGTATAATGAAATTATTTCTTTCAAACACAAAAAAAAAAAAGAAAAACAGATTTATACAAAAGTTAAAAGGAAAAAGTAAAAAATAAAATCCGGATTATGCGTTGTGTTTATACATTTGTTTGATACATTATATTTTATTCTGTGTACTTTTTGTTTAAAAAAAAAGTAGCTGATGCTCAATAGACGACTCATGATAATAATAATAATAATAATATCCTTGAGCATACACATAAGTATTTCATAAATTAGAGGATTTTGTTTTATTTTGGTTTACTCTGCTCATTATTAAAATATACGTAGATATTTTATTTATATACAATATCTACAAGCTGATTATATTATAGTGAAAAATATAAAAAATAAAATTTTTTTTCGATGATTTTCTTATTACGATATGATCTCTGTGACAGATAGAAGGACCAGTGGTAGTAGTTAGTGGAGGGGATGTGGTAGCCTGACAAGTCTCATAAAAGTACGCTACAAACGCGGAAAATTGTGCAGCAGCATTGAACTCCGCCTACAAAATATTTTGTCAACAGACGTCCAACCAAAAGTGGGAACATTACTTTGTTACTTTATTACTCTATCTTAAAAATTCAATCACTTGTCATCTTGTCTCTATCTATCTCATTTAATTTGCAGTTTATTTATTTGTAGTATATAAAGTAATCAATCTATGTAACAAAACATCCCCCATTTCAGTTGAGCCGCAGGGTAGATACCTAATTCAGGCTCTTTCAGGATATTCTGCCAGAAGATTGAAGGGTGTATCATCCAACCCGTTTCAGTCCGGGAAATCATGGCAGGGTCATATTTTGTTTGTTGATTTTTATACCTTTGCAGCTTTTAAGTGTCAAAGCAAATAAAGTTATTGAAGTTAAATAAAATGAACCTTCCCTACTGAAAACCCATGGGCTGGTGTCCAAAATTCATACTGAACATGACATTGACATTTGATTATTAACATTTTCCTCACAAACTTTGATCATTGATTGTATAGCCGTTTATTTAACTTCACATATTATTGGGTTTAGGCCAAATCAAGACAATTTAACCATCAAAATCTACCACAAAACGATGTCCAATTGACCAGAAATTTGTATACTCGGGAATTTAGATTGACAATAAATGGTATCATCTTTTATTTTCGGGAATGCATGTCACATAAATAACGACATCTGTTATTTGATGAAATAAATTATTTTGACACTAAAAACACTGACTAAGAGGGTAGTTTTGACATGGATTTTGTTGGTATAAAATTTACTAATGATATAGACAACCCTTATAAGCCTAACATAGATTTCTTCTAGTTCTAGAAACGTTGTGGATCTTAGTCGTTACTTAGTACCATAATTAAACTATTGTTTTGTTTAGTAATGTGTTTTATCATATCCTATTAGTTTATTGTAATTTTATTAAGTAAATATACATACACATACTCACAAACACGCACAGACACGTCCACATAACATGTCCCAAAACACATAGTTTTGTTTATCTGTTGTCTCATCTACTTATGAAGTTAATACTCGAAAAATGCTTGATAGCAAGAGACAAATAACACACACAATATACACTACGTAAATAAAAATAGACCCAATAGCAACATTGTGTAGTGCATCTATCACTGGCTATGCACAGTATGCCATGACATGATGTTACACTCACACGACGGACGACGGACAATAATGACCATGTATACATGCACGAGTAGGATGCAACTACATATAAATGATTGTAGTAAGAGAGTAATCAGTATAATATAATAGTTATTTATACTTCATATATATTTATTTGTGTATACTTAAGCGTCAACAATACGATGTTTGTCCAAATTCCATGTCGGTTACGTAAGACAAACTGTAGGAGACTAGCATATACTATATAGACAAATGTCATTGAATTTTCAATTAAATACTGATATGAAAAAATTAATTCGTCAAGCAGTGTAGCGGAAGCACGCTGGACTAGATATCCACAGGCCCGAGGTTCGATTCCTGGTTGACGAGTTAATTTTTCATATCAGTATTTAATTAAAAATTCAATGACATTTGTCTAAATAGTATACGCTAGTCTCCTACAGTTTGCCTTACGTAACCGAAATGGAATTTGGACAAACATCGTATTATTGACGCTTAAGTAAACACAAATAAATATATATGAATAATAACTTCGACAGAAGTAATACTGTCTAAATAAAAAATAAGAATGATATCAAAAAGTTGGCTGTTACGTCACAGTCGTCTTTGGTGTAGCGGAAGCACGCTGGACTAAATATCCAGAGGCCCGAGGTTCGATTCCTGGTTGACGAGTTAATTTAACAGTACACTATACACTATACAGTATTCGAGATTGGGTGTATTTAAAAAAACAAGCTGTATACGAGAACAAATACTCGTATAGTACGTTATGCCAGAGGATATCATTAAAATGTACATTATTTTTTCTATATGAAATGCTAAAGTTTTAAAAAAATACATATTTTTGTGTATTTGAAGATGTACACTCGGCTATTATCAAACATAGAACATTGTTATTTAATAGTAAGGTAGACGTAAAAGTAATAGTGTAAACCTTGCGAAAAAGTGGAAAATAAACAGCCTTCCATTTCGGCAAAATAATATCCTATCCTTACTATTCTAAGTGCACGAGCGGTCTAAAGTTTTATGTCTGCGCAGTATGCCTACTTGGAAACTGGGAGGTTATGGGTTCGAATCCCGACATCGGCAGTTTATCAATTATTTAAAAGCGTGCTTACCGCTATGCCAAAGACTGATTCTGAAGTACGAGTCAATTTTTTCACTTCATTCACAGTTTATTGTCAAATATCCACATTATTTTGTACTGAAGAAGGAACTGTGTTCCGAAACTAGTAAAATAAAGTGATTTTACGAAAATTTCAAACATTTGTTTTATTTAATAATCAACATTATTATTCTTATATATTATTATTTTTGTATACTTTGGCGTCACAATACAATACTAATGTCAAACTCCATTAAGTTTACTTAAGACATTGTATAAAAGAACTAGCGTATACTATAAAGGCTATAGACAAACATGAATTTTTAAATAAATATGGATATGAAAAATTCAAATATTTTTTAAAACCATAATATATGTGTCTGCAGCCACTCTATTTTTGGTAGATAGACACAAATAGACTGTAGAGGCTGCCCTGGATGGGCTACACTTCGACCATGAGGTCCATTGTGATGCCGAAGGATGTGAGGAGGTGAGTGGAGTGGAAGGAATTTCTGTGTATAGACTAGGAATTGGTAGGATATGCGGCTGCAGCAGACTTTGATAGGAACTATGGTGATACTCATCTGGAGTTCTTGAAGGAAATTGCAGAAAACCTTCTCAAGCATAGCCGGTTACTTCGTTCTTGTGCATACGCCAACAGTTTAGTCAATTAACCGCCCTTTTTTTTTGTTTTCTTATTAATTGAAAAACTGCCGATGTCGGGATTCGAACCCACAACCTTCCAGCTTCCAAGTAGGCATACTGCGCAAACATAACGCCTTAGACCGCTCGGCTACTTGGACTGGTAAATGATGAGTTAGTTAAATATTGTATATCCAAAGTACACTGATTATTTTAAAATACTTGAATGTTTACCTAAATAGTGATAAAGTATTTTCAAATAATCAATAATAATCACTCTGCAAGTTTGCAGCTGTTGATGCAGCTTCTGCATAACGAATTTTTTTTCTACATCAATTTTAGACATAATAATTTTTTTTATTTACTTAAATATTTACTAAATATTTATTTTGTATTCTCTATAAAAATAACTAATAGTATTTTTACCTAAGTTGTTAGATAAACTAATTTGCTATGATTGTTTACCTTGGTATATTGAAAGTCTTCCCAGCAGCCTTATTATATGTACATGTGGTATTACGATTGGTAGACAAATACAAACATTTATATACAACTTTGTTTGTGAGCAAATATATACAGGAATGAAAAAATGATAGCGTAAATGTTGGGATTGACAATAATAATTAAAATTTGCTTGATCGGTTTTATTCTATGTATACGTTAAAATATATATATATATATATATATATATATATATATATATATATATATATATATATATATATATACACATATATATATATACATATATATATACATATATATATATATATATTTTTTTTTTTCTTTTTTAATTTAACTTCCAGATACTGAGTTACAATTTGGTGTGTGTCTTCTAGAGCTAAAAAGTGTTTTCCACTTCGTGAAAGGGCAAAAATGGATCACACCGCAGTCCACCGCCGGGAGTGCGGTTATCTATTTTCGCAACCGCAAGGAATAGAAAAAAAATATTCCTGTTAAACATCAAAAATGTTCCTTTATAAATATAAACAACTTTGTTTGAAATTTTGTTTAAAAACTACACAGTTTTAGCTCAAACGTCTGTAATTACTACAAATGTGTATACTACATATGCATATAATACCAGTATATACATAAAATCGTAGTATTAGATATTTGCATCAAGAGAGAACTTTATATCTGTGCGTGATGGTGAACTCATTATAAACAGGGTATTTAAAAAATTAACTGAGTTAGTTATTATATTTTACTTGTTCCCATTTTTTGACATCAAATGCTTGATATGAAAAATCATACGCATCTAGGAATGGGGATCGAACGCACGACCTCTGGCATTCTAGATCAATGCTCTAATAACTGAGCTACCTTAGATGTTATAGTAGTGCTATGCATATGATCCCTCACTATCATTTTTGATGGCATTGTAATATTAATTGTGTTTATTTACAATTTACATATTTTTAAATTGTTTTTTGTAAACTAGCGTCTATGTATTTCCATTGTTATTATGGTTGCCTTTCGTTTAACTTGTTCATTTAGAAAAAGCTCGTAAATAATCGTGCAACGATTTCCATAAAAGTAACTCAATAGCATTTATCGTTCATGGTTTATGATCCCGATATTTTGAAAAATCAATTAGTAAAAATGGAAAGTCAAATTCATATCAAATTAATATATGTTGATTTACTTTGGTTTTGTCAACGTACGTAAAAAATTTAGTTTTTTGTTTTCTACACTAATTCAGAAATATTTTAACGAATACGGGGAATTTAAACTGATATTTATTCTAAAGACAAGTTTCGAAGACATTGCATGTTTTTATCTGTTATCACGTACTTTAATAAATGTTTCCATTCATTGCATCTAAATGGAGGTAACTTATTGATGGCTACATACAAACTAAACACATTTACCAACGATGTACGTATACTTAATTGTACAGGTATGATAAATATTAGGTGTAACAACAATCGTGGCAAATATGTATTTAGTTTAATATACATATACTAATATTTGCGACTGTTTCAACTTAACTTTCTAACATAACTTTTTAGTCAACTTCTTCTAAGAACGTTCATAAAACTCAACAATATCCAATAAAGTACATTGAGAAAATCATACAAAATTCACAATTAAATTGATGATTCATTGTCATAAATTAAAAAATTAAAATTCATTATTTTAATAAACATGCTCGCTCGTTTCAGTATATTTGTATAACTGTGTATATTTTTTACCGCGAAAAAAATAGTTTTGATATTGCTGATTAAAATAATTAATGATAAATTCTTAAGTTCGTTAACACTACTTTATAATTTTATTAAATAAACATGAATAATTAAAGATTAATATTTATCTTAGTGTAATTTATTTTAAAAAAATGTTACAATTAAAAAAAATGTTACACGTGATTATTAAGTAATCAAACATTTTATCTGGCACGCAGGGGCAACTATTGGAGGGGGGGGTGTTTAGAGAGTCCGGACACCATCCTCTTCGTCTGCGAAAAACGTGAACATTTCCCGAATATCCACCTATACCAGCCAAATAGACGAGCTTGTAAAGGCGTTGTGTGTACTTGGAACTGGGAGGTTATGGGTTCAAATCCCGACATCGACAGTTTGTCAATTATTAAAAAAAAAAAGGGGGCTTTTAATTGACTAAACTGTCGGCGTATAGACAAGAACGAACTAACGGCTATGCTTGTGAAGGTTTTCTGCAGTTTCCTTCACGAACTCCTGATGAGTATCGGCATAGTTCCTATCAAAGTCGGCTGCAGCTGCACATCCTACCAATTCGTAGTCTACACACAAAATTCTTTGTCCTCCACTCACATCCTCACATCCTTAGGCATCACAATGAACCATATGGTCGAAGTGTGTTCCGTCCAGGACAGCCGCTACAATATCTATTTAGAGGTAGAGGTAGATTGTAAAGGCTGCCCTGGAAGGGCTACACTACGACCATAATGTCCATTGTGATGCCTTAGGATGTGAGGATGTGAGTGGAGTGGAAGGAATTTGTGAGTAGACTAGGAATTGGTAGGATATGCGGCTGCAGCCGACTATGATAGGAACTATGCCGATATTCATCTGGAGTTCGTGAAGGAAACTGCAGAAAACCTTCTCAAGCATAGCCGGTTACTTCGTTCTTGTCCATACGCTGGCAGTTTAGTCAATCAACCGCCCCTTTTTTTTATAATTGACAAACTGCCGATATCGGATATCAATCTATCTATATCCACCTATGGTTTGCCTGCAGCTTTACTTACGTGTGATAGCGATGATATGTTTATGCAATTTTCAATTGATTGATTTAATTGTCGTTTAGAGCTCTGTTTTTATGGCGTGAAGACACATAAACAACCTAGTTTATCTTTGTACATTGTTGGACACCCACCTTGTGAAAGCTATACCTTTGCCCGTGATATCAAGTCTGATACATTCAAAAGTCGAATTTCAAAGTTGAAATAGATAGTTAGGTTGGAGAAACGAATTACTGCCTTTGTGTGGATATAATTACGTTAGATAGTGGAGCAAAAATAACTTTCTGACTGTAGAGGTCAGTTAAAACCATTGGTTTGGGCGTGGGGTTTGAGAGCTAAGTTGAAGAGTTATATTGAAAATTGGTCAAGACAATTGGATCACAGAGCTGTGATAGAGAGATGAAGTAGTTAGTAGAACATTCTGTATATCAAATACATAACTTATATTTATTCATATTATTAGAAAATGTAGCTAACTGTATCCCTATGGAGCTATAACAATAATAATAATAATAATAACAGAAACAAGAATATAGAAACAAAACAACAACAATGACAACAAATATGACGGAACCAAAGAAGATAAAGGAAGACATTGTTTGTTTATACCTTTGAATAGTATATATGAAAACTGTCTATAACAAAGATACATGACTTCAAATTACAATCACTAATAAGGATTCAAATCTGTGTAAGGATATTTGAATATGGTGTAGATCAATAGTATTAGGCAGCATAGACACAGGGTGAATTCGTTTTGGGCGCATACACGCTTTTAGTGCCATCAAGGGTTGTTTTAAGCGTTCAACTTAACGCTGTACATTAATGTGGTTTGTGTATGCTGCTATTATGCTGTATATGCAGACAAAGCACGCCAATTATTGAGTAAAACGAGAGACACATGCTCCCACACGCTATATCCATCGAGATAGGGCATTAAATGCGTGAGCGCTAAAACCTACTAACTCCAAAAACGAATACTGAACTGTATCAGTCAGTGTTTGTTTATGTATCTGTCATGTGTACCGGGTTTTTTTGAAGTGTATTCAATTGAATTTTTTGAATATTTTATATCATTTTTTTTATGAATAAACACAAAAAACCCGCATCTTAAAATCTTATTAGAAAAAAATTTACAATTCCGGCACACTTTTTCAAATAGGTGGTCAGCTTAGGGGGTTTTCGTTTGATTTTAGTGGATTTTTTCAAGTCACTCAAACAAACATTCTATTGCTTGAAATACGGCTAAAACTGTTTTCATTCGCCATATTGAATATTGATGGCAACTGATGCTTAAATGTGCTTGTAACGCCTAAAACGAACAGCATTTTCTAGAATAACGTAAGCGTTCATAAGCCAATACGAATGCCAATAAATTACGCTTATAAGTTCAAGCGCTGAACGCGTGTAATCGTTCAAAACGAATGTTCCCCCAATTATTCAGTTTTATTATATGAAATTTACTGATGTATAATTTGTTGTTTTTTTTTGCGTCGAGTTGAATACGTTTTTGAGGATGTTTGGACAAAACGACTAGTTATCAATTCGAAAAGTTTCAATTTTCGATTGTCGAAAAATTTATATATATATATATATATATATATATATATATATACAGTCAAAAATTGGAATTTCTCTCTTAATTAAAGTAAAAGTTGTAGTAAATAAATTATACTATAATTCATTACCATAATGTTCAGGTAATTCTAATATTTGCTAATTAAAACCAATACCCAGAATAATGATTATTCCAAAACTGGTTACATCACTCTGGTTACGGCATATTTTTATTTAAAGGCATATATATGAATTTAAAGGCAATTTTCTAATGTTAACAGATATATTCTATATTTTGTGTTTACCCTTGATCGATTCAATTCATTAACAAACTTCACCTTTGAAATACGAAAAGCATATCAAATACGAAAAAATATTTATTTATATGTGTGTCTGTAGCCACTCTAGCAGCCGCGAACCGCCATGAAAATTAATTAGATAAAAGATAATTAAGATCCATTTCCAGAAGAGAAGTGATGTATTTATTCTGAGAAAATTTGCAAAGGTGCCTGCGTAACAATTTTTTTGTTATACAGAATTTGAAATAAGTAAAATTAATTTTAAAAAAAACACAAATCAAACTCATACGTATCTGTTATTGATTACCAATCATTTAGAGAACGATTAAGTATATTTTAAGTAGTTCAATTAAACAACGAATCAGATTACCAACCCACATATAGAAACATTTATATAACGCATATTTAGTTCTAATCCCTACAATTATATATAAAATTTGAAACATATTGTTCTAATTGATATTGATTGTCTTTATATTGTTACGAGATAAAGAGGAGAATATATAGAGATATTTCTATTTAGTTTGTAATAATTGTTAAATTATTAATGATCCAGCAATTTATGATTCTAATTTAATGATAATCCCAGCTGTATTTAGTATCAATAACGTAATATACTTGTAATAAATATGTTATTGAAATTTACAGCATTGATGATATAATACGTTGAAGCACTATTACAATTGCATAAAATATTTCCAAAATTTCTATAAATTAATTATTTATTAAATTATTTTGAAGTTGTATTACCATTTAGATGAAACAACAAAGGTAGAATAATTTATATTTTATCCTATAGTCAGGTCGCGCTTCAAGAGTTAGATTCACCTGAGAGAAACAACAAAATGGTCCTGGAATGTTTCGACTCACTAAAAATCTAGCTAACAATAATAAAGTTACTATTGTCTGGGTATCTGGACATTCAAAAATCGATGGAAACGAGAAGGTTGATGAGCTCGCCAGAATTAGTGCTAGTGCTCCACTAAACGTCCCAGAGTCGTTTCTTGGAATGCGGAAAAGCACAATAAAATATACAATAAAATAATGGTCGGTACAAAATTCCAACCGTTCATGGGTAAATAAATAATCATGGTCAAGATGATGCAACGGCTCTTATAAAAAGCGTCTCATGGAAGAAGACCAGTGAGCGTTTACAACTAAGAAAAGTTACTTACTGACCTTCTACCGTCCAGGTAGCCGAACGGTCTAAGGCGTTATATCTGAGGCATTATGTCTACTTGGAATTGGGAGAAACCGCCTGTGCTTGTGAAGGTTTTCTGAAGGTCCCTTCACGAACTCCAGTTTTCTGAATATCGGCATAGTTCTTATCAGAGTCGGCTGCAGCCGCACATCCTACCAATTCCTAGTCAACATTCAAAACTTCCTTCCACTCCACTCACATCCTTACATCCTTAGGCATCACAATGGACCTTATGGTTGAAGTGTATCCCGTCCAGGGCAGCCGCTACAATCTATCTATCTACTGACCTTCGTACTAGCCATTTAATAAACGTCATAGACATATGCACAAAGCAATCTCACAGGGAATGAACTCTTCAGATTATGTCATGAAGAGAAGGAAAACGAAATTAGTATTCTGTGTGAATGCGAAAGTCTCTCTCTCAAAAGATACTGTCATTTGGGATGGACAGATCTCCAGCCAAATGCAATAAATGAATCAATCCTTACGTTTATTAAGACAAATTTTGTGCTCCTGACTCTAATATAATCTAATCAACCCTTTAGTACATATACTTTGGAAATAATTATATATCATCATTGATTTATGTAAAAAAATTACATAAATATACCTACAGTACAACTGTTCAGTACAACTGTTACAACTGTTCAGTGTTAAATTTCAATAAAAATCGATGATTGGTTTTCTAATTTAAAAAAATATAAGTCAGTTTTGTTTATATTTAATGGATATAATTATCACATGGAAATCACAGAGTTTCAATTCCTTTTCTTATGAAAGTATTTTATCGAGTGGTATTTCAATAAAATCTACCTGAAATGGATTAACACAATCTTTAGGATTCGAAACATAGACCTCTGGCTTTCCGGGACGGTATGTATACCCGAAAGTAGTATTTCAAAATTTTATAATTCAAAAAATACTACAAATGTTTTGGGAAAATATACTAACAACTTTTATTCGAAATATTTTACCAAAAACCGAATGAATAAATCACAAATCAACTACATAATTTTGAAAAATTAGCCCTTTTTTTGTGGTCCAGGTTTGGGTATCATTTCGTACTATTATTTATAAATTAATTATTGTTTGTTAACTTAATTTGAAAATTACGAAATAACTTTTGTTAATATCCAAATCCACTTCGGAGCTATTCGTTAACCAAGTAGCGTTTTCAAATTGTTTCTTGTAAACTAGCGTCTATTTATTTCCATTGTTAGTATGGTTGTCCTTCGGTTATATTAAACGATTGTGAGTTAGTAGTCGAGACATCGATATTGTTGCACGATGCAATAAAGAGCATGTGTGCACATTCAAGATAAGATAAGGACTCATTATTACATGTCGGTTGAATTAGAAGATTATGTCGAAATAACTGGCGATTTTTAGTGTTACTATACTGAAACGAAAACTTTTTTAAACTACTTTTTAAAATTTTAATTTCCTTGCTCAAGTTCCAATTGTCAAGCTGTTGGTCAAATTCCAAGGTTTTTTCATATAATAAAAATGGTAATTAACTATACAGTTATTTATTTTTTTCAATTTGATGTAAAATACATATAAATTCATTTAGATAAAATCATTCAATCGAATATAATCGTCTAACGACAGAATCCAGTTCTTGTGATTACTCGCTGAATCTATTGGATTAGAGTTTCAAGATAATTATTGATTCTGTTGCTGACGAATGCATTCGACCGCTCGACTATCCAAAAGTAAGTGGCTTATTGTATATTATCCACCGTCAATTATACAGCCAACTGCATCGATTCCCGTGGTTGATTAAATCAATAATAATTCCTTACTACTGAATAAAAACTTCAACAAATTCAATCTATAGAAAAGCTGTTTATCATTTATCATTTATCATTCTATTTTAAATTTTTTAGTTTATAAAAGTACATAACAGAATACAAGCAGGACGAAAATGTGGTGGTGGGCGGGGATTAAATATCTACATAGTGTTTACATGATATGAGGAGAATTAAAAAAGTACGGAATATGCGTTACGTGGTTAATGGATTGCACCTTCACTGTGAAACATTTTTCTAAAATAAATCGAATGCACCACTATGTATACAAGCGATTGTAATATTTCTCTGTTAAATAAAATACTTAGAAAATAATTGTAAATAGTTAAAATAGTTTTCCAATATCTTTATGTAATGATATTTAATATTAAACATTTATGTACACATACATTCGAACAAATAATACGGTAACTATATCCGATGTCTATACACGTATTAGTATGTATTCTTATGGTACATTTAAACTAAAATACACTACATTGAATTGGATTTCATAGTATAAAGCCTAATGTAGTTGAAAATTGGTAAAGTTTCAACAGTTTTCAAACCAACCATTGTCGATGTATTTCTCGATAATATTAAATTTATTTCACTATAATAATATATTATTTAAGTTGAAATGTTATTTAATTTAAATTTATATTCACATGCAATTTAAAACTATTCTATTGATTTCAATTTTTATGTCTAAGCAATTTTAGCAAGAGATGTTCTTGATTTGCTTGTCAAACTATCACAAATCAATCTAACCACTTATTTAAAAAAAAAGACATTTCAAGTAATTTATTAAAATTTACTCATTTAATCGTACTGGGAAACTAATGGAACAAATATCACATCCGCATCTTGATTTAATCTTTTATATATTAATAGTGAAAAGTACCTACGACAACTAAATAACACAAAAAGAAAAAATTTGTGTATCAGTGAAATTATTCATTTAAAGTTTCAGCATTATATTTTAGGAGTACCCATATAGAAATAAATTTTGATAAAAGCATTCTGATTAAAGTACTTAAAATCCTATTTTCATGGAAATTAAATAGGAATAGCTACAATTAAAGTAAAAGATTCAACTACAAGCATTATGTAAAATATACTAATATTTTTCAAATTTTACTTCTTCAAATGAGTGCTAAACTATAAAAACAAAATAATATTTTAAGTTCGAGACGCTAGTTTAAATAACTATCTAAAAAAAAGATTTGGAATGAAAAGAGTGACTCATTTTTGTTGAAAACACTTTTTTGGTTAGTTTGCAAGCACTATAAAAACTCACTGTAGCTTTGACTAAGTCCATTATTATTGTTCATCACATGTATTATATTGTTTTAATTCGGTATGATAATTGTGAGAAATGGTCAAATCAGCGTCTTAATAATATAAAAATTTAAAATTTGACTTAAAACTTCAAAAACACTAAACTATGATTACAAAATTATAATTTAACTAAAAAAATTGTAGAGAAACTCTGTAAAAATAGTTATTTTTCAATGTCCAAACATAATATGCAGCCTTTACAAAACGCGGGAAAATACTCTTTCGGAATACATCTGATAATGCACTTAAACTGAATAGGACACAACTTTGAAAGGTTACCGGATGCATCACCAGACAATATCACCTATGAAAGTACCAACACACAATAATACTCCACAATGGATCGATTATGTGCAGACTGTGTGTACGAGTAGAAAGAAACATCCTGCGACATCATCTTTAACTGCGAATCTCTCGGTTACAGCAGATTCAATGTATACGGTGCATCTCATCCCGAATATTTGCACTTTCATGGGAGATGCGAATCTCATCAGAATGGCGTAGAAGGCAGAGCGAAATGGCGTATAAGGCGAAGTGCAGTGCTTTTTATACGCCAAGATCTATCTATCTATATATCTAGCCTTTATAATAAAGATTTCACAGGAATTTATTTCATTATTAAACATTTATTGCAATGTCTATCTTGAAGATTGTTACGAGCAATTTCCATTATAATAGATAATGATTACCCAGGTTCGTTTACCATTCATGCAGGAAAAAAATCCCATTAATCGTAAACAGATTTGTTGTATACAAAATATAAATAAAAAATTAGAATTACAACTACAATTATACAATATGTTTCATATAAAATGTTCGATGTTAACATCCAAGAAGTTCAAGTAAAAATAAACCGTTAGTAAAAATCCTTCTAAGTGAAGGACATTCATGTGATAGATTTCAACATTCATAAAATTCTACAAAACCCAACCTAGTGCATTCATCAAATTCTACAAAATCCACAATAAAGTTTATCAGTTTTTGTCATAAATTCAAATTCATCTTATAATATTTATAGTGTGCAACTGATTTACTCACTCATCTATACAAAATCTAGTCCACTTAGAGATATGGTAGAAGGATGCGGCATTCGACGCGAAATAATTTCAAACTTATGGGAAAAGTCTCCCAAAAATATCATATTTATTTCTAATCATGCTAGAATGATGCGGTTTTTTGCATTATGTCAACGAGGTGGAGTGAAGGCCGCATCGGGGGGTCGCAATGGAACCCCCTAACGAGCAGACCGAGTTATTTTAATAAACATGGTTCTTTCAGTATATTTGTATAACTGTATACAGACTGTTTTCAAAAGTATTTCTAAATGAGAATCAATGTTAAATAAATAAATAAAATATTTACTATATAACTATACATACACATACATACATACATCTGGATATAGCTTGTGATGTAAGTGTTTGTTTGATGTCATTTAAGAGTGGGGTGTTGTGATGCACATTTTTATCGATAATATTTATCGTTACGTATGTGAATGCAGGGGAAGTATTTGGTTGTGGGTTTTAATGGTATTACCGTATTTCAACAATGGGTTATTACACGATAATAGAAAAAGTGCAAATTATTAAATGGTACTTTGGGGGACATTCGGCACATGAATGTGTCAATTTATTTATTGTGGCATTTGAGGATAGGCAATCGCCAAGCATTCGAATAGTTACTCATATGATTAGCTGTTTTGAAAAATGAGGTTGTATATCTAGTTGCAAAGACTGCCACAAAGATAAAAATGATGAAGCTTCACGAAAAAATGAAGAGAGAGATATAGCAGATTGTAGTTTATTATTTATTGACGATAAAAAATCGGCAAGAGATTCGACATACAAATAATAAGGGATATTCAAAAAAGAATTGTCAATTGTTAGAAGTAATGCTAAGCTTAAGAATAGAACAGTGAACATATTTAATCCACTCTCATTACATTTTAATGCAGTACAAAACAGTCCAGCAAGCATACACAACAGACACACTAAAGAGTACCCACTATTATTATTTCTTTATTAAGCATATTGTGTATAGTTATTATAGTAAATAATATTTAACATTGATTCTCTATTAGCAATGCTTTCCAACACGTACGGTATACATTTTTAATTGTTGTTGTTTTTAAAGTACACACAAATTGTTTCAATTATACTGATTAAAATACATAATAATTAATTCTCAACGTTAGATGATACTATTTTTTCAATTCAAAGAAATAAAGTGTACAATTCAAAGAATCTTTAAAACAATATTGATGACAGGATCTTATTTATTAACATAGTTGTTCAAGTTTCAATATAAAATATTTGATTTTTCATCAGAATCTTTCTTAAAAATTTAATTTTAATCGCTGATAACTTTTGTAAATGATCGATTGAAGAGGTTCTGAACGTGATTAAACTTTCCGAATATCAAAGATTAAAAGTTTTATCTAGTATACAGTCTAAAACATTCTTCCATATTCTCGGATATACGTTCATTAACCATTCTGTATAAATATGTAAAAGCGTAATGTAACAAGCAAATAAAAGTTTCAAAAGATAAGTTGAATTTACTTGTAGAGAAAGTTTTCAAATGAAGAGAAAAAGAGTTTAAAAAAAAGTTTTTCTAACAAACATCGCTTGAGTAGTAAGCTGTTACTCGCTCTAAGAAAACTGTCTTCTTGTAATGAATTCTTATGATGAATGAGTTTCTTTTCAGGAAGCAGATATTTACTACTAACTACTATGTCTATTGGGACCTATAGATGTATACATGATCGTACGATGATGGCGTTCTCTGTGTTTGGATTGGGTAATTTAAATTACTTCCTATACAAGTCATCTATGTATTTATTATTTACATTAGAGATCAATAAAATTTAAGTGTAAAATAGTTTTAGTTCTCAAATTAATAATCTATAAAATTAAGTGAACGTAATTTAATTGAAAACCTGCAGTGTGCAGAAATTACTATGAACATATTATATCGATAAAGAGAGTTTCTAAATATTGAAGGCGGAATTTACTCATTAGTGCTTGATTTTACCCGTACAGTTTTCATGCAAGTTTTACTGAGCAAGAATTCTATTTGATGTAACTTTGCATGCAATTTACATGCAAAAGAGAATGAAGTCGCTAGTAGTATTAGTAGTAGCGGAAAGGACATCAAAGCCTGGCAAGTAGGCCTTTATTACCGACCCTTTATAAAGGACAAGGAATTTGTAGACTAGGAATTGATAGGTTGTTCGACTGCATCCGACTTTGATAGGAACTGTGCCGATATTTATCTGGAGTTTGTGGAAGAAAACTGCAGAAAAGCTTCACAAGTATAGCCGGTTATTTTCGTTCTTGTCCATACGTCGTCAGTTTAGTCAATTAACCACCCCATTAATTTAAAAAAAGAAAAAATTTAATTGACAAAATGCCGCCGTTGGGAATCGAACCAGCAACCTCCCAGTTCCAATTAGACTGCCTTAACCAACTGGACCATTCAGACTGGTGAATACGTAGCTACAAACTAAACAATAAATTTTGAAAATATTCGTTCTTTTGATGGAATTATTCGAAAATATTGACCGAAAAAAATATACTAAAATACAAGCTTTTACTAGTAGGAAAAAACGCTGTAAAAAGCACAAAATAACTAATTACTTGTGAAAGCTTGGAGGTATACTTAAATGTTAGAACATTCGCATATTTTGAAGTATTTTATGGTATGCGAGCCAAGCTGAATTTAAGCCAAAACTATTGGGTGTATGACGAAATGTTTCATACAAATGTTGTTTGTTTTTTTGAGACAAAAATTTAATGTGCAAAATAATTTTCTCTGGCTTCCTCCGTTTCCAACCGGGCGTGCACGCATTGAAAAAAAATTTGTTTAAGCGTATATCTGGAAAGTTTTTTTATTATTCGATACATCAAAATCGGTTTAACCGTGTTATGGTGATGCAGGATCAAACAGAGAGGTAGAAAACAATTTTCAAATATTTTTAATTTGAATAATTGACTCTGCATACAGTTTTACAACAAGTATAGATACTAATTTTTCTATCATATTTTATTCGGACCTAAAACAAAAAGTATTGATGTGGCCCTCAGGATCGTTATCATATACGGTACCCCCATACTTTTCATTACAATGCATGACTAATGTTCGAGTAACTTAAAGAATAAGAATATTTTTCCCATTAAAATGATGTCTCACGTAACCGTATGTTCAGCAGTCGTTTATCTTCATAACAGAATAAGTTAGAGGGAACATCATATTGATTTGGTTTATGCATCGACGTAATGTAGATTTGGTGACCTCCTTACTATCATTGCTTTATAATCATATTGGTAAATAAATTACTCAAATTATATAGTATGTTATCGATAGAAAAGGCAACGTGCAAAAGCAGTAGAACGAAGCCATAAATTATTTTCCGTTTAGTTCAGAGTCACACAAATCGGTGGCGGAGAGTAAATCCATTTTTAAATAAACGAATTTCTAAGTGATCGAATGGTAAAATAGTTCACAAAAGTAGCATTCTATTTTCAAAATTTTATATTTGTGCATTATTGATTCGATTTTTTGGAAAACGTTACTTTTGTGGCGATGTGTATATTTCGTTACCGACGCAGAATAAGTTCAATCTTACGGATGACTTTAATTTTCCCAATGCAACCTCCCCGAAAATGGGAAAAACTCTCCAAAAATATTATATTTCAAATTTTGCCTATTTGTAGAACATTTGTTTGTATTTTATAAATACGTATTTCGACTACAACGTAGTCATCAACAGTTTGAATTAGCTAATCGTAACTATCTCTGGGATATGGATTCAGAGATATGTTGCTTGTTGCTAATTTGGTGCGTGTCTCACAATCCAAATTAGCTAATTCATACTGATGATGACTACATTGTAGTCGAAATACGTATTTATAAAATACAAACAAATATTCTAGGAATAGGGGCAAAATTTGAAATATAATTTCAAAAAAAACCTAGAGTTCTCTTTTGATTATTTTAATTATCCCCAAAAATACTTTCATTACTTCTTTACATGCTAAAAGGGTGCGGTTTTTTTTGTATTATACCAAGGACGCGGGTTCAAGGACACAGATCACGTCGGAGGTCAAGGGGGTGGACCCGTTTTGCGACCAGGGCAAATTAATTGGAATACAATTGCATGCATAAAATTGGACAAAGTTCATCATAGATCACACTTACATGACACTCAAACCAGCCAAGTAGCCGTGGTTTTCCAAGGCGTTGTGTGTACTTGGAAATGGGAGGTTATGGGTTTGAATCCCGACATTGGCAGTTCGTCAATTATTAAAATTAAAAATTAAAAAAGTGGCGGTAAATCGTCTAAACTGTTGGCGTATGGACACGAACGAAGTATTCGACTATGCTTATGAAAGTTTTCTGCAGTTTCCATCACGTACTCCAGATGAGTATCGACATAGTTCCTATCAAAGTCGGCTGCAGCCGCATATCCTACCAATTTCTTGTCTACGCACAAAATTCCTTGTCCTTCACTCACATCCTCACATCCTTAGGCATCAAAATGGACCTAATGGTCGAAGTGTGTCCCGTCCAGGACCGCCTCTACAATCTATCTATCTACATGACATTCAGGAAGCCTCGATCGATGCTTCTTCGAGTTATAAGCACACTACTGGATTGGCAGACGCCTGCATGGTTATAAACATCGGAAAATTCAATACACCAATAGCAATATTAACTACTCAAACTTTAATAATGAATATTTAAAAAGCTTGAGAGTGAAAAAACACAATCTCGTCAATGAATTTAATTTGGCCAATAGATGTAGGCAAAGAACTTGTTATATTTGTTTTCTATACAGGAAAATTTTGATAACACATTAGAAAAAACTGAAAGATTTCTTTTTTACTATCAACCATCTTATCGTCTGTTAAGGTATGTATGATAATACATACAATGAACAATTCAAAATCAAATCATGGTATTTTTCCATTAACCAAATGAATTTTATAATATTAAAATAATGAAAAAAAAGATGTCTAGGAAATGATATTTGAAGTGATGATACAAGAAAGTGGAAATTGGATTCTTGTACTTCTTTTTAACAAACCAAACATATTTTTTATTCTTGAAAATATAGTACCTGTGGTGAAATTGAGTACAATGTATTGGTGAATACTTATCATTATGTAAATTTAAAATAGTATACCATATACTTATACACATGGTCACAAAATTTTCCATTTGTAAAGGATTACATTCAATTGGCGACTTTTGAAATTGGCTAGACTTTGGTGTAGTAATTCTACATGACTGCAATTAAAATGCATCAAAACATTTCCTTAATTCCCCTGGATTCTCCTTGACTATGATTTCTTAACCTTAACGATGCTTTTCAAAGAATATTAAAGTCTTTTCAGTTGGTCAAGTTTTAGGATCGAACTGAGTTAATTGTTTGAATACCCAGTATATACTGAGTTTATGGAAAAAATTGTCAAACAGAAGTTGTTTATTTTAAAAAGAAGAAGATTTTTTTCATTTAAACTTTTGTTATATCTCTTACGGTTTCAATGATAGACAGTTTTGCCCATTTTGCTCAAACATGGCCCGATTTTGCCCATTTACGTATTTGACCTTACTTTTTTGCTCTAGAGCACAGAAAAAAATTCATTTTCAGTTCGTAATCTCTTTTCGTTCTTGAGTTAGCGTGCTCACAGATGGACAGACAAACAGACAGACGGACATGTGGATATGAACTAACTAGGTAATTTTATAAACACCTATAAAAAAATTTTTTTTCTTCGATCAATATTTTCAAGCGTTACAAAGTCGAAACTAAACTAAATATACCTTGTATATTTACAATATACTGGGTATAAAAATAAAGTTACTACTTAATAATCTTAGAAATAACCGAAGTGGCTCATTCAAAAACCTTTATTTTTCAAGAAAAACGTCACTCAAAAAGTCCCGAGATTGATACATAGACGGTGTATCTAATGAAAAATTCCAACGAAAGTGCTAACTAACAAAAGATATGAGTGTCAAAATTTTTCGATATGTGACAATCCGACCCTTTGCCTAGTATTTACAAGTTTTAGTGGTTTTAGTGACACTGCTTACATTATTTCCAAATCAATGGAAATTCAAAATAATTTTCGCAAACCTCAAAATGCTCCTGGGAAAGAGATTTGCTGAACCCATACCCGAAACAATGTTGAGCCCAAAGATAAAAGTTTCTGCAAAAAATGATGGCCGAGAATATTATTTCCTTATTTTTCCAGAATCTCAGAGTTTTTTAAAGTTTTCCATACTGCTCGCTATCTTGTGTGAACGTACTGATATGTACAATTACATAAATACAAAACTTGAAGATCAAAGTTCAAATTCAAAGTTCAAAATTTTAATACAATATACACAGATGGCTCTAAAATCGAAAACTCCACAGCTTTACAATTAATAACAATATATTTAAAATTAAATTATATCCAATTTGCAGCAACTATACAGCTGAAACTATGGCCATACTTAAAACCTTAAAATATATTAATACCAATAATTTTAATCCAAATAATAAATATTTAATAATTAGTGATCCAAAAGTGTGATAACAATACGGTCTTTATTCAATACTTTCATATTATTAATTTTAACTATAATCATATAATATTGTTATCGTATATTATTGTGTATATAATCAAGCAGCTGAAAACACAGTATAATTAAAAAAAAAAAAGAAGTTCATCTTGCAATTTAAATGTATGAAAAACCACGCTTGCTTTAAAATGTTTGTGCGCGGAAGTAAAGTTCTACTAAAGTAAAAACTGTGTGCTCCTAAAAAATCATACACAAACAGAAAGCTTGACTCATTTGCTTTTACCTTAAACACTTTGCCATTTTGTTCATGAAAGTTATTATAATATTTACATAATGTTCAAAAGTATTAAACACTTTGTATATGTTCTGTTTTAATATAATAAAATCATACTACTGTTTGTCTACGTATACAATCGATTTATTTGATCGTAATTTTTTCGGAATGGTTGATAAATTTTACAACTCCAACAGGAAATCGAATTTGTATGTTTGATTGTCATTTCAATTGTCACACAAAATAACCAATCTATTTTCTAAATGAAATTTTATAATTTCTTTACTAAAATACGAGAAGTCATATTTTGTGGTATGTATTTCTATTGATCGAATGGAGTAGTATTGTTGACAAATTCATAGTTTTTCCGGCTGTGTTAATATATTCTTATCACGTACAGAGTTTAATTGGATATATGATTGGTTTATAGTTTTGATCTTAAAATCATTCAAATGTTTATTATAGATGCTAATTAATGGTTAACCATTTATTATAAAATGGTATTTTCAACCGACTTCAACCAAACAAAAAAATTCGTTACGCAGGAGCTCAACTTACCGAATTTCCTTAGAATACATAAATCACTCTCTAGCGGTCATAATTATAGTGTGACAAAATGAGATATAATATCTGATATGACTTAAGTATTTGCAAAAATTAAATTTATTAATTGCCAAAATAGAACGATATAGTACGATTTATAGTTATTAAGGAAACGACAATCAAAATTGAAATTTCAAAATTAAAACAAAAATTTTAAACAAAAAAAGAAGGAGGAGATTCTATGTTCGACTGTTAAGTAATGTAACAACTAACTGACTTAAATGTTTGAATACCCAGTATATACTGAGTTGTATATCAATGATTAAATTGTTAACAATTCTGCGAATTCGAAATGTTTACAATTCTTTCCGAGGAATAAATATCACAAATTATATCACAAAATTATGAGAACTATTGAGTTTATGAAAATCTTTCTCAAACTAAACTTGTTTATTTTAAAAAGAAGATTTTTTATTAACACATTTTTTCTATCTCTTACGGTTTCAAAGATGTATATATACCCCCATCCTCTCTCTAGCGAAGGGAAACACGTTCAAATGGTTTCAAAGATAAGCAGTTTTGCCCAAATATAGACCGATTTTGCCCATTAACGAACTTGACCTTACTTTTTTGCTCTAGAAAACATTTCAGCTCGTTGTCTCTTTTCGTTCCTGAGTTATCGTCTCCACAGACAGAAAGACGGACATGCGGAAATGGCCAAATTTTATGAACACATATACCAAACATTCTTGCTTACGATCAATATTTTTAAGCGTTACAGTCGTGATCAAACTTAATATATCTTGTATATTTACATATACTAAATTATAAGTCATAGGTTTGGGCAAGAATTGTCTTTTGAATTAAATGCTTTTTGTGTTTTTTGAAGTCGGTTGAATTTAAAAAAAAGTTTTTTACAATAAAATATATTTCATGTATTTCGTGTCAAACAAACACAAAATATAAAATATCTCTCTTAATATTAGAATAATCGAAAAATGTATAAGGAGTAAAGTTTTAGAAAATAAAGTTTGCTACAAATCATTCCCTGATCATTTTTCTCAAACTCTAATGTGAAAGCTTTCTCCTTGTCCGATTTAACCCATTAACGAACTTAACTTTCAGTCTTTAATTGTAAATATTTCTGTAAATATTAGTGTAACAGAAAAATGATAAGAAACAAAAGTACAGTAAAACTTAGTACCTACAACTCAACTCCTGGAAAATTTTAGATTTTTCAAATATTAAGGGAGATATGTCAAGTTTTGTGTTTCCCCCTCCACGTCTCCTCACACTATGCGCTCTGTGTGATTCGTTGAATTTACCAATATTTAATTGATTGTATTTAATTGACATCTTAAAAAAAAAACGTCAAATCAAAAAACTTTATTATACTTTTTTGTTTGTTTTTTGCAGCTTTACACCATGATATCGTTTTCCTGAATGAATTTCAAATAACCCTGTATGTACAAGGTGTTCTGAAATTCCTTCAAGAAGTAATTAAATAACGCAGTTATTTTTTACTTTTTAGTGCATTTTTTCATAGCAGATTTTTTTAGATCCGTTTTTCTTTTTTGGAGTCGGGTTTTGTTCTTTTGTAAACAAATTTTTATTTTTTACTTCTTAGTGCATGTTTTTTTTCAAAGCACGTTTTTTATCTGTTTTTCTTTTTTGAAGTCGGGTTTTTTTTGTAAAATTTTTAATGTATTTCTTCATAGCAGATTTTTTTAGATGCGTTTTCTTTTTTTTTTGTAAAAAATTTTTTTATTTGATGTCGGTTTCTAATTTTTCTTATTTAAAAGTATACCATTTCAAACAAAAAACGAATTTTCAAAATAAATCAACAATTGACGGAGAAATCGGTGATCATACATATAAAATGAGGATTTTCCTCGATTTCCATGGGATCTCCTCATCAGAATATGATTTGGTGACAATGGGACCAATCTGAAAGAGTACCCTTTAAAACAAAAACAAAATTTTCAAATTGGTAGATAAATGATGGAGTTCTGAGGTAACAAAATAAATAAAAAAAATTCACACGAATTGATAACTTTCTACTTTTTTGAAGTCGGATTAAAAATAATAATTATTAGACTAAATTTAAATTACTTTGACCTAAATGAAAATAATAGTTTGAAATTGAAAGAAGAATAACGATATTTCATTCTATTGAGTATAAAGTTAGATGTATATTTTAAATAAAATATGATCCCAAAGTATATAAAATATTATAAACTTTATACTCTCTATGATACACAATCAATTTAATATTAATATTCCGTTCGTATGAAACCACATGCAAGTAAACTAGCTGTAGTGTCTCTTATCTCATTTTGATTAGAATACAGAATGATATTCAGTGAGAACTGAAAAGTACGATATTTCTGTGAAAAGTAATCTACTTTTTAACATGTATGGTAGTGCTTAGCTAGGATAAATGTTAAAGATTATCTAATCTAGATATGCAAGTTAAAGAAACTACATTCCCGAATGTATAGTGAGTATAATAATAATAATAACAATAATAATGGGGTTTAACCTCCGTTTTTGAGACAAAACAGTCTATAACAGTAATTAATTAATAAAGGTTGAAAAATAATGATGTGGGTGGCCTCTGTTATTGACTGTCGTGTCTCAAAAACGGAGTTTAAACCCCATTATTATTGTTATTATTATTATTATACTCACTATACATTCTTTAACTTACATATCTAGATTAGATAATCTTTTACATTTATTTATTAAGTTTCCTAGCTAAGCACTACAATACATGTTAAAAAGTAAATTACTTTTCACAGAAATATCGTACTTTAGAATCATTCTGTATTCTAATCAAAATGAGATAAAAGACACTTATCCCATTAAAATTTGTTAAAAACTTAACAAATTTTCTGAAAAACAATTCTGTTGTCCAAAATCTTCACTCGAATTTCTTTTAGCGAATTTCCTGAAAGGAAATAGAGCTATTGGTCTCGAACCGACTTCAAAATTTTTTAAAAATTTCTTCAAATGTCCATCGATCCTACCTAGTAGATGTCGAAAATCACCATCTGTAAAATTTATATATATATATCTATGGACATATATATATATATATATATATATATATATATATATGTCTGTAATCGCTCTAGCGGTCACTATTTTATTCCGATTGGAATGAAACTTGTTGTTATTTGAGTCGCTTTTGGTATTCAAAAGGTCAAGTTCGTTGAGCAAAAATGATATTTCTTACGCATTTTTCAATTTTCTAATATTAAGAGAGATATTTTATATTTGGTGTTTTCTTCTTTCTTTATGCCCTCATTTCCCCTTGACGTATGTCATTCATTAATAAAATTGGCCTTGCAAATTCTAAAATTATGTACGACATTTCATTTTGATCAGACTAAAATTTCGACCCCTAGAAAGTGATTGATGTATTCTAAGGAAATTCGCTAAGCAGCTCTTGCGTAACGAATTTTTTAAATTTTTACCAAAGGAAAAATTTGAAAGGTATAAAGTTGTAGTAAATGAATGTTACTACAATTCATTACCTGAACGTCTTTTCTGTATATAATATTTACATAAATATGTGCAATTTAAATAAAATACCTAAAATCTTCAATTTGTCTCTTAAAATTAGTAAAATGGAAAAATTTATAATTAGTAAAGTTGAAGTAAATCAGTTTTATTACAATTCATTATCTGAGCATATTTTCCGTAATTCTAAAATTTATTTAAAAAAAAATTTGTTACGTAGGAGCCGCACCAACTTTTCTAGAATACATAAAATACTCTCTAGCGGCCAACATTATAGTCCAATCAAAATGAATGTTGTCTATGATAAATGGCATAGCAATTTATGAATTAATGGCATGGCAATTTATAATTGTAAATATTTCTGAAAATATTAGTATAAATTTTAAGGATGTCCAGTTTTAACATTTAGTAGGTAGGATCGATGGACATCGGAATAAATTTATACGTAATTCCATCATCGGTACAAAAACAATAGCTGCATTTCCTTCGGAGGAAATTCGCTAACAAAAATCATAACAATGAATTTTACAAAAGCATCACCATGGTAGCTTGCTTAATTTATTTAAATAAATTTTTCTAATACAGTTTTCTAATGTTATATTTTGTATATTCCCTTACCCTTGATCGATTCTATTCATTAACGAATTTGGCTTTTGAAATACCAAAAGCATATCAGATACAAAAACATATTTATTTATGTGTGTGTCTGAAGCCACTCTTGCGGTCACAGATCGCCATGGATATTAATAAGATAAAAGTTAATAAAGATCTATTTCCCATAGAGAAGTGATGTATTAATTATTAGAAAATTCGCTAAGTTGTGCAGCTCCTGCGCAATAAATTTTTATTTAATAAAGTGAATTTTGCAAAATAACATTTAGAGTTTTTATTTCTTCAGTAATCATAATCAAATTCCACAAAGTAAAGCTCTCTACAATAAATTTTCAAACTCATTTTATTTGTTCCGTAAATCCTCTACTTATTTTTATATTCTCAAATAACACTATGACTGTAAAACGTACCACTTTATACATCGATATGAAGTTTATTTAAATAATATTTCTCTGTGTATACTCTATCCTATATGTCTTTTCGTGTTGTTGCTTATAGATAGCTAGCTGTAGCTCTCTAGTTGTTTCAATATTATTACATACTTGGTTTGTTATTGTAATAAATAGAGCGAATAAAAACATTTAAAACAATATATCAAAAAGTCATATATCGGGATGCATTTAAATTTTATTAGTATCCATCTATTTTTAAATATATCTTTCTTTACAGTTTACACTACACGAATACATGCAATATGCAATATTGAGATTAAAAAACAAATATTATTGCAAATGAGTTTTTAAAATGAATATTCAATCAATATTACTGTTCAGTTTTTTATAAAATAAATATCCAATACCTAGTTTGTTAGAGAAAAATTTAATGATAAATATGTTAGTTACTCTTTTGATACAAACAATGAAACTATTTCAAGATGAAGGGAAAATAACAGTTTACGATAAACACGTACCATTACGAAGATGTAGCGCAAATACCATTTTCAGGGATAGCGGCATACCGTTCGGTGTAAAGGATAGTGGTTAAATAGAAAGGGACCGGACCCTCCCAATTCCAAAATCCCAACTCCAACTGTAAACAATAAACCCCTTCACACAACAAAAAAACATCCTACCCAAAAGGTTCATGTAACATTTTAATGGGCATACCATGAGCATTCTGTACAACCGACGACATTCTGTAAAACGCCTACCCAGCTACGCTAAATTTCGATTAATGTACTACTATTGTGAATTTTTTAATATATACAAAATCGGCGGTTTGGAAGCAGCGAAAGGATTACAACATCGTTGATGGTGTTCCTGACCCCAAATAGTTTTTAGAGACCTCTTCAACAGAGCCCTGCTCGATAAGAGAATAGAAATAAAGAAACTCACTCCCACCTAATCTAATGGATAAGTTAAACGTTAAAACAAATTACGGACATTAAATTCATTTCCTTTTAATTTTAATATTCTAAGAGTCTTTAACGGCTATGATAGTATACAAACAAACAAGGTGAAACTAAAGGCGTTCCCGGTTTGACTATTTTTCCTAGTATGATATTACCCATTATCCAAATCATACCAATCTGACAAAATTATTCCATGGGAAATTAAAAAATGAGGAATGAGAAAGAACTACAAGACTACTTCTCGCTATTTATATCTCAAAAACTATTCAGTTTACCGCTGACATTAAAATAAGCTTAACAAAATTGAATATATTTGGCTTTTTTTTTTGAAAATGTCGTGGATATATCAGGGGAGTAAATTTAAACATATCGAAAGTATCGAATAAATCTTAGGGTACAGAGACCTAAGTTCATTCTAGGGTATCTGACCTCCATTGTAACTCTTTATGGGACATATAAAATATTTATTTTTAAATGATAGTTTTTGAATTAATCCAGCTATTAGATATAAAAGGTATTATCATCTTTAAAGACTTTGAAACATATAAATAATCTATTGTCATTGCCTGATCCAAAATAATATACGTACTTGTGTAGTTCTTTATAAAATGAATATTATATTTTAAATGTCTTCTATAAAAATTATAGTAAATATGTGTTGTGAGAAAATCCTCTTTGCGGTAAAATTACTTTACAAAACAATATTGGTTTTGAAAACAATCAAACAAAATATAAGATTTTTAAAGTGTAAAAACAATTCAATTCGTATAATAATCAATATAAAATGTTGAAAAGTTTGTTCAAATATAAAACAAGACATTATGTATTTATTTACAATACGGGAGATTGTGCCCTATTTTTCACCTTGTAAAATTTGTTTCATATTTTTTGGACTATTGACTTCAAAAGTGGTGTTCCAATTTTTAAATTTCTAAAAAGGCATTTCAATAGAGGGTCCAATCATAAAGTTTTCGAAAAATGTTTCAAACAAAATTTGTTAGCAATTTTATAACAAAGCACGTAGATATTTCCAAAAAAATTTTCGAAAACTTAATGCATTCTGTATAAATTGGAGTGGGTAGTACACTTGATAACAGAAGTAGCTGTAGAAAGGCTGTTCATTATAAATATATTAACAACTTTTAGTCGAAACATATTTCCAAAAACTCAATGAATAAGGTACAGATCAACTAAGCAATTTTGAAAATGTGCGCTACTTTTGTGGGCGATAGTAGAATGTGTTTTCAAAATGTTTTTATCAAATGCTGATTATATAAAAGAAAGACAAATTACATAAAATCGTTCTAGGAACGAGATTCTGGATAAGTTAGAAAAAAGTCTATATTTGTGTATGATGAACGATAATGATGTTTAGCGGAAGTGAAGTTTCACTTCGATTGTATCTACGCTGACTTTAAGAGACATTATGTCACCCGAAATTTTTAACTAGATACGTAAAGATTTAATAATAGTACAGGAGCCGAACAGAGATCGACCTTCACCTATCTGTTAACCCGACGAAACATATTTCTTCTGATATATATTTCGATTGGTTAACTGATCAGTGTTGTTACCTGTATTTACTTACCTGTTCATACCTGCTTTCCAGGTAGTCATAATATTATAAACTATCATTTTAAAAAAAATCGCGATGTTAACAATTGGGTGAAGGACAGAAAAAAAATTAATTTAATTAAAAATAACAATGACAACATTTTGATAGGCACTGTATTTTAGGCGTATTAATGAAACTTCATAAAAAATATTTTTCGTCCAGTTAACAGATGGGTGAAGGTCGATCTCTGTTCGGCTCTTAGACTATAACGGCTGTGAAAGAAAATGTCATTGATAAACAACAATAGTGCCAGAATGAAAAAAAAACATCAATTTTGAAATACCCTGTAGTGGATAGATAGTAAGTTATTGTTTTTATACCAATATGAGAGCAACAATATCGTTCTAGTTGTTTGAAGACACAACGTATGAGTAATTTTCTAGGTGAGAGCAGTTTTATGTTCGCTAGTTCTTCGAATATAGACACATAGACACATTATAAAAGAGGCAGCAGGAGTATTTTATACATAGTACAATAATATTGTATATTTCAACTATATAATACAAGTTCGCCCTAAAATTCTCTACAGTTTATAGAAACCGACATAGTCCTTAACACTCAGAACATTCATAGATTATAGTTTAGAAAATCGAAAATCGAAAAAACCATTATTTCAATAATCTTGAATATATGCAATATAACAGGGATGGCCAACTTTCTTGTGTATAAGATCTACTTTTTATCTTAAAAATCTAATCTATTTATAGCTCGCGGGAGTGCACCTCGAACTGAGACATCCTGTATATCCACCTACATAAAAAACAACATAAATATTTAACGGGTCAAAATTAATTCAAATTAGCTACAGATAAAGATACAGATAAAAATTAATTTTGTAGTCTTAACATTAATTAGAAGACTTAGTTTGCATGTCTCTAATCAAGGAATCATAATTAGGAGTATATCCTGACATAGATATTACTACAGAGTCTTCGATAAATTTAAGTATGAAAATGCCGACGCAAACAGGAATGTAGATCCGAAACAAGAATAAATATTTTCGCTACATTTGATAATATTGGGATAATTTTCTCGGTTGATATATTTCCGAAAATCCTCTTCAAATATTGTGGCTTGTTCGTTTTTTATGCCTTTTGTTCCGTATGAAATATGTTTGCAATTTTTTGTGTAACGCGTTACACATTTCTTAAAACCTTTTTTAAACGGAAAAGATAAAAATTCCACAATGTTTCTTTTTTTTTAAATTTTGAAATCTTACCTTAAATTATCTTATCTTACCTTCTCATTTTAATTTTGTTGCTAGAATACTTATTAAATTTACTTTTTCTCCCATGGGAAAAAATCTACTTTTTCTCCCATGGGAGAAAATTAAACTACTCATAATACTTATCAACGAGTGGATGAACGTTAAACACCGTGTTCACTGGGAAAATATACCACAG
Organism: Nineta flava; assembly: GCA_963920215.1. Taxonomy (NCBI): domain Eukaryota; kingdom Metazoa; phylum Arthropoda; class Insecta; order Neuroptera; family Chrysopidae; genus Nineta; species Nineta flava. Next base: position 34,848,648 of record OY986042.1, read on the forward strand.
CAAAACTTCGGGAAAATACTGCTTTGGAATGCATCCAAGAGGCTATTGATACACTTAACCGGAACAGGATATAACTGTGGGAGGTTTCCGGATTCATCACCGGACATTATCATCTGCGGACATTATGTGCAGACTGTGCAGCGAGGAGGAAGAAACATCCAGCCACATCATCATCTTTAACTGAAAATCTCTCGGATACAGCAGATACAAGGTATTCGGTGCATCTCACCCCGAATATATGAACCTTCCTGGCCATTGCAAAGATATGGGAGAAGCAAATCTCGTCAGACAGAAGTAGACGGGTGAGCACAATGAGCCATAAGCTCGAAGTGCAGTTCTTTTTTATACCCCAAGATATATCTATGTATATATATCTACCAAGATATCCTGGTATATTCAAACTTTAATTTAAGTTGCTATAAATAAAAAGACAATTTATAAACTTTAAACCAATATTTATTTTTGCCTGAATATTTAATAATGAATGTACAAATTTTTTGGTGGTAATCTGGCGACATATTATGTATTGTTGGTACTAAAGGTGTCCAGATATTGAAGTACAAGATCAATCCGCAAGTACATTACATACTAAATCTATTCAATCTTTTAAACATAATTTTTAATTTCCCCTTTCGGAAGTTATTGTAATGGGTCAAATTTTTTTGAATTTTCAACATCTACAAGTTTCGAGGTTCATATAGTCCGAATGTACGTACATTTGTTACCTAGAGTACGTACGTTCGTGAAATTTTATCGTCTCGCATATATCAAGATCAACATAATGATATCGATTTCCGACAAATTTCATTCGAAATTTCGATATATTTCCGTGTATTGTTGAGGTGTCTTATGTAGATTGGTCTCTATTGTGTTGAACCAGTAGCATCAAAAGGGTAAGTCGGTTTTTTGAATTTAAATTCGTCATTCTACAGTATTTACATATTAATAATGCCACAAAATGTTTAACATTATCAAAATAACGACTGAAAAATGTTAAATAAAGGTTCACCATTTGACTTCGTGATAAGTCTTAAAAAAGTGTTTATTTATTAATTAATGCTTTCAATGTTTTTAAAAATTACTGTGAAAAACGTCAACGTAATTGATTTGGAAGAAAATACAAAACAAAAAGAAGTATTTAAAAAATAATTAATGGTACTTTGAAAACTACGTACAAACTTCTTTTGTTATTCTGAATATAAATAAATAATTTAAATAAAAAATTTTTATTGTGTGCAAAATATCACAGCGTTGAGAAAACAAAAAAAATGGTTAACACGTTTTATAAAATTATATCCCTTGTACAATCGGTCACAAAATTAAAGTTCTTCTTTACAAATTTTTTTTAGTTGATTTATCCCTTATTCAGTCGATTTATGGTAAAATGTTTTGAATAAAATTGTTTGTATAATTTTAATGAACAACTTTTGTTAAAACATTTTTTCACAAACACATTGAATAATGCATAAATTATACACTTTTTATAAACAGTGCTTTTTTTTTGGTTCACAGTATTATAGGTCACAAAATTAGCGGTTTTGTTTTTCATAATTTCTGGTTGATTTGTGAAAAAATGTAAGTTAAAGCGTAAAACAAAGCATTAGTCAATGCGAAGCGTTAGTTAGAACGTTGTGTAATTAAGTCAACGTAAAGCGTTAGTCGATGAGTTAGTCAACGCGAAGCGTATGCCAACGTGAAGCATTAGTGCAAGCGAAGAGTTGGACGACGTGAAGCATAAGTTAACCCGAAGCGTTGGTAACGCGAAGCATTGGTAAACATGAAGCGTTAGCTTACACAAAGCTTTAAGACAACGCGAGGTGTTAGTGAGTCAACGTGAAGGTTAAGTTAATCAACGCGAAGCTTTACTCGACGCAGAGCGTGAGTCACGCGAAGAACTAGTAACGCGAAGCAATTGTCAACGCGGAGCGTAAGTAAGCCAACGTGAAACGAAAGTATGTCAATGCAAACCAATGAAAATTGATGCAAACTTCAATTAAGTCTTTGTACATGCAAAGGAAGAGATTAAAACTACTTCCAGCCAGGAATTAATTAGCCTACAAACCGTATCTCGCTTGTCCTCAGAGAAATCTTTCCAATTTTTTAATAACCACTATATTTATAATTACCACAACCAAAATTTAGAATTGGATTCGTTTTATTTGAGTTGATGTTGGAGCTCTTAAAAATAAAAATCACACACGTACTTTTCAACATAAAAGTTGAATGAAAATGTGTAAAAACACCAAAAGATGAAAAACATTATCTTGAATTTTTCGAAAATAAAACGACACAATACACCACATTGTATAAATGAGAAAGTATGAACGTGACTAATAAATGACACCAACAATGGCTACTATAAGTTTTTCAACCTGGCAATAAACACCCGGTTTTATGGACAGGAAAAAAACAGCAAACAAAAATAAACAGATATAAATTTGTTGTAAGTAGTGTTCGTCAATTATTCAAGGTAGATTTCAATGATTTGTTGTCAGCAGATTCTTTATATTGCCATTAAAGGTACTTTTCCAGGGTGCGACTGTTGCGATGATCGTTCTACGATAATCGTTGAGCATCATTGTGATGTTTTGCTTCAAGTGACTGCGGTCATTAACGAATATCGTTCGTCTTGAATAGTTGTTCATGAGAGGGGTAATATAATCGTCAGTAGTTATAGTTTTGAATTTTTTCGTGGATGACGAAATTCTTTTCGAGGAACTGGAAAATTATCCCTCATTGTAGCAACTATCAAATGTGATCTATAAGGATCAAAAGTCCAAAAAAAAAATGTAGACTGGGATTGCCAAGGAGTCGGAAAAGCATCTTTCATCTCTTCAGTCAAAAGTGTTTTGAGTAATAATCTTTAACGTCTAATAAACTTAAAACTCAGTAACTGTTAAGCACAACTCTCACCTAGAAAAATGATGTGACTGCGATTAAAAACATGCAATTAGTAAAAAATCAATAAATTGCAGATAGTCCTAGCAAAATGGTTACCAACGATTATCGTTCAACTTTTAACCATCGCAATAATCACACCGAGGAAAACGCACCTGAAGACAAGTTTGAGCATGCAAAATAGTTCAAAAGGTAGTAATTATTATACAACGGATGGGAAAACTCGCAATTATTCAATTGTAAGGAGTAGAAGTGAATTGATTGAACAGTATACCAGTTCAAGCAAGCCTGTGTTCGATTTTAATTCTTGGTATCAAATTTTAAATTTATTTTATTTTTTAGTATGGACTAAAGTAACAAGTATCAAATATAAATTTTTACTACACTATTGACAAAAATATGTATAATTATTGCGTCGATATGTTACAAACTCTTCGTAAGTTTTTTAAACAAACGAAGAAACAAAAACATACAATAAGTACTTCATTATTACATTACTATGTAACATCTATTGTAAAAATATATTATCATCGGAGAAAATTTAGAAAGTGGTAAAAAAGTAGCAATTTGTCTAAATAAAAAAAAATAAAAATGTTTTTGATAAATAAAATTATATATTTTATAAAAAGCTTTTTTTGAAAAACATTTTTGTCGAATAACACCATTTTATTTAAATATCATTTACAAACCCTTTGTGTAATTTTACATTTTAAATATAGTATTTTATTTAACTCCAGCTTTGTTAAATTATATTAGTTTTAGTTCATTAATGTTTATTGATATTTGGCTACAAAAGTAGAGCTCATTTTTCAAAATTTTATAATAGTTAAAGCAATATCAGATGGATCCAGATGGTACCAGATGGATCGGAGAGGCAACCGGATGGCCAGTGGTAGTGTGGGTCTTGAAGTGATACTGAACCCCGGCCCCTACCGTCCGAATGGATCCCAAATGGACGGGGGCAGAGATAGAAAGATGTTGGGGGGGGGAAACGTCACATATTTTGACGAGGCAACCGGATCAAAGTGCGGTTCCTTTGAAATTTATACCCTATTTATATAATAAAAATTTTTAGCCATCCGAAACACGTGAATTTAGAAAGAAAAGTTATAAGGCAACCACACCAAAATTGGTGAGCTTATTTATTGGTACCACTGTATGCTGTAAAAAAAATTCCATCCGATCCTGAATGGTAGTTTCTGAGAGTAATCCTTCAAAGTCCCAAAAAACTCTTTTTTCGATTTTTGTTTAAAAAAATAGTTAAAATTGTTTCAATCGAATGACATTCGACATTTAAGCTCTAATAAGTGCAAGGAATTTTGTGTATCAATGCCATCCGATTTTGATAAAATTCACTCCCCCCCCCTTTGGCCACCACCAAACATCGTTATAATTGAAATATCGTCATATGTTGCATATAATTCTTGAAACTCCTTACCGATGATTAGGCGAAAATGAGGGTGAATTTTATCAAAACTGGATAACATTGATACACACAATTCCTCCAGAGGAAACTGGAAATATTAATTGTACTGATCCTTAATTTGTGAACATCCGTGTTAATAACCATTCGTATATTTTGCAATATCTCCACAATTGAATTATAGTAAAATAAACCTAAATTTTTTTTTGTATTTAACTACAATTAATTATTTAACCATAAAAATTTATGAAAACTTTTTTACCAACTTCATTAAAATTATCACGTCACATTACAAATTTATAGCCGTAAACTAAGAGACTTTTTGAAAATACAATACAATTATTTAAGGTGCTGGGAAGGAAGGATGATAAAAACTCTGGGCCTCTTTTAAAACGGCCAAATTTGGATGGCCAAATGGCTACCGAGAAAATTAAATGATCTAGACCTCGTAATCAATCAGTATACAAATGTTTATTTGATTATTTGATTCGATACAGAAGTTTCCAAGAGAAACCTCCTTTAAAACAATCAAATCTGGCTACCAAAAAAATCAACCTCATACTCAATTGTACAAATGATTGTTCGATTCGATAGAAAAGTTTAAAAGAGTCAATTTTGAACTAATCGCCGATTTTTTAAAAATTGATTCAGATTATTTTTGTAATCCGATCCAGTTATTTCAAATTGTTGTGATTTTACGTGCATATAATAACGAACTCTTGTATAATCCATTTATCGCATTCGACTTTGTATTTGATCAATTGATAGAAAATTATCAATTTTATTGTTTAATTTCAGCGTAAATATTAATTCCTTATTTTAAGGCTAGCAAAGTCACCCGTCAATCTTTAGCGTAAACAAACTTTAAAAATGTATGTACAGTCTTGAATAAATTGAAAAATCTCATCCTTTTTATATATGAAGACAACATTCTAAAATGACAACGACAAAATTACATTTTTTCATAAATGTCATAAAATTAATAAAATATAAAATGCCATACATTATATATATATATATATATATATATATATATTATTCATTATATATAATATTCATTGTGTAGTTAAACATGTTAAAAATGACGACATCACAGTTAACAGATTATCGGTATTATTTATTTTTCAGCGGTATACATGTGTCGTAATATATTCAGCAAATAATGTTTTCAGTACGCACACATAGATAATAAATTTATATGCCTTCTCTTTTATTTTAAAAACATGTATGTATAAAATTTTATGGTTCTGATATTAATTTTAGGCATCTTATGTCGTCATATCCGTTTATACCTCACTATAAACAGAGTTTATGCCAAATATAGCTTTAAAACTATTTATTCGATTTGAGCGAGCTCATATCGTGAATCAGTGGGCCTTCATATCCAATTTCCCAACTGAAGAATGAAGACAGATTTAATCTTTTTTTTTATATATTTGCAAGTTACAAGCTAAGTCTGGTGATAAAAACTACTTAAAATGAGATATCGAAATTGAAGGAAGGATTTCTATATGTAGAAACCAATAATTTTTTCTTTAACATCCCTAAAAATAAGACTATATACTTGCTTAAAAACTAAAATTTTCGATGAAAATATATTATTAGTTATAACGCTCGGAGTACAAACAAGGTTTCTTATCTTACAAATACTACAGAAGCTTCACACAATGAAGAAGGCAATGCGAGGTGTCTGCGTCTGGAACAAAAAATTAAATTTATTGAAAAAGAAACATAAAGATCATGAACAGCACTCTCACATGGTCAATGATAGTAGAGGTAGAGGTAGATTGTAAACACATCGACCATAAGGTCCATTGTGATGCCTTAGGATGTGCGGATGTGAGTGGAGTGGAAGGAATTTGTGAGTAGACTAGGAATTGGTAGGATATGTGGCTGCAGCCGACTATGATAGGAAGAACTATGCCGATATTCATCTGGAGTTCGTGAAGGAAACTGCAAAAAACCTTCTTAAGCATAGCCGGTTACTTCGTTCTTGTCCATACGCCGACAGTTTAGTCAATCAACCGCCCCTTTTTTTTTTAATTTTTATAATTGACAAACTGCCGATGTCGGGATTCGAACCCATAACCTCCCAGTTTCCAAGTACTGCATACTTCGCAGACATGACGCCTTAGACCGCTCGGCTACTTGGCTGGTACTATTCAATGATACTAAATAAGACGTTAAAATAATCAGACGAGATCTTAGCGTGACATGGAAGATACATAGAAAGTTAATTTCCATAGGGAACGATAATATACGATAGCGGGAAAAAGTAAATACTAATCGCCTGAAAACTAGAAAGAAGATGCAAGAAGTACGATATTCTTTCAACGTCAAATTTGTAAAGATACTTCGAATTGCAGTCCATTATTGGAATTTTAGAAATGATGTTACCTCTGAAAATACCTGTAGCAAAGACTATATTCGAATAATATTTAAAATGTAATTCAACAGCACATAAGATAAATTGTATGCGTTAAAAGGACTAGTCTCTATACCTCACAACATTTATCTACAATGTGTGTATCACATATTATATTATTTTAGTCTTCGGTAACTACTGACACAGTAAATGAAAGGTTAAGAAAATACATAAACACGCACACTAAGCTTCTTTGTACGTAGAGTTATGGTAATCATGAAAGTGAAATATAGTTGTTTCTTTGCGTTTTTTATGTTTTGTAGCAAATTTCCTCTACAAAGAAATTGAGTTATATTGGTGTAAAAATTAGATGAATATATATATATATATATATATATATATATATATATATATATATAAATATATATATATATATATATATATATATATATATATATATATATATATATATATATATAAATATATATAAATATATATATATATATATATATATATATATATATGTATATATATAATTATATATATATATATATATATATATATATATATATATATATATATATATATATATATATACCATATATATACCATATATATATCCACTATGTCCAAGTTGTCCCAATGAAGAGGAAACGGCGGAGCACATCTTCTTCTCGTGCCCCCGTTTCGCTGCAGAGAGAGCGGAACTGGATGCAATTCTCCAGTGCCATGGTACGCCAGAAAACCTCGTCGGCCTGATGGTCCCCTGTGAGGAAAATTGGAACAAAGCGGCCAGAATGATGAAGATTCTCCAGGGAGATCGACCTAGGAGACGCACACAGCAAAATAATTCAAGTAGGCAGTAGTTAGCCAGTCTTCCCCTGGCGAATTAATGCCTGACGGCGGTTCCGCGCGAGGTACAATGGATTATCCTCAAGAGTTTAGGGTTTTAGCGGGTATGTTCTACTCATGAGAGTCTAGTACGAGCTCCGCACTCGGAAAGTCAGGAGACATTTCCGGTTAGTACGGCAATGCATTTTCCCCTCTTCATAACAAAAAAATAATATAAAAAAAATAATAAAAAAAAAAAAAAATATATATATATATATATATATATATATATATATATATATATATATATATTCATCTACTTTTTACGCCAATATAACTCTATTTCTTTGTAGAGCAAATTTATAAACAACGGTAAAGGGCGGGGTTTAAACGAAACGCAAAATTAGCCATACGTCGAATTTGGTAAACCTAAAGAGTAAAGTTACAGAAAATAAGTTTAACATTAAGTTTCATATAATTTTTTTTTCTAATACTTACGAACACAAGTACATCAGATTGTGAGAAATTATACGAGTTCTACTATAGCATCTGAGTAGGCCAGAACACTGGTCTGGAATTCCAGAGGTCTTTGGTTAAATCTCCTACCAAGATGTATATGTTTTTTAATCTGAAAATATTGATGAGAAGATAACTAATTATAAACATGTACGATTTAAGATTGGAAATTAAAATCCTAAATATCTCTGTACATAATACTGTTTAAGAAAAAACGCATTGTAGCATAACTGATTTTCTAGAACGTAGTTTCTTATAACTTATTCGATTTTTCAATATTAAGAGAGGTATTCTATATTTTGTGTTTTCTTTTTTCAATAAACTACTTCCTTTTTCCCTTTGAGGAAATTATTTCTGTCTGAACCACGTTACTGGTGTCGTGAGCACAGCTTAGATAGATACATCTTGGGTCTAAAATGTATTGCGCTTCGACCTTATGGTCCATTATGCTGCCCCTTCTACTTCAGTCCGACGAGATTCGTTGCTCCCATATGTGCGCAAAGGCCAGTAGCTTGATTATCAGGTCTTCCTGAAGGTCCATATATTCGGGGTGAGATGCACCGAATATCCTGTATCTGCTGTAACCTAGAGGTTCACAGTCAAATATAATGTGGCTGAATGCTTCTTCCTCCTTGCCATGCAATCTGCACGTAATGGACCCGGAGTACTGCTTAACTAAAAGCTATACCCCTACGTACAGAAAGGTTTATAAAAAATGACAAATAATATCCTACCTTCGATATTCAACGAACTTATTTTACAAAAAAAAACAACATTTAAATTGATGAAAATTCTCCACCAGTATGTTAAATGTAGCACTGATATAAAAGGCACGCAATTCATATAGTTTTATGGGTTGGATCATCATCAACATTAATTTTATTGTGTAAACATTTGTTTAAATAAATAGTGTGCGTTGCTGTGTGTTGTATGTTGCTGAAAAATATTTTTTGATGAATGATTTATTATATATTCGTATAATAAGCTTTTTACATTTTAAAACAAATATGTATTTGAAATCATTTTTAACCTCTATACATAGATCGACTGATGATGATGATAAGTTCCATATCTCCTAGGAGATGTTGGAGACCACTTTACGCCATTGATGTTTCTCTTTGGACGCATAATTCAATTGAGTGATATTCATTTTTGTATATGATTTTATGGTATCTAGCCATGTTGTTTTTTTTTCTTCCACGAGATCTCTTCGAATCAAGCTTTCCCATTAGTACCAATTGTTGTATTCTATATTTGCTGCCTCTATTCAAGTGTCTAAAATATGCTGCTTGTCGTCGTTTAATCAACGATACCAATTGGAGTCACTCATTCATTAGTTTTAGCACCTTATCGTTCGATACATAGTTCTTCCAATGGATATTTAGCATCCGTCTGTAGCACCAAAGTTCGAACGCTTTAAGCTTCTTTTGGACATCTATCCATCAATATGTACCTTCGAACAAAAAGTATAAGTCAACGGCGACACATTTTTAAGGTAAAAAGTAGATCTTGTACACACAAAAGTTGTCCAACCCCGATTTAGAGGCTGTTTTATATTTTCAAAATTAAATTAAAATACAAACATTTACTAGTAGTCATTAAAACTATTTACTAGTGGCCTAAACTTTAATACATTGAGACGAATTTAAATTTTGAAAAATAACCGCTACTTTTGTGCCCACGTGTACCATTGATGTGGGACTAAGATCGATTGAGGTATGGATATCCAGAAGGCAATGTAAAAAAATTTCCAATTTAAGTTTTGTGTCACTAAAGCTCACTTTTGTGTACATCGTCCTACCGGGAATGCATTTTTTTTAAATTTTACTCTATTTTGAAACTTTGAAGACTGTTTATTAATAAAAAAAAACTAAATATAAAATTAAAACTAAATATAAAATTTCAATGTTATAGACCAGGGGTGTCAAACTCAATTTTGCAGAGGGCCTATATTAAATTTAGAATGTGTAGGCGGGCCAGATTCAAATAAAAAAAAATGTACTGAATTATTATAACATTTTCTTTATGATTCGTATCATAGTGTCTCTTCAAGTTAAACTCCTTACAAACAGCAACTGTTTGATTGCAAATCAAACACAGTGGTTTACTTTTCCATTCTATGAAAAAATATGCAATTTCCCATTTAGACTGAAAAACCCTGCACTCACTATCAACTTTACGTTTTTGTGACATTAAGCCAAAATCGTAACAATTATGGAACTCGACACAACAATTATGGATATCGCCTGCGCACGACACAAACAAATGCACAATACCTTCACAATCACTGGACTTCACAATCACTATGTCGCAGTAGTACATGTAGTACAACTAAATTAACTAAAATCTTTCTCCGACCGTATCGCTTCGATTACTCGACTCAACTGACTAACGTCGTGCCGACGCACTCCTTTTATATCAATAAGGAAGGTTCATGTCTAGACTCGAAGATTCTAGCCTTCGTGGTATTTCCGCTTGTTGCTAAGAGATGGCGTTACTGTCTACCTCTCTCGCTTGTCTAGGCACGCGCTGCCCTTGAAATTACTTATAAATGTTGTAGTGTGCGCATTTTAAAACTTCCGTAGAGGAATCGAGTGAAGTCATGATTCTTCTGTCTGTCACACATAGCGATCGCGGGCCGTATCTTTGACATCCCTGTTATAGACGATGTTGTATTGTGACGACATTGGCAAATACAAGCTTAAATCTGTATATAGAGGTTCCATGGCACTCACATTAGATGTTTAAATACCGTAATTTGTGTTTTCATTTTTTTGAGGTCATATATTATTTGGTTGGTATATAATTTTCTATTAAAATGTAAATTTTGATAAATATTTAACGCTTAAATGAATTTTATTAATAAAGTCTTTTTAGTAGTCTAAATCACACATATAATTGCGATGTAGAATTGTATAGCGTTTATCGATTTCGAGATACCAAATCCATGTACTACATGCCATCTTAAAAGCTTATAAGATATCTTGGTTGTTCTATTAAAATTGAGATTTTTTTAATTAAAATTTAGTGTATTTGAAAAACAAATTCATAGAAATCAGAAAAATTATTCCCAATATAAAATAAAAAATTTACCTTGTTAAAAAAATGATTTTATTACTTACTCAGTTACATTTAATCCGATTTTAATGAAACTTTTTAGAAACACATTAATTTTGGGGTGTCATATTGGTAACGTCAACAAGTTCAAAAAATTAATATTTTCACTGATACAACTAAATTTTATCCGATTTTAATGAAATTTTTTTGAAATATGTTTTGTTTTGCTGTGTACTTTTAAGTTCTACAACCAGACCCATACCCATTTCTACCAGACCCATTGTCTGCCATTTCAAAACAGAGAAATCTTGGTTTGTCTTTCAAAATTTATTTTTTTGGTTAAAATTTATCGAATTTGATAAAAAATTTCATAAATATTAGAAAAAATATAGATAATCTGATAATAAATATCAGATTTACAAAAAAAAAATCAATTTTATTACAATAACAACTAATTTTTGTACGAATTTAATGAAATTTTAGTTATTGCCAGATTTGGTCAGATATCGTCCTATTAATTGTATTGTCCCAACTATACGTCAGAAATATATTTATTGAATTTGAATTCTTTCTCTCGGTGATTGAGGTAGTTATAGATATATATATATATATATATATATATATATATATTATTTCTATTTATAAAATAAAACAAATCTTTTCGATTTTCGTAACCATATTTTTATTTTGATAATGATCATATATTTTGTGATGAAGGGGCGGTGTTTCGAAACTAAAGTCAAAATAATATTATTGTTACGAAAATTTCAAAAATTTGTTGTATTTAATAATTATAATGAATTTTCGTCAAGTAACGATCCATTCAATATAAAATATATTAATCTATAACGTAGAACCTATGTCCGTGACAGTCCACTCTAAAAAAACATCTACTTAAAATTTGATTACATTCTCTAGAAGAGGGAGTTGACGGACATACTACCCTACGCAAAATTTAATTTAAAATATGTATTTTGAATATTTTATTTTATTTTGCAAATGATTGTAAAAACTATGTTAATGAGTTTCTATATAGACATTCGTTTTGATTTATTTGACAAAAGTATTGTCAAACATGTCAATATTATTTTTATTTATTGTGAATTCAAAACATACAAATGAAATAATATATTTCAGAATGATTTATACTGTTCATGATAATGAAAGTAATTCTAAAAGATTTTCTGATAACTATAAGAATAATTTTTAATAAACACAGTAAAACTTTTTAATATAACTTCTATAATTTATATCCAAGATGAAAGTCTATAAATATAAATGTAAATAGCTTAAAAAATTAAAAGTCGAAAAAAAGAAAGAAAGAAAATTGTTCTAATTTTTATCATAGTACTGTCATCTTAAGTAGTAAATTTATCAACTGAGTTTTATATATTTAACAAAACATTTAACAGACTTTCTCATTATAAAAAGCTACATACTCTGCTGAATACATACAGATATATGACAAAAAATAAAAGTAAATAGTCATTTGCATTTATGTTAAAGATATGTTTGTATTATATGTCTATGTATACAAAGATTACTTTAAAAACTGAAGGGAGAATAATATCTCGAAATAGCTATGTACAATTTGGCTGCAAAAATTGATGTTATTTTTTTAATGTTTGTAATTGTTTTGTGCCTTCCTTATTGATTCGATGTTCGAAAAAATGCTTCGGCTAAAAGTTGTTCATTAGAAATATAGTAACAACTATTATTCGAAATTTTTTTTCAAAAACTGAATGAATAAGGCGCAAATCAACTATTAATTCAAAAAAATTACATCAACTTTTGCAGTCAATTGTGCCCTTAGATAGATAGATACATCTTGGGGTCTAAAAAGTCGTTTATCACCTGTTTACATGCAGTGCTTGGAATTCCTAAAATAGGCTCTGGGTCTATGAAGGGCATTCCGACTCCCTTCTTTACTAAGGCATCTGCTTTTTCGTTTCCTTCAAAACCACTGTGACCCGGTACCCAGATCAATTTAACAACGTTTCGTTTTTTTGCCAGCTCCAGCCATTCCTTCAGGCAATCCTTGACTATCCCTGAGGTGACCTCAGTTCCAGACAAGGCTTTTAATTGTACCCTTAATATATCTATTCTACAACCACCGATCAAAAATATATCAAATACCAAAATTTTTTAACAGGCAAAATCTATTAAAATATATCTCAATAGTATTTATTTATCGACATTGCTTCGTCACGCAAACTCCAATATGTTCATTCTCGTTTAGTATTTTCAAAATTTGAACCCATGAATCATAATTACCAAAACGCTGAAATTTCGTGTAATTATATATCTGATCATAAACATAAATGTTTAAAAAGGAAGAGTTTCCGGGGTAATCGTAAGAGATGCCCAAGTAATTTACCTGGCAGTGTAAAAAAATGAATGTAAATTTACTATGTATTTAATATTTTAACAATAATTTTTTTTTCAAATATTTTAAAATCTTTGCCAAAATACAAATACAAAATCAAGATGAAAAAATTATTTATAATTATACGATGTCTGAGCTCCACCAATAGCAATTAATTATCAGCCATGGGAATTACAGCATACAAAACTTAATGACTACCATGTTAAAATCTTCAAACAAAACATGCTAAAATTTTCCATTTTACGATATAAATTTTGGATTTTCATAATTTTCTCGTTGGTTTACACACTACACCAAACTGCATGCAAAATGTCAACTTTATAGGATATCGGGAAGTACAAAATTTTGGGGAATGATCACGTTTTTTCGATTTTTTAATTAGAAGATTGTTAAAACTTTTATTCCTTAACAATGATCTAGAAATTTGCGTGTTCAAATGGCGTAATCTTTCTATATAAAATATCTTTCAGCAGTCGTAGCTCTTTAAGCTCAAAAATTACAAGGGGTTCATTTTTGACGTAATATTTGCTGTATATATAGTAAGCCGAAAATGCACATGTCCATGATCCTTAAACTTGGCATGCCTACTATCGTGGACTATAGTAAAGAATGGCAACGTTAAATAAGGTCAAAATAACGTTTACTATTCATTTTAGAGAATATTGTTTAGTAAATCTATTACAAAAAATACGCAGAATATTTTGCTATTTTAAACTTTTTATCCATCGGTAATAATGAAATAATGGATAATGGAATCATGATCAAGATCAAAATAGAAAATTGCAATTAAATTACGAAATCGCAAATGTACAGCAAAACCGCCAAATTCTAAATATGGTTTCATATACTCTAATTTTTTTAGAAATGGTTTGTATAGAAAAGTTAGCCTTATTCAACACAGATACTTCTTTGGGCAGACAGTCCGTACTTCTTTATTGTACAAAAAAATACAACACAAAGGCTGGCGAATATATGTACAGCAATATAGCGAAAAGTATACGAAGAAGATAAGTTAAGGAAGAAGTTTTTAACTAATATATACGATGATATAAACGAATCAGACTGAAAATAAGTCGAAGAAAAGTACCAGTACACTCTCTTACCAGTTGACATTACATATATACGAGAGTATGCAGTTTTTTTTCATTGAATATATTTTCTTTCTTGGGTAAAAGTTTTAAATATTGCTGCTTCCTATCTATATATCTTTACATGTTCAAAACATTCTCTACTAGAAAATCCAATTGAGATGATAGCATGAAATTATGACAAAAATTTTGTCATAAATTATTGTTTATTGATTTTTTTAAACATTTTAACTGCTATATTACTATTTTAAAATCAACCAGCTAAGAAATTAACGTCATTCGTCCTCCTACGATCGCATTAGAGTCCGGAGTAAGGAGACCATTCTCATCATAATGTTCGCATTAGAGACATGACTGAGTCAAACATATCGGCAGTGTTGCCAGAATATTTTTAACAAAATCCGCCGATGAGTGGTGCTTGAGTAGCCCAAAATAGCATAATGCTTGAGTAGCCCAAAATAGCCCAAATCTTTATGGAAAATAAACTAGTTACTAATTACAGAATATCTCCATTCTGTTTTAAGTTGATTATTGATATGTTACTCTTAAAATTGGTACGTAATATACACAAAATACGCATGCCATATAAACGTATAGCCCAAAATAGCCCAATGCCGGAAGGAAATAGCTTTGAAAAATTTTTTATTTGAGGAAATAATTAAAACACAAAATCAAATAACGTTTTAGAAAAATTTATTAATTATTACATTAATATCACAATACTAATTTTTATTCCGTTGAAATTATTATATTTAATATTAAAATTCAATAGCCAAAATAACTATATGCCGCCAATAATAACATTCAAAACAGCCCAAATGGATATGTATCGCCAACAATAAAATTCAACCGCAAATTGATAAAATAGATAGCTTTATTGGCGGTAAATAGCCCGATTTGGCAACCCAAAATATCATTTACAATATTTTATTTTTTTTGAAAAAAGAAATTATTATGCAAAAAATAATTTCCACTAGCACGAATAGTACTTTTCACTTTTTTAATTCAAAGTAGTTTAACTCGAAGATACTCAGTCAGGTTGTGTAAGCTAACATAAAATTCCCACTTTATGTAATTAAACAATTTAACCATTGAAAAATCAGTAACAAATTACCCCCCCCCCCCCCCCCGAGCGTTATCATTGGCATGTTTATTGTATCCAGATTCTAGTGTCATTAAATTTCGTCGACACTATACTATTCCCCCAACGAATTGTTAGTTCTCCGATATAAATAGTTTAGAAAAATTATTCGGAATTTCCAAAAATCTAACTCTATGTAAAGTCTAAACCATCAAAAAAATTTACAAGCGGTTTACAATTGTCAAGCGGTAAACGTAAAAGGTCAGAGATTTATATTTTATAATTTATATAACATTTATATTTTATTCATACATAAATATATTAAAGAGGTAGATTTTATGCCCCAAATTACAAGCCCAAAATTCCAGAGTATGTATTCAATGTATTGTATGTATTGTATACTTTGTATAATAGTGACCATAAAAAAGAGTTGGTATTCTTATATTCTTTTCAGAAATTGTTTTAATTAAAAAATGAAAATAATAATAATTGGTAGGTACCCTGTATTTTCTCTATCTCTCTTCCTACCTTTCACTCAGAGCTGAGTGCAGTCAAACTTTGCCCACATATCCTCTATGTGTCTATGTTTAAACATGGTCTGACGCACTACCGTGCCATGTTATGTTGTTGCCTGGAAGCAACCTTATTTATAAATTTACAATCATAATATTTTGATATAGTTTTAATTATTCATTAGTTATACCTGACGATATCATCACTATATGAAATAGTTGACTGTTGATTTATTTTCCAAATTATAATTGATATGCCCTAAATCTGTCACGCATACATATCAATGAACAATTCAATATTCATATGAATGTGTTCAAATTCATATAGATACAAATATCATGCAATAGTAATTATTTATAGCTTTCAGTAAAATGTAATTCATAATTACAAACTAAAATAAATAAATATCATTCATTATTTGCGCATATCTAGGCATTAGCGTACAATACCAATGCCAACCAGCACTAAGATTATAGACTGTTGTGTTGAAAAATTAGTGAAATAAATTTTAAAACCTCAGCACACTATTCTAATTATAAAATAGAAAAATATTAAGAGAAATATTTAAGAGAAATTTTTTTTTCTCCGCAAGAGAGGAAGTTTTTTTTTTTTTACTTTGAGTTACAAAAAGAAAATAATAACTGTTTTTGATTTATTTTTTTTCTTTAACAAAAGTTTTTAAAGATTTTTTAAACAAAAAAAGCGAAAATCAAAAATTGAAAAAAAAGTATTATCTGATATAATTTATTTTATAAAGAAAAACTAATAAGAAGAAAAAAAACAATCAAATAATAAATCAAAAGTCAAGTAAATTCAATTTATAAAACAACAAATTAAAGTTTGTGAAATAATTTTTACCATAATAAGTATAATTTGGTAAAAATAGTAATCTAGCTTACGATTAAATATATAGTATACATTATGCCACGAGTATGTGAGAGTACATATGTATACATTATGCAATGTGTATGAGAAGGAGGTCTTATGTGCCTATGTGTTTTGTTGTGTTGTATGAGACAATCACCAACCACTCGAACAGTTATGAATATTATTCACTGTTTTGAAAAATATGTTTGTTTATCAAACCTATAAGAGCTCTTTCTCATAAACATTGCTTAATGTATACATATGTACTCTCTCATACTCGTGGAAGATCTACTATGCGAAGATGTAAACTAAACGGTAGGTATACAAGTTCAAATTTGTCAATTAACATTAATAGAAAGTCAAATCAATAAACACTTAATTTATAACTTATGTAAGTTTTGAGTTGGGTAGGTAGTAACTAGTTTATTTTAGAGAATTTTATTTTTTTTAAACAAAATTTGTTTTTTTAAACAATGTTTTGTTTTTGTTTGATTCGTCTCAACATGTTGTTTTTCTGGTGGTATATAAAACCGGAGCCTCACTCAATTCAAAATCAGTTTAAATATAACATTCAGTTTAAAATTACCATTGTTGGATTAAAATAATCAGTCAGTTGTAAAAAAAAAACTTAGTATTGTTCAAGTATATTCAAAGTATACTTACTATTGTTCTAATATCATCAAAGTTCGAAATTAAACATTGTTGAAAAAAATTCGTTTTTTTTTTAAATCAAATAAACGTCAGGTTTAATTTTCATATTTAAAGTTTTTTGTTTTATGTAATTTTTTCAAAAGTGTGTGTTATCCAATTGACAGATATTTAATAAAAATTTTACTAATATTTTGTTGTTTTTGTGTGTGTCGAGTATCGGAATCTATTGTAGGTTAGGCAGCACTCCTTTTAAGGCTAAAGAGAGCCAAAATACCGCGACAAGACCTAGTATGAAAGAACCAGTGTATATGTATTATGGGCAATATGTCATTGAATTTTCCAATTAAACATTGATATGAAAACCCAAATATCTGGATTTTTAGTCCAGTGTGCTAGAATTTGTTTCAAAAATTTGTTTCCAAAAAAGTAAGACACACGCTTTTATGAGTACCTAAATGACAAAAATAATTAAATAGTAAAAATTGTAAATGTTGTCGTTTGTATTGGAAATTTCTATGAGTAAAGACGAAGATTCAACACAAACCACCCCAAGCTTTAAGAATAAACTATTTAATTTTCTTATGCCTTTCAGCGTTGTTTACAATTTAAATCTAGAAGATTTGACGCCTTTAAAACTAAAGTGCCAATTTAATTAACCTACACTTTGACAGCGAACTCAAAATATTGATTATCCTTCATCTCAAAAAATATCACAAATAATCACTAATAAATTACCCACACCAGAGGAACTCATAACTTCCATATTTCTCTGATTTCCATAATTCCATAATTTTCAATATTGACGAAGTACAAAAATGACGAACTTCCATACAAACATTCACTCCCTATTTAATCCAATGATGGGATGAATTTTCAAAAACCCTTTCTTCTCACCTATAAGGAATTCCTTAGCAAAATTTCATATTTCTAGCCCACTAGTTTAGGCTGTGCATTGTCACTCAGTCATCCAGTGGAGTTTTATTAAGTAGATTTTAAAACTGCCTAACACTTCTCAGCTCTCTCAGTTCTTAAAAACCCCAGCATCAATAAGGAGAAAGGATATTTAAAAACAGTTTTGAATAGATTTTTATCAACCATAGTTAAAAATACATTGACCACGATTTCTTTTCGGATTGCCATCGCTATTATGTTTCTACAATAGTTCATACTGTAAAGGTATTCTGTAAGTCAGAGCTTCTGTCAGCCTCTTATGCTTATTTATTTGAAACTTGGATGATAGATTGTTTTCAAAGTTTGCATTTTATCAATTACCCTATATTTTTCGTACATATAATCAATATTATAACTCGTTTCCAATTAATATAAATCAAAACACTACCTATACCTATTATTACATGCAATGAATATTATGTACAAAGTGTATCATAAATAATGCCTTGGGTATAAGAAACATAAGTTTTGAGTTCAAAATGAGAGATCTCTAACTACATTTATCATTCATTAATCGAAGATCCAAGTTAAATTTTGACTCAATATTAAAAGATCCTGTTGTAATTGGCTGGAGGGACGCAAAATTTTTCGGAAGTAAAAATCTTTACTTTCTTCTTCCAACCCTATTAATGCTCACGACATTGGTCTTTTAAATTTGGACAGCACATCACATACCAAATTTCAATTCGATCAACCATAAATTGTAACTTCCAGTGCGCATAGAGACGTATCATCATTTCACAGACGTATATGTCCATCACTTTAAATGTTTATATATATTATATATATATATATATATATATATATATATATATATATATATATATATATATATATATATATATATATATAAAGGCTGAATCAAACAAGGTGTATAATAGCACACGCCTCCATGTCTTTCCCCCATAACATCCAATAGAAATCGATAAACGGATTACCTCCCCGAAATAAACGAAGACCACTCGTGATTGGCTCAAAGATATGATATACACCAAAGCTCTCAAAGTGCTAGGAGAATATGTGGTAAGTAATAGAAATGTTATTATTTTTTCATTAATAAAATAATATTTATGTTAAATTATAATTTTAGATTAAAAAATAATAATATTCCTATCGCTTACCATGTTCTGCTAGCATTCCACTTGGAGTGCTTTGGTGCTTATCATATATTTGAGCCAATCACGAGTGTTCTTCGTTTGTTTTGGGGAGGTGATCAGTTTATCGATTTCTATTGGATGTTATTGGGGATGGGAGCATCATAGAAAAAACTGGAGACGTGTGCTATTACGTATCTGGTTCGATTCACCCGTTATATATATATATATATATATATATATATATATATATATATATATATATATATATATATATATATATATATATATATATACTGTACACCTACTGTATGCATGAGATTAGATATCCCTGTATTCATGGTTATTTAACACCAAGTGTGATAGTTATAGTTATGTATAATGTACAATACCTGTATTATAGATAGATATCTATAATATGTATCTAAAATTATATACAGAGGTAATCAAGGGTAATTAAAGTTATTATACATGTATGTATTTGTTGTCTAAAATGATATATTACTATTACGTAGTTTTGTAATTGCTATTAGAAGTCTTACATGTGAATATGCATAATATTTACATCAACTCAATATTTTAAACTCTCTACATAGAGTGTTAAAAATATTGGCCATGTTATACATACTAATTTGTATTTATTAGACGTCATATATTGTACTTCCAAGCCATTGTGCTGAAAAATATGAATCGTATCCATAATTGTCCTACTTAACGATCCTGCACGTTTTTCTTTAATAAAAAAAAGCATAGTACTTTGTTTAATAGGTGCTGTTTTTAACAGAATTATAAACTAAATCAAGTTTTTAGATTTCCGATACTGTCAAACTTTTTTTCTTTCTTCTTCCTAAAGTGCCGAAACTTTTCAACTCATTTTGCAAAACGTGGCAGTTGTTAGGAGTAAAGAAAATAAAAACTTGGCCACGGGTTTAATTTTTTTGTTTAAAACCTCTGCTCAATCTCTCTAGCCGAAGGCTGGAAGGAAATGCTCGCCAAAAACAGAGTATTAACACTTATATTAATATAGTTGGCTTCGTGTCAAAAATTTTTTACTCACATTAATGCTATGCAAATATTGAGATTGAATAAGAAATAATTTCCTATACACATATTCCTACTCTATAAATTCAACTATGATCTTAAATGACTTTTGAAAAAGGAAATTAATCATAAAATGATCCGTTAACCAGTAACACAATTCTAAAGTTAAAAAATAAGTTTCCCCTGTTATTTAAATGAAAAATAGAAAATCACGGTGATGCAAATATTGGACTGTTGTAATCACCAGCAAGCTTGCATATCTTTTCGGGATTATCTTATTAAATATTCGGGGAAAATACTAATTGGTTTAAATACAAATTGTCTTTTTATTTAATTCTTATTAATCTTATTAATCTAATCCAGCAAGCTTGCATATCTTTTCGGGATTATCTTATTAAATATTTGGGCAAAATACTAATTGGTTTAAATGCAAATTGTTTCTTTATTTAATTCTTATTAATCTATGTTTTCAATAGACTATACCTGGATATCTTCAAGCTTCCAAATTTTTTTCACACATATTTTTTTCCACATCTTTTTTCAATTTTATAAGTGAATACAACAGGTAACTGAGTTAATTGCTAAAATACCCGATAATGAAAAAAGTTTCAAACCAAAAGTAATTATTTTTAAAAAGACAAATTTGCTGTTTTAAAATTGTATATAAAGTAGGTATTTCTTTAGAAACTATAAACTATATTAGAAGTCTGGGCTGGCTATAACATTGGAATGGTGTGGAATTTTGAACTTCTGATAGTCTTTCTGGAGTTCTAAGGAACGTTTACCTAGGGTCTTCTTTCATCATTATATCGCTCCTATAATTTTCAAGGAATTCGGACAAATTTCAAGCCGATTTGGCAACAGAGCGTACCAAAGAACTTCCCCATTTGGGTTTGCCATACTGCCACAGAATGAGTAAAAAGGAGTCGATTTTATATACATCTTCATATGTATAATTCTTCTGTCCGTGTTTATGTGACTGAACTTCTCTGAAACGGCTAGACCGTTGAAATGACCGTTGAAATGAAATTTTGTGTGTGCAAAATTTGTATGTGACAATTCAGTCCAAAAAAAAAAAAATTAAAAATTTTCAAAAAAGTTTAAAATTTTAAAATTTAAGACATCTGCACAGGACAACGTATAGTATATATATACATGCCTATTCAGTAATGTGCTTATAACTTGCCGATGTCAGGATTCGAACCCATAACCTCCCAGTTCCAACGCCTTAACAAGCCTTAATAAGCGCGGCTACTTGGCTGGTTATCTATATATATATATATATATATATATATATATATATATATATATATATATATATATATATATATATATATATATATATACAACGCCTGTAAATAAATACGGGTATTGTACGATAGAAATAGTTGTTGCTTGGAACTGAATCCAGAGAGTAACCTTTTTATCGAATTTCCAATAGTTTCATGTTGTAGGTATTTAGTCAATATTTTCATAAATAAATAAGTACTTTCTGAAAACTAATATAATTTTCTTGTTAATTAAACTAGATTAGAATCTAAATAGTGGATGTTAAACTCATTTACAAAAATTTATCCATATACTTATAGGATTGCATTGGTTTATTGTTTGAATATTAACACCGATATAGGGGAGATTAATATTGTCTACGTGATCATTTACATTATTTGCATAGTGATGTTTTGTGTAATATTTAGTAGTTTTGAAACTACTAAATTTAGGCATTTGAATATATACATCCAATAACTTGTGAAATTAAACAAGGGTGAATTCATTCAAAATCATGGTAAAATTATATTAGACGATCCTGAGGGAAACCAAATCTGGATGTAGAGTAATTATTAATGGCACAATTAAAAATTAATTATTAATTGCCCAAATAAATTTCATTCAAAATGCATGACATCATAGCCTTGACGCCAGATTGGTAATGAGAAAATAAAAGATGAAATTAGCACGAATCAGGCTTCTTCAAATTACATTTTCAATATATTTTGCTTCACAATTATTAACATAATGTAATTTTCACTTTTTCACAAAAACCCTGTATAAAGTTGGGTCTATGGATAATCTCAACATCGAAGTAATAGGGAATATGCATGAAAATTTTTTTTCACTTGAATTGAAGCATGTTTACTTGACAAATATCAAGGTAAAATTACTTTTTAAATAACTTTAAAAATAAGCGAGATATCATTGAATGATTGAAATTCCCGATTAGACAAAGAGGGTGATTGCCTTCTTGATATGTTATGTGACGTCATATTACACTTTCACCATTTAAAATACACGTGAAACTCCGTTTTTAGTATTTTTGCAAGAAAGAGACAAATAATAATCTTTAAAAGCTTATACCTTCCTTGATATTTGTCGGATTTTAATTTCGTTTTTAAATATTATTACAGTATTAAGAGTATTTTTATATTCTGAAAATAAATGTGAAAACAAATTTTCATGTATATTCCCTATTTTGCGGAATGATTTAATTTAATTTTAATACTTTCATATTTTTAATAGTCTCACTTTCATAGCATGTAGTTGACTTTTACCGTCGGCTAGCTTTTATTATTTTCCAGTGAATATCAATAATATGAGTTAGTCAAACGTGGTAATCTGACGTCATTTGGTCTCATAATCATTCCAGAGATCATTCTATAGAAACACGGCTTATGGTTTTCATGATAAATTTTTATTTTCATGATAATTAAATAATAAGCGTGGTATACATAATTAATTTTATATATGATCACAGTCACGAATTGTTGATGATCGACCAGTCCAAATAGCCGTGTGGTCTAAAGTGCTCTGCTTGGAACTGAAAAGTTGCTGCTTCGATTCCCAACGGTGGCAGTTTGGAAATTAAAATGAATGGGGCGGTTAATTGACTTTACTGTTGGAATATGGACAAGGATGAAGTAGCCGGTTATTCTTGTGAATTATTTCTGCAGTTTTCTTTCACGAACTCCAGATAAATACCGGCGTAGTTGCTATCAAAATTGACTGCAAATTAATTGTCAATTGCCCAAATAAATTTCATTCAAAATGCATGACATCATAGCCTTGACGCCAGATTGGTAATGAGAAAATAAAAGATGAAATTAGCACGAATCAGGCTTCTTCAAATTACATTTTCAATATATTTTGCTTCACAATTATTAACATAATGTAATTTTCACTTTTTCACAAAAACCCTGTATAAAGTTGGGTCTATGGATAATCTCAACATCGAAGTAATAGGGAATATGCATGAAAATTTTTTTTCACTTGAATTGAAGCATGTTTACTTGACAAATATCAAGGTAAAATTACTTTTTAAATAACTTTAAAAATAAGCGAGATATCATTGAATGATTGAAATTCCCGATTAGACAAAGAGGGTGATTGCCTTCTTGATATGTTATGTGACGTCATATTACACTTTCACCATTTAAAATACACGTGAAACTCCGTTTTTAGTATTTTTGCAAGAAAGAGACAAATAATAATCTTTAAAAGCTTATACCTTCCTTGATATTTGTCGGATTTTAATTTCGTTTTTAAATATTATTACAGTATTAAGAGTATTTTTATATTCTGAAAATAAATGTGAAAACAAATTTTCATGTATATTCCCTATTTTGCGGAATGATTTAATTTAATTTTAATACTTTCATATTTTTAATAGTCTCACTTTCATAGCATGTAGTTGACTTTTACCGTCGGCTAGCTTTTATTATTTTCCAGTGAATATCAATAATATGAGTTAGTCAAACGTGGTAATCTGACGTCATTTGGTCTCATAATCATTCCAGAGATCATTCTATAGAAACACGGCTTATGGTTTTCATGATAAATTTTTATTTTCATGATAATTAAATAATAAGCGTGGTATACATAATTAATTTTATATATGATCACAGTCACGATTTGTTGATGATCGACCAGTCCAAATAGCCGTGTGGTCTAAAGTGCTCTGCTTGGAACTGAAAAGTTGCTGCTTCGATTCCCAACGGTGGCAGTTTGGAAATTAAAATGAATGGGGCGGTTAATTGACTTTACTGTTGGAATATGGACAAGGATGAAGTAGCCGGTTATTCTTGTGAATTATTTCTGCAGTTTTCTTTCACGAACTCCAGATAAATACCGGCGTAGTTGCTATCAAAATTGACTGCAGTCACACAACCTACCATTTTCTTGTCTGCATACAAATTCCTTATCCTCCTCCGACATCATTAATGTATGGTTAAAAATTAATAAAGGTTAAAAAAAATAATTATGCGGCCTCCCTGTTCGGCTGTTATAGACCGAAGCGCTTCAGAAACAGAAGTAAGATCCAATTATTGTTGTTATTATTATTTTACGGTTTTCTTTAAATACACAAATCACTATGCACTTTTGCCTAAGAAAAAAATCGTTACAACTCGACCTGTACCTAGAAAGCATAGAACTCGTTTTTGTCTTTAATGATTAAAAATAAAATCTGTATTTTAGCGTTACTACATAACATAATACAAAATAGAATTCGGTTAATAGGTAAAATATGAAACCATTCAATACGGTTTTATATATTCTCTATATATTTCATAATAAATGCTTCCTCGAAATAATGAATTGCAAGCCCAATTTATATGAGTATGCTCACAATGTCACAAACCATTGATAATGTTAACAACTAAATTATAACAATTATTATTATCTATGTTTATATTTATAACGATTTAAAATAATATCCACATAAAATTAAAATAAATTACATCACATAAATATTACAAGATAATGTAAATATACGTTGGTATACATAATACATACATACATATATATATATATATATATATATATATATATATATATATATATATATATATATATATATATATATAGATGGAAAACTCGTTGAGAAAAAAGGTATACTTCTTCTGGACTTTAGTTGTAAAAAGAGAATATATTCACAAAAACAAAAATATCTTTCATCAAAAACAAGAACCCGTTTCTTCTATTAATTCGATATATAAAGAAATTCGATACGCAGGAGCTGCTTCAACTTAATTCTTTAGAATACATAAATCACTCTCTAGCCGTCATAAATTTAGTGTGATCAAAATGGAATTTCATATCTGATATGATTTTAGTATTTGCAAAGTCAATTTTATTACTAAAAGACATAGGTCAAGGAAAATGGGGAATAGAGAAACAGAAAACATAAAATATAAAATATCTCTCTTAATATTATAATAATTGAAAAATGTATAATAAGTAAAGTTATAGAAAATCAATTTTGTTACAATTCACATTTTTTTCAAACTCTAATGTGAACTGAGATATTTATAATTTTAACTTTCATTCTTTAATTGTAAATATTTCTGTAAATATTAGTGTTACAGAAAAATGATAAGAAACAAAATTACAGTAAAACTAAGTACCTTCAACTTTTGTGTTTCCTCCTCCCTCTAAACCCCCCTTTCCTCTGGTCCAATTTTACCCATTAACGAACTTGACCTTTTAATACCAAAAGCGCCTCAAATACCAAATTTCATTCCAATCAGAAAAAAACTGTGACCACTAGAGAGTCCACAGACACATAAAATTATATGTACATATTTATATAAAAATTTTAACGATAGTGATTTTTGACATCTAGTAGGTAGGATCGATGGACGTTTGAAGAATACGAAATTCCAACATTGGTACAAAAACAATAACTGCATTTCCTTTGGAGGAAATTTGCTAACAAATTAACTTAATAGAATATATAAAAAAATAAACAAAAGAAAAAACTTAACTTATTAACAAATTTTTGAATATAAGAAACACAAACCTATTTATTCTAAGTATATATTCATATAGAAATACACACTTCAATATTATAAAAAGCGTTAGAAAATCAAAGCTCACTAATGTGTTGACTTGGTCATCATACACTTTGAGATAATATCTATCCCCATTTAGAATTTCAACTATCTAGATCTTATAATTTTTCAGAATTATTTATGTCGGACAGAGAGCGTTAGTTATCGCACATTGTACTGTGCATAGTCAAGAAAATATATATTTTAGTACATAATGAATGCATTTATATACATAGTGACACTACAATGGGAATGAATAGAGAGAAACTTTGGTATACGTGAGCCTATTACAATGCAGTAAAAGTGCTTATTGGGTTGTTATCTAAATGAGAGTAATAATTTATTAGAAATGATACAGGAAGTGTGATTAAGTGCTAATTGATCGCATTGTATATAGAGGTGTAATATACATTATTTATGTCGAAATGATACAATGGTTACGTGTTAAAATGAATCAATGTGTAATGAATTATATTGATACAAGTTACGTCTTCACATGTATCTGCAACTAACATATTTTAGAACCATTTCAGTCAATTGTGTGTCACATAATGTAAAATCGATGTCGGTATTCAGGCAACATTTTGATAGTTAATTATGCCTATAATTCTATAAATACAAATTTTGAATTTAAAATGCCTTTGGAATTTGTATGCTTTACCGAAATTGTTTCCTTCGCGAAATCGGCATTAAGTTATTTCACGGCAGGTAAAAATTAATAAATTATTAAATTCAATCCATGTTATTTTTGTTGCTAAATCTGCAGATAACGTAAAGTAGATTTATTCTTGGTCGGATATTGACCGCAAACAATCACTTTAAATGAAAAAATAATCAGACTAACTTTATCCTTTAAACAAATGGTAAAATATCACGGCCAAAATCATATGGCATCAAATGAAATTTATTTAAAAACAAAAAAAGTATTAACTCGAACATGTTTTGAAAGTATGAATTAAATTTTGTAAATAAGTTTTATTGAAATCAAACTAGCTAATATGCAAATATTATGTTATACATAGATATGTATACCAATGTTGACCTAATGAATGTACTGCCAGTGGGCACGTGGTCTAAGTGGTTCAGACAAAAGGGGTATTTGTATCCCAGTTGAACCAATATAATTTTTAATAAATTTTATCAACTAACGACCTTCTGCGTCCGTGGTTGTTGAGAAACTAATTTGTTCTAGAAGAATGTATGCAAAAATATATTTTCAAAAACAATATTCTCTATTGGTGTCAACAAGTATGTTTCGCCAGTTCAAAATGAGTTTAAAATTGACATTGTATCAATAAAGATCTAGTTAGAAATTAACAATGTTTGAATATCATCAGTTTAAAAGTAAAATTTGTTCAAGTATAGAAGACTCAATAAATTGTGGAAATAAAAAAATTAAATTAAAATTCTTTTTTTCAAATTAAATAAATTCAGGACAGAATCGCATAAAGTTTTTGTTTTATTAAATTTTTTTTTCAATGTACGTGTTGTCTAATTGACATAAATTTAGTGAACTTTTACTAATATTTTGTGTGTGTGTGTCGAGTATCGAAATCTGTTGTAGATTCTACAGCGCTCCTTTGAAGGCTAGAAGAGCCAAGATACCGCGACAGTACTATATATTTATATATATGTCGACCGCACTTTGTGACTGGAGAAATTATATTAAATTACACGACGTTGACCAAACATCCAAAATTATGGAATCAAGCTGTGAAGTCGTTATTTGCTTTGCTTCAGCATCCATGCACCTTTTTTTATCTGGACAAAGCCGGAACTTAACTAAACGGAAAACACTACTTTGCCTTGATTATGAACATAACACACACAAATACGTGATGACATTATTGACATTTTTTCATGTCAAATTCGTTTCCTATAAAATGTATGATTTCTTGCAGTGTGACACTGTCAAAGTGTATGTGCATTTACTTTGATTATAATATGTAGAAAATGTTCTAGATACTCGGCCATCAAGTTATTCTATTTGTGATATATGTATACAAAAAAATGTAAACAAACTTTGTATAAATTTCTATATATATTTCACAATGTCTCCAGCGTATAGATTTTCAATAAACTTTGTAAATTTGTATTCTTAAAAATTTGTGTAAAGTATACATTTCAGAAATACCGAGTGTGCGGAATTCAACGAGAGAGAGATATAAATCTGTAGTTTTAATTTAATAAATTTGTAGATATGTATAAAAATAACGCCAAGTCATATACATTAGCCTCATTATTTATTCGTTATAAGGTGAAAGCCGAGTTCGAGGCTGCAGAAACAATTAACTAAACTTTATTTTGGAGTTATAAGACATCCTTTAGAGATATCTTAAAGAATACTGCAATATATTTATCCAGCTGGGATCCTTTACCCATACCACCCTTTATATATGTGTGAAAAAGCTTCTCGTTTGACAGATTTCTTATTTCGTACTGTCTGTAAATATCATTGAACGTTTTCGAAAGAAGTTTGGACTCAAATAGGCTGTTTTTGCGTCGCAGTAATTGTTCAAGTGGAAAAAGTAGAGCATTTGGTAAATGTTAGTTTAATTTTCCGTCGGATTGTAAGATCCTTTTTTCAATTTTCGATGCGCCAAAAATGGCATATATTTTTGGTATACACTGTATAAACTGCGTTACCACGTGGAAATATATGTTCTCCGCTTTTCATAGTCTAGGCACGTTGGACTGCTTTCCATTCTCATGTGAGATCCAGTTATAAAGATGGCGTTCTACAGACTTATATTTACAAGCCAGCTTGTTTTTCGGATTTTGTAACAGGCTTTTATTAATTTGGCTTGGATGTTACCTTCCTTCTCGACATATTTTCATTTTTCAAACTAAATAATAATTTTGTTTTTCGTTGAAACCGTTTGTAAATGACGCAGCCGGTACATTTATATTTTTTATACTGACGAAGAAGCTCTGAAGAATATTTGAGTCTATGTGGTTGGAAGTATATATAGAAGATGACATCATTTATTATTTAAATTCACAACTAAGTATATTATTAATGAAACTGTCATTTTGTTATTAACATTAAAATGGCTGTTGTGTAAGAAAAAACATTTGATTCAAGTATTGATTCAAAAAAAAGATAGCCATTCCTTTAATGATTTTCATTCTTTTTGTTCTAATATTGTGTAAATTATAATCAAAATTATTTCGCATATACATACTGCAAACGTTTCAGTATAAGGAATCGTTTAAATCCTTTTTTATTAACAATTCAGCTACAAGAGTCGATTTAGCTTCTTTGAGAAGAGTATTTACTAATAAACATTAAGATGGACAGAGCATTAAGACAGAAAAAAATTTTAAAACCACAAAATCCCGACATTGTAAAAAAACAAATTTTTTAAAATGGTACTAAGTAGCCATGATATTTCGAATAGTCAAATCTTAAATGATAATGTTCTGTCAGAAGTGTTGCCATTTGTTGCCAAGTGTTGCGAATGTGTATTGCCATTTAAGAATTTTCTTCTTGGATTATTATTAA
Source organism: Nineta flava (assembly GCA_963920215.1). NCBI lineage: Eukaryota > Metazoa > Arthropoda > Insecta > Neuroptera > Chrysopidae > Nineta > Nineta flava. The sequence continues at coordinate 34,878,740 of OY986042.1, forward strand.
TCTCAATGGGCGTTTCAATAAAATATAGGTGATTTAAAGTGTCAAGAATGTATTTGTAAAATTGTATCCATAGACAAACACTTAAAATGTCATATTAGCGAAATTTCAAAGTAAAGGTTGAACACATGAAGTGAAAAGAAAGTAAATAAAATTCTTTATGCAGGAGCTGCGTCAACTTTCGCAGAATAAATCATTAATTTTGATGAACATTTGAAGAAATTTTCCTGAAATATTTTAGAACTATTTTTAGAAAATAAAAAAACTGACAATTAATTAAAAAATAACTGACATAAAATAATTTAATTAATGGAATATTAGTGACGACGAATAACAAACAAGTTTTATACCCGGTATAAATAAATATACAAGAGTATATTAAGCTTAGTCCCGACTTTGTAACGCTTGAAAATATTGATCGCAGACATAAATGTTGGGTATAGGTTTCACAAAATGAGCTAGTTAATTAATTTCCGCAAGTCCGCCTGTGTGTGATGGACGGACGGACGGTGTCTTAGGGGTAAAAAGTAAGGTCAAGTTCAAATGGGCAAAATCGGACCATGTTTAGTCAAAATGGGTAAGACTGTCCATCTATGAAACCGTGACAGAGAGAATAAAAATGTAAAGACAAAAAATGTTCGTTTTTTAAAAATAATCATACATAAATTCATGATATACCGAGCATTTAAGCAATTAACCCAGTTAGTTGTTATCTTAACTTTTTTTTATTGAATCGATTTCTGTAATTAAAATTGTTCAGTCCAACACCAATGTGTTGTTCATCGTGAAAAATCACTTTATGAGAAGAAATCAATACATAACAACCACACACATTTAGACTATCAGTCAACTTTTTAACAATAATAATACACAACACATTTATTTTATATACAGTGAAACAAAATAAACAATAAAACTTTATTTTGAAAAAGGAAAAAATATATATATATATATATATATATATATATCTGACTGTAAACTGCATGTAATAATATTTCAGTATAAAGTAAGGAAGGAATTGGGAACGAGGAATGGCGGTCTATATCAAAACTTTTCAACATTTTATTTAGTAGAATAAACTTCAATAAACGAAAATCTATAGATATAGAAATATTTTTGAATGGAAGAAATTATTTGGATTTAAACAACATCAACATCACCCAGAAAAAGTTAAACGATTATATATTGACTTTTGTAACTGTCTTTATATCCCGATATGCTTATAGTCATTACAGTAGACACAAGGCTTTACTTGTGTCAAGTGTGTCTTGCTGAGTGGAAATGTTTGTTTATATTCATCTCAATACCTTCCATCGATTTTACGATACGTGGGTAATGGGAACAATATTTATATTTTACAAACTGTTAATATTGTTAATCTATACATCCATACATATAAATGTATCTACGTATCTATGTATCTATGTATCTACGAGTATGTAACGGAATCTTTGAAGTCAATTTTAACCTACTTCTTATTGTAGTATGAAAATGAAACTTTGTATGTATATGTAGTTCGGATGAGAATGACTTTTTATGGTAAGCATGACCGGAATCGGACAGGGGAAAGTGAAGTAGCGAGGGAAAAACACAAAATTTGGTATGTCTGTGTTAATATTGAAAAAATCGAAAAACTGATAAGAAGTAAAATTGTAGAAAATTAGTTTTACTATAATTAAGTTTCTATTTCTCTAATATTTACAGAGATATGGACGGTTTAAGATTGAGAATTTAAATTCTAAAGTTCGTTTCAAGACTAAAATTAGTTTTACTATAATTAAAGTTCGTTTATCCTAAAGTTCGTTTCAAGACTAAAAGAGCAAAAATAAATAGTTACATAGTTAAAAAACACGCTTTTATAGCTAGAAAATAACCGAACTAAAACGTAGAAAACAATTTTTATCTACAAATTATTTGATTGAAAAATAGTGTGGGGTGCTTTTTACTATAATAAGATAATAAGGATATTATAATCTGATATTATAATCTGATATTATATTGATTTGATATTATAATCTGATGTTTAGCAACCCACGCTTTTTTACAATCAAATTAATTATTTTGTTGATAAAACTTATTTTCTACTTTTTAATTCGGCTAGCTATAAAAGCGTTTTTTTTTAGTTTTTTTAAACTATTATTTATTTAAGCTCATTTGATCATTTGCACGTTACCAAACTCCAAACACGCGTTTTTAAAGTTTTTGTCTGTCTATATGTTTGTTTGTCCGGACTAATCTCTGAAACGGCTTAACGGATTTTGACAGAACTTTCATTGGCAGTTAGAGGACTTCTCAGAAAGTAATTTCGGCTAGTTTTTATCCCGGAAATATTAAGGGCTCCTGAGAGGCGGAATAGATGAAAAATTCAAAGACCACCCCCATCCTTGCTATGGGGTGTGGTAATATCTAACTTCAAAACCTTAAGAAATGGAAGAAAAATTGAAAATAAAAAAGGTTTCTTCTTTAAAAATGAAAACTTGCAAACTCGCTAATTGTACCAACCAACCCCCATCACCCAAGGAGGGAGGAAATATCTAACGTTGAAACCATAAGAGGTAGAGAAAAAGTTCAAAAACCAAAACTTCCTGTCTTTCAATATAAAAAAATGTTTATCTGATAAAAAAAATTTTGGTTTGAAACTTTTTATTAAATACATTTAATAGTTTTAGCATAAATACGGGCACAGTGCATACGAAAATATATATAATACGAAAATATACTTTTATAAAACGAGACCATTTCATAAAAAAACCCACAAAATATTTACTGTACAGATAGTATCACATAAAAGCCATAAAATTTGAATAATCATTGAAAATCAATAAATTAAGTTTTACTCAGCGTTAGCAAAGCAGGCGGGAAACAGCGAGTTTATAATATATTTTATGAAGAAGTAACAGAGATTGCGAAAAATTAGCAAAAATATAAACAAATATCGATAATCTCAAAATTTATTAATTTAATAAATATCATGGATTTGCGTCAGGTAACAAAAATAATAATTGAGTATTCGGATTGCTCACCAAAAGTCGGGAGACAAAAATGTTATTCGTTACATTATTTTAGAAACATTATTTAAAATTACTATTCTATGTGAACTAATGAAGGTGAATAGTTGGAATGAAAAACTAAAATTTGCTACCCTGTATATCGTATACCTAAATGACGGTGTTCTAATATTAGCATTAATTATAATTAATTGAAATTCTATAAAATTAATGTATCCAAAGTGAAGACACTTACATATATCTACTTAACATAGAACAGCCCCACTGACTTACATTTAGAAATAAACGAGGTGAGAAAGTTATTGTGACATTAAGTTAATTTAGATAAATTGTATTAATATTCATTCATTCTCTCGTTCGTTTAAGGTTCGGTTTTGAAACACTTCTCTCGTGGCTATGTAGGTAAAATGATGAAACGTATTTTGTCTTGTATAGTTCAACTTCATGTATATACACTCCCCTGCAAAATTATTGTACCTATCTGAATTTGATTTTCAGAAGAGTCCAAGATTTTGATAGTGTATGTGACAAGCTTAATATATTATCGATGGATTATTCTGTCTATTTTATAGAAACAAACCAATATATGCAAATTTTTATACCCGGTATACAGAATGTATATAGGGGAATATTAAGTTTAGTCTCGACTTTGTAACCGTTGAAAATATTTAGCCCACAAAATAAACCTAAGTTCATTTCAGAATGTCCGCCTGTCAGTCTATATTTCGATCGCCCGCGGATTTGTTTGCATGCATCCGATAATTGGAAATAATTTCTAAAATACTACCTCAGATTTGAACCAAACATATTTTCTCTCCAAACCAACCCAAAAAACATATATAATAAGTAAATGAAAAGTGCCATATGACCACGGCTATCCTCTGAACATCACTATGAATATGTAAAATATTAAATACATTAAAATATATTACGTGTAAGTTGTTTATTTAATAGACGATAAATATTGAATAGTTTGTACATAACAATATCGGATGTTATTTACAAACTACACAAATCTACTTTCTTGTTTCATACTTTTTAGAGCGCGATTTTTCCGTGGTCGGGTTTGAGTTTTTGAACTTTTTTATAATTGTCTTTTGATGTTTCTGCTAATATGTTGAATATTTCAAATTAATTAAATAATTAAATTAACGAATTTTCATAACTGGGCTTTAGTAGAAGCTGGGCCTTAATAGGCTGCAGCACATTATTCTTTTTATTATTATTATTTGTTTTTTAAATATTAGAATTATATATATAATATAATGATAAACAGAGTCTAAACGAAACAAAAAAGAACAGTTAATTCTCTCTAACTGTTCAAGATAAAACTTAATACATATTTAATAGTTTTCATCGACTCAGAAACCAACAAAAATATTGGTAACTTTTCCGACGCAGCCAGGTTCAATTTTATTTCACAGAAGTGTACGTACGTTCTTCATATGCTTGAAGTAGTTTGAATGTCACATGCGGTTTTGAAACTAAGTGTTTTACACAAATCTAATAATATACATTACTAGTATTATATTACACACATTCTATATATATATATATATATATATATATATATATATATATATATATATATATATATATATATATATATATATATATATATATATATATATATATATATATATATATATATATATATATTTATTTATTTATATAATATATATATTGTCTTTGCAACATTCATAAATTCATATAATTCAATAATACAATTAATATACGATGGTTTCGAAATTTAAAAATTTCGACACGTACAAAATACATAGTCTAAGATAATTTTCTCAGAAAAAGAAAATTACAATGAACATGAAATTTAGTTACCTCGGCGTCACATTATTTATTTATTGTTATAATCCTTTATCCGAACAAATGTGCCCGACCCTTCATTTTCAAAATCTATAAGAGCTATTGTCATTTCAACTTTTTCGGTATTACAACGGACCCTATGGTCCAAGTGTACCTAACCTAACCTATTCTCATTTGAAAAAACTTGAATAATATTACCCAAATTTAATAAAATTACATAGCAAGTTGATTGAAATAGGCAAAACTATGGGTTAATTAGAGCAAAATTATTTATTTCATTACGTAGTATAAATTTTATTTACGTGTTACACACTTTTTTTTATTAACAAATTTTCTTGCTCATAAAATAGCTTGCCAGAAAGATAAATAGATATATATATTTTGGAAGATAATTGAACTTTATTACCCATTGTGCTCGCCGTTCTACTTCAGTCTCACGACATTCGATTCTCCTATCATTTGACAATAACCAGGAGCTTGCTTATCAGGTTTTCCTGAAGGTTCATATATTCGAGGTAAAATGCACCAAATATTTTATTATCTGTTGTAATCGAGAGGTTTGCAGTAAAACATAATGTGTCTGGATGTTTCTTCATTCTCGCCGCACAGTCTGCACCTACTGAATCCGTTATGTAGTTCAATTGTGTGCAGATGCTTTCGTAGGTCAAAATGCCAGGTGATGAGTCCGGTAACTTTTCGAAGATGTATTCTGTTCTGGTTGAGTACATCGAAGAAATTCCTTTTGGATGCATTCCGAAACAGTAGATTTTGCTGCGGTATAATTTCCCGGTATGCACGGTGTTTGACATTCATCCACTCGTTGATCACTTGTTTACATGCTGTCATGGAATTCCTAAATTATGCTCTGGGCCTATGATGGGTATTCCGGCTCTTTTCTTCGGTAAGGTATCTGCTTGTAAAGCTTGCTAGGTAATTGATGATATGTTTTCTGATATTCCGATTATTTAAATGATGCCACCCCATCAGTAAATAATAAAAAAGTTTTAAAGAAAATGAAAATTTTATAGTGTTTTTTTTGTTTACTCTTGTTTTAGTTTAGTTTTTATTTTGTACGTTTTGATTGTATTGCTTACCTATCTGTTTTTATTACAATAGCTGCTGAGTATGCAATATAAAGTTGCAATCTTACAAATATTGTACACCAATTTATTTTATATTTTTACGTATACATACATAATGTGTTGCAAAAGTAAAAAATTACATGGGAAAATACAGTGTGATTTAAAAAAGAATTTGACAAGTAGGAGCTATATTGACTGAACAAATCTACCAGACGAAGAAATAATAGTAAGAAATTATATTATTATTTATTTCCTGAAGAAGAAACTGTGTTTCCGAAAATTTTGTCAGTCAACGTCCCATTCAATCAGTGTCGGATTAACCAAGCGCGGGGCCTTGGGTAAATTCTATCGAGAGACCCTTGATCTGCTATGAATTCTTGAGTATAGAGTGGTAAAAAAAATGCAATACTCAATAGGTGCGTTTATTTGCCATCTATAGGTTACAATTTTGTTTGTGTTTAATAGTACAGTAGATTACTATACTGTGTGTGTTGGCAAGCTTTTCCAATAGAGAATCAATGTTAAATATTATTTATTACTAGCTGTCCGTGTGGTTATTGTATGAAGTCAGTCAAGTTCAAGTTCAAAATGAATTTATTAAATCTTCCGTTTTCCGTAAATTATTACAAAACATCTTAAAGTTATAGTACCTAGCCTAGACTTCACCTATACAATCATCTTATGAATAAAATACATCGAGTTATTGTAGAATTTAATATACATCGTTTAAATTTAATGGAAAAAACTTATATAAAAACCATTGAAATCATAACTTAACCTAATTTGGGTGGATAAGCCACCCCTAAGAACTAAACCTTAAATAAATAAATAAATAAGTTAATAAATAAGTATGTACAAATTAGATTACAACAGAATTAGTTGCAATCGACATCGTGTGGCATTCGGTATCTGTTTCTGAAGAGCAACGTATTTGGGTCAAAACGGCCCAGTTCGTTGATCTCCGGGAACGGGTTTGTGCGGGATGATTGGAAGAAGGATTTAGCGGTTGTTTGGATAAATGTTCGGATAGTAGGGTGCCCAGTTTCTCGGTGGAGGGATTCAGCCGGATATCGCAGGGGGGCTTTCGAAATCGTCCGAAGACAACGATTTTGAAATTTTTGCATTTTTGCGAGTTGCGATGGTGCAGCGTTCGACCAAATTGGGGCAGCGTATGTGAGTACGGGCCGAATACATGACTTGTAAAGTCGATGTTTCAATCGTTCGTCCAGTCTACTCCTAATGTTGAGAAGTGGGTATAACCCCGCAAAGGATGCGTTTCCAAGGGCGAGACGTTTTTTAACGTTCTTCGTCCAATTCAACTGTCTTTGAAGAGTTACTCCCAGATACTCAACACTTTGAGTCTGTTGGATTGCCGTGTTAAACATTTTCAGTTCAAGTGGGTAAGAAGAAAATTTAGCCTTCTTTGTGAACAAGACGGACTGAGTCTTCGTAGGATTAATTTTGATTTTCCACTTCTTGAAATAGCTTTCAAGCGTGGATAAGTGTGACTGGAGGGAGCTCGAAATAAGTTTCGGCTGCCAGGAAGTGCAGTAGATTGCTGTATCGTCAGCAAAGAGGGTCGTTTCGGTTGCTCGATCTTTCGGGATATCATTTATGTAATATAAAAAGAGGCGGGGTCCTAGCAAGGAGCCTTGAGGTACACCAGCCTTTAGTCGGTATTGGTTCGATATACTTTGTTGGAGATGAATTCGGGAATTTCGGTTAGATAGGTAGGAAATCAGGAATTTCAGGATGTAGGTAGGTATGTTGAATTTGGAAAGTTTGTGGATAAGTCCATCGTGCCAAACCGTATCAAAAGCTTTTTCGATGTCCAAAAGGACCATGCCTGTGGATTTATTCCAGTTAAATCCAGTAGAAATATCATCAGTGAGTCGGTGAAGCTGAGTCACTGTTGAGTGTTTTGATCTGAAACCAAACTGTTGGGGAATCAATTGTCCGTGGATATCTTCATGCGACTGCAGCCGGTTCAAAACTACTTTCTCCATGACCTTGCTGAGAGATGGCAGCAAACTGATGGGTCGGTAGCTTGAGGGCGACTTAAGTTGCTTTCCCGGCTTCGGAAGAGCTAGCACTTTGGCAGCTTTCCAAAGGTCAGGAAAATAACCAAGTCTCAAGCACGCAGTATAGATGTAACTGAGCTGTACAACCGTCTTCCGGGGAAAATAGCGGAGCACAACGTTAGTTATTCCATCATCGCCGGGAGCCTTCCTACACTTAAGTTTTCTTAAAATGTTTGAAACCTCCTGAGGTGATACGCATTCGACTTCGGTTGGGTTAATGATGGAAGAGCGAATATTTTCCAAAGATTCGGACACCAAGCGGGCCGTTTCTTCGTCGTGATATTCGTCGCCACCTGTTAAACTGTGCGCCTTAGAGAAGGTGTCAGCAAGAAGTTGTGCTTTGTCTGAATCTGAGTAGAGATACCCATTTTCTGACAAAAGAGGGGGCAGTCTGTTGGAACGTTTACGCAAATTTCTAGCAATTGTCCAGACACTATTGTCACGAGTGGTCAGAGCCGAAATCCTCTCATCCCACATTTCATCCCTGGCGCGCGTGACCTTTCCTCGAATATCAGCTGACATTTGCTTCATGGCGTCATGAAGCTCAGGCAGCCTAACTCTTTGCCAAAATTTACGTAGTTTGTTCCGAGTCCGTATAAGTCGTAGTGTGTCATCATCTAATTTAAGTTGAAAGCCGAAAGATCGAGTTTTCTTAGGGATAGATTTTTCGGTAGCAGCTACGAGATTTCCCGTCAGTTTACTAACCTCTAAATCTATCTGTTCGCTCGTTTTGATCTGTGGAGTGATCAAAGTTTCGACGTTGAGATACTGTTTGAAAAGTTTCCAATCCGCTTTTTCGAAGTCCAGCCTGGTCTGCAAAGTTACAGCACCCCTCATTTCACCTAGGGTGAAAGTGATAGGGCGGTGGTCACTCTGCAAATCCAAGTGAACATCAAGATCCGACAGAAGGTCACAATTCTTGAGTATCGCTAAATCGATGGTTTGGGGTAGGCGGTGGGCAGCATCAGGGTAATACAGTCAGTACACATGTAATGGTTAAATATGTTCATTGAATTCTTAACTTTAGTATGTGAATCACAAAATCCCCACTCTTACATGACAAACAAACAACCATACGCATACATGTGTATGGTTGATGTCTGTTCATGTGATGACTCTCATTACATTTGTACTGACTGACTTCATACAATAACCACACGGACAGTCAGTAATAAATAATATTTAACATTGATTCTCTATTGGAAAAGCTTGCCAACACACACTGTACTATACACATAAACATACATACATATACTTACAAACATCGGATTGCTTGTGGTATGATGTAAATTGATGTTTGTTTGATGCCATTTAAGAGTGAGGATTCAGTGATGCCCACTTAATTTATAATATTATTATTCATTACGTATGCACACACACACTACTGACTACAGAGTACCCCACTATTTTTATTTCTTTATGAAGCATTGTGTAATTATATTTCCATCAATCTACCTTTTACTCGAAAATTCAATAAAATATCAATATTTCATTGGTGAAAAGAGTGGATCCAAGTTTAGATCCAAGTAGCTCTCATAATACTCCTGGACTTTTGTTGGTTGGATTTATATGCCCGGTATATATAATATATACCAGGGTAGAGTTTAGTCCTGACTTTGTAACGGTTGAAAATATTGATCGATGAAAAAATGAAGATCGCTGAAGAAAATATTGTCTGCCCCTGGACACAATAACTTAAAATTCGTAAGAAAGATAAGGAGTTGAAATTTTGTCTGTATGTTCTAGAGCTACAAAATAAATTCAAGGTCGTGAATAGGCACAATCGGGCCGGGCTTCTGCCAGTGGGGAAAGTCAACCATCCATCTTCAAAACTTTAAAAAACAAATTAAAAAATTTAAAGACAATAATTTTTAAAAATTTCTTTCATGAACTCAGTATATATCGAGTAATTAAACAATTAACACAGGTAGCTGTTCTGTTCAATTGTTCATTCTAAAGATGCTACTATCTTAAAGCTAATAAGAGTCAAGTGTCAAGTGTCAAATTTAAATTTTATAAATTGATTAAATGTAACTTATCATCAAAGTAGAATTTTTCCAGTAAGTAAATGGCGTACCTGAAAAGTGATTGCAATTGAATGCGTTTTAAGAGACCGGGACAAATTTACTAGACCAATCATGTTCATATTTTATTTTGTTTTTGTGTATATAGATAATCAAACGACATCAATATACATATTTAATTTGTCAAACATCTATTTCCAATAAATTTTTGAGTACTGCTATTTTTGACTACAGTATAAAAATTACACATCTATCGGGATCGAATTAAAAATTATAATTACGAGTAAAACCACGTTTTTTAATCCTACAATATTTTAACATTACATTTGTGTATATTTAAACGTCACAATATTAAGAAGACACGAGTATAAAAAGACACGAGTGTACATCATAGACTAATTCGTCATTAAATTAATTAATATTAATTTGAAAAAAAAACTCATCCACCATTCACATTATTGTGACATTTAAGTCTCTCTGTCTATGATATGAAAATATCGACTTAACAAACGAATCGTCTGTGTTGTATGGGTCGTCTGCACTGGGTATGATGTCTAGTGTTTCAGGTTTCGATCCCTGCCGAATTAGATAATTTGTTCATATTAATACTATTTACTACTAAAACTATTTGCTTATGTACACCCGTATTTTTGAGTCACATTATATTATCAATGTAATATTATGTAGTACTTATATAAAACAACAGAACATAAATAAAAGCATGTATTGTGTTGTTTAAAAGTGATAAAGATAAAATGAAAGTTGTAACGAATGCACAGACTAACAACACAAATATGAGTAAAACTATGCTGCGAATCCCATAGGAATATCACATCCAACATATATATATATATATACACATATACATACATACCGAATACAGAAAATATTATCTTGTTTTATTACGTTTGATGGAGGCCAACGAAGCACTTCCTCCACCTTTATATTATTATACGTATAGTTAACTCGTATTGTATTGTATGTATACACTTCCCTGCAAAAAACTTCAACCTCTCTGAATTTGACTTTCAGAAAAGTCAAATTCAGATTTATATGTAGATATTGTTTGTGTTTTTAGCGAATTTTCAAAGAAAATGTAGCTATTGATTTTGTACCGATGAAGCAATTACGGAAAAATATCTTCAAATTTTCATCGAACCTACCAGATATCAGATAGACATTTTTGATATCTACCAGATATCAAAAATGTCCATCATTAAAATTTAGTTTCTGTACGCGCTCTGGAGGTCGAAATTTTAAGTTGATCGGAATGAAACATGGTATGGTAGGTGATTTTTTTAACGACAAAAGGAGGAGGTACTCAATTAAACCTATATATATATATATATATATGTATATATATATATATATATATATATATATATATATATATATATATTTATAAATATATATATACATATATATATATATATATATATATATATATATATATATATAAATATATATATATATATATATATATATATATATACATATATATATATATATATATACAGGTTGTCCCAGAACAACCTGGAACCCTTCGGTGAAGTTGATCCTTAGGTCAAGACGAACTCATTTTACCATATAACATAGGTCCGGAAATGATTTGTTTATCCGCTAGCCGCCATTTTGTGTATTTTGCTTTATAATTTATATCTACACAATGCGTTGTCCGATTGAATTGAAAATTTGGACGATTGTTGTTTTAGCATAGACCAATAATAGAAAAAAAATTGAATTTTCAAAAATGTATTTTTACAAAATGGCGGCTTTTAGAAAAATTCAAACTTACGTAAGTCAAAAACAAGCAGATTTGAGAATTTTTTGAATTTTTCTAAAAGCAAACAGAAAAATTCAAACTTACGTAAGTCAAAAACAAGCAGATTTATGAATTTTTTGAATTTTTCTAAAAGCCGCCATTTTGTGAAAATACATTTTTGAAAATTCAAATTTTTTTTTATTATTGGTCTATGCTAAAGCAACAATCGTCCCAATTTTCAATTCAATCGGACAACGCGTTGTGTAGATATAAATTATAAAGCAAAATACACAAAATGGCGGCTAGCGGATAAACAAATCATTTCCGGACCTATGTTATATGGTAAAATGAGTTCGTCTTGACCTAAGGAACAACTTCACCGAAGGGTTCCAGGTTGTTCTGGGACAACCTGTATATATATATATGTATATATTTTTATGTATGATGATGCATAACTTTTTACAGAGAAGTCCGATTTTGATAATTCTTTTTTTGTTGGATAGGGTATACTTCAAAGTTGGTCCCATATAAATTTGAAATGATAATTTCAAATTTTAGCCACAAAAAATAAAAATAAGACAAAAGAAAAATATCATAAATATCATAATATACGTTCTGTGTGTAAACGTAGAACTATTTAAAAGCACTCAATGACTTTTTTAACCGACGACAAAAAAAACGAAGGAGGATCTCAAGTCAACCCCTATATTTTTTTAATGTATGACCACGCTTAACTTTTTACAGAGTAGGCCGATTTCGATAATTCTTTTTTTTGGATAGGGTATACTTCGAAATTGGTCCATATAAATTAGAAAAAAAAAATGCCCCCCTAAGGGTTTAAAAAAATGGAATGGTTGATTGTTCACCACTGAATTTTCATCTGTGAACCGACTGTGTTGAAACTTGACACACATGTGTAGTTCTAATGACACTATAAGCCACAAAAAAATAAAAATTTAAACTTTTTAACAAAAAATAGAACCGAAGAAAGAAGAAAGTAACTGAGAAGCAAAAAATAATAAATTTGTAACAAAAAATTAAACTTTCGAAAAACGAATGGAAAAAATAAAGTAGTAACTCGTCCGTGGGTTCTATTTTTTGTTAAAAAGTTTTATGTTTTTAAAAGATAAAGCTTGTGAATGAGAAAAATCGAACTAGATGAAAGGGGGGCTTAGAGGGAGGGAGGAAAATAAAATTTGAATTTCTCTCTTATTAGGAAACTGAAAAAATTTGAAATGAGTAAAGTTATAGTAAATAAATTTTAATACAATTCATTACTCAAATATTTAAAAAATATTTGAAACTGAAATACCATACCCATAAAAATGATTATTACATATATCAATTATTATGGATTACTTATCACGATGGTTACTTGAATTTTTAGCGAATTTCCTGAAAGGAAATAGAGCTATTGGTCCCGTACCGAAGTCAAAATTTCGCAAAAATTTCCTCCAATGTCCATCGATCCTACCTTGTAGATGTCAAAAATCACCATCTGTAAAATTTATATATCTATATCTATGGACATATATATATATATATATATATATATATACATATATATATATATATATATATATATATATATATATATATATATATATATATATATATATATATATATATATATATATGTGTCTGTAATCACTCTAGCGGTCACAGTTTTCATTTTATCGGAATGAGATTTTGTATTTGAAGTGCTTTTGGTATTCAAAAGGTCAAGTTCGTTAATGGGTAAAATCGGACCAGGGAAAAGGGGGGTTTAGAGGGAGGGTGAAACACAAAATTTGACATATCTCCCCTAATATTCGAAAAATCGAAAATTTTATAAGAAGTAAAGTTGTAGGTATTAAGTTTTACTGTAATTTTGTTTCTCATCTTTTTTTCTGTAACTCTAATATTTACAAAAATATTGACGGTTTAAGATTGAAAATTAAATTCCACAATATCTCTGTACGCATTAGTGTTTGAGCAAAAAAGATAAGGTGATGAATTGTAGCAAACATGATTTTCTACAACTTATGTCTTTTTTCGATTGTTCTAATATTAAGAGAGATTTTTTATATTTTGTGTTTTCTTTTATCTTTATGCCCGCCTTTCCCCTTGACGTATGTTATTTATTAATAAAATTGGCCATGCAAATACTAAAATCAGATACGACATTTCATTTTGATCAGACTAACATTGTGACCGCTAGAGAGTTATTTATTTATTCCAAGGAAATTCGCTAAGTTGAAGCAGCTCCTGCGTAACGAATTTTTTAATAATGTATTTAAATGAATTTTCTGGAAAGAACGGCGTTAATCATTTAAAGATTTTGAAATACTGTATCATAAATCGAAATTTTTATGTTGTAACTATAGTAAATGAATATGCAATTTCATCATCTCGTCAAAAGAACATATCTAAATAATATTTTTAATCACTGGATTACATTTGTTAATCTTTTTAGTTTAATTAATTCTAATATTGAGAGAGGAATTCTATATTTTTTTTGTTTCTTCTTCCTCTAAGACCCCTTTTTCATTTGATCGATTCTACTTATTTCGTACCTTGAACTTTCAAGAACCAAAGCATATCAGATACGATATTTCATTTTAATCAGACTAAAATTTTGACCACTAGAGAGTATACAAATATGGTTGTCACAGGCCAAAGATTATGAGATAAAACCTAATTAAGATATATTTTCCAAAGAGTAGAGATGTATTATTCCTGAAGAAATTTTCTAAGTTGACGCAGCTCCTTTGTAACGAATTTATTTTGTGTGTGTTTAATCAACTATACTAATATTATATTATTATTCAGATGGAGAGTCTGTATGTTTGATCGCACTAATCTCAAGAACTACCAGGTTAAAAAATTTTTTTGCGTTAGATATCTTGTTTATTATGGAAGGTTATTGGTTTGCATTGTATGCATCTGTGCTGCGTGGCAGCCACCCATAAATCTAACTTTTGTAAGGTGCGAGATAGAGAAAATTCTTGAACGTAATAAATGTTTATCTAATAATAACAAACAACTTTTGTTTGAAACATTTTTGCATATAACATTTATTTTAGGCAAAATTTCAGTGCGAAGCCTATGCGGGTAGTTAGTAATGAAAAACAGTAATCTAGTAATGATTAAAAGAGTAAATTCATATAAAAAATCATGTAATGTTTATTTTTATGTAATTTTTCAAGATAAATATTGATACATATTTAATATTTTTCGTTAACTACTACAGACGCCAACAAAAATACTGCTAACTTTTTAAAAAGGAAAAGGGAATGTACATATCTACCGCTCTTCCAACTAATACTATAAATACAGTTGGGATAAATTTCGTAATTTTTCGATAACTACAACAGACATCAACAAAAACAGTGGTGTTTTTTTAAATCAGCTTGGTTCATTTTTATTGCAAGGGCATGTACATACCTACCTCTCTTCCGACTAATACTAAAACTACAATAGGTATTAGTTTTTGTGAAATATTCTCGTAACACAACAATAATGTTTAATGCTGCTTGGATGTTTGTGCATATGTTAAATTCTATGTTCTACGCTGTAAATGTTTATTTGTAAATTTTTTTCAGAGTTTTTGTGATGGAAATGCTTGGAATATATTGTCGGTTCAAGGTAGATTATTCCAATGGAAAAATATTTTTGGTAATTTAATTTTGTGACAAAAAGATACATATTAAAATATTTGGCCGGAAATATAACTGTCAATGTTATATTTGTCGCACAAACCTCAAATTCGGTTGGCCATTATTTTTTTTGGAGTTGGATAGAAGCTTTTCCAATTTGCAGCGAATTTTCTTCTTCAGAAAATACTGCTATTGAGATTGTATCGATGGAAAAGTTCCTTAAAATTCACCAAAATTCCTTAAAATGTTCATCGATTCTACGTAAGAGATGCCAAAAATAAAGTCATTTTTTAAATTTGATACGTGACGTGCATTTTATATTTGAAGGGTTAGTTCTTTGATGTTCGAAGTTGGTCACGAAAAATTAAAGGGCTTAAAGGACATAGAATTTGGAATTAATCTCTTAATATCATTTAAATGAAAATAATTATAAAACGTATTGTATAAATAAATTGTATAAAATAAATATTACTACAAATTATTTTCTGACCATATTGTCGTAACTTTAATATTTATCGAAATATTTGCAATGAGATTAATCTTATGCTTAATTTAAATTTAAACCATCATATTGGTAACTTGATTGATAATTCCATCCTCTAAAAAATTTGCTTAAAATATAGCGAAAAATTAAAAAAAATATACGAAAAAATAAAAATAATTATTATTACGAAAAAATAATTTGCCCGTACGTGACAAATTTTTTCTTTTTGTTTGTAAAATAAACAAATTACAGGAATAGGCATTAAGTCTACTTCACCTCGAAAAGTAATATGTTGGGTCCCAAAAGGAGTTCGCTTTTTTGTAATAATAAATAACTTTCTAAAAATATAGGATAATTGTGGATTAAATGTTTAGAATCCTCACTTTCAGATTTTAGTATAGAAAAAAAAAATAGTAGTATAGAAAATTTGATGCATAGGTATGGCTACAAAATTTCAGATAAAAAAGCAAAAAGAACGGAAAGACAAGTTTGTTGAAATACATAAAATCATATTCTTAGTGAAAACATGTTTAGTGCCAATTGAGAACTAAATATTATGCCAAAAAAGATACGTTCTAAAAAAGTGCAATCGTTTATCTTTAAAGATTTTTTTCTTTGGAATATTTATTAAATATCATTAATATTTTTAAACAAGCACCTAAAATAAATTAAGGAGATAAAATAAATAAATTTGTATAAATTATTATAAACAATTTGCAAATCTTTAATTAATATTTTCAATTTGTCTGTACTTCAACTGTATATGCAACCTATAATTTGTATTTTAGGCGAAATTCTTATTCACACATAATTCTTCTAAATCAGGGATGGCAACCCAAATGATCCTGCGGGCCACTTTGGAAATGCGTCATAACCCCGCGGACCGCATGTAAAATTATATATCTCCAGATTAGATTTAGACCCACCAGAGGCATTTTTTTTGGAGTGAAAAATTGAAACATAATGAGTTATTATTATTGTGGTTACTATTATTCTTACATGTAAACAAAGATAATATAATAATAATGATACTAAACGCACATTGTAAAACTGTAAACGCATATTTTGTAAAAGTGTGATAAAACTCGTGGGAGGGAAAAATGTTCAAGGCGGGTTGCTGGTTGGCCACCTTTGTTATAAATAGTATTTAAATTTAATAATAATAATAATAATTGGCAAGAGGGGTACCGCAAATGGGTCCCAAGCACCTAGACCAAGGGGCCCTCTGTGCCCTTCTTGAGAAGAACCTGTCACCCAAAGGCAAGACGTCTACGGGTAAGAGGCGCTATTGTAAGCAGATGAAGCTATAGGATTCTGTAAAGGCCAGAGATCACACAGAAAGCCCACAGCTTCTCCACCGGGATTTCTCCCAGGATTAATGGATCCAGGGACCCAAACACTCTATACCCGACACCCTGCAGGATTCTGCAGGTACAAATAACATGTATTGGAGGAGATCCCCAAGTTATGAAGGTGGTAATTCCATCGACAGTGTCCTGTCAAGGGCCCTACCACCCTTCTCAACTTTATTCTATTGAGTTTTGACCGAGCACTATCGAATGACCTAGCTGTGTTTATACACAGCTTGGCCTGTCGCATGCCCTGCACAAAGTCACAGTAATCGAGATGAGCTTGTTGTAGCCACTCCTTGATTCGGTAAATTACGGAGCATCTTGCTTAGGGAATGACAGGCTCAGGTGAAAGGGGCGCTTGAGATGACCCCTCTCGTGCCAGTATTTAACTTTAATAAAATCACCATCACGTAGCCGTGAGATCTAACGCGCTCTGTTTGCTTGGAACTGGGAAGTTGCAGGTTTGATTCCCGGCGGTGGCAAAATTTTAATAAAATAATTTTTATTTTTTTATTTTTTAGAAGTATAGTTTCTGTGGAAATATCCATCAACAAAATTTTAAAATAATTTTATTTATTTTTTTAGAAGCAACATTTAATATACAAGTCAAAATATTAATTAAATTTTTATAAAAAAATTTTATTATTATTTTTCTTAAAATATATTAATGACATACGACAAAAATGGAAAATTTATAATGTAAAATCAATCTGAAAAGATATTGTAAAACGTCATAAATTCAAATTGAATATCATAGCGTGATAAGCGATTAAGTGTTAGCTTGTAAAAAAAAACATAACGCTTTTTTTAACACTTGATTTAACTACACATCAAATTGTCGTACCAAGGGCTTTAAATTGAAATCAATTCTAAAGAAGTAAACTCCAAAAATGACATCAACTTTGTGGTCCATTGTGCATATCGTTTAATTTAAAAAAAAGTGTCATTAATAGTTCTAATATATTTTTAACTGCTAACTACGCAGATTTCCAACCTATTTTTAACATACTAAAAAAAGAACAGAAAACGATAATAAAACATAATAGAAAAAAAAAAACAAAAACAAAGAAAAGAAAAGAACGTAATTACGCTATTAAATGTTGTACGATGTAAGAAATTACACGATTGTGCAGAGTATATCTGTATATACGCATATCAAATATATATATATATATATGTATATATATATATATATATATATATATATATATATATATATATATAATTAAATTGTAAAAACATTCTCCTCGCATATATGAAATGGTTTCAAATACGGAAATATTTCAGGAAATAAGGTTCTGTCTTTTAACTGACTGTGTGATGTTAGAATATGTCTTCAATCGTAAACAGGAAGTAACATCACCGGTCTCACTTCTATATTCTATATGGTTTTACTGAGTTTTTTTTTTCAGAGAAAAATACACCATTTAATTAACTTAAATCAAAATTTATTTTTAGCTTTATTGCAGCAGGTAACTTTATTTAATGCTATCATTTACTGTTTTATTTTACTTTTAGAAATATTAAAAATGAAATTCAGAATGTTTGTGTTTTATTAATTATTTGCCTTTTTACAAGATCTGTAAGGTGTAAAATTGATATGGTGCAACCACATCATGTAGATGCAGTAGAGATATAGATGATTGAGCGAATTTTATGGCAAAATATGAAAACCGCTCACAAAAAGGTAAGGATGTCTATTGCAAATCAGGCTCACAGATCAAAGCTTGTATAAATGGCCACAAAAATTGTACTCATTTAAAATAATTTACGGTTGATATTTATTTGATTTTTGAAAAAAAGACCTCACATAAAAGTTCTTTTTTCTAAATATATGAACAACTTTTATTTAAAACATTTTCGCATAAACCGAATGAACAGATGACCTAAAAAATTATGAGAAATATTTTGGTGGTCCATAAAGATGTATTTATGAAATTTTGTTTTTCTCATGTAACTTTTAACAGTGGAGGTCATTGTGTGATTGAACTGTCAATGGATATGCAGTTCCTAAGATCACTGTATAGTTTGACAGTCGAAGAAATTTAGGTCTTTAATTATAATTAATAATAATAGATAATGGAAGTATTTCTGTTCTAAAAAAGACAATTAAAAGAAGTCAACTTTCTAGTAAATTTTAGGTTCTATGGGCGTCTCGTGTCCTCTTTTCAAAATTAGTTTAGTTCTTTTCGAATAGATAAAGCCATTCGATTTTTGCGAAAATGTTTTGAATAAAATTTGTTACCAAGTTTATTGTGAACATGAACAACTTTTAGCCGAAACATTTTCCCAAAAACCGAATGAATAAGGCACAAAATGACAATACAATTATGAAAAAATGACACGAGTTTTGTGACCCGTAATACATAGAACAAAAATAGAACTTAGTTAAACAATTTGTTTATTTATTTGGTAGGAGATCAATTAATGGAGCACTGACACTAATTTCAAAACTGAAAAAAATTAAACCATTTTCATTAAAATATCCATTATAAGAAACACAAAACTATTAAATTCTTTCTATATCCTAACGTTGTCACATTATTTTTGATCAGGTGTTCATTTTACATTTTCCATCGGCAATCTTTTCAACTATTTGAAACATTAAAGCCACATTTTTACAATCAAAATAGAATCAGGAGGCTTATTTTTTGTTTAGGTTCCACAGATGACAAGTCATGCGAAATGTGGAACCAACTTCCAGAGCAAAAACACGTGGACTAATATGGCCATGCAATCTCACATACTGCTGAAAATTTTAAAATGCCCATCTCCCAAATATACTTTGATGGAGAAACGTGGCAGCGGAAGGAGTCATTCAAAACAAAATCATATCATCAAATAGTCAAACTTCACGCCCTTAAACTTCAGTAAAATTCAACAAATAAATTCGAAAAATTTACACCTTTAACATAACTTTAACAGTAAGTATATATAAAAATATTCAAAAAGTGAATGGTCTCCATGATTCAACTTTTTTGCTTAAAAGAAGGGAGCGAAATTAAAAAAAAAAAATTAACGAAATTATTATTCATAAAATAACACAGAGAATCGGTTGGAAAAATAACAAATCAAAATGTTCATTTTCGACAAATTTAGAAAAACCGAGAAACTACTTAAAAAGGCCCATTCACTACTAAACAGACCCTTTAGTAGTCCCTTTAAAATATTACGTGTGGTCTGTGCTTTTATATTGTTGTGAAACTTGCTCAAAATCAACACAATAAACAAACTAAATGCTTCTGAAATGGACTGACAAAATGAAAAATGAAGATGTGCTAAATAAATTAAAAGTTAAGAAATCACTGGTCAGAACCATAAAAATGAGACAAACGACATATTTCAGGCATTTATTCCAAGGGAAAAATTACGAGCTACATAGAGTAATCCTACTGGGTCAAATAAATTGCAACAAAGTTGAAGTAGAAAAAAAATCAAATGGATAGATAATATAAAAGCATGGAAAAATTTGAATTTGGAAAAGTTAATAAGATATGTTAGAGATAGAAATAGAAATAGATGGAAGAAGATGGTCTTCCACATTCCTTAAATGGAATATGGAACACACAACAACAACAACTAAACAGGCAGTCAGTCAAGGCTGAACTTTAGAATATGAAATTTGCAACAGTGTTTATCTAAATAAGTTGAAGAGGCACTTGAGTATATTATTATTGATTCTAAGAATTAGGAATAATCTATGCGTATGACTGTGTCTTTTTCTTTTTACAAATAATGTATTCAACTCCTTAAATTCTGTTGCAATTTTCGTAGCACAAAGGCTAGTTTTCGACGATTACAACCTGTATACTCTCATTAATATATTGTGTATGAATTTCGAACGAATTTTTACGAAAAAAATTTCATAAAAAACTTTATATAGAATATATATATAATAAATATAATAAAAATATAATAAAAATTTATATAGAATGTATTTAATCGATTTATTTTCATACATTTTTTAATTCGGACTTTCCATAGAATAACTAATTACAAATTATATTACTCGTAAAACTTTTCAAAGTTTTTATTTTGTTGTTTCTTTGTTGATAAAAATCAATGGGTTAACAAGTTGAAAATGGTTATTGATATACTTTTATCAAACTTTCGTAATTTTTGATGCAATAAAAACAGGAAACACTTATATTTGGGTTAAAATAAGTTATCAGTTCGTACTATATAATGCTACATATATATTCAAAATGTTGGTAAAGTTCTAAACAAGTTTAGAATATAAAATTATGTCAAAATAAAAACTGCAGTCAAGTGTGTGCTCTTATTTGATCTGTTGTTGAATTTATAAAATCTTAAGGATTATCGTGTATACTAGAGCAAACATTTTTAAAGAGTTTGCAAAGGTATTAGTGGCTTTTAACAACGAAAAATTTTGTTTGGTTTTTATTTATTTTGTATACCCGGTATATAATATATATCAGGGTATATAAAGTTTAGTCCCGACTCTGTTACGGTTGAAAATATTAATCGCAGAAAAAAATGTTGGAATATATGTTTATAAAGTGGCCTAATTAGTTCATTTCCGCAAAGTTGTCTGTCCGCCTATAAGCACATGTTTGGGCAAAATAGGCAAAACTGTTTATCTTTGAAACCGTAAGAGATAGAACAATAATTTAGAGACCCAAAATGTTTCTGGTTTTAAAATAAACAACTTTTATGTGCAATTTTTTTCCATAAATTTAGTATATACTGGGTCTTTAAGTTAGTTGTTATTTTCAATTGTTTTTGAAATAATTTGTAAAATCAGTATGAAATTTTAATGAGATTTATCTGTATGCAATTTTATGTAATTTGGAATAGTTTCTATTATTCATTAAAATCCAAAATAATCACACCATAGTCTATGTTAATGGTTTTCTATATATTTCCTAGTATTGTGAACAAGAACACTGTACACTGTTCAAAATTTGTCGAATATTTTGTACAAAATTTGTTAGTGTCATAATATTGGGTAAAGTATATATGCATTTATCCACGAAAACAGCTTTTATGGTTTAAATGTGGAAGTGTTTCCCATTCATAATCTCATTTATTTGAAATTTATTAACGAAAATAATGAATCAAGAAAAGAATCCTTAGAAACGAGAACTTAATTTTTTCAAATGCTTGCCTTTATTCGCTCGGACAGCTAGTTTTCCTGAAAGGACATAGAGCTATTGCTCCCGTAATGACTTTAAAATTTTTCAAAAATTTCTTCAAATGTCCATCGATGCCGAAAATCTGCATCTGTAAAATTTATATATATATTATATATTTATGTATATATATACATATATATATATATATATACAAAATATATATATATATATACAATATATATATATAAATTTTACAGATGCAGATTTTTGATATATATATATATACATGTGTCTGTAATCGTTCTAGTAGTCTCACAATTTTCATCTAATTGGAATGAAATTTGGTATTTGAGGCGTTCTTGGTATTCAAATGATCAATTTCGGAAATGAGTAAAATCTGGCAAGGGGAAAGGGGGGTTTAGAGTAAGGGGAAAACACAAAATTTGACATATCTCTTAATATTCGAAAAATTCGAAAAATTTATAAGAAGTAAGAATTTTACTGTAATTTTGTTTCTAATCATTCTGTTACACTAATATTTACAGAAATATTGCCGATTTAAGATTGAAAATTAAATTCCTTAATATCTCTGTACACATTAGAGTTTGAGCAAAAATGATAAGGTAATGAATCGTAGCAAATATGCTTTTCGAGTCGAGCCACAATATACAGAAAACACACAAAAGACGTGAAAAATTTGTGCCACCTATCCTTCCTGATATTTGACTGATTCATAAATAAAATACTTTTCGTTGACAAAAAATTTATAATTGCAGGTGTGCTAGCGATATGTCCTGAGTATAAATAGTGCTATTTTAACTGTTTTTGCTTAGGTCAATTTTGATCTCATGCTGATTTGATTTTGAAAAATTTTGTATAGTATGTAATGTGCTCAATTCAAAATCTTATATTTCTTTAACATTCGGATATCATGAGCACAATACATGTTTCCCTGAGTTACATTGTGACTACTAACAAAATCATGTCTTGATTATAAGATTTTCAGGAAAAATATACTGTTGGGAGAAATCCTAAATTACTGTCTTGTTATTTAATAATTGTAGAGTAAATTTCAGGATAACTTGGTAACTACATTTTTGGCACTCCAGCAGGGAATAGAACCCCGCCGAAATAATATAGTTAATGTCTTGTTATACAATAATTGTGGAGTAGGTGGTTTCAGAAGAAGTTTTCCAGTGGATACCTTAGCAAAGAAAGGAGTCGGAATGCCATTTATAGGCCCAGAGCCTATTTTAGGAATCCAAAGACTGCATATAAACAAGTGATCAACGAGTGGTCAAATGCTAAACACCGTGATCACTGGGAAAAAGTACCGCGGCAAGAGCTCGGGAAGGTACTGTTTCAGAGGGCAAAAAAGAGGTTATCTCTCGATGCACTGAGGCTGAACAGGATGCAACTGCGGAGGGTTACCGGGTTCATTACCGGGCATTATCCCATGCGGAAGCATCTGCACACAATGGGACTCCATAACGACTCCATTATGTGCAGATTGTGTGGCGAGGAGGAAGAAACATCCAGCCACATAATCTTTGACTGCGAACCTCTGGGTTACAGCAGATACAGGATATTCGGTGCATCTCACCCCGAATATATGAACCTTCGGGAGGACCTGATAAGCTAGCTCCAGGCTATTGCCAACATATGGGTGAAGCGAGTCTGAGGTAACTTTGGTAAAAGGGGGAGCACAATGGACCATAGGGTCGAAGTGTAATAGTTTTTACTCAGATATTAATCAATCAATCAATCAGGTTTCAGAATATCTTGATGCCTAAGTACAAATACATGCTCCTTAATGAGAGCGGTTCCTTTACTTATTATAGTTTCTTAAATTGTTTCGGAACACATATCCCAAAATAAAATAAAAATGTAGGTACAACTACATGTATGAAAATATGATCTGAATTAGCAATGGAATGAATAAACGGTTGAATCGACTATACGTAACAAATTCCGTTTGGGATATTTTAGGTACAAAATGAAATATATATATATATACACTACGCCTTGCATAGCTCCAATGCATTTCTATACACGATGATGAACAAACCGACAACAAATATAAGAAGGAAACCCATAGCCAATTCGATTTTCAATTTGACAGCGAAACACAATAACATCATGAACAGAAATCTAGTAGTTTCATACACGTACGTACAATCGAGTACTATCAATTCCATAAATAGCGATGTTTTCCCCAAAATTTTACAATAAATTTGTAACGATGACATTATGTAAAAAATTAAATAATTTTTATAACCGGTCTATACAATATATATCCGGGTATATTAAGTTTAGTTCCACCGCCAAAGTAGCCGATCGGTCTAAGGCGTTATGTCTACTTAGAACTGGGAGGTTATGGGTTTAAATCCCGACATCGGTAGTTTATCAGTTATTAAGAAGAAAAAACGAGGCGGGTTATTGACTAAACTGTCCGCGTATGGACAAGAACGGTAGTAACCGGCTATACTTGTGAAGATTTTCTGCAGTTTCCTTCACGATCTCCAGATGAATATCGGCATAGTTCCTATCAGAGTCGGCTGCGGCCGCACAACTTACCAATTCCTTTCAAATTCGCCCCAATACCGAGATCAGTTTTTGTATTATAAATACGTATTTCGACTACAAAGTAGTCATCATTAGTATACATTAGCTAGTCGTAATTTACTCTTTGACAATTAGAAATAGATAGAAAATCAAAATCAATAGACAAAAATAAAAATAAATAAAAATTTTAACAAAATAAATTAAAATATAATAAATTTTATTGAAATTACTTTTGTTAAAATTGCTTTCATTCAAATTTACTCTTGTTAACAACACTCTTATTAAATTTAGTCTTATCTTGTCTCGGGATATGTTGTTAGTTGCTAATTTGGTTCATTTTCGCATGTCTGTTTGTCTGTCTGTCGGTTTGCAAACACGATAACTTCAGAACGAAAAGAGAAAACGAGCTAAAATTTGTGTGTGGGTTCTAGAGCTAAAAAGTGAGACCAAATTGACAAAAACGAACCACATATCCTCCAACCAGATTGAAATATATCCATCGTTGAAACCGTAAGAATAGAAGAAAACTTTAAAGACAAAAAAGTGCTTTTGTTTGAAACTTTTTTCATAAACTCAGAATATATCGGGTATTTACGCCATTATTTCAGTTGGTTTTAATTTTTACATATACATAATACGTACTAATGATACCTCATCTTCTAAAATTTACTAAAAATATATACTAAAATAGTGAATTTAAAGTTTTATTTCTCATTAAACAATAGTTTTCATCGATCGGCATCAACAGAAGTTACCATGGTTTGTTCTCATCTACTTTCAAATAAGTGTTTCGAAGAGTAAATAAAAAAACACTTGTTAAAAAAATAAAGTTGTCTTTTGTATTACCAGATGTAGCTTATACGAATAATCACTATTCGATATATCGGTGAATTTTCTCAGAAAGTGTTTAGCTTCAAAATTATTGGTATTTTTATACAGAAGGAAATTTTATTCGCAACATATTTTGAACAAACTATTTCGGTACAAGTACACTGCAAAAATTTGAAATGCCACTTTTGGAGTAAATAGTACGTATATTGAGATGAAGAACGAATGTATAATATAAATAAAATGAAATTTATTTAAAAAAAAATTGAAATTTTATAATCACTTTAAAAAAAATTTATTATCACGCAATTTAAAAATTTTTATTGGATAATTTATATTTTAACAGAAGCCAATCAACAACAAGGACACCAATTTTATTAAAAATTTATTGAACTAAATCGACATGTATTGACAGTATGAAACATTTGTGGTTTAACAGAAAAGTAATATATATATATATATATATATATATATATACATATATATATAAATATATATATAAATATATATATATATATATTATATATATACGTTTATGTGTCTGTGGACTCACTAGCGGTAACAGTTTTCTTCTGATTGATATGAAATTTGGTATTTGAGGCGCTTTTGGTATTTGAAAGGTCAAGTTCGTTAATGGGTAAAATTGGACAAGGGGTAACGGGGGTTTATAGGGAGGGGTAAAACAAAATTTGGCATATCGCCTTTAATATTCGAAAAATCGAAAAATACATAAGATGTAGGTAATTAGATCTGTTATAATTTTGACTCATATCATTTTTTTGTTTGACTAATATTACAGAAATATTGGCAATTTAAGACTGAAAGTTAAAATTCTAAATATCTCTGTACACATTAGTGTTTAAGAAAAAGGATAAGTATAAATGAATTGAAGCAAACTTGAGTTTCTACAACTTTACTCCTTATACAATTTTTGATTGTATATACAATTTTTGATTTGATTCTTTCCCCTTGATCTATGCCATTTCGTAATATAAAAATATATGTAAAAATATATAAAACAATAAATTTGAGTCAGCATTTGAGTCAGAAAATTCGGAATTACTTCATATATACAGTTAGGATTCAATTAAGCGCCGATGTAAGGACCGATCAGCAGTATAATATAATTTTTTTCTTAAAAACCTTAAAATAAAAAATATATAACTTTATCACATACAGTTAGAAGGATAAATAAAGTTTTTATAACATGGATACCGACAGAATTCATTACAATGAATTTGAATTATACCTTATAAAGTATTTCATGTTAGAACACAACTTACTATGATCATATTATAACTAGAAGTATGGTATGTAAAACAAACTTAAGTATACAATAATATCATAATGAATTCTTGAAACATCAAATGCAACAATGAATATAACAATACAAGTATAGTACTATTATTGTATAGATATACACATACCTAGAGAGATATAAGGTGTCTTAATTTATGTGTTGCAAAGTGTACTTATTGAAGAATACGACGACGATAAAGATACCTTAGATAGAAAGTATGTACAACAAGTTAGGCCATTAAAACATGAAATAGTATATATAGGGTTGCCACCTCAAAATTACAAAAAGCCGGGAGTTCAACATATACGAGTATTATGTCGATCTTGTCTGGAGATCGGGATGTCCATAT
The DNA here is from genome assembly GCA_963920215.1 of Nineta flava. NCBI lineage: Eukaryota > Metazoa > Arthropoda > Insecta > Neuroptera > Chrysopidae > Nineta > Nineta flava. The sequence goes on from OY986042.1 coordinate 34,906,127, forward strand.
ATTATTTACTAGTTACTTCACTTTAACTGGACAGTGAAGGATTTACCGGGTAGGCAAGGTAGGCAGCTGCCTAAAAGGACAAATTTTGATCGTTTACACTAAATACACCGCTACCTGCGTGAACAAAAATATAACTTTTCATTTAAAAGCGTATAAGCCTGATACATTCTCGAATCATTAAAAATTACATTTATTTGTTTATAATATTCTTAAATTAATACATAACAAAAGTTGGTAGTTAAGGTGCCTTTCGCATTAGTTGGGCAAGGGGTAAAGGAGGTTTAGAGGTAAGGAGAAACACAAAATTTAGGTATATCTCTCTCTCTTAATATTGGAAGAATCAAAAAATTAGAAACAAAATTATAGAAAATTAATTTTACTATAATTGTATTACTACTATATGGTATTATTATATCAGTTTTTCTGGTACTATAATATTTACAAAAATGTATATTTTGTATCAGTCTTGATTGGGGCCACCATCTATGTGCTCCATATTATTATGTCGAATGGTTTTAGAGACAATTTCCTGAGACAGCCGAACCATTTTCTGTTTGCATAAATGTATATCATTTTCAAAAATTATATTTTAACAGAAATGAATTCCTTTTGGAAAAATTAATTGAACTCAACATATTTGCTTCATAAACTTACACTGACTCACATGATGATTTTCGGAATTATATTCTGTAAAATATTTCAAGTCAACCAGAACTACATATAGTACCTAACTTCATTCACACTGTAGAATATCATCTCGTTTGTACTATAATAGTACTTCTATTCATGTAACATACAAAATATATAATATAATGACTGTCTAGGTACGTTTGACAACTGGTAATACACCAATGTTATGCATTATTTTTTATAATCCTAGAGTTCCAATGCGTTTTTTTAAATATATTTCTGCATGGGCTACAAATATAACGTAGAGCTGAATTACTCTGTTTTGACTATTATATGCGCGTTAGGGGAACTTATTTAAAAGTAGAAGGGCAACTCCTTTAAACCATATTTTAATCATATATTTAATACTTAGTATTAAATATATGTTTCCTCCCCGTCATTTTGAAAATAGACTGATCCACTCAAACTGTGACGATATTCGAGGCTTCTTTACAAATTAATATACTTCTATGAGATTTACTTCAAGGCAGTAAGTGGCTAAAACAGACCAGACTTTTCTCTGACATTATAGTTGATGCATCAATTATTTGGTTTTTGAGGAATGTGTTACAAAATTATGTTTCCTCCTATTGAGTTGATTAAATTAAGGGCATTCAAATTTTGTCTTTGTGACTTCTTGACTAAGAGATCTAAAATAATTCGTTCCAGCTCAAAAACGTTATAATATTACAGAAAGAAGAAAGTATAAAAGACTATGAACATCAGTTCAGTGTTTAGAAGTGCAGATACACTAGTAAAGTAAGTAAGAGTGTTAAATTCCAGCCAACCAAAATGGTCTTGTATTCAGGAAACTTGATGTAAAAGTGATTCCACCAAAGTTCTCTTCTTCCAGTCGTTTTACGATAAAGCTTGGATAGCTTTAACTCTCATGATGAACTATGAAAATTTTGCGACTTTCCTTCTCTGAAAGTTGTCGTAGCCAAATGTAAAGTTACTTTTTTAAACGAAAATCTGTAATATCGTGGAGCGTTTTTTGTTGAAATTAAACCATAGCACTGTTATCAAATAAATACAGCAAGAGAGCACCCAAAGCTTTTTTAATTCGCTTTTTTTGATTGCTTTTTGTGTTTCCTTGGGTTTCTTTGGAACTTGTTGATTGCAACAAATCATGCAACCTTCTTTTTCTACTTCTATCTAACCGATTTCCGATGAAATCTTGCACACGTATTATACATATTACTCTTGACATTACAATAACAAGCACCGAGATCGCATTATGATAGAATTCGAAAATATGACATGAAACTGTATTTACAATAATATTATGGATGAGTCTGTGACTTTCATCAGACTCGAATAATATCGTGGGGAGCAAAACAAACGATACAAGTATAAATAATTGAAAAACGAAGATGACCAATTTAAATTCATCCCCATCCCTAGATGTGTATGATTTTTCATATCAAGCATTTGATGTCAAAAAATCTTATCAATGTTCAGACATATTACTTAAATGTCGAAGTAAGTAAACGCTAGTCGCTTCCGTTGGTATAATATAACCGAAAGGCAACCATACTAACAATGGAAATAAATAGACGCTAGTTTACAAAACCCAATTTGAAAATTTAAATTCAGTCCAGATTAAAGTCGTTATTGGTGTAATGAGTCTGTTGTGATGTCAAAAAAAAATGAAAATAACAACTGGGTTAATTGCTTAAATACCCGGTACATCCTGAACTTATGTAAAAACAGTTTATTACAAATATTATTTATTTTAATAAATAAATCTTTTTTGTCTTTACATATTTGTTCTATATGTTAGGGTTTCAAAGATGGACAGTTTTAAATAAATTTCGATTTTTTGCCCCAATTTAAGTAACATCTCCTCAGGAATAATAACAATTAGCTAATTCATACTGATGATGACTGCTTTGTAGTCGAAATATGTATTTAGAAAATACAAAAATTTGCATCTAGGAAATTGGGGCAAAAAATCGAAATTTATTTCGAAAAATCCTAGAGTTCTCTTTAATATTATTTATATGGACAGTTTTGTCTATTTTGCCCGTTTTTCCGAAACATGGTCCGATTTTGCCTATTTGAAATGAGAAGAAACACATTATATTTGAAATTGTTATCTCTTTTTGTTTTTGAGTTATCATGTTCACAGACAGACGGAGATGACGGAATTAAGCCATTTTATGAACACCTATGCCAAACATTTATGCCTGAGATGAATATTTTGAAGGATTGCAAAGTCGGGCTTAAACTTAAATATACCGTGTATAAATATACGTTTGAAATGAGGAATGTTCTTAATATAAAAACTCAATTTGAGTACAGTTCTATAACACTAATACAAATACAATAACGCCCGTGTATTTCTAGAATCATGATGGTAATATATATATATATACATATACGTATATATATATATATATATATATATATATATATATATATATATATATATATATATATATCTATATATATATATATATATATATATAAAGCTTTTATATAAAGTGCATACAGCTGTTCTACTCACATCATATTCATTGGATAAGATCGAGCTAAAGAAGTATGGAAGAAAATATAGAATCCGTGTGTGTATGTGTGTGTGTGTAATTCCTGTATCAGATGGTATCACCAAGTCTTTATAGTCTTAAAATCATTTCTTGATATACTTTAATAATATTGTTCGAGGGTACTCCTATCTACTGCTGGTGTAGTTTATATTGGCTATATTAGATAAACAATCAACTGTAAAATCTTATACAAAAGAAAATTGTTGGCTTGATAAAGTTATAACTATAAAGCAAAAATTTTACATCAATTGTATGTTAGAAAATAATGTAATATTATATAAATAGATCTTGTGGAAAATTATATTATAATCTTGATATTAGAGCTTTGTTGTATACTCAATTACATATTACAATGTGGCGCGTCAAATACACTTCTGAGTACTACAGAGAGATTGAGTAAATTGTAAATAAATGGAAATGAAAATACAAATAAATTTTGACTAGATTGAAAATAGAAATGCGAATATAACCTAACAATATTAAATTGGAGTTAAGAGGATTTAGGATCAAATCACAATGTTAATTGAGAAATAAATCTATATTTTACGCAACGTTTCGTGATAAATTAGCACCTCTTCAGGCGATCTATGACAAAAGTTTACAAATTAATGTCAAGAAAATCACATTACAACTAATACTCAATAGTAAATATCAAATACAATATACAATATTCATTCTCAACACCGTCTTTATCATACTCTTGTCATAGTACATAATTTGTTCAGTTTCGATAATAAAATCTTGATGTTTTAATTAGTAAATACAAATATTCAGTTTTAGCTATACTTTTTAAAGAATCATGAAAAAACAGATGTCATCCAGAGCATCATGTCACAATTTTAGTATTGCAAAGTTTGTGAGTGTGAAATTAATAATTTTGTTATAGATTGCCTGATGAAGTGCTGATTTATCACGAAACGTTACATAAAATATAGATTTTTTTATTTTAACCGATTTTACCCATTAACGAACTTGGCCTTACTTTTTTGCTCTAGAGCACACAAAAAAATTTTCAGCTCGTTATCTCTTTTCGTTCTTGAGTTATGTTCACAGACAGACGGACATGTGGAAATGGCCGAATTTTATAAATAACTTTGTGAAGCATTTTTGTCAAGGGTTAATATTTTCAAGCGTTACAAAGTCGGGACTCAACTTAATAGACCTTGTTATTTACATATACTGAGTATAAAAACACGAGTCGGCGCAGAGGTCGCCTGCCAAAAATACTTAACTAGCCTATGGGAGCACAGCTAGCGCTCAGAGAAAAATAATTTCTAGAAAAAAATTATGAATTTTCAATGAAGCATGATTGTTAAAACTTTAATTAAAGCAAAGCAACCCACAATACAATAATGTATTAATTGTGTGTGAGTGTAAGAATTGAAGAATATTAAAAAAAATAAATAAATTGCTTTTAACAATTGATCGTTCTAGAATTTTTAATCTTGATTATTATGGTACAATGGACAGTTAAGGTGACGTTCCTTATACAAAATTTTACGGTTTCATTAAATTCGACTATTGACCCATCATGAAGCTTCAGACTTTTCCGGCAGCCGTAACGTCTACTTGAATCAGAAATTTGATCAAAATCATGTGACTCAAAATAATTATTAAATTTTTCGATACATAGGAACTCGGAATAAGCTCCTTTACCTGTTCAACATAAAAAGATGAAAATTTTTTAGAGTTATCTTTAAGAATTTACACTTATAAACAATAATGTGCTGTACCGATGTTCAATGGCCAGAATTCTCGCCAGCACTATTACCTTTAAAAGCTGTGGTTTGAGAGAAGATGTTGACTTTCTTTGCCGTATATGTTAAATGTATGTATGTATATTAATGAACACTGGTATGAAAATATAAATGTAAGAAAATTGCAGACAATACAAAATCTAAACTCTTATCTAAAGACGTTATACAAACTATACTGGTTTGGCTTAAGACAATAGAGATATGTACAAGAGAATAGGTTGTTGGTACATATAGGGAATTGAACTGAATAAACTATTAAGAAAAAAATATTACACAGACTACGATTTAAAATATTTTCTAACCTTCAGTAGACTGGAAAATTAGTTCATTGCTTTAAATGGTTTAAGAACGTTGAGCCACTTCACCAAACATAATGAAAATTATTTCAAACTTGCGAAATATTGTGGATATTAACATTTAAAAACATGTTCATAACGTTAAAAAGTTTATTGGGTAAAAAAATCCATATAACCGCATTATTAAATTATATATGATTTTATGCGAAATTTTAGTAATATCAGTCAAAAATGATAGCACCGCAATGCAGTTTGTGAGTAAAAGCAAAATTTCTAAAATATGCACGTCGATTTTCACATTGATAAGGTGGTATATTTTTTAAAATAAATCATCTTATATAAAACATTCGATTCCATGGTAACGTATGTAATTATATCCAATTAATTAATTTAATTTATCTACCCCGCTAATCCCATCATATACACAGCCCTTTGTGCAACTCACTCACTGACTCACTGACGTATAAAGAATCTAACCCACTTATAGACATGCCAGATGGATGCGGTTTGCATTCGACGCAGAAAAGCTTCAAACTTATACAAATAATCGGAAAACTTTAATTTTCCCAACGCAACCTCCCCAAAAATAGGAAAAACTACCCAAATATACATTCATTACTTCTATACATGCTAGAATGGTGCGATTTTTTGCATTATGTCAAGAACCCGGAACCAAGGCTTTATGAGAGAAGACCAAATCCTATAATATATACAGCCCTTTGTTTAACTGACTTACTCACGTATATAAATTCTAACCCACTTCTAGACATCCTAGAAGATTTTTGCATTCAACGTGAAATAAATTCAAACTTAGAGAAAACTTTACAACGCAGCGCCCCCCAAATGAGTAAAACTTCCAAAAATACATGCTAGAAGGGTGCGTTTTTTGTATTCTTTCTTAGATGTGAAGTCAAGGCAGAAAGCCGCCCTGAAGGTCAAGAGTGCGGAGTCCCCTTGCGAGCAGAGTGAGTTACATGATGTAACTGAATATAATTCTTTCTCAAATCGACAAATCTTTAGGGATAGACTAGTTATTTATGAACATGATTGTACGGATCCAACGTCCTTAAGTTTAATATAATATAAATTTAATAATTGTGTCGAAGTTCAGTCAAAATATTCGTAATAAGCATGTTACAATAGAAATATATTTTTTAACATGTATGTAAAATATTTTTACTTATATTTTACTAAACACAAAGCTGAAATCTTTATCTCTATATTGAGATAAAAATGTTCAATTATTGTTGATTTTGTTTCTAGGTCTAATTTGAGAGCCTCTGTAGACACACATATCGGCAAGAGAATTGTCGTCAGAATTTGTTGTTTGTCTCTAAACTTTTCGTTAATAACAAATGTTATCTTTATCTCCCAGATTGAAAACCATATCAGGAGTAATTTTTCGGTCAAGCATCATTATTTTTTTGATAATGGTTGTTGTCCGTACAACCCATGTATCGACTTGAAAAAGTTTAGGATAATGTCAATTATAAAACTTAAAATAACCATAATTTCCTTGATCTGTGTCATTAGGGTTGGTTTTTCGTAACTACATGGATGAATGTGGAATGAATTGATGTACAAATGGCGTAAAAAATTGAGTTATTTCAAAATTTTATAATTGATTTGTGCCTTATTTATTCGGATTTTAAACAACTATTTTTCGCAGCATTTCATTCGAAATCGAATAAATAAGACACGAATCAATTATGAAGTTTTGAAATGATAGCTTGACTTTTGACGTCGTTTGTACAGTAACGTAGAATATATATTGTGCTCCTGCGTCTGATGCCTGTCGAATAATAGTGTCAGCTTAATTCAGACCTATTTTCTTTAGGAAGTACAGTCTCTGGATTCGATAGTTTTTACTCTTGATTAAAAAGAGTAAACTCTTACTCTCAAAAAAAAAAAACAATTATTTTATCTCCAGATCACCTATAAGAAGTTGATGCTGGTAGTATAATTAGTTTTATAACGTGTACTAAAGAAACTTAATAACTTGTTCAAAGTTTTTCAGATTTTGGATTCCATCAAAACAACAAATTTTATTAATGTAAGCAGAATTTTTCAGAGAAGAAAATTTCCATCAGGGTATAAAATTCCATAAAGTGAAATAAAAATCAGTAGTCAAATAGTGTTTTGTCTCTTGGTGATACACAAAAACATTACATAGTATAATTCCTAGTGTGTTGTGTATGTACATTTTTATGTGAATTTCACAACAACTATTATTGTAGAATAAATATAATTTTCGTCGAGGTACATTTTCCGGCCAACGTCATCTTACATACTATACACACATAAGTTGAGTAACCCTCCTTTTTACAAGAGCACACATCCATACATAACAACATACACTCAGTTTTATCACGTTTATTCATGTCCGTATCCTCTCTATATTATTTTTGTTAGTATTTGGGTACTTAATTGAGAGACGACTGACATATAATGTTTACACACACCCACTCATACAACTGGTGAGGATTCTGTTTCTCCCCTGCCTGCCTAAGTTTGATATAAACTCAGTTTTCCTTTTTCTTTTCTGTTTTATTGCAGTATGTTTAAACATGCAAAGAAGTGCTAGGCATACATTTTTAACTTATAAACGATTGAATTATTTATTTTTATTTGTTCTACGACCCTTTTTCGTACAAAATTATATCTTGTGGGTATGTGTGTTCTGTTGAATAATGTGTGAATAATTTTCACTATAATTGAGATAAAAATTATTGTTTATTGCTGAAAAATATTCGCGAATATTCGTAGATAAGAAATGTTCTTACGAACATGGAACTGGCTACAGAAAGAATAAAATTGCATTAATTTAGAACATAAACCAATAAAAGTACACAAAATCATTTGATTTGAAGGGTGTTATAAATGCGATTGTCGTATTTATCATTCCAACCGGGAATACAATATTTTAGCGATTTTTTCTAGGACCATCAGAAAAAATCAAATTTTTAGTGATCAGTTTGAATGACAATTTGTTCATAAGTAAAATAACACTCTAAAAAACTATCCGGACGGTTTGTCGAATAGTTTGAGAGATACGTCTGTAGGTATTTTCTTTTATGTATAACCCGTTCGATACGATTTCAAACAATATCTTAACAATTGCTCATAGAATCGTCAAGCTGGTATGATTTTCGTGTTTTTAGAGTTCAATTTACCTTTTATAGTGAATTTGATTCAAATCTGGTACAAAAATTGTTCTTCGGTCTTTTGGGATTTTTTCAAGGTACACCCTTAGAAAATTTGAAAAAATCTCAACAAATTTTTAGATCTATTGAAAGGAATTTAATTTATTTCTCCTAAATTCAGTAAAATTCAGACTCACAAAATATTAAAATTCAGTTGGTTTGATGATTTGTCGAATAGTTTTTGAGAAACGTCTTTATACTCTATAATGAATATCTTCTTTTAAACGATTTCAAACTCGCGATATATTCTTCTATGAATATTCATTCTTTTAGATGTCTCAGTTGCATACTATCAACTTATTAATATATTTTTAGGAAATCCGCTGTTTGTGTTCTTTAAATTAATTTGTTCAACTTATAAGATATTATAATGTTAAATTCAATTATGTAATACAAAAGTGTTAACAAAAAAATTTCGAATAGTGAATCGCGCTCATTATCAGAAGGTAAAATATAAAAAGCCTTAAAATCTGTAATCAACAACGACTGTGACTTTTTTAAAATTTTATAGCTGATTTTTGTTTCATTCATTCGGTTATCGAAAAAATTTTAATGTTCGAAATTTAGTCCCGAAAACCGAATAAATGAGCCAACAAATGAACAAATGAACTATAAAATATTTAAAAATAACATCAACTTTTGTGGTCCATAGTACATAATTATAATAAGAGACTAAGATTTGTTTGAAAATTACTTTTTTTAGTTAAGCCACTTTCTTTCAAACAAGTTATTGTAAACTTTTAATAAGAAAGAAAAAAATATTTGTACACGAATATGAATGCAGAAATAGGAAAAAATAATATAATAATACCTTTTTGCAAACAATATCAAAGTTTATTTTTGTGTGTGTTTTTTCTTCAACATATAAAAGAAAATGATACACTGAAGAATGTGGATCGTTAAATGTAATTCAAGTGTTTTTAATGTATCCTCAGACAGGAATTATAAATACAGTAGTAATAAACTTAAAGTGTCTGTATTGTATTGTATAATTTCAATGGTGGTAAACTTTTGTGTCTATAAGATCTACTGTTTATCTTAAAAATGTATAACGATCGACTTGTACTATTTCTTCTTACTTTCGCGGTTTTTTTTGAGTCAGAAAAATTTATTATGGAAGAGAGATATAAGATTTTCATTAATTTACCTTATATATCCACCTACGTAAAAAACAAAATAATAATTTAAGGGATCAAAATTAATTCAAATTAGCTACAGATTTATAATTCATTTTCTGATATATTTGAATTCATTAACAATGTATAGCTCTATATGTCAGCCAACTACCTGGTGTAGTCCATTATTTTGTTTTTTGTTTGTATATACACTAGGGCTCGCAATACGAATCCCTTTGGCCAAAAAACAGTATTTTCAAATTTATAGAAAATCACATCGAACCGTGTTAACTGTAAGAGGACCATTTACCATTTACGGACTGATAATGCGTTAGCAATACATTTTCATTCATTTTTTATAAATTGTTAACCACAATTTTATAAACTATTTCTAGTTAAAAAAAAAATCATCAAATCGTATAAATCATTTCTAGTTAAAAAAAATAGAGTATGTCAATTGAGTATGTCAAAATGTCAACTTTAATTGCGTGAATATGTCTCTTACCAATCAATAAAAAAACTTGATTATACAAAAAAAAAGGCAATGAGCCGAATAACACTTTTTAAGTTCATCAAATTCATTAAAACTGAAAATAATAAATATCCCAGCTCCCATTAACCCAGTTGTTAATCGTTTTGGGACGGCTGTATAGAATAAGTATATTTTATCATCAGTATTTTACATAAATTGTAGTACAATACATCTTAAAACTATAGTTCCTAGCCTATGCTTTACCTATAATATATCATCAAATTAAATTATATACATCGAGATTATAAAATCATTTTAATATCGTTTAGAAATGGGAAAAACTTAATACAAAATCCATTGACTTAAAACCTGACCTAAATAGAATGGATAAGCCATCCCTACAAACTAAACTTTAATAGAAAAAAAAAGAAGAAAATTAAGAAAACAACATTATTAGTTGTAATCGAGATCATGTGGCATGCGGAATCTTTTCCCGAAGAACAACATATTCGGGTTAAATTGACCTAGTATGTTGATTTCCGGGAGAGGATTTTCGCGGGATGATTGGAAAAAATATTTGAAGGTAGTTTGGATAAATTTACGGACAGTAGGATGCCAAGTTTCTGTATGGAGAGTTTCACACGGAAATCTTAGGGGTTTTTTCGAGATCGCCCGAAAACAACTATTTTGAAATTTTTGCATTTTCGTAAGGTGCGAAACAGCAACGTTTCGCACCTTTCACAATGGATACATGAATTGTAAAGTCGATGTTTCAAACGTTCGTCCAGCTGACTCTGGGTATGGAGTAACGGGTACAGCCCTGCAAAAGATGCGTTTCCAAGGGCAAGACGCCTTTTGGCGTCAGAATCCTAGTTTGCGATCCATAATATATATGTTTTTTCTTACTTAAATACTATAATTTTGTACAATCTATAGGCCATAGAAGTTGTGTTCTTGCTTCAAAAATGTATAATCATTCTGTGCCTTATTCATATGGTTATTGGAAAAACGTTTCAAATAAAAGTTGTTAGTATATTTATAATGAACAACTGGTATTCAAAACAATTTTCCAAAAATCTGGGCTAAATAAGGCACTGGGCTAAATGGCTGTAAAACTTAAGACTGGGCTAAAAGCCACGACTTCTGTGACCCATAGTACATCAAATAAAATCAGTGTGTGTAACTACATAAAAAAATCATAGATTTTTGGAAAGCTATTTGATCTGAAACTGATTTATCCAGAAAATTTGTAAGCATAAATCATATATTTGTAGTAATAATTAATGATAAACAAATTCTAAACACAAAGGTGTGTTTATCAACTGTTTGTCGACTAATTTGTAGAAATGACACAAAAAAAACCGTTTCAAATGAATTTCATAAAATATTTTTTATGAGCATAAATTCATTTATTATACGTCGAGTGTGTGCTTATCGAGTTGTTAAAATTTAATTGCCGCGTTAAAACAACTATTAAATCATTTATTTATGAAATTCATTTAAAAAAAATTGTATTTTTTAATTAAGACTGGAACATTTTAGGTGTGAATAATAATTAAAGTAAATATGCAAATATTATATTTAGTTAAGAATCATTTATTTATTTTTAAACTACGATTAAGAAATAAAACATTACATACATAGACCCAGAAATAAACTAAAGAAACTTTCGAAACTAACAGTATTTTTTTTTAAATTATCGTTTCTTTCGAACGCAATCATTCTAATTTTGTATAGCAATAAAGCAAATATTTGAAGTTTTCATAAAATCGTTTTATTTGACTAGTTTCCGAACACAGTTCCTTCTTCAGAAATGAACGATTTTTACATACTGTAGCAACAAGGTAAACATTTTCAGGTATTTAACATAATATTTTGTGAATGAGATCTAATAATGTTGGAAAAACCTAAAACTATATAAAAATATTTCTGAATTGACAAATTATACAAATTTTTAACACATAGGTATACAAAATATGACATTTTATGAATGAAAAGCAATTAAAATGTGGACGAACCTTAAAACTATAAAAATATTTTTGAATTTACAAACTGTACAATTTTTTTTAACATACAGGTGTACATTTTTAGATAATAAATAAGATCTTCTGAATTACATTGTGAAATGGTTAATTAAATTTATCTTAGATTGTACATACACAATTATCTGATTACGTTTTGCCGATAATTAGGTAATAATTTACACAAAGAGGTTCAATAACGGGGTGGTTTTAAAATCCAATTGGTCATTTAGTATAGAATCCGAAACTAGTATGTGTTCCGAAACTAGTGAAATTAAATGATTTTACGAAAATTTCAAATATTTCTGATAAATCCAATAAATATCATGAAATTGTATAGATTTTTCTATCTAAACTCAGCACTAACTAACAGGACCAACCAAAGTGGTCGAGCTGTGAAAGGTGATCTGCTCAGAATGGGAGGTAGCTGGTACGAAAATGAATTTAAAAAGTTAATAAATGGGGCGGTTAATTAAACTGTCGGCGTATGGACAAGAACAAAAGTTTTAGAAAGTATGTTCGTGAAGGTTTTCTGCAGTTTCCCTTCACTAACTCCAGATGAATATCGGCATAGTTCCTATCATAGTTGGTTGTAGTCGCAAAATTTAATAATTCCTAGACTACATATAAATTCCTTGTTCTTTTGGGTCGATTAAAAGACCTAGAAAGGCCTACTGTCCAGGCTATCCCCATCGCTACTATTACTAATACTACTACTATCACTAACAATATCCATTCATTGTCGCTATGCTTACAAAAAATAAAAGTGAAATATGTAAATAGTTAAAAAAAGAGTAATAGTAGAATCTTTGTGGATTAGCTGGTACAGAACTGGCCCGAATCACCAAAGGTAGTGGAGTCTATTTGTCTGAGTATCTAACAATCAATAATGAGTTCGTTGGTAGTTGCCAGGTAACTACCAGGGAAACATGTACTGTACTCAACGGTATTCAAATATTGATGAAATCTATGATTTTTAATCGAGTAATTACATCACAATATCCGCAATCTTGCCAAAGTATGTAATCTTAGTTATTGAAATGTATGTTTGATATGTTTGATTTCCTAGATCTAGAATTGAAGATGTCTAATGCTGGCTGGACACACTCGACGAGGCAACACGAGATATAGCCAGCGCAAGAGTGAACTCACAACGTTCGGTCTACATTGTGTCGACTCGCCTTGCCTCACCATCGCACCATTAAAAGCCGCTTTTTTTACAACGAGTCAAAGAAAGCGAGTGGTTAAAACATTTGACACGAGCACGAAGGACACTGTCGTCTACAATCGATTCAACGTTCAACAGCCATTTTTACATATTCAACATAAACCGCTTTAATTGTACCTTTTAATCTTAATAGTATAACACGAAAATAAATAAAAACTGTAAACATTTATGAATATTTTTTTTATTCTTGTAGTGTCCATTATTATTCATTTGAATAATAAAGGACACTACAAGAATTACTACTCAGTAATTTTTCATTTAATTATTCATTAGTCATTTTTCAGGTATACAAACGTAGTTTCATTAACTAATTGACGAGAGCTGTATTGCCGGCCGAACACTCGGCGAGAGTGTACACAGCTCTACTTGTGGCTCCTCGTCTTACGAATATCTCGCCGAGACAAGTGATCTAGCTGACTGTGTACTTACTACTGGCATAATAAAGCTTAAAATAAGTTGAGAAAAAAACCAAACTTAAATTATTAAAAAATAATTAATATTTAATTTTATATTCTTTTGCAGTGAAGATTTGCATAGATTTAGCTGATTTCATTCTGATCTTGTAGCCTGTATTCGTGTACCAGCTTGAGTTAATATAACAAAATACGTTATGGTTGCTGTTACTATCTGGAAAAATAATCGAGCAAAGATATTATCGTTTTAATAATAAATTTGTAATTCGTAAATCCAACTTGCTTACAGTTTGAATGAATCTTCTATTGTATATTACATAAATTTGCTCTTTAATTACTGTTTCAAGATAATGTTCCAGTTCTAAGCATAATATTTTTACCTAAAATATGATTATGAAACACTGTAAATAAAGTCTTAAAGCCAAAATTTACCTTAAATATAAACTTTTTTTCAGTTGGGTTTAAAATTCAAATTATATTCGATGAAAATTCTTTTTTTTTAACTGAGTATTTTCTATTTCGATGTGGTTTTTCGTGGATGAAACTGCTCTTTGCATTTGTAAGATATGTCCAAAACTTATCTCTAAACGATGCGAGATAGAGATAATGCTTTTATATAAAAAACATAATTTTGAAATACTTTTGAATAATGGGGGGAGGGGGTCATGTCCTTCATTTTACTTTTAATTAAACGTACTTAAAAAAAATTATAATTTGCCTTTCATTACAGACATGTTTTAAATTTCGCTGATAGTATTTTAATATTGGAATTCAAAACTTACAGTATCAAATATTCCATTCAATTTTCCAATAATACTCCATCGTGATGTATAAATTAAAAATTTCCATTGTTCGGCCTATATCAAAACAAAACACTATTTAGAAAAGAATATCTTGTATAATTTATAAATATATTTCCCAAAATATACGTACTTCGAAGATCATTCTCTCATATCCAATCACATAGCAAATAACAATTGAAAAATTTACAAAAACTAGGTAGAGATATCGAAATAATAGAATTAAATTTATAGGTTTACCATAATATATATAATACATGTATCCATAAGAGAAATGAATGAAGGCTATACTATTTGTAAGACATGTAACTGTATTTAAAAAATTTATTAATCCAAAACATTTCGCTATGGCCGTATATAGGAAACATAATTTTTTGTAAATTTTTCCATACTGAATTAACGTTCGACGTAAATTTGGTTTTTTGTTTCTATACTTGAAATATACATATGGTGAATTTTGCAAGGTGTTAATATTAAATAGTTTTTCATATCTAGAAGAACATTAAATCAAATTACATAATTTATCAACTGGATATTTTCGAGGATACTGTTTAACATTGAACGTGGATATGTAGTGCAATTATGAATCTTCGAAACTACGAAACACAGGTACTGACAAAGATATAGTGATAATATTTAATACGAATGTGCAAGTCATTTTGGGTTATATTTAGAAAATACGTGAACATTAAACATTATTTTCTAAATTACTCTTATGAAATATATTTTTCTCGTTTGCAAACAACTCATATAGGTTCGTATGTCGGGATTACATATTTTTTATTACACCAAAACAGTTTGATTGAAACAAATCGTATGTTTTTTTTTCTTGTTCCAGAAAACTTTTCACATTTAGATTTTTCTCTATTTTGACAATTTGTTATCTACAAAAATAGATCTGTTTTGACTTAATATAACTATGGAATAATTTAAAATAAAAACAACCTCAAATTGACCAATTCAGCTACAACACAATTTGAATTGAGGGCAAAACGTAACTTTGAGAGCACAACATCAGAAATAAAGTAATTATGGGAACTGTCAGCTAAATAAAGAAATATATTAGCAAAATTTTGGAAATAAATTATTTCTAAAATTTATATATTTGCCACAATTTCTGAGAAAGAAAAAGAAAAAAATTTCAGAGAAAGAAATAAAAAGTAGCATTGCACCATATGCAGTACAGCTAGTATGATAAATAGCTATATAAATATAAATATATTAAAACCGCCAAAAAAGTCAGACAAAATACTATGCTTACGAAAGTTATGCACACCAAAATGACCAAATGGAAAACCGAACTGTTAAAAAAACGAACTGAGATATGTAGTCGAAATCTTCGAATATTTCGATTAACTCTGTGAATACACGTAGCCCTGCAAATTATAATTTATGTATTTACTATTCGTTCCCATTTTTCAGTTTTCTGTTTTTACACCTGGTAAATATAAATTAGTTAATTATGTTTAGTCCCGACATAATAACGGTTGAAAATATTGATCGCATAATAAAATTTTTGGTATATATGTTCATAAAATGACCTAATTAGTCCATTTATAAATAACCGCCTGTGTGTCCGTAGACTCGGTAACTGAAAAACGAAAAGAGATAACAAGCTGAAATTTTGTTCTTGAGCTAAAAAGTCAATTCAAGTTCGTGAATGGTCAAAATTGGAGACTTCTTCCCCCGCAAGGGGAGAAAACATCCATTTTGACACCCTTTTGTTATAATTTCAGCTCAAAAATTAATATCAACAGTTTACGAATTGAAAATGTACGCAGTATATACCAGGTGTTTAAATAATCAGCTCAGTTAGTTGTTATTTTCACAATTAAAAAAAAAAAATTACTTTAGTTGGTTTCGAATAAAAGTTGTTAGTATGCACAATTTATTCGAAGCATTTTTGGAAAACCGAATGAATAAGACACAAATTATTCATGCAATTATGAAAAAGAGTGCTCCTTTTGTGTCCATGCGTACCAAATGATCCCCAAGCAACATATTTATTTTTTGCATAAACTTACAACTCGTGGTCAAGTCGAAAGTCGTCTTCAGCAATTGTTGAATTCAAGACATTTTTTATATATAAATTAATAACATGGAATCGTACTCGTAATGTGTACAAATAACATGTATACATCATTGCAATACTTTGTCGACCAAATAATAAATATATTAAAAATACTTCAGGCAAATTAAAATTTTTGACATGTGACATTTTTATATAAATATAAACAGAAAGATTATTCAATGCCTGGATAAAAATTATAAAATAATAGACTTTTAAATCACCATATATATTATTATAATTAATAGAAATATGAAAATCTTTTTCAATTTGTTGATCCACTTGATTTAAATCAATTAAAAATAATTGTATAGTATTTCTATGCATATAAATTAAAAATATAATTACACAAACTGTTAATGAACTACTAATTGTTGTATAAATATGTGCAAAAAATGGTAAGGTGATTTGAAAATAACCGCTTATATGTTCAATTAATGTTAGTAGTAACATTGTTAGAAATAACATTATTCGTGCGATTGTAAAAATCAATTGATAAGATTCTCGAGTTGATTTTAACCAAAATATTGTTATAAATATAATATCATTTAATCCATGTATTGGTTTTAAAATATTCAATTTGTTATTAACATTCATGATACTGCTTATTGAATTTATTTGGACTGTTCTAGCAAACTGTTGTTTTTCTTATAAAAATATATAAACAGCGTTGAAGCAACAAGCAGCGATTAAGTAATTTATTTGATTAATATATCGGAAAGAAATAAAAGTTATTGGAGTAATTTATACGAATCAATTACGTATTAACTTGTAATAGTGGTAATCTATTATTGTTACTTATGGTAATTTAATTGGGAAAATAATAAATTGTCAAGAGTTGTTCAAAGTTATATTATAAAGGATAAAGTAGGCTTTTCATAGACATAGATCAAAAGAAAATAAATTAATGAAAAAAAAAAATTTTTTAAAACAAGCTTTTATTTCAATGCTCTAAACAGAAGAAAATAAACTGTCTTTAAATTGAAAAAAACCCATTAATTTATTACAAAATCTATACGATATTAAAGCTTGTCGCGAGATTTTCTTGTGTAGATGAATTTACCCTTGTTTTTTTTTATACACAAGTTAATCTCGCGACGAGCTTTTATATCATAAAAATTTCTTCATATGTTCATCAAACTAGGTAAGTTCGTAGATGTCGGAAGGAACGAAGTTTGATATGTGACGTACATTCTGATAGGCCCGGCCTAAATTCTTGAATTTGTCTCTGAATATTAGTAAAGTGCAAAAATCATATGTAAATTGTAGTAAATAAATTTTATTACAATTTATTATCCGACCATATTTTTGTACCTTTAATATTTACAGAAATATGTGCTAATTGAATATTGGTGTTTGTTCCTTAAGACTATGGCATCTGGTGGCAGTAATTTGAATCAGAGTAGTTGGGTTCAACTGTGATAGCTACATATGCGTTACTAGTGTTACGCTAAAAACATTATTTTGTTAATAAAACCGTTTTAATGTAGTTTCACTTAAGCCTTCATTTTGGAATATGACGTCTCTATCACTTTTGTAAAACGCTGAGTTTACGTAGCTCCTACGTGGCTAATTTTTTTTATTAAACTTTGTAAACATTAAATTACGCAGAAACTAAAAATTTTGTAAATAGCATAAGAAAAATTATTTTTTTACACAACCGAAATAGCTCACGTGATTTCAGTCTAGTACTTATGTTTCAAGCCTTTCTAGGACTTTTTTACCGATCTCTAAAGGACAACGAATTTGTATGAACACTAGGAATTCTTAGTTGTTCGGCTGCAACCGACTTTGATAGGAACTATACGGATATTAATCTGTAGTTTGTAGAAACTGCAGAAAACTTCACAATCATATCCGGTTACTTTCGTTCTTGACCGACAGTTTAGTTAATTAACCATCCCATTAATTGTTTTTTTTTAAATTAATTTTATCGACAATCAGACGCCGTTGTGAATCAAACCAGTAACCTGCCAGTTCTGAGTAGAGTACGTCAACCAAATGGACCACGCTCATTGGTTACATAAGAGCATTGTAAAAATGAATTTGCATATATTAAATTTTCAATACGTGAATTGTATAACGGGTATGTAAACGAGAATATTACATTAATCTTTGAAGTAAAAAAACAAAAAAATTCTCACTCACACACAAACATACACACATAGTTGTTAAAATAGTAATAACTTTACTGACATTTCTGCCTCAACAGTCAAAGTAATGGAAAAAGTTTTGATTGCATCGTAGTACAGTTACTACATCAGCTACGTAGTGAAAGAAATGTTTTTAGTCATTAAAATATCTTTGTAAGTGTGTCGGTGTGTATGTAGGTGAGTATTATAAATGTATTTCTCTTACTGTACTAAGGAAAAATGGGTTCAGTTAAGTTACCAGCCAGCACGACGATGTTAAATTATAACTGATTTAAAATGTAGTATGAATTTGTTGAAATTCACAAAATCGGTTTTATATATTTTTTGATTAGGTAATAGTATTGATAATTTAATAAGCATAGATTCCTGAGGTTATACTCAATCATTTGAAAACACTTTTTATTAGATTCTATAGCTTAGAACGAAAAAACATATGCATTTGAAAGAGTAAGGCAATTCGAGTATTTGGGGGTGATAATTGAGGATAAAAGTGAAGAACGGACCGAAAATAATAAAAGGCTTCAGAGTGGAAGTAGAGCCATGAGTTCTTTGAAGGGGGTCATGCTATCCAAAATGGTTTCAAGGAGTTTTGTACGGAGCAGAAACATGGACTGTAAATTCGAAAAAACCGAAAATAAGTTACTGATTTGGGAACGAAAAATCCTACGAAGAATCTTTGGTGGCTAAAAAGACGAAAATGGACAATGGACAAGAAGAACCAATGAGAACATATACGAAACGTACAGTGGCCCAAATATAGTGAAAATTGTCAAAGCACGAAGGATCCGATGGTTGGGGCATGTCCAAAGAATGTCAATGGAAAGAATACCAAATAAATTGCTCACTCAAGGAGAAGGTGATAAGCGGAGAACGGGGCGGCCGAAGAAGCGGTGGTTAGAGTCTACCTTAGAAGATCTCCGACAGATAGGAGTACAGATTGGAAGCAGGATGTCTTGAACAGGAAAAGATGGAAACAAATTGTCAGAAAGACAGAAGCCATGAGCCCTTGAGGTTTGAAGTGCTTTTATATATATATATATATATATATATATAATATATATATAACTTAGAAATTAGATTTTATACTTAGAAATCAGATAGAGATAATGTAGCTTTCGAAAATTGGGGCACCATAGGGAAGTGTGTTGGACCCTTTTCCATTTTTGATTTACATCAATGATATCCCATAGTTTATTGTGTGACATATAGAGCTTGACTGTATTTATTTACACGGCTAAGATCTCACATCTCTACAGGGGACGCAGATATCAAAATGTGGAAGCGCAGATATCAAAATTGTATGGTATAGAGGAGTCCATTATGTTATAGAGGAGTCCGTCTATTATTCCAAATAATAGACGGTCTTGTTTCATGATAAAGCTATTTCAAATATACGCGCACTTTAATTGAGTGTAACATTGACACATACAAAATGGGATCATGAAAGGGCAGAATGAGCAAAACGGTCCATCTTTGAAACCGTAAAAGATTAAATGGTAATAATTTGCAGCTGCGACCCCAAAAATATTATATAATCTGTCAAAACAATTGTGTAGGACAACATATAGTGAACTATATCATAAATGTTAAAACACTACATATGTTCTACTAGATATGTTCAAGTGGTATGGTTGTAATAAGTAAATAACTCAAATTGGTATTTTTATTTTTTATTTTAAGCTTAACAATGTTCTCCTGAAATTTAAATTCATGTAAAGAGTTTCACAAAGGATGCTTACAATGACATTTTTATAAAAAAATATTTTTTGAATAATGTGTCAAATATAAATTTGGATTTAAGCTTAAATATGCTTTTGAATACTTTTATTATATCTTGATACAGCTTTTGCATGTGTAATTTTTGGTATGTATGTACTCCTCGTGCGACCAACGTAATTATATTGACGTAATTAAATTTGTATATATGTATATAATTATTTTATTATTACAAATATTTAAACTACACATTATTATAATAGGGATAAATACTTGGTAATACTAAGTTTATGAAAAACATTCCCGAACATGACCTTAGGTTTTAGCTCTAGAACACACACACACACACACACACACACACACACACACAATTCCATCTCATTTTCTCTGTTCGTTTTTGAGTTATCGCGTCTACGGGCGGACAGAACGACATGTCGAATAGAACTAAGTAGGCAATTCTATGAACACCTATATCAAAAATTATTTCTGCGATCATATTTTCAACCGTCCCAAAGTTGGGAGTAAATCTCATATAACCTGTTACATTTACTTCTAAATCAGATAGCACCCTCATGAAGATGCGTACAGTAAATAGAATCATCATCAATACAAACAATGACCACAGTACAAAAAGTCGTATTTACTATAATCAATGGTATTTCAAACGAATTTCAAAATGTGTTGTCATTAATTTACTATATGACAAAAAAAATACAGCCTTTTGTCGTCACAACAACATATGTGTGATAGCTTAGCTGGTGTACGTTGCCTTTTATTATAGTTTTAATGTAATTAAGAAAAAAACAAATGTATTATATATATATATATATATATATATATATATATATATATATATATATATATATATATATATATATATATATATATATATATATATATATATATATATATATATATATATATATATATATATATATATATATATATACAGACAAAAAAGAATTCTCATTAACTAAGTAATATTATTCTTTTTGTGAGACATTCCTATTTTTATACATCCAGCAGTGTGATTGAATTAAACTAATTTCATTATCTTATTAGGTAGATAATGACATAAAATAAAAAGGTCTATTTATTGGACACACATTTTTGTTGTATCTTTCGTTGTTATTATTAATTTCTATAGCACATGTGTGTGGGTTTTAAATAAGATAATGAAATCGACGAAATATATTTAAGAATCAACATACCTTTAAGGAGTTGCGATACTTTTATCAAAATAATACGGATAGTTATGCAGGATTGAGACAATTAAGTTCGGCAGTTGGGGAAGTAAATGTTCCTGCTACACGGTGAATCAAATGTTTGATCCAATACATATGAAAACATTTTTTGTACAAACATTTTTTCAGTCAGTTTCATAATGATATTGTTATTGCTAGGGCCAATTTTCAGATATAATTATCTACACACTGGATACTGGATTACAAAGTATGACAGAGCTATCGATACATGCGTTTGGAATATGTTTTATGTCCCAGGTCCGTTCCTTCATATGAACGACGCATCTAGTCATTGAATCGAACCAAAGAACATTTTCCTTCAAACGTTGGAGACATCTCATTGACAAGAACGTTTGTCTTTTGCCATTGGATGCTCGTAGGTTCGAAAAACGGCTACACGAAATGACGAACCATCAAATATCCAACGTTGAAAGGTGTTCGTAGCATCGTATAGAATCGGCTTTAGAATTTGACATACAGTCAAATTTGCAACACACAACTATTGTCCCCCAAATAAGTAATTAAATAATTCGAACATTTCGACCATTAAAGTGGAACTTTGAAACATGTAACAATAAAATCGCCCGTATAGTTATACAGTGTAACTTCAACAATGAATATCTTTTAATCAAATCGGTCAAAATATTTTTTAAGGAGATGAGCGTTATGTGTTTTGACTGTTAAATTCAAATTACATTCAATAAATTTCACATTACATTCATCTTCTCAAAAACTAAAATAATTGGACCATGAAACAAGTTGATTTTAAAATGTTTCTAATAAAAAGAATATTGTTCTCCTTTCCTTAATTATTAGCAATATTTTCTTTGAAATTATCGCACCATTATTATTTCACTAAATTAAATAATTTAGTATTTAAAAGTTTGTTACACTGATTATGTAACAATTCAACTTCATATCAAAACAAATACACTGTCAAAATTAATCAGCTGTCTTTCAAAAATAACTGGTTTAGAAAAATTATTTTAACAACAAAGAGTTTTAAAGAATAGTATATTTTAACAATTTACAAGAAACATTTAACCTATATTTATCCACAGATATGTAACATAAATTTGTAACAAAACATATAACAATATATAATCTTTACAGAATTCGATTGTTGAATTTTAATTTTTCTTCGAATTAGTAACTAATTTGTCAACGTCGTATATGAAATGTAATTAGCAAGAGAGTGAAATTGAATCTTTATTTGAACTAAGCTTTGTTGATGCCAGGAATATCATCTAATTGATGCTTTAAGCACGGTAACAAACCATATGTTTTACCACAAAAAAACCACATTATTCCGAAATATCCAGTACCGGGGTGAGTGCCACTGTAATTCAACCATATTATTAAAACCTGGTGAAATTAGTCAGCCTTCAAATAAACATCTTAATCTAAACAAAAATCGTTTAAATTCTGCTAAGATGTGCTAGATTTTTCATATCAAAACATTGATTTCATGTAAAAATATGAACGCTATCCTTTTCCAATTTTATTTATTGACACTCTTCTGTCTCTTTGAATTTGAATTATAATTCTTTTGCAAATATTTATTATCGGTCTTCTTTTATGGAATTGAAGTATGATTCCTACTATATTCATATTTGGGCGTATTGGTTAATTTCAATTCAACCATTTCTAAAATATTATTATTTGTACATAATTATACGTCACGATACAATACTAGTGTATACTATATAGAACAATTTTTCATTTTTTCATTATCTATGGATTTTTAGCCAAATGTGCAACCGTTCCACCACACATGATAATAATGAATAAGTCAATTTTTTCATATCATTCACGGTATTACTTTGAAGTCATAAAAATTCTCACTGAGTGCTGGATTAGAAAACAAAATTACACTTATGTCGAAAAAATAGTCTATAGTTAGAATAAAGAATCATTGGAATTGACTAATGACTTGGAATTTATACAATTTAAATGTTTGAAATCGACATATAAATAAAATATATAAAAATTTCTGTACGATATACGTATAAGCACTCTTTTGAAAATCCCATATTTATCTCGGTGACTTAGATCAACTCTTTTTATAACCCTGTATAATATGTCATCGATAAAACACCCATAATATACTGTTGGGCTAAGCTTATAGAGAGCCCACATCATTCATTTTACTTTCCATATATAGTGAACATAACAATGAGAAAAATGATGGAATTTACTTGTAAGATGTTTCTTATAGTATGTGTGGCTTGGTTTTGCCCTTGTTGATGTTGGTTAGTTCCACCAAAAAACCACTCAAACTTCTTGGTGGAGCTTTGCTATTCGTATATGAATATACGAAAACGTGTATTGAAATATAAAATAGATTTAACAAGTTTTAAAACTGAAAGAGAAGGATCAACGATTCAGTGGTTAATATTAACAATAATTTACATTGGTTAGATGTTTATATATACATATATACACCGTGTAACTGAGAAACCGTGTTTTGTTTAAAATTTTACAATTGATTTGTGCTTTATTCATTCGGTTTTCGAAAAGAATTTTCGAATAAAAGTTTTATGAAAAACTTTCATCCGAAGGGCACAAATCAATTATAAAATTCAAAAAAATAACCATGGTTTCTCAGTTACACGGTGTATATATATCGATTTTATTTAAGCTAAGAATTATTTGTCTGGAAATTCGAACAAGTTATTTAATTTCTTGAAAATGTGTAGTATAAATTCATTACAACGAAAAGTTAAATCTTTCTTTCTGTTAAATTATGATTCTTGGAATTTTCTCTTTGTTGACGGCATACTTTATTTAAATAGAGCAAAATTTACAATTTCTACAGTATCATGTGTTGTTTTTTCGGATTAGTTTTTATATCTTTTAGTCTGAGAAGGTAATGTGTGAATTTTCTTCCCGTTTTGGAGTAATTAATTTAAAAAAATTGGATATTTTGCATATACTTAATAGGGATTGCATAATTGCTGGAAT
The DNA here is from genome assembly GCA_963920215.1 of Nineta flava. Classification (NCBI taxonomy): domain Eukaryota; kingdom Metazoa; phylum Arthropoda; class Insecta; order Neuroptera; family Chrysopidae; genus Nineta; species Nineta flava. The sequence goes on from OY986042.1 coordinate 34,930,795, forward strand.
GAAACTGCAACTGCTACTAATGAAAATTTGGAAAACCATGAAAAATGGGTAATCTTTGAAGTTACTATTATATAAGTTAACTTAACAAAGTCATGTTAAAATAATAAAAAAGATTTTCACCATGTTCTTACACGATATTTGATTAAAACACACATATTTTCAACAATACTTAATCAAACTAATACAATAAATTGTAAAGTTTAATAATAAAATATGATATATTAATATAATTTTAGTGTAATTTATTAAAATATAATAATAAAAATCTATAAATTAATTTGTCTAATATTTTATAAAAACATAATAAAAACAATTTATGTTCGTATTTTGAACGTAAAGTTATTAATAATAAAAAAATGTATTTAAGTAGGAATTAATAAGAATTTATTAGTTTTTCTAGGTTATGCGTAAAATCATATTATCGAAAATTATACCAGAAAATACCAGGTACAAATAAACGAAACTTTATAAATCGTATTTTTTCCAACGACGGAACGGTGAAAGTATATCAGTTTTGGGTAAGAAGTTGTTTTTATATTTGTGTGTTTGTATTTTTGTTACTACTTTACTTCATAACGACTACATTGCTATCGATGTAGTCGTTTAGAACGTTTAGCAATTAACCGACGCTCTCAATAACCAACAGAATGTAATAAATTGTGACAACTGTTTATTACAAGTGACAAATAAAATAGAATTAAAAGTTAAAAAAAACACACGACGCTAGAAAATATTAAAAATTTAATTGTCTTAACAGAATCAAATAATTAATTAATTGTATTTGGATCACGTATTTTCGTATCACGTTCATAAAATTACAGTATTGTTTTAATGTACGGATCTGTTAATTAATAACACTATAACATGAATGTATTGATTCGCAGTCGAGTAGCTCTGCTGATGTCAACATATTCAAGTTATTTGTTAGTCGGCTTTATTACGGCTTTATTAACAGAAGTTTATTTGAAGATTCGAAAATAAAAATTTAAGCCTAACAGATTGTACTTAAATTTGTCTTTGCCCGTAACTGTGCTTCACTCGACTACAACACTGGAGTTGAATGAGTAGTCCAGTATAAACTAAGCTAAACTATTGGAAAGATGTTAAATTGGCAAAAAAAATCGAACCTTCAAGGGATTCCAGCACTGTTTTGTATAATCAAGTCAATTTATTATACTGAAAAAACCAGTTTGCTTTTATTATTGAGTATATGAACTCATACACAACACACACATATATTCATATACAAATTAATGTAATTTTGAAATGAAAAAAACTTTAAACTATTATATTTCAAAAACAAAACTGTGAAACGCGATTTAAAAAAAAAGTATTTAATAAATATTTCTCTTTACTATCCTAGTTTTTTTTTTTTAATGTTTCTAATGAGAGAGAATCAGAGAGAAAGATTACTTTGTTATTAATTATCTCGCGTTCTAAACGGTCAAAAATTTTGAAACTTGCGATTTATTAGATAACGTCATTTTAAGCCTGTGAAGAAAAAAAATTTGCAAAATCGGTTGAAAAGTGATTTCATGCTGGAATTCCCTTAAGGAAGAAATGATATTTTTTATATCGTCGTGGTAACCAAGTTGTGCCTGGATTTTAAATATAAACGATTTTATTGATACCAATTTGAATTCACAATAAATATACATTTGATTTAATTAGAACAATAGGATTTATAATTTTATATTATATCTTTACATGTCTGTCGATACCATGTACCACAAAAGTAGCGCTCATTTTTCAAAAATTTTAAATTTTTTTTTATTTTATTCATAGGGTTTTTGGAAAAGTGTGTCGAATAAAAGTTGTTTCTAAGTTTAGAGTAAACAACATTAATCCGCAGAATTTCATCGAAAATCGAATTTTCAGAGTATAAATCAATGATAAAACTTAAAAAAATGGCCCTGCTTTTGTGGCCATATACATATGATTAAATACTGCCACCATTTCTTATATAGGAACCAAGTTGATGACAAAATGTTGTATTTAGTGAGTGATTATTATAATTAGATGACGATATCAATGAACATTTACCAAACGTTAAAAATCACATTTCTGGCAAAATTAAAGTGAGTAAATATAATATCTGCCCACCTCTTTATTGGGCATCTTTTACCAAACACTTGTAGCGGTATCTCGATTCTCTTTAGCCTTCAAAAAAGTGCTGTAGAAAAGACAAAAAAAACACAAAATATTAGTAAAAGTTTTACTAAATTTATGTCAATTGGACAACACGCACTTTGAAAAAAAAAATTAAATAAAACAACTTTATGATATACAAACCTGAATTTATTTAATTTAAAAAAAAAAGAATTTGAATTTATTTTATTTTATTTCAGCAATTAATAAATGAGTCATTTTCTTTTTTGAATACAACAATGTGCAACTGTTCATTTATAACTATGACTGGTATTCCAACAATGTTTATGTTTCAACTCTGATTTTACTTGATCCAATATCAATTTATAACTTTGATTTTTTTTCTTCATTCATTTGATTTAAAAATACTTTCTTAATAAAATGATTTTTATTTAAATAACAAAAACTTTCATTTGAAAGAACAAAAATTAAAAATCAATAAATCAATAATCAATAATCAATAATCAATAATCAATAATCAATAATCAATAATCAATAATCAATAATCAATAATCAATAATCAATAATCAATAATCAATAATCAATAATCAATAATCAATAATCAATAATCAATAATCAATAATCAATAATCAATAATCAATAATCAATAATCAATAATCAATAATCAATAATCAATAATCAATAATCAATAATCAATAATCAATAATCAATAATCAATAATCAATAATCAATAATCAATAATCAATAATCAATAATCAATAATCAATAATCAATAATCAATAATCAATAATCAATAATCAATAATCAATAATCAATAATCAATAATCAATAATCAATAATCAATAATCAATAATCAATAATCAATAATCAATAATCAATAATCAATAATCAATAATCAATAATCAATAATCAATAATCAATAATCAATAATCAATAATCAATAATCAATAATCAATAATCAATAATCAATAATCAATAATCAATAATCAATAATCAATAATCAATAATCAATAATCAATAATCAATAATCAATAATCAATAATCAATAATCAATAATCAATAATCAATAATCAATAATCAATAATCAATAATCAATAATCAATAATCAATAATCAATAATCAATAATCAATAATCAATAATCAATAATCAATAATCAATAATCAATAATCAATAATCAATAATCAATAATCAATAATCAATAATCAATAATCAATAATCAATAATCAATAATCAATAATCAATAATCAATAATCAATAATCAATAATCAATAATCAATAATCAATAATCAATAATCAATAATCAATAATCAATAATCAATAATCAATAATCAATAATCAATAATCAATAATCAATAATCAATAATCAATAATCAATAATCAATAATCAATAATCAATAATCAATAATCAATAATCAATAATCAATAATCAATAATCAATAATCAATAATCAATAATCAATAATCAATAATCAATAATCAATAATCAATAATCAATAATCAATAATCAATAATCAATAATCAATAATCAATAATCAATAATCAATAATCAATAATCAATAATCAATAATCAATAATCAATAATCAATAATCAATAATCAATAATCAATAATCAATAATCAATAATCAATAATCAATAATCAATAATCAATAATCAATAATCAATAATCAATAATCAATAATCAATAATCAATAATCAATAATCAATAATCAATAATCAATAATCAATAATCAATAATCAATAATCAATAATCAATAATCAATAATCAATAATCAATAATCAATAATCAATAATCAATAATCAATAATCAATAATCAATAATCAATAATCAATAATCAATAATCAATAATCAATAATCAATAATCAATAATCAATAATCAATAATCAATAATCAATAATCAATAATCAATAATCAATAATCAATAATCAATAATCAATAATCAATAATCAATAATCAATAATCAATAATCAATAATCAATAATCAATAATCAATAATCAATAATCAATAATCAATAATCAATAATCAATAATCAATAATCAATAATCAATAATCAATAATCAATAATCAATAATCAATAATCAATAATCAATAATCAATAATCAATAATCAATAATCAATAATCAATAATCAATAATCAATAATCAATAATCAATAATCAATAATCAATAATCAATAATCAATAATCAATAATCAATAATCAATAATCAATAATCAATAATCAATAATCAATAATCAATAATCAATAATCAATAATCAATAATCAATAATCAATAATCAATAATCAATAATCAATAATCAATAATCAATAATCAATAATCAATAATCAATAATCAATAATCAATAATCAATAATCAATAATCAATAATCAATAATCAATAATCAATAATCAATAATCAATAATCAATAATCAATAATCAATAATCAATAATCAATAATCAATAATCAATAATCAATAATCAATAATCAATAATCAATAATCAATAATCAATAATCAATAATCAATAATCAATAATCAATAATCAATAATCAATAATCAATAATCAATAATCAATAATCAATAATCAATAATCAATAATCAATAATCAATAATCAATAATCAATAATCAATAATCAATAATCAATAATCAATAATCAATAATCAATAATCAATAATCAATAATCAATAATCAATAATCAATAATCAATAATCAATAATCAATAATCAATAATCAATAATCAATAATCAATAATCAATAATCAATAATCAATAATCAATAATCAATAATCAATAATCAATAATCAATAATCAATAATCAATAATCAATAATCAATAATCAATAATCAATAATCAATAATCAATAATCAATAATCAATAATCAATAATCAATAATCAATAATCAATAATCAATAATCAATAATCAATAATCAATAATCAATAATCAATAATCAATAATCAATAATCAATAATCAATAATCAATAATCAATAATCAATAATCAATAATCAATAATCAATAATCAATAATCAATAATCAATAATCAATAATCAATAATCAATAATCAATAATCAATAATCAATAATCAATAATCAATAATCAATAATCAATAATCAATAATCAATAATCAATAATCAATAATCAATAATCAATAATCAATAATCAATAATCAATAATCAATAATCAATAATCAATAATCAATAATCAATAATCAATAATCAATAATCAATAATCAATAATCAATAATCAATAATCAATAATCAATAATCAATAATCAATAATCAATAATCAATAATCAATAATCAATAATCAATAATCAATAATCAATAATCAATAATCAATAATCAATAATCAATAATCAATAATCAATAATCAATAATCAATAATCAATAATCAATAATCAATAATCAATAATCAATAATCAATAATCAATAATCAATAATCAATAATCAATAATCAATAATCAATAATCAATAATCAATAATCAATAATCAATAATCAATAATCAATAATCAATAATCAATAATCAATAATCAATAATCAATAATCAATAATCAATAATCAATAATCAATAATCAATAATCAATAATCAATAATCAATAATCAATAATCAATAATCAATAATCAATAATCAATAATCAATAATCAATAATCAATAATCAATAATCAATAATCAATAATCAATAATCAATAATCAATAATCAATAATCAATAATCAATAATCAATAATCAATAATCAATAATCAATAATCAATAATCAATAATCAATAATCAATAATCAATAATCAATAATCAATAATCAATAATCAATAATCAATAATCAATAATCAATAATCAATAATCAATAATCAATAATCAATAATCAATAATCAATAATCAATAATCAATAATCAATAATCAATAATCAATAATCAATAATCAATAATCAATAATCAATAATCAATAATCAATAATCAATAATCAATAATCAATAATCAATAATCAATAATCAATAATCAATAATCAATAATCAATAATCAATAATCAATAATCAATAATCAATAATCAATAATCAATAATCAATAATCAATAATCAATAATCAATAATCAATAATCAATAATCAATAATCAATAATCAATAATCAATAATCAATAATCAATAATCAATAATCAATAATCAATAATCAATAATCAATAATCAATAATCAATAATCAATAATCAATAATCAATAATCAATAATCAATAATCAATAATCAATAATCAATAATCAATAATCAATAATCAATAATCAATAATCAATAATCAATAATCAATAATCAATAATCAATAATCAATAATCAATAATCAATAATCAATAATCAATAATCAATAATCAATAATCAATAATCAATAATCAATAATCAATAATCAATAATCAATAATCAATAATCAATAATCAATAATCAATAATCAATAATCAATAATCAATAATCAATAATCAATAATCAATAATCAATAATCAATAATCAATAATCAATAATCAATAATCAATAATCAATAATCAATAATCAATAATCAATAATCAATAATCAATAATCAATAATCAATAATCAATAATCAATAATCAATAATCAATAATCAATAATCAATAATCAATAATCAATAATCAATAATCAATAATCAATAATCAATAATCAATAATCAATAATCAATAATCAATAATCAATAATCAATAATCAATAATCAATAATCAATAATCAATAATCAATAATCAATAATCAATAATCAATAATCAATAATCAATAATCAATAATCAATAATCAATAATCAATAATCAATAATCAATAATCAATAATCAATAATCAATAATCAATAATCAATAATCAATAATCAATAATCAATAATCAATAATCAATAATCAATAATCAATAATCAATAATCAATAATCAATAATCAATAATCAATAATCAATAATCAATAATCAATAATCAATAATCAATAATCAATAATCAATAATCAATAATCAATAATCAATAATCAATAATCAATAATCAATAATCAATAATCAATAATCAATAATCAATAATCAATAATCAATAATCAATAATCAATAATCAATAATCAATAATCAATAATCAATAATCAATAATCAATAATCAATAATCAATAATCAATAATCAATAATCAATAATCAATAATCAATAATCAATAATCAATAATCAATAATCAATAATCAATAATCAATAATCAATAATCAATAATCAATAATCAATAATCAATAATCAATAATCAATAATCAATAATCAATAATCAATAATCAATAATCAATAATCAATAATCAATAATCAATAATCAATAATCAATAATCAATAATCAATAATCAATAATCAATAATCAATAATCAATAATCAATAATCAATAATCAATAATCAATAATCAATAATCAATAATCAATAATCAATAATCAATAATCAATAATCAATAATCAATAATCAATAATCAATAATCAATAATCAATAATCAATAATCAATAATCAATAATCAATAATCAATAATCAATAATCAATAATCAATAATCAATAATCAATAATCAATAATCAATAATCAATAATCAATAATCAATAATCAATAATCAATAATCAATAATCAATAATCAATAATCAATAATCAATAATCAATAATCAATAATCAATAATCAATAATCAATAATCAATAATCAATAATCAATAATCAATAATCAATAATCAATAATCAATAATCAATAATCAATAATCAATAATCAATAATCAATAATCAATAATCAATAATCAATAATCAATAATCAATAATCAATAATCAATAATCAATAATCAATAATCAATAATCAATAATCAATAATCAATAATCAATAATCAATAATCAATAATCAATAATCAATAATCAATAATCAATAATCAATAATCAATAATCAATAATCAATAATCAATAATCAATAATCAATAATCAATAATCAATAATCAATAATCAATAATCAATAATCAATAATCAATAATCAATAATCAATAATCAATAATCAATAATCAATAATCAATAATCAATAATCAATAATCAATAATCAATAATCAATAATCAATAATCAATAATCAATAATCAATAATCAATAATCAATAATCAATAATCAATAATCAATAATCAATAATCAATAATCAATAATCAATAATCAATAATCAATAATCAATAATCAATAATCAATAATCAATAATCAATAATCAATAATCAATAATCAATAATCAATAATCAATAATCAATAATCAATAATCAATAATCAATAATCAATAATCAATAATCAATAATCAATAATCAATAATCAATAATCAATAATCAATAATCAATAATCAATAATCAATAATCAATAATCAATAATCAATAATCAATAATCAATAATCAATAATCAATAATCAATAATCAATAATCAATAATCAATAATCAATAATCAATAATCAATAATCAATAATCAATAATCAATAATCAATAATCAATAATCAATAATCAATAATCAATAATCAATAATCAATAATCAATAATCAATAATCAATAATCAATAATCAATAATCAATAATCAATAATCAATAATCAATAATCAATAATCAATAATCAATAATCAATAATCAATAATCAATAATCAATAATCAATAATCAATAATCAATAATCAATAATCAATAATCAATAATCAATAATCAATAATCAATAATCAATAATCAATAATCAATAATCAATAATCAATAATCAATAATCAATAATCAATAATCAATAATCAATAATCAATAATCAATAATCAATAATCAATAATCAATAATCAATAATCAATAATCAATAATCAATAATCAATAATCAATAATCAATAATCAATAATCAATAATCAATAATCAATAATCAATAATCAATAATCAATAATCAATAATCAATAATCAATAATCAATAATCAATAATCAATAATCAATAATCAATAATCAATAATCAATAATCAATAATCAATAATCAATAATCAATAATCAATAATCAATAATCAATAATCAATAATCAATAATCAATAATCAATAATCAATAATCAATAATCAATAATCAATAATCAATAATCAATAATCAATAATCAATAATCAATAATCAATAATCAATAATCAATAATCAATAATCAATAATCAATAATCAATAATCAATAATCAATAATCAATAATCAATAATCAATAATCAATAATCAATAATCAATAATCAATAATCAATAATCAATAATCAATAATCAATAATCAATAATCAATAATCAATAATCAATAATCAATAATCAATAATCAATAATCAATAATCAATAATCAATAATCAATAATCAATAATCAATAATCAATAATCAATAATCAATAATCAATAATCAATAATCAATAATCAATAATCAATAATCAATAATCAATAATCAATAATCAATAATCAATAATCAATAATCAATAATCAATAATCAATAATCAATAATCAATAATCAATAATCAATAATCAATAATCAATAATCAATAATCAATAATCAATAATCAATAATCAATAATCAATAATCAATAATCAATAATCAATAATCAATAATCAATAATCAATAATCAATAATCAATAATCAATAATCAATAATCAATAATCAATAATCAATAATCAATAATCAATAATCAATAATCAATAATCAATAATCAATAATCAATAATCAATAATCAATAATCAATAATCAATAATCAATAATCAATAATCAATAATCAATAATCAATAATCAATAATCAATAATCAATAATCAATAATCAATAATCAATAATCAATAATCAATAATCAATAATCAATAATCAATAATCAATAATCAATAATCAATAATCAATAATCAATAATCAATAATCAATAATCAATAATCAATAATCAATAATCAATAATCAATAATCAATAATCAATAATCAATAATCAATAATCAATAATCAATAATCAATAATCAATAATCAATAATCAATAATCAATAATCAATAATCAATAATCAATAATCAATAATCAATAATCAATAATCAATAATCAATAATCAATAATCAATAATCAATAATCAATAATCAATAATCAATAATCAATAATCAATAATCAATAATCAATAATCAATAATCAATAATCAATAATCAATAATCAATAATCAATAATCAATAATCAATAATCAATAATCAATAATCAATAATCAATAATCAATAATCAATAATCAATAATCAATAATCAATAATCAATAATCAATAATCAATAATCAATAATCAATAATCAATAATCAATAATCAATAATCAATAATCAATAATCAATAATCAATAATCAATAATCAATAATCAATAATCAATAATCAATAATCAATAATCAATAATCAATAATCAATAATCAATAATCAATAATCAATAATCAATAATCAATAATCAATAATCAATAATCAATAATCAATAATCAATAATCAATAATCAATAATCAATAATCAATAATCAATAATCAATAATCAATAATCAATAATCAATAATCAATAATCAATAATCAATAATCAATAATCAATAATCAATAATCAATAATCAATAATCAATAATCAATAATCAATAATCAATAATCAATAATCAATAATCAATAATCAATAATCAATAATCAATAATCAATAATCAATAATCAATAATCAATAATCAATAATCAATAATCAATAATCAATAATCAATAATCAATAATCAATAATCAATAATCAATAATCAATAATCAATAATCAATAACCAATAATCAATAATCAATAATCAATAATCAATAATCAATAATCAATAATCAATAATCAATAATCAATAACCAATAACCAATAATCAATAATCAATAATCAATATGTTTAATTTTTTTTCCAATTATAAAAAAAAAACATCTTTCTTAGGGAGAAAAATATTTCATATTACATATTTTTCTAAATACTTTTCTTTCATAACTGAGAAATATGTGTTAAGGTCAAAATAATTATTCTTAACAATTTTCAACACAACACACTTTATACATGAACATTAACATTTGAGACCTAGATTGTTAAAACATAATTTTTTAAAGATTTATTTAAGCCGTGACGCCGTTATTTATTGGTATTTCCTTCTTTGTTGGACAACTTTTGTTAACCACTTTGTATAATAACATTCATACATGTGACCTAGATTGTTAAAACATAATTTTTAAAGCCTCTTTATTTAAGCTTCTTTTATACTTGTTTAGTTTGTTAAAAATATGGTTGTTAAATTTGTAGGTATGCTGAAATATTTTTTTTATGCTCCTTGATCTTCAACCATATTATGATTAATCATGTACAATCACTGATAAAAAGTCGTATGGAAACAAGATAACTCAATGAGACCCACCTTATCAATAATCTGTCTATTTTACATTAACCTAATAGATAAGCTTTTAATTGATTTCTGCTCATCTATAATTACTGTATGTAACAAAATGATGTGAATTATATAAATAGTATCATACATACCATACGAGTACATACATACCATACGAGTATCATACAAACCATATACAGATACGGTGCACTCTGTTACACCCAAGCTCAGAGACATTTGTAGAGTGGAGTTTGAGTGTAGCACATTACATCATGGCACACTGTGCATAGACAGTGATGTACATATCACTGTCTGTATACACATCACTGTATACATATCAATGTACACATATCACTGTCTGTGCACAGTGTGCCATGATGTGATGTGTTTTGTTGCACCCAAACTACAGTCTATAAATGTCTGTGAGTTTGGGTGTAACAAAATGCACCGTATCATGGTGCGCTGCATAGATACATACATTGTTTCCAGATTGGATCTATTTGAAAATACAAGTTGTATAGTGTCTTGTTTTATATATTTGTACGTGTATATGAATACACTGAAGCGTACAGACATTGATAAAAAACTCATTATATCCAGGGTGCTTAAATAATTAACTCAATTGTTGTTACGTGTATTTTTAATGATAAAGGTAGTTGCATTGATACAATATTGTCAAAAAGTTGTGGAACGTATACGTATCGTAAGAGTAAAGGAACGTAAAGCATAATAATCGATAGTTTTTGTCCAAGACTACACCAGTGTAAAAATTTTTCATTACAAATATACTGACAACTTTTAATTGCAATATTCTCCCAAAAACTGAACAAATATGGCACAAAGCTACTATAAAATTTTAAAATTTAACACTTTTTTGTGACCCATATAGTAAGTAATGTGACCCATATAGTAAGTAATAATAAAATTCCACTAGAAACTTTTTAAATGTATAATTTTACATACAAATTTGTTAAATGTGTAATTTTTGATAGAAATTTGATGCGCATACTTTTGTAAACCACATATTTGAAACAATAAAATTGAAATTTTCGAAAATGCTCCAACAAATCCATATGAATAGGCCTGATAGTATGTATAATTGTATAGAAATATTGCATGAATAAATATTGAATGAAAACTAATAATTTTTATTAAAAGATTTGATACCCCAAATTATTTATAATTGTGGTTCGCCACATTAGGCCGTTCACTCACCCATCTATAATGTTTGTAAAATTGAATCCTCACTTAGCAACAGCTTTAATGAACTTTTTATGTTTATTACAAATAAGTTTTATTTTTTGTAAAATACAAACAACCGCACATATTTACAACAGATTTCCGTTCCTTTAAAGCTTATCAACATTTAGTAAACAATTCAGTGAGAAAGTATTTTATAATGTCTGTATCCCTGTGGCCTTGCCGATGATTACTTTCCCAGTTTATAAGTATGGTATGAGATGAAAAATATTTTTTTTGTACAATTTTAAAATTTTTTGTTAAAATACTTTCTTTTCTCTCATCTTCTCTTGTTGCTATACAAAAATATTTTTTTTACAACTTCATAATTATCATCAATAAAAAGCTAATTTATTTCCTTTTTTAGCGTTATAAGTAACCAAAAAAAAAAATTTGAACTTTTTAAAAAAAATGTTTTAAACAATTATTTCCATGAAAATTTTTTCAAAGAAAAATTTTTCTTTTATAAAAGTTTAATAAAAATTTATGGTTTGTAACTTTTATTTTGAATAATTTTGGAGAAATTTTATTTACAAATAATTAACAATCAAACTAATGTCAATTATTATATAGGGGTACTACGATTTGTATGTGTCCAAAAATGGTCGATGATGTTAACTATTCCAACCGAGTAATACTATATTTCCTTTCATCGGTCATACTCTTGAGTTGGTGGGGTTTACGTGTTTTTGGGTCCCCGCACTATAAGGCATTATTTCACATATTGCGGCAAAAACTGAAGTAGTCGGTAGAATATACTCGGCTGAAATAGTTACCTAATATAATTTCAATAGTTTTTGCCACAATATCTGAAATATATAGAACGCAATCTATATATTTCAAGAATCCATTATCTGTTTTCTTTTTCCATACTTTCCAAGAAAGGACCATCTGGTTTGTCACTCCCAAAGCATTTAATGTCGAAAAGTAAGCCAGTTATTGAAAAATAGTATTCAGAATTTTCGTCATATATCGTCGAGTTCTACAAGAATTCACCGTTAGAATATGATGCCGTACGAAGCGTATAGTCTTACCATTATATATTGGCAAGACTACGAATGAGAAGATGATTCACATTTTAAATATTTGAAAAAAAATGGAGATATGTTATTCATATGTGTAATCCCACATACCTACATATGTAATTTAATAAATGTACCGAGTGATTCATGTTCAAATGTAATAAAATCAAAGCATCAAATTAATGAGTAAATTTAAAAAATATGTTAAAAATAAGTTTTACAACTTGTTTTAGTTGACTTTTCATCTCTTATATTAATAATTAAAGAAAACGCGATTTTTCGAAAATTTTCTACTTTTAAACATTTTGTTTTTTAAACATTTGGGGTTCTTAAAAATAGGGGGAAAATTTTGTTGTATTATATTTTAATGGAAAATTTTATTCTCTACAAAAAAGTATTCCAGTAAAAATCTTGAATTTTGCTTTACGATTAATTTTGTTTGCTGTCTGCTCAAACCGTATGCAAACCGTAGTATCATTTTTTTGTGTATGCACCCTAAATGCCATCTTTTACTAAATATTCTTAATGAATGGAGTATTGATTGATGCTGATATTATATTAGATTAGATTCGAGTCAGGAGCAAGTCTAATAAACCTTTTCACCGCGACCAATTTTATCTATTGTACCTATTGTCTTTCAAAGGTGTTCCAAGAGTCCTATGTTAAACGTTAGGACATTCTTCCGCGACACCTTATTGTTTTCATCTAGCGGCAGATCTGTCCATCCCGAATGGCAGTGTCTTTTGAGAGACAGACTTTCGCATTCATACGGATTGTGAATTCCGGTTTCCACCTCTTCATAACAAAATCTACAGAGATCATTGTGAGATTGATTATCTGCATATATTTATTGAGTTTGCAGTGGCCAGTAAGAAGGCCAGTAAGTTTCCTCAATTGGTTTTTTTTTAGTTGTAAACGCTCAGAGGTCATTGCATACTCTTGAACATGAGTATTTACTCAAGAACGGTTGGAATCTAGTACCGGCCATTCTTTTATTTAATATTGAATTGTGCTTTTTGGCACTCAAAGAAACGGTTTTGGGACGTTTCGTGGAGCTCTATCGCCCATGGCGAGCTTATCAGCCTTCTCAATTCCATCGATTTCTGAATGCCCAGGCACCCAGCCAATAGTGACTATGCTATGTTTACCTCGATTTTTTAGAGAGTCGATATATTCCAGGACAATTTTGGAGTTTATTTCAGGTGAATCTAACGCTTTAAGCTCGACCTGGTTATAAGATAAAGTATATATTATTCTTCGTTTGTAGTTTTGTTGAAGGTTCTCGATTGCAAATTTATTAATGACATACACGTCAGTCTGGAATATCGAGGCGTACTTATCAAGACTGATATAGATATTCGTACATGGTCGTTCACAGTATAGCCCCAATCCTACTCCGGTATCGGTTTTGAACCCATCTGTATACCAGATTATATCTTGGATTATATCCGTTCACCAGATTATTTCCCTGAAGGGGAGATGAAAGACTGCGTATTCGTCTAAACATAAAAATTTATATTTAAACAATAAATAAATTTCCGACAAATATTGCAAATAAATAGAGTGCAAAATAAAGGCAAAATTTATACATAACGGTAGTTCCAAACTATATCAGCTGATCGGGTACCCGCGCGAAAAGAACTATATAGAAAATTATATTAACGCGCCGGTACTAAAAATGCCAACTGAACCATAAAAAAAAAAAATACAGACGAATTGAGAACCATCCTCCTTTTTTGAAGTCGGGTTAAAAAATAACCTTCTGCTGCGGACATGAAAAAAATGCACTTTTTTACGCATATTTTATCAAAAAACTAAACAATCCGATGGGCATTCTCCCAAAGTGTCGAATTTCATAGCAGCCGTGATTAAATTGAGAGAGTTGGAAGTAAAAACAATCGGAATCGTGCATTTTATTTCACCATGTTTATGAAGATGCATGTTAAATTTCTCCAACTTACGTAAAGATTTTTTTAAAAACGCCATGGTGATAAATTCTCAAAAAAATTCAGCTGATTTGTGAGGATTCATTTTACTAATATTGTGAATTTCGTGAAAACATCTTACATTTTTAATAATATTCAAGACTTTGAAACATATACATTTATTTACGTCTGATTAAAGATATCATTATTTTATACTTTTCAATAAATCACATTCATTATACGACTGATTTAATTTTCATTATCTTGTACTTGTAGTTTTCATTATAATACGGTTTGTGAAACACATTGTATATTTGAAATAAATTTCTATGCTATATTCGAGTATAAAATTCTCTCCCTCGCCGCTATTGTATATGAAATTTCTACTGAATTTATAATAATGAAATGAATTTAATTAAATACCACAAAACGAACATTTACTACATAATAATAGCACTAGCTGTATTTTATGTGTGTACAATAAATGTATAATCAAATTCAAAAATTTTAAAGCAACGTGAAATGAATAATTAAGAAGTTTTTACAGAAATTCAAAATAGAATTGAACAAGTAAAAATAACAACTGACTGAGTTCATTGCTTAAATAAAAAAGTTTCTATTAAAAATTATGTATTTTTAAAATATCTATTACAGTTTCAAAGAGAAGTAATTTGGCCCATTTTGCCCAAATATTGCCCGATTTTGCCCATTCTTGATTTAGCTCGAAAATATTCATACAAAATTTCAGCTCGCTATCTCTTTTTGTTTTTGAGTAATCGTGTTGACAGACGGACAGATGGTGAGACAGACACCTATACCAAAATTTTTTTTCTGCGATCAATATATTCTACCGTTACAAAAACGGAACTATACTTAATATACTCTGGTATATATTATATACTGGGTATAAAAATTGGCACTAAAATATATTATAATGAAACACTTGTATCAATAATAAATAGTATCAATAATAAATTGATGAAATTTTTCATTTCACGATACAGATGATATTTTTTACAGATGACAGAATTTTTAAAAAATATATTTTGATACTTGATGAGTATTTCATGAAATTTTGGTTTTATTTATTTTCTAAATATTAGTTTTTATTTTTGGGCTAAGGCTAGGACAGTTTACAGAAGCAATTAGTAATTAGTAGCCTATTAAAGCGACTGAAATTTTAATTGAGGCTATTCAAAAAACATAAAATCACTGTTAGTTTAATAGTATATTTAGTCCTTAATCGAAGGTGTTTTTTTTAAAAATTTAGAAAAACTCCCTAAAGATTATGTATAATCCGGTAATTATGGATTTGGAAAGAAGAAAACACTCGTTAATTCTTTTAAATAAAAAATGATTTGATATAAAAAACCAACCATTTGACTAGAGATTAGGGTTTTATAAATTGTGCCTCGTGGAGACCATGAATACTCCTTACTAGTTTATCTAAAATCAATGAAACAAAAAAAAACTGTATTAGTTTAATAGTTTGCAGATTTAGCAAAACGGTGGCTTCCGAAAGATTTTGGTTAATAGTTTTTAAATAAAAAAATGGATTGATGAAAAAAGTAATACTTCGATTCGGGTTTAAGAACATAGGGATAGCCTATGTTCTTAAATTTAAAATAAAAAAATTGCGTAGTTTTTAAAATAAGATAGTGGTTAATTACAGTTTATTAAATTACTTACCTTTTAACAGGGCCAGTTATACGCCCTTCACCTTCTTACAGAGCCAAAATGAGGTACCTAGTCTTCGGCTCTACCGAAATCGGTGAATCTGAGGTCAAACAAATAAGATAGTGCTCCTGATCTCTTTTGTTCATTTGTTCTAGCCATCTCATTTGCTCATTTGAAAAAGAGAAAGATAGGCTCGACAACGAACACACTGCTAGAGAAAACGAACCAATTGTACTTGAAAGTCGGTGAAAAGCATAGAAAGGCCTACTTGCCATGTGTCGACCCCCTCCCACCACTATTATTACTACTACTACTACTACTAATACTACTTTATACACTTCACAAGGTTACAACTCACATGAGAAACATACTTAAGTTTAAAGTTTGGAATTTAATACTGTTGTCTTCCGCTACAGCATGCTTGTAATTTCATTGGATTTAAAACTATTCATCAAATCAAATTTCCACATAATATTTTTTAAGTATTGTAGTTTAGGTAAATGCAAAAAATTCCAATTACGATAATTTTAACCATACATTTCCCCTTAAAATAGTATTTTTTGAATTTAACTGTACAACGACGTATATATACACATGTTGACAGTCAGAAAATCATTTACAATTCGGTATTATCAATGATGGTTTAAGTTTAGTCGTATATAGGGATTGGCATGCATATCTCAAAAAAATGTCTAACAAAAAAAGTCACTTACTTTGTCAATTATTTATTCATTTAATTATGCATACATAAAACAAAATTTTTTATACAGAAATATCGCACACCCAAATTAATTACAGTATGCATATTGTATTTAATTATAAATTAATTATAAAAATGAGTTCAATATAATGTTAGGGCTTACCTTGGTATAACTTGTTTTTATAAGTTGAAGCTTTATAATCTATCTTGAAGCTTTATAATAAACTTAATTCACTTTTCGCATTTAGAGGAGTTAGTGATACTATGATACTATGACATAGCCAGGATTCTCAAACTCATGGACATAAACTATAAGACATAAACATAAACAGCAGAAAAAATAAGCTTTTTCCCCGAGTATCAAAATGGTTTATGTAATTTGTATAAAGGTTTTACAAGTTAACGACGCCATTGAAATATTATTAATATAAAACCCTAAATTTAATTTCAAATTTTGGCCCAATTTCTAGAACAACTATTTATATTTTATAAATACGTATTTCGACTACAAGGTCTTTATCATCAGGTAATCATCATTTTATTAAATCAGAATTCGGAATTGGGCCATTGTCTAAATCCATTATTTGTTTTCTTAATTTGTGTATGTAGATACTTTCGTATGCATCTAATTCTGTAAGATTTTGTACCGATTTCAGTAGTTTTAAATTAGATTTGTTAATTTGATGGTTGTTCTCAGTAACGTTCACAGCTATGCACGATTTTTCGGTTCTCCCAAATTTCACATGGGCCAGATGTTCTTTGATTCGAGTTCCGATATGGCGACGACTTTGACCAACATACATTTTTGAACAGTTTTGACAACTGACCCTATATATGACCGATTGCTTTTCATTGAAATTCAATTTTGTCCTTAGGTTTGTCCTTTAATAATCTTTATGTATAACCCTAAATCAAATTTCTTTAACATTAAAACCAGAACGCGTCATCTCAATGATGACGCAAATATGTTCTAACTGCGTCATCATTGAGATGATAATCAATTATTGTATTGTCATGAAAATCAAAGCTGTGTGCAATATTTCAAAGCTCTAACTCAATTAAACCTAGTCGAAATTTCGATTACAATATTTTTCCCTCAGAAAGAGAAAGAAAATGAAATTTAATAAAAGTATGCAAAAATATTAGTAACGTACTAAAATAGACAATTGCTTAACGTAGGACGACACTTTGTATTCAAATTCAATAATCTTAGTCTTTGAAAAGAAATTTTTTTAAACAAATTATGATTTTTTTTTCTGTAAGTGCGTTATTTGTTAATAAAAGATTAGTTTTAGTATTATTAAAATGATACGTTTTTAAGAGTCAAAGTACGAATTTAATGTAGTATACTACATTCTAGAAAATTTTCTATTTCTCGGAATATATTCGAGTTCTATTATCCGAGTACCGTATTATTGGTCATCAGAAATGCATATCTATTCAGCTCAATCAAATATTATGGGAAGTGAATTATAAATTTGAATAAAAATTTTGAATACGAAATACTTTCATCTATACATCATAAGGACATCAAGATGAATAAAACCTTGCAAATATAAAAGTAAAATTATTCGAACAAAGTTTTAACGACAGGTGTTTCAAAATTGAATAGAGAAACCTTTTCCTATATCGATAAATTACGGATAATAATATAAAATGATGAAATTGACTGATATACGAAACATATACGTAATCATTCTTATTTCTGTTATCCTTTTTTACATCGAAACTATGATATGGTACAGTGTATTGAATACTTTAATCTACTAAAAGTGTACTATTGGCCTCAAAAGTAGCGTTTTGTATTCAAAGCTAGAATGCAATTTACAAAATGCGTAGCTGATTTATACCTATTCATTCGGTTTTTGGGATGATGTTTCGAATAAAAGTATTTAGTATAGGTACTATGGTCCACAAAAAATGATGTCATTTTTAAATTTTATTATTGATAAGTGCCTCATTAATTCCCTTTTGGTATGATTTTTCGAATGAAAGTATTTAGTATAGGTACTATGGTCCACAAAAGTTGATGTCATTTTTAAATTTTGTTATTGCGAAGTACCTCATTAATTCTGTTTTCGAAAAAAAGCTTCGGATAAAAATTGTTCATTAGAAATATAGTATCAACTTTTATTCGAAAACCAAATGAGTAAGGCATAAATCAACT
Organism: Nineta flava; assembly: GCA_963920215.1. Lineage (NCBI taxonomy): Eukaryota > Metazoa > Arthropoda > Insecta > Neuroptera > Chrysopidae > Nineta > Nineta flava. The sequence goes on from OY986042.1 coordinate 34,950,936, forward strand.
ACAAAATTTAAAAAATACATCAACTTCTGTGGTCAAGTGTACCTATAATGAACAATTTTTATCCGAAGCATTTTTTTTTTCGAAACCGAATGAATAACACCAATCAATAATAGAATTTGAAAAAAGAACGCTGCTTTTGTGTCCAGGTGTACCTCATGTTAAGGTAATATATTAGTTTTAGAATACTATATTCCATAAGAAAAAGTTCAACTTTTAAGGTGTATAATGTCGTTCCTTGATGGAGCAATTAAATATGATTTCAAAAAGTCATTAGCATAAGTGTTAATTAAAAAGTAATAAATTCTTATCCACTCTGTGCAAATGCTCAAGTATAGTTGCACCATCATTTGTTAATGTTCTATATAAATAATATTGAGTGCTTGTTTATGCTTTTAAAATTTCCTATTTTTTTATTTAAATATGTTAACTTAAGAACTAAGCAAACCATTAGGAATTATTTTCTCTGTCTACGGGTGTGTTTATTGAGGTTGATCTTGGAAACGAAGAAACCTCACGTTCAATGTTTTACGCGAAAAAATCATACATAAAAATGATCGGAACAATTTACATAAACACACCTTACACTTATATGTCTCATATAAAATATCCTATCTATGTTAAGTATATAATCCCAAATTGTTTTTTCAACTCTACAAATTTCTAATCTGTGGCTCGCAGATTTTATTTGGTAATTTTTGTTCCTTATTAGAATTTTATGATGCCTGGTATATATAAAATATACAAGGGTATACTAAGTTCAACCCCGACTTTGAATTGGTTGCAAATATTGATCGCAGAAAACTATTTTTGGTATAGGTGTTTATAAAATAACTTAGTTAGTCCATTACCGCATATTCGCCCTTTCGTCCGTATATTCGATAACTCAACAACACAAAGAGATAACGAACTTAATTTGTGTGTGTATGTGTGTTCTAGAGCTTAAAATCAACTTCAAGTTTGTGAAAAAGCAATGACAAACTAACCGCAAACACAGGCCGTGCTTTCCCCTGCCATGGAAGATAATCATATCCGAAGAGAAAATATCCCGGACAGTAAGAGCTTAAAAATATCTATCTTTGAATCAATATACACCGTAATATACAGGATATTTAAGCAATTAACAACAATTAATTAAGTAATTTTTTACTTGTTTTAATAATAATACCCGTTACACAAAAAATTATATACTATATTCAGAAACCTGAAACCGTATCAATTGTTAAATAATATCGAAGAAAAAACTATAAGGTAACAAAGATTCATTCTCATAACAAAGTCACTATTGGCTGGGTGCCTGGACATTCAGGAATTGATGAAAACGAGACGGGTGACAGGTTAGCCAGAATGGATGCTAGTACTCCACTAAACAGCCCAGAGCCGTTTTTTCGAGTGGATTGCCAAAAAGCACAATAAAATAATAAAATGCAAAATAAAAGAATGGGTAGACAAGAGTACAACCGTTGGTTAAATACTCATGGTCAAGATCATGGAAAAAGGCCTCTTAGCGTTTACAAATAGGAAAAAACCAATTGAGGATTCTTACTGCAAACTTAATAAACATATGCACAAAATCATTATCACAGAGAAATAATCTCTGCAGATTTTGTCATGATGAGAAGGAAACCGGAATTCACATTTTGTGGGAATGCGAAAGTCTCTCTCAAAAGACACTATCATTTGGGATGGACAGATCTCAAGCTAGATGAAATCAATGAGGTGTCGCCAAGGAATATCCTAATGTGAATGGAAAGGAGGTACACAAGATACAATTGGTCGCGATATAGCAGCTCATTATGAGACTTGCTCCTGACTCCAATCTAATCTAAACAATTTCGAATACCGCATGTAGATATGGAATACTAGATGTATATGCAGTTTTATAAAAATTGCAATCTAGATTACCAGTAAAGAGTAATCAAAAAGCTATAAATTATATACTCTAAATTAATTTTTTTAAACTTGTTCTTTGTTCATATTACCATTTTTTTAATAAAGCGGTAGGTAGCTTTAATACATAACTAAGCTATAAATTACACATAAATAAAAAAGACTTGCTCGATATTATAAACCTGTGTAATATATGAAGCAAGCCGTCAGTATAGTCAGTACACCGGTAGGTTTATGTCGGTAACGGCAAGTACAATCAATAAATAATATATGCATGAACTCTCGGTGTGAATCTACGTATTTTATAATTTCCATAAAACTATCATTAAAATATACCCTTTCATAGTATACACCACCCATCTGTTTTGTATATTTACAAATTGTGTATTCGATATCTTATCTCCTAACAATTCACTCAGTACAAGACAGATTTCTGTTGGATTTTCTAAAATCGCTTGTTTATCATGCTTTATAAGCTTGACTTGTATATATCTATCTATCTATCTATCTATGTATGAATGTAATGGAACTTCCGGACAAGCTGAAATTTTGTAGACGTATTAAGAATCGATGACAATACAATAATATACAAAATATTATAAAAAAATTAGTTACGCAGGAGCTGCGTCAACTTAGCGAATTTCCTTAGAATACATAGATCACTCTCTAGCGGTCATAATTTTAGTGTGATCAAAATGAAATATAATATCTGATATGACTTTAGTATTTGCAAAAATTAAATTTATTAATAGCCAAAATAGAACGATGTATAACGATTATAGTTTATAGTTACTATGGAAACGACAATCAAAATTGACATTTCAAAATTAAAACAAAATTTTAATAAAATAATTTTATAGTTTATTTTAACCAACTCCAAAAAAAGAAGGAGGAAATTCTATGTTCGACTGTTAAGTAAGGTAACAACTAATTGACTTACATGTTTTATTACCCAATATATACTGAGTTGTATATCAATGATTAAATTGTTAACAATTCTGCGTATTCGAAATGTTAACAATTCTTTCCGAGGAACATATAAGCACAAATTATGAGAAAACTATTGAGTTTATGAAAATCTTTTTCAAACAAGTCTTGTTTATTTTAAAAAGAAGATTTTTTCTTAACATATTTTTTTTCTATCTCTTACGGTTTCAAAGATGTATATATACCCCCCTCCCCTGCGAAGGGAAACATGTTCCAATGATTTCAAAGATAAGCAGTTTTGCCCAAATATAGTCCGATTTTTCCCATTAACGAACGTGATTTTTTGGCTTTAGAACACACTTCAGATCGTTATTTATTTTTCGTTCTTGGGTTATCGTGTCCACAGACAGACAGACGGACATGCGGAAATGGCCAAATTGTATGAGCACATATACCAAAAATTCATGTCATCCATTTTGTAAGACACACGTTTCTCTGAAGTCTTTATTACATTATCTCTCAATTTAACTAACAAATTAACTGTTACTGATAAAATTTTTACTATCGTCAAACGAACAAGTTACTCTCTTACGCGTTAGTTTCTATCATCGAGAATTTTCGCGAGAGAAAAGTTGGGCGTCTCGGCGAAAGGAAGCTTCTGATGAAAATTTAGCCTGTTACTAATCATTAAAAAAAACCGTGCTTTAGTGGACTAATACTTTTTAATGTACACGAGATTGTTACACCTATTGAATGTGGAAAGAATTGAAATACACATATTATACTTTCACGACTTTATTTCCCTGTACAACATTAACATGTATTCTTGCTGAAATTCATATTTTTTAAATTTATAACTTTGAAATGCAATTAAAATTAATTTATTTTTCAAGGCATCATTTAAATAATCACTAACCTCTACATTATATACAGGCTAACCTAATTTTATTTTGTCTACGTAAATTATTTCGAATGTATGGATGATAGTAAACATGTTTTAGAAAATGTCATTGCAGATATGGAGGGGGCGGGGATAGCAACTTTTTTCTTGGAAGCTCCCGTTTGAAATCAATTTTACCAATTACTTTTTACTTATAATAAAATTCGTTAAATATAACATTTTTTGACATCAAATGCTTGATATGAAAAATTATACACATCTAGTGATGGGAATTGAACCCACGACTTCTGGCATTCTAGACCAATGCTCTACCAAAATGTCAAAAAATGCATGATGTCACAAAATGTTATCAATGTTCAGACATATTACTTAAAATATCAAAGTAAGTAAACGCTAGTCGCTTCCATTGGTATAATATAACCGAAAGGCAATCATACTAACAATGAAAATAAATAGACGCTAGTTTACAAAAAAAAAAACAATTTAAAATTCGTTAAATATGTTTTAAATGTCGTAAAATCAACATTTTCACCAAGTAAATAAATAAAAAATTTGTTTTAAGTTTTTTTTCGACAGAAAATAATAGATTTCTCAGAAAATTTGAAAAATAATAATTGATAGACATTTTGATGGTCTTTAAAAACAGTTCTTGCAGTTTTCATCCTATGTACTATATATACTATATATAGAGTAAAACTCGAAAAACCAAAAAAATTCCCTGTCATTTTCAACCTAGTTTACGCCAACTCTGCATAATATATTTAATAATTTTATCAATAATTTTTATAATTTATTGTTGAAAATTGTATAACCCATGTATTTGTTAACCCATGTTAATTTGTATTACCCATGGTATTTGTGTAGTTCCTAAAATAATTTCTAATATTCTATAGGCTATTTCAGGTAATCCTTGACTGTTTTATTTTGTAGATTTTATCTGTATTTCACGGGCATTTCCCCAAATTCTTATTTTCATACAAACCAGACAATGCTTATGTACCTAAATTGGCTTTTTTGTTCAAAGTTGTATATTTTATTATCATCTTTCTTTTCTGATAAAGAAACTATGTTTCCAAAACTTGAGTCAAAAATATTTTTTTCAACAATCTCAAATATTTCTTTAATTTAACAATTGTAATTGGATTTTCGTGAAGTATCACCCCATTTAATAACAACATTTGACATTCGTAGTCTCCCAATTCATGTATTCAATATATTTGAAAAGTGTACTTGACATTTTATTGAAAAATATATCATTTTGTCCTCCCTTGTTTATTTAGGTATCAAATTCAAGTAAATAAAATGAGAATATACTAATAAAATCATTTTAACCAAAAAACACACATCAAATGACACGGTCATAAAATTAAAATTGTCACCATACACATAGTAATGTTGCACATATAAATACTATCTAAGTATCTAAAAAGTTCCAAACCGAAATGAATAACAATATTTCTTTGAAAAAATGAGTTTCATTTTGTGCTTAGAATTTATGTAGGGAAGTGACCTTTAAATGGTTGTTATTATGTTTTTCGATCGTAAACATATACCAGCAGTACCTACCTAGTGTTGTTCGTACGTAACATACAAATTGCTGCTATAAATATATAAATAAAATCCACAAATGGTGTTAGTGTATGTATACCAATATGGTTGGTTGTTTGGCTACATATACTACATTCATATTCTCTATATACAAAGTGTTTTAAGGTATTTCCAAACTATATCAACTGATCGGGGACCCGCGCGAAAAGAACTATATAAAAAGTTATATGCGTAAAAAAATATGTTGGTACTCCTGAGCGTTGTTGAAAGCAGCTGTCCGTTGTTGTCAGTGTTCCCATTCGTCACAAAACATATCATACATATACTAGTCATCATACATATACTAGTATATAATTTAAAAAGACTTTCAAACAACGTACCGATACTCATGATGCCAACTGAACCATCCCGGATCTAATTGGTTCTCGGAAAAATAAAACTTCGATTTAAAGTTTTTCACTGCAAATATAGGAACAACTTTTGGTTTCGATAGCCCTTATGGATCTTAAAACTCTGTAAATAACTTACACAAGATTTTATTTTATATCCCGAACGACGGATTGATGGAATTATTTGTTTTGAAATGAAAACTCCAATTTTAGGGCACGAATTTGTTTGTGATATACGGACATTTGAATGAACAGTAAACTTTCTTTCTGTCTCGTTTCTGGAAATTAAAACCCAGTTAATAATATACTCTTATGTTTTCGTATATATACTAGCTTTTCCCTGCCACGCGTTGCTGTTAAGGAATAAAACACCCCCTCCCCCGAATTTCCCCTCCTTTAAATGTGAATTTTCAGAAATCCTTTCATAGCTAACTACCTATCTCCCAAATTTCAGCTTCATGAAGACAATTTCTCCATATTATATTTACAACCCCATTCTACCCCCTTTTAGGTGTAGTTTAAAAAAAAAACTAATATGCAAACTTTAATTATTTGTTATAAACAATATTTTTGTAAAGTTTGAACGACATAATAAGTATTATACAAAATTCACCGCCTCCACCCCCATTTTATAAAAACCTTCCCCTATACTAATACAACGTTATGTAAAAATTTCTAAACGATCGATAAAGAACTTTGAGATTTGCGATTTTGAACACGCGAACATTAAATTTATATATATATAGATAAATACGCATCACTTTGCGAAGAGTGGACATAAATAGCGTTAAAAACATTTCGTATTGATGTAATCTAGATGTTTGTAACACTCTTTCTGAAACACCTAGTACATATGTGGCTGTTGCATTGTGTTCTCGGATGTATAGATACAACAAGAAAATGGGATATTTATAAACATTGGATAGGTAAAAACGGTGAAACCACAATTTTTATGGTATAGATGTATGTATAGTTGAATTCAAATAAAAGGGTCAGGACTCAGAATGCGTCAATCTGAAAAACTTTGTTGGAATATACCAAGATATCTTAGTATATATTTGATCTAAAACCTAATCGAAAGAGAATGATTTATTAAAACAAATTTGTAGTATGTAGTGTAATCGGTTCTTGATATTGAGAAATCCAAGATCTAGAAACGAGTATACTACAAACTCAAACTTTTTTTACACTTTTGAGCTCACTTTAGAATCTTTAGAGGGATACGTTTTTCTTAAATTGAACTCTTAAAATTAAATTGAATTATAAAATGTACCTTGATTTTCATTTCTAATATTTCATAAATTTTGATATATCTATGATCGAACAGAGATATTAGACATACGATTTTCAAGACAGTGGATTTCCTCATTTTGATTACACTTATCTAATATAAATGGTGGCCTATATTTGGGGTGGTCAACAAGTCGATCGCGATCGACCGGACGAATGCGAAGCCAATTTTGGTCGATTGCTTGCGGTGCCTTGACAAAAAGTAATTGAAGAATTTGAGGTAAGATTTTAAGATTTTGAAAAAATAAAGAAATTGTGGAATTGATATCTTGTATAAATTATTTATCTTTTTATATATTAAGTTAAAAAAGATTTAAGTGTGAAACACATTAACAAAAAAATTGCAAACACATTTCCTACGGAGCAAAAGACATTAAAAAATGAAATTATAATTTTACAAAAATATTTGGATAATCGTTAATCGAGAAAAATATCTCAATATCACCAAATGTAGCGAATATATTTATTCTTGTTTCGGATCTATATACCTGTGTGAATCGGCATTTTCATACTTAAGGATGTACTAGCATACTACCACTTTTCGACAGATTTTGCTCATTATTTTCACAGGCTAAAAATAATGTTTTCTAATAAATCCCGAAGTTTCAGAATTTTTGACCGTTTAGAACGCGAGATAATTAATATCAAAGTTATCATTCTCTCACTCTCTCTCATTAGAAGCATGTGAAACTTCATTTCCGTCCAACTATTCTATATCTGTTGTATTAGAAAAAATAATCGACAGAATTTAAAAAAAAAACTAGGAGAGTAAAGCTAAATATTTTTTTTATAAATTTTAAAAATTTATAAAAATTTTAAAAATAAATTTTAAAATCGTGTCACCGTTTTGTTTTTGAAATATAAAAGTTTAAATATATTTTTTTTCTTCAAATCAACATTATTTTGTATATGTAAACTGTTTATTTGTCTGTGTATTGTGTATGTGTATTTATATATTTGTGCATCACACCGGTTTATTGTGCTGATTGCATAACACAGTGCTGGTACATCCTTAAAGTTTCGAAGACTAAACAACGTTCGGTCCTGATTAGTTCACATAGAAGAATTATTATCTTTGTCAGGATATACACCTTATTATGATTCCTTGGTTAATAGTTAAATAATATAAATTCGAAATCTGTCTTTATCTGTAGCTAATTTGAATTAATTTAGACCCGTTAAAAAATTATGTTGTTTTTTACCTCGATGGATATACATGGTGTGTCAGTACGAGATGGACTCCCACGAGCTATTGATAGATAAAAACAAGTTTAAAAATCTTTTATCATTCTTTCATGATAAATTTTCCTGACCGAAAAAAAAACGCGATAATGAAATCTTAAAATCAAATTATCAACCATACTGTGTGCATTTTTATAACAACTTTTACATATGTATCTTCGACCAAATAGTACAAGTCAATCACACAAAAGGCCACTCCTAGCCTATGTGATTTAGGTCTGTTCTATTTTATGGAACTTCTTTGTACATGCATATCGTCTCATAACCCAGTGAAAAAGAAACAGAATAGAAAGAAAAATGCATTACTTACGTCATATATAAAATTCAAAGATGTTTTATTCCCCTTTTTATGTTGTACAAGGGTAGTAGAACGGTCATCTATTGTATTCTTCGTACAAGATAAAAATAAGAATTATTATGACAAAAATAAATAAAACTAGACTGCGTACGAAAGATACGAACAGAAATTTTGACTTTAATTTGAGGAAACTAAAAAATGTGAATATATTTTGTATTTATGTTTATATAGTATCCGTTTGAAAAGCTGTTCGTTTATAGCTTTCAATTCAGTCAAAACTAAATCAATTTACCGTTTTGATTCAGCTAAAATACATTTAATCTTTGGTGTCAACAGAAAAGGCGAATAATACTAAAAATTTCGGTCGAATAATTATACCCTACAAATAATCAATTAAATGCAATTTAATACGTTTATATATATTTTTTTAAATTGAATTTTTATTTTAAGTGACCTCTTAAATTAATTGATTTAATTTTAGTTCATTTATATACAAGATGATTCATTTAAAATGAAACATAAAGACAAAAAAAATGGACACATTTACTTTTTGATTTTGGTATTTGCAAGGCCACTTTTATTTATAAATGGCATATGTCAAGGGGTAGGGAGGTATAGAGAAATAAGAAAACACAAAATATAAAATATGTCTTTTAATAATAGAATAATCGATGAATATATCGTTGGCTTATTTAAGTTCAAACATTGGACGTCTCAAATACTTGACCATAACCAATTGGAAAATTTGATATTATCCATATGTTTCCAATTTATTTTTTAAGTTGAGCTTAAATCAACTGCTCTGATGGCAGCGACCTTTAACACCTGCAACAACCAAATTTGAACCAAAGGACGCAACATAAAATTGGTGTCAACGGTGGAAGTGCAACAATATATATATAATAATTTTAACATGTTTTGATGATTTTTGTATTGACTACTTTATTTTCTTTTAAATTTTTTGTTAAGTAATTAAAGTTTGTTTACCTTTATATACCATTGAAATTGTTTTTTTTTTTTGGGAAAAAGAAATTTGGTATGCATTAGTGAACCATTTGGTAAACAAAAGTGTATTACAATAATGGAAAATGAAAAATATTCGGTTTATTTAGAAGCTTTTGAAATGATATAATGCAATCAATCGATGTGTTATGTCAGTCATTAATTTAATTGTGTGAGCACAAACATCTACCATCAATGAACGACTGGAAAATCACATTTTATTCAAAGTAAAAAATTGAAACACATAATTCTAGAAGGAAATTTCATAAATTACATAAGAAAAAAAAAAAAAAATATATATATATATATATATATATATTTTTAGACCCGTTTATATATATATATATATATATATATATATATATATATATATATATATATTATGTTATATAAGCTCTGTTTATTTTGATAACTTTCTTCAAATCAAAGGAAGATACACCTTAAGGAAATCTTTTATAAGAAATTCTAATTTTGGTGTTTGGTGAACCCTATTTTGCTGAATAAAGAAACAACTATTTCATATGCATGTTTAAGGAGAGATATCGAATTATCGTCCGATAAAACACGAATATTTCTTTTATCAAATTGAGTATAAATTTGGTCTTCTTAAATATTTAAACATTCTATCTATTTGTTTTTTTTTTTCAATTTAGAATGTGTAAATGTTTATAGTAAAATCATTGCTTTTAAGCTTGTATAATTAGATTTTCTATGGATATAGATAGATTTATTGTAGCGGCTGCCCTGAACGGGTTACATTTCGACTAGAAGGTCCATTGTGATGCCTAAGGATGTGAAGATGTGAGTGGAGTTGAAGAAATTTTTGTGTATAGACTAGGAATTGGTAGGACGTGCGAAACTCTGTGTACTTTGGTAGGAACTATATTCATCAGAAGTTCGTGAAGGAAACTGCAGAAAACCTTCACAAGCATAGCTGGTTCCCAGTCCCCAAGTAAACATAACGCCTTAGACCACTCGGCTACTTGGGTGGTATATATGGACGTATATGTCACTTGGCCATAAAAATGATGTAATTTTTTTTAAATTTTATAGTTGATTTGTGCCTTATTAATTCAGTTATTGAAAAAAATTTTTGAATAAAAGTTGTTACTATAGTTCTAATGAACAACTTTTATCCGAAGGATAAAAGGAAGCACAAATAAAGGAAGATTTTTCGAAAACCGAATCAAGAAAGCACAAATAAATTATAATATTTAAAAAAATGAACGAAAAAAGAAATGGGGAAAGATACATTATAATTCACACTACACTTTTCCAAATGGTACGTTTGGATTACAATTCCCCGATACGTCATAAATAGTTGAACAATCTTACATCAAAATGAAACAACGCTTTTTTTTGGTTAATGACAAACCGAAATTGAATTTTGGCTCATTTTTTAAATATTCTAGGTAACGTATGAAAAGTGTCAAATGAAAAAACAAGGTGCCCGATCCATCGTTAGTTTTGTTACGGTCAAAAACCCACAAATCAAACCTTTGGTGAGGAGTTAAGTTTGAGAATATTTGTAGGCTACAAATCTGTTTTTAAATGTTAAAAGAATTCGTACTTTGTGGTACGGACTTGTTAGTACTGTAGTGGCTTTTCAAGAGGAATTTTTTAATAATATTGATTAAAATTGAAATTTGCAACTATTATGTTGAGAACAAAAGCAGTCTCGCATATTGATGTTAAAATGTTTATTGTTCTTGAGATATTTAAAGTTTTTTTTACTATCAGTGTTTCAGGCTCATACTTACCACTATATTTCTTTCTTCGGCACCTGATTGAACTGAATTACATTACATAAAGCCTCAGACAACTCGTTGTCCATAATAATAAAAATAATTTGGAAAAATTCTATTTTTGGAGAGTACTGAACTAAAATCTGTCATTGACCAGTGAGCAATTTATAGAATTCGTCTATTGTTAGTACAACATATGATATTTATAGGAAATATATAAACCCGAAATTGACCTGTTTCTATTTATACAAAGTGTTGCAAAATTTTTTTTGCAAATCGTAGCAGGTGAGAGGTATCATTAAAAGATAAAAGCACTTTATGTAAAATTGGTATGCATCGATTTTGTTATAATCTCGAATAATAAAATTGCCAACATATGGCAGAATCGAATCTCGTCGGACTAAAGAAGAAGGGGGAGCACAATGGACCATAAGGTCGAAGTGCTAAACTTTTTAGACCCCAAAATGTATCTATCTGTCTAACTATTGTAATAAGCTTTTAGCATGGAATATGTGACAATATTTTGATATATTCCAACAAGGATTACCACCTCCTAAAGATGCGAAAGATAATTTTGCAACACTCTGTATACATGAAATGTGTTTTTACACATATTATGTTCATCTATGCTTTCAAAACAAGAGCTAATTACATGCCAAATACAGATAAATATAGACACACGATAAATACACTTAATATTGTTTAGGCACATTCATATATGAATCGATTGTCTGTATAGCCTGCGCTTACTAGTTAAAAAAAATTAATTCGGATTTGAATGATTGTATTGTGTATTCATTTCAATAGGTTTTACTTTACTGGTCAAAGTTCTTTTTCAATCTATTTGAGAACTGTAAGATTATAAAGATTATTAAATTAATCAAAGAGAACTCTTTTTCGAGAAGTTTTTTTGAAACTAAATTGCAAATTTTTTCCCAATTTCTAGAACAATTATTTGTATTTAATAAATACGTATTTCGACTACAAGGTAGTCATAATCATAATGAATTAGCTAATCGTAACTATCTCTGGGATATGGAGCCAGACATATGATGCTCGTTGCTCGTTGCTAATGTGGTGCGTGTCTCACAATAATATTAAAAAAGTTTTGTCTTTTATATGAACTGACTGAGGTAATACCTGAAGGATTATTTGAGTTGACTGACCCTGTAAGGGATTAAGTGTGTTATGAATCCAACCCATTTATTGGCGGTATCTTTTTCGAACCATGTGGTGTTGTTATTGCCAATAAGGTGAGTGTGTTGATCGAAGCTAACCTTAATATTCAGGTATTAAATATTGAGTATGGTTTAATTTTATTAAATCAGAATTTGGAATTGGGCCATTGTCTAAATTCATTTTCTATTTTCTTAATTTGTGTATGTGAATACTTTCATATGCATCTAATTCTGTGGGATTTTATACCGATTTCAGTAGTTTTAAACTCGATTTGTCAATTTTGTGGTTGTTCTCAATAACTTGCGCAGCTTTACACGATTTTTCATTTCTCCCAAATTTTACATGAGCCAGAGTTCTTTGATTCGAATTCCGATTTGGCGACGACTTTGACCAACATAAATATTCGAACAATTTTGACAACTGACACTATATATGCCCGATTGTTTGTCATTGATAATTTTATCCTTAGGATTGCCAAGTGACCGTTTAATTTTATTTGTACTAACAAGCGCTGTTATTAGGTTATGATACCTTAATTCTCTAGTGATTTTATTAATGCATGGGCGGAAGTATGTTATTTTGCATCATTTAGTTTGTTCAACGTTGCCAGTCTCTTGTGTTGGTATGGTGGAATTGTTTCGTAAACTAAATTTAAAATTTTACGTAGCTACTGATGGTTACTACCTTGTAGTCGAAATACGTATTTATAAAATACAAATTATTGGACTATTATTCTAGGAATTGGCAAAATTTGAAATTTAACTGTAGGATTCTTAATGAAGGTTATGTTTGTCGTATTGAGAATGAAAAAAGTAGTTGTATGTTGTAAAAATTGGATAATGTAATTTTGGTGGTTTTACAATTGAGTATAATATATTCTTAAAATGAAAATCTAGAATTTGTTATGGTTGTAAATTTAACGCGTTTTATAAAGATGCCTTCCTACTTTTAAAAATACCAGTTATCTCTGGAAACAGATTACTCGACAAAAGGCTTAAGTCTTGTATCGAGTAATCTGATTGTGATAGAGAAATTGAATATTTCCAAATTTAATACGCAAATATAAATTAAAAATTGTCGAAAACGAATTGTTTTTTCAATAAAAAACACCAAACAAAATTATTTTTGACAATGGGTATAACACACTCTATTGTGGACCAAGTCAACAAAATTACCGCCAGCTGTTAAAAACAAAAATAATTCTTCATATATTTTTTGGAGATAGTAAATATCAAATTATTCAATGAAAATTTATTTTTCATATATGAAAAATTTTTATTTATTATAATAATTTGTTATTTATAGCAGATCAGAGATATATTTTCTCTACAGAAAGATAGATTTATGAGTATTTTCAAAATTTTATTTTATACCCGTGTTACAAAGTTTTGGACAAATTTTTACATGGATATTTAAAATAATATACATTAAAAGGATATATATTATATATATATATATTTTATATATATATATATATATATATATATATATATATATATATATATATATATATATTATATATATATATATATATATATATATATATACATATATATATGTATATATATATATATATATATATATATATATATATTTGTATGTTTGTATTAGTGATGTAACGAATATTTGCATATTTGTGACATTCGCATTCACATTCGTATTCCCAAGAAACAAAAAATAAAAGGAAATTTACTTATATTTGAATAAAAAAATGATTATGGAACAGTTTTGAGGTAGGCAACTAAATTTTAAATACTTTCTTTTTGTTTTTGTTAGTCACTTAAAGATATTTGCTTTAGGTCGGTTTTGGTACATTCTCGCGAAGACGGCAAATGACTTGTTTTAACAACGCCTAGCTTTTCATTTTCTCGTCTTTTTAATTCGTCATATTCATTTTTATGTTTAGCTTCTAGGTGTTTGTGCATAGTACTTAGTGGTCCTCCCTTTGCAAGAGAATTTTTTATCACACAACTTGCATTTCACATTTTCAGCGTCATAAATTGTGAAATAAGTCCAAACTTCGCTAACATGTGCTTTACTCATGTTTATATATCACTTTGTCACTTCTGAATAACAATTAAATTTGACAAATGTAATAATACTAAACTAATCTCAAGTCTAAACAAAACAAATCGAATGAACTTGTGTTGTGCAACTAAATAGGCACTACAAACGTGCAACATTGAACAGCAACATTTTACAGCAACCTAGCATGTTGCTGTGTGTGTATAGTGGTTGCAGCAACAAAAAACATGTCCTTGAACGGTTGCTGTAAAATCAAAGTTATTTGATATTTTGTAGGAGGAGTTTAATGTTCCTGTACAAATTCGTTGTCTGTAGCGAAATTGCAGCATATTATCTCTAAAATGTCATGTTTGCCTACTATTTTTTTATGTTTTATTACATAGATTTAACTTTATATATATAGTATATATATATAAGCATATACTAATAACTAAATACTTTATTATTTTTATAGTTTTATAGGTATGTCACTGTAGATACATAAGCTAAGATAAATAAATTAGATACAAATTAAATGAGACAGATAGAGACAAGATGACAAGTGATTGAATTTCTAGTATATCATAAATAAACTATACAAATTAAATGAGATAGATTGAGACATGATGAGAAATGATTGAACTTTTATGACTAGAGTCATAAAATAATAAAATTAAATTTTATGATCCCAAACTTTGGTTGCAGCGTCTGTACTGAAAATATTTTATAGGCGGAGTTCAATGTTGCTGCAACAATGTTCTTCGTCTATTCCGTACTTAACTTCGTTTATTCAACCTGTATCGGGTTTAAACATAACACGAAAGGTAAAACCTGTCTAACATTCGTTACATCACTAGTATGTACGTACCTTTAAATTTGTTTCGTGGAATTTCTAGTTACATAAGTAATACATACATAAGTATTCGATGTGTTAAAATAAGACCCTATATTATACCCTTTTCATCAGTGTGTGCAAAACCACACATTAAATCAAAATAAGATAGTGTCCGTAATGTTACTTTTCTAGATATTTTATTTAAAATGTATTATCTCTCTATTAAAATTTTATCATCTATATAGGATATCCTATTAAAATGAATTGTAAATAAATAATACAAACCTCATCGATAATAAATGTCTGCCGAGACGATCACCTTTGTTCCACGATATCGATATATATATCCACTAATGTTAAATTATTTAATTACCATTAAAAATATAAATATTTGAATTTTTAATATTATTATAAACTCATAATTTTGTGAAAGAACCTCTATATTCTGATTTTTAGGGAATTTTCTCGGAAGGAAATGCAGCTATTGCTTTTGTACTGATTATAGAATTTCCTAAAAATTTCTTCGAACGTTCATCGATCCTATCTAATAGTTGCTAAATATTCCCATCGTTTAAGTAAGTTTTAAAAATGCCCATCAAAATTTGTATACATATGTATACGTTTATGTGTCTGTGGATTCTCTAAGGGTCACAGTTTTAATCCGATTGGAATGTAATTTGTTATTTGAGGCACTTTTGGTATTTGAAAGATAAAATCGCTCAAGAGAAAGGGGTGGGGATTAGAGAGAAGGGGAAAAACTAAGTTTGCCAAATCTCTTAATACTAGAATAATCGAAAAATTAATAAGTAGTAAGTTGTAGAGATATATTAGTTGCACGAATATATACAGAAATATTTACAATTTAAGATTGAAAATTAAAATCCTAAATATCTCTGTACACATTAGAGTTTGAGAAACATGATAAAATAATGAACAGTAGCAAACATGATATTTTACAACTTTACTCTTCATTCATTTTTCGATGGTTCTAATACTCAGAGAGATATTATATATTTTGCATTTTCTACTTTCTGTATGCCCTCTTTCACCTTTGCCATTTCCCTTTGGCCTATGCCATTAATTAATAAAATTGGCCTTGCAAATACCAATATCATATCAGATTCATTTCGGTTTTATCAGACTAAAATTGTGACCGCTATAGAGTGATTTATGTATTCTAAGGAAATTCACTAAGTTGACGTAGCTCCTGAATAACGTTTTTTTATCGCAAACTATCATCGTGATTGAAAGTTGACTAACTATAAAAGTCTCATACAACTTGCAAATGTATGCAACTATTTTTTTGTAACTTGCCTTTTTGATATTTAAAGATGTTCATGCATGAGACTTGATGTTAGATAAAACTTTCTATCTATCATATTTAGCAAGTTTAATCACGTAATTATGTTTTTGTAGCAATTAAAAATCTTTTATCGATTATTTGCTTTTCAGAAAATATATTTTTATATCTTTAATCTTGTCACAACAATATTAATAAATTAGACACTGTAATAAACATTCTTTTATAATATTCTTTGAATTATACAGTTTATTTATCCGAATAAAAAAAATTGTGTTTAGTTTATACGAACATTATATTTAATCATTATTTATTTTAATCAGCATATTTGAAACTATTTTTTCCCCCAAAAAAATATTCACGGCTTTACAAATATCCTGAAACAAATACGTGATAAACATCATTGTGGATTTTGTAGAATTGTATAAATGTGCTATATTTAGCACACGAACGTCATAAAATAAACAAAATTACATATTAAAATGAACTTTGCTTATTATTCTGCTACAGAGAGACTACAAAGTTGGCTTGTGGTAGTGTACAAAAATAAGTCACACTGTATATAAATGTTCAAACACCGAGGTGACACGAAGTCATGCGATTTTTTCATTATTTAAAACACCACAAGACTAGAACCTTGTTGTGTTGTTTGTTATAGTAAACTATAAAATATATACCCACCGTTGTAACAAACATTGGTTCTTGTACAAACCACTAAACACAACAAAATGAAATACGTATATAATGTAATTCGCAATAGACGAATTTGGCTATTTCTCGAATTTTTCACCCATTATGAACTATATTTAATACTTTAAACCATACAAATTCATGTTCATCAATCATTTCTTAATAACAAAATGATGCCTTTTTATTCTGTTAAAGGTTGAATACTCTGGATATAGGTTACAGTGCTAAAGGTTGAATACTCCATGAAAACCGTGGGTAAGTCAGTCAGTTTTCTTAAAATTATTTCCATTGAATTATTGTGTTCCTACAAGAAATCATTTACCGCTGAGCTAGCTTATTGCATAAATAATCAAGTGCCAAATAATATTTACAACAGGTCATTTTAAATATTCTATAGGAGTCCTGTTTCGCATTTATGCTCTAACTGACAAATTTTAGTTAACTTATTTTTGAATTATTAAAGATATTTGTTGACATATTACTACAGACGATAAATATCCTAATCTTCCAAATCGTTTGAAATTTTACGGAGTGCTTCAATGATTTTTTTATTTTTGGAGTTTCTTTTACGAAAAAAAAGTGTTTTACCCATGAAAGGTCGATGCAAGTTTATTAGTCTAAGGAGTGATAATTTTTAATAACAATTTTAGAAAATATTTAGGGTTGTAATCCTATAGTATTAAATTTTCCAGAAATGGAAAATTTCACCAAGTATCATATGCCTTCATGAATCATATGCCTATACAGTTGAACATACAAATATTTAGTGTCATCAATAAAATAGTCTTTGTTATTTAAAGAATGCTTATCAGGTTTAATGGTTTTTGTAAAAGATGTTTATCCTTGAACTGACATAATTGAAGATACCAATAAACTTTTAATATTATTATAATATATTATATAATCCGTATTATCCGCCAACGTTTTTTTTTCTTGTGAAATACAGGTTGAAAAGTAAAAATTATTATCTTAATTAACTGTTTTTTTAATAATAATGAAAGTTTAACCACAAAAATTTCTAAGTTTCAACGGAATTAGAAGTTAATTTTTAATTAGACTTAATTTTTATTTATTAAACTAAATTTTTATTTAACACTTTTATCGTTCAAATAAATGACTTATACTTCCCTCCTTCTCGATGCATCGAAATAACGCGAACAGATATATACATGTTGATGAGTATTCAATAACCTTTATCCGCAATGCTCATAACGTATTGCGGATAAAAAATTCCGTCAAGTACAAATTTTATCTCGTGGTAATAATATATTCATTAAATCGAGTATTAGATATACCCTACCTTCAACTGCCTACTAAATGAAAACCTTACACATTTCCTCCTCGCTTGATAAAATACTTGTATTTTATTTCATTAGAACGCAAATCTATTTTGTAAATGCCATCAGCAATAATGTTATGCTAGTCAACCATCGAAAACAGTATGTGTTTGTCCATATTCTCCCAAATTAATTTACAATACAAGAAAAAAAAACGAAAGAGTTTTATCTCAAACACGTTATTTGTACAATTGTTATTGTCAAATGGGATGCTTTTTAGGTAATTAAAAAGTAATATTAACTCGAAGAACAGAATGATTCATTTATTATGGTCAATGATAAAATACAACGGATAACTGATGTATAATACAAGTTCTGTAGGGAAAAAAAATTACAATGGTGTTGAATAAAATATTGTTTACAGATATAATGAAAAACTTATCGTTGTGTTAGCTTTTCGATTCAAGAAATTCAAAAAAAGTTTCGAACCCGGGACTCAGGCATGATGTGAAAACATATCCTATATACAAAAGCAATGAATATACAATGTTCAATTCCCATTTAAAGTACGATTGTCGATGATTGCCGACTGGCACATTTATTTAATATTTGTTTATTTGTGTATACTTTAGCGTCAACATAACGATGTTTGTCCAAATTCCTTTCGGTTACGTATGACAAACTGTAGAAGACTTTAGCGTATACTCCGACAAATTTCATTGTCATTGAATTTTTAATTAAATTAAATACTGATATGAAAAAATTAACTCGTAAACCCGGAATCGAACCTCGGGCGTCTGGATAACTAGTCCAGTATGCTTCCGCTGTACATAACATAACGAAAAACATCGTTATATTGACGCGAAAGTATACACAAATAAACAAATATTAAATGAATAAATCACTTCAACAGAAGTAATACTGTCTAAATAAATAAAAAATTAGAATAATATGAAAAAGTTGGCTATTACGTCACAATCGTCTTTGGTGTAGCGGAAGCATACTGGACTAGTTATACAGAGGCCCGAGGTTCGATTCCTGGTTGACGAGTTAATTTTTTCATATCAGTATTTAATTTAATTAAAAAAGACTGGCACATTGCCGATAGCTACATAAAAAACGTTACAGTCTATTCTGAAATTTTATTTCACTCTCCATATTAAATAATACTTGTATAGCCTCGCTTTAGATATCGCGTTTTCATATCAATAAACTTTGTAACGAATCAATAGTAATATTTATTTAGAGAAATTTATCTAAAATTATTCGTTTATTAATATCTTATTTTGATTAAATCGTTTTCAAGATCATTAATTTTGGCTGATTCTAATTAAAAGATGAAGTTTATTGAAAAAATAATATATGGAATATCCTTTATACTTTTTATAGTTCTAGGCAACTGTCCGTGTGTTCGAGCAGTTAAAGGCACTCTGCTCACAATAAATTTAGAAAAAAAAATTAATGAGGCGACTAATTGACTAAACTGTCGGCGTATAAACAAAAATGAAAGTAAACGGGTTGGCTTGTGAAGGATTTATGCTGTGTCCTTTCACAAACTCGTTATAGTTCTTATCAAATATCGGTATAGTTCCTATACCGAATATCGGTATAGTTCCTATCAAAGTCGGCTACAGTCGCACAACCTACCAATTTCTAGTCTGCACACAAATTGCTTGTCCTTATGAGGTCGGTAAAAAAGGCCTCCGCTACTACTACATAGTTCTAGAGCATTGTGTCTAGTAAAATAAATTAAAATTTTTTTATGAACGTTGGAACAAAAAACAATCGAAAAATGGTTTTATTCTACGATTTTGTAATACAGGCCTGAGGCGTTTTTATTGTACGACGCATCAAAACATTATCTTGAATCAAAAAAATTAACAAAATACTTTTAACGATGATGTTTTATAATATTCACTATAACTATAACTGCAAATTCGAAATTTCTATTTGTCATAGAAAATTCAAAAAGAAGAAAAAATCCGACGGTGTAAAAAATAAATACTTTTTCTAATTACTTTTGAGATCTCGAAACGCCAATTTTTTTATATTGTATAATTAAAATTTCCTTTCCAAAATTTTGTTTATACGGGTATTTCTATAGAAACTATAAACTATATTAGAGATCTGGGCCGATTATAACTTTGGAACGACCAGAAAACAGCTATAACTTTGTAATGGTTTGGGAAATTTAAAACTTCTTATAGTATTTCTGGAGTTGTAAGGATAATTTACCTAGTATCATCTCTTGTGTGATCATTTTGTATCCTATAGTTGACTCTAAACAATTCGGACAAATACTCACACAACACTCTTTTTTTTAAATATCACACGCCATATTTAAATATTACCCAAATACCTTTGTCACTCCTACAATTATGACAAATCTAACGACACCCCATATAAATCCATCAAGACGTCTAGGCTACAAAGCATGCTAAAGAAGTAGATATAAATACAAAAATACATACACTCGAAAAACTACACTCGAAATACCTTCCTCCTAGGGCAGGCGGGTAAAAATAAAATTATTATCCCATTATGTGATTGAAAGTGTCTATTTTTACAGTAATGACAAATGTATCATCGTTTTGATGATAAAAAGATAATTTTTGTTTGACATTATTCACAGGCATGGCACAGCATGCCTGCCATGAGCCAGAGAAGTATTTAAACTTTGACTAGGTTAAGGTGAGTAAATATTGAAATAATTATAATCTTTTAACTATTTCCCAACATTCATTGTGGTTAGTTCATGCTTTACATATAAACATAATCCTTTTGTAGACTTCAGTCAGATACCCTATTCATTTTATATGTGTTTGTAGGTATATAAGTTCATTGTTTTAGCATACATAAATATACCAAAGTAAGTATAAAGTAAATCATGACTGCATACATAATATAGAAACTAGAGATGACTCCATATTGCATAAATAAACAAATGGCGTTTGTGTCGTTCGTTGTTTGTTGAAACGTATCTAATAAACTTTGCAATAACAACAACAACAACAACAACAGCAGCAGCAGCAACAACAAGAACTCCTCACTCTCAACACATAAACATATTCTCAAATTCATTAATGTATTAAACAGTTATCAGTGGTAGCAATAACTTAAATACTGTGCTTAGGTTACCCGCTTGTTATAGGTAATCTTTGAAACTTTCACGCAAATGATTTTCTTATAGCTTGTAGTTTTACAATGATACAACAATGGTCTTACTAATTGAAATTGTAGTAAAGATGTAAATTTGACGTTGCACTTAAAGGGAACCTGTAAGATCATTATGATTAGACACTAGCGTTCATCGTGGCAAAAATTAGCGTTTCTTGTGTGAGAATATAAAACTTGGCGCTATATAAAATAAAGTATAAAATAAAATATTACATATTAAAATTTATTAAAAAATGTCTGTTGTTTTTATTAAAAAGAGGTTTTCAAAAAATTATTGTCTCCAATTTAAGACAGTCATTTAACAAATGTTATAATTTATGTTTTTTTTTTATTGCTATTACTAAGCATTTGGTGTTACGATTGACTTAAACTATTATTAAATTATTAAAAAGATTATTATTCATATAACTAATTAAAAATTATAATAAAGTTATAGGTATATCAAATTATAATAAATAAAAAAAGTAATGATTAATAAATAATTATAAATGAAGTTATAATTACATAATATAATTATAATAAAATTATAAATTTAATTAATTTATTTATTTATAAATATTAAGAAGCAATGGTTAATTCTTAAACAATTATGTGATTGTATCAAAATGTATGTTAACCAACGTTTATAATAACAGCTTGTACTCACAGCCTCACATATAAACTTATAAAATTACAGAAAGTGGCACCAGTCACTCGTCTTTATGCAAGTTCTCTACACTAAATCTTTGACTTTACTAGCCACTTTAGTAAAATTCATTTGTCTCTAGATTACACATCGTTACAACCAACAAAGTTGTGTATTCATTATTGAATATTGAGGCAAAAATTAACATTGGTTTATAGTCCACAAATTTTCCTATATTTAATTCGAATTATTCTAGATAATTTGTATTCCAACAAATTAATTTGTGTGAAGTAATAACATTAATAGCTTTGCAGTGCACAATTTTGGATGATTAGATAATAAGTGTAAAACGTCATAGTAAAAACCTGGAGACTAGAGAAGGAGACCGAACTCCATATATCAAATGGCTGCCAGAAATAAGGTGTCACTAGTGCTCCTTTTGCACTGGAGATAGTGAAGGGGTTATTTGCTCCGAGCGCAACCGTACTCAGCGCCATACGTGGTCAAAAAAAACAACTTCACGGCCAATGTTAGTGTATGAAAACCATAGGCGCCTTAGACCGCTAATAAATTTTATAGTTTCTATAGAAATATTTGCATTAATAAAATTTTGAAAATAAATTATTTGTCAATAAATTTAAAATATAAATAAATGTCGACGTTTAGAACTGTCAAAATTTAGACCAAAATAATTTTTTGACATATATTTTCTAAGCATTTTCTATAAGAATTTTTTGAAACCCGGACAATGCCAGCTTTTTCAGCTAGTTACCCTATAAATTAAACTAAATTGATTTCAATGAAATATAAAGGAATGATCACGCTAACGTGTGACTCGGCACACCAAAGCACACTATATAGACCTTACATTTAAAAGTCAGTAGTAGTAAATAGTCAACTCGTTTCTCCATTGGGTTGTTTGTTAGTATGATGATGAACATATTTTGGATTTAATAGTTTATGAAGTTAGTAGTCCATAAAAGTTGTTTTCCAATTGCTGCACGGTATACGATGTGATGACATTTATATTTAAACAAACTGTTTCGTCTACTTTTCAAACAATTATATTTTATGAATAAGGATTGTTGTACACATAAATTGCTCGAGGACACCTAGATTTCAAAATACTGTTAAAACAGCGAATGTTTAATATTTATAGAAAAAGAACGTCTGGTGACTTCATCAAAACTAATAAAAATTATTATAACCCAATTGATAAATTCGAATAATGTTAAGGCCGTTTTTCTGTGTCCGATTTACGTGATACTGTGGAGAATATAAAATATTTAGTGATATTGGGTTAACGCGAAACACATAGTTAAAAGTAACAGCGTACATATGCAGACAAATTTCTTGCATGTGTAAGAAGCATAATTCGTGAACAGTCAATAGACCAAACATGATACTTTGATACATTGAAACATGGAACATGATACACGATACATTAATCTTAATCTACAATATTTATAATTATTAAATCAAACAAATATTTTAAATTTTCGTAAAATCATTTTATTTGACTAGTTTTGAAACAACGTCCCTTCTTTAGAAATAAAAATGAAATATTTATTTAATTTAATAATTTTAAGGGATTTTCGACAAGTAACGACCCATTCAAGATAAAATGTTTTTATTTCTAATCGTTGATTGGCCATACACTGCACAGCAAAAAAAGTGTTGCACTTCATTAAAACATTTTTTTCATCATCCAATAATTTTTTGGCATATCAACTATATTTTTATAAACTCGTATATATAATGTTGATCTGGGCATGAAATTGTATAAAAAAAACTTATAATTTCCTATAAAAAAAATTTATTAAAAAAAATTTGCATAATTTTATGATTAAAAACAGTATTTAATTTCGAGATTCTAGGAAGGAAATAAACTATTAACAGTGGACAATACCTCCTCTTGCACTAACGACCACCTCAAGCCTTCTAGGTTTACATTTAATTAACTTCTCTACAACATCTTGGGTGATTATACCTCTCAATCCTCGACTAAAGCTACTGTGAGCTAACAGGAGGGTTAATTTATCTTCTTGTATACTTGACAAGTTCATCCCAGATGAGTTCTAGTTTTTTTCACTCTGGGCTACGTTGTGAAAAATCTGAATTTCGATCGTTTTATTTTTATGTACACCCATAGGTTTCCAAAAGCTCCGTAAGGATCCTAATGTATAGAAATTGTCGGAAGAAGACTTGTCGACATGAACTTATCATCCAGAAAGATAGCCGTAGCATCATAGCTCTTTTTTGACAGGCAGACATATGGAATTAAATGAAAAACATATCATTAACTTGATGTGATGTATATACACTGATAAAGAATTCAGTATTTACAGGAGATATAAACACTTTATTCACTTCTGATATATTTTGTTAAGTGGCTTAAACTTATCTTAATTGTAAAAACCAATACAAAATATTATTCACATAGTCAATTATTACTTTAACCTCTTAGAAAATACAACTGAAGATTTTCTAACGGAATTTTCTTTGTTTTGGCACTATGAAAACGAAGCAAAAAGTCCGAATGTCGACCTAAATGTCTGGACGACCTACATGTGTCGGACGACATATTTTGTTTAAAACCCAGTTTGATAGTTTAATGCATCGTTACGCCCAATTTTTGTAAAGTACCTTTTTTGTGTAGAATTAGCCTCTGTAATAATTGCCTCTGTTAACTAAAAACCAAAAGTTTTCGAGATATTTTAGAAAAACTGATTTTCGCGACCTTCAATAATAGCGATATCTATTATTATTATCATATTATTAGCGATAGCCTTTTCATTATAGAAAAGGTAATTTTTCTATAAATACAATTTCACTGGGCTATTATTAGCTATAATTGTTATAACAATATGTACATTACGATAACATAATTCGATTTGATTTATTATCAAAATGTATCCAAGTCGAAAGGTTGTACCAAAAAATATCAGTCGTATCTTGTATTATACATCGTTAGTGCTGAAAATACACACAGTTTTGAGGGTTATAAATAAAATCAGTATAAATGTATACCAATTAATTTTCCACTCCTTCTAGCTGTAAATAACACAAAAAAAAGTATACAGTCACGTTTGTACGTATTTACGTCATATGTACAATAAATTTTATGTCATAGTATTTATTTTCTATCATACAGTGCTGGTGATATTTAGAAGATACAATTTTCATTTTGCTTTTAAAGTTCATCAATTATGGTGGAAGAGTTGGGTAACATAATAGTTAATGTTTACGAAAAATATAGTAAAACTGTACAACTGGTCGCATACAATAAATTTTACGTCATAGTATTAATAATTTTAACTATCATACAGCATTGACATAAACACACAACATTGAATTTGTTATAAAATTATACTATTTGATATTTTGGTATATTTTTATTTAAAACTATAGTTTCGGACATACATTTCCTTCATGAGTTATAAAATTTCAAATTCACCCCAATACCTAGATCTCCATTATCTCAGGATATGTTATTCGTTGCTAATTTGGTGACAGTTTCGTGCGATTTTCTATCTATTTCTAATTGTCAACGAGTAAATAACGACTAGCTAATTTATACTGATGAGGACTAATTTGTAGTCGAAATACGTATTTATAATACAAAAACTTATCTAGGTGTTGGGGCGAATTTGAAGTTTTATTAATAAAGCTAAAGTTCTCATTAATTATCGTTTGATAATCTAATATTTCTTGAATCATAATGCCTATTAACTCTGCCGAGGAAAAAAGTCTTTTTCCAAAACTATAGATCAAATAAGCAACATCTAAATTTTCTGAAGAAAAAAAAATTCGCTAATAAAAACATTTTTACGAAAATATTAAATGTTTATTTAATTTAATAATTATAATGGACAAGCAACCCAGTTCCGGCTTTGCCTGTGTAGTAGAGCATATATGTTTAATTTTAAAATAAGTAGGTACCAACCTATCTAATCTTCCTAAAGACAACACAAAGCAAAAATGCGACCTTAAACAAAATGATTCTTTTCGAGAAACGTAACCAATGCAATTGCACCTTCCATAAAATACACTGAAAGAATCAGAATTTTTGACTACCTAAGTATCTATTTATGTACGACAGCCAACACTCAAAAAGAAAACGAATACCACTGTCACCACCTAATTGCAAAAAACAATGCATCATATTTAAACGCATAATCCAAAAAATCGCTTAATTTAAAGATATGTTTAAATGTATTTTCTAGCAATATTTTTTCGTTATTGTGTGTTCATCTTAGATGATAGACATACGAGTATAGCGTAGCTACAGCATGATAGATCTTTTTAAAAGAAATAATTCCTTAATACATTGTTTTTATATAACTCTATTAGTTAACGCGGCGTACGCAAGTTAATCTTCTACTCAGAATGATTTTTTCCGACTTCTTCAACTGTCATCATCATTTCAGCCAAATTTCACAAAACCTAAATGACTCATACACCAAAACCTTCCTCATGAAACACATCGATCATTGGTGAAAACCGTATAAAAATCCGATCGGTAGTTCTGACTTTACCGCGTACAGACAGACAAGCAGACGCAGCGGGGGGACTTTCTTTTAAAATATGGAAGAATTTTTGTCAAAGTAACGATCCATTCAATACAAAATTTAATAATAAATTGCAAAGAACTCCAAATCGTTCAAAAGTGAATGAAATTTGGGGATATTTTGAAGCTACACTTTTTGTCACCTGATGAAACTCTGTTATTTGTTTGCATGAAAACTTATCCAAGTTGGTGACGAATTGTAGATTGTAGAGGCTTCCCTGGACGGGCTACAATCTACCATACGGTCCATTGTGAGGCCTAAGGATATGAGGATGTGAGTGGAGTGGAAGGAATTTTTGTATATAGACTAGGAATTGGTAGGATATGCCGCTGCAGCCGACAATGATAGGAACTATGATATTCATCAAGATTTCGTTAAAGCAACTGCAGAAAACCTTCTCAAGTATAGCCTGTTACTTCATCCATACGCCGACAGTCTAGTCAATTAATCGCCCCCTCCATTTTTTCTTTTTAATAATTGATAAACTGCCGATGTCGGGATTCGAACCTCCCTCCCAGTTTCCAAGTAGGCATACTGCGCAGACATAACGCCTTGGACCTCTCGGCCACTGGGACTGGTTTTTTAGACACAAATCAATTATAAAATTTTGAAAAATGAGCGCTACTTTGTGAGTCATAAATTTATCTTGGGGTGTAAAAATATTGTACTTATGGCCTTTCTACTTCAGCCTCACAGGATTAACTTCTTCCATATCTTGATAATAAATCTTGAAAGAACTGTAAAGGTGGAAATATGTTATACCGTGTTTGACATGAGGTGGATATGAAACGGGATATGAAACGGGAGGTTAAAACCTCATGTATTTTTGTCTATCCTTGGACGGAGTGTAGGGTCAATACAGCGAATCCCGAATAAAATCTGTAAGAATAAATACATAAGTCAATACAGTGTGCCATATGGAGGTCCACATATGACTTGCCTCTAAGTACTTTAAACGTTTTTCTGTTAGTTGTATTTTCATTTGATTCTTGTTCGTAACGTGTACGGTATCTGTTTAAGGTTCGACTCGATTTCACATATCAGCAACTAACGTTCGAATATAGACCAAGTCGATCGAAATTCGTTATCCTTATGGTTTGAGTTGACTGCTTGACCATATAAAATTTGTATCATATAATCTGTATACTTACTATTTATCTAAAATGAATAAATCGACTGGTCAAATAATATTATTCTACGATTATATTTTATGTTATACAAGTAGCCTTTTCCTTCAATAAATCTAACATATAATATATTTATGTATTATTTCATACGTTGAATATTTATATTTATCAAGACTAAAAGCATTTTCGCATTTATATTTATTAAACTTCTGTACAGGTGTACGATAAAAGGACATTTATGCATTTATTCCAGGATACTAAATTGATACTGTGAATTTTTAAAGTGAAAAACTCACAAAAAGCTTATTGAGATTAATAGCACTACCAATTTAATAGGCTACAGTATTTCACATTTTATTCATGTTTGAATAGTTTATCAGCATATGATTAATTTTATGATTTTCATTTCAAATTTGTAACAATTGTTTGAAATTTAACTCTATTTAAAAATCATTAAAATCACAATCGAAATACTTGATTGGGCAGAAGATAATTACACCTAAAAAAAAGTTCTGTATATTTACAAAAAAAAAAAATAAACAAATACTTTCTACTCAGGAAAATAATTGATCAAAATTAAGTGTTTTATTGTGTATTTTGTCGAGTATGTTTCTACTATAGTCTTTCATGTGAGTTAGAAGCGGATAAAAATATCATACATAATTAAATCAAAATACTTTTAATTGGGATTCAAACTATTATATGTCTATTTTGTATTATCCCGTTTAAGTGTATACAGAACGTTCAGGGACTAAATAAAGTTCTTAGGCAACTTTTATTTACTAATAATTATATCTTTTATATACTATCTCAAATTTTGAAATCGAACAATGTCGCTTCCATTTTGTTATCGAAAAAGTGATTTATTATAAAAATACTAAATTCTGAACTTTTTTTCCTGAAAAATAAAAATGAATTTTGCACAAATCAACCGTACAAAAATGAAAGGATTCTTGATATTGATAATGATAAAGAACTGAAAATGGATTACGATTCATCTATTATTGTATTGGCAACAGACCAAACACTATTAAATTATTTACAAAATACAACAATACGCTGCCACAATAATTGCTAATCATTGGTGCTAAAGATAAATACAGGGTAATCCATATGGATATCCAATAGATTTTATTGTTAAAACTTCAATTTACAGTAATATGTATTTAATACCCAACGAACTTAAATTAGTTTAAATATTCAACTACACTATTTTCATTCTACAAACATGTTAAGTAAAATTTCTATTTTAGAATTTGTTTCCCATCTCTTAAAATTTCACAAGCAATTTGTAATAAAAGGAAGAAGTGGTTGTTTCATTTACGAATCCTGTATAAAAAAATCTATCACCGACAATCAAGAGGATCGCGGAGTGTACTTTTTTATTTTCAATTACTTTTTTACTTTAAACTATGATATATTTGGCAGTCATACCTTTTGATAGAAGATTACAAATGTTACAACGGCTCTTGATGTTAAAAATAGACTTTATTACTCAAAATACAGGTTGCTATTTGAAAAACACAAGTTGATCTTCAAATAACATTTAAGGGCTTGGCTAAAATGGTCTTCTACGCACAAAACAACTTTTATCCAAGTCATTTTTTCCAGAAAAATTTTCTTGATGAAATACTGATAATATATTTAGCTATACCTTGTTATAGGTAAAAATATCATATTGTTGTTTTGTGAAAGTTTTTTTTTATATTATTTTTTTAGCAAAACATAAGAGCTGTCTGCATAAAGTTAACACAAATATGTACGCTTGTCCTCCCATCTATTAAATAAATGTTGAACTATTAAGTTCTTAGAATGATGTTTTACATATATGAGAATTTATAATCTGTGAGACCAATCTTGGATTAATAGGTATTTTTCGGCTTATTATTATTAATTTTTACTATCTCTTAATCTTAATACCTTCCGTAAAATCGTTCTACAGAGATTTGGCATATTATTTCGTTTACACCTTGTACACATGAGAGTCGAACATATCCTTTCATTTGGAGGAAAATTGAGAGATGAAGTAATATTTTGTCAGTTTTAACAACATATTCTTGTAGATACCCCACTCAAATATTATCTATACAGTAAATTAAAGTTTTCATAAAATATGTTGAAAAAGTTTGATTAAAGCTCATAATATTATCTCTCATATTCAATGTAAAATGTTGTGTTATATATCTAAATATTGTATGTATGTATGTATGTATGTATGTACGTACGTATGTATGTATGTATTATTGTAACTTTTGTTAACTTATTTATGTATGTTCGTATTTTAAACTGTTTTTAGGGAGCCATCTAATATTATTTTACATCGAATGAAATTATTGATGTTTTTCATACGCATGCGTATTATATATAATTGTTATTACGGCTACCATTTTATAACAACTGTCAGTATTTCACCGGTTGTTAACGAAGCGTGGTCGTTAACATAGAAAACCATACACAAGTCTGTAATAGAACACAACAGTGAGTGTGTGTGTGTGCTTTAATAATAACAATTTGGTGTATATTTACGACACAAAATAAACGTGTGATCATGTCAAATATTTCGTTTATAATATAAATAAACAACTAAAATTCTAGTGAGAAAAAAAACTGGGTGGAAAATATAGTTCTTCCCCGTTAAAACATTTATTCATGTGAATATTTTTGTACAGTGACTGTGTTTATTTACAAATTTTTTCGCGTACATATTTTGTTATTCATAAAAATTTCTGTTTTTGAAGGAAAATTGATTGTTTTTGGATAATTTGTGTACGATTGTGTAAGTTACCAATTTTTTCAGAAAGTAAAATGAAAATTGTGTTTAGTTTAGTTTGTAAACTTTTTGGTTTGTTTTTTGTAATTGCTTTTACTTTTTTTGAATAAAATATTGTTTTTTAAATCTATTTTGTGTAGTTTTTTTTTTATATTCAGTTAATCTTATTATTTTATTTATAGTTTTGTGTCTTTGATTATGTAATCATAGAAGCTAAAAACTGTATGTCATTGTTCGTTATTTGTTGTAACTATTTTGTACATATTCTTAGGTTAAGTTCAAGTATACTCCAGTCAAAATAAACTATATGAAACAAACGCTTCAAATATAGCCTAAATTGTATGTACTATGAACAAGAAAATTAACGTTATTTTTTTAAATTTTACAGTCGATTTCTTTGTTTTTCGGAAAAATTGATTTTGACACCAAAATGAACATCTCTTTTGCTCTCTCTTACTATTTGAAAAATCGACAAATACATAAGATATAAAGTTGTAGTAAATTAGTGGTAGTATAATTTTATTTTTGTCATTTTTTCTGTTACACTAATATTTACAGAAATTTTTACAATTTCAGATTGAAAGTTAAAATCCTAAATATCTCTGTGCACATTATAGTTTGAGAAAAATAATTAGGTAATGAATTGTAGCAAACATGCTTTTCTACAACTTTACTCCTCAAACATTTTTCGATTGTTCTAATATTAAAAAAGAAATTTTATATTTTGTGTTTTCGTCTTTCTCCTTGAAAATACCAAAATCATATCTGGTACAACAATTCATTTTGATCAGACTAAAATTGTGACCACTAGAGACTATATAGAGGTGGTAAAACAAGTGAACAGATTTCATACAACGTCATTAATTTATTCATTTTACCCTTAGCCTCAAGCGTTCAATTTTATTTTGGTTTTTCACTCATATATCAATAATTGTTGGAACGATTTACAGACTCGTATTTATACAATCATAATATAATATATAAATGGTGATTTGTTTGTTGTTGATCATTTGTCAAAAAATTTTTTTTTCTTTTTTATAATAATTTAATGAACTGCGAGGCTCATATCGTTTAGTTACAAAACGGGAGCAGATATCAGAAAGCTGATTATAAAATATCCATATAACAAAACTTATACCATAATCATCGAAACAAAATGTTATTTATCAGTAAGGAATAATGAAATAAATAGTAGGAGAGAGTTACCTAAATCGGACGACCTAAGGGATTTTTGATATATCTAATAAACAATACACATTTTTTACAAAAAATGACCAATTATACATTGATTTTTGCAGAAACATTTTAAATAAACAAAAAAAAGAGATATGAGTAATTTTAGAAGTCATGGTTAAAGTTCGACTCAGGACATTTATATCCTCAATCGAACTGCTGTATTTCCAAAATCGTACTCGAAAGTATAATTTTTATTTATTTATCAACTTTTTTATAAAAATTCAAAATGAAAATATAGTAAGTTTAATTAATTTTTAGTGAATGAAGACCTAAACAAAAATTCAAGTGTGATTTCTTAAACCGTATACGCGTACTATTAAAGACATAAAGATGTGTGATTTCTTGAATTATACTGGTAAAATTTAAAAGTTTCATTTGCGGTCCGATTTAGGAAACTAAGCGTACTGATAGAAATATTATTTATTTAACCTAAAAGACTACATAAGTTATATTATAAACTAACTATAAAGATGGTATAATAAATATAATTCAATGAAAACATAAAATCAATTATAGTATTTAATTGAGGTTTGTCTTAAA
This sequence comes from Nineta flava, assembly GCA_963920215.1. Classification (NCBI taxonomy): domain Eukaryota; kingdom Metazoa; phylum Arthropoda; class Insecta; order Neuroptera; family Chrysopidae; genus Nineta; species Nineta flava. The sequence continues at coordinate 34,983,496 of OY986042.1, forward strand.
ATAATAGATTAAAATTTACATCAAGTTTATTTGAAATGTTTTGGCTTCTAAAGATTGGCTTGAAATTAATCGGGATAGCACAATATGAAACCACTAGAAGTCGATAACATTAATTGGTTACCAAAAAAATGAGCCGGTATGATTTAGGTGACCAAAACATATTTGGCAAATCTTCCCTATAAGTTTTATTATTTGAATAACTACCTATGTCTCAACTTGGAGTCAATAAAAATTGATTTTATTATAATTGTAGAATAGCAATGTGACGAAGTCGTAAGCTTTATATATTGTAATAACTAAAAAACTTAACAAAATTAGAAATTTTTTATAGACTAGCTCTGTGAATTATTCATAAACTGTGTATGCCACAGTAAACTATTAAATAATCTCTCACAGCCATCCAATTTATTCAACACCTATTGAAACCAATGGAAAAAAATCTAATATGAAAAACATTGTATAACCCAATTTTTTATACCAACGAGACATGATTCGAAAACATATCAACCTATATATGTTGAATAAAACCTATTTTGACAAAATGGAAGCCCGACTTCAAAAATCAAATATTCTAAAACAAATGCGCTAAAAAGTAAAAAAATAATTGCATATTCTTGTGCCAATTTTATTCACTTAAGCAAAAAATTTTTAAATATATATGTACAATTATTGTTATTTTTGGAGGCGGTGTCAGCATAGAAAAATTCACATAACTTTTGGACACCGCCTCCAAAAATAACAATAATTGTACATATATATTTAAAAATTTTTGCTTAGGTGAACTAAAATTGGCTCAGGAATATGCAATTATTTTTTTACTTTTTAGTGCATTTTTTGTTTTAGAATATTTAATTTTTGAAATCGGGTTTCCATTTGGCAAAATAGGTTTTATTTCTCGCTTTTTAGTGACTTTGAAGTTCTATAACTGATTTTAGTTGTCTAAATATGGGTGGACCTACTAAACGACCAAGTAATTTTTAGTGCATTTTTTTATAACAGATTTTCAATTTTTTTTACAAGCATTTTGTTTTAAAAAAAAATTTTTTTATTTTCCCATTATGAATGAGTACATCCTATCAAAAAAAAAAAAAAAATTCGCAAAAATCGGCTATATATAAAATGAGGGTTTTCCTCGATTTCCAAGGGATCCTTTCATCAGAATGCGATTTGGTGACAATGGGACCAATCGGAAATCAAACTCTTTAAAACAAAAACAAAAATTCAAAATCGGTTAATAAATGACGGAGTTCTGAGGTAACAAAAATTTAAAAAAAAAAAACAGACTAATTAAGAACCATCCTCTTTTTTGAAGTCGGGTTAAAAAACTGATTGATATTCCGTCAAGATATTATTATATATTTCTTGGAAGAATATATTTCCAAATAAATGTATATATTTGTATATATATCAACCCTATTACATTTTATTTTTGTATGGCTACACAAAAATAATATAATAATTTAATATTTTTCAACCCCTATAAACCAATGTGGTTTAGATATTATATTATACGAATACAAATATTATATTATGTAAATAGTTAGTAGCATACAACACACAAACACATAAGCCGCCATTACTTTACAAAAGAAGAAAAAAAATCGGATTCAATATTGTGATTCATCATTATCAATAGCCAATGCATGTGGTTGTTGTTCTACATGGTGTTCTAAAACAATAGGAAATATGCATGAAATTTTTTTTCGCTTGAATTGAAGCATGTTTACTTGACAAATATCAAGGTAAAATTACTTTTTAAATAACTTTAAAAATAAGCAAGATATGAATGATTGAAATTCCCGATTAGACAAAGAGGGTGATAGCCCTCTTGATATGTTATGTGACGTCATATTACACTTTCACCAAGAGACAGATAATAATCTTTAAAAGCTTATAGCTTCCTTGATATTTGTCGGATTTTAATTTGGTTTTTAAATATTATTACAGTATTAACAGTATTTTCATATTCTGAAAATAAATGTGAAAAAAGATTTTCATGCATTTTCCCTATTATCCGATCCTATAAGGTTAATCGTGCTGCAAAATCATCTAGTGAATGATGATACGTACTCAATAATACAATTTTACATGAACACATACAACCGCATTCTTTTAAATACACATTTACAAGCAATGTTATAAACATGTTGAATTTTTAAAAAAAGTTTAAGTCCAAAGTGATGCTTATATATCCGGTATATAGTATACTAGCACTGCCCGTCGCAGCTTTGCCCACGAAAGTTGTAATTTTACATACTTTATATTACTTAGTATTTAAGTAAATATACTGAATGTTTATGCAAAATTTGAAGTAGATTGGACCAAGGAATCACGTTGTCCCATACAAACTTTGCCCATGTTTTTCACCCCCTTAGGGATTTTTTGGCGCTGACTCAAAATTATTTAGGTATTTACATTAATGTAGGACTTAGACTAAAAAGTTAATTTTATTTTTTTTAATTTCTTTTTTCGAAGGTTTAATTTTTTATAACAAAGTTATTATATTTTGCTTTTCAGTTACTTTCTTCTTTCGTTGGTTCTATTTTTTGTTAAAAAGTTTTACTTTTATTTTTTTGTGGCTTATAGTGCCATTGGAACTACATATGTGTGTCAGTTTCAACAGAATCGGTTCACAGATGAAAATTCAGTGGTGAACAATCAACCATTCTCTATTTTTCAACCCTTAGGATCGAATTTTTTTAATCAAATTTATACGGTACCAATTTTGAAGTATACCCCATCCAATAAAAAAAGAATGATCGAAATCGGACTACTCTGTAAAAAGTTATATAATAATATAGGGGGTGACTTGAGAATCTCCTTCGTTTTTTTCGTCAGTTAAAAAAACATTCAAACTGCGCAAGATATTGAGTGATGATTATGATGTTTATGATATTTTTCCATAGAGGAAGCGCTGGGAAGTTTTATTTTTTTGTGGCTAAAATTTGAAATTTTTTTTTCAAGTACACCCTATTCAACAAAAAAAGAATTATCAAAATCGGACCACTCTGTAAAAAGTTATGCGTGATCATACATAAAAAAAAATATACAGGTTGAATTGTATACCTCCTTCTTTCGTCGGTAAAAATATCAACACATCAGTTTCTACGAATACAATTTTCGACAATTGTAACTTATAACTATACTCCATTTTTACTTGAGAGCTTAAATTAGTTTTAGTATATAAACTCGGCCTTGCGCACTACCGTGCTCTAGATAGTACTATGGACTACAAAAGATGATGCCATTTTTGAAATTTTATAATTGATTTATGCCTTATTGATTGGGTATTAGAAAAAAAGCTTCGGATATAAGTTGTTCATTTGAAATATAGTAACAACTTTTATTCGTATGTTTTTTTTCGAAAACCGAATAAATAAGGCACAAATCAACTATAAAATTAAAAAAAAAAACACTAAATTTTGTTGCCAAGTGTAGATGTATTATTTTTGTATTGTTTTTGGGATAATCACGACTCCATAAGGCCAATAATAAGTTATTAACCAAAATTGCTTTATTATTTTACGAAGCAGAAAATTACATCCTTCCATGGTAATACTGAATGAAATAACTATATCATACACTTCTGATTGTTAATCGAAAACGATTTGAAACACTATGTATATACATTGGGTGCCGTTATTTCAAAAGTGTTCTAACATGTGTAAATTGGAATACAGTACTCAAGTCCACGTGTTCATACAGTGAGTATACAATATATTGAAGATGAATTTACATCGAACTTTAAGAATTAAGGTACATTAGAAAATGACATAATACCGTTTTTTTTACCCTAAATAAAATATAATATCTAACAGACTAACTGACAATTTATCCAAAAATTAAATATTCCGGATGTCATTTCATAACAGCAACTCAATCCTATAATATATATAGCCCTTTGTGTAACTCACTCACTCACGAACGTATACAAATTCTAATCCACGCCTGGACATGCTAGAAGGATGCGATTTTTTGCTTTTGAAACGAAATAACTTTGAACTTCCCGGAAAAATCGGAAAATTTTAATTTTAAAAATTAAATTGTTTCTTTCTAAAAACAGTTGGAAATGCCTTTTTTTTAAATTTAGTTGATGACGTTTCCTTAGAAATTATAAACTATACTATCACAACTATAAATCGTTATAAATAAGTGGAAATATGCATGTTTGTATTTTGGTTATTAATAAATATAAAATTTTTATTTTATTATTTATATATTTAAAAAAAAATATTATTGTGTTGTCATCGGTTTTTACTAAGTCTTCAATTTCAGATTATTAAGGCATTCGGAAGTGAGTAAAAACTCACTCAAAAAATTCCATTAAATGCATACATATGCAAATAGATACATACAAGTCAAGCTAGTATTTAAAGCATGCTAAAAACCATGAAAAAGATAACTTTGCATTCAATAATTTTCGAAATCCTTCTATATGTGAATTTTAACAGCTATAATAAGATGACTGGCTCTGAGATATGTAGTTTGGTTCGTATATTTATATATACATATATATATATATATATATATATATATATATATATATATATATATATATATATTTCGATGTGATATAAATATGGTTATATTCTCGAATAGAGTATATTATTATGTATTCAGAGTACATAGAGTCGTCAGTCCTTCTTCACATATATGTATGTATGTATGTATATCCAACAGTATAATATATATTATACGCTCTCTACATGATTTCAATTTAAATTCTAATGTATAAAATAATAAAGTTCACCAGTAGAAAATTAATTAATATTTTTTTGTCTCTTATTTTGTTTCTTTCTGGTAATTTATTTTGTAATTAACTTAAAAATATTTTCCTATTCTTGTAAAAGTAACACTGGAATGTAATATATGAATTCAGTTTTGATTTGACGTTGTTTTTAAAAATACTAATAGTTTCGTTTAATTAATGGAATGTGTAAATAGTTCTGATGAAATCTATTGAGATTTTTTTTTATAAATAAAATTAATTGAAGAATTTAATTTGAAAATAACAAACTGATGAGGAGTGGAAATTCTGGACTATTTGTAAAAATTAATTTATTGAATGATGTTTAATTGTATATTTGTTTAACCAATTGGTAATTAGACCGACAGTGGAATTATACAAATGAAAGGCGCGTGGAAAACAATATTAAATTTATAAAACAGAAATTGAATAATCATAAGGGCATACTTTGTAAGGTTATTTATATTTTCCCTACTGTCGAAAAGAATAATCTCTACACATAGATTTGATTAGAACATAGACTTTAACATATTTTACAATATATTTATTAAATAAAACAAATATTTGAAATTTTCGTAAAATCACTTTACTTTGTCAGTTCCTTCTACAGAAATAAAAATTAACGAAAAAACAATAGAATGTTGTAACAGACTTACAATAGAATAATTAATTTTAACGCAAATCGTTTACTGAAGATTTTCAAAACACTTATATGAAAATGTTTTTTCGATGACTGAATAGAAAACTAATTAAATTTTATTCGCTTTTACAAATCTACCATTAAATTATTTCATTTAACTTTCTTCAATGAACTGAAACAAAATATACAAAATAGTAAATACTTACAGCATGAGTTAAATTTTCTACACCAATATTCTCTCTGTTCAGATGAAATTAAACTTAAATGTACTGACAAGAGGTAGGATATTCACTTTGGCTCTGTAGGATTTTAATACCCTGTAAGCGGCATCGATTGTGAAAGTAAGTAAGAGAGTGTACTAAACAACGTATTCCCAGAAATATTATAAATTTCATTTGAAATTTCATCGGCTACTTGACGTTATGGATAGCGTGGTAGACTACCAAGCAGGGAGCCAGGACACGTTTCTACCATAGGTATATTTATTTTTTAGGTTATAAAAATTAATAATCTGATAAAACAGTTAAGACGTGCATTTCCCTCGCCAGACCAATGTCAGTATGTGAACTATTTCTAATTTAGTTCTACAATATTTTTAGATGTATAATAATATGACTTAACCAATACACACATACACACACACACACACACACATATATATATATATATATATATATATATATATATATATATATATATATATATATATATATAAATATTTTCATTGTATTTTAAAGAATATTACAATTTTAAGAGTAGTTACTTTCGAATAAAATGGGGGAGGGGGTGTATCAGTTCATTTTATTAATACCCGCATTTTCTTATAATAAGATTTTGGATAGCAGATAGGCTCATTTCTATACATGGGGAATTATTCCAAAACTACAGAAAATTTTCTTCGTATCATACATAATGTAGAATAATTTATTCTCTAATATCTTGTCTGCCTTTTTATAACCTAATCACATTTAAAATATTCACGATTGAGTCGATTTGATGGCGTTGTCAGAGATAAAGAATTAAGTTCAGTAAAAAAAATATGTTTTTGTTCCGTATTCGCATGGTAACTGTGTCCAACACCATGTAAATCATGTAAACGGTGTAAGATAGAGTACATCTAAAAGAACTGTCGTAATAAAAACAACAACGCAATAATAACAAATAATGATTCTGAAGCTCTACGAAGATACACAAATAAACTGATAGTTACAGATAGTTACAGCACCCAATAAATTATACTAAATTAATCTATTACTCATATATCGAAATTATATTTACAAAAGTATTCATTAATTTTTCCATTGTTTTTAAAAGTTTGTTGATATTGAAATAATAAATTGGATTACTGAAATACTGAAATTTGACTAAAATGTTGGAATAATACAATAACCAGTTTTGAAAATGTGTATCTTGGATTTTTTCGCATTTAAATCAGGTGAAAACTACAATCACTATAGTTCAATCCCTATCCATTGCAATCTACTTTTTAACATTTTTGCAACATGAATCGGTAAAACTACCCTTTTTAAAACCATTAAAGAAAGTAAGTAACTTTATATACATATAATTATATAAAAATAACTGTCCGTTTTTAACAATTTCCTATCAGAGCGGTTTCATTGAGATAATGATATAGGCCAAAAACTTTGTTTGAATACATTTTTGATACACCAAATAGTTCACGTTTTAATACTGGTTATGTAATACACATAATATATAGCATATAAAAAAAAGTTTTAAAATGTTTTGAATATAAAAATAAACAATATCGGAATAACCTACATAAGTTCAACGACGAAAAACAGGTTTTTCTAGAAAATCTAGTCTCTGAGGATTTCTTTCATAACCAACCTATATTTTTCTAGAACCATCTTACCATTTTTCTTCGGAATAACTTAAAATATTCATAAAAAAACCAAACATTTAAATTTTTATGAACTTTTTTTATGACCTACAAAACCATTGCCATAGGAGAATTAAGGCATTAATGATTTTTTTTCACTCTTAATGTGATGATATAAAGAAAATTTTTTACACTGAAAATTGAAATAAAATTGAAAAATTTGTGTGTGTGTGTGTCCACATATATAATAATAATGAAAAGAAATACATAAATGTCAAACATTTTTTAACAAATTGTTTATTTTTCACAGATCATTAATTTAAATGACAAAAAATGTATAATTTATATTAAAATAATTATCACATATAGAACGGTAGTGCGTTGGGCCAAGTTTAAGTATAGCCGTCTACTACTTTGTTTACAGGAAGGATTAGAGATGGTTTTTAAGTCGCTGTATCTCAGGAACCAATAAAGCTATGATGCTCAAATTTAAAACGTTAAGTTCAACATTACCGTTATAATGGTTTTCAAATTATTTAACCCCCAAAATTAACATTTTGGGGACTGACTATTTATTGTGTAAGTCTCTCGAGTGCAGGGTATTTCGTATTTTACTTGGTAGGTTTGTTTCTTTGTATATTAAATAATAATAAAAATGACTACTTGCCACTAAAAATGTGAAATATCCTGCACATGAGAAATTTACACAAAGAATACATATCATATATTTTTGCATTTTTGATAAAAAACTTTGGTCTTTATATAGATTTAACCTTTGCTTTTGCTGGGACAGCACTAATTTTTGTATGCGAAAACTTGGACCCTCCCACTTTTATGTTTTTGGTCGGATTTATATATTAGAAAAAATATGATATAATTTTTTTTTAATCTGGTGTTAAAAGTCATACAACTTCTATGCACAGATTATCTTTTATACATTTTTACAAGCTGTGGGTAATCATACTTTATTTTAGACCGCTTGTATTTCAAGTAAGGTTAGGGATATGTGTATCCCTGTAGGGATAAGTGGAATTTCATAACCTGGAATAAATGTAATATATACAAGGTTTAATAAAAAAGAAAGGCATATACAAATTAAAATGCGCAAATGGAAACGGATCGGGCACATTTTTAAATCCATTTATACCGTCTCTCAAGAGACCATTGATTGGAATCCGCAAGTTAAACGAAAAAAGGACGACCTTAAACCACGTGACGATGAACAGTCCAGAAAGAAGGAGACCTCAAAAACTCTTGGACCGTGGACAAAATTGGACCCACACATATCCATACCTTCAACACCTACATAAATTCTATGATACATATCAGTTATTGTTGTATGTATATGGAGGTAAAAATGTGTTAGAGGTAATAAAAAACCTTTTATATATAATATATATATATATATATATATATATATATATATACATATATATATATACATATATATATATATATATATATATATATATATATATATATATATATATACATACATATATATATATATACATATATATATATATATATATATATATATACATATATATATATATATATATATATATATATATGCATATATATATAATGTTTTGATAGAAATAACATCTAACGGTTGATATCATTTATTTTCATTTTATTATACGAAAGGAAATATAAAAATTGGTTCGGAAAACTCATGTGACGTCCATTTTTCCATATACAAACTTCTTGACTTTGAACTGAGTTAGAGAGTTTAGATTTGGAAAAGTAATACAAATAATGAATCTCCATAACATTATGTTGACAATAATGTTTTCATATGAAAAATCTTTCACATATTGACTGGGTATTGAACCCAAAGCCATTGGAATTTTTTAACTAGTGCTCTGCCAACTTAGCTACAATGTTAGAACGTCTATAATTTCTTATTATCTTCAAAATTTAAATGTATTTAACTTACCTAATGAAATGTATATTTCTGAAAAGTAAGTGTATTGATTTGTTATCCGTTTTTCTTTTAGATCAATTATTCGTTATGTCCATATTCAAAATACAAATTCAGACGATATTACGTAAACCACTTATCAAATAGTCAATTTAGCAATATTATCGTGATTCTAATTTACCTTTTATACTCAATTTCATTTAAATCAGCAACAAAAATAATTTTTCCTTTTTATACGATTATGTTAAACTTTTTCATTATCCAGAAAAATCACAAATAATTTTCATGTACAAAAAGCTCTGAAATTCAGTTAATTTGAAAGATATTTTCTGAGATGTCTTATTTAGACAGATTATAGAAAATCGCTTAAAAACTTCGATTTAAATAAAGTCATCGATTTAAATAAAAATTATCTTATAAGGTAAATTGGACACACAAATCCAGGACACTATGATAATTTGAGACGTAATTTCCGAGAAATGCCTATTTTTTCAGGCCGTTGATTTAAAAAAAAAGTTTGTGAATTCTTATGTACGCACGGAAGAAGTAATAAATAATTTAGTAAAATACTGTTAAATATTGTTAACACTACTGTTAAGACATAAAAGTTTAATAAAAGGATATAGCATTGCAAAACTACAATTGAAAAATTATATATTGCATTTAAAACCATTATGGTTATCTATTTTATTATGATTTAACAGGACCAGCCACAGCGTCATTTTTTCTGTGAAAATTACAGTTTGAAATACTGGTATTAGATCCATTATTTGAAATTTGAAATGTTCAAATATCGCATACAAAAAAAATTGTTGACCACTGCAGAATATATTCACACTGCTTATGTGACAGATATACTTCGGTTTATTTTGCTAAGGCATATAATGTATGGATATATAAATATAGTCTTTCTACTGTATGACTCACAATTTTTACAAAATATCTCCCAAGGACTGTGCAATAGTTGATAATTTAGCTAATGTTAGCAATCGCTAATGTTAAATTAGCGATTCGTTACATGTTGAAAATACTCTCAGCGAATTCTCGTAACACGCCAAAAGAAGTATAACTTAAAAAAAAATGCATCTCAAATTTGCATATAATTTTGTATATAGATTATTATTATTTGATATCGTGTCCATATTTGTAAGTAATTTAAATGAATAAGTTGGTAGGTATGTGGACAAGGAAAAAAACAGATATTGGTATTATACCAAACCGTCTCTCTATTTAGACATTACTGTAATAATAAATTATTATGAAGGGAACAAAATAAATTCCAAATACTAACATCAAACAACTAACCTTAGTATTTAACATCGTATGTCACCTTATTTAGTTCCATAAATAATTAAAAATAGCATCAATAATACATATTGAGTACGATCCACTAAACGCGCGCAACGCCCCACTTAAGATCCGTGGTCGTCGCGAGCGATCGCCCGACGTCATACAATATGTATGACGTGCCTATTTCGCCCATACAATATTAGTGGGTCAGAGTGGGCTTTCACCAAAACGTGGCGGGAATTTAAAAAAACTACGATGGCGACGAAACAAATAACTTTTACAATCCCGAAACTGACATTGATTGCAGTGGAAATGAGAGTGTCAGTGGAGGATTCGAGACGTGCCGAAAATGGTAAATGGTCCCTTAATTTTACAGATAAAATAATATTTCTCAATCGAATATCTATTGTTGGGGAAAAAAATATTTTTTTAACACAAGACTTCATATTTTTTAAATATCAATATAAATAATTATTAGCATTTTGTTTCATTAAATTCTAATTATTTCTTGCCATGTTGAATTAAATTTAACTCCAATCCATGAGGAATATTTACTCACAACCCTCACAGCTGCACGTTTTCACCATGCCGCCATATTGCGAGCATACAGCGATCAAGATGTGCGTTCCACCTATAACAATCGCCTACAACGCTCGTGACTTTTTTACGTTAGTGGAACGGCAAATTCAGCGGTCGTGGTCGAGGGCGTTGCGGGCGTTAAGAGGAACGTACCCAATGAGAATTAGAACTTCTTCACACTGCACGTCAATTCTAGAGGTTAGACATAACAATAATCAGTTGGTCAGAATTCTTTAGCGGCAGATGACGTGTCTCCTAGTGCAACTTATGTTTCCGATAAGTAAATTCATATCACGTGGTAAATTCAAACCATTACCATCCTTTTTTATGAAACAGTCTGTTTTGTTTCCTTGTCCACATATCTACCAACATATTCTTTTAAATTGTATATAGAGGTAAAAATACGTAGAAATGCAAACACAAATATCATTGGATATGTTCAGATATTCTTTTTTTTACTGATATAAGTAATATAAATGTTTAGGGTTGCAGTCAGTATAAGCGTCATATGGTTATTCCTTTTACACGCATCAGTATAATTTGTATTGCATTTGATACCACCTGGTATTTGTTACTACCGTAGCGTAACGTAATATGTAAGTAAGCATATTTTATATTTTTATAACACAAGGTTGGAAAAAAAATTATTTCGTTCATCATAATGTATAATTTTGTTGAATATGCTCGGTTCTCTCTACTCTGTCCAAATAAATTTATTCAGTCGTACAACTTTAAGGTGCCTCATCTATAATTCATTAATCTGTTTCAAACATAAAAAAAAACTTCGTTACACAGGAGCAAATTTAATTAAATTTTTTCGTCAACTTTGTGAATTTGCTCAGAATACATAAATCACTCTCTACAATTTTGGTCTGATCAAAATGATATGCCATATCTGATATGATTTTGGTATTATAAATTGCAATAATTTATAAATTGCATAGGTAATATATTCACAGGGAAAGGGGAGCTAGTGAAAGAAGAAAACACAAAATATAAAATATCTCTCTTAATGTTTATTAATTAAATCAGCTGAATAGATCTAATTCTTTAGCGTTAATATTATTTATTCTTTAATACAACGTTTCGTCGTTTTTTTCCGACATCATCAGGTATTTATGTATAACCGACAATACACATGTTAATGTAGTGCACAATTGTTAATTTTAATGTATTGTCTGTTATACATAGATACCTGATGATGTCGGAATAAAACCGACGAAACGTTGTATTAAAGAATAAATAATATTAACGCTGAAGAATTTGGTTTTTACTCCTGATTTAATTAATAAACATTTTAATTAAGACCTGAAAATCTTAACTATCTCTCTTAATATTAGAACAATCGAAAAATGCAGTAAAGTTGTATAAGCTCCAGGCTATTGCCAACATATGGGAGAGGCGAGTCTCGTCAGACTGAGGTAGAAGCGGGAGCACAATGGACCATAGGGTGGAAGTGCAATAGTTTTTATCCCGATATTAATCAATCAATCAATCAAAGTTGTATAAAATCATGTTTGCCATAATTTATTAGGTATCTTATCATTTTTCACAAACTCTAATGTATTCAGAGACATTAAGGATTTTAACTTTCAATCTTAAATTATAAGTACTTCTATAAATATTAGTGTAACAGAAAAAATGATAAGAAAAGTGAATATAGTGAAACTAATATTTTACAACTTTATTACTTTAGTATTTTTCGATTTTTCCAATATTAAGGTAGATAAGCCAAATTTTTAGTATAAATCATGCCGGTTGAGTTTTCAAAGTGTTTCATATAGTATATTATAATATCAGAAGTATGAGTATGCAATATGCAAAAAAATATTTTGTACTTGATAGCACCTGATATCTGCTATATTTGTTTGTTATCTAGAGTTACGTCATTAGTGAACCAGGGTATATAGCTCGCTGTTTTTGGATGTGATTTTTTTAAATTATTTATACTTGTTTACTTTTTACATTATTTTCTAATTTTTGAATTATTATTGTGTATATGTAAATGAAAAGCAACTGTACAAAAAAAAACAAATTGTTTATTTTTATAAAATTTAAGGACGTTCAGTTGCTACGCTGAAGTCAAATGAGTACTGTCTTTAATAAAATTTATTTAGGATTTTATAAAAGGTGTAAAGTATGTCAATAATCTTACAACGATTTATAACCTTTTTTATTTGTCCTAAATATTTTAAAAGTATTTATTGGAAAATACCAGGAAATTGTAAATTAGAAATTAATTTGACTTAATGTGACAGATATGACAGTAAACTATGTTTTATATTTGTGTGTATGTGTATATTATTTTACTGTGTGTGGTCGCCAGTTTTCAAAATATGGTGGCAAAAACAAACCTAACAAAAAAGTTTTAATTTTATTAAATAATTAATTCAAATGTTCGTCAACACCATTTTTTTAATGCAATTATATAAACTGCATATATCAAAAAATATTTATAAACATTATTCATTATGGTGTCTACTTTAATAATATAGTTATGCGAATTTGAAGTACAAGAAAAATTCTGTTCTCCATAAGACGCTTTGAAATGATCGTCAACAGGTGTTAAATTTTTGAGGGAGGATAACTACTGAATTGAGCTATTCAATTCACTAAAAAAAATTTATCTACTATCAAGCTTCATGGATGAACGTCCTTAACAACTTGAACAAAAAGTGCAAATAACAATTAACTGAGTAAATAGCTTCAATACCCGTTAATGATGGTTTAATCAATTATAGATGAGTTTATGAAAAAAAGTTTCAAACAAAAATTGTTTATTTTTAAAAAAGGAACATTTTAATTCACCCGACGCTTCTCACTGCACGCGTGACACTAAATTGCAATAAAAAATCAAAATTATATTTATAAGCGTATAATTTAAATTAATTCATTGTTTTTAAAATTTTGTTGAAATTGAAATAATAAATTTGACTACTGAAATACTGTAATTTGACTAAATTGTTGGAATAATCAGTTTTTAAAATTTCTATAATGGATTTTTGTCGCATTTAAATCAGGTGAAAACTCCCATCACTATAGCTCCCTATCCAATTTTTAAAACCATTAAAGACAGTGGTAACTATATACATTTATACGAAAACAGCTGTCCGTTTAAAACGGTTTCATTAAGGTAATGATATAGGCCAAAAACAATGTATCAACATTTTTTTGTGATCAATATATGCCAACCAACCAATATGTGACCATAATATATACAAACCAATTTCACGGGGTATGGAAGTAAAACTGACATTCAAATAAACGACTAATATAAAATAGATATACTCAATCACACATTACTTCAGGTAGGTACAGTTAAAAACAAAAAAATTAAGCCAGTAAAACATTTTAAGTGATATTTTATATCGTACTAGCATTACTCGTTGCGGCTTAGCCTGTCAAAATTATTTCCGGCCCTTATAACTTGTCGCGGTATCTTGGCTCTCTTTTTAACTTTAAAAAAAAAGGAGCACTGTCGAATCTATACAGATTCAAATACTCGAAACAAAAGTTCTTCAGTATTTTTTTATATTTATATTCAAACAATACTAATTTAAACAATGATTAATTCAACAATGGTAACTTCAAACTGCACTATTGTTCCTTTTGGACTGAATTTAACAACTTTTTGGTAAATATGTAAATTACATATATTTTTTGTTTCAAAATAACAACCTTCCTTAATTCTTCAATCTCATCTTTAATATTCCCTCGCACTATCGCAGCCTACTGTAATTAGATTGTGTGCTGAGGTCCCAAAAATTATTTCACTAATTTTCATTACAACAAACTGAGTAACATTATATTTCTCCCTGCCAAGGATTGTCTTAAAACGCTGTTACACGTATTTATTAGTTTATTTATAATTTATAGGTCAAATATAAATTATCATTAATTTTAAAATCAATGTCTTTAATTTTAAAATCAATTCACCTCCTTGAGGGCCCATTTTCCAAAAACTCGGAAACACGTATTTTATGATGTATAATTGAAATACAAATATTCATATCTCTAACTTCAACCAAAAACTCCCTATTTTACATCCTTATTGGTTGATTTTCAAAAAACGCTGAAATGTGTAGTTCTTTGTTTATTATAGCTAACCTTTGGGTTACAGCTGATAAAGGATAGTCGGTGCATCTCACCCCGAACATATGAACCTTCAGGAAGACCTGATAAGCAAGCACTTGGCTATTTCCAACATATGTGAGAAGCGAATCTCGCCGGACTGAAGTAGAAGGGGAAGCACAATGGACCATAAGGTCGAAGTGCCATACTTTTTAGACCCCAAGATGAATCTATCCATCTATCTGAGTATAGACTACATGTATATTCGCAATATATAATATGTTTAAAATGTAACTTCTATGTCAGTTATATTACATTTGAGTGTATATTCATATTAAAAAATAGTCGTACGATTAGGAATAAACTATTAGTTATTTGATTGTATTAAAAATATTTTATAGAAGTGTAGGTCTAAGGGCCTTAGTAAGGTAAAGCACTTAGTAAGATTATATAATTAGCTGAAAACTTAAAAAACTAATAAATAATTGATGGTATTTTGTGCTTTTTTATATTAACGAAACGGATAAAGCTTTACGTGTTCCTGATCTCTTGAACGGACAATTGATCTCGACTTTCTGCACTGTAGTAGATATAAAAATAGTTTCAATTATGCTAATTAATAATTAATTATTACGTTCGAATTTTTTCGTTCAATTAGATGAACTATATCACTCAAAGCATAATTTATATCAATATTTATCACAGTGTCTAACTTATTAACATAGTTGTTACAAGTTAAAATATAAAAATTATTTTTTCCGTAAGACCCATAAAGATTACTAAAAATTTCAATTTTATTCGTTGATAACATTTTCGAAAGATCGCTTTTTAATTTTAAGGAAACATAATTACGGGATTAAACTTGCTCTTTAAATATTGCAAAAGTGTAACAGGGAAAAGCTATATTTCTGCAGAGTATATCGCTTCGTAAAAATAGATAAGACTCTTCCATGTAAGATTTGACGTTCTAGTTTTTAAGATATTTTTTGAAATAAGGTATAGTAATCCTTATAAGTAAGGACATCATGTCTGATTTGGATCCCCAGTGCCAAAAGCAAAGTAGTTAGTTATTTAAGTTTTTATATAACACGATTAAAATTAATTTAACTCTACGGAATTTTAGTACACTCCTCAAATAAATATTAGATTGTAGCGGCTGTTCTGGACGGGCTACACTTCGACCATAAGGACCATTGTGATGCCAAAGGATGTGAGGATGTGAGTGGAGTGGAAGGAGTTTTATATGTAGACTAGGAATTGGTAGGATGTGCGGCTTCAGCCAACTATAATAGGAACTATGCTGATATGCATCTCGAGTTCGTGAAGGAAACTGCATAAAAACCGTCACAAGCATAGTCGGTTACTTCCTTCTTGTCCATAGGCCGACAGTTTAGTCAGTTAACCGCCCCTTCTTTTTTCTTATTAATTGACAAACTGCCGATGTTGGGAATCGAACCAATAACCTCCCATTTCCAAGTAGACATAACGCCGTAGACCGCTCGGCTACTTGGACGGTAAAAAAATATTACGTACGTCTGTAATATTTTTGTATTCAAACGGTTAGATTTTTCCTAGCACGATGTGTACAACACATTAAGATAATATTTCTATGAACTGGTGTTAAATAGACATAACCGCAAATCATCTACATACATAATAAGAACTTATTAACTATAAGTTTTAGTTTATGAGCCAAGTATATGTGATAAAACTAAGTAATTTAGTTTTATTATACCATCATATTCGGGATAATTTACGATTTTATATCTAGACAAAAAAATAAAGTTCAACTAAGTTTTTTTTTTTTATATTTTTGTAACATTTTTTTGATGGAATTTTAAATGAATGTATATAATCTTATTAAAATAATTCTCTAATAACGGTCGCGCTTATACAACAAAATGTGTTGGAATAAAATTTTTTATTTATTTTCTGTAACGAGTAAATAAGAAATATATGCACTGATTCATAACTGCATGAGAGTTCTTCTGGTTTCAAAAGTCTTTCAACTTTTATATCGTTGGTTTTGTTTTTTATTTTTAAGTGAAAAAAATCTTCAAGATTCTTTAGTTGATTTGAACTTTTTTTATTCGAGTCTAGTAAAAATGTTTCGAACAAAAGTTGTTAGATTGTTAAAAATCAACTGAATAAGAATTTTATCGATTCGTTTTATTTTGTATGGTGTTTTATGCTCACATTGCACTGTAATGCGTCAAGTTAAGTTAGGTCAAGGATAGACGCCCACCTATAATGTATACAGGAAGGATTAGAGACAAATAGCCATCTATAATGACGGTACGTACTAAGTTCCAACTATAATAGTTTTCAAGTTATTTAACCCCAAAAATCGACATTTTGAGGACTAACTGACTCAATCACTCATAATCAATATTCTTGGGTACTTCAGTTGTCCTCGATAGTAGAAAAAATAGAAAACCTTCTCTCGAGAGGGGTCGAAATTTTTATCTCTAAAACGCCAAGAGATAGAATAAAAGTCTTAAGACAAAGAATTTTCCTCTTCTAAAAGGAAATAAATTTTTTGGCCATAATTTGTCATAATTTCTGTTCAAATATTGTCAATTATCATTGGCGATGTGTTTTTAGGCAAGTAAAATATGGAAACGTTGGCCCTAACATAGATTTCACTACTTTTGAAGGCGAACATTTTTGGTTTTCCTAGGATATCAGTACTTTTTGTATTTGAATACTTTACGACTCTAAAATTTTTTCTTTTGTGGGATTACATAACTTTCAAGCATGTTGTCGATTAATTATCGAGAATTGTGCAAAACAAAATCATACTTATTCTTAAATTATTTCTGTTGTTTTTTTTATATCCAGATTTTTTAAATCTCTTTTTATATTCGTGAATTATTATTTAACACAAATTTCATTTTCATAATTAAATCACAGTTTATTTTAAGGGAAGAAGGCGTCTGAACTTGTGTGTATTATAATTAACATCCTTAAAATGGTATACCATCTCATATTACCTATTAAAATATGAGAAGTAATTTAATTATGAAAATCATAGTAATTATTTATTTAAGAAACAAATGTTTACCCCTGATCTTAGTTTTCATTTTATGATTGTGACGTGGGGTATAATTTGGAATGATTTCATTTGATATGACAAGTGAAATTCTTTCATACTATGTCTTACGTAACCTTAATGGAAATTGACATTAGTATTGCATTGTGACGCCTAAGTATACACAAATAATAATGTGGAATAAAAAGTTAATGTTGACTGCAAAATAATACTGTCAATGATATGAGAAAATTGATTCAGTCCTCGAATTTAGCTAGCTTATACTCGCGGTCCCGCTCACGTTTTATTGTTATATCCCAGCTCTCGTCAATGTAGCGAGATATATACCAGTTTTTAAGTCTAATCATAAGCTTTTAAAAGCAAAAGATATATCAAAATCGGTCCAGCAGTTTTTGCGTGATGCTCGCACAAACAAAGAGAAAATTACAGTTTTATAATAGTGGAGATACTTGGAATATTATCCATAAAAAAATAAGAACCACTCAAAACGGTGAGCAATCCGAGTATGAGTATTCAGAAACCGATAAACGAATTATTCAGTAAGAGTCCTTGTAAAAAAACAAAACGTATGTTTTTGGTTGGAAATTTGATCCTTTCATTCAACAATTGGTTTGGCAGAATTGCGAAAACACCCCTTGCCAAAGTAAATTGTAAAAGTGAATCAGTCGGAACACATAGGTACTTCCTTCTACTAAGAGTTGTCAAATTTTTCGGTAACGTCCTATTTATCTCAAAATCATTATTCATATACATTTAGCACTGATAAAAAAATCATGAAACTTTCAGACTTAAGTCTAAACGAAGCTTTAAAGATACAATTAAACCATAATCATGTTTATTCAAAAAAACATATTTGTGACAAGATTTTTCCTTTGAACTAATAATGTTTTGACCAAGAAAAACATTAAATGAATTACACTAAAATCTCTTGTATAATTTTAAATTATTTTTTAACTTCTTTTGTGAAAAAAAATTTCTCTTTATATACAAACACCTTTTCAGAATAGTTGTACGAAAGCTTCTTTCTCTATGAGGTAAAACGTAGATAGAACTATTTTATATTACTACGATAAAAGCTTCTTGCTTTGACTACTGTGTTAGTGTACATCTAACATTAGATATGTGAAGGAGACTACATTCCATGCATACATAATGAGGTTGCCATATCTAAACCTGTTTATCTAATGTTAAAAAATAAGTAAAAAAATACCCATTTAAAAAATAGATTTGGCACATTTGATAATACGTCTGTACAATTTTCTACACAAAAAGGTAACAGTAATAATGATTAATGCTTTAGAAGCGTGGCTGTCTTGTAAAGGAAAATAACTTACTTTATTTCAAATAGTTTATCTATTTCATTTTTTGTATACTTTTGAATATGTTCAAGATTAATAAAACCAAGTGGAAAATTAACTAACAGACCTAAAAGTAATTACATATATTTGCGCTGAAATTCCCGCGAAACTAATCAGTTTGCGAAAAAAAAGTTTTAAAGCATGGTCGTTACTTTAATAAACTCTTTTTTACAAAATATTAAACCGATGAAAAAAGAATGGAACCGAAAAGCGAAAAATTATCACTTTTTAACAAAAATTTAAATCTTTGAGAAAAGAAAGGAACTGAAAAGCAAAAAATAAAAAAGAACCTTTTTAGTCCAACTTAGTCCTAAACTAATGTAACTACCTAAATAATTTTGAGTCGGCGCCAAACAAACAAACAGACAGTTTATGTTTAATAAAACCAAAAGTGAAGGAACGTATAGCATATTAAGAAATAGTTTTAGCCCAAGACTGTACCGGTAGACACGTTACTTGTCTATATGTATATACAAATACTATCTAACATTTTTATAAGTTGCAATCCGCCAACGTCGCTTATATTCCGTCAGTTGATGAACTGTTTATTTACATACACGTACTCGAATAGTATAATAAGTGACGTACAGTGTTGTCAAGTTCTGTTCAGCATGCCGACACTTACATTTATTTATAATTTGCTTCACTTTGCATTGTTATAACTAAGCAATTAGACGATCAATATTTATCGTTTTTTTTTTTTTTAAATACGTAGAACAAATTCAATAATTATTAGCTATTTCTTAAAAGATTCTTTTAAGAGAAGTATCGTTTATTATAAAGTATAAAAAACTAGCAGAAATACTGCTTAAAATGGATACTCTCTATTGCTCCCTCCATGTTAATTATACGAGGTATTTTTCGAGTTTAAGACGGTCAATCAATTTCAAATTTTAAGTGTGAGTGTATAATAACATACCAGTCCAAGTGGCCGAGCGATCTAAGGTATTATGTCTGCGCTGTATGCCTACTTGGAACTGGGAGGTTATGTGGTCGAATCACGACATCGGTAGTTTTTCAATTATTATGAAAAAAAAAGGGCGGTTAATTGACTAAACTGTCGGCGTATGGACAAGAACGAAGTAACCGGCTATGCTTCAGAAGATTTTCTGCAGTTTTCTTCACGAACTCCAGATGAATATCGGCCTAGTTTCTATCAAAGTCGGCTGCAGCCGCATTTCCTACCAATTCCTAGACTATACACAAAAATTCATTAGTCATCATAATGGACCTTATGGTCGAAGTGTAGCCGGTCCAGGGCAGCCTCTACAATCTATCTATCTATCTATAATAATACCATTCTATAATGTATTATATAATACCATTCCATAATACAATCAATAATTGTGGCTAACGGCTCGACAACTACCTTAAGCGTTTAATTTAAAAATCGTAAATGTTTTTTACGAACCAGTTACCTAATATATTTTTAAATTCACACCCAGAACATGGTGTACGGTATTTATTCATATATTTCATCAATCACAAATGTTGTTTATAAATGAGAAACAGTTTACTTTCTAAAATCGATCAGTGTCAATTCTTCGACTAATAAATATAACCTAAAACGGTTCATGTATATTTAATAAACTTTAAGATCTATATTTATGTGTTATGTTTACTTACATACATTTCACTTCTTCACAACAATTTCCTTTGCATATTCATTGGGGGTATTTATGTGAATTGAAATTGCTTACTTAACATTAATAATAGAAAAAACTTTCTTCAAATATATGTACACTCCCGATCAAAAAAAAATGAACAGACCTGAAATGATAATTATCTTACATTTCATAAAACTCATCACTTTTGTAACTCTCTGTATAATTTTATTTACTTATAAACAAAGATAGATAGAGGTAGATTGTAAAGGCTGCCCTAGATGGGCTACACTTCGACCATAATGTCCATTTTGATGCCTTAGGATGTGAGGATGTGAGTGGAGTGGAAGGACTTTGTGAGTAGACTAGGAATTGGTAGGATATGCGGCTGCAGCCAACTATGATAGGAACTATGCTGATATTCATCTGGAGTTCGTGAAGGAAACTGCAGAAAACCTTCTCAAGCATAGCCGGTTACTTCGTTCTTGTCCATACGCCGACAGTTTAGTCAATCAACCGCCCCTTTTTTTTTCTTTTTTTTTTATAATTGACAAACTGCCGATGTCGGGATTCGAACCCATAACCTCCCAGTTTCCAAGTACTGCATACTGCGAAATGACGCCTTAGACCGCTCGGCTACTTGGCTGGTTAAATAAAGATCAGTAGTATTTTTTATTTTTTAAGTGTGTAAAAAAGAAATAGAAGTATAAACTGAATTTTTATTTTTTATTTGTATATACGGTGTCAGTGACAGAGTAAGAATTTAAAAAATATATATAATGTTAATACATGTTTTGTGTTATGTCTTACTTACGTATAAAAATAAAATAAAATGTTGTATCTGTTACTACAAGAATAATCAAAATTGTGAGAGACTGATTCGGTTCAGGTCTGTTAATTTTTTTTTGAACGGGAGTGTATGTAGGTATTTGTATAAATTATACATATTTGTTTATTTGTGTATACTTTCGTGTCAACATACAAGTGTTTGTCCAAATACCTTTCGGTTACGTATGGACAAACTGTAGGAGACTATAGCGTATACCCGACACATTTCATTGTCATTGAATTTATTAATTAAATTAAATACTGATATGAAAAAATTAACTCGTCAACCAGGAATCGAACCTCGGGCCTCTGGATATCTAGTCCAGTGTGCTATCCATTACACCAAAGACGATTGTGTGTAACGGCCAATCTTTTCATATTATTCCAATTTTTTAATATATATATTTTTTATATATTTATTAGACAGTACTGAACTTCTGTTGAAGTGAAATTTTTATTTAATATTTGTTTATTTGTGTATACTTTCGTGTCAACATACAAGTGTTTGTCCAAATACCTTTCGGTTACGTATGGACAAACTGTAGGAGACTATAGCGTATACCCGACACATTTCATTGTCATTGAATTTATTAATTAAATTAAATACTGATATGAAAAAATTAACTCGTCAACCAGGAATCGAACCTCGGGCCTCTGGATATCTAGTCCAGTGTGCTATCCATTACACCAAAGACGATTGTGTGTAACGGCCAATCTTTTCATATTATTCCAATTTTTTAATATATATATTTTTTATATATTTATTAGACAGTACTGAACTTCTGTTGAAGTGAAATTTTTATTTAATATCACTCCTCAATATTATCTTTTTTAATGGGCCCAGCTTTTATTGAAAGACTTTCGGTTCAACGTGTTATTTTTTTTATATTTACGTGTATCGCGTTAGCACCGATCGTTTTCCAATTTTCATAATTCCACATACAATACTCTGCTTTGGATTTTTTTTTCTAAAGTACCGTATATTTAGTTTTCATTATTTTTTTTTTAAAAATACATCATAATACCTCTTTTAATTAAAATTACTAAATTAACAAAATTTCATTTTTATGAAAATAATTGATAATTCAATTATTTTCTATAAAGTGTTTAGTTTTTTTTTAAAACTAAACACCAATTTTTTTTTTAAACTAAACAAAATAATTTTTTTTTTTAAATACACATATTAATGTTCTCTTTTCATATCAGTATTTAATTTAATTAATAAATTCAATGACAATGAAATGTGTCGGGTATACGCTATAGTCTCCTACAGTTTGTCCATACGTAACCGAAAGGTATTTGGACAAACACTTGTATGTTGACACGAAAGTATACACAAATAAACAAATATTAAATAAAAATTTCACTTCAACAGAAGTTCAGTACTGTCTAATAAATATATAAAAAATATATATATTAAAAAATTGGAATAATATGAAAAGATTGGCCGTTACACACAATCGTCTTTGGTGTAATGGATAGCACACTGGACTAGATATCCAGAGGCCCGAGGTTCGATTCCTGGTTGACGAGTTAATTTTTTCATATCAGTATTTAATTTAATTAATAAATTCAATGACAATGAAATGTGTCGGGTATACGCTATAGTCTCCTACAGTTTGTCCATACGTAACCGAAAGGTATTTGGACAAACACTTGTATGTTGACACGAAAGTATACACAAATAAACAAATATTAAATAAAAATTTCACTTCAACAGAAGTTCAGTACTGTCTAATAAATATATAAAAAATATATATATTAAAAAATTGGAATAATATGAAAAGATTGGCCGTTACACACAATCGTCTTTGGTGTAATGGATAGCACACTGGACTAGATATCCAGAGGCCCGAGTTTCGATTCCTGGTTGACGAGTTAATTTTTTCATATCAGTATTTAATTTAATTAATAAATTCAATGACAATGAAATGTGTCGGGTATACGCTATAGTCTCCTACAGTTTGTCCATACGTAACCGAAAGGTATTTGGACAAACACTTGTATGTTGACACGAAAGTATACACAAATAAACAAATATTAAATAAAAATTTCACTTCAACAGAAGTTCAGTACTGTCTAATAAATATATAAAAAATATATATATTAAAAAATTGGAATAATATGAAAAGATTGGCCGTTACACACAATCGTCTTTGGTGTAATGGATAGCACACTGGACTAGATATCCAGAGGCCCGAGGTTCGATTCCTGGTTGACGAGTTAATTTTTTCATATCAGTATTTAATTTAATTAATAAATTCAATGACAATGAAATGTGTCGGGTATACGCTATAGTCTCCTACAGTTTGTCCATACGTAACCGAAAGGTATTTGGACAAACACTTGTATGTTGACACGAAAGTATACACAAATAAACAAATATTAAATAAAAATTTCACTTCAACAGAAGTTCAGTACTGTCTAATAAATATATAAAAAATATATATATTAAAAAATTGGAATAATATGAAAAGATTGGCCGTTACACACAATCGTCTTTGGTGTAATGGATAGCACACTGGACTAGATATCCAGAGGCCCGAGGTTCGATTCCTGGTTGACGAGTTAATTTTTTCATATCAGTATTTAATTTAATTAATAAATTCAATGACAATGAAATGTTTCGGGTATACGCTATAGTCTCCTACAGTTTGTCCATACGTAACCGAAAGGTATTTGGACAAACACTTGTATGTTGACACGAAAGTATACACAAATAAACAAATATTAAATAAAAATTTCACTTCAACAGAAGTTCAGTACTGTCTAATAAATATATAAAAAATATATATATTAAAAAATTGGAATAATATGAAAAGATTGGCCGTTACACACAATCGTCTTTGGTGTAATGGATAGCACACTGGACTAGATATCCAGAGGCCCGAGGTTCGATTCCTGGTTGACGAGTTAATTTTTTCATATCAGTATTTAATTTAATTAATAAATTATACATGTAAAAGATTCAAATTATAAATTTGTTCTTAAGTTTCATTTATATAAAGTTGAAAGATTTATTTTCAGTAAAATGAGGTCATGCAAATATATTACAAACTATCATATGTAAAGCATAAGCAATGAAAGGAAAAAATGAGAATGATTCCCACTTATAATTGTTTTCAGTCAAAATACGTCCTATAATGTCGCGTTTATATTACGTACCAAAATTTCACCAAAAGATGGATTAAAACGACCAATAATTTCAGGCATAAATTCGTTAACCTACAATATTTAAAAATGGCCAGTGACCAAATTTCAATCATTAAACCAATACAATTAATTCTCACTAATTCAAAAATAAATAAAATAATAATTGCATTAATTGAGAAATCCACGATGTTATCATCACACACTTAATCCTTTAAGGATTAAGCACTGTGTTATATAATCAGAACAAAAAACAGGTTTGATTTTATTACAGAACAAATACATATACACACATTCACAGTTCATACATACAAAATAATGTTCTTTTGAAGAAAAATAATAAGTTTAAACTTTTATATTTCGAAAACAAAACGGTAAAATGCGATTTTATTCTTTTTTATTTATTTATCTTTACTATTCTAGTTTTTTTTTAAATTCTGTTGAGTATTTTTTTTTAATACAACAGATAATAGTTGGGCGGGCATGAAGTTTTACAAGTTTCTAATGAGAGAGAGTGAGAGAGAATGATAACTTTGATATTAATTTTCCACGTTCTAAACGGTCAAGACTTCTGAAACTTCGGGATTTATTAGAAAATGTTATTTTTAGCCTGTGAAAAAACATGGAGCAAAATCTGTTGAAAAATGGTTTCATGCTGGACCATCCTTAAGTCAGGTAATCCCTTAGTTAATATCTCAGTCCAATCAAATCAAAGACAAAATTTTTAAAATCAAATGTGAGAAAAGCACCAAATTAGCAACGAGTAACATATCTCTGATTCCATATCCCGGAGATAGTTACGATTAGCTGATGATGACTACTCTATAGTCGAAATACGTATTTATAAAATACAAACAATTGTTCTAGGAATTTGGGCAAAATTTTAAATTTAATTTCAAAAAACCTAGAGGTCGATTCTTTTCATAATTGACGCCGAATACATTGAAATATGTTCTTAGGAATATGTGGATATGACGATTCTAGTTTCATGCTTGGGACATTTGTATTAGAGAAATTCTGAAAAAAATCTTAAACTGGTATACACAAATTTGACCCAACAACCACGAAAAAAGTTCTATAGTATTTTAAATGAAACCGGAGTATTTTCCGATTTTCAATAGACACACGAGACTTTATCTCAAAGTATACAAAAGAAAACCAACTTAAATACTATTTTCATATTTTAATTTTCTGTTTTGAAAAAATATCAAGCCATTATCATTTTCATCAAACTCATGACATATGTACAGAGTATAAAATAAGCTTTAACAATTGATTATTATATCATATGTATTTTTCTTATCTGTCCGTTGTCCTCTCTTTTCTCCCTTCTATTCAAGAGACAATATTATAGAAGACCAACAAAGACCTTCGCAAGGTCTTTGTAGTTATCCCATACAGAGGTAGGAAATACTTTTACTACTAGTTATTTGCATAAATACTCGGTATATATGTGAATAATTTATGAATAAAAGTTTCAAATAAGATATTATTAATTTTTAAAGCGGGAATATTATTATTATTTAATTATTTTCCTATCTCTTACGGTTTCAAAGATAGGCAGTTTTGCCCATTTTTCCCAAACATGGTCCAATTTTGCCCTTACAGTTTCAAAAAGGTATAATTATTCCTTTTGCGGGAGGAGTCCTGTTCAATTTTGCATATTCACGAACTTTACCTTGCTTATTAGCACTAAAACACAGATACGAATTTTCAGTTCGCTGTTTCTTTTCGTTTTTGAGTTATCGTGTTTACGGACGGACAACTTTGCGGAAATGAACTTATTAACTCATTTTAAGAATATTTACGAGGTCTGTCTGAAAAGTATTCGACCTACCTTCATATTTCCGCACTGGCGTTCTTTTTCGTCATCTGGCGAGGGGCATCCTTCAACGTAGTCACCATTTGATTGAATAATACGCTCCAGCGGTTCACTTTCCGAAGCAGTCCTGAAAGTTAATTTTTGGAATAGTCTTGAGTTGCCCTGGTCGCATAATCTTCAACCGTCTTGTTAGCGTCGAACCGGTGTCCTTTGAGTGGTTTTTTCAAATTCGGGAACAACCAATAGGGGAATATGTCTGGACTGTATGGAGGTTTGCGAAGCAGTGCAATATTGTGTTTAGTTAAAAACTGCACAAGATTTGATGTGATTTCCCACCGCTTCCACTAAAATTTGAGGTTAAAATTTCTCAAATTGTAGTTCTTGGTATTCCAAGATCATCTTTTAATTCGCGCACAGTCAAATGTCCATCATCTTCAATTGCAAGTTGCACGCTCGATATTATTCGATGTTGTTGTCATCGAAGGTTGGCCAGAACGAGGATCACTATCAACAGATGTGCGGCCACTTTCGAAACATTTATACTACTCTTTTATTTGTGTTTTACCCATACACTCATCCCCAAAAGCCTCTGCATCGTTTGAATAGTTTTCGAACTAGTTTTTCCAAGTTTGAAGCAAAATTTGATGCAAGTTCGTTGATCAGATCTATCAGTCATTTTTAGCAAAAACAAAATCCGACGGACGCAAAAAAGGCTTTGTAAACTAATACACGCTGCGCAAGAACTATACGTCCTGTAGGTGTCGACGAGCAACCGATAAATTCGTGAGGCTTTACTGTTGACGTTCATATCTCGCAGAGGTCGCTCGAACAATCTGGCGCGAAAATACAAAAGCAGGTCGGATACTTTTCGGACAGACCTCATATACCACATTTTTTTGTCTGCGATCAATATTTTCAACCGTTACAAAGTTTTATACCAGGTATAAAAAGTTGTTTAAAGGGTATACAGCTGAATTTTTGATGTTAAAGATCTTACCACAATAAGACATTTTATATGGGTTACGTATGTTCATAATTAATTAATAACACAAGGTAAAGAAAATAGTTTCAGGCGAAAGTTGTGGGTCAATTCTCCATGAAATTATGGACAAATAAAGTATTTAAAATTGAAACCTTAAATACTGTGTAATGTTTTATAAATCAAAAAAGCCAATATAAATTTTAACTGTTAAATTTTACAATAATTTTATAGCTAAAGTATTGAAAATAGAGGAAAACGTATAAAAAGTTATCCATCCATAATTTTACGACCAACAACTTTTGTCTGAAACTTTTTTCTGTATCTTTTCTGTAGCAAAAAACGTATTTGACTATCAACAATATTTTTCGTAGAATTTATTATGTTTTCAATATTTTTTATTATGTTAAAATACCTCACATCAAAAATTCAGTTGCCTACCATTTAATCAACTTTTCTGCTGTACAACAATAATAAAAATAGTCCTGAATGAGATTATTCTATGTTTAAGACAACCGTTGTTTTTGAAAAGTTAATTATAAACTCGATTTTAATTAATTTAATTTTCACTTATAATGAACATTTTGATTTCATAGAAAAAAAAAAAGTACAATTATACCGTCAACGGGTCTATATATTTACATAAAATAAAAATAATTTTCTCAGAAATTTTAACAATATCGAATTAAATTTTTCTGCTGAGCGTTTTCCGTTTATAAAATATTCTTATTTTATTTGATTATAAAAAAAAATTATACTATCGACTTATATATACATTCAAAAATTCTGAATTTTCCTAAAGAGTTAATTCTTTGTAATCCACTGAAACGATACCATTTTTAAATTTTTTTATGTAGGCTCTGTATGCCTATGTCATATAATACCCGATAATACTATGATGCATGACGAATAACCAATTTTATCCAGTTACAGTTTTTGCATACATAAAATATGAAGCACATTTAACCCTTTGTTTATCAATCCGTACATTGTACTTACGGTTTTTTCTATGAAACCTTCAACTAGAAGATTGAAATTAATGAAGAAATGTTACGTTTGTGTTATTCAATTAAAATTAAAATTACAAATGGAAATACTAATCGTGTTCATAATATTATTATTTCATTTCCGGTAATCGTGATATTAAAATAACATAATTTTTTCTATTCACGCAACACATGTTATTAAAACCTTTTTTTAGAAGTTGCAATTGTCAGCTGTGTTTTATATCAATGAAAAACAAGTCAAAATATAACAACTTACTGACTTAATTGTTTAAATACCCTGCAAATACTGATTTTGAAATTAGTGCGTGAATCATCTATTTAAATAATTTTTTACACACGCACAGATTTATAAATAAGTTTTGTATAACGTTTACTTTGTTTAAAAACCCATGAAACTATCTGGACAAGTAAGCCGATTTCTGAGTTTTGGGACTGTATTTTTACTTTCTGGATTGTTTTGAAAATCAATATGTGAATATAAAAATGAATTTGTAAAAATAAATTTAAATGAATAAATGAGCTTTTAAAGTGATTTTTCTTGAAATCGCCAACGTGAACGATGTTGTAAAAACGATTATAGAATAAAAAAACATATGTCTAGTTTTGAAGTATTTGGTTCTATCACAAAATTTCACAAGATTTTTCATAATCAAATTCTGGTTAAAAATCAGTACAAACAGTGCAAAATTATCATTAACAATCCGATTATATTCGGTTTGATTTTTTCTCCTCAATCCTTAAGGATAAATATGTGCCACTTATACAAACGCAATAACTCAAAAACGCAAAGAGATAACAGACTGAAATGACTTCGTTAAAGTAAATTTATTTTGTTTATAAAATTTACCTTTGCATTTTTCTAATAAATTGCCCATCTTAAAATAGGGAAATATCAAACCATTCAATAAAGTTGTTTTCCTCAGAAGAGGATTTTTTTGTGTCCAATATTTTTCTCTGGTGTATCTTTGCTAAATGGTAGGGGCAGATATGTAGTGTACTACTAAATCTCAATTTACTTTCATATTTATATACCTTTACGGACACACTATATTTTACCTGAGTTACCACGGTAACTACTAACAAAGTATTATTCATTACATATTAGACAAAATAAACCTTTGGTTTTTTTTCCAAAAAATTGTCTTTTTATTTAATTATTATTAGACTAGGTGTCAGATCTACTTGAAATCTTCTCTCATCTTCAACAGGCGCAACTGGGTGACCACCAGCATCCATTTACGTTGTGAGTCTTCAACACTTCAAAACATGAGACTCGGGGCTATAAAAGCTCTTAAATAAAAATGAAGTGAGAGTTATGAATTAACAGACAGAAATCAGAATCTGCCATTGGATTTATGTAAACTGATGGTTAAATATCTAATTCATTCAATATGTTGAATATAAACAGTTACTACTGTTTATCGATAAAATGATTGGGTAATACGAAAATGACGATATGATGTTGATAATATTATCACATTGTGAGAGAGTTTTTACAACAATAAAATAGTAGGTGTCCTTCATATCTATGTAACAAACAAAAAAACACATAATACCATATTGGTAGAGATGATGGGTGTTGGTAGGTGGTAAGTTAGGTACCTTCTACTATTACCTATTGTATTATTTATAACAATGCATGTATTGACTATCTATCATACATATATCATTTATTGTCTATAATATCCGATGTCCGATATGCGATCCCCCACGTCCGAAAAATATAACTCTAGAGACTTTGTTTCTTAGCTACACATGTTAGCAGAAAGTGCTGGGATCAAAACATGCACAGTTTTAACAGTAGAAACGCAAAGGGACGAGATAATGCAGAAACATGTTCATACTTGAAATATTGTTTATTGCCACTCATATTGTCCGTCGTTTATTTCATTCGTATTTCGCCAACAGCTAAATTCGACTGTCAATCAAATTAGCGACAAATAACTTATCTTCCCGAATAATAATAACAATTAGCTAAATCATAGTGACGATTATGTATTCGAAATACATTTCCATATAATATACAAAACTGATCTAGAATTTGGAGCAAAATTTTTGAAATATTATGTCTATACAAATAGACTACCACTAAAAGGTTAGATGAGATATTTTAACATACAAATATTATACTGGAAAAAAACCTGTTCTATTAATTTAAGCAAAATCAACTTTTATAGGATTTTAATTGGGAGTAAGTTTTAAGGGGGTATTCTGGTCTGAAATTTCGTTGTCTATATGTTGTCTATATGTATCACTTTGTTTGTGAAATATTTCATTGTTGAAATGCCATTAAAATAATACAATCAAATGCATACAAAGCATCCAACATTATAATACAAAGTGTTATGCTATGCACTGTTAGATCAGTATTTGGTGGGGGTAACAAAGAACGTTATATCATGGCATACTGTGCATAGTCAGTGGTAGATGTACAACACAATGTTGCATTTGGGTCTATTTTAATTTACGTAGTGTATGCAAACTGAAAGGTTATTTCTGTTTACGACGAAATTTCATATTTTTAACGGGTTTCGTGTTTCGTATATGGTATAAATACGACAGAGATAATATGATACAACAATATCGGATATATACTACAATCATATATTTCTCATGAAATAACAACAACAATTTTATTATTATAAAATCCGATTATAATTCATTATTACAGTTTTCAATTGTTATAAATCTTTTATTTATTGGTTCGTGTGATATGTGCAGTTTTATTTTATGATATAAACACTTTATTAACATCAGTGTTGAATTGTGTTTTATCAACTTTTAATACAAATCACAATAATTGATTTTTAATTTTTTTTTTTTTTTTGTAAAGAGAATGGAGATACTTACGTTGCCTTTACCATATTAATTTTAAATTTAACAATTTGAAAAAGTTTGTGTTGCAATCTACTAATATCAATTTTTTGATTTAATTGAGAAATAATTTTGATTTACTTTAAAGATCTTTAGAAATTATTAAAAAATAAAAAACTGACCCAGACCCATGTCCAGTGAAATACGGAATTCATTTTTCTTGGAAAAAAAATATTTTTATACCCGGTATGTAACATATACCAGGGTATATAACATATACATATTCAGTTTAGTTCCGACTTTGTAACGGCTGTCTGTCTGTGAGCACGATAACTCAAAATCGAAAAGATATAGCGAGCTGAAATTTTGTATGTGTGTTCTAGAACTAAGTATAGTCAAGTGAAATTGGACCTTATTTGGGCTAAAATGGGCAAAACTGCCCATCTTTGAAATCGTAAGAGATAGAATAAAAATTTAAAGAAAACAAATGGTTTGTTCTTTTCTAAAAATAACTTTTGTTTGAAACTTTTTACATAAATTCAGCCTGGAATTATAGCAGTAGAGTTAGTTGTTATTTTAATTTGTTTCAGGTATATTTTTAAAAACAAATATAATTTTTTTTTGATATTGCCTAAAAAATGGAATTCGTCGTTTTCATTCGTCTTTAATTTAACCTCAAATAATTAACAAATATTTTAAGGTCAATAAGTAATATCAATTATTTTTTTAAACTGGCGTCTATTTATTCATTATTAGTATGGTTGCTTTTAGGTTATAGTATACCAACGGATGTGAAGAGCATTTACTTAATTTAACATTCAAGTAATACGTCCGACCATTGATAACATTCTTTGACATCAAATACTGATGTCAAAGACCAATCATTCAAGACAAATGCTCTGGCGCTGAGCTGATATGTTATGCTAGTAGAATGCATATGACCTTTCACTATCTTGATGATTGACACATTCGTTTATTTATATATTTTGTAAACTAGCGACTATTTCTATTCATTGTTAGTATGGTTGCCTTTCGTTTAATTATACCAACGGAAGTACCTAGCGAATACTTCGTTTCGCATTAGTTATATGTCTGAACATTGAAAACATTCCAAATGTCAAGTATTTTTATGCACCATTATATTTCTAGGAAATAATGTCTATGATTGATTCAACAGTGGTATTTCCTGGTAAAAGAAAAGATTTTTAAGTGGATTCTAGCTGCTATGAAAAAGTTATTCTTGGGGTATTCTATTCCAGGGATTCCTTCAAAAAGTTTTATCGACAAAACTTTTGATATGTTCGATTGATTTTCTATTCTTTTGAAATATAAACTTTGTATGGGTTTTTCGATTTTCTTCTACTATGAACTTTTTCCAGTGCGTATACGGTTTACTTTACGCCTAAAAAGGTATAGATGTAGAAAAACACGACTCATTATTTACCAAGATACTGTAAGGTACTGTGCAGTTTATGAAAACAAATTTCTATACAGGTATAGATGTACAAAAACATGACTCGTACATTAGTTTCCAAGATACTATAGGCCTATGTTCAGGTTATGAAAAAATAATTTAACTCAAAACGTTGATTTGTTTTCAAGAAATATTTTCGATAGAAGAAGCTATAGTTTGGCGATGCATTGTCGATTTTGGACGTTTTGAAACTCGAAGTCACCTTTATAAATTCGTCAACAAGCTCTTTATAGTTTCAGCTCAGTACTTATATTTTTATAATGATATACTTCAAATTGAAGTTCATCAGGTTAATATTTATGAACAAATAAATTTTGCCATAAATGTTCATGAAATACTGTAAATACACCAGCTATTGGTGTTCAATAAGAATTATTAAATAAAAAAATTTTCTCCAAATTTATATCTTTAAATTATAATCCTGTGTTAATCTATTGAAAATTAATTAACACTTCATAATACTTCAAATAACACACATATACATAAACCAAAATATTCATATTAACACAAAATTAATATGGTTCCCATTAAAGGATATTATTAATAATCCTTTTTCATGCCATATGGTATTTTCAACAAAACATATTATCCGATTACATAAATATTTTATATTGATTTATACTGTACAAAGTTTGTATAAATATATTATTATTAGTAGGTATAGATAGATGATATGTAAATTTTCTCTCTAACTAACTGTATACAATGTATACAATATAGATACATAAAATTTTCATAAATGTAAACGACTACTGACTAGAAACGGACGGATAAAACCCTTAACTGTGTTGTATTTCACTCCCAACACTGTATTACAAAATTCATTTTGTAAATGAACTATAATGAACTATATATAAATATATATATATATATATATATATATATATATATATATATATATTGCTTCAATATATATATATATATATATATATATATATATATATATATATATTATAAGTTCGTTAAAAGATAAAATCGGAAAAGAGGATACACATTAAAGTATGAAAGATTGTGTAATGAATTGTAGCAAACATGATTTTCTACAACTTTACTTCTTATACATTTTTCGATTGTTCTAATATTAAGAGAGATATTTTGTGTTTTATGTTTTCTTCTTTCTCTAAGCCTCCCTTTTCCCCATGCTATTTATTAATAAAATTAGCATTGCAAATACCAAAATCGTATCAGGTATGACATTTTATTTTGATCATACTAAAATTGTGACCGCTGGAGGGTGATTTATGAATTCTAACGTAATTCGATTAGTTGTGCAGCTCCTGCATAACGAATATTTTGGTCATGTGTGGGTCTGTGAGTGTGTCTGTGTGTACGACGTGTGTAAGTCGTTCAAAGTTCGAATACCGATTTGGCGATGACTTTGAACGACTTTGAGGAACACTCACTTTAGTGACAAAACAAACGCCGCAGAGTCACCAAAAAATACCGCCAATAAGTAGGTGGGGCTTTCCACACACCTAATCCAGTAGTCAGGCAACTTAAATAATCCTCAAGTCAGATTATACCCTCAGCCAAATCGTATAAAAGGACAGAATTTTTTAATATCATTGTGACACAGGCACCAAATTAGCAACAAGCAACATATCTCTGAATCCATATCCCAGAGATAGTTACGATTAGCTAATTCATACTGATGATAACTACATTGTAGTCGAAATACGTATTTATAAAATACAAACAAATGTTCTAGGAATAGGGGCAAAATTTGAAATATAATTTCATAAATAGACTACTCAAGATTTAAGACTTTTTACGTTCTTTTCTCTACTCTATTATGTTCGAAAAAGTTATTTTCGGTACGCGAAGTAAACAAATTTTGAGCTACATTTTTAAAACTAGGTATTTTTAGCAATAAATAATGCAAAATCCATATTTTATTTGAAATCCACATACCGGAGGCGGTAATTTACTATTGAGGTTCTTTTGGTTTTTGGAAATTTTTTCAAAAATAGTTCAACGTAGAGAAAAAATTAAAATTACAAAATTGTTCCTGACACAACAAGAACTATTGTAAACTCAATTACTTTCTTTCAATTTAAATTTTGCAAGAACTATGTTAATGCCATTTTTAAACTATGCATATAGAGGCAATGTATGTATTCCACACCAGATTTTTTTAATTATGTTTTTCGAGTTCAAAAATAAAATAGGTGAGGGATTATATTATTAATCGAAGTGATGAAACTGACAGCTTGGCTAGGATATATTTTTAGGGAAGAAAACATTTTTTTTAAATGTACTTCCAATATTACAGAAATTCAATTAGCATTGAATAATTACATCCTACTCTGTGGCACTAATTAGTAGATTACCCAAACTATATTGCGTACTATTATATATTGCGTATAAAATTTTACCCGACATAATATATTTGATTAAGAAAAAAGTGAAAATAACAATTAACCGAGTTTATTGCTTCAATACCGGGTATATACTGATATATAAAAAAAGTTTCAAACCAACGTTGTTTATTTTTAAAAAAAATTTTATGCCATAAAACATTGTTTCTATCTCTTGCAGTTTCACAGATGGACTGAGAAAGCTATTGAGTTTATCAAAAAAATGTTTCAAACAAAAGTAATTTATTTTAAGAAGAAAAAGATTTGTTGTTAAAATTTTTTTGTCTTACTTCACAGACATATATTGTCTTCCCTGTGGGAAGAAAGCGTGATCAGATTACCCATTAACAAACTTGACCTTACTTTTTCGCTCCAGAACACACACACAAAATTTCAGCTCGTCATCTCTTTCCGTTTTTCATGTATCGTGTTTACAGGCGGACATCTAATATACCCTGGTATATATTATACATACCTGGTATACAAATTTTTTCCCTGGTATAAAAATCACCGATATGTATTCTAGAAAATATATAACTGATGATACTGAAATTTGCATGTTAAACTTTTGAAAATTGTTAACAAAAATTCATGCTTGCAACTGAGAGCGAAATGTTTTTGATCTTCATTTAACTTAATATTAACATAAACACAGAAAGCAGATTTTAAATAGTGAAACCGAGTAGCATTTCTTGCCAGCTGCTTTGTCGGACCGCATATGTTTTCCTATCGACATTTTTCGACAGCATAATATGAGACAACCCTGTAAATAATAAAAAACTATCTCTATCAATTAATTATGAACTGACCCGAAACTGTATATTGCAATCAAATTTCAACAGTCATGATTGGTTATTTTTTGTATATAATGATGGTGTTTTATGTCACAATAGATATAGACATATAAAATATTATAAAATCAATGATCATCGAAGCATAAAGATGATTTCTGGAACTACAGGTTGATTCAAAAATCACTTTTATACTGCACTTTAAGGCTTTATAGTTTGATCATTATTTGAATTAAATGATTTAAATTGCTCATAGAACATTAAGGAAGTACATCACTTATAATTACAAGCTCATGCAAAGACGGTAGTTTACATATTCACTTTGGATTTCATGCCTCGGCTAATCAGCAGTTAGTAGAGCAGGTATGAACCTGCTTATTACGAATGGATATGAATCCATTCGTATTGGATACTTTTAATAAAATTATTCTGTTCATTAAGAATAGCAATTAATAAAATATTAAAAATTAAATAAATAAAAATAAAAATAAACAAGTGAAAATGACAACTAACTGAGTTAATTGCATAAATATCCGGTATATACTGAGTTTACGAAAATAGTTTCAAACAAAAGTTGTTTATTTTTATAAAAGGAACAATTTTTTGTCTTTTCAATTTTTGTTCTATCTCTTAAATTTTCAAAGATAGGTAGTTTTGCTCATTTTGCCAAAACATGGTTCGATTTTGTCTATTCACGAACTTGACCCTAATTTTGGAACA
Organism: Nineta flava; assembly: GCA_963920215.1. NCBI lineage: Eukaryota > Metazoa > Arthropoda > Insecta > Neuroptera > Chrysopidae > Nineta > Nineta flava. The sequence continues at coordinate 35,020,549 of OY986042.1, forward strand.
TACATACCAAATTTCAACTAGTTATCTCTTTTCGTTTTTGAGTTACCGTGTTGACGGACGGACATACACATATGCAGAATTGGACTAATTAGATCATTTTATGAACACCTATATCAAAATATTTTTCCTGCGATTAATATTTTTAACTATTACAAAAACAAAACTAAGCTTCATATACCATGGTATATGTTATATCTCATCTATAAAAAATCACTTTTCGGTCTTCTTGAAAAATAATCTTTAGTTATTTCCACACAACTCTATTCACTTATTTTTTATTTTCTTCCACATCTTCAAAATAAATAAACCACAACTGCATCTTCTTTTCTGACTGTTAATACCATGTTTTGAATAAGTATCTATAAATTTTGCCCAAGGGAAAAAACAAACAAAATTTATCACGTAAAACAGACGCAGAGATAATAACAGAGAGATTTGCCTGAGCTTTCTGGCACCACCACTATAAGAGCAAATAGAGGCAGATTTTCCTCTACGTGTAAATGTCTTTGAGAGACCTCTGGCAGCTCTGATGACGGAGCGCTATCAAAAAAACTAGTATAAAGGCCTTAAAATAAACTTTTTAATACAACAGTCAAAAATTCTTTATTATTGTGAAATGTATATTGATTTTTGATTTAATCTATATATATCTATTATCTGCGGACATAAAACGTTGTAATCTGCACAAATCGAAATTAAATATGCAAATGTGTTAGTTACGTTGTAATATATGTATTTCGGTACGAATGAACCACCGGTTAACGGCAGTATGACAATCTTGGTGGTTTTATTTAATTTTCCATGATATGTTGATATGTATCATCTATCTGTGCATTTATAAAATATTTTCCTATTTAAAAATTAATGTTATGTTGCCGTATTTGTAATTCGAAATCGTATATAAATTTCATATTGTTTAAAATGTATGTATCACATACTGCTTTTCAATAGTTTAAACGTTTAGGTACTGCGTTTCAAAATTTCTCAAATGTAATCTAAATTTTATTTTGTTGGTTATCCATGATTATATTTTGTTGGTTTACGTTCCTTAACAATTTAGGCTTTAGGGCTTATTTTGAGATTCGCCAACGACGAGATGCCAACGACAAAACAACCAAGGGTAGACTACGATAGTTCCCTAACGTATGACGCATGAATGTTTCTAAATAAATTCCAAGTAAAATTATCAAATAGTACTTTCCTGATATTGATTTCTATATACTGTTGTATCCCAAATTAGATACCACTTGTGAAGGCGGTTTGAATTCGGCTATTCGCTGTCACCAGGGTAGTTGATGAGTTCAACTCCATAAACTAATTGAATTTACAGTTGTTATAAATGATGTCGTCCAACGTTCGTTGTCCAATTAACTTCATTCAACAGATTAGTAAATTTAAGTTACTAAGGATTGTCCCAAAAAAAGTCGTCCAAATGTAATTTGTACTAATTGACTTCGTTCCAAAGAAGTCGTCCAAACGTAATTTGTCCAAATTGACTTCGTCCAATACTTTAGGAAAATTTAATGTAGCACACAGTTTGAAATTATAATACTTTATTTAATTTTAAATTGAAAGTTATTTATAAAAAAAAATTAATAATAAAATATATTTTAAAATACAAAGTTTTGACAATAATTATGCTGATTCGAATAATATTGTATATTCTACTGTTACTAAAAAAATTCTGATTTTATTTGCTTTAACATAGTCTATTTATATTAATTAATTGCGGGATCAGCAATAAGTGCCATCCTGTCACGTTGTAGTCGATATCCATAAATCTCGTGCACACTCCATCCCCCTTAATAAAAAGTTTTCGAATCTAAATTTGGTTTGGAGAAAACTTTTTCTTACTAAGTTGATTTTGGCTATTCGTAGAATTAGCGTATTTTCTAGACGTTACTTGGGACTGTGGCGTTGAATGGGATGTTGGCGAAAATATTACTATTTGTTTACTCGATTCTTCGTCGGATGATATTTCTGGATTGCACGATATGGTTTCGTTATACGGTGCTGTTGGTTTAAATTGATTTCTGGGTTGATTTCCATTACCAAAACAACAGTTGATGAAAGACATACCAGTGGTGTTTTTCTTGTTTGGTCTTAGCTTTTTCCAAATTATCTGAAAAATTTTAAAACGGTATATGCCATAAATTATTGTTACACTTGTTAGTGTTATTATGAAGATCTTGGCGTAGTGTAATATATTTGTTTCGTATTCGATGAAAAATGGTTTATTTAATTGCTGTTGTAATTGTTCATCAAATTGGTTTAAGCGATGTTGAGCATATTTAAGTTCACCAAGGTCCATGTGGGTTAATTTGATAGGTGTTAGGTGTAAATTTTGCAATGTTGTTTTATTGGCTTTGTTTTTGTTACAACAGTCGTCGTCTTCAATGTTGATTGTTGGCATAAAGTCGTGAAATGTTGAATTCTTCAAAAGTGTCTGTGGTTCCAGAATAACGGTATCTGTATATGCTTTACATTCTTCATGTAGTTGTAAAATTCCTACTTGATTTAGTATTGCTGTGGTATCCTCCAGGTTATTTTTACATAATATTGTACACTTGGTGTCTTGAGTGGTGACAAATATCCATCTATTTTGGTTAGTATTTTGCCATATTTCTGTAGTAGCATGTATTGTTTGTGTGGAGCAACTCGTGGGTATTGTTTTGGATGTAACTTGGTATAAAGCGGTTTCGCAGTTTTCGGTCATTTTTTGATAAGATGTGGATACATGTGTGCAAATATATTCATCGTTCCTGTATTCTTTACATTTATCCAATGATTTAAGTAACACATACTGTGATCGACTTTTGGAAATAATTAGGTAATCATAATTTGGTTTTATGAAGGATAATAATTCGGGGTTTGTTCTACTAGGAATTGGTAAGGAATATAGTTTGTAAATGTTAAATGTGTCTATTGATGTAATTGGTATTTTTATTATAATTACTAGTTCTTGAAATGTTATAAATGATTTTAAAGTTATCATTTTATAATAAGATTCTAAATTTTGCCAAGTAGGTTCTAACGGTAGTTGAAATTTAATAGAGTTTTTCAGTTCCGTCAGTAAAGTTTGTGGTGGTAATATTTGATAATCTATTATTCCATGTCTAGCTAAAGATAATGAAGTTGTGTATTTATTTATTTCTCTTTGAACTAATTCATTGATCTGGTTTATGAGAAGTAGATGATCAATAATTGCGATCTGTAATGTATTCTGGTTAAGTATTCTACTTGAGTCGTTCATGAAAATGTTAAACATTTTTATGTTAGAATTTAGTTTTTCTTCAATTTCGTTCAGATTAAGGACGGTTTCATTAATATGCCTAATAGTATCAGTAATTACTCGAATTTGCGATTGCATTAACACGTGTGTTTGTTTTTGGTCATTTATTAAGTCATCAATAGAAGATTTATAGAATTTGGCATCCTCGGCGTCGGGAATTCCAAATAACCAATTTATTGGGTAACTTAATCCATCTAAAATACCACGTCTGTGTCTTTTAGTATTTGATTTAATGTTTACGTGTTGATTTTCAATATCGTCGTGTTGTATTTTTAAATTAATTAGTTGTTGTTCTATTAAGGACAATGTCATTTTGCATGTGCTCGAGGCATTGTTTGGTATAATATTACATAATGATAGAGAGTCAGAATAGCTTTTGTAAGCAATATTCAGCATACTATTAATGTTAGAGAAATTAAAATAGTGTAAAAGATTTAAGTATTGGTTGGATATTTTGGCTTGACCTATATTGTTGTAATATAAGCCTGAGGAGTTTGTTACTTTAAGTATATTATAGGAGTTCGCGTTCACCCGGGTCAGGAGGGTCATCAGAAGCGTTGTCCAAATCATTGAGTTGATCATCTGAAACAAAGGGTTTCAGTTGGTTGAGATGATACGTTTTAAATTTATTTTGAGTTAATTTAATCTTGGCAGTGTTATTATCGTAAACTTGTATTACTTCATACGGACCTTTATATGTCGGGTCGAGTTTCTTATTAAAATGACTCAAGTTTATTGAATCAAATAGAAGAACAAGGTCACCTATATTTATTTTGATTTCTTTTGCTCGTCTGTCGTAATATTTTTTACTAATTGTTTTGGAATGCACCAAATTTTCTGTGGCGGTTTTTCTAATAACTTTCGCTTTGTCTATAATGTCTTTTGTTAAATTTTGATAAGTTGGTAGCTCTTTAGGTTTTTCTAGACTATGTGGAATTTTGGGTTCTCGGCCAAAGACTAACGTATAAGGACGTTCTTTGGTAGATCTGTTTTCACGGGTGTTATAACTATGACAAGCCAAATAAACAAATTCGTCCCAATTTCTGGTACTATTATCTACATAAGATTTAATAAAGGTCTTTATGCTGGCATGGGATCTTTCAAGTGATCCATTGCTTTGTGGATGATACGGAGAAGTTATCTTGTGTTTTATTTGTAGTATTTTGTTAATTTCCTTAAAGAGATTACTGAGGAAGTTTGGGCCCTGATCCGTAAGGATTGTGTTCGGAAAACCGAATATTGTGCAATATTTTAGTAAATGGACTGCACAAGTTTCAGCACTGATTTCCTGAATTGGGTAGGCTTGAATGAATTTAGTTAATTCATCTTGAATCGTTAGTATGTAGCGGTTATTACTATCTGTAATAGGGTAAGGACCCATTATGTCCATTGCGATAGCATCACCAAAGTCCTGAGCAGTACTGGTGATAACCATTGGTGTTTTGATTGTTGATTTCCTTACTCTTTGGCAAGTTTCACAGGCTCGAATGTATTTTTCAATGTCTTGTTTCATGCCTTTCCAAAAGTATTTTTTCTTGATTTCCTGACATGTCCTATTTACGCCAGGATGTCCGGATAGAACATCGTCGTGATATTCTTTCAGGATTTGTTTTCGTTGTTCTTTACGAGGATGTATCAAATCTCCAGTTATAATATTTATTTTTATATTATTTTTATTTAAATATTGCAACATTGACTCAAAAGTGTCTTGTTTAATTTTGATACATAATTGAGGGACGTTTACAATATTTATCTCAGTTTCATTATTCAAGGTCAGTAATAAAAATAAATTTGATAGAGCCTTGTAAAGATTTTCATATGTGATATCGTCTCTAGCTTTTTCTTTGACAAATAGTAAATATCAATTTTGATTAGGTATTGTAGTGATTAATTTAGCAATCTCACTAATTTTATTAATTTTTAATTTTGTTAAATTACATTGCGTATTAACATAAAAAGAATGTGAATTATTCATTGATAGATCCGTTGAGTAGGGAATGATCAATGTTTTTAAATCATCAAAAGGTCGATTGATTTTATTAAAGGTTTGAATATTTAGATTTTGTTGATGAAATAATTTGAAATTTTCGTAAGACAATTTATCAACTGGGTCTTGATCATGAGTAATATTCATTACGGGTCTAGAGAGTGCGTCGGCATTAGAATTTGCTTTACCGGATTTATAAATAATTTTGTATTGGTATTCCGATAATTTTAAACGCCATCTGACTAAACGACTTGAAGGATCTTTGCAATTCATTAGCCATTGTAGTGGCTTGTGATCCGTGATTATTGTAAACTCTTTACCATATAGATACGGTCGGAAGTGTTTACAACTTTTGACTATACTCAAAAGCTCTTTTTCTGTCGTACTCTAATTTCTTTCTGCTGCATTCAGTGTAGCAGAATAATAGGCTAATGGTAAGTCTTTGTTGACTTCACCTTGAGAGAGAACTGAACCAATGGCATCATTTGATGCGTCTGTGGTTAGAATAAATGGTTTGTTGAAATCTGGGTATTTTAATATGGGCTCAGAAGTCAGTATTGATTTGAAAGTTTCAAAAGACTCTTGGCATTTTTTATCAAAATTAAATTTTACATCCTTTTTTAACAGAGATGTTAATGGTTTTGCTAATTGTGAATAATTGGGTATAAATTTCCTATAGTAACCGGTAAGCCCAAGAAATGATTTAATTTCTTTAATGTTCCTTGGTGCTTTTCGTTCCATTATAGCTGAAATTTTATCTGGGTTAGGCTGTACGCCTTTGTCTGAAATGACGTGCCCTAAATATCCTACTTCTTTTCGTAGAAACTCACATTTGTCAGGCTGCAATTTCAGGTTATGTCTGCGTAAAGAATCAAATACTCGAGTGAGCTTAAGATTGTGTTCTTTCAAACTTGATGCAAATATTACTACATCATCCAGGTAAACAAAACAATCTTGACCTAGATTATTTATTAGGGCTGTATTCATTAACCGCTGAAAGGTAGCCGGTGCATTCTTCAATCCGAAAGGCATACGGTTAAATTCGTAATGACCTCTTGGTGTACTGAATGCAGTTTTTGGCTTATCGTTTTCATTCATTTCTACTTGTCTAAAACCGTTTGCGAGGTCTAATATACTAAAGTAGATAGCATTGCCCAACTGATCCAATATTTCCTCAATATTGGGTAGTGGGAAATTATCTGAAATTGTAACATCATTGAGTTTGCGAAAATCTGTTACAATTCTCCATTTTTGGACACCGGATGCATCTTTCTTTTTGGGTACGACCCAAAGAGGAGCTGACCATGGGCTTTCACTTGGTCGTATAATGTTTTGATCTAACATTTGTGTGATTTGCTTTTGTACTTCTTCCTCGTGTACTTTTGGGTACCTATAAGACTTCACAGCTATAGGAGAGGGGTTATTGTCCCTAATTTCGTGTTTCAACGTAGGTGTTGAACTTAGAGTATCTCCATTCAAGAAAAATATATCATTAAAGGTATTACAAATTTCTTCAATGGATTCACTTTCCTCACGATTACAATGATTGAGTCGAAGATTTGATTTGAGTTCAAAAAATCTTTCGCGTAAATTTTTATTTTGTGAAACATGAAGAAAAGTAGCATTTTGTACTGGAGCATTTACAGGTTTTAATTTTAGAATTTTTGTTGGATGTTTGTTCATAACGGGATAATATTTTGTTTCTGGACTAATTAAAATATTGTTTGATATTTTAATGTTAGCATCTTCAAGGACGTCGGTAATCACTGTATTATTAACGTCAGCTGTAATAAATTGTATTGGCACGTTTTGTATGCTATTGGGTTGAATTTCAATAATTTTATGAAATGTGATCGTGTTATTTTTATAATTTATTTCTGACTGATGCTTAGTAATGAAATCATGACCTAGGATACCGTCATATGGTATATTGAAATCATGATTTATCAGTTGAAATTCAAAAGGGAAGTGATCGTTTGACTTGTGAAGATTTATTAAAATTTTCCCTAGCGTTTTTATTCCTCCGTTTATTCCAGAGAGGAGTATTTGTTTGCTACCATCTACTTCGTTTTGAGAATAAATCAAGTTTTTTGTTTTTATTATTGAAGTAGTGGCGCCCGTATCAATCAAAAATTTGAATTGATTGGTTTTAGATTGGGGTGAATTAAACGATAGTTTTTTGTCAGTTATTCCATTGCATAACATGATGTTACTTGGTAAACTTGACGGCTGGTCGACGGTTGAGGTTTGTCTACAGGTGCGACCTTTATCTGAGACAGGTTGGAGTTTAAATTTATATTTTGAAATTCGTCTGTCAATTTTTCAAATGGGAGAGCTTGTGCTATTCGTGGGTTAGGATTAATATTCTGACTGTGTTTTTTTTTTCTACATTCTGATTCGATATGTCCACGATAGTGACAATAGTTACAAATTTTATTATTGGAACCATTATTATAAATTGTATTGTTACTATTACTGGGATAATTATTGTTTGTATTAGAATTTGTTCGATTTGATCGACAATCCCTTGTATAGTGCGTTTTTGTTTTACAGTTTCTGCAATATTTATTATTATTATTTGTAGGGTTAGGATTATTTTGATTATTAAGTTTTTTTAATTTGCCCTCATTTATTAAATATGCTTCTTCCTCACAGGCTAAGGAGAAGGCGTCATTTATGTGAATAAATGATTTATGTCTAAGTATTTGTGATAGTTCGGGTATTGAATGGTGTGTAAACCGTCTTAATGCAATGCGTTGAATTACACGTTTCTCACTTTCTAAAGTGTGAGATTCGGCTTCTTTTTCAGTCGCCATTAAGCATTTGCTTGTAATTTTATCTAACCGAACATAAAATTCTCTAACACTTTCATTATATTTTTGTTTTGTTGTCTCCAATTGTTCCATGAGATAGTCATAAGATTCAATTGGAGAGTATACGGCTTTGAGTTTATCTCGTAATTGTACATATGTTTTAATATCTCGCATATTAATTTTTGCTTTAACTTCACTAGAAATTTTTGAAAATATAAACATTTCTAAAGGTAATTTTTGAGTTTTACTGGCTAAACCGATCGCGTTATTCGCGTTTTGTAGAAAGTTGTGAAGTTCTTTAGAATCTCCACTAAAAGGCGTTACCACATTCGATAAAAAACTTAATGGGATATGGTTTTCATTACCATTATGTGATGAACTTGACTCGCTGTCAGTATCATCATCAGTAACATCAATAGGTTCGTTATTATCATTGTTATGTACGTTTAAAAGTTGCTCGTCAGCTATATTTTGGCTGCCCGATAGGGTTCGTTTTGTATGTTTTGTCCGTTTTGTTATATTTGTAGTACTCATTGTGAAAGTGTTTTTAAATGGTAAAAAGGTAAAAAGGAAAATTGAAATTAAAAATCGATTAACACAGTAGCGTACTTACGGTTTTCGGCTGTGTGGATTCGGAATACTCTTGAAGTACGAAGTACACCAGTATCTACTCCAACTACTTGATCAAGTTCTGCAGCTTGTTTTCTCGTAGTACTAAATAGATGCTGTAGCAGTATCCCACCGCTGTCACCAAAAATGTTGTATCCCAAATTAGATACCACTTGTGAAGGCGGTTTGAATTCGGCTATTCGCTGTCACCAGGGTAGTTGATGAGTTCAACTCCATAAACTAATTGAATTTACAGTTGTTATAAATGATGTCGTCCAACGTTCGTTGTCCAATTAACTTCATTCAACAGATTAGTAAATTTAAGTTACTAAGGATTGTCCCAAAAAAAGTCGTCCAAATGTAATTTGTACTAATTGACTTCGTTCCAAAGAAGTCGTCCAAACGTAATTTGTCCAAATTGACTTCGTCCAATACTTTAGGAAAATTTAATGTAGCACACAGTTTGAAATTATAATACTTTATTTAATTTTAAATTGAAAGTTATTTATAAAAAAAAATTAATAATAAAATATATTTTAAAATACAAAGTTTTGACAATAATTATGCTGATTCGAATAATATTGTATATTCTACTGTTACTAAAAAAATTCTGATTTTATTTGCTTTAACATAGTCTATTTATATTAATTAATTGCGGGATCAGCAATAAGTGCCATCCTGTCACGTTGTAGTCGATATCCATAAATCTCGTGGTCTCCACAATACATAGAATTAATAGGGGTAATATTTACGATATTGAGTTTTACCGTACCCTTTAGTTGTCCTCTGATATTAAAAAAATCCATTTTTTGCTAATGGTGGGTCTGTGAACAAGATATATATATATAGATGGGAGATAGCAAGAGATATGAGACACTAAATTTTAATTTAAAATTATCATATCAGTATCATGCGATGTTTGCGATGTTTTCGTGGAAATAGCTCCAAAATGATTTTTTTAATCTTTGCACCCTCGTTATTGTTTCACTTTCACGTTAATACTCTAATTTTATAGAAGGAGTGAAGGAGAACTAGTGCTTGTTTTTTCAAAACTATTTAGATGATATGTACTTTATTCATTTTTTGAGAAAATGTAAAATGTTAAAATAAAAGTTGTTACTTTATTTATAATGAACAACTTTTATCTAAAGAATTTGTTCGAAAACCGGATGAGTTAGGCACAAATCAATATAAAATTTTGAAAAATAAGCGCCAATTTTGCCTTGAGTATATAAATTTATACTTAGATATTATGCGATGCAAAATCCAAGTGGCACTTTACTCTTGGCGTCTTTTTGGTATCTTATTTTTAGACTTATATATAGTTTTTTAGTACTTTTGGTTCACTTGATCAAAAAAGTTAATGTAATTTTTTTAAATTTTATACTTGATTTGTGCGAATTTCATTCGGTTTTCGAAAATAATTTTCGAATAAAAGTTGTTGCTAAATATCTAATAAACAACTTTTATCCGAAGCTTTTTTTTGAAAACCGAATTAGTAAGGCAAAAATACAAACGTAAATAATATTTCTAATTACTGAATAAAAATCAAATTAACTAAATAAAAAATTGTAAACTCAATTAATAATAATAGTTCTTCATCAAATTTTTTCTATAAAATCAATTAATATGTAGATATGTAGATGTATATGGAGGGTTATTAAACTCGCTAATATAATATGTATCATGATTTTTTATACGAGTAAATATTATATTAATATATTGAATAATGAATCTGTATTAATGTAAATGATAATAATGAATTGCGCGACATGTCAATTCCAATTTTGTGAGACAATTGTTCTATTTATTACACATAAATCCATCCATAATAATTTCACATACATTTCCATATATATTGTATGAGGATTGTAGTGTGCCCATTATCCACATATTGTGTGCTAATAATCCCCTTGTGATAAACTAAACTAAATTAAATTATAATGTACGGAACAAACTAATCAAAAACTAGTTTTACATACATATGTTTGTTTGAAGTATATTATATATAATAATCCATAGACCTATATAATTATTGTGAATAATATATAAAATTATTCCGTGTCAAAATTGAATTAGCTAATTTTCAATACAGGTTCAAAAAAGAAGGTTTTTACATTTTATTTGAGTATTAAAATTCTCATGTAATAATAAAAAATATTACTGGATATAGGATGTAATGTAAATACCTACCTGGCTATTCATTTTCGTATTTTGCATATCCAAGCAAACAAAATATGTCATATCCCTTCATGCTCAGAATCGCTTAATTTATCATCCGCCATATCCTATATAGTTGGATTGGCAATCGTAAAATTGTTTCAAGAATAAAATTTAAGAGATAAAAAAAATTTCATGCTGAAAATGTATTATTCTATCGTAGTTTAGTCGAAGTTTCCAAAGTTTCAATTTACAAGTCTTTTGAATTAATTTTAATACACAAAATATTACTTTTTCTAAAAACGTTGAACCTACTAATTTCGTGAACATCGTAACGATATGTAAAGGAACAACACATCACGTATGTTTCTAAAATTAATAACCATGTTCTATTATTATATAAAGTTCAAATCCGTTATTCATTACATGGTAAAAGTTTCTTAATTAAATGAAAAAGAAACATTGATTAGAGAACGTATATTATGTTATGATGATATAATAATTATTATATAAAACTTTCGCATCATTTTTCATATGTAGGCACTAGTTATACAGAGAGTTCGTACCATACAGACAGTAGAATTATATGTTCTTTTAAGAATTCCGTGAATTTAACTTATTAACGTTCGCTATACCGTAGTAGTAGTATTAGTAATAGTAGTAGTATAGGGGAGGTCGAAGTCTGGCAAGTAAGCTTTTCTAGGCTTTTTTCTACTGGTCCCTAAGAAACCCATCCCTTCATACTTTTCCATCCTCTACCAAGTTTGAATCGTTTCCTCTAGCCCTGTGTCAAACCTACCTGTCTTCTTTGCAGATGATACGACAGAGCTCCACTCTAGTTGTTTTAACTCAGATTCCCCCCATATCGGCTTAGCCAAAGACTTGGTATCTCATACTGGCTCAGAAAGAACATTCTGTCAGAAGGTGGGAGGACTTATCATCCACCCATTCATAGTCCGGACATATCACGCTGTCCTCTAACCTCTTGAAAGATAGATGGCTCTTGAGTCTGCAGTAACCGGTAAGCATCCGAAAATGGAGGTTCATCTCTTCCCAATTTTTGCCAATGAGCCAGGTTGGCCTAGGCATTGTACCCATTGGTGACTACATTGTAGTCGAAATACGTATTTATAAAATACAAACAAATATTTTAGGAATTGGGCCAAATTTTAAATGTAATTAAAATAAATATTAATAATCAAACATACATACGTACAGACAGTTGATACAAAGATACATACGTACAGACCAATGGACGGAAATGAATGATATTTTTCAAAAACAAATTCAAACTTTTAAGTCGATACGACGGTTGGAAATGGCTGGAGACTCTCTTGCAGGATTACTGGATTACAGGTGAAGTATTTACAGGTGAAGTTGTTAATCTAAAATAGAAATTTGAAAATAACTACAATGTCAAATATAGAAATCCTTGACTTATAGTGAAAAATATTCATTCATTAGTTAGTATTAATTCTACCTACAATATTTAAGAATCTTTCAGTGATATTCATATTGAAACTGCAGTTAGTATGCACATCTCATGTTAGTTATAAATATCAAGACATATTAAATGCATACAATATTTTAATTGCATTTATTGCATTAACAACATGCTGTGCTGCGCTTTAAAGAGTAATTTATTTTCTTATGTAATTAATAAAGTATGTAAATTTTGTTGAAGCATATAAATAGATTATCTTATCATTAATTTAATTATAAAAGTTAATTGCTGACTTTGAGATTGTTTTTACAAAATATTAAAAGATCTTGTTTGTAGCTTTATCCCTTTGTATGATTAATTGAGATGATTTCGTTTCTTCTTTGTAATCATATCAAAATACGTTAGCGCAACAATGCAAGAACAAATACTGAATACATTACATTATTTACTTTATTTGAAGTTTTTGTGACCCCTTAAACTCGGCCATACGCCATTCCCTGCTTTAGATATGATCGCCTAAACAATCAGCTCTCGTTTGAATAGAGATATTTTAACGATTTTCAATTTGCCTCCTTATTTTTTCTGACTCGAATGAAATAATGAGAATTTCCATTCAAGATAAAAATAAAGCTGGAAAATTTATTACTTGAAAGAATGACTCTTTTTGTAGCAGGTTAAGCATTTTAAGGTTTTTGAAATAATTAACTTAACGTAAACGTTCATAAATTCAAAGTTTCGCTCCTAGAAAAAATTCCACTTCAAATCTTAATTAGAATTATGTTTTTCAAAGTACATATGGCCAATTTTATAGTTGATTTATGCCTTATTCATTCAGTTTTAGAAAAATTGCTTCGCCGTTGCTTGTTATAAATATACTAACAACTTATATTTAAAAAAATAGCAGAACCAAGAACCGAATGAATCAAAAATCAACTATTAAATTTTTAATTAAATAAGCGCTGCTTTTATGGCCATAGTCCTATTGACTCAAGCATTAGCGTCCTTTGTACAACATTTAACAGTTGGTTTGTGCCAAAGTTTAAAGGTCATAAGCTTAGCATTTTGTTTGAATTATTATTTTCATTTCTTGAATCCTAAATGAGTTATGTATGGAAATAAATACTAATAATAATTAGAAAGAGGGGTACCGCAAATGGGTCCCTTGCAAATAGACCACGGGGACCTCTGTGCTCTCCTTGAGAACAACCTGTCACCCGAAGGCGAAACATAAAAGGTGTTATTTTAAGCAGATGAAGCTATAGGTTTCTGTTGGGGCCAGATGCCACACAGAAGGCTCACAACTTCTCCGCCGGGATTACTCCCAGGATTGATGGATCCAAGGTTCCGGACCCAAACATTCTATACCTTACACCCTGCAAATTTCTGCAGGTACAAATAACATGTATGGAGTGGGATCATCAGAGAACCCCAAGTTATGAAGGTGGTAGTTCAATCGACAGTGTCCTGTTAAGAGCCCCATCACCCTTCTCAACTGCATTCTATTGAGTTTCAACCTAGCACAGTCGAATGGCCTAGCTGTGCTTATGCACAACTTTGCCTATCGCATGCCCTGCCAGTAATTGAGTGCCAAGTCCAAGTATCAATAAACACATGTGTGTTGAAAACACTGACAATAAAATAATACCCTAGTTTAATAATCCCAGCGTTATATACAAATGTATCACTTGTACGTAAATTAATCATAATAATTAACATTTATCATTATAGGCTTGTGAAATTTGATTACATAGACAAATATCTTATGTTTACAGAATGTTTCAATATACTGTGTTACGGATAATACTTCCGTATAGAAAAACATACTATACTTCAAAGTTATTAAAATACTCCTAGCTATCATAAATGGGTCTCTTAATTATTGTCAAAAAATAATTTAGATTAATAAAAGACCTTGTTTTCAAACGTAATAATAGATGTTATTTTCAAACGTAATTTTATCATTGATCACTCGAAATATGGTTCATCCATTCAACTAAATGATCTGCACTTCATGAGTCCACAATAAACAGTTTGAATAATGTCCTTCAAAATAATGTTCTGAGGCCTCACCGAACAACCGCTATTGATTCCTACCTCTCACCTTTGACGACCATTGACCAACTGAAAAATTGAAAAAGATTGTCACGCCATATCGTTAGAGGACGTCCTCTAGGATGTCCTCTACTGTATGGAGTCCATTGACTAGTACGGATAGTCCACCTGTCATCTGAGAGCCTGGTCACATGACCCGCCCATCTCCACTTCTGTCTTTTGACACCCACAAATACATTCCTGATTTTGGTCTTAGACTGAATTCGAGTTGAACTTATTTTGTCTTTAATTTTTATATTGAGTAATTTTCGCTCGAGTGATCGTTGACATGTTCTCAGTTTGTTCATTTGTTTTTTATTCAGGGATAAAGTTTGAGTGCCATACAGAAGAACTGGTAAGATACATGTATCCATTAGCTGAACTTTATTTTTGAGTCACCCTGTTTTTGGCATACAGTACATGTATCAAGTATTTACTTAGTTGATTATATGAGACACAATATTCATAAATATGTACAAAGTGGTTATCGAAAAATTATTCACATTTTTAAATGGAAATATTGTTATTAAATTTTTTAGCGGTATTTTCAATTTTGTATTTCCTTTAAAACTTTAATTTGGTATTATATTTGCTACATGCCAGACTAAACTGAAAAATGATGCAATTTGGCTAAACCGTTTCTCTAACCGTTGACTAAAATTTGAAGGTTTTTTGTTTCAAAAAATGCCCAATCGCATGAGCATACTTCTTTAATTATGAAGTACAATAGGGAATATGCATAAAAATTTTTTTTCACATTTATTTTCAGAATATGAAAATACTGTTAATACTGTAATAATATTTAAAAACGAAATTAAAATCCGACAAATATCAAGGAAGCTATAAGCCTTTAAAGATTATTATCTGTCTCTTACGTGTATTACGAGTTTTACGTGTATTTTAAATGGTGAAAGTGTAATATGACATATGATGTAACATATCAAGAGGGCTATCACCCTCTTTGTCTAATCGGGAATTTCAATCATTCATATCTCGCTTATTTTTAAAGTTATTTACAAAGTAATTTTACCTTGATATTTGTCAAGTAAACATGCTTCAATTCAAGTGAAAAAAAATTTTCATGCATATTCCCTATTGTGAAGTTTTTTTGGATATAAGATATATGATATATTTTTTTACTTATCGTACTTAAACGACTCTCTGTATTGGTTGAAAATATTCATCGCAGGAAAAAATGGGCAAAACTACAAGATAGGCAAAATTGCCCATTATGAAACTTTTTTTAAAAATCCAGTATATCTCGTGTATTAAAGCAATTAACTCAGTTATTTTCACTTGTTTTAAGATAAGTTAATGATAACCTTGATTCCATGATTTGCCATTTTCTGAAAAAGACTTATTTCACAAGCAGAAAGCACATGAAAAATAATGCTCATGATTAAGTATATCTATTCATTGAATTAAAAATACACGATTCCATGTGTAAAAATGGTATTTTAAAAAATTCGTTTGGTCCTCGGCTATCATTTGTCCATTTGAAATAGATTCCCGTTTTACTTTTGTTGTTCAGCTACAATTTAGGTGGTTCACTCTATATAATGATTGTTAAATTCAGTATCATATAATAATACGATGCTGATATTGATAATAATAAATAAACAACAAATATTCAAATTGAAATATAATTTCATTAATTAAAACGATATTCAATATGTACCATACGTCTAATATTCAAAAAGCTGGACATAATATAATTGAAATTTGAATCATATTATTCTATGTAATACTAATTATATTTTAATATATTTATCATATATCATTACCCTTATTTATTACATCATGTTAATTGAGAATAAATTTAATATCAAATTTGACATCTAATCTATGTGAATTTTATTATGAAATAATGCTTTTTTTGTGTTTCTGTAAAAGCTCGTAAGACTTTAAATGACAACCAGCCAAGTAGCCGCGCCTGTAAGGCGTTGTGTGTACTCGGAACTGGGTGGTCATGGGTTCGAATCCCGACATCGGTAGTGTGTCAATTATTAAAAAAAAGGAGACGGTTAATTTACCTGTCGGCGTATGGACAAGAACGAAGAAACCGGCTATGCTTGTGAAGGTTTTTTGCAGTTTTCTTCACGAACTCCAGATGAGTATCGGCATAGTTCCTATCAAAGTCGGCTGCAGCCGCATATCCTTCCAATTTCTAGTCTGTACACAAAATTCCTTCCACTCCACTCACATCCTTACATCCTTAGGCATCACAATGGACCTTATGGTCGATGTGTCCCGTCCAGGACAGCCTCTACAATCTACAATCAAAAAAGAGAACACAAATGTGCATTTTTGTGTAAGAATATATTATTTACAATTTAATCTGCAAGATATATTATAAAAAATTGGATTTTAACCAAATATAACAAATAATCAATTTGAAAATACATGTCAAATGAAGGGCCGCGATGGGATCGAAAAATGGTGAAAACATGGAAACGTTGGTGAGTTTCGTGATTCTGGAAATGTCAAATAGGAACATAATAAATCTAAAGAGTGTCGAGAAGAACTCGTATTTATGTTTGCCCAATTTTATAAAATTTTAGATGATGGCAAACCGCCCCCCAAGTTCTCATATGAGCATCCAAATTAAAAACGAAAATGAAATTTAGATTTTCTGCGAATTTTCAAGATCAGCTCCTATAGAAGAAATTAATTTTTTTTAAATTATTGATTTGAATGAAAAAGGGTGTTTGAAAATTTTAAAGTTTTTTCTTGTTGACGTCAACAGCAAACCTACCTCTGTTTCTATTGATAGGCTAAATCCTGCATACTTAATTATTCAATGTTAAATTTTCATTAATTTCCGTACTATGTTCATATTTGTAAAAAAAAATTAATTATCTTTTAATTTATTTTATTTTCCTAGGTTTCTTCTAGGTTTGTTTCTTCTGAACAAGGATGTTTTGTTATCAACCCTTTTCTTAGGTTTTGTTTTTCTTTGTTGAATGGTGGGGGGAGGTATGTAATGGACTCGCTACTAAATTTCAATATAGTTTCTTATTTAGGCACCTTTGCATAATCACTACGTATGTCACCTGTTACTTAGGTAACTTTAGGTTTGTTTCTTCAGTAACTATCAATAAACAACTTCATACATATACATATATCTTAAAAAATAAAGCATAGATTGAAATCAAAATTGTCATTATTTTCATATTTTTAAATAGTAGTTTTTAGATACTCGATTCATTTAATACTTCCATTTTCCTACATAAATTGAAAAGTCCAGTTTAAAAAAAAGTCTAATTTTTAGACGAGTTATTTACAAGATAAGCATTTATTATATATACGACTTTGAGGCAAAACTTTTCTGGAATCGATTAGCAGGTCATCAAAAATTCCAATAATTATTGATTTAATGAATCTCGGAGATGGTATATAAAAGTTTAAAACGAATAACATTAGTCATGCAGGGAAATAAAAAAAAACTTTAAGAAATTAAATTAAAATTCATCTCATACGCTTATCCATTTGACTTTCTTGACACTTTTGTAGAAAAAAACTTACATAACTTGTTCTTTTTCAAATAATGAACTTGTTAGATAACTAACTATATAAACATTAATAATCCTTCATTCTAATTACTATTCATGTGAATATCATAACACTTTGTCGCGGTATCCTGGCTCTCTTTATCCTCAAAGGAGCGCTGCCCGAACCTGCAATGATTCCGATACTCGACAAAAACAAAAAAAAATATATTAGTAAACGATATTACTAAATATTTTGTAATTGGAACAACACGCACGTTTTTGTTTAAAGAAAAGAAAAATTAAATTAAACACAAGTTTTTACGAAACAAAAAAAAAACCTGATTTTATTGCTTTAAAAAAAAAAATGATTATCCAATTTCTTTTTCAACAATTATTTTAATTCTTTTTCACACAATGTTAAACTTTGAACTACTTGACCAAATTACTTGTACAAATTCCAACTTTAACTTGATCTGGATTGATCAACAATTATATACTTTGAACTAATTAGACAATACTTGATATTAAACTTTTATACTAATCGCACAATGATCGATTTAAAACTCTTCGGACAATGGTCGATTTTAAACTGATTTGAATCGACACTGGTCACGGTTTATATACCCGCCATGGGTCGTTCTAGAATATGATTGTTTTTTTGAATAAATATTTTGTTTTTGACAATATATTTTCGCATGGAGGCTTCTAGAATATTTTAGTATATCAACACCCATGGACGTAGTCGGAGTGTTCAGATTATATATAAAATTAATTAAAAATTATACCTCTCCTTGGGTTTGACCCATAGTCATACCCCGCTTGGTTGATATTCAACTAGCGACTTAACGAACACGGCCAGTGTCAACTCAAAATCTATACACAAATTTTATTATACATTCATTACTGTAAGCTAGCTTACTTCTGTTTATTTGTTTTACAAAAATTATCTTGTTTTTACAAAATTATTTATTTGTGATCTGTTATTTTGAAAAACATTCAATTTGTATGATTTTGAATTTTTTAAATTAAATTATATGTAATAATTTTTTTTCAATTTTTGATTTTTTTCAAAAATAGAAAACTTTAAATCAAAAGCATCTTATTATCATTTTTCGACTTAAAAAAAAAACTTAGTTTAAGAAAAAAAATAAATCGAGCTATATTATTTTCTTTTTGTACTTTCAAAAAAAAACTCCTTCTTTTTGCAAGGAGAAAAATATTGTTTTGTTAAATATTTTGCATAATATTTTACTTAATATTTTTCTATTAAAATGTGTGTTGGATCAAAAAAAATTATTCACAATAATTTTCATTACAACAAAATCTCCCCCTCTAGATTCCAACACACATTTTCTAATTTGCTTATTATATTTGGTCGACCAATTTTTGACTTAAGAACTATTTGAATTGTACTAGTACATTTAGCTCGCTAGCATAACTTAAAAGTGTACGTACACATTAGTTCTTCACTCTTCATCAACGGCGCCTGTTGTTGATTGCCGGTCGTCTGGGCCGCAAGTTGTACCCTGGCTCTAATGCTCTGTCCTCTGGCTCGTCCACACTTGGTACATCCCGTCGTCTTCCATCACCTCCATGCCTTTGACCCCCCAATCGATCTGGAAGTAGTTGGCCGAACACCTCGTTCCCCACACTCAATCTTCCCAGATTCCCATTGGCGGCGGTCCTTGCACTGGCCGGCTTCAAGAGACCTCCATGTATTTTCGTGGGAGGCACTGTATCCACAACATATATTCCAGCTGGTAAACTCCTCAGCACTCTGTAAGGCCCTTTCCATTTTGGTGCCAATCCACTATGGACACCCTCCACCTTACTGCTGAGCACTTGATTGCGCATCCAGACGGACTCTCCTGGTTGATAACTGAGTCCCGTTTCCACTTGGTCATTTACTTCGGCATTGGCCAATATTGTTTGCCGCGCTATCTCAACATTCTGTTGACGTCCTTGGCTTCTCTCGTTGGCCCAATCTTCAATATCTTGAGGCTCTTCAGCTGTTTGTATTTGCCAATCCCCAGGCTTCTTCATCTCAGCCCCCAGTAACAATTTGGCGGGCGAAAAACCAGTTGTTCGGTTTGCTCTATTTCGTATTGCAAATAATGATTTGTGCAGTTGTTGATCCCAGTTTTTATGTTCTTGATCCAGTAAATGCAGACGCAACAACTTCTTCAATTCCTGGTTCTGTCTTTCCGTGGGGTTGGCTCTTGGATGGTATATTGGTGTAGTCCATATCTCGGTGTTCCATTCTCTGTTCACTGCTTTCCATTCTTTTGATCTGAACTGGGGACCATTATCACTAAGTACTGCTCTTGGATATCCATAACGACTAAATACATCGTCTTTCAGTACTTGGGCTATCTTCGAGGTCGACGTGGCCCCCAATGGAAATGCTTCGATCCATCTAGTGAAAAGATCAGTCACAACCAATATATTCGTTTTTCCGCGTGATGTGCGTTGGTATGGACCCATCAAGTCGATGCTGACTACCTCCCATGGTGAAGTAGGTCTTCGACTTCTCATTGCTGTACTTGGTTTCTTGTTCAGTGGCTTCACTCTAGCACACGTATCACACCCTTTTACATATCTGCGTATGTCATCTTGCATCCCATACCAATACACACGGTTACGGATTTGACGATACGTTTCTCTCCATCCAGGGTGTGCTGCTTCATCACTATCGTGATATCTTCTCAGAAAACCAAGTCGGCGTTCTTCGGGAACCACTGGCACTTCTTGTACCATCTGTTGACTATGGTACCAGAGGATCCCGTCAGCTACGGTGTAGTTAGCTCGTGTTCTGTCCACTCGTCGACGTAGATTGCTTCTCAGTGGACTATTACTATCTACGATGTATCTTCTGATGGCAGTCACATCACGATCTTCATCCTGCCATCGTCGAATATCATCAAGTGTGGGTGTTTCCACTTCAATTACGTTGAGGGTTATCGGTGTTTTTGCCCTCTTTTCAATCACCCACTCTGGAATGTCCTCCACTTCTTCGTCTTCAGCCTTTCCCTGTGGTTGTCTGGACAAGGAGTCGGCGGCTTGATTATCTTTTCCGGGGACGTGAATTATTTCATAATCATAGGCTCCCAATGCTAATGCCCATCTTGTCAATTTTGCTCGACTATCTTTAGTTTTGTTGAGCCATTGGAGCGCTGCATGATCTGTGTATAATTTAAAATGTCTTCCTTCAAGATATCCTCGAAACTTCCTCAATGCCCAGATTATCGAGAGACATTCCTTTTCTGTAGTGGCGTATTTTCTTTCTGTGGGTCCAAGTTTCTTGCTGGCATAATTTATTATTCTCCTTGTCTTGCCATCATCTTCCATTTGGAATAATATTGCACCCAGTCCGACGTCACTAGCATCCGTATTTAAACAAAACGTCTTCTTAAAATCTGGATGTGCTAGTTTCGGTGCATTTACTATTGATGACTTGAGATTTTCGAACGCCTTCTGATGCAATGTTAGCCAGCGCCACTTTGTGTTCTTCTTGAGCATTTCGCTCAGAGGTGCAGCTATATCTTCGTAGTTCTTCACGAAGCTCCTGTACCAACCACATAATCCCAAAAATTGTCGTAATTGTCTTCGTGTTCTTGGTACAGGGTGATTACTGATAGCTTCGTTCTTCTCATCCTCTCTGTCAATGCCGTCTTCGCTCAATATATGTCCCAGGTATTTGACTTTGTTGCTGCCAATGACACATTTGCTTGGTTTACAAGTTAATCCATGTTGTTCTAGTCTTTCAAGTACAAGATCCAGGTGGTGTAAATGTTCCTTGACTGATCGACTGTAGATTAATATGTCATCCAGGTAAACTTGACAGAAATCTTCGATGTATCCAGATAGTACTTCGTTCATTAAACTCTGGAACGTAGCTGGCGCATTCTTCAATCCAAACGGCATGACGCGAAATTGATAGAGACCTCTTGGGGTGGTAAATGCTGTGTACTCTTTCGATTGTGGCTCCATCTCAATTTGCCAATAACCAGTCTGAAGATCCAATGTAGAAAATATTTTTGCTCCATTGACTTTTCTCAACATCTCTTGCAGATCTGGAATCGGAAACGCATTGCTCTTTGTAATATCGTTCAACTTTCTATAGTCGACGCACAATCGAAAAGTTCCATCTTTCTTCTTCGGCAATACGACGGGTGCGGCCCAAGGCGATGTGGATGGTTCTATAATGCCATCGCCTTCCATCTCTTCAATCATCTCTTCTAATACCCGTTGCTTCTCATTGTTGTACGGGTATGGTCGTAATTTAATGGGGGAATTCTTCGTGATCTCAATTTTGTGTGTGATGGTTTTTGTCCTTCCAACTTTGCCGAAAACGCTGGGATGTCGCCGAATGACATATTTTAACTGCTCTTGGTTCTCAAGGAGTTTTATTTGTAACTCGCCCAATGCGTTGTTAATTGTTGCCACTTCTCTATGGGCTCCATCTGGTTTTCTCCATGCAATGCGGACTCTCTTATCACACCCCAAGTAAATTATACCACTCCGGTAATCGATGCTCACACCATTTTTTGTTAAAAATTCATGACCAAGTATTAAGTGATTCCGTAGGCCAGGTACAACCATTACTTCAACATTGAACTTCATTCTTGATATCATCACATCCATCCACATTTTTCCAAGAATCTTAAAAGTATTATTACATGTGGCTCCACTCCCTATACTATCTCTGACAGGGTGCCATTTTCCAATACTTCTTGCCAATTCTTCGCTGATAAAATTATGTGATGCTTGACTATCGATCAGTGCCAATATTAATCTTCCACGCACATCAACTTCCACAATTGGCCCATTCTGGTGTGAGTTCTTGGTCTCCATTGTTGTCAAATGAACCGGTAATTGTTGGTGTTCACGCCGATGTTGTGTGGTTTTGTGGAGGTTATTATTTTCTCCAAAACCAATCTCCTCCATTATTGATCCTGGCTCTTCGTCCAGAGTTCGAACCGTGGGGCGTAACTCGTCCACCGATCTTGGATTCGAAATTTTTACTAGTGGACGTATGTTGTCGCGTAGTAAATTTAATATTATGGGCACCACGTCATCAATATTCCTGTCGGCGTGCACTCTTTTGAACAGCTGCACCTTCATATTTACGAACGCTTTTGTCTTCAACCCTGTGGGTTGGGAAACGGTCATCAGTTCCAGTTCGGCTTTGGCTTTTCTTCCGACACTGTTAAAGAAGCTTTCCAGTTGCCATTTCCACTCATCGAAGGTGTAGCCCAACCCACGATTCATCAATGCCCAATCTCTGGCTGGTCCTGTTAATTTTTTTGTGACCATCTCTGTCCAACAGTCTACGGGCAGATGCGTTTGTCGCAGTAATGTCGTTGCTCTGTTCAAAAAAACTACTGGATCTTCGGCCGGTCTACCACTGAACTCCGGCATGATGGACAGAAGCGTCGTTGTGTCCAATGCGGCGGGGCGAATGACTGTATTCACTTCTTGTGGATCAATACGCATGTCTCACAGTTGCTGTGTTTGATTCTGCTCGATCCGTATAATGTCATCCACGACTTTGTTGTATTGATCGTGCATCTTCTCCTCCAAGCCTTTGATTTGCGTGCGATTCTCAATGACATCGGCTTTAATGTTAACAATGTCGGTTTTCACAGTTTCGACATCCGTGGTTATTTGGTCGATCCGCTGTATGCACGCGTCCCTCAGATCCACCATTCGCTCCCTTATTCGTATTGTATGGTTTGTATTCTTTCTTCTAATTGGTTGCCCATTTGCTCATTCGATCCTTGAAGTCTGTTGCCCATCCTCTCTTCGGACTCTTGAAGTCGACTACTCATTCGTTCGTCCACTCTTTCTTCAGACTCTTGAAGCCGATTTCTCATCCTCTCTTCGGACTCTTGAAGTCGATTTCCAAGTCGCTCATCCATCCTTGCTTCAGATCCTTGAAGTTGGTCGCTCATCTCTTCAAGTTTGTTGGCCGTCTTATCCAATCGATCACCCATTCTCTCATCCAAATTCTTGAAGTTGGACATTATTGTCGCAAACATCATTTCCATTGTCCCAGCAGCTGGCTCTTCCGGGTTGGAAACCACACTTCTACGCCGTTCTGATGTGGGAATGGCTGGTCCTTGAGTCCTTGAAGTTGGTGTTCCTTGTTGCCTAGATTGGTGCTCCTCCCATCTTGCCTGTAAGACCTCTCTTGTGCCAGTGCTGTCCAGCCCTTCGGCCTCCATCATCTCACGCAGACGTGGCATGGGAATGCTGCGGCTTGCCATTGTAATTCTTTTCTTCTTCCGTACGTCTCCTGGTCCTGTCACGGTCGCCACTTGTCGCGGTATCCTGGCTCTCTTTATCCTCAAAGGAGCGCTGCCCGAACCTGCAATGATTCCGATACTCGACAAAAACAAAAAAAAATATATTAGTAAACGATATTACTAAATATTTTGTAATTGGAACAACACGCACGTTTTTGTTTAAAGAAAAGAAAAATTAAATTAAACACAAGTTTTTACGAAACAAAAAAAAACCTGATTTTATTGCTTTAAAAAAAAAAAATGATTATCCAATTTCTTTTTCAACAATTATTTTAATTCTTTTTCACACAATGTTAAACTTTGAACTACTTGACCAAATTACTTGTACAAATTCCAACTTTAACTTGATCTGGATTGATCAACAATTATATACTTTGAACTAATTAGACAATACTTGATATTAAACTTTTATACTAATCGCACAATGATCGATTTAAAACTCTTCGGACAATGGTCGATTTTAAACTGATTTGAATCGACACTGGTCACGGTTTATATACCCGCCATGGGTCGTTCTAGAATATGATTGTTTTTTTGAATAAATATTTTGTTTTTGACAATATATTTTCGCATGGAGGCTTCTAGAATATTTTAGTATATCAACACCCATGGACGTAGTCGGAGTGTTCAGATTATATATAAAATTAATTAAAAATTATACCTCTCCTTGGGTTTGACCCATAGTCATACCCCGCTTGGTTGATATTCAACTAGCGACTTAACGAACACGGCCAGTGTCAACTCAAAATCTATACACAAATTTTATTATACATTCATTACTGTAAGCTAGCTTACTTCTGTTTATTTGTTTTACAAAAATTATCTTGTTTTTACAAAATTATTTATTTGTGATCTGTTATTTTGAAAAACATTCAATTTGTATGATTTTGAATTTTTTAAATTAAATTATATGTAATAATTTTTTTTCAACTTTTGATTTTTTTCAAAAATAGAAAACTTTAAATCAAAAGCATCTTATTATCATTTTTCGACTTAAAAAAAAAACTTAGTTTAAGAAAAAAAATAAATCGAGCTATATTATTTTCTTTTTGTACTTTCAAAAAAAAACTCCTTCTATTTGCAAGGAGAAAAATATTGTTTTGTTAAATATTTTGCATAATATTTTACTTAATATTTTTCTATTAAAATGTGTGTTGGATCAAAAAAAATTATTCACAATAATTTTCATTACAACAACTTTCTTTATTAAATTTTATCTTATATGTGGAATACTGTAATTATATTTTTCTATATATTGTAGTCAGATAGAATAATCGGTCATTCAGCTGAATGGCTAGTTCTTATACAAACTGACAGTCTGTTAGAAGAATGTATAGCGTCAATGTTCAAGACATTCATCATTTGACACCTTAACTTAATTAAATAAATTAACAAAATAACAGATAAATAATTTGTCCATTGTTTTCCAAGATTTTCGTCTTATTTGATTTTTTTTTAACAAGATTAAAATCAAGCAAATATTTTCGATAATCTATATTATATGAAACGAAAATCTCGTTCCAGTTAATACAAGAATGTTTCCGAATTTCTCTGTTGCTAAAATACATTGATTTCGATTTTGCAAATATCTACTAATTTGTAGAAAAAATAAAACCAAGTTTTGACTACAAATTAGTCATCAGCAGTATAAATTAGCTAGTCGTAAATTACTCTGTGATAATTAGAAATAGATAGAAAATAGAAAACAATAGACAACAATAAAAATAAATAAAAATAACAAATTTGGGCGAATTTGAAATTTTATTTCAAAAACCTAGAGCACTCATTATCATTTGATAATCGAATATTTAAAGATAGACGGTATGTTTACAACGGAATGTCAATACGATTACTCAAAAACAAAAAGAGATAGTGAACTGAAATCTTGTATACGTGTGCTAGACCTAAAAAGTAAGGTCCAGTTCGAATGGACAAAAACGGACCATGTTTGGGCAAAATGGTCAATACTGTCTATCTGAAAAAATCCAAAGACAAAAAATGTTTCATTTAAAAATATGCAACTTTTGTATGCAAGTAGTCATTGTTTCATGAATTCAGGGTATGTCGGGTATTTAAGAAATTAAGTCAGTTAGTTGTTATTTTCAGTTTTTTTTTTCAAACTATTTTTGTGTTATTTTGTGATTCTTTATAATTCAACGGACGTTCAGAGTAAATGCAGACTAATTTCATTCAGTTAGTAAGACGAATAATGAATACGTTGAACATTCACATTATTCTTTCCTGTAACTGATTGTCAGTTTGCGTAATGTTTATATTTCGTTAGTTTTGCAGCTAAATGACTGATTATATTATGACTGTACAACACATACATATATCATCTTTAATTGACTACTATTATTATTTTTAAAGGCATAATACTTAAAACCAAAACAAATGGCACTCACTTGTTCGTGTGAATTTTATTAAACGTGTCAGATTTGTTTATCTTTTGAAAACATACACAGAACAAACAAAACAATCTCTTAGGTCAAGTGTTGTAATATTTTATGTAAGAAAATTTTCACCTCAAATATCTTTCAAATGAATTCACAGGAAATCCCATTAATTAAACATAAGTGGTGTGTTTTAATCTATCTAATTAAACATAAGTCTTTTGAAGAATCAGCTTTTCTATACTCTTGTCTGTCTCAGGAAAAAATTATTGTATTGTATTACATTTAAAAAAACTTTTGGTTCAACTGATATAAAGAGAGCTATTCTTATTGAATAAAATCTTCTTATTACTTCCTCTAATTATTTTCCAAACATTAATACTCGAACGTACATCTTAAATTCCTATACCGTGTTTTAACCGTCCAAGTAGCCGAGTGGTCTAAGGCGTTATGTCTAATTGGAACTGGAAGGTTATGTGTTCGTATCCCGACATCGGCAGTTTGTCAATTATTAAGAAAGAAAAGGAGGCGGTTATTTGACTAAACTGTCGGCGTATGGACAAGAACGAAGTAACCGGCTATGCTTATGAAGGCTTTCTACAGTTTCCTTCACGAACTCCAGATGAATATCGGTATAGTTTCTATCAAAGTCGATGCAGCCGCACATCCTACCAATTCCTAGCCTACACACAAAATTCCTTCCACTCCACTAACATCCTCTTGTCCTTAGGCATCACAATAGACCTTATGGTCGAAGTGTAGCCCGTCCATGGCAGCCGCTACAATTTATCTATCTATGCCGTGTTTTAAATATACAAGGTGAGTAGGATCCGTCTAATGATAGTACCTATTTCATTTAAATTAATTCAGAAAAGATGTCAAATTTGTATAAATTTAATTAGATACTGTCGCCTTACAAGGCCGGGTTCATAATAAAGCCCAGTCATGAAAAATCGTTAGTGTAATTGTTGAATTAATTCGAAATATCCAACATATAAGCAGAAACAAAAATGCAACAACACTTTAAGTTGAATGTGTTTTCGTTTAGACATCAATCCCGTGTTTATCAGTGACGTATGAACGAAACCCTCATTTCGTAATATTGAACAATCACTTATATTAGAAATTTTAGTGAATAAAGAAGTGATTTGTTTTGTTTATATTTTAGGATCTTAATATGGGAAATTTGTTGATTTCTTTCTTCATTTGTTTTTATCAGTATTTTTGCTGTCGTGTGGTACTGGTCGTAATAAAGCCTACTTGATGTTATCCAAAAAAGTCCCGGGTCTTATTAAATGTATTAAATTTAACCTGTTTTATAACATACGTTATGCAATAGATCATATAAATTCAAGAAAGTTCATTTAGTTATTTTAGCATCTTCTGTTACCAAAGTCGGAGATTTTTCCCCAGACTCCAAATATGACCCAGGGTGGCCTTGTGATTAAAAATAAATTACTGTTTTCGATAACAATAAGTAAACAATAACAGAGAAATGAAGATAAAATATACCTAATGATAATTTTTTATTTTAATGCAGTTTGTATTTTAAGACCCAGTCTATTTTCGGCTGAATCTTTGTGCGAAGTACATAAATATTAAAGAAGAATATATTTATTTTAATGATTATTTAGTGAATTATATTGATAACTTTGATTTGAATTATATTGAGAGACCCGGTTCATAATAAGACCCAAATCGAGGTTTTTAAAATTATCATTTTTTCATGGAAACAAAATAAATTGATGATTTTTCTCAAACATCGGATGCAGAAATAATCAATGTTTACTAAATTTCTATTTATTTTTGTTTATTACGCATTTTCACGTTTTGATAGTCATTTTGCAAAATGTGGGCTTTATTAGGCACCAGTAACTTAGTGCACCAGTATGCTTAGGCGCCAGTATGCTTGATTTTTCTGTATACTATTATTTCGATATACCTACACGTAGAATTATGCGTTCAATTAAAAACTCAATTAGAAATGACAGCTGATCATAATATTTACAATTATGCATAAATAATAATATAAAGCTATTATCAGATGTTATTAGTTTCGAAAGAAAGTAAATTCCGCGCTTTTTATCAGTAACTAAAATTGTTGATATAAAACTTTGCACGTTTTTTTACAGCTAAAAAACCAAAAAAGTATCAATTTGCTCGTTTTCTCCCTAATCTCTATTAAATAATTAGAATAAGTGTTACTGTTTAAGTTTGTTGAAATCCTATCATGAAAAGAATCAATGAACTGTTTAAAGAATTCACATTTATAAATTTGAAATTACAGTCCTTTATGGCCACAGTTTGTATCACGACTAAATGTCCTACATCATAATAACCTGTACAGATTAAACGATAGAATGGTCTCAAATAAATTCATTCAATAAATAAATAATTACAACGAGGAAAGTAACCTACAAATCAATCTCTCTAACTAAGCTAAAACTTCTGGAGTTCAGTTGAATCCCGCGGTAACAGATAACACGATTAGATATTTGCTGTTACTCCAGCTTTCACATAGCTATTAAATAAGGTATAAGGTAATTTGTCCCAATAGAACACGAATTTTAATTATATTAACTGGCACGGGGAACTGAAGATATGGGTTGATCTGTTTTTTCTATGGTTCCAGGAGTGTGTCTTATTATGAAATATGAAGAAAAAATATACAACACTGCCATGTATAAACTCAAGAAGATTAGCCAATACAAAATTTTGAGATTACTTTTGAGACTCTTATTTTATAATTCTCGCGGATAATACCAACGCCCTTATTTTCAGTTATGCATAATATCCATCATATTTTACAAAACAATGTAAAATTAATTAATTAAAAACACATATACATACCATTTATTTATTATCACAACCAGCACAATAAATTCTTGTATATTTTGAAATAATAGTACAAATATATTCAATAATTGGGTATTATTTTAGCAAGTTGCAACGCGTTGAAATATAACCGATCCAGTTACTAATAAAATCATTCATAATCCAAACTTCCATTTATTTCCTTCTTTATGTGTGTTATTTGATTTGAAGTTTATTTGACGGTTTGAATGACACTGTGAACTCCAAATGGCTTTAATATTGTGAGAGCAAAGCTTGAATTAGATAAAATATAACATAAATGTAAATTAAATATTCATTGGTTTTGGTGTAAATTAAATTTTATAGAAAGTTTTTCGCACAGTTTTCGTTATTAAAATAAATTTAAAAGAATAGACATAATAAATACAATAGTAAAGCATTATATACATTACTTTCTACAAGTTTACAACTATTCTCTCAAATAAATATGACACGCGCTTTTATTTTATTCAGTTTATCGTTAATATAGTCATTGAAAGCAGTGAAAACGCGTTTACTATTAGTGTTTGTTTCCTTAGGACTCTGGCATTTAATGCCAATAATTCTCAACATAGTAGTCGGGCTCAACTGTGATAGTTTCATAAGTGTTAATAGGGTTACGTTTATAAACATTTTTTAAATAATTATGTTTTATGAAGCTGTTTAAATGTAGCCTCACTAAAGCCTCCATTTTGGATATGATATCATGATTAATTTTACCAATAGAAAATTACGAACGATAAAAGTATTCTTTCAAAATTGCATCGTTTTGTGTGTCCGCGCTTTGTGTTAGAGGACAGAGAATATTCAAGAAATACATACCTTTATATGATAAAACAAATCCATGCAGTAGATACGGATATATATACTAATTATTGAATATACAATTCATATTGTGTTTATTTTGTTATTACTAGTACAATATTCGTATTTCTAGACACCACAATTATTTCTATCTCTCAATTTTCATTTGATTCTACATTTTGTATCAATCGTGATATGTTCAAATGAAAATATAGACAATCAATATGCAAACATGCAGGTATGTTTCAATGCATTTGAAAACAATTTAATCTAAAAAGCTTTCACTAGTAGTATGGCTATCAAAAAAACTGTATCTCAAAAGTTCAACAATCGTATACATTGGGTAATCATAAGTGGTAACGAACATGACGAACTATACTCTTTATTTTTAGTTATTTATATAATTCCAAGCTTCCTAAGAGAAATTAATGGCCACACAGCCATAAACCAGTAAGATGTAATAATTTGCAATAATATTAATAATATATTTTGTTAGTTTTATTGTTTAAAAGTATATATATATATATATATATATATATATATATATATATATATATATACATATTTATATACATATATAAATATATATATATTCAATAAAATATAAATTTTGTGAAAGTATCGATAAATGTTTGGTAGCTAGATAAGTAGTGGAGTTATTAATTAAGTAATTTATTAATATTATTTGAATTTTGAAAGTTTGGAAATAAATGTTTTGGATTTTTTTCCCCTTATTT
This sequence comes from Nineta flava, assembly GCA_963920215.1. Lineage (NCBI taxonomy): Eukaryota > Metazoa > Arthropoda > Insecta > Neuroptera > Chrysopidae > Nineta > Nineta flava. Next base: position 35,051,531 of record OY986042.1, read on the forward strand.
TCTTATTTTGAAATGTTTTGTCTTTCACCAAAAAAGAAAATATTACGGTTGTTTTAATCACTATTATTAATATTGTTCTCTAGTAATTATAAATTTTCATAGCAAATATTTCAAATGAAAAGGATTGATATCTTCAAGACCAGTTTTTGTCTCTTACCAATCCAAAGATAGGTTTTGATGTATCTCTTTTCCTCGATATTACATCATTAAATCATAAAATATATATAAACGTTATATTTCGTTTTATAAATATATATATATATATACATATATATTTATATATATATATATATATATATATATACATATATATATATATATATATATATATATATATATATATATATATATATATATATATCATCATAATAACATATACTTAATTTGATTATATTGTCGAGTCATCATGTATAATTTATCAAAATGAATACTCTTTTACATGATAGTAGTAAAAAAAAAATGAATTAATATCATAGAACGGTTGTGTATAATACAGTAAATGAGTTTTTTACAAATAATCATATTATATTGTATAATACAATTTAACATAAATAAACAATCTGTTTTTTTTTCTGCTCACAAAACTTTTCTCGTTTTCCCCTGAAAATGGTATTTATTGAACCGTATTTAATGTAAAATTAATTATTTAGTAAAGTATTTTATTTATATTTATGCAATTTACTCAATAAATAGTTGATTTATTATAAAATATTTATAATAATATTAAAATAAATTCATTAATATAACTTATCAATAAATAATAAATAAATATAGAGTATATTTGCTAAATTTTGATTAATGATTTATTAAATAACATAATATTATTTGTTAAATATAATGAATGTTTTTAAGGTAGTATGTCCGTAACCCACTTTTCTGCACAATGTAATAAAATTTTGAGTAGATGTTAAGAATGACCGCCCCCTTGAGAATTGCTAAATTTGAAATTTTTTGCACATCTAATAAAAAAGATGTTCACTATCAAAGTTAGAACTTTTTGCATGGGTTAGATTTACCAGTCCAAGTAGCCGAGCGGTCTAAGGCGTTATGTCTTGCAGTATGCAGTACTTGGAAACAGGGAGGTTATGTATGCAGTAATTTACCAGTTGACTAAAAGTGACACCTTTTACTTTAGAAATTAAAAACTTTTCTATAGATTTTTTCCATAAAAATTTATTGATATGTTAATTTATGGTGAATTTTTTGAAATCAAGAAAACGGGTTTAGCTTTATTTGTTGAAAGGATAAACATTAATAAAATATAAATGGACTTCTTCGGCAAGTGGTAGAGCGCATATGTACTTTCAGAAAAATTTGGAATATCTATCAAAGTATGTATGGTTATTGACATTTTCGAAACAGATGATTTTATAAAAGGACCCCACACTTTCCTTAAGGGAAATGAATTTCTGTCAAACTCTCTAAAAATTTACATTCTGGTAATCCTTGGTGAGCAGATCAAATGTTTTCCAGAGCATTAAGTTCTAAAAACTTATGGTTTTAAGAGATTATCGTCTGAGATCGGGCTTCTGTCTGTCAGTTTGAAATCCCGCATGTACTAAAAAAGTTTTGTACGGCATTCCACCGATTCTTTGAACTTAACTTTGACAGATTAATGAAAGCCATTATCTTGGCTTAAAAAGTAACTTTTTTGACCCTTGAATCATTATGAAAATAATTCAAAATAGCAGTTTCATAATGGTGATCTCAAATAAAAAATATCACTATAATATTGGTAATGTACCTACTAGATGTTGGTGTCATTGATCTCACATATACTTATTTGTTTTTATTCCAAAAACCAAAACAAAAGGAGTATTGTGCCGCTTCCCGTTTGTAGATTTCAATCCAAGTTGGATTTTTATCCTTTAATGCTATAAATATCAAAGTTTAACTACCCCTTGCTCAAAATATTTTTTTTACTTTGCTCACCAGTAAACTAATATTTATAATAAAATTAGAGTTGTCACAAGTACGTGCAAATCTAGTTCTAAAACGTGATAATCTAGATTGCAGTTCAAGCATGATACAAAGTTTAAAACAAATCATCGGAATCATTTTAAAAAAATTCTCAAAAAACTTTAAGAAAAAAAAGTCATTTTCAGTTTAGCTATTTCCGCCAACATTGCAGTTGCTTTAAACGACAAGATTAAACAGAAGATTTAAGATTCATAACTCGCACGATCTCCGTTCTTGCGATATCTTGTTGGAGATTCCATACATGTATCTCGACTGGTGATGTTACGAATGTTGGACTAGTGATGTTCAAAATTCGCGAATGCGAATGTTGTCTTTCAAATAAAGCGCGCGAAAAATGTTAGACAGGTTTGACATTTCGTGTCATGTTTAAACCCAACATAGCCGAGCCGGTACAGGTTGAATGAACAAAGTTAGTCACACAGCATAAGTTCATTCGATTTGTTTTGTTTTGATTTGAAATTAGTTTACTATTATTGCATTTGTCAAATTTAACTGTTATTCAAAAGTGACAAAGTTATATAAAAACATGAGTAAAGCACATGTTAGCAAAGTTTGCACTTATTTCACAATTTATGACGCTGAAAATGTGAAATGCAAGTTATGTGATAAAAAATACTCTTGCAAAGGAACCACTAAGCTAAACATAAAAATGAATATGACGAATTAAACGAAGAGAAAATGAAAAGCAAGATGCTGCTAAAATAAATTATTTGCCGTCCTCTTCGCGACAATGTTCCAAAACCGACCTAATGCAAATATCTTTAAGTGACTAATAAAAACAAAAGAGAAAGTATTTCTAATTTAGTTGCCTACCTCAAAACTGTTCCATATCATATTTTTTATTCAAATTTAAGTAAATTAAAAAAATATCAATCTTATCAGTTGTATTATCATTACATATCCATCCATATATAATTTTCTTTTTGTTTGTAAAATACATTCGCCAAACATTCGCATCGTTTCTTGCTAATACGAATGCGAAATATTCGCGAATGCGAATGAGAATGCGAATATTCGTTACATCATTAATACCGATATACAGACCCACGGATGGCCAAAAATGGGTTTTTTGGTATCAGGCTACCTTAAAACGTACAGATTTTCGGCAAAGAAAACCAAACCTCTATATTCTAGGTATATATAAAGGTAAAACAATCATAAAAATTCCTTTTAAAAACCTAAATACGAATTGGAATAGGAATTAAATATTTCAATTAATTAATTAAAACACATGATAAACTTCACATGTTTTTCAGTTGACATACGAGTATATAGCTAAATGTATTTTTTATCTACAAATTATATATTATACCTCGAAATACCACTTTACTGGTAGATAATATAAATTTTTGTCGTAGACAACCATACACACAACGAGACAACATATATTACACATAATTCAGTTTACAAAAAAAAAACCGTGGTACAAAATTATACTTGAAAACTCGTTCATGTTAAACTTTTCTGTGTATCTACATATGTTTTTGCACTATATGGTTGTGAAACGGTATGGTTGTGAATATGACAACTGCCGCAGAATATCACATGAGATTTCCTTCTATATGCTTACTTATATATATATATATATATATATATATATATATATATATATATATATATATATATATATACATATAGAAATTTCTATATGTAATTTTAGCTACGTATATAATACTATATTCTTCTTCTATTTAATTTATTATTTACACATACAATTGTATGCACATCTAGAAATAAACCCTATTTCTGTGAAAAGAATTTATTGTGTACGACAATGCATGTATTAAAAAAAACTTTCGAGTTAGAAATCTAATAAAAGTGTCTCCGGTTGTAGTTTCTCAGCGAATATTGTATAGAAAAATATATAAATATGTTAAAATATTTTGCAATAAACCGGTTTTGAGGTTAATTTCGACTTAATGTGGCGCTTGTTCTCTTTCAAGGTAGACATCAGACAATTAAGTTCATCGAAACTTCTTATTCTTTTTTCTACCAGGTCCTGTTCTGGTAAGATTTAAAGACTTCCCGTCCTTCATTCTTGATGAGAAGTTTACTACACTTCCTCATTTTATCTATTTCAAAACTTTTTTTTCAGTTTGGTGCCACCGAACGTAATACGTCCTTTATCATTCTTGGACGTCGCTATTAATTCATGACAAAGTAAAATATCTCTAACTGTACTGCACTTCAGAGATCATATTCTTATGCACAGCAGTTCTACCATGGTGGTGTTTACACCTATTCTCAATTTGGCTACCTTTTTGGCCCGGCTATGATCTGTTTTTGAAATGAACAAATGAACAAATTTGAAAAACGAACTTTTAAAATTGATTCGTGTCAATGTTATCGGTTTGTAAAAAAGGCTTCGGATAAATGCTGTTCCTTATAAATATACTAATAACTTTTATTCCAACATTTATCCAATAACCTAGTGAATAAAGCACAAATCCACCATAAAACTTTGAAAGAAGAACGCTAATTTTGTGGCCCATTATAAGTATGAATTGTACCAAAATGCATGGGTACTAAATTAATATTACACTCACTAATTTTTTCGGAATCTCTGGGAACTGGGAAGTTGCTGATTTGATATCCAACGATGGAAATTTGTTAAACTATATTATTTAAACAAAAATTAATGGGGCGGTTAATTGACTAAACTGTCGACATATGAACAAGAGCGAAAATAATAGTTATGCTTGTGAAGGAATTATGCAGTTTTCTTTCACAAACTCCAGCTGAATATCGGCATAGTTCGAATCAAAATCGGCTGCAGTCATACAATCTACCAATTCCTAGTCTGTATGCAAATCCCATACCATTTAGGGTCGGTAGAAAGGGCCTAGAATGACCTACTACATATAGTTGGAGTCTCAATTCAAAGTGTATTTTAAGAGTTCCGGTGCTATCGTGTCGATTTCACCAAAACCAACAAATATTTTTTCATATTAAATATATTCGAAATAGTTTAACATTTGTTTATTAGAAGGTTTCTCGGTTGCAACTAAACTTATGATGGGGGAAAGGGTCTTCTACTATAAACATTTATTCGCTTAAAAGTCACTCATATATCTTTAAAAAAAATGTAAATGTATAAGTATCCAATCATAAAACAATCGTAACATCTGCCATTTTTATAGACCCTTATTTTGTAGACACTAAATCTTTATAAAGGTTTTAATCATACCCTCAAGAAATTTCATTTGGTACTCTACCTATAGACATTGTAAACAACTGAAATTGTGGAAATTCTTTTTACATATCTATCTATATATAATAGAAAATATTTTATTATGTTCTATATTATTTCTATACATATACAGGGTGTCCCATAAGTCACGGACACAACTTAAAGTATAGATGGAAAATTGAATTCTGAGACGAAACGTCCTTTACTTTTTTTTAATCAGACATACAGGGAATTTGTTATTAACTAAAATAAGTAACCAATCAGAGGCGCCCAATAACGTGTGTGAGTGAGTGTTTGAAAATATGTGGGGGGAAATGCATGTACGTGTGTCTGCCTACCCAGTGTCCGCCTCTGATTGGTTACTTATTTTAATTAATAACTAATTACCTGTACGTCTGATTAAAAAATGGTCAAGGACTTTCAGAATTCAATTTTCTATCCATACCATTAGTTGTATCAGTAACTTATGGGCCATCCAGTATATCGTATCGAGACCATAGATAGATAGATATATTATTAATACGATACCAACTTCAATAGTTTCACAAAATGGTATCATTGTATTTATTCAAATACAAATACAGATAGCAAAGATACAATATCTATTTTATTTCGAAAATTGTAATATATATATCTTTCTCGCTCTCTATAAAAATAATTTGATTCGAATCTAATATCAGATAAAAATGAATTTCATATATTGTTCTATACAGGATGTACCAGGAAGGTTAATCGTTCGACTGTCCATGAATTATTATCAGCCCTGTTGAAATGTAACACATAACAGCAATATCAAATATCAACGATAATTCTAACGGGAGTTGCTCTTTACTGATAGAGTTAAAGATCAATTTAATTAAATCGTTTTGTTTTGGTTTCAAATTCTGCCACCGACTTCTATTTTACCAATTTCAATACCATTGATGGAAATATAATAATATGATACTATACATTTTGTGTCTTATTCATTCAGTATTCAGTATGTTCATTATAAATATTCTAACAACGTTTATTCCAAACATTTTCACAAAAATTGAATAAATGAGTCACAAAATAACAATACGATTTTGAAAAAAAGACACGACTTTTGTTGCCCATAGTACCAACTAGATGATAGGATTCGAAAATTTAGCAGCAGGCAGAATTAAGAAATATTGGTGCTAAATTAGAAAATAATATTATGGATTAATTTGGAACTTCATCAGACTCAAATAAAATCGTGATTCAAATGAATATCAAGAACAAAGAAGACAATCAAATAATCTACTTAATAAAACTCTTACTAGCTTACTAACAGACAACGCACAGCCTTAACCGATGAGTCTAAAAGATGAACGTTTCCACAGGAGTTCTTTATGTAACCTATGTGAGCTCTAAGAAGCATTTTTGAAATTTAATCCCCTAAGTAGGTTAAATAGGGGATGCAAGTTTGTATAGATGTTCGTTATTTGTGAAGTTAGAAATATGGAAATTAGGCTTCGGTTTATATTTATAAGTCAAATGTATCAGCGGTTTTGTAAATTTTGTTTTTGAATTATGCAAAAATACATTTCGAAATATAAATAATAAGCACTAAAACACAATGGATTTGAAAAAAATATTTCATCAAAGGAGGATATATAATGTGGCCGAGATAAATCAAAAACCATTTTTGGATTTCGATGAGGCCACCATATAAAAAAAAGGTCTTTCTGACTATCACAATTATATTTTGTCTAAGTTTAGTTTTGAAAACCACCATTTTTGTTTTTCTTTCAATTTCTACCTTATAGATTGTTATGCGTTTATCAATGTCGACATAATCCACACAAGTACAGGTCATCTGAAAACTATGCCCGAGATAGACCCAAAATCTCTTTTAAATTTTGATGACGTCAGATTAAAAAAAAAGGTTTAAAAAAGTTTGTGTGTGTGTAAACTTATGTACGCACGTAAGAAGTTATACTTCTTTTTAAATAATTTATTAAAATAATTTTAAATAACGTCAACACTACTATCAAGATACGAAAGTTTACTAAAATGATATAGTAGTGAAAAACTACAATAGAAAAATTTTATATTATCTAAAATCATTAATTCATTTCAAATTTTTTCACATTTTATCATGGTAGAACAAAACTAGTGGCACTTCTTTCGTTAAAATTAGAATTTGAAAGACTGTATTAAATCCATTTTTTTAATTAAAATCAGAGGTAAGACCAGGCCAAGTTTGTCAATATATACATTTAATATACTTAAATATTAGATTATCAAATGATAATTAATGGGTACTTTAAGTTTTTGAAATAAAATTTTAAATTCGCCCCAATACCTAGATCCATTTTTGTATTATAAATACGTATTTCGATTACAAAGTAGTCATCATCAGTATAACTTACAATTTTGACAATTAGAAATAGATTGAAAATAGAGATCAATAGACAAAAAAAAAAAAAATTAAACAAAATAAATTAAAATATAATAAATTTTATTGAAATTAGTTTCACGACGTTTCTTGGTTGAACTGAAACTGCCACCAAATTAGCAACGAATAACATATCCTGAGATAATATAAGAGTAATTTTAATAAGAGTGATGTTAACAAGAGTAAATCGAATGAGAGCAATTTTAACAAGAGTAATTTCAATAAAATTTATTATATTTTAATTTATTTTGTTTAATTTTTATTTTATTTTTATTTTTGTCTATTGATCTCTATTTTCTATCTTTTTCTAATTGTCAAAGAGTAAATTACGACTAGATAATTTATACTGATGATTACTACTATGTAGTCGAAATGCGTATTTATAATACAAAAACTGATCTAGATATTGGGGCGAATTTGAAATTTTATTTAATATACAATGTTTACGAGCCCATAAAAATAATCTCAATGATAATGGGGTTCGCAATTCTAATATTCTTCTTTTATCCTAGAAATATGGTGTGATGATGAAGACATTCTTGTACCTAATATCAACTGTATTGTCAAATTGAACTGTTCTAATGAAAGAGTGGGCGGTGTAGCGAGTTACTAAAATAATAACGATCAATCATCTTTCTATATTGTATATTCATTTTTCTATAATGCTAATACTGACTTGTTTTTCAATATTCAAACCATTCATAAACATTGATCGGATTGTCATGACGCGCCAAAAGAATAACTTTTTGACTATCACATCAAAAATTTTGTTCGATTTTCCACACAATAAATAAACGATTTCTGTAAAAAGTTAGAAATCGAAATTCTAGACCACTTTGTATAATGTTCATATATTGTAATATAATATATCGCAGCTTTTCTTCTGTTTCAATAAATTGATGAATTTTTAACGAAATTTAAATGATACGTTGCACATACATATTGCATACATATCGTCTCATTAATCGAGTATACTGATTGTCACAGATGTTATACGTTCGTATTATTTATTGAACAATATTTTTCAATAAGTTACCTAAATTGGACAAATTTTTATTATATTTGACCTATAAAATGATGATATATACATATACTTATAACCAGCGAGATTCTGTTATATGCATATCATTCTTATCATACAGACTGCGTCGGTAAATATTAATAATGTGCTGATAGATAAACATGTCCTTCATCCGAAAAATGTAGCACAATAGGGAATATGCATGAAAATTTTTTTTCAAATTTATTTTCAGAATATGAAAATACTGTTAATACTGTAATAATATTTAAAAACGAAATTAAAATCCGACAAATATTAAGGAAGCTATAAGCTTTTAATGATTATTATCTGTCTCTTTCTTGCAAAAATACTAAAAACGGAGTTTTACGTGTATTTTAAATGGTGAAAGTGTAATATGACGTCACATAACAGATCAAGAGGGCTATCACCCTCCTTGTCTAATCGGGAATTTCAATCATTCATAACTCGCTTATTTTTAAAGTTATTTAAAAAGTAATTTTACCTTGATATTTGTCAAGTAAACATGCATCAATTCAAGTGAAAAAAAATTTTCATACATATTCCCTATTATGAGACGAACGTTTCGAATTATTGATGAGCAAAATCTGTCTTGTTCTTGCAGTCTTAACTCTTGGTCTTGATCTTGCAAAATTGCAAGACCAAGATGATGATTGATTGATTGCCCTTCTACCTCAGCGCGACGAGATTCGCTTTTCCCATATGTTGGCCAATATCATACATACACTAGCAAGACCAAGACCAAGAGCGAATGAACAAGAACAAGACCGAGAATGCAAGACCAAGATCAAAGTGCAAGACTAAACTAAAAGTTATAACTTCCGTTGTAAATAGGATATATGAGAATATTTGTCGTTACTTCAATATATGTTTGTGTGTTTAAGATTTCCAGTTTACTCCAATAAATTTAAACATCAAACATAAAAAAAGTACTGGTAAACTTTACCATTGTTTGAAAAAAGGGATCTACAAGAATATTGTTGAAGTAACTATTCTTTTCCGATGTCTGGTTAATACATGGTTGATGTAGAACTTAGCTAATTTTTTTTATATATTTTTACTATAAAAACCAATTGAATACGGTAAAATTCTTTTTTTATTGTAAAATAAAGCTTAATCAATTAAATATATTAATTGTTGATCATTAATAATTTATACCTATAAAAAGCATTGAAAAATTTCCAAAACGACGTAAGTAGTAAGTAACAGACTAAATGACCAAGACCAAGACCAAGACTGAATACGCCAGGCAAAGACTACAAGTATTTGAGCCAAGGCCAAGACCAAGGCCAAGTCAAGGCCAAGACCGGACAAGCAAGACCGATACCGATACCAAGAATGTCTTGGTCTTGCTTTGCTCATCACTATTCCGAATCATGTTGAGTTTACAAATATTTGTTACTCAGTTGTATGATCACAACTTTGTTAGGGTTTTGTTTAAATAGCTATGAGAACTGCTGGCGGCCGTATTTTTCAAAACTGTGATACATTGCGATCTTAGTCAAACGAATTCCGTTTCAATGCAAAATATATGTGTTCGAACATTCAATGACTAATCAGTTTTAATCCTCGTCATCTTTAAATCGTTGATATAACAAGAAAAAAAATAGGAAGAATATTTTTTTGTGAATTTTTTCCAATTACACATGTAAACACACACGTTTAACTTTATAAACCTAAAAATAATAGTATTGCGAATAATAGTACTACTTACATTTTAACCCCAAGCACTATATAAATATGTTCACACTTGATAAATTTCATATTTCATTAGGAATCAACCGAAATGAATATTCATACGTTGCCTACAATACCCTTAAAGGTTAAAACAATATCACTCGAATAATCGAATAAACATTTTATTTTCATTCAACCGGAATATCTTTGAACCCTCATCACAATACAAATAAATTATTGGAAATGTTAAAATAAATATGGATTATTAATTTTTCAAATTAAAGATTTATTATTCATTCGATTACCTTGGATCGTAGCTAGGATTTTTTCAACCAATTGTACTGTTAGGGGGTGTGATCACATACTTAGTGGCAAATTTATATGTTCATTAAAAACGCTATGAATATTCTTTCGGTCAACTTTATTAGATATTACCAAAAATTGATTGTTTTTATACGCTTTTTATTAGTTTCACCTGTATGTATGTTTGTATGTATGTATGTAACCGACCCTTTTGGGCTCGATTTTCTCCTACTTTGAACGATCAGATTTAATTAAAATTTTGCACACCTGTCAAAGACCGATGACAATGCAATAATTCGATTAAAATATCCGATTATCCTGATTAGATTCGCCAGGATTCATCAATTTCTTTCCGCATCCTTTGCATGAGAGTAAGAGAGATAGAGCTAGTGCGCGAACTACGCATGGGTGCAGTTCCAGAGACATTGCTGATCCCTGCTTAGCACAACCGCGTAGGGACTCTTATGGTAGTTGCGTCTTGTTCCGTATACATACATAAATGTACCGACAAATCTAATACGCATACTTTTATTATTTCATAATATTCATAATATAATGATAACCGTGATTTACAAATAAATTATAGTTTAAAAAACTAAAAAACACGCTTTTATAGAAAATTCAACTAAAAAATGAAAAATAAGTAATAGTTTAAAAAAACACGCTTTTATAGAAAATCCAACTAAAAAATAGAAAATAAAATTTAATAAATTTGGATTAAGAAAAGTGTAAATAAGAAACAAATGTATATTAATGGAAAAGCGTGGGGTTTTTAGTTGGATTTTCTATAAAAGGGTGTTTTTTTAGTTTTTTTAAACTATTATTTATTTTTAATACGAAATTTGGATGCATTTAAGAACATTATACATATAATAATAATAATAATGATAATAATAATAATAAACTTTATTCAGTAAACAATTGTACAATGTATAGAATGCGTCAAAAGGAAAAAAAGAAATATTTGTTCTATGTATAAAATGGTCCCATGAGAGATAATGAGAGCAATATTAAAGTGCGCGTTATATATATATATATATATATATATATATATATGTGTGTGTAAGGGTAATTCTAATTTAAGTACAAGTTGTAACGGTTGGAAATGCAGATATGAAATTTTGATAAAGGTTTTCATCAAATGTTCGATTTAATTTGCTTCTAAATAGTTCTGTCAGATTTTCCGACATAACATTTGACATTGACATGTTTTGACGTATCTATGCATGTTTGGGGACGGAACTCAGAAAATATAGTACATACGATAAAATAATTCCAAAGAAAAAAAATTAATATATATATATATATATATATATATATATATACATATATATATATATATATATATATATATATATATATATATATATCTTTTTTTTTTGTTGAAGAAAATGATTTGTATTTATTGCCGACTTTATGAAATTAAGATCAAACAAATTATTGACGTTTCGATAACATTAAGTTGTCTTCATCAGAACGAGGGAAACACAATGAAAATTCAAGACAAGAAAGAACAAGAAATTCAACGTAGCAAGCAACAACAAACAACATCATAAGAAAAACAACCAGAAATCAACGGAAATAAAGTTATGCATTATAATAAAACTTAACAATTTTGTGAAACCACAATTTCAAAAACAACAAATATAACTGATACACACAAAAAGTATAGTGGAAACTGCAGCGAACAACACTTACACTAATTTCTTGCTGCATCATGAGTAATCAATAAAAAATTTTGATAAAATGAATGAAATTATTAACAAATTTATCTCAGAGAAATAATTGAAATGAATTTTAACAACCAAAAAGAAATTTAAAAATTCAACACCCAAAAATCGTTTTCTTATATGTAAAGAAAATAATACTGCATGCTAAATTTGGTTTCTTTTTTTGCCACCAGACGTCGTGATCGAAATGGTCACTTATCAATAGATCAAAAGCTATGCACGATAAATGATGAGTGGGTGGGGAAGCCCCCTGTCGAATCAGGTTCTCACAGAGTTAAGTAAAAAAATCGTTGTAGTCACTGTATTGTATTTCTGAAAGTTCATTCATGGGCTCATCGGATAATAAAACGGGTTCTGTTCTAGAAAATTAGAATTTTCGAACAAAAATACTTATTTTTCGCAATACTTTAACAATGCTTAAAATGGATGACACAATTCTTGGTCATTGACCTAGAATATAGTATTGCATACTCTATTCGAAGTTACTAAACCATATACAACGAATGTTTTTAAATATTCAGTTTCATATACAATACTTAAATTATTTAACATTTCACGTATAACCTATTCTCTACAGTTACGTGCATGTGAAGAGCCATAACACACGCTTACATAAGTATTACATAATAGCATGATAACTCATAGTTTTTTTTTGTGTTTTAATATTAAAAAAAAAATTATAAACTGCGAATTTTTCTATACTCTGCATACAAATATAATTTATATTACAAGTAGATTTTTCTATTGTTTTTCTTGAATTAATGAAAATGGTTGAATGAAATTTATATTCATTGCATTTCTGTACTAAAAAATGTATTCAACCATAAGCGCGATAGAAACCTAAATGAAAATAGTTTTCCTAATACCGTTGAGTATAAAACTTTGTAATGTAAATATAAAGTTTTGCAAAGTGAACCAGCATTTCATAAAGTATTAAAATTACAAGTTTTAAACAGGTCAAATATTATAAATTAGCTCGATATTGGCTCGAAATTCCTTTGTAAGAAAGTTTTCACAAACACTCGTATGTAGCCACCGTTGGGCATCGCGTTGGGCATCAATATAATTTTCCGGAAAGCCGTTTTAACAGGAAATTAGCTGGATATTAACTCGAAATTCCTGTGCAAGAAACTTTTCCGAAACACTCGTATGTAGCCACAGCTCGAGATCACGGAAGAGAATTTGCCGGCAATGGCCTTCATGTCGAGTGTTCCGTAAAACCGTTTTCACAGGAAATAGCTCGATGTAAGCTCAAAATTCCTCTGCCAGAAAGTTTTCACGCAGGTGCGTCTTCACCCTTCATTTGGTATTACATTATTTTTGGTATCCCAATAAAAGCGTTTTTCTCGATTTGCTCGTAAAATTTAGGTTTTCATGAACATCTGCTTGCACAGGAAATTAGCTCGAAATTCCTGCGCAATAAAGGGCATGTCCTTACTGACCCTTCGGGGTCAGAAAAATTCCGGAAGTCGTGCAAAACATTTTTCTCGTTTTTCCGGATGGTGGAAAAGTGTTGGGAAAGCTCGAAATTAGTGTTCGAAAGGCCGAAATTAACTCGAAATTCCTTTGCAAAAAATTTTTCGATTGGGCTTTTTTGCACAGCTAAGGTATTTGACCAGTTTTAAACGTATGTGTTTTAGAAAAAACTAAATTCGGGCTTTGAGGATCCGGTTGGTACACCCAAAACTATTAAGTTTTTGAAAAAACTGTTTTAAGTGTTTTTATATCTTTTAAATAAAGATTGTAAGGAAGGAGCAGTTTTTTCCCATTAAGAAAAACTCGGAAAATAAGCTGCATCGAAATCATTGGATGCTCAAAAAAATTAAATTATTGAGTTGAGCCGAATTTGATGTCATTTTCATCAAATGGCAACGAATTTTGTCGAGTGATATAAAAATCATGTCCATTAGTTATCTATCTATGTCCATAAGCGATACTTTAAACGGCGTGTAGGCAAACAATGTTTATCTCATCAAACATAATTTTCGTTTGTAACACTTGTCCATTTGGTTTGGTCTAAATACGAGGTGCGCCGAAGTAATCACAATATAAACATATTTATAAACCGGGAACATTTCTTTAAAAAAAAACTGTACATTTTACAGATTACTTCAATTAAAAGTTATAATTATACGAATAATATTTTTAAGTTCATGTCAAGAGTTTATAAGTTTAGTCTTACACCAGCTATCTATAATATATCCAAGGGTTTTAAGTTTTACTCCTGACTTTGTAAATATTGAAAATATTGAAAATATTGACAAATATTTTTTGGTATAGGTTTATAAACTGAGCTAGTTAGTTCATTTCCGCATATCCATCTGTCTGTCCGTCTTCTCGCCTGCCCGTAGACACGATAACTGAAAAACGGAAAGAAGTTTCGAGCTGAAATGTTGTATGAGTATCCTAGAGATCAAGAGTTAGGGCAAATTCGAGAAAGGACAAAATCATTTTTGAAACGGTAAGAGATTGAAAAAAAATTTAAAGACAAAAAATGTACCTTTTTTTAAATAAATAAGTTTTTTTTTTTCACTAATTCAGTACATACCGGTAATTTGAGCAATTAACTCAGTTTGTTGTTATTTTCACTTTTTTTAAAAATATTTTATCATATGAAAAGCATAATATATCGTTTAATGGCATCGTCGATAAAGAAATTATAACACTGGAAAAAATTTCAAAAAGTCTTCAAAAACCGTGAACAGAAAGTTATTAATCGAATTGTATGTTCTATAATAATCTTTGGTACGTAATGAGAATAATCTTTGGTAGACTTCAACAAAGAAACTGAATAACCATTAGAAATTTATTTCGTACACTAATACACATTAATTAGGATTTACTTATTTATGTTATAGCAAACAAAGTGCATCGACGTGAAGTCTTCTTGCAATAGTGCGGTTTCTAATTAAATTTAGAGTTTGGTGAACAACAACTATACGTTTGCTTTTACTGCTAATGAATTATTATCGTTATTACGGAGTTAGCGAGTTGGTATTATAATATTAAAATTTCAACGAGCATATTATACAGCGTGATCTGTTCAACTTTCTTCGTAAAAGGAAACCTAATTATTACAACAGCGTCCATCTTGTATTTTTATTCGGAAAAACCGAATCAACTGGTGATATTATTAGCGAATTTCCGAAGGAAATGAAGCAATTGGAATTGGGCCATTGTCTAAATTCATTATCTGTTTTCTTAATTTGTGTATGTAGATACTTTTGTATGCTAATGTAATACTTGAATTCAAATCGGTACAAAACCCCACAGAACGAATGTATCTACATACACAAATTAAGAAAACAGATAACAAATTTAGATAATGGCTCAATTCCAAATTCTGATTAAATAAAATTAAACCATATTCAACATCGCATGATCAGAAAAGGATACCAATAATAAACTTAATCCCTTAATTGGTTAGTCAAGTCAAATAATCCTTCAGATATTACTACCTCAGTCAGACCATAAAAAAGACAAAAATTTTTTAATATTATTTCGAGACACGCACCAAGTTTGTAATGAGCAACATATCTCTGACTCCATATCCCAGAGATAGTCACGATTAGCTAATTCATACTGATGATGACTACTTTGTAGTCGAAATACGTATTTATAAAACACAAATAATTGTTTTAGGAATTGGGGCAAAATTTTTAATTTAATATCAACTTTTGTGGTCATAAGGTCCATTGTGATGCCTTAGGATGTGAGGATGTGAGTGGAGTGGAAGGAATTTGTGAGTAGACTAGGAATTGGTAGGATATGCGGCTGCAGCCGACTATGATAGGAACTATGCCGATATTCATCTGGAGTTCGTGAAGGAAACTGCAGAAAACCTTCTCAAGCATAGCCAGTTACTTCGTTCTTGTCCATATGCCGACAGTTTAGTCAATTAACCGCCCCTTTTTTTTAATTATTATAATTGACAAACTGACGATGTCGGGATTCGAACCCATAACCTCCCAGTTTCCAAGTACTACATACTGCACAGACATAACGCCTTTATAATCATGAATATTCGTGAATTTGTTCAGATAAGACTAAATCATCAATTTATTAAACAATTGATTAAATTTACTATCTACGTAAATTCCAGAAACAGTGAATATAGTAAAATTATACTATTTAAATTAAAGTACTAAAAATATTTTAAATTTTCTTATATATGTTCTTACAACAAAAACGAAAACAATCTATAAGAAATAATTTTGGCACAAAATTTTATTATAATTTTAACTTTGTTTACCAGAATGTTTTGTTTGTTTTTTGACTAAAATTACACAGATAATTTTCATTAATAGTTTATACAAATAAAGAAAATATAATGTTTAATATTTTCAGAACATATTTGTTTAATGTAGTGAAATATGTTATGATTTAATTATATAGAAATTATGTACAGAAATATACACAAATTATATGTTTACTTACATGTTCAAGTAGACGAATTTTCTTAAATTTATTTCAGTAAATTGTTATTTATAATTTTGAAAAAAATACTTGCAGTCAATTTGAACCGTTTGTTTTTTTCATTTTGGAAAGCAGTAAAATAATAAAACTTTTACACTGCAAAAACATAAATCATGATTATTAACGTTTATGAAGTCTCGTAAACTATTCTTCAAATGATTAAATCAATATGAATTTTTGAGTATGATGGATCTGATTTATACCCAAATCGATAACTTATATTATTTTGTGACTTTTTTCCAAGCGGTAGGTTATCTTAAAAAAATCAGAATGAATCGAAAAAAAATTTTCTATCCGATTTCAATCTTCTCAGAATAAGGTAAATTTAACCTAAATCATACGAAAATTGTACGCATTTGACGATTTGATGAGCAGATTGTGAGATATCGTCTGGTATAGATGGATAGATAGATACATCTTGGGGTTTAAAAAGTATAGCACTTCGACCTTATGGTCCATTGTGCCCCCCCCCCTTATCTACTTCAGTCCGATGAGATTCGCTTCTTTCATATGTTGGCAATAGCCAGGAGCTTGCTTATCAGGTCTTCCTGAAGGGTCATATATTCGGGGTGAGATGTATCGAATGTCCTGTATCTGCTGTAACCTAGAGGTTCGCAGTCAAAGATAATGGGGCTGGATATTTCTTCATCCTAGCCACTCAATCTGTACATAATGGACCCGTTATGGAGTCCTATTGTGTGCAGATGCTTCCGCAGGGGATAATGCCCGGTAATGAATCCGGTAACCCTCCGTAGTTGCATGCTGTTCAGCCTCAGTGCATCGAGAGATAGCCTCGAGATATCGTACATTATTTAATAGTGGATTTTTAGTACCATGAAAGCGACATACAAATTACAGAGTCCAACATTATAACAGTTAAGTTTATCAGTTCAGAATCTATAATCATATAATTTTAAAAAAAATAACTATGGAGGGTGACTTTGATTTAAAAAATAAACCATAGGAACTTGCGATATTGTATTTTATTGGTTTAAACCATTTTGTTATGGTTTGCACCTTACATTACTGGCGGAAACCCTTATTCAAATAAATTGGCATTCATTTCAAAAATTTTATAGAAACAGCATTAATAATAATAGACAAAAATTTTTTTTAAAGGAATTTTTTTTAAATCGTTTTATTTAATGAAAAAAGTTGAAAATAAATTTTTCCCTAAATCACTTATATGTGTATATAAACCAATAATTGATGTGTAGGTACAGCTTTTAAATGTACGCAAAAGTATTTATAAGAACTAAAGCTTTTAGTTTATAGTCGCATTTTAGTAACCCATGTTAAAAGTTTTTTTTCTTAGATAGATAGAAAGATTGAAGAGGCTGCCCTGGAGGGGCTACATTCTGGCCATAAGATCCATTGTGATGCCTAAGGATGTGAGGATGTGAGTGGAGTGGAAGGAATTTTTGAGTACAGACTAGGAATTGGTAGGATATGCAGCTGCAGCCGACTTTGAGAGGAACTATGCCAATATTCATCTGGAATTCGTGAAGGAAACTGCAGAAAACCTCCAAAAGCATAGCCGGTTACGTCGTTCTTGTCCATACGCTGACAGTTTAGCCAATGTCGGGATTCGAACCCATAACCTCTCAGTTTCCAATCTACCAGGGTTAACAATATTTAATAAGTAGAATTCTAATCGAATTTCTACGCCACTTTGTACATTATTTAATTGTATATTTTTTAGTACCATGAAAGCCATATACAAATTACAGTCAAGTCCAACATTATAACAGTTAAGTTTATCAGTTAAGAATTCTATATTCATTTTTTTTATAAATAACAAGGAAGGTGACTTTGATTTTAAAAATAAACATAATAAATTGGTCACGTTTACCTGTACACCTTTTACCTGTATATCTGTAACATTCTGTAATGAGAAGCTAATTTTTTCAAACATTTATGTATATTTTTATTTCCATGTTACACAATTTATCACATAATAAATCATAATATTCAAATGTATAAAACCGTATTAACTTACAGTGTCTTCAATCAAATTGGAATTTACATTTAATAGTTGAAAGGTACACATACTAATAAAAATTTGGTACGCCGGAGTTGCTTCAACCTGCGAATTTCCTTAGAATACATAAATCACTTTCTAGCGGTCACAATTTTAGTCTGATCAAAATGAAATGTCGTATATGATTTTAGTATTTGCATGGGCAATTTTATTAATAAATGACGTACGTCAAGGGGAAAAGGGGGCATAAAGAAAGAAGAAAACACATATAAAATATCTCTCTTAATATTTGAACAATCGAAAAATGCGTAAGGAATAAAGTTGCAGAAAATCATGTTTGCTACAATTCATCACCTTATCATTTTTGCTCAAATGTGTACAGAGATATTAAGGAATCAACTTTACTTCTTATAAATTTTTCGATTTTTCAAATATTAAGGGAGATATGGCAAATTTTGTGTTTTCCCCCTCCCCTAAAACCCCTCATTCCTCTTGTCCGATTAACGAACTTGACCTTTTGAATACCAAATTTCATTCCAATCAGATTAAAATTGTGATCGCACACTCACACACACACACACACATATATATATATATATATATATATATATATATATATATATATATATATATATATATATATTCATATATATATATATATATATATGTATATATATGTATATATATGTATATATATATATATATATATGTATGTATATGTATATATTATGGAATATATATATAGCGAAGGCCGACGGCCGAAGTCGTAACGGATTCTATAAAGTCAGTTTAAAACTAACAAGTATGTAGACAATTATGTGAGAAAATTCTTAGAAAACCAATCAAGGAGAATTCAGAATATTGTTATTGGCAAACGTAAACGGAATGTTTTGTTTCATGTTGAAATCGTAACAAATTGTTAATATACAAAACTGGATTAAAAACTAACAACTTACGTTTAATTTCTTGAGTTGATGAACAACTTTTTTCATACTCTTTAATCGATTTAAAAGTCTCAAACCGGAATACTACTTTGGAGTTGATTCTTGTAGTATCTGAAACATAAGGGATAGAACTTTTACTCAGAAGATTTTCAATGAAGCCACAATACAGGACATTTTCTGTATTTTATAAACATATAAAAAAACCTAACTGTAATAAATAATTTTATTTTATTAAAAATGTAATTTTATTCTAATTTAGTTGTCATATTGTTGTAATTAACAACAATATATATTAATTTTTTGTATGTGTATATATAAATCATTCACATACTCACATGCTAACCAACGAAAAACCTACTTTGACACACTGGAACACACACACACACACACAAACGCACACAAACATTTCCCAACCGTATAATTTTATATGCTAATTGGGTTTTGGTACTGGCCCTATATACGCTTATATTTTTGTGTATAATTAACCAAGTATGTCCTATGCTTGTTGTCCTGCAAATATATCACGAAAGAAAGAGGATCATAGCCCGTTGCGGTCACACGTCCTATGAGGTCCAGCGGACTCCACGCATGAAAAACAGTTCCTATTTGCGTTCTATTTGATGTATCGACAATAGTTGTTGTCTTTTTTTTAAGATTTTAAAGTAGTAAAAAAACGATTAGAAAAAAAAACTCACAAAATTTAACTTTTTTACAAATAAATCTGTATAAATTTTAATTTTTGCAGTATTGTAAAAAATCTTACGGAAGCTTATAGAACTTCCATGAACTTATTTTAAAAAAAAGTATATTTATTTTGAACTTTGAAGTTAAGAATTTTGGATAATATGGTATATTGAAGTTCTATTTTATTCAAGAATTGTTTAAAATTTTTTCACTTTTTAGTATTCATATAAAGTTGTGATGAGCTCTAGTGGCGCAATTAGTTAGCGCACGGTACTTATATGACAGTATCTAAGCAATGCCGGGGTTGTGAGTTCGAGCCTCACCTCGAGAAAAATATAAATATATATATATATATATATATATATATATATATATATATATATATATATATATATATATATATATATATAAATTTGTGATACGTGTCAGCATCCCCACTAAACTTTTTTTTAAAATTAATGGCTAGATTTGACGATTCTATAAGTATGGAACTACTTTGGAAATAACCATATCTAAAAGTTATTAATTTGTATTTTCGGCTCTTTAATATATTTAAATTAATACCGAAAAGTAATTTAGTTTATAAGACATAATTGTGCTTATTGTAAAACCATAGGAACTAACGAAAATATATTTTGTTAGTTTGAACCTTTTTGTTATGGTTTGTATCTTACATTACTGGTGGAAACCCCTATTCAAATAAATTGGCGTTCATAACATAAATTTTATAGAAACAGCATTTATAATAATTGACATAAATTTTTTTATAAAATAATTTTTTTTAAAAGGTTTTATTTAATGAATAAAAAAGTAGAAAATGTATTTTTTCCCTGAATCACTAATATGTGATTATAAACAAAAACTTGAAGTGCTCAGCTTTTAAATGTACGCAGAAGCATTTATGACTACTCAAGCTTTTAGTTTATAGTCACAGTTTAGTAATCCGTGTAAAAAATTTATTTTTTCTTAGTTCATTAAATAACAGTTTTTAAAAAAACATTTCTATTTCAATTATTTTAAGTCTATTAAATTTAAATTTTTTATTAATGTTTCTATTTAATTATTTTTATTTTGAGATAATAGCACTCATTTTCATTTCCAACCGCTTCCAATATTTCAAATATTTATCAACTCCTCCACCATAATTCTATTTCAGGCGTTATTTTCTAATTCCATAAATAGAAAGCAATATTATATATACCATATACGATTCTCACGTGACTTATAAACTTGTGAACATTTACGAAGAACAAGCTCAATTAGAACTAGTTGAAATTTTGATTGAAAGATTTGACCTTAACATACATAGATAGATAGATATATTGTAGAGGCTGCCCTAGACGGGCTACACTTCGGCTGCAACCGAATGCTGCAATCGATATGCGGCTGCAACCGACTCTGATAGGAACTATGCCGATATTCATATGGAGTTCGTGAAGGAAACTGCAGAAAACCTTCTCAAGCATAGCCGGTTACTTCGTTCTTGTCCATACGCCGACAGTTTAGTCAATTAACCGCCCTTTTTTTTCTTAATAATTGACAAACTGCCGATGTCGGGATTTGAACCCATAACCTCCCAGTTCCAAGTAGGCATACTGCGCAGACATACCGCCTTAGATCGCTCGACTGCTTGGACTGGTTGATAATACATACTGACAAGGCAAGGTTAATAAAAGCTTGTAAAAATCAATTTTTTTTATTAAAAATAAAAATATGGAGGATAACAATATTCAACGTGTTTTGTCGGATAAATTTATATTCTCTATTCATTCAAATTTTCAATGAAAATATTCTACACATGTAGAAACAATAATATAACAAACATGCAACAAAATATATGGACAAAGGACAAAATTAATTTATTCCACCGTGTAACTTTTTTTTTAAACAATGCTTTTAGTTCCGTAATGTTTCGAAAAAAAAAAACAATACAATAAATCAGTAGAAAAAAAAATGATGAATGTATATTCTGTTTTGAAATTTGATTTACGTTTCATATAGCTAACCGAACCTAAAATTTTCTCTGCATAATGTTATTGAATTATTAATATTGATAGAGGATTAAATTTCAGAATTAACAAAATTTATTATGTTAAGAGTATTGGACATTTATGAATAGTTTTTAAGTTTGTTTGGTTAAAATTCATCAACCTTCTTGTAATAATTGAATTTAATATACATTTTCCAAAAACAAAAAAATTAGCCCAATCAATCTGTCGCAAAAAAGAGCCAAATCTACATGAGATAGCGACATTTCGTAGTAGTCTGGCGTTCTGAGGGGTGGCCCGAGTGTCAGTGGTGCCACTATCGCAAAAATGCGTTTCATCTCGAGAACGGTTTACTTTACACAAAAAACTATAGAAACATTTTCTTTTATAAATTAAATTTCCTAACTATTTTTTCTAGCTTCAATATTTTCCGAGTTATTTTGTCCGAAAGGCACAGGGCACAGGACGAAAGGCTTCCCTATTTTCGTCTATTTTTCGCTTTTATCTCACTAACCGTTCACTTTTATTGAAGAAGTTTGTTTTAAGACAAAAAAATATATAAAATTTAGAGGTAAAACAACATGCTTTTATTGAAATATGAACTAAAAAATGCAAAATAATTTGAAATACAATAGAATAAAGAAATTGGCAGCGAAATTATCTTTCATGTAAGCAAATTCATGGGGTGTTCTCTACAAACTTCTTCATAAAGGCGGCTTTACTTTTACAAGAGTAAGTAAAGAGCACCCTATGCTTTTGTTTACATTAAAGTTATATTTGATGTCAATCTCATTGTTCAATTCTATTTTAAATTATTTTCTCTAAAAATTTACTGAACGTAAGTTTTCCGTAAATAAACTATTTATAAAAGTGCTATTGCCCTAATTATAGGTAGATTATCTAGATTGAAAGAAATCATCTTTAATTTCTGCTTAGTTGAACAGTGGTAAATGGGGTGAAAATTCCTTGGAAATTTATATGTTGCGTTTTTTTTTAATTTAGTTTAAACAAATGTACATGAATCATGTTCGATAATTACGTTGCCCTATTGAAATACGTTTATAAACTATGATAATTTATTCTAAAAGCAGAAGACGTAATTCAAATATTCTGGATCAATTTTATACGATGAGGTATATAATCAGTATTATAACATTGTAGATGTTATTACTAACTATTCATAAGGCTACAAAGGAAACGAAGAGAGTTCGTCAAATATTAATTCTCAAAATATTTTTTTAACACATGAAAATAACAATTTTAGTTAATTTCTTAAATATCCAGTATATACTTAATTTATGAAAAAAGTTTAATACAAAAGTGATTTATTTAAAAAAAAAAAGCAGTTTTGCCCATTTTGCCCAAACATAGTCCGATTTTTCCTTTTCACAAACTTAACCTGTCTTTTGAGTTCTAGGAAACAAAATTTTTTAGCTCCTTATCATTTTTCGTTTTTGAGTTATCGTGTCCATAGACGGACGGACATGCGTAAATGGCCGAATTTGGTCATTTTATGAACACGTATTCCAACTATTTATACCTGCGATTAATATTTCCAAGCGTTACAAAGTCGGGACTAAACTTAATACACTCTTGTACATCTACATAAATTGGGAAAAAATATATATTACTGATTTTTTTTAAAACTATTGATATTTAATGGTAATAATTTGCAACTGCGAATATTGACGGATCATTGCCAACACTAGTTTTGTATAGCGTTGTACCATAAATGTTAAAATACTTTATATGTTAAACTGGATATGGTCAAATGACTTAACCGTAATAAGTATGTTTACCGAATTGAGTTTTGTATTTTTTATATTGACTGTGAACTCCAAGTAGCCGCGCTTGTTAAGGCGCTGTATCTACTTAGAACTGGGAGGTTATGTGTTCGAATCCTGACACCGGCAGTTTGTCAATTAAAAAAAAAATTTATGGGGCAGTTGATTGACTAAACTGTCGGCGTATGGACTAGAATTAAGGAGTAACCGACTATGCTTGGGAAGGTTTTCTGCAGTTTCCCTTCACGAAATCTAGATGAATATCGCCATAGTTCCTATCAAAGTCGGCTCCACTCAGATCATAAAAATGTAAAGTAAAAATTAATAAAGGTTGAAAAATAATGATGTGGGTGACCTCTGTTATTATTATTATTATATTGACTGTGAACTATGAACTTCAATTCAATTAATAAATTTAATTAATAAATTTGAAATCATACTATCTTTTAAACGATTTCCTCTAGCTATAAGAGAGGTACTATCGTATTTAACACAGTGAATTAGTCTCTGTGTCCCAAAAATAGTCAAACATTTCATTCAATACGACACACAATATGGTCCCTATAATTTCACAAGACCTCTGTACATTTTACAATAATGTTGTCACTTGCATTCTATTCAGAATGACCGCCATGTTAAGTGTTCTAAATGACAAACAAACTACTAACTGACCATTAGAATAATAACAACTTACTTTTGTTAACTAAATAGTTACAGCATGTATATAGATAGGTACTACAATATAGTATGGTAGATTCAGTTCGTAGTTGTCTACTTGTACCACTATTAAATGGTCAATTCAATTAATGGAGCTCATCTGCATATGAAAACAGTTTTAGTTACAGCATACATTCAAAGTTCAATGTAGATTAGTTAATTTAGCTGCTAATGTGTGTATATTATTATCACACTGAGTACTGGGAGTATCAAAAATATCACCCATTGTAGGTATAGGTAAACACACAAAATACATGTTAGCATAATTTTTACATTTAATTATAAACCGCTATTTTAAATAGAGTTTTTCATGATTCACAATCGCATATTATATGATAAAATTCGTTACGTAGAATCTGTGTCATCTGTTCTCTTTTGGAAATAGATCTTAATTAACTGTTATCTTATATGTGTTTATGGCGATCCGTGCAGACCGTTAGAGTGACTACCGACACATATATAATTCGTATCTTATATGTTTTTGATATAAGAAGGACAAGTTCGTTAATGCACAGGATCCATTTAGGGTAAGGGACATTTATATTAAAAAGAAAACAGAAAATATGGAGTATCGCATTTAACGTTAGATTAAATTCAAAAATACAAAAAAAATATCTAGTAACCATGGTGATGCACTTGTAATATTCATTATTATAGCTATTGTTTTTAAATTTCAAATATTCCTGTAAATATTCAAATGACAGAAAATATGGTCATATAATGAATTATGGAAAACTTGATTTACTACAACTTTACTTATTATATATTTTTTCATTTTACTAATATTAACAGAGAAATAGAAGATTTTCGGTATTTTATTTGAATTGCAGTCAATTTTTCCAATGAATTGAAGTAAAATTATTTTACTACAACGAAACTCCTTACAAGATTTTCAATTTTACTAGCATTAAGTGAAAAATTCAAATTTATTTTTAAATAATTCGAGGTATATTTTCGAATTTCTTCTCGAATTCATATAGATGGTATTATATTCAGTTTTAATAAAAGGATGTGATTTAAAGTGATTTGAGTATACATATTGAATCGGAAAAAATTACGTATGTGCAAGTCAAGCTGAATAAAAGTTTGTAATTTAATCAGCGAAATCAAAATTTCATATAGTTTTGTTTCTTACACGTATGTAGTTAAATTGGAGATATTGAATGTAATCATAAAATAATCTGGAGAACTTTCTAAAATAAGGTAACGTTTAGCAAAAACGTAATGAAAGTTAGAAACTCAACAACCGTAATAATCTTGATAAA
Organism: Nineta flava; assembly: GCA_963920215.1. Taxonomy (NCBI): domain Eukaryota; kingdom Metazoa; phylum Arthropoda; class Insecta; order Neuroptera; family Chrysopidae; genus Nineta; species Nineta flava. The sequence goes on from OY986042.1 coordinate 35,077,693, forward strand.
CAAAAAATATCTTGCTATTATCTGCGGTTGACTTATTTAGAAGTTCGAAGTAATTTCAACAAGTAAATAATATCGTCTTGTTAAAAACCGTTAAACCATAACAAATTCAAACACATGGTACAAAAACACCTTTTCAACCTTAATATTTTGATTAAATTATAAACATTATAAACCAAAACTACTTACGTAAATATGCTTTTGATGCCTTTATCGTAGCATTATCGTAGCCTTATCGTATCGACCTATCTATTAAGAGTCGTTTATTTTGAGATGTGAATGTTGTTTATAATAGGTGTGATGATAATTATATATAATATTCATATATAAAACTAAAGTTTCTCTACGATCATGTATTTGTTGGTATTGAATGTGACTACCATTTAACTGTTTATTCAATACAGGCTGTTTACTTTAAGGATACTGTATCATTACAAAGATGTTCATTACGGTACAATTATTTAAATTTGTTCTTTGAACAGTCTTTAATATAAATTCAAAAATCAGTGTTTTTCGAAAATCATAGCTTTATCTGAAATATTATCGTTCATACGTTTTTGTCAAGATATTCCGTGACATTAAATATGTAAACTTCAGTGACACATTCTCTATAAAATATTATTAAATTCATTAAATATTTGTCATGATTATTTGGTGATCGACTCAAAGGATCCGAAGAACGGATGGATGAGCGACTTGGAAGTCGACTTCAAGAGTCCGAAGAGAGGATGGGCAACAGACTTCAAGGATCGAATGAGCAAATGGGCAACCAATTAGAAGAAAGAATACAAACCATACAATACGAATTAGGGGAGCGAATGGTGGATCTGAGGGACGCGTGTATACAGCGGATCGACCAAATAACCACGGATGTCGAAACTGTGAAAACCGACATCGTTAACATTAAAGCCGATGTCATTGAGAATCGCACGCAAATCAAAGGCTTGGAGGAGAAGATGCACGATCAATACAACAAAGTCGTGGATGACATTATACGGATCGAACAGAATCAAACACAGCAACTTCGAGACATGCGTATTGATCCGCAAGAAGTGAATACAGTCATTCGCTCCGCCGCATTGGACACAACGACGCTTCTGTCCATCATGCCGGAGTTCAGTGGTAGACCGGCTGAAGATTCAGTTGTTTTTTTGAACAGAGCAACGACATTACTGCGACAAACGCATCTGCCCGTAGATTGTTGGATTGAGATGGTCACAAAAAAATTAACAGGACCAGCCAGAGATTGGGCATTAATGAATCGTGGGTTGGGCTACACCTTCGACGAATGGAAGTGGCAGTTGGAAAGCTTCTTTAACAGTGTCGGAAGAAAAGCCAAAGCAGAACTGGAACTGATGACCGTTTCCCAACCCACAGGATTGAAGACATAAGCGTTCGTAAATATGAAGGTGCAGCTGTTCAAAAGAGTGCACGCCGATAGGAACATTGATGATGTGGTGCCAATCATATTAAGTTTATTACGCAACAACATACGTTCACTAGTAAACATTTCGAATCCAAGATCGGTGGACGAGTTACGCACCACGGTTCGAACTCTGAACGAAGAGCCAGGATCAATAATGGAGGAGATTGGTTCTGAAGAAAATATTAAGCTCCACAAAACCACACAACATCGGCGTGAACACCAACAATTACCGGTCCATTTATCAACAATGGAGACCAAGAACTCACACCAGAATGGGCCAATTGTGGAAGTTGATGTGCGTGGAATATCAATATTGGCACTGATCGATAGTCAAGCATCACACAATTTCGTAAGTGAAGAATTGGCAAGAAGTATTGGTATATGGCACCCTGTCAGAGATAGTACAGGGAGTGGAGCCACATGCAATAATACTTTCAGAATTCTTGGGAAAATGTGCATGGATGTGATGATATCAAGAATGAAGTTCAATGTTGAAGTAATGGTTGTACCTGGCCTACGGAATCACATAATACTTGGTCATGAATTTTTAACAAAAAATGGTGTGAGCATCGATTACCGGAGTGGTATAATTTACTTGGGGTGTGATAAGAGAGTCCGCATTGCATGGAGAAAACCAGATGGAGCCCATAGAGAAGTGGCAACAATTAACAACGCATTGGGCGAGTTACAAATAAAACTCCTTGAGAATCAAGAGCAGTTAAAAGATGTCATTCGGCGACATCCCAGCGTTTTCGGCAAAGTTGGAAGGACAAAAACGATCACACACAAGATCGAAATTACGAAGAATTACAAGATTGAGATTACGAATAATTCCCCCATTAAATTACGACCATACCCGGACAACAATGAGAAGCAACGGGTATTAGAAGAGATGACTGAAGAGATGGAAGTCGATGGCATTATAGAACCATCCACATCGCCTTGGGCCGCACCCGTCGTATTGCCGAAGAAGAAAGATGGTACTTTTCGATTGTGCGTCGATTACAGAAAATTGAACGATATTACAAAGAGCAATGCGTTTCCGATTCCAGATCTGTAAGAAATGTTGAGAAAAGTCAATGGAGCCAAAATATTTTCTACATTGGATCTTCAGACTGGTTATTGGCAAATTGAGATGGAGCCACAATCGAAAGAGTACACAGCATTTACCACCCCAAGAGGTCTCTATCAATTTCGCGTCATGCCGTTTGGATTGAAGAATGCGCCAGCTACGTTCCAGAGTTTAATGAACGAAGTACTATCTGGATACATCGAAGATTTCTGCCAAGTTTACCTGGATGACATATTAATCTACAGTCGATCAGTCAAGGAACATTTACACCACCTGGATCTTGTACTTGAAAGACTAGAACAACATGGATTAACTTGTAAACCAAGCAAATGTGTCATTGGCAGCAACAAAGTCAAATACCTAGGACATATTTTGAGCGAAGACGGCATTGACAGAGAGGAAGAGAAGAATGAAGCTATCAGTAATCATCCTGTACCAAGAACACGAAGACAACTACGACAATTTTTGGGATTATGTGGTTGGTACAGGAGCTTCGTGAAGAACTACGAAGATATAGCTGCACCTCTGAGCGAAATGCTCAAAAAGAACATAAAGTGGCGCTGGCTAACATTGCATCAGAAGGCGTTCGAAAATCTGAAAGCATGGATTGTGAATGCACCGAAACTAGCACATCCAGATTTTATGAAGACATTTTGTTTAAATACGGATGCTAGTGACGTCGGACTGGGTGCAATATTATTTCAAATGGAAGATGATGGCAAGACAAGACGAATAATAAACTACGCCAGCAAGAAACTTGGACCCACAGAAAAAAAGTACGCCACGTCAGAAAAGGAATGTCTCTCGATAATCTGGGCATTGAGGAAGTTTCGAGGATATCTTGAAGGAAGACATTTTAAATTATACACAGATCATGCAGCGCTCCAATGGCTGAACAAAACCAAGGATGGTCGAGCCAAATTGACAAGATGGACATTAGCATTGGGAGCCTATGATTACGAAATACCCCGGAAAAGATAATCAAGCCGCCGACTCCTTGTCCAGACAACCACAGGGCAAGGCTGAAGATGAAGAAGTGGAGGACATTCCAGAGTGGGTGATTGAAAAGAGGGCAAAAACACCGATAACCCTCAACGTAATTGAACTGGAAACACCCACACTCTGCCATCGGAAGACTGCCATCAGAAGATACATCGTTGATAACACAAGTCCACTGAGAAGCAATCTACGTCGACGAGTGGACAGAACACGAGCTAATTACACCGTAGCTGATGTGATCCTCTGGTACCATAGTCAACAGATGGTACAAGAAGTGCCAGTGGTTCCCGAAGAACGCCGACTTGGGTTTCTTAGAAGATATCACGACAGTGATGTAGCAGCACACCCTGGTTGGAGAGAAACGTATCGTCAAATCCGTAACCGCGTCTACTGGTATGGGATGCAAGATGACATACGCAGATATGTAAAAGGGTGTGATACGTGTGCTAGAGTGAAACCACTGAATAAGAAACCAAGCTCAGCAATGAGAAGTCGAAGACCTACTTCACCATGGGAGGTAGTCAGCATCGACTTGATGGGTCCATACCCACGCACATCACGTGGAAAAACGAATATATTGGTTGTGACTAATCTTTTCACTAGATGGATCGAAGCATTTCCATTGGGGGCCACGTCGACCTCGAAGATAGCCCAAGTACTGAAAGACGAAGTATTTAGTCGTTATGGATATCCAAGAGCAGTACTAAGTGATAATGGTCCCCAGTTCAGATCAAAAGAATGGAAAGCAGTGAACAGAGATTGGCACACAGAAATTTGGACAACGCCAATATACCATCGAAGAGCCAACCCCACGGAACGACAAAATCAAGAGTTGAAGAAGTTGTTGCGTTTAAATTTGTTGAATCAAGCACACAAAAACTGGGACCAACAACTACATAAGTGTTTATTCGCAATACGAAATAGAGCAAACTGAACAACTGGTTTTTCGCCTGCCCAATTGTTACTGGGGGCAGAAATGAAGAAGCCTGGGGATTGGCAGATACAAGTCGAAGAAGAGCCTCAAGAAATTCAAGATTGGGTTAACGAGAGAGGCCAAGAACGTCAACAGAATGTTGATGTAGCTCGGCAAACAATATTGGCCAATGCCGAAGAGAACGACCAAGTGGAAACGGGACTCGTTTACCAACCTGGAGAGTCCGTCTGGATGCGTAATCAAGTGCTCAGCAATAAGGTGGAGGGTGTCCATAGTGGTTTGGCACCGAAGTGGAAAGGGCCTTACAGAGTGCTGAGGAGTTTACCAGCTGGAATATATGTTGTGGATACAGTGCCTCCCACGAAGATACATGGAGGTCTCTTGAAGCCGGCCAGTGCAAGGACCGCCGCCAATGGGAATCTGGGAAGATTGAGTGTGGGGAACGAGGTGTTCGGCCAACTACTTCCAGATCGATTGGGGGGTCAAAGGCATGGAGGTGATCGAAGACGACGGGATGTACCAAGTGTGGACGAGCCAGAGGCCAGAGCATTAGAGCCAGGGTACAACTTGCGGCCCAGACGACCGGCAATCAACAACAGGCGCCGTTGATGAAGAGTGAAGAACTAATGTGTACGTACACTTTTAAGTTTTGCTAGCTAGCTAAAAGTACTAGTACAATTGAAATAGTTCAAATAGTTCTATAAGTCAAAAATTGGTCGACCAAATATAATAAGCAAATTAGAAAATGTGTGTTGGAATCTAGAGGGGGAGATTTTGTTGTAATGAAAATTATTAAATAATTTTTTTTGATCCAACACACATTTTAATTATGAAAGTAAAATATTACGAAAAATATTTAACAAAATAATATTTTTCTCCTTGCAAAAAGAAGGAGTTTTTTTTAGCATAAAAAGTGAGTTCTTAAATTCATCCGAAAGGAACAGTAGTGCGGTTTGATGTTACCATTGTTAAATTAATCATTGTTAAAAATTATTATTGTTTGAATATAAATATAAAAAAAAATTCTTGATAAAAATTAAACATTTTGTTTATTTTTGTTTTTTTGTTTCGAGTATTTGAATCTGTAGTAGATTCAACAGTGCTCCTTTTTTTTAAAAAGTTAAAAAGAGAGCCAAGATACCGCGACAAAGTGATGTTTAACATCTAGATCGATGGACATTTGAAGAAATTTTTAACATTGCTACAAAACATTAGCTGCATTTCCTTTGGAGGAAATTCGCTTAAAAGCTCATTAGTAAGTCATTTGCATCGTTTTTTTAAAAGATTGAGAAACATATTTTTTTTACATTTAAAAAACTATACTGCCGAAAGTTGGATTCAAGCGATTGGTTGATTTTTCAATGGGTTTCTATTCTTGTAATATAGTTATAATATCTAGTCTCATAGTTATGAATATTTCATAACTATATATGTATACCTACCTCTACGATACTAGTAGAGGTGTAATACCTTAATTTGATGTATGTACCCCAAAGGATTATTGTGTCCTTGTAAAACATGGTTATGTTGTAAACAATTATATGGGCATGTTATGTAATAATAATGTATGTCATTTTATATGTACATGTGTGACATATATTACGACGTAATATGACAATATCGATCAAATGTCATATGCGATAATAATAAATGAAAGTCGTCCGTTGAATTATTCGTCATTCAATTGGTGGTATTTTTATTTTTTTTGTGAGAATAAAAATAGAAATGTTTGTAAAAATTTTTGACATAGTGACGAACATAATTGAAATCATTTTTCTGTCAGAATCAAGAAAAGTAATCATGAAAAAATGTTTAATATATCTAAAAAAATTTTATATTAAATACAAAGTTTAACTAGCATTGTAAAATCAATTTTTTCGTTCTCGTTAAACAACAAATAAAGCATTTGCTGGCCAGTGAGAGATTCTGATATTTTGCGCTCGAAAGTAAAAGGCTCATTCGGGCGATTTAATAGATAATTAATACGCTCGTATTCATAATCCGTAATTCATTAAGCGTAAGTTCACCTTTTTATTTAAAAAATAGTATTTTCTTCAAATCAACATTTTAGTAGGCTTAAGATCACCTTAATAATTTTGCAGTGAATAAAGTAGTGAAGATAATTCATTTTTTGGGTTTACATAATATCAATACTGATGATACTATTATAAGTATGCCTAAACGCTACATTCGATATATACAAGATCCTTTTATTCAGACATTGAATTTAAAAAAAGATTTAGATTTGACAAAATCAGTATTAAATTTGGAATATTACCACTGATAGAACATAATTTAGCTAAAATCAATCGTCGCAGATTAACCATACCACCAGTGTTTCAATTATTAATATGTGTGCGATTTTATACATTTGCTAGTTTTCATGTAATTATAAATTATTATCACAGGAGTATTGCTTCAAAATTTAAAGAAAATACTTTTTTTCTATCGAAGTATTATTTTTACTGTTACCGTTGCTCGATAATTTTATAAACGGTCTTATGAGGTATGTTTAAAGAGGTAGACTGTAAAGGCTGCCCTGGACGGGCTACACTTCGGCCATACGGTCCATTGTGATGCCTTAGGATGTGAGGATGTGAGTGGAGTGGAAGGAATTTGTGAGTAGACTAGGAATTGGTATGATATGCGGCTGCAGCTGACTCTGATAGGAACTATGCCAATATTCATCTGGAGTTCTTGAAGGAAACTGCAGAAAACCTTCTCAAGCATAGCCGGTTACTTCGTTCTTGTCCATACGCCGACGGTTTAGTCAATAAACCGCCCCATTTTTTTATTATTATAATTGACAAACTGCCGATGTCGGGATTCGAACCCATAACCTCCTAGTTTCCAAGTACTGCATACTGCACAGACATAACGCCTTAGACCGGTCGGCTACTTGAACTGGTATGAGGTATGTTTGTTTACATTTGTATTATATTATTTAGTATCACTGAGAATCATATGATTGACGAACACCAATTTATATGATCTCAAGATTCGTCTTACTACAGCTAATCTTAAGCCGAATAAGATCTTGCTGGAAACCTCCGTCTTACCCAAGATGAACCAAATGTATATCTATGAATTTATCATGTCCTAAAACTAATAAGACGGTCTTCATGAAGATAAGCTTACTTGCTCATGATTGGACTATGAATACAGGCCATAGTCATCAGTGCCCTTGTTTTGTAGCTAAGATTAAATAATAAGATATATCAGACTTAGAGTCGATTGAAGTAACGAAGTTTTCATTTCGATCCTGCAGTCATATGTGCAAACCCGATTTTTAAATTCAATTTTTATACCTAACAAACCAATCCCGTCACATTTTATTGTTTTGGTTTAATTTAGATTATCGGAGAATCCATTTAACAACAAGATAATTATCCTATATTTTATAGTAAGTAGAGGTGGAGAAGTGCATGAAGCTAGTATTAGTATAGTAGTAGCGGAGGGGAGGTTGAAACTTGGCAAGTAGGCCTTTCAAGGACTTTTTTACCGATTCTCAAAGGTCAAGAAATTTGTTTGCAGACTAGGAATTCTTAGGTTTTGCTATTTCAGCTGAATTATGTAGTAGTTATGCCGACACTTATCTGGAGTTTGCGAAAGAAAACTGCATAAAACCCTCAAAAGTATGTAGCCGGTTAATTCCTTCCCCGTTCTTGTGTACACGCTGACAGTTTAATCAATTAACCGCATTTTTTTTAATCATTTTTTTTTAAATTAATTGACAAACTGTTGTTGTTGGGAATCGATAAAAAATAACCGAAAATACTAATTTTTTTAAATTTCCATGTTTCACAGCACCTCCACCATTTCATATTATGGCAAAGCATCGGTATTGCCTACATTTTTGAAATATTAAATCGATACTACGATTAGAAATTGACGGAAATTCGATTGCCTGGATTTTTTCCATAGACTTAAACGTTGTTAGTTATACACATCTACCAACCTAATAAAGGTTGTGTGTTCATAAAAAGACAATTGAAACTAACAACTTTGCATGTATTTGGATATTTCGTTTTTCCTTGTAAATAAAATGTTAAAGATTTATATATTTAATTCTTGCTTATCAAATTAGAACATCTTAAATGTTTTCCATACCAAAAGACATTTGTGTATCGTTTAAAAACATTTTCTTCACATTTTATTTATGACTGAAAAGATAATTTACAAAATGTGTTTAATTACTATTTTCGTTGAGTATTGTCGTTAGTTAAACGATAACAAAATAATATTTTTTCTTTCACGTGAATATTGTTCACTTGTTATAATGCATCGTTTGGTATTTCGTCAAACCATTAGTTTATTTTTTGAGTTGTTTTCTGAGTTTGTTTTCACGAGGTCATAAGGCAATGACGATTTACAATTATCACAAAAGTACGCATGCAATTATTAATTATTTGGTAATCTAGTACAACCAAAAGAATCATCATTCACTATATCCATACAAGACAAAAAACATACGTATATACATAGATATATATATATATATTCTTGATAATTTTAAGTCTTAGACAAAAAAGTGCAATACAAACCATGAATAATTTTTCTTGTAAATTACAAATCTGCAATAAAAAATAGAGGTTTCCATTAAAAAAATTGACCTCGGTTTGACCTTGAAAATTGGTTTCAAATAATTAAATACATGTTATTTATTTTCCGATTTTTTCGTTGGTTAAAAAAAAAGTTGATGGAGCGTAAAACTATGATATATATGCATATATATATATGCATATATATATATGCATATATATATATAAACTATGATATATATATATATATTTTTAACCAACGAAAAAATCGGAAAAACAAATAACATGTATTTAATTATTTCAAACCAATTTTCAAGGTCAAACCGTGGTCAATTTTGATTCTTTAAATGGAAGCCTCTAGTTTTTATTGCAGATTTGTATTTTACGAGAAAAAATATTCATGGTTTGTATAGCACTTTTTTGTCTAAGACTTAAATTTATCAAGAATATTAAGGTTCTAAACTTTAGAATAATCTTTTTTAAACGAACAATGTTTTTCTAAACAGCACTTTTCAGGGCTATGATGTGCAAAACAGATCGGAATCCTACTCGTGGTGCTCATTGGGTAACTATATGCTCACAAACGTACGAACGTACACACTGACGTCTCTCTGAAAACGATAGAATCGAACGCTTGAGATCTCGAAACGTCGAAATTTTATTTTTACAAAAACTTCCTAAATGGAAAGTAAATATTCATTTCATGCATTAAAGATTATTAAAATAATCAAAGAAAAAACTAGAACATTTATTTGTATTTTATGAATACGCATTTCGACTACAATGAAGCCATCTTCAGTATGAATTAGCTAATCGTAACTATCTCGGGGACATAGAGTCAGAGATATGTTGCTCGTTGCCAATTTATTGTGAGACACGCACCAAATTAGCAACGAGCAACATATCTCTGACTCCTGACCCCAGAGATAGTTACGATTAGCTAATTCATATTGATTATGACTGCATTGTAGTCGAAATACGTATTTATAAAATACAAATAAATGTTCTAGGAATTGGGGCAAAAATTTGAAATGTAATTTCAAGCATTAATAATTTCGTTTTTCAATTATTCTGAATTCTATATATCAGTACCCCTGATCGACCATGTTAGCGTGTGACTAGACATGATGATATAATAATTATATTCATTAAAATTAACAATGTTGTATAGTAATTAAGACAACAATGAATGTTCATGTAAATATTATACATTTAAAGAGTCACTTCATTGTTCTAGATTTGGTTTCTGGTGTGTATCTGTTTGTTAACGTATATGTAACTAAATAGTTGTTATTATTATAACAATAACATATAACAAACACAATGATACGTCCAAGAGCTGCTCGAGCAACTGTTAATGTTACTGGTGATGATGATGATACTGTGATTACAAATATACCAACAGCAATACCAGGAATAACAAGAACAAGACCATTAACAGGAGTATCAACAACAAGAACACCAACAACAAGAACAACAACATTTAATGGGAGACAAACAACAACACGAATATCACGTATTTTAAATAGTAAAATGGTTATACTTTTAACTATTTGTATTGCATTTATTATTACTGCAGATGGTGCACATTTAAAGGTAGGTTCACATTATATTCATAATATCTGTTTGTTTTAATTACGGGTATGAATATTATGATTGTACAGGATGGCCTTGATTTTAATCTGGATTCTTAATAGGCGATAGATCTCCCAAAAATAATTAGAAAAGTTCATATGAACTTGCATGCTTTCGAGCTTTTTTGTCAAATGTGTCAAAATCTATTTAATTTATTTCGATTAAAATTGGCACGTTTTTAGTCATTAGTGGGGCATCCTAACTAGATATTTTTTTCTCTCTTGCATCTCTTCTATTATTTCATTTTATTAATAAAATTGAATTTACGTTTCAAGGAAAGGCTTACTATTTTCTCAAAATGTAAGCAAGATATACAGAAAATTCTAGAGTGAAAAAAACTATACTTTTTGTTACTCAATCTAAAAATATTAAAATTTAGAAAAAAACAGAGCCATATTCAAATTTGTCTTTAAAATATCCGGTTAGGAATCGAAATCTTCGAAATTGTTCTTGAGACATTTGAAAAAAAAGTTTTTTTTATTAACTTTATTAACAACCTCTATCTCGAAAACGAAGCTGGAAAATATTCAAGTATATATGAACTTTTCTTCGTATTTTTTTGAAATCTATTGCCTATTTAGTGTTCCGGATTAAAATATGGGTCACAGTTAAAATATGTTAATAAATATGTATAAATTAAGCGTAAATACAATTGAACCTTTTTTTTTGTAATTAAATGTTACCGCTGGAATTCAAAAGAATTTTTACATTTTGGATCGACATTTTCATACAAATTTGTGTATTGTATACTTTTTATGTCAATTTTTACTTTCAGAGGCGTGGATTTAATTTTCTTTTCTTTTTATAATACAACATTTCAAATACACTATTAAAATGAATAGATAAAGCTTAGAACCCCAAAAACGTCAAATTTATAAAAAAATAGTTAAATATTACATTATCAAATGATAATTAATGAGAACTCTAGGTTTTTGAAATAAAATTTCAAATTCGCCGCAATACCTAGATCAGTTTTTGTATTATAAATACGTATTTCGACTATAAAGTAGTTATCATCAGTATAAATTAGCTAGTCGTAATTTACGCTTTGACAATTTGAAATAGACAGAAAATCGAAATCAATAGACAAAAATAAAAATAAATCAAATATTAAACAAAATAAGTGAAAATAAAATAAATTTGATTGAAATTACTCTTGTTAAAATTACTTTCATTCAATTTATTCATTCAATTTATTCATTATTTCATTCAATCACTCTTATTAAAATTACTCATATATTGTCTCAGGATATGATATTCGTTGCAAATTTGGTGACAGTTTCACCGTGAAACTGTCTAAACGTAAATTACGACTACCTAACTTATACTGATGATGACCATTTTGTAGTCGAAATACGTATTTATAATACAAAATCTGATCTAGGTATTACGACGAATTTGAAATTTTATTTTTAAACAATTAGTTGATAAAAAATTGAATTCAATTACTTTGAATGTCTTTCTAATGTAATAAAGAAAATGAAATCCACTGCTCAGCTATCAATTGAAACAAATTGTTCTAATTGAAATAAATATGTTCATGCAATAAATTGATTTTCAGTTTTCAAATCCTTGTTAAATCAAAACTTAACCGATTGTACTTGTTTTAAAAAAAAATCTGGAGAGAACCTCCCACGACCTCTATATCCAGACTTAAATCTTTATATAAAATATATATATAAAAATATAACTACATATATAATTATTTATATACATTTATACAAATTATCTTAAGTAACCCAAATATTCGTTTTCGATTTTACGGCCGAACCGGAATTATCATTTTGTATTTCCGCCTTGTACATCAGCAAAGTTCATTCAATGAAAATTATGCAAGACTGGAATCAACGATTTAAAACCCTCACATTCAATATTGTTAATACAGGGAAAAAAAATTCGTTATGCCGGAGCTGCGTCAACTTAGCCAATTTTCATAGAAAAAATAAATTAGTACTTGCAAGGCCAATTCTATTAATAAATTTCCTCGATCAAGGGAAAAGGGGCCATAGCGAAGGAAGAAACTAAAAATATAAAATATCTCGCTTAATATTAGAATAATCGAAAAATGTTTAAGGAGTAAAGTCGTAAAAAGTTGTAAATGATAATTTATTCTAAAACTCTAAAGTATACAAAGATACTTGGATTTTAACTTTCAATCTTAAGTTATAAATATTTCTGTAAATATCAGTGTAACAGTAAAATGATACAAACATACAGTAAAGCTAATTTTTTATAACTTTAATTCTTCAATCAATTTCAAAGATGGTCATTTTCGACATCTGCCAGGTAGGATCGAAGGACAAATAAAGAAATTTCTAGGAGGAAATTCGCTAAAACCGTAAATTGAATTCTTATATTACTCAAAAACGTTTTTCTTTACATGCGAATACATTTATTTCTCTGTGTTTATGATTTATAAAATTTTTCAGAACGATCCATTTTAAAAGCAGCAACTTTTAACCGTTTTTAATCGACTTTTCCATAACTGCGAGATATCAATCCCCAGAAACCAATTTTTGTATACCTTATGTCTATAAGTGAATGTTCAAATTATATCTCTATGCAAAATTGGAGACGTTATTACTTATTGGGTATTGGAGACGTTATAATTGGGTATTGGAGACTTTATATTACCAGTGCCGTAACCGGTGCCCAGGCCCTGGAGGGGTGCAAAAATGGCCAAACCAGGACAACAAATAATATGGTAATATAATATATTCTCTTACAAGTAATAGAAGTAAATAACCTTAAAAATATAAAAGGCGATGAGATTGTTCCTAAATATTGACATTTCGAGTTGCGACTGGCGTTCGGACTGCTAGTCTAGATCACATGTACCATTTTGGTGAATTCCGGTTCTCTTGCGCGACGTGTGCGGGTGGGCCGTGACGCGCGAGGCAGTAGTCAGTTTACTAATGTATCTAATGTACTTAGTACTAATCAGTATATGGTGTCATTTGTGTATTGTATAATTGTGAGTTTTGGCAAATATTTTCGAAGAAACGTTTTTCCACCTAATTCATAAACGCTATTTATATATACTTCTGTAGCGGCATCTTCATTAAATTATTATTATAATTTTTTTCATCATTTTTATTTGTTTCATAACAACTATAACTTCCCTCTATTATCACGGTTGCTTTGAATGTTAACAACCATGGTAATTTACATAATAAAAATAATAAAGATTTCCTAAATTTTTTGTTATTAATGTCAATAACAAACCTACCTCTATTTCAATTGATAGGCTAAAACCTGCATACTTTTTTCAATGTTAATCTTTTCTTAATTTATTTTGTATTTAAATATAAGATGTACATCAACTATTAAAGTTTTTTCCGCGTGAACAAGGTTGTTTTATGTTACAACCTTTTTCTAGTAGTTTTTCTATATTAGTTGATGGGGGAAAGTATGTAGCGGTATCGCTTCTTCATTAAATTATTATTATAATTTTGTTCATCATTTTTATTTGTTGCATTACAACTATAACTTCCCTCTATTATCACGGTTGCTTTCAATGTTAACAACCATGGTAATTTACATAATAAAAATAATAATATTTCTTAAATCAAATCAATAAAGATCCATTATATCTTTCACATATATTTATTATTTATTTAAATAATAATTATTTAATCTAACTATCTTCTACCTTTACACTTCCTTATTCAAAACTCTACCAAGTACTCATTGTCAGAACCGGGTAAGATTAGAAAATGTTTCAAGGGCGCAGTTATAGAAGCTCACACCTGGCGCATAAAAGGCTAGTTACGGCACTGAATGTAAAGATCCAATGCAAACTCGATATTGGAAATCGAAGACATAGTCGGTACAATGCATCTTACATTTTAGTATGTATATATAGAGGTAAACATATCATAAATCGAATTCAATAAATTCACACAGTGTCATAAATTCTACCATATAGTGATAAACCATTCATAGCGTTCAAACGACAATAGAAGATTTATTTTTACAGCTCGTACAATAGTAAATTTGCAGGTTACTGTGTTACGAAACATTTATTCCGTTTGAATTATTACATACATACTCGTACATACATGGAATAAAAAAAAAAAAACAAACCATTATTGTATAGAATTTTTTTTTCGGACCATTACGTACATACTACATTGATGAAAAATTGCAAAAAGTTAATTTAACCTAGAAACCTATTTACTTTTATGGTGATAAATTTTTTTTAAAATTTTTTTAACAATTTAAGCAGGCAAGATAAAAAAATGAACTAAAAAACCTGACGACGAATAAAGTATATTACACATTTTCGGAATCTGTGAATTAAAACTTTTCATTTGATACCAAACTCGATACATTTGTGAATTTTCTTTCGTTTTCGACAAGCGTAATTTGCGGAACGCTAACACGGAGCGAACGACAAGCTGGAACACACATAAATACAAATATACATAGACTGCTATAAACATAACCTTTCCTTTTGGCTTTGCCGTCGTCGGGTAAAAAGTAAAATATAATTTGATATCCGCCACGTTGGATTTAATATGACGTCACACAGTCTATTATTTGCGGAACGCTAACACGGAGCGAATGTTCCAGCGTGTCGGGAACATACATATATACAAACATACATAGACTGCTATAAACATAACCTTTCCTTTTGGCTTTGCCGTCGTCGGGTAAAAAGTAAAAAGTAATTTGATCATGAAACACTTTTATTAGACATTTCTTTATGCAGCTACTTACTGTGACGATAAAGCCCGTGTCATATCTAAAAAATGTTAATTGATTTTGAATATATAATTTTATGAACATGATTAATTTATTATACCATTTATTGAAACTAATATGGAGTTTTTTATCAAGGTCAAAATATATAACTCTTATTTTAAATTTGAATGTATTTAAAACTAAACGCAAACATTTTTTATTCCAAAAAACAGTATGTTGTTGGTGTGAATTGTTTGAATTGTTTGTATAGTTTTTAAGCAGACAGTTCAGTGCTTTGACCATTATTAAAACAATTTTTTTATTTCACATAATAAAACATGATACAATTTTTTATAAAATGACGTATATGGGTCTAATTGGTTTATTTTAAAAGAAGCGTTACGCAGGAGCTGCGTAACGCCCCCCTTTTCACTCGTCCGATTTTACACATTAACGAACTTGTAGCGGTAAGCACGCTGGACTAGATATCCAGAGGCCCGAGGTTCGATTCCTGGTTGACGAGTTAATTTTTTTATATCAGTATGACCTTTTGAATATTAATCGAGCTTCAAATACCAAATTTCATTCTAATCAGGTTAAAACTGTGACCACTAGAGAGTCCAACAGACACATAAACAGTTGATATACATATACGAGTATAAAAATTTTAACGATAGCGATTTTTGACACCTAGTAGGTAGGATCGATGGACGTTTGAAGAAATTTTTACGAAATTTCAACATTGGTACAAAAACAATAGCTGATTTCCTTTGGAGGAAATTCGCTAAAAATCATAATGTTGTTTTAATCAATAAAAAATTAATTACTCGAAAAAGTATGAACCTAATTGTTTAGGCAGCCTAACTTCGACTAAACATTGTAAGCAACAAACACATTGTTTTCACCACCGTTTAAAATTTTGATCAAATGAGACGATTGACAACGATTTCAAAAGTTAACTGTTTATATAGAAATAGAAAAATATTACCAATTGATTCTTCTACTTTTCAGTTATATTTTGAAATCGGTTATATTTTATTTTATTTTATTTTATGTTCTTGTGTTAACTTTACTTCATTTTACAATACGATAATAGAAACATGAATCGGTAATTTTGAATTATTCATATCGTATTCACATTCAAGTGTCCACTTTATTAGTTATTTATTATTCTGTCACCCGTTTCTCTATTTTCAATTTGATTAATGTAATATATACACGTTCATTTATCATCGAAGATCCATTATACCAGAGTAAATTCGATTAGAATTGTATATATTTATTTTAATACCATTTAACCATCTAAACAGGTTCTAAACAGATGGATTAAAGGGAATATGTATTGGAATAAATTTAATCTTAATATTTATCAATTTTCTAATAGAATTATTTTGAATCAAGTGAATGTTTATTTTGTCTCCTAAATTAAAATATAGGGTCAAAATAACGATAAATATTGTGTATACAAATTTTACATTTATTTTCTTTAGTTGTACAAAATTTATCACAATTTTGTGGGTTAACTATATTTTTAATTTTAATGGACAAAGTAAAGATTTATTTTGTGGCATATGCAAATATATCATGTTACTTATAAAACACTCAGTTATGGTATTAATTTTTAAGATACCAATTTTCGTTTGAATTTCGCAAAATATATAATGAGTTTATTTGGTTAATCATTAACGGTCGCAAAAGAAATACTCATTTTTTTACCGACGAAAGAAGGAGGTACTCAATTCAACCTGTATATATATTTTTTATGTATGATCATCCATAAATTTTTACAGAGTAGCCCAATTTTGAAAATAATTTTTTTGTTGGATAGGGTACACTTCAAAATTGGTCCCATAAAAATTTGAAAAAACAATTTCAAATTTTAGGCACAAAAAAATAAAAATCAGGGTTGAAAAATAGGGAATGGTTTATTGTTCACCACTGAATTTTCATCTGTGAACCGATTCTGTTGGAACTTGACACACATATGTCGTTCTAATGACACTATAAGCCACAAAAAAATAAAACATAAAACTTTTTACAAAAAATAGAACCGACAAAAGAAGAAAGTAACTGAAAAGCAAAAAATAATAATTTTGTAACAAAAAATTAAACCTTCGGAAAAAGATAAGAAATAAAAAAGTAACTTTTTAGTCTAACTAAGTCCTACATTAATGTACATAACTAAATAATTTTGAGTCGGAGCCAAACAAACAAAATGTAATATTCTGTAATATTTACTTTTATTCGAAAATCAGATTCATCCTTCGCCCATTTCGATGGAGATTTTTTGGCGCCGACTCAAAATTATTTAGATATTTATATTAGTGTAGGACTCAGTTAGACTAAAAAGTTACTTTTTATTTTTTCGAAGGTTTAATTTTTTGTTACAAAGTTATTATTTTTTGCTTTCCAGTTACTTTCTTCTTTCGACGGTTCTATTTTTTGATAAAAAGTTTTATTTAAAATTTTATTATTTATTGTGCCTTTTTCATTCAGTTTTCGAAAACAATGCTTTGGACATTTTCATGAAAACCTAATGAATAAGATGCAAATAAACTATAAAATAGTGTTCATTTTTCATAATTTTATAATTGCTTTGTGCCATATTCATTCGGTTTTCGAAAACATGCTTCAAATAAAAGTATTTCAATATAAATATGCAAACAACTTTGATTCGAAACATATACCAAAAAAAATCAAATAAATTGGGCACAAATCAAGTATATATTTTGAAAAATGAGCGCCACTTTTGTGGTCCATATAGACAGTGACCTTCTTTCTTGAGTTAAATTGTGTGTGTTCAATTCGTTTGGTTTACGAATAAATATTTGGAATATAAGTTGTTCGTCATAAAAAATATTTACAATTTTTTATTTTATTTTGTTGTAAACCGAACGAAATGGGTTTGGCACAAATCAACAATGATATTTTACTCGAATACAGAAGGCTTTTAAAGGGTCAGTAACAGTAAATTTATCTAGGCAGTTCACGACTCTTCCACCACATTGATTTAATAGTGTATTATTATATGATATTATTACACAAATATTATTACACAAATAAAAATAGCCTGAATACAATACAACCTCTCTACCTACATATAAGTTCAACCTTCCTTGACATAAAGAAAAATGCGAAGGTTTCTAGATAATATTTGCTTCACTTACGATGTTATACATTATTTTAGCATAGGACGAGGAACTTTCACATGGCCACAAAGTTTAATAACATGAGATTGACAAAAACAACTTGAAATGGTTTTAGTGAAACAAACTGTCGATCAAATTGTAAAGTTTTATTTCTTTAACCAAATATCTCGAAAAAGGTGAGGCTGTGAAAACATTGTTATTATCAATATTCTGGAAACTAATTACTTATGCTAAAAAATGATACCAAATCTTTGAAACGCAAATATCTCAAAATTTGATAACTCTTCAGATTTTTTCTGTGACAAATCTATCTGCACTTTTATCATCTATAGCTTCTAGATTAACTAACGATTTTCCTACAACAGCTTTGACTACACACCACTCGTTAGTTTTTTAATCAGTATAAATAATTATTGGTCCCATAAATTATTGCTCCGTGTAAATCCATTTCATAAACAACATCATTTGTGACCCAGCAGTTTCTTTCTTTCCTTTTCAGCTTTATCATTTTTTATTTGACTGCAAAGTTTTGAAACAGTTGTCATATTCTAACTCCTTCATTTTCTGCTAATCTTACCAACAATGTATGCAGGGTATCGTTATCCCAAATTTTATTAATATTTTCGTACTCTACCATTTATACATATAACCCAAATTGCCTAACGCTTCTTATCTGTTCTTAGTCACTTTTGGTATTAAAGAAATTACACTGTAGTATTAGAATATAGATAATACAGTGGAATGAATGTTGGTGGTAAATATATACAGTAAAACATAATAGTACACGGTATATATACAATGTTAACTAGTTATGTTATGCTTCAATATGATAATAATTGTTCAGTGCACAGCACAAAGTGAGTTTTATATCCTCTATATATGTGCTTGTGTGTGAAACTCAACTGACTATAAAGCAGAAGCACCAACTACAATAAACAAACAAACAAACAACATAATGTTATGTTATAACGAAAGAAAAGTGGAATATTTTTCTAGCTTAATGTTGGCTGTACATAACATAATATAACAGTTGATTACGAATTTTGACTAGGTATTGGAACAAACTCATGTGAAGAAGTCTATAGTATATAGTTTTATAAAATTTCCAAACATTTTATTGAACTCTATTTAAATAAAAATTGTGTATGTACTTATGAAGCACGTAAAATGTTATACTCCTTTTTAAATAATTTACTAAAATAAAATTAAATAATACCACTATTCAGAAAAATGCACAATTCCATCTTTCAATTGAGATAGGCAATCACTAGTACACCATAACATGTTGTCCTAATAAAAATACTATATATAACTGTAGAATAGTGTCTTACATCGCCGCCCGCAACTTCGCCTCCAGCTAAAAATACACTCTGATAAATTTCGCCAAATGCGCCAAAAGAAGTATTAAAAAATTTTATTTTAATGCTTTTTTTAAATGTTTATTTATCTGTAACAAAATGTTTATTTATCGAATAACGAATTCAAAAAAATATATGGGCATGTTGTTGTACTTTCAAATTTGTTAAGGAACCTATATCATGCAATTGCATCACCGTTCCCAGCAATTTTTATTTAAAAAACAGTAAGAGGAAGAAAAATACTTAAATAATTTTTAGTGAACACTTTTTTTTTGAAAAACGAATGGATTTGATATTCTAATAATAGAAAAATATTTTCAAAGTAAATATAGCCACCGTGTTGCTATGTAAATATAGCAATCGGTCTCATTTCTGTGTATTTGCATCGTGGATATGACGAAGCTTGGTCGACTGATTATTCTGGCATTCAAACAGTTAACTTTCGCCACATTCAACGAATAAACTTTCAACCTTACGTTAAACTTCCCATGCAAACGTCAATAAGAAATTTTAAAACATGTAAGCACCTAAAGCCTCGCTTATCAGCCGAGATTCGGAATTCCTCATCTCATGTTCGGCGATTCCCATAGACTTCCTAAACTCAATGTTTGAAATGCAGTAGCTAGAATTATGACTTGTTTTTGTGAAATGAATGATAGTTTAATAAAATTCATGGAAACCTAACCAAAACATAAAACATCTTATTATTATATTGTTTTTTTTAATAATTTGTCAAATATGGCGACACTCGGTTGTGTCATGATCAGGGTTAAAAATAATCAGGTTATATAATTTTAATAACTTTCTTTTGTATATAAATTAAAAAACGCAATATGCATGTTTTTCAAATAGTTTTTTATTCTGAGGATGACACATTCAGATGTAAAATTTCATGAATTATAAAATAATATATCATTATTTGAAAGAGTCGTTACTTGCTGTCCATTAACCTAGCAGAGCAACCTGAGCAGAACACAATTATAATTGTCTCATAATTAGATTTTAATTAAATGCTAACTAAATGCCCTAATTAAAAATTAAATGCTCTTTGTTGTATTGTGTTACCGCATGCACTGCTAGTTTAATGTTAAGCTAGCAGAGCAATGTTTAAAAAATCAATTAATTATATTGTATTTAATATCAAATGATTAAGCTAATTAAATGCTAATTAAATGCTCTAATTAAAAATTAAATGCTATTTGTTGCATTATGTAACCACATGCTTTGCTAGGTTAAGCTAGCAGAGCATTTTAAAAAAAATCAATTAATTATATTGTATTTAATATCAAATTATTAAACTAATTAAATACAAATTAAATGCCCTAATTAAAAATTAAATGCTCTTTGTTGTATTGTATAACCGCATGCTCTGCTAGGCCTAATGTTAAGCTAGCAGAGCAATATTTAAAAACATCAAATAATTATATTGTTTTTAATATCAAATTATTAACCTAATTAAATGCTAATTAAATGCTCTAATTAAAAATTTACTGCTCTTTGTTGTATCGTGTAACTGCATTCTCTGCTAGCTTAATGTATTAAATATATGAGCCTTCAGGACAACCTGATATGAAAGTCAAGATATGAGAGAAGCGAACCACCTCAGAACCATAGAACAAAGTGCAATACTTTTCAAACCCCAAGATTTAGTTATCTATCTATCTGCTAAATTCTAGCAAATCTGCCTGCTTCTAGGTCCTAGAGAATTAGAAAACTAGCCATATCATTTGAATTACTTCAGTAAACAATCCTAGCCATTTTTAAATATACTCAATTTCAAGCAATCGTTGTATATACAGTGAAAACTCACTTTGTAATATAGTATATGGCTGTATGTTGTGTACCTGTATGTATGTATATGTGTGCAGTATATTGCCCATGTTTAAAACCATATTTACAAACAGAGAGAGATATGGTGATGGGTATTAATATTTGTTAGTTTATCTTCTTTGTAACATAATGCATACATCAGTGCACAATTATTAATATAAATAGAAAATTGTTTGGTATATAATACTAACTATTACTATGTACTTTTATCTATTACCATGTAGTACCTCTCTGTGGGTGCAATCGTCCGAGGCAGTGGGTGTAAAGAAGAGCTAGCACAACATCTCTATGTAAGGTAATAAGCTTTCATAGAGATGTAGTTCAAGCTATTCAGATAAAATGTTCATTGGAAATATTGAATATGCAAATGGTTTATTTTTATATTGTTATGTCCGAGTGAACATAGACATTTTATTCAAAGAAAAACACTCATTTGTCAAACAGATAAAAATACTAATATTATCCGATATACTTTCTTCTGTCAACTATGAGGACTTTCGAAATCTCTTAGTCAGCGGTGCTCAAACTTTTCTCAGATAGAACACTTTGAAAATTCTGAGAGTTTTTAAAAGATACTCATAGATGGCGGTACATATACAGGTTCAAAAAATCATTTATAGGTAGCAATGCATATTTTCTATACAAAATCTTTAATAATAATAATAATAATAGTTTCAGTAACCGATTGAAAGAATCGAGCCGTCTAAATTTAAAAAAATTAAATAAATATTAAATAAAGAAATTTTAAATAAAGAATAGTTTTTTTCTTTAAAATAAATCTGAATTTTTTGTTTTTGATTATGCCATATTTTTTGATTATGCCATATTTATTTCCTAATTTTTTTTAAGACTGTGTAGAACCACATAGATGGAACACACATGGAGAAATCAGGAGTATTTTGTATTTATTTACACGTAGATTTATTTAAAATATGTAAACATGGACTATTTTACAAGCTTTTATTTAACTTGCAATGATGTATGTATGTATGTATGTATATACGTATGTATGTATGTATGTTCGGGTCAAATCTTGGGCTGAATTAGAACCACTTCCTCTTATCTTACGTAGTTGAACTTTTACATATTGGTTCAGTTCCGACGACAATGCATTTTCATGGAATGTATGACAATAATCGACAAGGGGAAAGGGGCGGGGGGTTTAAAGGAAGGGCGAAACACAAAATTTGGTATACCTCTCTTAATATTGAAAAAATCGAAAAACACTAAGAAGTAAAGTTATAGAAAATTAGTTTTACTATAAAAAGCTTGTTTTAAAAAATGTTTTTTTAATAGAAACTTCATTCCAATATTTAGAAAAATTTTTTATTATGAATGTATACGTGACGGCCGGTACTTACGGGTACCTTTGGTGCATGAACTAGTTTTGATTTTCGTCTTATGAAGAAAAAAATAATAAGTATATACAGAACATTTGTACCCGATCAATTCACATATACTTCAAACAATATTCCCGAAATGTACTCTTAGTTTTCTATTTGTTGGTGTTTTAAAACGTGGTACTTCAAAGTACCGCATGGCACATAAGGAACGAAATCAGTTAGATTTTTAATGGGTAAAAACAACATTGACTAACCTGTGATTTAAATATTATTGCGACATACTTGTTTCTTCTAGAATGTAAACGTCGGTATATTGAACATGTAATTTTAAAGTTGTACATTTTAAGGTTGCTTTTCAATCAGATTTAAGCAGAATAAATTAGCAATACTGTCAATTGTATAAGGTTATGTATAAGAACATGCACTAGAAGGAACGAATAATGTTATTGGTTACAAAAACACACATGGTGCTTTGTGTCGCTAACAAAATGACCAAAAAACTTGTTTTGTTATTAACATTGTTTCACGGAACATTTAGTATACTGGATTTAGTATACTAGTATAATGGATTTCAAGATATTATCATTTTTCTGAATACCATTAGATTAGGACAATATTTGGAATATAAAAATAATTGAACATGACACTACGTTTTTGAAATTATTGTATAGTGCAGTAAAGTATTCACAGTTAATTTCAAAAATGTATACAAGTCGCTGCGAATTTTATAAGACATTCACAAAAGTCAGAATGTACGAGCACTGAAGCTTCAAAAAGATTGAGGCTTGATTGAAGTATCATAAGGTCTACGGGGGTCTTCAATTAATTATTTAATGTTAAAGTTCGAGTTTCAATGCATCGCTCTTATGGAGAAACCGATATTTTTACACATATTTTGACAAATTTTAAAAATTTTCACTTGGAATAAAGTAAGACGAATAAAAAAAAATTATGCAATAGAAAATAGAAATATTAATAATGAGATTGATCTAATAAAATTCTGGTATGACGACCCTAAAAAAAAGATATTTGAGAAGACAACTGAGATTTCCGGTAAATTTTATTTTTGTCGGTGGTAACATAATTACCCGAAATCTCAGGTTTTTTCTTAAATATCTTTTTTGTTAGGCCCGGTATGATGGGCCTAAACTAAATTTTTATTTTAACTTATGACAAAAAATAATAAACGTTATTGGGAACTTATGAATGTACTATGATTTTGAAGAATTTTATGGACTATACATTAGCGCTCGTACATCCTTAACAATGAGTAATATATTATCTTCCCAGAAAATTTTAGACTAGCTAATTCATACGGATGACGAACACCTTGTACGTGAAATGCGTATTTACATATAATACAATTCCGACTCAATAAACTACTATACCGATATGCTATAATAGGATTCATACGATTATTTAAAATCTGATGTACAATCAACGCTAAATGTGGAGCTAAAATTGTAAAAATGTATAATTGATTTGTGCCTTATTTATTCGATTTTCGAAAAAATTCTTCATATAAAAATTGTTCGTTATAGCTATTAGATTAGATTAGATTGTAAAAGCTGCCCTGGTGGACTACACTTCGACAATAAGGTCCATTGTGATTCCTAAAGATGTGAGGATGTGAGTGGAGTGTATAGACTAGGAATTGGTAGGATATGCGGCTGAAGCCGACTATGATAGGAACATTGCCGATATTCATCTGGAGTTTTTTGAAGGATACTGGAAAAAACCTTCTCAAGCATAGCCTGTTACTCCGTTCTTGTCCATACGCCGACAGTTTTGTAAATTAACCGCCTTTTTTTTCTTAATAATTGACAAACTGCCGTTGTCGAGACTCGAACATGCGCAGACATAACGCCTTTGACCGCTCGGCCACTTGGACCGGTTCGTTATAACTATACTTACAACTTTTAAGCGATAAATTTTTCCGAAATCCGAATAATTAAGCACAAATCAATACAATTTTTAAATTTTAGTTCGACTTTTGGCTTTAAATACGTACATGCAGTGTTTTTATTACTTGATATTGTATTTGACGATTTACAACTAATTAATTGTTTTTTTAAACTTTGCGTCCATCCATCCATTGTCAGTACGGTTGCCTTTGAGTACATATAATGAAAACATATTATAAAGTTATAAGTTTGAAACAGACGAACCCATATGCAAAGTATTTATAACAACAATATGCGTATGTTTTACATAATAATTTTATTTGATAAATTTGTGTGGGTGAAGAAGAAACCATACTCGCTCAAACAAAGACGAAACCTAACTTTTAATTTAGTGGTTTAGTTTTATTTATTAAAAAAATATATTTTATAAAAACCACTTTAAATAATAATTATTTTGTAATAAAAAAAAAAAATTAACTCAAATAAAAAACTTTGAACCTTTTTTAATTTTATAAAAAGCTTCAAATCGAATTCGTTACCCATATTATTAGTTTTCCTTTAATTATGAAACTTATAAAATTGAAAATCTAAAAATACAGTATTTGATTCCAATAATTTTATGATCTCTAATACTAATGTAAAAATTTTATTGGATACGCAATATTGAATTTTTGTCACAATTTGATTTAACTTTGGAAATTTTGATAGAACCTATTTACAACATTCCCAAATCATGAATCATGCTATTTTACAAGCTTTAATTTAACTTGCAATGTATGTATGTATGTATGTATGTATGTATGTATGTATGTATGTATGTATGTATGTATGTATGTATGTATGTATGTATGTATGTATGTATGTATGTATGTATGTATGTATGTATGTATGTATGTATGTATGTATGTATGTATGTATGTATGTGTGTATGTACGTATGTATATATGTATGTATGTATGTATGTATGTATGTATGTATGTATGTATGTATGTATGAATGTATGTATGTATGTATGTATGTATGTATGTATGTATGTATGTATGTATGTATGTATGAATGTATGTATGTATGTATGTATGTATGTATGTATGCTCGGGTCAAATCTTGCAAGCTGAATTAGAGCCACTTCCTCTTAGATCCTACGGAGTTGAATGTTTACATGTTGGTTCAGTTCCGTTGACAATGCATTTTAATGGTAAACACGACAAGGGTAAATGGAGGTTTAGAGGGGGGAAACACAAAATTTGGTATATCTCTCTTAATATTGAAAAAATCGAAAAACACATAAGAAGTAAAGTTGTAGAAAATTAGTTTTTTTTTTTTTTTACTGTGTTCAACTGCAAGGTTATATACACAGAATAGAATAATAAAATAATTAACAGTTATTATCACACTGCAAAATAAGTCATTATAATTTATTCAGCAGGAAAATTAGTTTTACTATAAAAAGCTTGTTTTAAAAAATGATTTTTTAATAAAAACTTATTCAAAACTCATTTTACTTTGAAAACTTTCATTTGCGGTATAATTTGTCAGATTTCTATTTTCTATCTTTTAAATGGTTACCCATTTGTTATCACCAGTGATTGCCAAAGTGTTATCTTCTTGCAATGTAATTAGAGGATAAAAATACTACTGCTGCATATGCACTAAAATATCTCCCTTAAATAAAATATTACTATTTGTAAATTGAGTTACTATTTCTGGATATTTATTCTGTTTCAACGTATTTATTATTTGAAAATTTACTTTCAAGATTTAATAAATTCCAATTCATTTGAGCGATAAGTATTGTGTTTTTATCTTTTATTTTTGACGTTAACATATGTCATTTTGTTTAGGTAACCAGAATGGTGATCGAAGATTTCAACAATATATTTTATATATATATATGGTTAAATATATTATTTTATTTTTTCTTTAAGAAATTTAATCATTTCGATTGAACAAATTTTCTATGATTTAACTGAAAGGAATTTTATAATAGTAGAATGGTAGATATATGTATTGGAAACAAAATACTTTGTTATATACAGCAAATTCATAAAGTATTGTAGGTAAAATTACCACAAACGAACAATTTTGGAATTGAATTTAATTTCATTACAGACCATATGTTCAAAATAGATCTTTAAAGCTTGGAAGTTTTGCAAACTAAATCTGTTAAGTGTAGAGATCTCGATAGTAATTGACATAGCCTTTAGTATCTTAAGATTCAAATACTATATTTCAAATATGATTGATTTTGAGGTTTACGAAAGTTTAAAGATTAGAAACAACTTCAACTTACATTAATTTCGAAACTCTTTGTATAATAAATACCATTGAATATATACTTCTATAATAGATATATATTTGATACAATAATCGATTGTATCCAATACCGCAATTTCATTTCCTTTTTCCTACACGGAAACCATATTCAAAATAAAATATAATAATTGACATAAATATATATCAGATGAAATAATTTCTGATCGGAAGATAACAATTGTAGCGTGACGTGAACCTCACGAACATCAATTATTATTTTTTGTTATATACATAGGTATACATTTCGAAATTATTTTGTCATTTTTCATCAAGTTTCATTAACTATAATGCAATACCTTTAGGTATTAATATAGAAATGTATAAAGTTATCTCAGCCAATTAAGTTGGTGAAGATGGGATTTTCTCATTTACGATAAATCATATCCATCTTAATATAATTTTATTATATTAAGATGGATTTTACTTATTAAGATGGATTTACATTTTCTCATCCATCATCACTCTGCCTGCCCAGAATTAAAACAAACAAGAGAAAATAACGATTAACTGAGTAAATTTCATAAATACCCGGTATATACTGAGCCAATTATCAAGGCCTGAGCTGTTGTATATACAGCGTGAATTGAACCTGCCGCATATTAGCACACGCCTCCACTTCCTTCCACGATCCTCGTATTCTTCAACAACATCCAATAGAAATAGATAAATTGAAACAAAATGAAGACCGCTCGTGATGGACTCAAAGACATGGAAACGACCAAAGCACTCAAAAACAATATGGAGTGTTTAACTGATTTGTGCTATGATACGATATTTTAAAGAAACTCTGAGAATATCATGCAGGTAACAACAAAAAAAAGAGTGCGTGTTATCTTTACGGTTGAAGGAAAACTTAAATTAATACGCGGCTAAAGTAGTTTTACTCCAAAAATGCTTTCTGTTTCTCAAACAGATTAGGATACTGTTATGTCCATGAATTAGGTTATCTGCCTAGTGTCCACAAGTTTGTGTAGCCTACACTAATATATGTATTTGATAGTCGGAGTTCAATAATGAGCTTAAAATTTGAAAGTTTAACACACACACTGGATTGTATTATAATTCAATTACGAATAAATTATTTAAATAATTGTTCAGTTTATATATCATACAAAAAATAATAGTCAATATTGAAGATATTCATTTTCATAGTAACTATAATTTTTAATATGCACGCAAGTTTCGTCACGTTTTTTTACCGATTCACCCTCTCAATTTATTTTTTGTACAGTGCACGTAAAGAAGTATCACTTCAAAACGAAAAAAAACTACTCTCGAAAGAAAAAACAGCCCAAAAAATATCATTTTCATAAAAAAGAAAATAGTATTAGTCAGCTTCATATTTATAAACAGGCAAACCGATTCTATTATTCCTATACACAAGACCTATAGCATTTTGTATAATAGCCACAAATAATTTTCTTCTTAGAATTAAAGGTAGTGAACCAAATCAAAATGATTTGTATTGTAATGTGGGTGTGTGGTTGTGCGTGTGTGTATGTGTCTACACATACATATCTATGCATAGAAATAAAAGAAAATCAATATCTTAAATGTTAAATACATAAGAAAAGTTTTATTTGATTGCTTTGTGATGTTTATAAATAGAAGTGATTACATTCAACTTAGTTATATTGATTTTTCATAACAAGACAAAATTTATTATTATTATTTTTATAAAAAATCTAGCTATTTGACGATACAGCAATAATAATTGTTATGACCAATTAAATAGCTCTGGTTCGTCGTTTACGCTCATATTTAAAAATTTTCATCTTTTTGTAAATTCTATAATGGATTTTATTTATTCGGTAATTCAGAAAATGTTTCGGGTAAATGTTGTTCATTATAAATATACTAACAACTTTTGTCCGAAATATTTTGCCCGAAATAAGATCAATTCACTAGTTATTTGCTTAAATATCCGTTATACATTGAATTTATTTCCTTACAGAAGTTTATTTTAAAAAAAAGAACATTTTTTGCCGTTAAAGTTTTGTTATATCTTTTACGAACTTTTATATCAATAAAAGTTCGTTAAGAAGTAGGTTCACGAAATTGATCCTACTTTCTAGCTCTAGAACACACATAAAATTTCAGCTTGTTATCTCTTCCCGTTTTTTAGTTATCGTGTTCACAGATAGACAGACAGACATACGAATTAGACCATTTTATGAATACCTATGCCAAACATTTATGCCTCCGATCAATATTTTCAAGCTTCACACAGTCGGGACTAAACTTAATATACGCTAGCATATTTACATATACCGGGTATACAAAATGAGTGCTACTTTTGTAAAACCTATTTTGACAAAATGGAAACCCGACTTAACAAAAGATGCACTAAAAAGTAAAAAAATAATTGCATATTCTTGTGCCAATTTTAGTTCACCAAAGCAAAAATTTTTAAATATATATGTACAATTATTGTTATTTTTGGAGGCGGTGTCAGCATAGAGAAATTCAAATAACTTTTGGACACCGCCTCCAAAAATCACAATAATTGTACATATATATTTAAAAATTTTTGCTTTGGTGAACTAAAATTGGCACAAGAATATGCAATTATTTTTTTACTTTTTAGTGCATCTTTTGTTAAGTCGGGTTTCCATTTTATCAAAATAGGTTTTATTTCTCGCTTTTTAGTGACTTTGAAGTTCTATAACTGATTTTATTTGTCTAAATATGGGTAGACCTACTAAACGACCAACTAATTTTTAGTGAATTTTTTATAACACATTTTTTTTACCCGTTTTTTTTTTTTTTTTGTAGTTTTTAGTGCATTTTTTCATAACAGATATTCAGTTTTTTTTACAAGCATTTTGTTTTTTTTTTGTAAAAATTTTTTTTTTTGGGGTCGGTTTTTGTTTTTGTAAAAAAAATTTTTGAAGTCGGTTTTTAAAAAAATTTTTTTATTTTCCCATTATGAATGAGTATACCCTTTCAAAAAAAAAAAAAATTCGCAGAAATCGGTTATCACATATAAAATGAGGATTTTCCTCAATTTCCCGGAGATCCCCTCATCAGAATGCGATTTGGTGACAATGGGACCAATCGGGAATCACACCCCACAAAAAAAAATTCAAAATCGGTTCATAAATGACGGAGTTCTGAGGTAACAAACATAAAAAAAAAAAATACAGACGAATTGAGAACCATCCTCCTTTTTTGAAGTCGGGTTAATATGAATACCTATGCCAAACATTTATGCCTCCGATCAATATTTTCAAGCTTCACACAGTCGGGACTAAACTTAATATACGCTAGCATATTTACATATACCGGGTATACAAAATGAGTGCTACTTTTGTAAAACCTATTTTGACAAAATGGAAACCCGACTTAACAAAAGTATTCTTTATGAAACTTAATGATTAAGACACAAAACAAATACTTTTGTGGCTACTCGGAAATTCACTCTACTCGGAACTAGGAAATTGCTGGTTCGATTCCCAACGGCGGCAGATTCTCAATTAAATTAATTTTAAAAAAAGTTATGGGGTGGTTAATTCACTAAACTGTCGGCGTATGGACAAGAACGAAAGTAACTGCTTGTGAACGTTTTCTGCAGTTTCCTTCACGAACTCTAGACGAATATCGGCATAGTTCCTATCAGAGTCGGCTGCAGCCGCACACCCTATCTATTCCTGGTCTACACACAAAAATTCCTTCCACTCCATTTACATCCTCACATCCTTAGGCATTACAATGGACTTTATGGTCGAAGTGTGGCCCATCCAGAGCAGCCGCTACAATCTATCTATCTATCTAGTCTACATAAACATGTCTTATCCTTTAGGGGCCATAAATTAGTACTTGCCCGGCTTCGACCTCCACTTTGCGACTACTACTACTACTACTACCACTACACACAGTAGTCATTAAGTCACCTACACTATGTGATATGACTTATAAATCACCTCTATAATATATATAATTAAAAACAATAAAATAATAACAGACATTCAAAAGAAAAAAAAAAGTGAATAGAAAAAAGTTTAATATTGGATACAACCCACCATCAACGTACGTTTTATTATTGCCGTTCACTCAACAATGAACATTTAGGTCGAGTGTTAATAATATTTTATACAAACTTTGTATCAACTTCCAACTGATGTTTTCTAATATCCTTCCAACAAATGTACATAATAATAATAATAATAATATACCTAGAACGTATACTGTGTGGAAGATAAATAATATGCCGAAGTAACCCAATATAATAAGCCATGGAAAACCAAATGGAAAATCATCATGGTATAACTACTTTAATTCCATATTTTCAGAGATATTTAATTTTCAAGAATCGTTAAGTTAATTTAATTAAACCGGACCTACAAGCAGGCATTTTATACTATAACTCAAAAACTATGTTCAATCACTTATGATATTTTTTAAAATACAATGATAAAAACAAAACACCACAAACACAACACACCATTCACCTCCATGAGAACAAACCCATATTCATACAGACCTTACCCTAAACTGAAACATTAAAAAATCCACAAGTAACACAGAAAATAAAAATGCCTCTCTAGCGGTTATAGTTTTCATTTGATTGGAATAAATATTGCTATGGTGCTTTTGATATTTTAAAGGTCAAGCTCGTTATTGGGCAAAATCGGATAAGGGAAAAGAGGGATTTAAAAGGGCAACACAAAAATTAATTTTAGTATAATTTTGTTTCTTATCATTTTTTCTGTTACTCCAATATTTACAGAAATATTTAAAATTTAACATTGAATGTTAAAAACTTAAATATCTCTGTTCACATTGGAATCTGAGAAACATACAAACAGGAAATGAATTGTAGCAAATAAGATTTTCTACGACTTTACTCCTTATACATTTTTTAATTGTTTTAATATTCAGAGAGATATTTTATATTTTCATCTTTCTCAATGCTCCGTTTTCCTTGACCTATGCCATTTATTAATAAAATTGGCCTTGCAAATACCAACATCATATCAGATACAATATTTCATTTTGATCACACAAAAATTGTGACTGCTACAAAATGATTTATGTATTCTAAGAAATTCGCTAAGTTGACGCAGCTCCTGTGTAACAAATTTTTTTTAATGATTCAAACTTATTGTGAGTTAACATTGTTAATATGTTAGCTCGTACTCATATCTGGTGATTAAATCTTCTTATTATGGATTCACTCCTATCAAAACCATTTTTTTTGAAGCGGAAGAGACTTCATGCTATTCCCTAGCCAACCATTAAGGTCTCTTAGCCAGAAGTGCCGCCTTTTACTAATACCACGACCGCCTTCTATATTATACTGTAACTTTAGAAGATAAGCTGTATGATCTCATATTTATCGTGTCTCATGACATCCACAAAGTATGAAAATTTACGTTTCTGTACCGTGCTGATAAGTTTTATAAATTATGAGAGTATATAATCAGTGGGACCAAACCAGTGAATTATTATTTTTTTGATATTCAATTTATTTTTTTTAGTAATTCCGTAATTTTAGTTCATTCCGTAATAACTTTACAAACGAATATTATTTGGCTTACACCCTGTATATGAAACATTCAGATGTATTACTGTTATATAACACAATAGGCGTTATAATAACATGCATAAGAAACTGATGCATAATATGCATACACTTAGTTACAAAACATTTTGAAAACAAATCCTTATTTACGAATGAAGAAGTTGTTTGTGCTTGTTGCTTGCACAATTTTAAATTTTATGTATAATATTTTGCAACATACAAAGTGTTTCAAAATACTTACACCATTTGTTACTATAGGCATACATATTGCAACCTTACCGTTCAAGAGGCCTTGCGATCTAAGGCGTTATGTCTACTTGAAACTGGGAGGTTATTGGTTCGAATCCCGACATCGGCAGTTTGTCAATTATTAATAAAAAAGAGGCGGTTAATTGACTTAACTGTCGGCGTATGGATAAGAATGAAGTAACCAACTATGCTTGTGAAGGTATTCTACAGTTTCTTTCACGAAGCTTGTTTTGGAATACCCAATAAATAAGCCACAAATGCATTATAAAGTTTTGAAAAATGAGCACTACTTTTGTGGCTATGTGGTGAATCGATGTTGCTAGAAAGAAAGAAAATCCAGAAAATGGTACTATGGATCAATCTAGAACTTTCATCAGACTCAAATAAAACCATAGAATGCATAACTACAAATATTACGAATTAAGGCAGAAAGTCAAAAGCCTGATATAATTTCCAATAATAAAATTTTCTATAGCCCACCATTTCACTTGAATCTGATCAAAGTTGCAGATTGTACCATAATATTAAATTCTAGCTTTTAGTACATCATTGATTGTAGTATAATTAAACTGTTTTACAATCAAATATATAGTGTGATCAACCGGAATAATCATTATAGAAAGTATCGCGCCGTCATTTATAAATAGATTTTTAAATAACTAGCTTATATAAAGATTAATAAAATAATCAAAGAGAACTCTAGGTTTTTGAAATTAAATTTAAAATTTTTCCCCAATTCCAAGAACAATTATTTGTATTTTATAAATACGTATTTCGACTAGAAAGTAGTCATAATCAGTATGAACTAGCTAATCGTACCTATCTGTAGGATATGGAGTCAGAAATATGTTGCTCGTTGCTAATTTGGTGCGTGTCTCCCAATAATATGAAGTAGTACCTGAAGTAATACCTGAAAGATTATTTGAGTTGACTGACCAATTAAGCCCACTAAGATCAACCCATTTATTGGCGGTATCCTTTTCTGACCATGCGGTGTTGTTATTGTCAATAAGATGAGGGTGTTGATCGAAGCTAACCTTGATTTTCAGGTATTAAATTTTTAATATGGTTTAATTTTATTAAATCAGAATTTGGAATTAGGCCATTGTCTAAATTCATTTTTTGTTTTCTTAATTTGTGTAGGTAGATACTTTTGAATACATCTAATTCTGTGGGGTTTGACTAACTTATACCCGCAGCATCGCCACGTTTATTGTAATATCTCGGGATCCTTGTAGCGAAATAAAATTCATACCAATTTTTAAGTCCTATCATAAACTTTTAAACTTAATCAAAATCGGTCCAGTATTTTTTGCGTGTAGTTTTTGATGCTCAAACAAACAAATAAACAAATAAACAGGCATTTATAATTTAAAAAAAGTTAGAGATACAATTGTTATTTAGAATGGTGTGAAATTTGGTGTGAATGGTTGTCATTTGTATGTCGTCGATATGGTAAAGTAAATGTATCATACCATGATCGTATGAAAAGAAAATAATTAAGAATCCACACTAAAAGTTATTATAAATAAATTAGTGAAACATATGAATCGAGTTTTGGGGCATTCGGTATGTGTAGCAAAACTTTCAAAAGCTACAAAACAAAATATATAAACAACAACGATAGAAAACTCACTGTTAGATGAAACACACTTTACTTTTTACTTAAGAAACAATACAACTAAATTATTATAAAACAAATGACTTATTTAATATTATTTCAAATGTTTATAAGAATATTTTAAAAGAGTTTATTTTTAGTTTAAATAACATCTGTAACGAGCAAAACATTAATAAACTTCAACATTTTTAATCTATTTAAACTTTTATTCTCTTACTATTTATGAACAACGTTAATATTTGACGTGAATACGTTTATAAATTTGATATATATGGGGGGTAATAAAATAAAACTGATGATAACAAAATCGGGGGTGGCATATGGTATTTTATAAATGTCGGTGATCATTTTTTTTAAAGGGCTAAAGTTGGGCACATTATTTTTAACATATAAAAGGCATACTTTGCCAGTATTAAATAAAAAATGAAATAAGTTTTTGATTTTTTATTTTAATTTAAAATTTTTGCGTTTTGTGAACTTTTTGGGAATTTTTTCCTCGAATTCTAAAAAACCGATTTTAATGTTCATGGGCTCATTTGTTTTCCTTCTTTTATAAAGAATTGAGTAATATTCTATGTCATTTTTTAAATTTTTAGTTTTAAAAAAGATATTAAGAAAAAACGCTTTTTATAAACAAATTTCATTTTGACTCTGTTCTGTCACGAATTTAGAATAATATTCAAGACGTTAAAATGAATCGATTTAAAAAAAAATTGAAGTTCCGAGCAATCTGTCTAAAACCCCTTTTTTGAAGCTAATTTGACTCTACCATTAGGTTGAAATATAATCGAATGAAAAATATAATCGAATGAATATTATCGTATATTTATTTACATTTTTTATCATATTATTTACTCTAATAAAAGCATTCAATTAAAAAAAAAACTCAAATAAAACATACTTCTCTCTTTTGTAAAACACAAACGATCGAGCATGATCGTATTGTATTTATTAAACTTTTGTTATAAATAAATAAAAAATTTATAAAATAATATTTAAAAAAATAATCGTATATTTTACATTTTACAAAACAAATAAACTTAATGACTGTAAATTGAAAAAGTATTTAATATCATCGATGTTGATACGATAAAATTACATACAACGGTCTATGGAAGGAAATGAAATCAAATACGTTTACTTTATACCGACTGGTCCACTTGAAAGGATACCATTAAAAGGATGGCAAACAATATTTTGTTTGAATATTTTTCGAATATTTTTCACTCTGGAGTATCGATATTTTGTTATACGGATTTATACAGATTTATTTCGAATTTTAATTTTCAATCCTCAATAATTCTGTCATTATTAGAGTAACAGACAAAAAAAACGAATAAGAATCTAAACTGTCAATTTAATTTTCTATAACATAATTTCAGATATATTTTTCGATTTTTCAAATGATCAGAGATATATACCAAATTTTATGGTTTCCCCTTCCCACTAAGCCCCCTTCCCTTCATCATATACCAAAATGCATTACCATCAGACTAAAACTGACCTCCGTTAAGCTAGCAGAGCAAAGTACCGAAAATGAATTTTCTACGTACCAGAATTATGTGCTAATTATGTGCTAATTATGTGCTGCAATTAAAATTTTTGTGCTTTTTTCGTTTCGGCGGAATAGGAATGTTAAAAGTGCTCGGCTAGCTTAATATCAAGCCAGCAGAGCATCGATTAAAAAGTCCCAAAAATAAATTTACTATCTACCAAAATTAAGTGCTTTTTATGTGCTAATTATGTGCTGCAATTAAAATGTTTGTGCTTTTTTAGTTTCGGCGGAAATTGAAAATTAAAAGTGCTCGGCCAGCTTAACGTCAAGACAGCAGAGCATGGGTTATAAAGTGTCCCGAAAATAAATTTACTACCTACCAAAATTAAGTGCTTTTTATGTGCTAATTATGTGCTGCAATTAAAATTTTTGTGCTTTTTTAGTTTCGGCGGAAATTGAAAATTAAAAGTGCTCGGCTAGCTTAACATCAAGACAGCAGAGCATGGGTTATAAAGTGTCCCGAAAATAAATTTACTACCTACCAAAATTAAGTGCTTTTTATGTGCTAATTATGTGCTGCAATTAAAATGTTTGTGCTTTTTTAGTTTCGGCGGAAATTGAAAATTAAAAGTGCTCGGCCAGCTTAACGTCAAGACAGCAGAGCATGGGTTATAAAGTGTCCCGAAAATAAATTTACTACCTACCAAAATTAAGTGCTTTTTATGTGCTAATTATGTGCTGCAATTAAAATTTTTTTGCTTTTTTAGTTTCGGCGGAAATTGAAAATTAAAAGTGCTCGGCTAGCTTAACGTCAAGACAGCAGAGCATCGGTTGTAAAGTCCCGAAAATAAATTTACTACATACCAGAATTTAGTGCTAATTATGTGCTATAATTAAAATTTTTGTGCTTTTTTTATTTCAGCGGAAATTGAAAATTAAAAGTCGGTTTATATTTAAACAGAACTAAGTTCGTCTGTAGTGTACCAATTTATGATTAATATTTATTAATTTGGAAGATATATATGTTTTACTGTATTAGATATAAAAACCGATAAATAATTACATGGTGAATATACACTCTATTAAGTAATACATAATTATATTCATATTTGTTTTAACGAACTATCTTTTTTTTTAAATTATAAGGTTGCGTAAAAATGATCTGTTACTAAATAAAGCACAAATATTTTTTGTCAAAAAAAGTTACAAGCAATAAAAGGCTTGACCAAAGAATATATAAATAATAAAAATATTGAAGAAAAATGTAAAATGGTATTTAAAACTACACAATACTCAAATGTATCTATTACCTCCTTTAATTTTGGTTTCCTTATTAAAAAAATCTTAAAGTACAGTGAACAATTTCGGGAAAGCAATTGGCAAGTTTCAAATTGCATAGTTTCCTTTCTTTCGAGATATGATGCTTCATAATTCCACCCCAAATTATACCTAAATTTTCAGAAACTCAGGCGATCCAGTCGTCCAGGATCTAATCATGAAAATTTCGAAATCACATGATAATCATAGAATAAAGTTCGCCTATATAAACAATAATACGGAAATACCCAATGCGTACTGAGAAAAGTCTTTAAGAAACGGTATCTGCAAGTATCCTCTAATTACAGACTTGCTCTCGTTGGAAGGTAGTATGAGTCTTCAAAAGTAAAATTAGTACTTCTGAAAAATCTCATCTTAAGGTTTTGATTTTCTAAAACGACTAAAAGCACCTGAATGTTGTACAATTTTATTTCATGATATAAAAAAAGAGGCCATTATCTGCAGAAATTCCCGGATTAGGCTTTGAGGTCTCGGATATCCGCAAAGCACATTGAAGGAACTCTTTGAGAGGTAAAATCTTTGAAATTATGGATGTTTATAGGTTGATGCCTGAGACATCCTCAAAGTATATGAACAGATTTTAAGTATAGTGTACATTAATTTCACGATAGGCCGTTAGGGGCTCTCGGTTCTGTCATATTCTAAGAGCACATAAATAGTACTCAAATGTGTCGTAATTTAAATTGGTGATATCGCAAAAATAGTCCATGTTTGTATCAGAGGGTCGCTGGGGGCTTATAGGGGTGGATTTTAAAAAATTTACGTTTTAACGGTTAAAGTCTGTGATACTTTGAGAGAACATAAATAGCACTCAAATGAGGTGTAATTTGATTTGGCATGTCAAGAAGATGACTTATGCTCATTTTTAAAGTCAGTTTGGATCTTCGAGCGTTTATTTTTGGGGAAATAAAAAAGTTATGGATTTGACTCTTCGACATTTGAAAAGCATATAAATATTACGTTAGTTCAAATATGAGTATTGCAAAAATAAACCAATGCTCTACTGTCTTGATGATAAGCTAGCCGAGCGTTATGAATTTTGAATTTCCGCCAAAACAAAAAAAGCACCAAATTTTTAATTGCAGCACATAATTAGCTCTTAATTCTGGTACGTTGTAAATTCATGTTCGGGAATTAAAAACCGATGCTCTGCTTACTTGTTAATTTAGCCGTGCACTTTTAATTTTGAATTTCCGCCGAAACTAAAAAAGCACAAAAATTTTAATTGCAGCACATAATTAGCACATAAAAAGCACTTAATTTTGGTAGGTAGTAAATTTATTTTCGGGACACTTTATAACCCATGCTCTGCTGTCTTGATGTTAAGCTAGCCGAGCACTTTTAATTTTCAATTTCCGCCGAAACTAAAAAAGCACCAAAATTTTAATTGCAGCACATAATTAGCACATAAAAAGCACTTAATTTTGGTAGGTAGTAAATTTATTTTCGGGACACTTTATAACCCATGCTCTGCTGTCTTGATGTTAAGCTAGCCGAGCACTTTTAATTTTCAATTTCCG
This sequence comes from Nineta flava, assembly GCA_963920215.1. Classification (NCBI taxonomy): domain Eukaryota; kingdom Metazoa; phylum Arthropoda; class Insecta; order Neuroptera; family Chrysopidae; genus Nineta; species Nineta flava. The sequence goes on from OY986042.1 coordinate 35,116,627, forward strand.
CCGAAACTAAAAAAGCACAAAAATTTTAATTGCAGCACATAATTAGCACATAAAAAGCACTTAATTTTGGTAGGTAGTAAATTTATTTTCGGGACACTTTATAACCCATGCTCTGCTGTCTTGATGTTAAGCTAGCCGAGCACTTTTAATTTTCAATTTCCGCCGAAACTAAAAAAGCACAAAAATTTTAATTGCAGCACATAATTAGCACATAAAAAGCACTTAATTTTGGTAGGTAGTAAATTTATTTTCGGGACACTTTATAACCCATGCTCTGCTGTCTTGATGTTATGCTAGCCGAGCACTTTTAATTTTCAATTTCCGCCGAAACTAAAAAAGCACAAAAATTTTAATTGCAGCACATAATTAGCACATAATTCTGGTAGGTAGTAAATTTATTTTTGGGACTTTTTAACCGATGCTCTGCTGGCTTGATATTAAGCTAGCCGAGCACTTTTAACTTTCATATTCCGCCGAAACGAAAAAAGCACAAAAATTTTAATTGCAGCACATAATTAGCACATAATTCTGGTACGTAGAAAATTCATTTTCGGTACTTTGCTCTGCTAGCTTAACGGAGGTCTAAAACTGTGGCTTTTATAGCGTAGAGGCACATAATATTTAACGATGAACATTTTCCACTAAGTATGTGCGATAAATTTTTCCAAAATTTGTTCATAAGTACAAAAAATTCAATGGCTACATTTTCTTTGACACTTTGTTTAAAAAAACAAACGTTTTCTTTTTAAACCAAATTTCACTAAAAAAGTATAAAATTAATTAATTATAAGCTGATCCGCATAATTTTGTAGATGAACTATTGGACGCTCTTGGAAAAATAACTATTGCTATTATGTTACAATATGAGGGCTCAATGGATTTATTTTTTCAAATTTTTAAAATTATACAGAGCAGTTTGAAATTTAATAATTAAAAAATAATTTTCTACTTTTTTCCCATTGCTCTTAAATAATCCTACGGACTCCACCTAAGGACTCCACACAAACCTTATGGTCAAAAGTTCCAATGGTCAAAAAGTAAAATGGATACTTTTCGATATCGAATATCTAGGATCAGATTAACTTGACAAGTGAGACAAGCATATCTCTGAATCCATATCTCAGAGATAGTTACCATTAGCTAATTCATACTGACGATGACTACATTGTAGTCGAAATACGTATTTATAAAATACAAACAAATGTTCTAGGAATTGCTCTAGGAAAACCTAGAGTCTTTAATCCCCGTACAAAGTTTGTGAGGGGTAGATAGATAGATCTTGGGGTCTAAAAAGTATTGCACTTTGACCTTATGGTCCATTGTGCTCCCCCTACTACTTCATTCTGACGAGATTCACTTCTCTCATATGTTGGCAATGGCTAGGAGCCTGCTTATCAGGTCTTCCAGAAGGTTCATATTTTCGGGGTGAGATGCACCTAATATCTTGTATCTCTTGTAATATAGAGGTTCGTAGTCAAAGATAATGTAACTGGAACCTTCTACCTCCTCGCCACAGAATCTGCACACAATGGACCCGCTAAGGAGCCCCATTGTGTGTAGATGCTTCTGCAGGGGATAATGCCCGGTAATAAATCCGGTAACCTTCCACGGTTGCATCCTGTTCAGCTTCAGTGCGTTGAAAGATAGCCTATTGGTTGCATTTTGAAGCAGTATTTTCCCGAGCTTTTGCTGCGGTACATTTTCCCAGTTATAACGGTGTTTAGCATTTATCCACTCGTTTATCATCTGTTTACATGCAATCCTTCGAATTCCTAAAATAGGCTCTGGGCCTACGAAGGGTATTCCGACTCCCCTCTTTGCTAAGTGAGGGGTACTTTCTACATTTGAAACTTCAATTACATAGTTGGAAAAAATCTGAATCACTCGAATAAATATCCCGTAATAACCACATTGTATAAATAACAAAACTTTTTTTCCCATATATATTTTTATTTCTGAATTTTTTGTATTTGAAATCATTCTCGTTCGTATTGATATAGACAAAAACAGGAAAAAAATGTTTCTTTCGTGTACTCATGACTGTATAACCATACAATATTGTTTACTTTGTATAGATTCCTACAAATAATGTAAACAAATTGTATAAAATAAAATAAAAATATTCTGTTATTGAACCGAGTGCACCAGAAATATCGTCCAACGTGTATATCAATTCTGTAATGGATACGAGATATTTACCTCACTCACTTTCATATCGAATAGCGAATTGCCGTAAGATGTTTCAGTTTTATATAATATATATTTACAATCATCTGTGAATTAAATAAATATCCACGATAAAGGGTAGAATAAATGGATTAATACAATTATGTTAATTAATAAATTGCAATTTGCATTTTTTGACCTATAAAAAGCCCAAAAATTTCGAATCCGATATCTCTCTCTTTTAGAAATAAAATTTAAAATTTATGGCAAATATCAATTACGTTAATAATGTATTAAAGTTTGATTTCGTTAAAAGCATTGCTAACCTCCTAGTTTCCAAGATTTAAAATACGGTTTCCGAATTTTCGTAAAATATATTTCTCTTATTATATAATATTGGGGAATGGAGTTAAGTTTTGGAATTTAATTAATTGTGTCTTGATTAGTAAACTTAGTTTAAGTTCGACAAGCCAAGTAGCTGCGCTTGTAAGGGCGTTGTGTGTACTTGGAACTAGGAGGCTATGGGTTCGAATCCCGACATCGACAGTTTGTCAATTATTTAAAATAAAAAAGGGGGCGGTTAATTGACTAAACTGTCGGCGCATGGACAACTTCGTTTTTGTCCAACCGGCTATGCTTTTGAAGGTTTTCTGCAGTTTCATTCTCGAACTCCAGATGAGTATCGGCATAGTTCCTATCAAAGTCAGTTGCAGCCGTATATCCTACCAATTCCAAGTCTACACACAAAATTCCTTGTCCTCCACTCATATCCTCACATCTTTAGGCATCACAATGAACCTTATGGTTGAAGTGTGTCCCATCCAGGAAAACCTCTAAAATCTTATAATTTCCTATTGTATTTCCCAGGAAAGGTGATTTTTCTAATAATATTCCTTCCACTAACTATAAAACTATTTTCAAGACTTGGATTTTTGACATCGACAATTCTCAAAGAAATCTTCTAAAGTATACTTATGGAATCTGTTAATGTAAAATAAACACAAATTATATGTTGTATGTATCAACGGTTATCATTATTATTACCTTTATGCCTGCCCTTTTTTTGTTAAAATATCTTGGTTTTTACATTTTGTGGAGCGTAGATTTTGTTTAACTGATCTCAGGGAATGAGAAAAATTTACTGATTTAGTGTGCCTCGCCCAATAAGTAAGAAATACTGGTAACTATCCGCCAAAATATGTTCTTGCACTATATTATAAATATATATTTCATTCAAAAGTACAACAAATAATAATATAAGAAATACTAAGTATTGTTTTACGTTTCAATCGGTATCTAAAAGGGTAATTTGTGAAATAAATATTCGTGGAATAGGAAGAAGAAACATTTGCATTCATAACGATTCATACATTTTGTAAGAGAAATTGCTATTTGTGATACCTTGTGTTCATCTTAAAAATTATATTAATAATATTTATTGATAAATAATAAGCGGTTTCAATTCTATTTATTTATTGTACATACATATATATATATATATATATATATATATATATATATATATATATATATATATATATATATATATATATATATATATATATATTTATATATATATATATATATATATATATATATATATATATATATATATATATATATATATTTATATATATATTTGACAGAGGCTTGTAAACAAAATACTACCAAGTTTATATTATTTTGAAATCACTTACTGTTAATTTGCAATCTCAAAAGCTGCTTGTTAAATTTTTAAATAGAATAGAATATAATATACCTTGCTCCAAACACCATAATTGGCAGTATTTCAATCGATGTATTATTTTACCAAAGTCTATCCGCAGTTATTCTAGAGCGTATTCTTTGCAATTTCAGATTCTGTAGAAAACGATTTATATCCAATTATTTTTACTATGAAAATATTTTAATTTACTCTCAGATAGAGACGCAGGTGGTAATTGCGAAACATAGATTATTTTAATGGATAGAAATCCTCTAGTACAGTCAGTGATCAAAAGTTGTGTGGAAAATGTGTGGAAAATTTCATCCGGAAATGTGTGGAAAATGTGTGGAAAATTTCATCCGGCTGCATCAAAAGTCACAATGATGTCCGGCAGACATGGAACCATAAGTTAAGTCAGTGAGCGCTCAGTAAGAACGTGTGGTCATATATTAAATAGTTTAAATTTCAAATAATATGAATAAAATATTTCAATAGTTTATTGCTTCTAAAATTAAAATCATAGTCCGACATTTTCAACTTTTAGCCAATGATTGTACGTATAATTTGTTGAAAATATTTTCTACTTATTTCATTGAAAATACACTATAAAATATAATTTTAATGACATATATTACTAAAATAAAAGTTAGATATAACGTTAAACTTGTCTAGATAGAATCGAAATTTTTATGAAACCCATTGAATAGTTAATCGTATAGACATTTTAATGACCCACTAGAGAATAATTATCCAACATAATAGCTACTGAAAAACACATAATACAGTTATAATTTTTTCCCCAATCCATGGTTACAATTAAACCAGGATGCTATCGTATAAAATTATATATATATATATATATATATATATATATATATATATATATATATATATATATATATATATGTATATATATATATATATATATATATATATATATATATATATATATTTATATATATATATATATATATATATAATTTCTAATCGTTGGAATATATTATATATATTATATAACTTGGTTATTTCGTATATGAATATCAATCTTGACTCTTTGCTTTGAGGGCCTTTATAATAGCCCTTTGAAGTGTACTAAATTTAAGATAACTGATTTCTTACCTTATATGAATACGTAGATATTTATATATTGAAAGTCGCAATAAGTTTTAAACGGTTGAAAATAACACGAGGCAGTGGATATCTTGCGTTCGACAACTAATATAAACAAATTTTGTATATTAATTATTATTAACATATTTTCGCCGAAAGACGAATTTCATCCCGGATAAATCTTACGAAAAAGAAAATTAAAATTAAATTTGAAATCTGAAATTAACAAATTAACAAAATTTACATATAGCGGTAGGTTATTATAGACAAATCTGTTACGGTGGCATCCTGATCTAAGTCATGTTTAAATGTGCATACTTAAAAATGAATATTATATCCATTGATTTTTGTGAGAGGCCGAACGTTTAACAGCATATTTTCTGATACGAATTTGGTAAACCGTAAAGTACAAGTTTAGCGTATTTATTATGTATCTATAGTAAAAAACTTTTAATCTAGGCATTTTTTTTAAAAATCGAATGAATAATGGACAAATCAATTATAAAAATTTGAAAAAGGGAACATTTTTTTGTCTAAGAAAATGTTTCGAACAAATGTTCTTTTAGGCATTTGATTATGTCATATTGAATGGAAATAAGACGTTCACGGTTTTATCGTAGGAGTCGGTCAATGGGAAAAGTCAAAATTTATCACGGTTATCACGTTTTTATTGTAGGAATCGGTCAATGGGAAATGAGAATGAAAACAATATCTGTATTAGAGGGATAAAAATAAAAAGAAAAGCTATGTTCGAGTGGCCCTATTTCAATCAATTTTTTACCAAAAATATTTTTCAACCCAGCATTTTAACGGAAATTTTGTGTAGTTTCTTCTTTACAAAGCAATGCCTATACCTATCTCCAACCTCAAAAAGTCGAAATTTTGGCAATGTGTATGGGAAATTCAATTTTCTACATAAAGTTTCACATAAAATATATCGAAATTTTTCATCGTTTGCGAGACATATTGATACAACTGAAAAGGTTGAATTTTCACCCCTATCTCCAATTTCCACCCTCTAAGTTAATAGCACTTCGCGGTTTTTTCTTCTTAAATGACTCATTGACCGATTCCTGCAATAGAAACCCTTGAACGTCTTATTTCCCCATTGCCCTGCTTTTTAGGACATAATCAATACCCTATTAGTATATTTACAATTAATAAATTTTATTTGCAGCATTATTTCGAAAACCGAATGAATAAGACACAAACCAATGATCAAATTTTGAAAAAAAAATGGTTTCTATCAAAGTCGGCTACAGTTGCACAACCTACCAATACCTACTCTGAATACAAATTCTTTGTTCTCCACCCACATCCTTAAAGTATAGGTATCATAATGAACATTATGGTCAAAGTGAGTCCTAATTTTAATAAGAGTGATGTTAACAAGAGTAATCTTGAATGAAAGAAATTTTAACAATTTTAATAAAATTTATTATATTTTAATTTATTTTGTTTAATTTTTTATTTATTTTAATTTTGTCTATTGATCTCTATTTTCTATCTATTTCTATCTAATTGTCAAAGAGAAACTTTCGACTAGCTAATTTATACTAATGATGACTACTTTGTAGTCGAAATACGTATTTATAATACAAAAAGTGATCTAGGTATTGGGGCGAATTTTATTCAAAATCCTAGAGTTCTCATTAGTTATCATTTGATAATCTAATATCAGAATTATCACGACTATAGTTTCAACTTAAAAACCCCTTTAGCATACGGCACCCTATAAACAAATAAATTACAAATATCTGAACCGGAAAAGTAATAATGGTACGATTACGTCTTAACAGATGATTTGTTTCACAAAACAAAACAAAAAAGTGTGTTTAGTAACACAAAGATTTGAATCCTTTGACTAGGTAAGCCGATTATATTTTTAGTTAAAAAGTATGTATAAATAATCTAAATCCCTCTTTTTAACATAAAATAATCCCAGTATAATTTTCATCTAGTTGTTTAAAGATGCTTTAATATTTATGAAAACTATGAAATTTCCTGTTTGTATTTTAAAAGCATACTAGAAAAATGTTATTAAAATGTTGCTTTACTATTAACGCAGACAAGATCATGTTATTTAACGCATTAAAAATCATACTTTCTCTATGAAGTTTCTGTGAGTTTTTTTACTATATCATACCTAAGTATAGGTAAAATAATCATGAAAATAATCTATTTCTAGTTTTCGGCGGATCTTCGTGTTTTGAGGTACCTTGAATCGATCTTTATTATTTTCGCGATGATGTTTGTGGGTGCGTGCGTTTGTACGGATACCACTTATTTTGACTCTATTGTATAAGAAAAAGTACAGCTGTATATTTTATAAACAACTTCGGATAAGAGGAAGCGGAGGTTTATAGGACATTCAAAGCCGAGAGGTCGAGCTATTAAGGCAGTCTGCTCGGAACTGGAAGTTTGCTGGTTCAATCCCAACGGCGGCAGTTTGTCAATTAATTTAGCTGTTATGCTTGTAAAGGTTTTTTGCAGTTTCATTTGAAAAACCTACCAATTTCTAGTCTACATTCAAATTCCTTGTCCTTAAGGGGACGGTTATAAAAGCCTAAAAAGGCTACTTGCCAAGCTTAGACCTCGCACTTGCTGCTACTAGTACTACTACTACTACATTCAACATATCATATCGCTGAAACTTTATATTTAGTATTGATATTTTTATACCCGGTATATAATATATACCACGGTATTATAAGTTTAGTCCCAACCTTGGGACGGTTGAAAATATTGACTACAGAAAATATTTATGGTATAGGTGTTACACTAATTTATCTAATTTGACCAATTTTGCATCAACCTAATTAGATAAATTCCCTCATTTTTTGAAAAAGGAAGAAATAGAAACAAAATTTGGAAATAAAAAATGTTCCCTTATAAAGATCAACCTTTTCAGATCCTCCCTTTTAAAGTTGTTTTTTCAGAAATTGATTAGTTTTGCCGCAATTTCAGCTCAAGCATTTGTAATAACCCTTACGGGATATTTAAGCAATTAACTCAGTTAATTGTTATGATATAATTTTCAAATTTGAGCGATCTATATTTTCAACCATTTCAAAGTCAGGATTAATCTTAATGTATCTTTGTCTATATTAAATATATATATGTATATATATTTACATGTCCGGGATACAAAAATATTCTGAATTCAATATTTCAGCCCTTAAAAATGGTACATATTCGGTTTCTCATGTACTTCTGAAAATGTATTCTAAGTAGATTTTCAAGGAAAGAATGGACTGTTATTATTAAAATTCGATTAGGCTTTTCTATCTAATTTCTAAGGCTTTAATAGAAGTCTACATATGGACACTCCCGTTAAAAAAAAATTAACCGACCTGAACCGAATCAGTCTCTCAAAATTTGTATTATTCCTGTAGTGAATATTTTTTACTGATATTAGTATCAAATATATTTGGTGGATATAATAATAAATTTATACATTATACAGTGAGTTACAAAAGTGAGGAGTTTTATGATATGTACGAAAATTTACATTTCAGGTAGGTTATTATTTTTGAACGGAAGTGTATGTAGTAAAATTGACTGCATAAGCTGTTGTAAGCTTTTTTAATTTCATATTTGATTTGTGCCTTATTGATTCGTTTTTCGACAAAATACTCCGAATAAAAGTTGTTCATTATAAATAAGTTCAGTACAAGTTGTATGCGAAATTTGTTTTCTAAAATCGAATGAATAAGACACAAATCAATTATAAAATTTTAAAAACTGACATCAACTTATGACGCCAATTGTACCTCATACATTGAAAGTCTCAAACAGAGATCGTTCACTTTTCAATGTGCTTTGAACTCAGTAGATTGTTTTGATATCTTCGCATGCTGTGATAATGTCAATATGAAAATAAACTACTTTATGAAAATCATTCGTGTAAAAACATATTTATTGCTGCCACAAATCCTCCATTTATATTATCACACTTGTATATGTGCAAACCACATCAAGATACGGATGATAATTTTTATTAAAACAGGGGATGAATTTGATAAGAAGTGAAAAGAAAATAAGCAAATATATGCTTTTTGTATTCACTGTGAATGAGACGAGGGTTCCATGACAATTCCATCACCCCTGGTTTATTTTTACACCATGAATATATAGATACAATATTTTCGATTCTGCATTTACTGAGTGATAAATCAGATTTTCTAATATATTAAGATTTTGCAAAGCTAAGACAATTTGTTCGTATAAGACAATATCACAACTTGAAATCTTGATTGTAAAAGTTTGGTCTATTTGCGACAGAAAATGGTCGAATTTGTAATGTGCTCGATTCTAAATCAAATTTTCTTTAATATTTCTAGAGTAGGTTTTAGGGTTTCTTGGAACCTATACAAACTGAAAAAAAAATTTAACTGGAATTGTTATTTTTATATTCAAACCATAAAAATTTGCAAGAAAAAGATAGACACTAAACAGAAATCTGGTGTTTACAAGCTTTCTTGTGCCCAATGTGCTTCTAGCTATGTTGGACAAACCAGTCGATCATTTGAGATCCGAAAATCTAAACATCTACGCTCTTTCAGGTTGAAACGAACGGATTCGGCATTTGCCAACAAACTAGAAGTACTCCACATAGCGAAGAAAGGACATAGACTGGATGTGTTGGGAGGATTTGAGATTCATAAACAAAAAAAGAGACCCGACACCCTATTGAAAGAACAAATCGATTGTTTCTTATCAGAGCTATTTTCTTTAATTATTTAAATTTCATTATTTTATTTTACTAGTTACCAAAAAACATTTTTTAATTAGTTATTTATTTTTATATAATTTTAAATTTTTTTTATCAATGTCTGTGTTTTTTATTTTTCAAAATTTGACTTATTTAGTGAAGGTGTATTTTGCAAGATCAAAATATACTTCTATTGAATATTTTTATTGTTAATGTAATAATAGAAGTATTATCTAATTTATTTTAAAGTTTATATGACGTAGATTGTTTTTTCAAAAATTGTTAAAAGGTTTTTTTGTATAAATAAGAGCCACCTGTAACTATACTCTTACAGTTTTGACAATGGGATAAAACCCGAAATATATCAACAATTATATTAAATTAAAGTGGATTTGAAATAAAAAATAAAAATTTGTAAAAGTAATTTATTTTTACCTTTGAAAAAAACGATCATTATGGACTCCCACAAATTGAAGCTCTCAACAATCAATTAATCAAACATATTAGAAGATACACATTACAATTTTTCAAACGTTCCTAAACAAATATTTATCTTGAAACGTTTTCTTTTGATCGTGAGGATTTCTGTTCCAATTTCGTTTCAAAAGTATCAAAAAATATTATACAACTCACCGGAAAAGGGAATTTATCAATATACAATACCCTAACTTATATCACACTTAACCGTTTTTTGATTTTATCCTATATAGAAAAAAATGTCGTTTATCTGTTTGTTTGAGACAACAACACAACAAACGCGTTACCAACGAACGAAGCGTTAGTGTGTGAACAAACGCTATGTACATAAACATTGTGAAGTTAAATGCCTCCCAAGTGGAAATAAAGAAGAAAAAAACGAAATGAAATACTGTTGATCGATTCAGTCAAGATCCGTTTCGTTCTGTTTTTTTTAGAGAGTATAAATTGGAAATTTATTCAAGAGGAAAAAAAACTAAACAAAATTATTATACATGTTATATATGTAAAATAAGAAATGGTCCAAAGAATAGGATTGAGGATTGAGGATATAAACACAATACACTGATAGCATAAAATATATTGGATATGTGTGGTTTTTGTGTCTGTAGTGTATTTTTTATATTCTTATTGTACTATGATAAAAATATGTTATTTGATTATATTATGATAATTCATATGCATCCTATATACGTATGGTTGCCTTGCAGTTACCATAGGCATCAAAAGTTGATGTTTGTTTTTAAAATTTTGTATTTGATTTGTGCCATATTGATTGTATTATATAAATATTTGTACCCTATTGATTTTTCGAAAACCGAATTCAATCATGTACACAACATGTACACAAAAGTAGACCTAATTTTATAAAATTTTATATTAGATTCGGTTTATTATTAACCCTATAGTAGTCGCGTTCAACTTTCAGAAACCAGTGGTAGCATGGGAACAGACGGACAGCATATTTAACTTGCTAAAGACTAATGTGTAGTGTAAATATTTGTAAATTACACATAGATAACAACAATTAAGAATTATATTCTGTTTTGTATAGTAAATTTCTAATGAAATAAATACAAAACAAGACTTTAAATGTATACAGGCTGTTCTGAAATTCATTCTTGAAAATTAAGGCATGGTGTAAAGCGTCTTCAGGTGTCTACCTTTAATCCAGACTTGACTATATTTATGTATTCAGAAGACTGACTCGAAACGTCTTCTTAATACGCACATTTTGGTTGATTTTGACCGGCAGCAAACAAAGGTTGCCGTCGCTTTTATATGATTATGTTGGAAGTATACCAAGATTTCCTGATATATTTCATGCTAATACCGATTATATAACATAATTTATGAACGTGGTGGATATCAAGAGTACCCTGAAAACTTATGTATTGCACTAAACACGATTAGTACTGTCAAAAAAAAAATTACAAATTTGGTAAAAGCGCGGGTTACTTTGTGTGCAAAATAAACTTTCATGGTATTCGAAAAGAAATGTTCAATACAAAGTATCTCACCCTTTTACATATTTTATACCCGGTATATAATATATACCAGGGTATATTAAGTTTAGTTCCGACTTTGTAACGATGAAAATATTCCGACTTTGTAACGGTTGAAAATATTGATACGGCAGAAAAACAATTTTGGTCTAAGTATTCATAAAATGACCTAATTAGTCCATTTCCGCAAAGTCCGGCGGTCCGTCCGTCCGTAAACACTAAAAAATGAATCGATCTGAAATTTCGTATGTGTGTTCAAGAACCCAAATGTCAAGGTCAAGTTCGTGAATAGGAAAAATCGGACCATGTTTGGGCAAAATGGGCAAAACAGTCTATCTTTGAAACGGTAATAGATAGAACAATAATTTAAAGACAAAAACTGTTTTTCTTTTAAAAATATGTTTGAAACATTTGTTCATAAATGTAGTGTAATATATATTCAGTATTTAAGCAAGTAATTTATTTAGTTGTAATTCTCACTTGCTTAATATATAAAATATATAAAACAAATAAAACCCATCTCTAACATTCTTTTTCGTGATTTACCCTCAAAGCTCTAATTCTTAATCGTTTTAATTCAAGAGTGATTTGTAAGATAAACCGTGGAATGCTGTTAATATTAAAAATATGATAAAGCGTATAAAATATATTGGATATTTGGGTTTGTGTATTATAACCGTACTTATTGTAAATCAATGAAATTTGGAGATAGTTCTCTTTATACAATTTAGATTTTGTGATGTTTTCATGCGCATAAATTCTATAATTTTATTTTTGTGACATCCTCAATTATTATAAATTTCAAAGAAACATACTAAATAGATATCCGGAACTGTGTTTTACTATCCAATGTAAATTGTAATCTATACTAATTTTAAAATAAATTTTGCCCCAATTCCTAGAAAAATTATTTATATATTATAAATGCGTATTTCGACTACAAGGAAGTCATCTTAAGTATGAATTAACTAATCGCAACTATCTCTGGGATATATGGAGTCAGAGATATGTTGCTCGTTGCTAATTTGGTGCATGTCTCACAATAATATTAAAAAAGTTTTGTCTTTTGTATGAACTGACTGAGGTAGTACCTGAAGGATTATTTAAGTTGACTGCCCAATTAAAGGATTAAGTGAGTGATGAACCCAACTCATTTATTGTCGGTACCCTTTTCTGGCAATGCGGTGTTGTCATTGTCAATAAGGTGAGGGTGTTGATCGAAGCTAACCTTGATATATTCCGGTATTAAATTTTGCATATGATTTAATTTTATTAAATCAGAATTTTTAATTGCTCAAAAAAGTTGATGCCATTTTTTAAAATTTTATAATTGATTTCTGCCTAAAATTTTGAATAAAAGACATTGCTCTATTTATAATGAATAACTTTTATCCGAAGCATTTTTTCGAAAAACGAATCAATAAAGCACAAATCAATAAACACAATTTCAAAAATGGCATCAACTGTTTTGGTCCATAGTACCTACAACTTATTCTATAAGTTAATGCTTATATGTACGAGTATATACTGATTGTATTTTAAAATACACCCAATCTGCAAACAATGTATTGTGTATCTATCGCTGTCTATATGTAGTAAACTATGATATGGTTTACTTTGTTCTGCATTAAAATCGTAGGCGTGTTTGATACGGTCTCACCACAGACATTTGTCATTAGATCAGTCTTTGATGGGGACGTCTGCCTTTAAAGAGGTAGAGTACCATGGTATACTGTCCATAGATGCACTATGAGTGATAGATGCACTATATATTGTTTGAAGTTTGGGTGTATTTTAAAATACTAGCTGTATATTTACATAAATCTGGAAGTCCAATATGGATGTTTAATGTAATAATCTTATTTTGCTTCATTATTCTTTTTATTCGACAACGACAGAAGTTTTAATCCATATTTTTATTAATTTGGCTTTCTTTAAATCACCAAACCTATCATGTTAACAGTTTTATAAATATATAAAAATAATTTATATATTCTGTCGAAAGCAAAATCTTCCGACAATATCAGATATTATAAAGCTATTTTTGACGCCCACTATTTATCAAACTCTCAAGAAAGCAAGAAGCTAAATGTAGAAGATAATTTTATAAACCTGACAAAATACTGTTTTCTTTAGTACGAAAAATAAAGACTTGTTTGTGTAAATAAAGAATTTTTTTATTTTAAAAAATTATTAAAGCCATATATAATGGTTGTGGGTCATTACAAATTTATATTGTGTACATATTGAAAGTTGGTAATATAATTTACTTGCATACATATGTAACCGCAAGAATATTATATAGATACTGAATACCCCTAACATAATTGTCAACATATTGAATAAATTCTCTTCAATGTTATTAATATTTCTTAACATTTCCACCCTTAACAATAATAATGATATGTTGCTATGGCGTTACGATACAAATATATTATTATTATTATACGTCTACCAAATACCCCTAATAAACAGTTTTGTATTCAGAAAGAATATGATTCATTATTTGAACTGTTGTCTGTCTGCATCATTGACTTTGCGTCTAAAGCTTTCTTTGTGATTGTAAGAATTTAATAAAATAAATAATTACAAAAAAAAAAACACGCAGTGTGAAACACTTAAAAAGACGCAATATAGTACATATATAGATACTGCGTCTTTTTGATATACCTATGAATTCTAATATAAACAAAAAATTCGTTATACAGGAGCTGCGTCATCTTCGAATTTCGAAGAATTTCGAAGAACGAATTTCCTTCCGAGAATACATAAATCAATCTCTAGTGGTCAAAATCGTAGTTTGATCAAAATAAAATGTCGTATCTGAGATGATTTTGGTATTTGCTAGGCTAATTTTATTAATATATGGCAGAGGTCAAGGGGAAATGGGACATTGCCTTGCAAGAAGAAATCACAAATATAAAATATCTCTCTTAACATTAGAACATTCGAAAAATGTATAAGGAATAAAGTTGCAGAATACCCCGTTCTTCTTGTCTGATTTCAACCATTAACTAACTTGAATAACAAAAGAGCCTCAAATACCAAATTTCCTTCTAATTGGATTAAAAATGGGATCGTTAGACAGATATATATATATATATATATATATATATATATATATATATATATATATATATATATATATATATATATATATTTATATATATATCATCGGTACATCAGCAATAAAAGCATTTCCTTTTTGTAGTCTGTTTTAAACTGCAAAATGTGGATGTGTGAAGTGCTTTTCGTCAGACTCCATCTCCATGTTACCAGTTCGTACACTTTGAAAATTATTTTAAACAAACAAAATTACCTGTAATTTCATTCTTGTCAAATAAACCGTGTCAATAACAGTAACATAATTTGACATTTCCGTGAGTTAATATTTCTTTGGTAGATAGGTAGGTTGGTAGGTAATAGGTTGATACATTCACATCAAATGAGACATAAAAATTTTATCTCCACTATAAACAAACCACTTACAAGAGAGAACTGAGAGAACATACATTGAAAGAAAGTATAAAGGCAGAGAGTATAAAGCATTTGTTGGAAGATTGTCCAGGGACTTGCGGACCTCAACGCGATACACTTATACAGTTAAATTTAATGGATTCTGTCGCAATGCTTAGTGTTTATCAACCACATTTTATCAAGCCACTCATTGAATATCTGAGTTTTATTAATAACAGCAGAATGTCTCGTTTAGATTAAGCCAGTTCACGATTCTTCAGTTACTCAATGACTTTGTTCATCTATATTATATGAATTACTAAATTGTTATTATTATTTTTTTATATCCAGAATTATTATTTTTTATTATGTATCTCGAATGATTGTTTGTATTTTTTTGATTTATGTCAAATAAAAGTTATATATATATATACATTGAAAGAAAAGAAAAAAAAAACTTTTTATTATATACTAACACATATACGACACACACAACAGAACGAGTAAAAGTTTATTAAAGTTATTGTTTACCTTATGAAGTAGAAAAAAAGTTAACTAATGGTTACCTTCAATATCCTATTTATTGTTAGTATTTCTTCTTTTTTTTACTATTTGATATATGGATATGTGGATGTGTACTACTATTATATTGGCTATAATGTTGGAATTGTGTACGACGAACTTTATTACATCAATTACTACACACAAATTATATGTTTGTTCTCTGGAATCTTTATAAATTTACTTTTGCGAAAATAAACATACGAATTATTTCTTAATAACAAAAAGTATTATACATACTTTTTATTAACATGCTTTTATTAGCTTGACTTGTATCTATCTGTCTATCTATCTATCTATCTATGCATGTAATGGAATATTTAAGTTGTCGCGGTATCTAAGCTCTCTTTATACCTCAAAGGAGCGCTTCCCGAACCTGCAAATGATTCCGATACTCGACAAAAACAAAAAAAATATATTAGTATAAAGTTTACTTAATATTTTGTAATTGAAATGACACGGACGTTTTTTTTAAAGAGAAGAAAAAAAAATTAAATTAAACACAAGCTTTTACAAAACAAAACAAATAAAAAACCTAATTTTATTGCTTAAAAAAATGAGAATCCAATTTCTTTTACAACAATTATTTTAATTTTTCAACACAATGCCAACTTTGAATTACTTGTACAAATTCCAACTTTAACTTGATCTGGATTGAACAACAATAATATACTTTGAACTAATTAGACAATAGTCGATATTAAACATTGAAACTAATCAGATAATACTTGATTTTAAACTGACTTGATTCCGACACTGGTCACCGGTATATATACCCGTCAAAAATCTTTCGAGAACATGGTTGTTTTTTTGAATAAATATTTTTTTGACAATATATTTTCGCATGGAGGCTTCGAGAATATTTTAGTATATCAACAACTATGGACGTAGTCGGAGTGTTCAGATTATTTATAAAATTAATTAAAAATTATAGTACCTTTCCGAGGTTTGAACCATATCACACCCTGCTTGGTTGATATTTAACTACCGACTTAATGAACACGGCCAGTGTGAATTCAAAATCTATACACAATTTTACAATACATAAGCATTACTGTTTACTCTTCTTGTTTTTGCAAAATTATTTATTTGTGTATCTATTTATGTTATTTATCAAAAACATTCAATTTGTATGACTTATTTTTTAAATTAAATTATATCTGATAATTTTTTGTTCAATTTTTTTTTCAAAAAAAGAAAAACTTTAAATCAAAAGCAGTTAATATTTACTTTTCAATTTTCGACATAAAAAAAACTTAGTTTAAGAAATAAATAAATCGAACTATATTATTTTCTTTTTGTACTTAGAAAAAAAAACTCCTTCTTTTTCCAAGGAGAAAAATATTGGTTTGTTAAATATTTTTCGCAATATTTTACTTAATATTTTTCTATTTCATAATTAAAATGTGTGTTGGATCCAGAAAAATTATTCTCAATAATTTTCATTTCAACAAAGTCAGTTATCACCCACTTACGGACGTCTGAATAATCGGAAATTCTGCAGACGTATTAAGAACCAATTACAATACAATAATATTATTTAAAAATTTAAAAAACAAAATACAATTTAAATTTATTAATGGTCCAAATACCAATTTACATATCTCTAATAGCTCACAGTACAGCACGGTTCCTTTTTAATGATTAGTAACAGGCTAAATTTTTGATAAAAGAATTAAAAAACGTCTTTTTGATAAAAGAATTAAAAAACGTCAAAATATTTCAAAGTTACATTAGAACAATACAGACATCATTTATTTATTCCCCAAACATTTAAAGCTTTGTTGGTTTGAAAAAATACACACACACACAAATATCTTCATTGACAACGAAGTTATATTGTTTTGTTGTTGTTGTTATTGTTTCTGGAAAAAGTCTAAATGAAATTTAATAATATATGTGTTACACATTGTTTTGTGAATTTCCAATTGGTTTAACAAATTTAATAAAAGAATTTATATTTGTGAAATAATAGTACAATCAATAGAGATGCCCGTTACTCTTGTTAGCATGGCACTAAATTACATGAGTTATTCTTTTTGAAATTAGGTTCAATACCACGTACCAAATGAAAATGAACAATTTCGACCCCGGTAGTGCCACCATTTTGAGAAAAATTTTATTGGTCTATATCTCCATTACCGAGTAATGTAGGCCAAAAATAGTAGTAACGTTTCATGTAGATAATTGAATTTTCTTTTTTTTTTTTTTTGTATATTAATTTTTTTCATCACTTACCGTTTACTACTTATACGACTATTACTATTTATTTATTGACTGTTTGACCGATACCTCTTCTAATAATAGGTTAGAAAGAAAATTATTTACTGTTAATTATGTCACTATCACTTATATTTCTTAACATATTTATTAAATTTTCATCATTATCCTATGCATACCTCGTTTTTATTAACCTTGCATCCGGTAGTGCAACATTAAACGCGTTGTAAATTTAAAAATATTAATTTTAAACAAACAAATTTTAAATAAAAGTTGTAGGTAATTTGTAGATTTAAAATTTAATTTATTATCATTTTATTGTTTAAACAACTATTAGAGGAGATATCGGTCAAAAAGTCAATAAATAAATAGTAATAGCCGTATAAGTCGTTAAGGGTCAGTGATACAAATAACAATAATTTACAAAAATAGGAAATCCAATTATCTACAAGAAAGGTTATTACCGTTTTTGGCCTAAAGGGCCCGGTAATGGAGATATTGGCCTATATCTACAGTTTTATATAGTTTTTTTCCAAATGGCGGCACTTCCGGGGTCGAAATTTGTAAGGATTTTGTTCATATATATTCAGTACGTGATGCTTAACCTAACGTTTTTTAAATAACTCCTGTAATTTAATTTAGCGCAATATTCTCAAATAACTGTACTATAATAATAAATTCGGCCTTGCGTACTTCCGTGCTCTAGATAATGTATTCAAACAGTTATAAAATGAGATACTATGTTTTTTGTTTACATTTTTGATTGTTTTTAATAAAGGTACAAACAACCCATCGTTTTGGATGAATGCAAACTGGGCGCCCTTATGTTCCGGCGTGATAATTGATACGATTTTTAATCTTCGATATTTATGAAGTTTAATCGTGTAATTATGTTTCGAAGATATTCCAAACATCGTATCGATCACTTGGAAAAGATAACAATGATTTAAAATCAAACTTATCAACGTAGAGAGCCTTATGAGAAATAGTTTTTTTTATAATATTTCAACTTGTAACAACTATGTTAATAAATTAGGCACTATGAAAAATTTAAAGTTTTAAAATATCCTTTGAATTATACAGTTTATTAAATTGAATTAAAATAATACAGTTTAGAATTAATTAGTAATTATTTTAATCAGCATAATTGAAATATGTTTTTCGCTCCAAAAACAGTTTTAAAAATTTACTGATACCAACATGTTTAATTAAATAATGAATTTTAATTTATTAACGATAAAAAATGATTGAACGTCGTTGTGAATTTTGTAGAATTTTATGAATGTGTGCATATATTTTCCGATTTTTGTAATATATTAGAAATCATATAGTTTTGGATATTCTTATCCAAAATATGGAATTTCCATTCTTTCCATTATTTGTTCGAAAAGTTATAATAACCGTGTCCAAATATTACTACATTTACGAAAATTTTTACTTTATTAAATATTGAAGAGTAAGCCATGAAATAAATGGGAGAAATGACTGATTCGTTGCTATCATGTTATTTTGAAGACCTTCGTCAATTTTCCCTTTTTTCCTATAAATTTTTTCATTTCTCCAATCTTTACATAGTAAAATAAAAGGAAGTCACCCTCCGCGTCTGTCTGTTTATCTGTTAATTCATTATAAACCACGCAACGTATTTTGAAACGGTTTTCACCACCATATCGATAATGTTTTCTGGAAGGTTTATATGTATAGTACATCCTAATTAAAATTGGGTCATTAATTATTAATAAAGTCAATTTCTTGATACAAAAAATCTTAAACTACAATAAAGCTTTAAATCTCTTTTTCGTGTAGAATACGGGAGTTATTGCGAATAAATTTCTCCCCGGACCGAACCACTGAAAATGAACAATTTATCCGGTATACCATTGATTAAAACTAATATCGAAATCGATAAAAATAAGAAGTTTGAGCAATACGTTAAATTGATTATATATAATGTCGCGGTATCCTGGCTCTCTTTATCCTCAAAGGAGCGCTGCCCGAACCTGCAATGATTCCGATACTCGACAAACAAAAAAAAAATATATTAGTAAACGATATTACTAAATATTTTGTAATTGGAACAACACGCACGTTTTTGTTTAAAGAAAAGAAAAAAAAAAATTAAATTAAACACAAGTTTTTACGAAACAAAAAAAAACCTGATTTTATTGCTTTAAAAAAAAAAATGATTATCCGATTTCTTTTTCAACAATTATTTTAATTCTTTTTTCACACAATGTTAAATTTCGAATTACTTGATCAAATTACTTGTACAAATTCCAACTTATACTTTGATCTGGATTGAACAACAATTATTTACTTTGAACTAATTAGACAATACTTGATTTCAACTTTTATACTAATCGCACAATGATCGATTTAAAACTCATCAGACACGATTTAAAACTGATTTGAATCGACACTGGTCACGGTTTATATACCCGCTATGGGTCGTTCTAGAATATGATTGTGTTTTTGAATAAATATTTTGTTTTTGACAATATATTTTCGCATGGAGGCTTCTAGAATATTTTAGTATATCAACACCCATGGACGTAGTCGGAGTGTTCAGACTATTTATAAAATTAATTAAAAATTATACCTCTACTTGGGTTTGACCCATAGTCAGACCCCGCTTGGTTGATATTTAAGCAGAGACATAATGGACCCGGCCAGTGTGAACTCAAAATCTATATACAAATTTTATGATACATTCATAACTGTAAGCTAGCTTACTTCTGTTTATTTGTTTTACAAAAATTATCTTGTTTTTACAAAATTATTTATTTGTGATCTGCTATTTTGAAAAACAATTTATTCAATTTGTATGACTTTTGATTAAAATTAAATGTAATAATTTTATTTAAATTTTTGATTTTTTTTTTAAATAGAAAAAACTTTAAATCAAAAGCAACAATTAATCTTATTATCATTTTTCGACTTAAAAAAAAAACTTAGTTTCAGAAAAAAAATAAATCGAGCTACATTATATTCTTTTTGTACTTTTTATACTAACAAAACTCCTTCCTTTTGCAAGGAGAAAAATATTATTTTGTTAAATATTTTTCGTAATATTTTACTTTCATAATTAAAATGTGTGTTGGATCAAAAAAAATTATTTAATAATTTTCATTACAACAAAATCTCCCCCTCTAGATTCCAACACACATTTTCTAATTTGCTTATTATATTTGGTCGACCAATTTTTTTGACTTAAGAACTATTTGAATTGTACTTGTACATTTAGCTAGCTAGCATAACTTAAAAGCGTACGTACACATTAGTTCTTCACTCTTCATCAACGGCGCCTGTTGTTGATTGCCGGTCGTCTGGGCCGCAAGTTGTACCCTGGCTCTAATGCTCTGGCCTCTGGCTCGTCCACACTTGGTACATCCCGTCGTCTTCCATCACCTCCATGCCTTTGACCCCCCAATCGATCTGGCAGTAGTTGGCCGAACACCTCGTTCCCCACACTCAATCTTCCCAGATTCCCATTGGCGGCGGTCCTTGCACTGGCCGGCTTCAAGAGACCTCCATGTATTTTCGTGGGAGGCACTGTATCCACAACATATATTCCAGCTGGTAAACTCCTCAGCACTCTGTAAGGCCCTTTCCATTTTGGTGCCAATCCACTATGGACACCCTCCACCTTACTGCTGAGCACTTGATTGCGCATCCAGACGGACTCTCCTGGTTGATAACTGAGTCCCGTTTCCACTTGGTCATTTACTTCGGCATTGGCCAATATTGTTTGCCGCGCTATCTCAACATTCTGTTGACGTCCTTGGCTTCTCTCGTTGGCCCAATCTTCAATATCTTGAGGCTCTTCAGCTGTTTGTATTTGCCAATCCCCAGGCTTCTTCATCTCAGCCCCCAGTAACAATTTGGCGGGCGAAAAACCAGTTGTTCGGTTTGCTCTATTTCGTATTGCAAATAATGATTTGTGCAGTTGTTGATCCCAGTTTTTATGTTCTTGATCCAGTAAATGCAGACGCAACAACTTCTTCAATTCCTGGTTCTGTCTTTCCGTGGGGTTGGCTCTTGGATGGTATATTGGTGTAGTCCATATTTCTGTGTTCCAATCTCTGTTCACTGCTTTCCATTCTTTTGATCTGAACTGGGGACCATTATCACTTAGTACTGCTCTTGGATATCCATAACGACTAAATACTTCGTCTTTCAGTACTTGGGCTATCTTCGAGGTCGACGTGGCCCCCAATGGAAATGCTTCGATCCATCTAGTGAAAAGATCAGTCACAACCAATATATTCGTTTTTCCACGTGATGTGCGTGGGTATGGACCCATCAAGTCGATGCTGACTACCTCCCATGGTGAAGTAGGTCTTCGACTTCTCATTGCTGTACTTGGTTTCTTATTCAGTGGCTTTACTCTAGCACACGTATCACACCCTTTCACATATCTGCGTATGTCATCTTGCATCCCATACCAGTAGACGCGGTTACGGATTTGACGATACGTTTCTCTCCATTCAGGGTTATCTTCTCAGAAAACCAAGTCGGCGTTCTTCGGGAACCACTGGCACTTCTTGTACCATCTGTTGGCTATGGTACCAGAGGATCCCATCAGCTACGGTGTAATTAGCTCTTGTTCTGTCCACTCGTCGACGTAGATTGCTTCCCAGTGGACTATTACTATCTACGATGTATCTTCTGATGGCAGTCACATCACGATCTTCATCCTGCCATCGTCTAATATCGTCGAGTGTGGGTGTTTCCACTTCAATTACGTTGAGGGTTATTGGTGTTTTTGCCCTCTTTTCAATCACCCACTCTGGAATGTCCTCCACTTCTTCATCTTCAGCCTTGCCCTGTGGTTGTCTGGACAAGGAGTCGGCGGCTTGATTATCTTTTCCGGGGACGTGAATTATTTCGTAATCATAGGCTCCCAATGCTAATGCCCATCTTGTCAATTTGGCTCGACCATCCTTGGTTTTGTTCAGCCATTGGAGCGCTGCATGATCTGTGTATAATTTGCAGTGTCTTCCTTCCAGATATCCTCGAAACTTCCTCAATGCCCAGATTATCGAGCGACATTCCTTTTCTGTCGTGGCGTACTTTCTTTCTGTGGGTCCAAGTTTCTTGCTGGCGTAGTTTATTATTCGTCTTGTCTTGCCATCATCTTCCATTTGAAATAATATTGCACCCAATCCGACGTCACTAGCGTCCGTATTTAAACAAAACGTCTTCTTAAAATCTGGATGTGCTAGTTTCGGTGCATTCACAATTGATGATTTCAGATTTTCGAACGCCTTCTGATGCAATGTTAGCCAGCGCCACTTTATGTTCTTCTTTAGCATTTCGCTTAGAGGTGCAGCTATATCTTCGTAGTTCTTCACGAAGCTCCTGTACCAACCACATAATCCCAAAAATTGTCGTAATTGTCTTCGTGTTCTTGGTACAGGGTGATTACTGATAGCTTCATTCTTCTCTTCCTCTCTGTCAATGCCGTCTTCGCTCAAAATATGTCCCAGGTATTTGACTTTGTTGCTGCCAATGACACATTTGCTTGGTTTACAAGTTAATCCATGTTGTTCTAGTCTTTCAAGTACAAGATCCAGGTGATGTAAATGTTCCTTGACTGATCGACTGTAGATTAATATGTCATCCAGGTAAACTTGACAGAAATCTTCGATGTATCCAGATAGTACTTCGTTCATTAAACTCTGGAACGTAGCTGGCGCATTCTTCAATCCAAACGGCATGACGCGAAATTGATAGAGACCTCTTGGGGTGGTAAATGCTGTGTACTCTTTCGATTGTGGCTCCATCTCAATTTGCCAATAACCAGTCTGTAGATCCAATGTAGAAAATATTTTTGCTCCATTGACTTTTCTCAACATCTCTTGCAGATCTGGAATCGGAAACGCATTGCTCTTTGTGATATCGTTCAATTTTCTGTAATCGACGCACAGTCGAAAAGTACCATCTTTCTTCTTCGGCAATACGACGGGTGCGGCCCAAGGCGATGTGGATGGTTCTATAATGCCATCGCCTTCCATCTCTTCAATCATCTCTTCTAATACCCGTTGCTTCTCATTGTTATACGGGTATGGTCGTAATTTAATGGGGGAAGTAATCTCAATCTTGTGTGTGATTGTTTTTGTCCTTCCAACTTTGCCGAAAACGCTGGGATGTCGCCGAATGACATCTTTCAACTGCTCTTGGTTCTCAGGGAGTTTAATTTGTAACTCGCCCAATGCGTTGTTAATTGTTGCCACTTCTCTATGGGCTCCATCTGGTTTTCTCCATGCAATGCGGACTCTCTTATCACACCCCAAGTAAATTATACCACTCCGGTAATCGATGCTCACACCATTTTTTGTTAAAAATTCATGACCAAGTATTAAATGATTCCGTAGGCCAGGTACAACCATTACTTCAACATTGAACTTCATTCTTGATATCATCACATCCATGCACATTTTCCCAAGAATCTTGAAAGTATTATTGCTTGTGGCTCCACTCCCTGCACTATCTCTAACAGGGTGCCATTTTCCAATACTTCTTGCCAATTCTTCGCTGATAAAATTGTGTGATGCTTGACTATCGATCAGTGCCAATATTGATCTTCCACGCACATCAACTTCCACAATTGGCCCATTCTGGTGTGAGTTCTTGGTCTCCATTGTTGTCAAATGAACCGGTAATTGTTGGTGTTCACGCCGATGTTGTGCGTTTTTGTGGAGGTTAATGTGTACCCCAGAACCAATTTCCTCCTTCATTGATCCTGGAATTAGTTTCCCGACGGCCCAGGTCTATTTTGTTGTCCCCTTCTGGGACAGTTTCGGCTTATGTGCCCCGCTTGGTGGCATGCGAAGCACGTACCTGGACTAATTGGACGTGGTGGTGGTGGTGCTCTTGCTGGTGGTTCTTGCCGATTCCTCGCTGGCTCTTCATCCAGTGTTCTAACGGTTATACGTAGCTCATCTAATGACTTTGGATTCGAAATCTTCACCAGCGGTCGTACGTTGTCGCGTAGTAAATTCAATATTATGGGCACCACGTCATCAATGTTCCTATCGGCGTGCACTCTTTTGAACAGCTGCACCTTCATATTTACGAACGCTTCTGTCTTCGATCCTGTGGGTTGGGAAACGGTCATCAGTTCCAGTTCGGCTTTGGCTTTTCTTCCGACACTGTTAAAGAAGCTTTCCAACTGCCACTTCCATTCGTCGAAGGTGTAGCCCAACCCACGATTCATCAATGCCCAATCTCTGGCTGGTCCTGTTAATTTTTTTGTGACCATATCAATCCAACAGTCTACGGGCAGATGCGTTTGTCGTAGTAATGCCGTTGCTCTGTTCAAAAAAACTACTGGATCATCAGCCGGTCTACCACTGAACTCCGGCATAATTGACAGAAGCGTCGTTGTGTCCAATGCGGCGGAGCGAATGACTGTGTTCACGTCTTGCGGATCAATACGCATGTCTCGAAGTTGCTGTGTTTGACGCTGTTCGATCCGTGTGATGTCATCCACGACTTTATTGTATTGTTCGTGCATATTTTTCACTTGTGTGCGGGTTTCTTCGACGTCGGCTTTAATGTTGATGATGTCAGTTTTCACAGTCTCGACGTCGGTAGTGATTTTGTCGATACGTTGTATGCACACGTCCCTAAGATCCACCATTCGCTCCCCCAACTCGTATTGTACGGTTTGTATCCTTTCTTCCAGTTGGTTGCCCAATCGTTCATTAGATTCCTGTAGTCGATTTCCCATTCGGTCTTCAAGTTGGTTGCCCATTCGTTCATTCGACCCTTGAAGTCTCGCTTCACATCCTTGAAGTCGATCGCCCATTCTCTCATCCAAACGGCCGGTGACTCGACTCTCAGATTCCACCATCCTCTCCTCCAGCTTTATGAAATTTGACATCATCGCCGCAAACATCCTTTCCATTGTTGTTGCGAGTGGCTCGTCTGGGTCGGCTACCGCACTTCTTCGCCGTTCATTCGTGAGGTTGACAGTCAGAGGTGTTCCTGGGTTCCTGGCTTGGTGTTCCTCCCATCTAGCCTGTAAGGCCTCTCTAGTCCCAGTGCTGTCCAGTCCTTCAGATTCCATCATCTCACGCAGACGTTGCATGGGAATGCTGCGGCTTGCCATTGTGTGTCCTTTTTTCTTCGGTGCGTCTTCTGGGTCCTGTCACGGTCGCCACTTGTCGCGGTATCCTGGCTCTCTTTATCCTCAAAGGAGCGCTGCCCGAACCTGCAATGATTCCGATACTCGACAAACAAAAAAAAAATATATTAGTAAACGATATTACTAAATATTTTGTAATTGGAACAACACGCACGTTTTTGTTTAAAGAAAAGAAAAAAAAAAATTAAATTAAACACAAGTTTTTACGAAACAAAAAAAAACCTGATTTTATTGCTTTAAAAAAAAAAATGATTATCCGATTTCTTTTTCAACAATTATTTTAATTCTTTTTTCACACAATGTTAAATTTCGAATTACTTGATCAAATTACTTGTACAAATTCCAACTTATACTTTGATCTGGATTGAACAACAATTATTTACTTTGAACTAATTAGACAATACTTGATTTCAACTTTTATACTAATCGCACAATGATCGATTTAAAACTCATCAGACACGATTTAAAACTGATTTGAATCGACACTGGTCACGGTTTATATACCCGCTATGGGTCGTTCTAGAATATGATTGTGTTTTTGAATAAATATTTTGTTTTTGACAATATATTTTCGCATGGAGGCTTCTAGAATATTTTAGTATATCAACACCCATGGACGTAGTCGGAGTGTTCAGACTATTTATAAAATTAATTAAAAATTATACCTCTACTTGGGTTTGACCCATAGTCAGACCCCGCTTGGTTGATATTTAAGCAGAGACATAATGGACCCGGCCAGTGTGAACTCAAAATCTATATACAAATTTTATGATACATTCATAACTGTAAGCTAGCTTACTTCTGTTTATTTGTTTTACAAAAATTATCTTGTTTTTACAAAATTATTTATTTGTGATCTGCTATTTTGAAAAACAATTTATTCAATTTGTATGACTTTTGATTAAAATTAAATGTAATAATTTTATTTAAATTTTTGATTTTTTTTTTTAAATAGAAAAAACTTTAAATCAAAAGCAACAATTAATCTTATTATCATTTTTCGACTTAAAAAAAAACTTAGTTTCAGAAAAAAAATAAATCGAGCTACATTATTTTCTTTTTGTACTTTTTATACTAAAAAAACTCCTTCTTTTTGCAAGGAGAAAAATATTATTTTGTTAAATATTTTTCGTAATATTTTACTTTCATAATTAAAATGTGTGTTGGATCAAAAAAAATTATTTAATAATTTTCATTACAACAATAATAAGCTTTTTGAAGTTTGTACTTGTAGCAATCGAGTATCTATTCAAATATACCTACATATTACAAATAAGATTTAACATTCAGGTAATTAAATGCCCGATTTACTGACATTATAGGAGTAAATTTTTGTGTTAAAAATAATTATTTTGTTAAAAAGAATTTACATTGTTATAAAATACGATTGGGTTTTAATCAGTGTGAAAACAACATGACTGTAGGCTTATATTAGAGAATATAAATTTAGGTTTCCAATATGTGACAATAATGATTAACAATATATTTACCTTTTATTATCAAAATTTTTACTTGTGCACATATTATTATTTTGTATGTTTTTCAAAAATACATTAAAAATGCATAACAGTTAAGCGGCGAACGTAAAAAAAAATTTTTATAGGGGATGAAAATTTCAGAAAAGAGAGTACATTATATTGGCATCAATTTCACTCACACACGTACATACATCCATAAATAGAAGCACACATACACACAGTAACAGAAAAACCTCAAGATATAAGGATTTGGGGAAAACTGAATTTCGATACTTCCATATACAATGTTATTGTCTATACATAGAGAAAAAAAAAATTTTGAGTATAAAAAAACTCAAAAACATGTTTTTATTGGAATATGATCTAGAAAATGCAAAATAATTCAAAATAGAATAGAATAAAAAAATTGGCAACAAAATTAACTTAAATGTAAATGAAAGCATGACGTGGTTCATTCTTCATTATTATTTCCACGAGGGATGGAATGACTCCAATTCTTACCAAAAAAAGTATACATCGAATATAGCATAGAAAATTTATGTCAAATAAGTATTTTTTTGTAAATTTCAACAGTTGTAAGTGTTATTTTTTTATTCAAATTTTGTTGATGATATTTCTAGATAGTAACTATTTTATCACTCTATGACAAGTTATGTATAAGATATATAGAAATTTGTATTTTTGTAATAAATAAATTTAAATTTTTATTTTTTTAAAGTATTTTTTTAATATTATTATCATATTATCATCGGTTCTTGATGCATATTCTTAATGCGTCTGTAAAATTTTAGATTATTCAGACGTCCGAAAGTGGATGAAAACTCAATATTCCTCAATAAAAACTCAATAAATATTTGTGTAACGAAAATTTTTAGCAAGGTTTTTTTAATACTGAATCAAGTATTATTTCACAGAAGTATTATTTCTGAAACTCTGTATACAGTTTTATTTACATAAAAAATTGATTAAAAAATTATTATCATTTTTTTCCAATGAAATTGGATTATTTTTTGGGTATAAATGATAAAATATATTATTGGTTTTACTTGTATAATAGTATTATATAATAATATTTTATTATATGTGGCTTTTATGTAAATACAGTATCAAAATTATTTGATTTTCAATGAACTTTTTTCAATATATATATATATATATATATATATATATATATATATATATATATATATATATATATATATATATATATATATATATATATATATAAATTTATAAATATTCGAATAGTATAAATGAATAATATTTATCATTCACATAAACACTTTATTGTTTTAATGATTTTATTATTATTATTAAAGTTTTTAATTAATTTTGCTGATTTCTAATTAATTTTGCTAAGTAATATTTAATAATCAATGGAAATATTTAATGTATTAGTTCAGAAAGAGATTTACTCTTTGGAGTTTAATTCTATTCTGGAGTTACTATAATTTGTTGCAACAAAAGAATTTATTAATAGGAGTGTTTCATTGTAAAGTTATGTACGTTTTATTATTTTTAATTACTAGTTTGATCCAAAAATTATAAAAAATCATTGAAGATTATTAAAATAATCAGAGAGAACTCTAGATTTTTTGAAATTACATTTCAAACTTTGCCCCAATTCCTAGAACATTTGTTTGTATTTTTATAAATCCGTATTTCGACTACAATGTAGTCACCATATGCATTAGCTAATCGTAACTATATTGTAATCGTAAAATTTTGGAGAACAGAAAAATTGTGTATAGCTGCGCACGTTATTGAGAACAACCACAAAATTGTCAAAACGAATCTAAAACTACTGAAATCGGTACAAAACCCCGCAGGTTTAGATGCATACGAAAGTATCTACATATACAAAGTGAGAAAATAGATAATAAATTTAGACAACGGCCCAATTCCAAATTCTGATTTAATAAAATTAAGACATTTTCAAAAAATAAAATCGTATACCTAAATATCAAGGTTAGCTTTGATACACTCACTTTAGTGACAAAAAAACGCCGCACATTCACAAAAGAATACCGACAACAAATACGTGGGGTTCTTCACACACCTAATCCGTTAGTCAGTTAACTCAAATAAACCTCAGGTCAGAGCATACCCTCAGTCAAATCGTATAAAAGACAGAACTTTTTTATATGATTGTGAGACAAGCACTAAATTAGCAACAAGCAACATATTTCTGATTCCATATCCTAGAGATAGTTACGATTAGCTAATTCATACTGATGATGACTACATTTTAGTCGAAATACGTATTTATAAAAATAAAAACAAATATTCTAGGAATTGGGGCAGAATTTGAAATGTTATTTATAAAAAATCACTTTAAAATGTGTACGAATTATGGTTTTCAAAATAAAATTAGCTAAGTCTATTCTCGAATTCAAAAGTATGCATCAAGAAGGTGTTATACAAGTTGATTATTTGTATACTTTTTTTTCGGTTTAGTTTTTAAAAGTATAAAAATCTATTTCATCTTGGGAGGAACTAACTGAGAACAAAAATAACAAATTAATACGTCAAATTGAATTCAATCAAGCTCAAAGGTTCAACTTAAAAGTTTAAGTAGTTTACATACTATTGTAGTGGTTTTTGTTATAAATGAAACAAACACCTTGTATGTAAATAACAACTTAAGTATTTTGAATAACTACACTACATAAATTTTGTATAATGTTATTGTTTTACACTGTTGTACATTCAACTTAACTACTTAACTCCTTGACTGCTTGACTAACGTTGCATGGTTACTGTACCGAACTGTTGATGATTTTCTGCTTTATATATGTGAAATGCACGCGTTCTAAGAAGGTTCCAGAAACGCATTGAATATTCTTTACGTTTCCAGAACATACTTATACACACACACATATATAATATATATATATTTATATATATATATATATATATATATATATATATATATATATATATATATATATATATATATATATATATATATGCTTATATACAGTTAATCTATTTCTATACGTGAGCCAACAAAAAAAGACAAAGGTATGCGCGTATACGTAAATGCATCGCTCTGTCTTGTTTTATAGTATTAAATACAATATGTGCAGTCATGTATTAGTGTGAGTTACTACACTATACAAATCATACAGTTGTCTTATTAGGTTGTCTTAGTGCCAACAATAATTTATCAATACGTTTTTCTATAGGTACGTTAGAATAAAAACCCGGTATAAAGTGAGGATATTTTACCAAAGTGTTATGAAGAGAGAGTAAATCCCTTTTTTTATTTAAATCAGGATTTCATCAGTGACTTTCAAAAGTCTTGGAGAACTTTGGAAAATAATTTTTTTAATGCAGAAATGAGTTCCACCGTTAATTATCAATTGATATAGATTGATAACGCTCCATCTTGTACGAATATAAATCATGTATATGATGACGTTTCATGAAACGGACAAGCAGGCTAAGAAAATTGATATCGTTGCTTCAGACATCTAAACATTTATCTGACCTAACATTCTGAAATTCTGGAAATATTCAAATTGATTTATCGTCTATTAATAAGTCCTATTCCTTTGTGACTCAATATTAATAGTTTATTCCTCTGCACAAGTTTATTTCAAATGTTTATCAGATGTTTATGTATTAGATTCTATGAGTATACAAGGTGTCTAGAAAGTACTCTTCGAACATACTGCGTGGAAATAGTTCAGTCTATTTACAATATCTCGAGTTATTCAAATTAATATTTTCGGTGGATGTGTTGAATGTGTGCAACCATTTTTAATATGTTGTTCAGGTGAGCAGAGGATCATCTAGAGTACTCTCATCATAGAAGATTTAAGGACAAATTTTAGCATTTTATATTATGAGTACAGGCAAGGTACGACTCTCAAGAATCACTGTAAATTATACAAATTTCGCTAAGTTGAAAATAGAGATTACTATAATAAAATACGAGAGCACAATGAACCCCCTATTATAATTAGACTCTAGCGATTTGAGGTAGCCCACTCCTTTACTCATTTTTTTAAAGAAGTCAATGAAATGACATTATACTCAGAATTCTTTGTTTAAATTACAACTATCAAACTTTTCGTCTGATTGTAAAATTTCTAAATGTCCTATAAACTTCAACTTAACAAATTAATTATCAAAAATCGCCATAAGGTGAGAGGGTTAACTGCGATATAAAAAATAATGAATAATCGCTGTCAACACAACTTGAGGGACCTATATTTTATTATAAATGTTTAAACGCTATTTATGTTATAAAAACCCTACAAATGTTTTCGATTACTATAGTGGTAATAATTTATTTTATAATACTGTATTTTATATTTTTTTGACTACCACACGATCTTTAAAGCGTATTCCGTTTCTAAATATGTGTATATCCTCTATTTTATAGGATACACTGTATATATAGAATTTCCATTTATATCCCAGTGAATGTTACGGTATCTCATTAGATGAAAATAACTTTAAATAAAACAAGTAAATAAACTGAAAATTGAAGTTGTAAATAACTTGTTGTCTTAACTTAATTACATTTTCAAGTTAAACTTTCCCAAGAGTATTAAATTGGCCACGAGGGTTAATTCAAATATATCTATGTGTATTATATCTATATCTACATTATATATGGAAAACCCCCGTTTGTTGATATGTATACATATATATATATATATATATATATATATATATATATATATATATATATATATATATATATATATATATATTGAACCATTCCCAAATGGTCCAAGATTTAAAGTCTATTAAAGCCATGAATGAATCAAAACAAAAAATAAAAATAAAATAAAAGAGATGAGTTGATTGAGAGAGGGAAGTAAAATCAAAAAAAAAAAAGAAAGAAATCTAAAACTAAGTTAAAATAAAACGCAAAAAAACCTAAATCTAAATTTAAAAAAAAAAAATAAAAAAAAATTAAATTAGGTGTTAACCGATTGTTAAAACCTAACCAATGTGTATTAAATAAAAATAAAAAAAAAGATAAAATAAAATAAAAAAAAAAATAAAGTTAACACACAAAAAGATACACGCGAAATGCATTGTCCGACGGAACCGTGTGAACAGCCAGTCCGGTAGCGATAATTACACGGAATATTTACTATTCTAATAAAACTCGCAAACAACGGGATGATGTGCAAAAATTTGTTATTGACGGATGAAATAAAAAAAAACATGTCTCTTATATCACTGGATTCCAGACGAGTCAGATCGGAGTCAGGATTTGAATTTTTTGGAAGATAGAAAAGTTAAATTAAAAAAGAATCGCGATTGTATTAAAATAACAGATAGTATACGTTTACGATCGAATGATAAAGACGTGGATCATTAAAACTACCTACCGAGAATAGATCCACGATACAGAAGTTCTGAGTCTGGATATTTGGAAAGTTTATCCACCTGGTTCACACAATATCATCACGTGGACAAATCGTTACACATCATTCCGGAATTACAAAACATATTACCGTCGGATTGTGGTGGTTATTCGCCTGGCAGCATCAGTTACATTTGGTGGCCCCATTACAAGGTGCGTACATTATTGACTTAGTCACTCTCTCTCTCTCTTTCCCATATCTTCTGGTTGGAGGTTTACCTTAAAATTTAAAAAGGATATATATATAAATTGGATTTACAATAAACAATATACGAGGGTTGGGTGCTTCGATTTTCGTCACACGCCGGATACTCGGAGGAAGTCACACTCGCAGTAGTTCACGGGACATTCCTAGGCGCTGGGTTTGGACTGCCCTTCATAGGACGTCAACACCCCCAGTGTTGCCACGTGAAGCGACTCCCCTTTATCCACATTACGCGCGTCTTCGACGGGCGTTTGATACCCCGTCTAGCGCACGCGCCAAGTGGGTCGTCATAAGTGACTCCCGTATTCGACAACCGTCGTCCGAAAATCTAATCACCCATCACCCCAATTAATAAAAATTATACTACCTATAGCAAATTTATCGACGATCATTTCAATATTGGATTGCGAAATTTCAATCGTTTAGCGACCATTTACTTGAACCAATTTTTACTGCAAAAAATTCTTACGATACAATTTAGTGTCTGATAGTAATCGTGTTTACGACATTTGATCGTTCAAAAATTTTCTGTCCATAATATTATTTATTTGTTTGTTTTATAAAACTATTAGTGTTAATTAATTTCGTTATAAAACCATTCGTATTAATAAATGATATATCATTATCAATGAATACAGTTTTTTTTTTTAAAATTAATTTAAGCAATAAAAATTAATACTTACGTTTGACAGTAGCATCCATTTGTTTTGTTCACGTCCAAGGCACGCCTCCAATGGCACCAGCAGCTTACCTCACCACGACAACGGCACCATCCGTACCAACAACCATGGGCAAAATCCCTACGACGCTACTATCTGGAAGTCACACATATGCACCACCTCCACATTTTAGTACGACATCAGCTCTTCAACACGACGAATACAATTTGATGCCCCCAACTCATACTGGTCATGCGCCTACATCAGGATACTCCAACAGTGTTCTGGCGCCTACATCAC
Organism: Nineta flava; assembly: GCA_963920215.1. Classification (NCBI taxonomy): domain Eukaryota; kingdom Metazoa; phylum Arthropoda; class Insecta; order Neuroptera; family Chrysopidae; genus Nineta; species Nineta flava. The sequence goes on from OY986042.1 coordinate 35,150,727, forward strand.
AACTTGGTCCATCATCACCTCCACACCATGCACAAGCGCCATATGCAACCACCAGTCACAACATCGAGCCAGCTCCCACGACAGCAACTTCTGAAGAAGACGTCACACCATCTAGAGTCATCCAATTTATGAGATCACAAACTAGTCTCAACTCGTCACACCAGCGAGACATACACGAGGTAAACCTCCAACTCCAGTACCTGTGTGAATCAATTAGTAAAATATCAGTTAATCAATCTTGTATTCCAAACAATAATAAAACAGAAATTCCATCAATCAGACCCGGGGATGGCCAATACCAAATAAAATACCAGGTGAACATAGGGGATTTTTTTAAAAATTTTACCAGGTGTGACGGTTCCAGTAAACCCAATATTATTAAGTTCCTGGAGGAAGTCCAAAAACTTGCTGAACTACGTATCCTGCAGGAAAAACCACTCCTCACGCACCTATTACAGTTTTGCGATGGGAATCTGCAAAGATGGTGGGCCGCCAACATCCAAGTATACCCCACTTGGGACGCACTCCGCACCAGGATACTGGATGTATTTTTCGGTCCAGCAGACAGATCGCTGCTCATCTCCGAACACTTGTATAGGTGGCAGCGATCCGATGAATTGTTCACGTCCTTCATCGACGACATAAAGTTGAAGGCAAAAATCATCGGGGCAACCTTCAGTGAACGGGATATTATCACCATACTTTGGGCTCGTATGAACAGAGACACATACGAGATATGTAAATTCAAGATGCTGCCCGATACGTTTGAGGCCTTAGACCTCGTTGCACAAGAGGTACGCCAAATAACGGACAGGCACGCGATGTACGCAGCCATGGAACAAACGTCCGGGAGGCCCAAGCCTCCAAAAAACTAGATTCAACCTCCAACCGACCAACAACCATTCAAACACTGTCTCGTCCCCCTCACCGCTCTCTTACTGGTCGTCGAAAGCTTCTCTCTACTCGTGCTCACAGCTCTAGTCTTCCTACAATACCCGTGACCATAGGCCCATGCACGTATGATTGCCTCCTGGACTCAGGGGCCAGTCATAGCTTCTGTGCGAAGAAGGTAGCGACCGCCGTGGTCAAGCTGGGCTTAGGCAAGATCGCTCCGATATCGTTCCAAACTGTTTTGGCGGATGGAACGTTGAGTAATATCCAACAGTTACTCACCTGTTCCATCAAGATCGACCGATACACATGGCCCGTATCCCTGTACATTGTACCAAACCTAACGTACAGCTTGATCATGGGGGTAAACCTCCTGAAGCACATGAAGGCCGTGCTGAACTTCACTAAAAACACAGTGACTTTCATGTTTGACCCCGAACGACCCATCCCCATGTTTCCAGGGGCAACCAATGCGATTAATAACATCGTCTCCTCACCCTTATTGAGGAAATCCCAATCAGCTGACGTGGAATCGTTAATCACACGATTCAGGGACATCCTCACCGATAGGATTGGCTGCGCCCGCGATTACTCGTACACCATTCGTCTGAGGGACAACATACCTGTACGCAGCCCACCGTACCCACTATCACCCCCGAAAGCGGAAGAAATGGACCTCCACATAGACGACCTCCTGGAGCGAGGCATTATTGAACCCTGCTACAGCGAGTATTCCGCGCCTGCGTTCTTAATAAAGAAGAAGGACGGCTCGAACAGGCTCTGTATCGACTACAGACGGCTCAACGCGAAGGTGATCTTCGACGCATTCCCTTCCCCTAACATGGAGAACGTATTTCAGAGTTTGTGCGGGTCTTGCTTCTTCTCCTCAATAGATCTCACCAGCGCGTTCTACCAAATAATGCTCTCTCCAGGGTGCCGGAAATACACAGCATTTTCCACGCCCACGGGACAATATTCGTTTAGGACCGTTCCGTTTGGTTTGAGTGTTAGCCCCCAAGCACTGAATCGATTGATTTTCGGGTTATTCGCAGACCTACGATATAAATGCGTAATACCCTACTTCGATGACATACTCGTCTATAGCCCCACATTCGATGAACACATCAAACACCTGGAGATTGTGTTCACCCGGCTCCGGAACACTGGCTTAACCATACGCCCAGACAAAATACAGCTATGTCTGCCGAGCATTAAATTTCTGGGCCACGTAATCTCGGCATCGGGTGTGGCTTTAGACAGATCGAAAGTGGAAGCCGTATTGGACCTGCGAATACCCCGAAATATTAAACAACTGCGATCTTTTTTGGGAATGACCTCATTCTTTTCGCGTTTCATTCCCCGGTATGCGGAGATAGTCGCCCCATTAAACGCACTTAGGAAAAAAGACGTGGTGTACCACTTCGGTGATGAACAGGTAGCAGCATTCAACACCGTCAAACAAGCACTAACGATGGCCCCAGTATTATCCTTCCCAAACTTTAAACGACGTTTCATCGTCCAAACAGATGCATCGGGAGTCGCCATCGCAGCGGTATTGCTCCAGGACCTAGATGGTGGCCATAGAGCCATACAATACGCAAGCAGGAAGCTAACCCCTGCAGAAGCTAAATATTCGGCACATGAGCTTGAATGTCTCGCAGTCATCTGGGCCCTGGAGAAGTTCAAACAGTATCTGCTGGGCAATCGTTTCCTCCTCCACACCGATTCATCGGCCTTAGTATGGATGGCAAACCACCCCAAACAGCTCGGTAGAGTGGGTCGTTGGCTCCTCAAGTTGTCGCGATTTGAGTTTGACGTGGAACACATTAAGGGCCCCACCAACGTCGTGGCTGACGCACTATCAAGGCTGTTCACGGTACAAGCAACAGACCCCGAAACATTTTCATTAAATGACCCCCAAATTAATATGACTGACAGACCGACTAGTAAGTTAACAGTTTTGGACGAGGTTCCTCAAACTTTTACCTCCCTACAACGTCAGCAGGAAGACGACCCGGAACTAAGGCTCATCCTCGAGCGCCTTCGAGCAGGAGACGATGTGATAGGCTATGAGTTACGAGACACTCTTCTCATCAAAATTGTAGGGAAAAATAAGCTACGACGAATTCCAGTCCCCAAATCCATGAGAGAAATGCTGCTGTATTACCACCATGACGGAATCGCTTCAAACCACCCCGGCATTACCAAGTGCTATCGCACCATAGCTCGCCGCTTCTGGTGGCCAAATCTGTTCAAGGAGGTTCAAAAGTATGTTAGATCCTGCCCGGAATGTCAGCGGTGTAAACCATATAATCGCGCAATCGGGGCCCCTTTAGCATCAAAAAAACCCGAGCGCCCGTGGGATAAAGTGTATATCGACCACATAGGACCACTAGTCATGACCAAGAACGGGTTCAGATATATTCTCACGATTCTAGATGGATTCAGCAAGTGGTTGGAGGCCATCCCAGTCAAAAGAATCACGGCCGCTAACACCGTTGACAAACTGAACAGGGTTTGGTTGCACTTTGGACCACCTCGAAACATTGTTACAGACAACCATGCGGCATTCACCGGCGAAAAATTTAGGTTCATGTGTCTTCGGTGGGGCATAAAACATATCCTGTGCTCTCCTTATCACCCCTCATCAAATTCCGTGGAGAGGGTCCACAGAGATTTGAAGAGTGGAATGACCATTATGCTAAAACAATACGCAAACTCCCATAGGGAATGGGACCAATTCATCCCATACTTCCAGCGCGCGCATAATGATCAGTTCCACGAATCGATCCAAAGTTCCCCCTCAACAGTTTTTTTGGGTCGCACAGTTCTCACCCCTCTAGACCTACGGTGGAAGCTCCCCGAGATAGTGGGTGATGACCCCCCACCAGACCTTGACAAGGTCCGTACGTCACTATCGAAGGCACATGACAGAATGAAACGATTCCACAACGCCAAACGCCCACCAGAACACCCATTCCAAGAAGGACAACTTGTACTTCAACGGATCCATGGAGGCCCCCAATTTAATGAGGCTAGCAAATTTATACCCCGGTGGTCGACCCCAAGAAGGATCCTCCGATTTACCACCCCGGTGTCATGTGATCTCGAAGACACAGAAACTAGGGTACGTTACAAGGCACACATCGAAGATCTTAAACCGTACAACGACAGGGGGGAGGGGGGTTAAAATAACAGGCGAATCACCTGGTATTTCTTTTGGAGCGGGGGAGAATGAACCATTCCCAAATGGTCCAAGATTTAAAGTCTATTAAAGCCATGAATGAATCAAAACAAAAAATAAAAATAAAATAAAAGAGATGAGTTGATTGAGAGAGGGAAGTAAAATCAAAAAAAAAAAAGAAAGAAATCTAAAACTAAGTTAAAATAAAACGCAAAAAAACCTAAATCTAAATTTAAAAAAAAAAAATAAAAAAAAATTAAATTAGGTGTTAACCGATTGTTAAAACCTAACCAATGTGTATTAAATAAAAATAAAAAAAAAGATAAAATAAAATAAAAAAAAAAATAAAGTTAACACACAAAAAGATACACGCGAAATGCATTGTCCGACGGAACCGTGTGAACAGCCAGTCCGGTAGCGATAATTACACGGAATATTTACTATTCTAATAAAACTCGCAAACAACGGGATGATGTGCAAAAATTTGTTATTGACGGATGAAATAAAAAAAAACATGTCTCTTATATCACTGGATTCCAGACGAGTCAGATCGGAGTCAGGATTTGAATTTTTTGGAAGATAGAAAAGTTAAATTAAAAAAGAATCGCGATTGTATTAAAATAACAGATAGTATACGTTTACGATCGAATGATAAAGACGTGGATCATTAAAACTACCTACCGAGAATAGATCCACGATACAGAAGTTCTGAGTCTGGATATTTGGAAAGTTTATCCACCTGGTTCACACAATATCATCACGTGGACAAATCGTTACACATCATTCCGGAATTACAAAACATATTACCGTCGGATTGTGGTGGTTATTCGCCTGGCAGCATCAGTTACATTTGGTGGCCCCATTACAAGGTGCGTACATTATTGACTTAGTCACTCTCTCTCTCTCTTTCCCATATCTTCTGGTTGGAGGTTTACCTTAAAATTTAAAAAGGATATATATATAAATTGGATTTACAATAAACAATATACGAGGGTTGGGTGCTTCGATTTTCGTCACACGCCGGATACTCGGAGGAAGTCACACTCGCAGTAGTTCACGGGACATTCCTAGGCGCTGGGTTTGGACTGCCCTTCATAGGACGTCAACACCCCCAGTGTTGCCACGTGAAGCGACTCCCCTTTATCCACATTACGCGCGTCTTCGACGGGCGTTTGATACCCCGTCTAGCGCACGCGCCAAGTGGGTCGTCATAAGTGACTCCCGTATTCGACAACCGTCGTCCGAAAATCTAATCACCCATCACCCCAATTAATAAAAATTATACTACCTATAGCAAATTTATCGACGATCATTTCAATATTGGATTGCGAAATTTCAATCGTTTAGCGACCATTTACTTGAACCAATTTTTACTGCAAAAAATTCTTACGATACAATTTAGTGTCTGATAGTAATCGTGTTTACGACATTTGATCGTTCAAAAATTTTCTGTCCATAATATTATTTATTTGTTTGTTTTATAAAACTATTAGTGTTAATTAATTTCGTTATAAAACCATTCGTATTAATAAATGATATATCATTATCAATGAATACAGTTTTTTTTTTTAAAATTAATTTAAGCAATAAAAATTAATACTTACGTTTGACAGTAGCATCCATTTGTTTTGTTCACGTCCAAGCACTGTGACATAAAATTAGTAGGCTTGCTCCACAGTGTATGCATCATACAGCTGAAGCTTATATAGTTGGCGTACGGCTAACCACAGCTAGTGGGCGCTGTACGGACGTAGTTTGTCAAGTTGGGTATTGTGTTTATTGGAGTAGATCCTTCATACTGTCCATTCATTCGCTTCCACAAATAAAATCAGCGCACTCCATAGATGGCCTGAGACCTTTTCTCAATAAATAAATACAGCAAAGGTTTTACATGTCACAATATATATATATATATATATATATGGATAAGCCAACCGTATATAGAGAATCTTTTAGATGGTATAGCCTTACGAATGAACAACATTGATTAATATTAAACCAGCAGTTTTAAGTTATTTTAATGAGAAAAGTATATCATTCGTTTATTTCCTTTAATATTTTCCATATAAATTCTATATTATGAAATATTATGTAACAATATACACAGAAGTGTAACAGAAATAATGGATTTCAATATCCGCGATCTGTATAGAAGTACCTACTTAGATTACATGTCTTAACTAGAATAAGGACCATAAACCACTTAATAAAATTAAGTTCTAGACTGTAGAAGGCATCGTTAAATGAGATATGTATTTAGAAAAATTTTCTCAGAATAAGTTTCGTTCCAAACTGATTAAAACTGTGACCGCTAAAGTGGATAATGACGTATATATATATATATATATATATATATATATATATATATATATATATATATATATATATATTGTGACGATTCCATCTCACTTACCTAAAATTATAAAATAAAGGCATTAAAAAAGGAGTATTTAAAACAAGAAAAAAAATAAATAAATAAATAAATGTAAAGAAAGTGATTTATATGTGGTGGGGGGACCAAACCCTTAACAATAAAATGTAAAAATATAAATATAAGTAAATTAAACTGACAGACAATTGTTAATTAAAAGAAAGTAATAGGGGGACGAATAAAAAAAAAAATAAATAAAAAAAAAAAAACGAATGAATAGTTGAATGACGCGCGGGAACCACCTTAAGATTAGTGTTTGAATTTATTTTTTTTCTAGCCGTCTCAAAACACAAGTTTGAACGCACAAAAAAAAACAAAATATGTTACGCGATCTGTTATTGAGATGAGATCAACATAATGCGGGACCCAACGAGATAAAGTCCGCAAATCGGAGTGACGTAAATTGTTTTTCGGTAGTCGAGTGGAGATTATTGAAAAACAATTTCAGTCATGCAGTTCAGATTACGATCGGCCTACAAAGCGGAAAGAAGTAAATCTACGTATCGAGTATCGAATATTGTTTTATTATGTTACTCAAATAATTAGACGAACGCTATACATTATCATTATACGTTATTTTTGGATCAATATTCTGTTCATTTGCGAATATTGTAAAATATAGAAAATACGATTCCGAATTAGTGATCGAATTTATCATCGCGAGCTGGATATATATATGTATACATAAAACGCATATAGCTTAATTGGACTAAGAATAAAAATAAAAAACATATACCGGACCAAAATTGCTAATGGCGACAATACCAGCATTCTCGTAAATATCTACGTGCTATTCGTATGGGCGGCATTGTGTTGATACAGTCGAATCTCGGAAACAGTGAGGTAATAATTATTTTGTTATTTTCTTTTCTCCATATTTACACGCTTTCCAGTTGAAATCTACGTAGATACAACTAAAATTCTATTGCGTTCAGCTATTCAATTGTTTTTTTTTATATCGTTCTAAATACCTGGTAGAATAATAAACATTTAGTGAAATTGATAATTTATTTTAAAAAGGAGACATCATAAGAAGTCGTACCGTAATTACTCGGTGGTCCTAATGAACGGCCTAAACATCACACCCAGATTTGGGTAGCACATTCGAAATTAGACCGCCAAAAATTATGGCGTCGAATTTACCGGGTGTATGAATGCTGAAAGGACAATTTGTGGGAATTCGCGACTGAATATAAACACCACGAGTGAGAAAATTCAGTTGCGAATCCTCCGATAGATTGGGACCACCGAATAGTTATATACAATCTAATACCAATAGAATTATACTTACATATTAATACGAGGAAATTAGATTTATTTTATGATAAAACATTTCACTATTTTTTTTTTTAAATCATATTTTTGTGTGTTAACATATAGAATTATTAACTGTAAAATTTGTTCCTTTTTTATTAAATCATCGCCGTTGAGTGTATTTTTGCTGCCTTTTATTTTCTCTATCAAATCTCTAAAAATATATAATTTCATTAAGTTTTTGGTTCATTTTTCTTATTTCTCTATAATCTTTATTAAATAATTAAAATTTAATCGTACTCACATTCAGAATATGGTAGGTGATTATTGTTTTTAATGTAATTTCCTATTCTGTTCTCCTTTGTGTGATTTTTATCGTAATTTCCGAAAATTCGACACGTGGTAAATTCAAAAAAAATAATTGCGATTAGTTGTCAACATCTGACATAAAAGGATTTGAATATCCTTCTAACTATCACCGTTAGGAGTCACTACCTCGCAGTTTTTTTTTTTATATATCATAAGTGTTCATTAATTAAGGTGTCCGGTGGTAAACAAAAGGACCCTCACACTTTTTCTCATCTATTGACATTTCAGACCAAAGACAAAAATTCGGATCCACCGAAACCTTTTGCACAAGCTTCCAGACTTCATCGCGCTTTTTGGGTATATGTCCCACGGACCATAACCGGTACTGGGCGATATACTACAATTGGTAGCAGAGCGTAGTTCTGGGTTTTGTCTGAGGTCCCCTAGAAAAAAAAAAGAGATAATAAATACACTTTACTAATATTTACCTTTTGTATCGAGCGTGACACGGCGAATTGAAGAATACAACACAATGCCAAACACACGCTCTAGCAAGAACGTAGCAGCAACCGCCGACGAGAATGCAGAGTCAACAGTGGGCCAGTTTGGTTCTCCTGGTTACGTCACACCGCCGACAATGACTACTTCATCATGGACAATAACAGCTCCATCAGCACCACCAGTAATAGCTGCAATTCCAACTACGTTGTTAACTGGTATGCCAACACTACGTCTTGGGTTACAGCACATTCCCCCATCGAACACTGGTTTTGGTCCAACACCTCCATCATATTATGGGCTGGATCAACAACAACAACGACAACAACCACCTACTGTATCTGGTCATGCGCCATCAACGTATCCCGGTGCTGCCGCTGCTGCGTCTTCGGCAACCGCCGAAAGCGATGTCACACCGTCACGGGTTTTTCAATTCATGAAAACCCAGACGCAACTCAACGCGTCGCACCACCAAGAGCTGCAGCAGGTGAACAATCGTCTTCAATATTTATGTGAGTCAATGGACCGTTTTGACCTAAATAAAAACAATAAAATATGTAACGAACCCTATTCAATCCCCTCGCGAGAAAGCTCTTATAGGGTGGAATATCAAGTCCACATCAACTCATTTTTTAAGGATGTAAGTAGGTGTGATGGATCGTCTAAAGCGCATATCATTAAGTTCTTAGAGGACGTCCAGAAGCTGGCCGAGCTTCATATTCTCGAGGAGACACCACTCCTGAAACACCTATTACAGTTCTGCGATGGGAACTTTCAGAGGTGGTGGGCTACCAATATAATATCGTATCCTTCTTGGGATGCCCTCCGAAAAAGAATTCTGGACGTCTTCTTCGGTCCAGCAGATAGGTCACTGCTCATTTCGGAACACCTATACCGATGGCAACTAGCCGATGAGCCATTTACCACGTTCATCGACGACATTAAATTAAAGGCGAAGATAATCGATGCGTCCTTAAGCGAACGTGATATCATCACAATTCTCTGGGCACGCATGAACCGAGCTACCTTTGATATCTGCAGGTTCAAATCGGTGCCGGATACCTTTGACGCCTTAGACCTTGTCGCACAAGAAGTGCGCCAAATTAACGACAGGCAGAAACTGTATGCTCAAATGGAGCAATCTGCCCCCAAAAGGGCCACTACTCCAAAAAACTATTAGAGGACCTCCACCTAACCACCGTTCGACCAACACCATCTCGTCCCTTTCATCGTGGACTCACCGGACGCCGAAAATTACTCTCCAACCGGACATACGGTATCAATTTACCAACGATTCCCGTAGCTATAGGCCCATGCACTTACGACTGTTTACTGGACTCGGGCGCGAGCCATAGCTTCGTTTCGAAGAAGTTGGCAACCGCCATAGTGAAGCTTGGGTTGGGAAAGTCATCTACGACGACATTTGAGACCATGTTAGCTGATGGAACGATTTCTAATATCACTCAAACTCTATTGTGTTCCATCAGAATTAACCGTTACACATGGCCTCTTACATTTTATGTCGTTCCCAACCTGACATACAATATGATCATGGGGGTCAACCTTCTAACACATCTGAAAGCCACCATTAATTTCGAAAGATCCACGGTAACCTTCAGCTTTGACCCTAATAACCACATCGCTATCTTCCCGGGGACAGTAAAATCAGTCTGTAATGTGATTACATCACCAACTTTAGGGAAAACGCAACTCTCTCGCTTGGAGGCCTTACTCAAACACTTCGATGATATACTCACGAATGAGATAGGGTGCGCTCGTGATTATAGTTACACGATACGCTTGAAGGATGACATTCCTGTAAGGAGCCCTCCATATCCGTTATCGCCTCCGAAGGCTGAGGAAATGGAGAAGCACATTCAAGAGCTCCTAGACCAGGATGTAATTATGCCTTGCCGCAGCTCCTACAGTGCGCCGGCGTTCTTAATTAAGAAGAAGGACGGTTCGAACAGGCTTTGTGTAGACTATCGTCGCCTGAACTCGAAGGTCATCTTCGACGCTTTTCCCTCCCCCAACATGGAGAACGTTTTTCAAAGCCTGAGCGGGTCGTGCTTCTATAGCTCCCTAGACCTCACGAGCGCATTTTACCAAATAAGGCTCGCCCCAAGGTGCTGGAAGTATACGGCATTCTCTACTCCAACGGGTCAATATCTTTTTAAAAACGTACCCTTCGGTCTCAGCGTTAGCCCTCAGGCTCTGAACCGTTTGATTTTCGGGTTATTTGCGGACCTCCGATACAAGTGTGTCATCCCCTATTTCGATGACATCCTGGTGTATAGCCCTAGCTTCGACGATCATCTTAAACACCTAGAGATAGTCTTTACCAGGCTTCGAGACGCCGGACTAACTATTAAGCCAGATAAAATGCAGCTTTGTATGCCGTCAATCAAATTTCTAGGCCATATAATTTCAGCTAGTGGCGTCGCCATGGATAGAGAGAAGGTAGCCGCTGTATCGGACCTGCCGGTACCCCGAAACATCAAACAACTCAGATCCTTCCTGGGAATGACCTCCTTTTTCTCGCGTTTCATTCCCAAGTACGCTGAGATAGTGACCCCATTAAATATCCTGAGGAAAAAGGATGTCGTATACCACTTTGGAGAGAAACAACTTGCGGCGTTCAATGACGTCAAGCGAGCCCTCACAGAGGCTCCAGTACTGGCCTTCCCCGATTTCACCCGACCATTCATCGTTCAGACTGACGCGTCTGGGGTCGCTATTGCTGCTGTATTGCTCCAGGACTTAGACGCGGGCCACAAAGTCATCCAGTACGCAAGCAGAAAATTGATCCCTGCTGAAACCAAATATTCTGCTTACGAACTGGAGAGTTTAGCTGTCGTTTGGGCCCTCGAGAAATTCAAGCAGTACCTCTTGGGCACACACTTTCTGCTTCAGACAGACTCAGCCGCGTTATCTTGGATGATGAATCACCCAAAACAACTAGGCCGCGTGGGGAGGTGGGTTCTGCGCCTTTCCAGGTTCGATTTTGACGTCGAACACATAAAGGGACCTACCAACGTCATCGCTGACGCTCTCTCAAGGCTGTTTACAATCGGACAGACGGACGACGGACAAAGGTTAACCAAAAAATCACATAACCGGACAGACAGACCCCATGGGAAACTAACTCTCCTGGACGAAGTGCCCCAAACCTTCACCTCTCTGCAACGACAGCAGGAGGAAGATCCCGAATTACGGCTCATCATCGAACGCCTACAGGCGGGAGAGAATGTCATAAGCTACGAGTTACGGGATTCACTCTTGATAAAGATTGTAGGGAAAAATCGGCTACGGCGAGTCCCGGTTCCAAAGGCCATGAGGGAAATGATTTTGTATTATCACCACAACTCCATTGTGTCAGGTCATCCGGGTATTACCCGATGTTACCGAGCTATCGCACGTCGCTTCTGGTGGAAGGGATTGTTTGGGGATGTTCGGACGTACGTGAGATCGTGTCCAGAATGTCAACAGTGCAAACCCCATAATAAACTACCTGGTGCACCTCTGGCTTCTAAACTCCCTGAACGTCCTTGGGATCGTATTTACGTTGACCATGTCGGCCCTCTCGTACAGACTAAAAATGGCTACCGATACATACTCATGCTCCTGGACGGATTTAGTAAATGGATCGAGGCCGTACCAGTTAAGCGGGTCACTGCCACCAACACTGTTGACAGACTGAACAGGATTTGGTTACACTTCGGACCTCCTCGAACGATGGTAACCGACAATCACGCCACGTTTACAAGCGCGAAATTCAAGTACATGTGCCTTCGATGGGGAATTAAACACATATTTTGCGCCCCATACCATCCAAGTAGCAATGCCGTGGAAAGGACTAATCGCGATCTCAAATATGGTATGACCATCATGCTGAAGCAATATGCCAATTCCCATAGAGAATGGGACCAATTCTTGCCATATTTCCAACAATCACACAATAACCAGCATCACGAGTCGATTCAGTGTAGTCCCTCGACTGTGTTTTTGGGTCGTACCGTTCACACACCGATCGATTTACGGTGGAATCTTCCGGAGATATTGGGAGACGACCAAGAACCGGACCTCGAGAAGGTACGCAACTCCCTGTCTAAGGCACATGACAGAATGAGGCGTTTCTACAACACCAAGAGACCACCAGAAAATCCCTATACCGAGGGACAATTGGTACTTCAAGGATGCGTGGAGGCCCACAATTTGACGAATCCAAGAAATTCGTACCCCAATGGTCCGCACCGAGGCGAATCTTGAGATTTACGACCCCGGTGTCTTGCGACCTCGAGGATGTGGATACTAAAGTTCGTCATAAGGCTCACATCGAGGACTTGAAACCTTTCAACGCTAAAAATTAACGAAATACCTTGTATTTCTTTCCGAAGTGACCCAGGGTGTGACGATTCCATCTCACTTACCTAAAATTATAAAATAAAGGCATTAAAAAAGGAGTATTTAAAACAAGAAAAAAAATAAATAAATAAATAAATGTAAAGAAAGTGATTTATATGTGGTGGGGGGACCAAACCCTTAACAATAAAATGTAAAAATATAAATATAAGTAAATTAAACTGACAGACAATTGTTAATTAAAAGAAAGTAATAGGGGGACGAATAAAAAAAAAAATAAATAAAAAAAAAAAAACGAATGAATAGTTGAATGACGCGCGGGAACCACCTTAAGATTAGTGTTTGAATTTATTTTTTTTCTAGCCGTCTCAAAACACAAGTTTGAACGCACAAAAAAAAACAAAATATGTTACGCGATCTGTTATTGAGATGAGATCAACATAATGCGGGACCCAACGAGATAAAGTCCGCAAATCGGAGTGACGTAAATTGTTTTTCGGTAGTCGAGTGGAGATTATTGAAAAACAATTTCAGTCATGCAGTTCAGATTACGATCGGCCTACAAAGCGGAAAGAAGTAAATCTACGTATCGAGTATCGAATATTGTTTTATTATGTTACTCAAATAATTAGACGAACGCTATACATTATCATTATACGTTATTTTTGGATCAATATTCTGTTCATTTGCGAATATTGTAAAATATAGAAAATACGATTCCGAATTAGTGATCGAATTTATCATCGCGAGCTGGATATATATATGTATACATAAAACGCATATAGCTTAATTGGACTAAGAATAAAAATAAAAAACATATACCGGACCAAAATTGCTAATGGCGACAATACCAGCATTCTCGTAAATATCTACGTGCTATTCGTATGGGCGGCATTGTGTTGATACAGTCGAATCTCGGAAACAGTGAGGTAATAATTATTTTGTTATTTTCTTTTCTCCATATTTACACGCTTTCCAGTTGAAATCTACGTAGATACAACTAAAATTCTATTGCGTTCAGCTATTCAATTGTTTTTTTTTATATCGTTCTAAATACCTGGTAGAATAATAAACATTTAGTGAAATTGATAATTTATTTTAAAAAGGAGACATCATAAGAAGTCGTACCGTAATTACTCGGTGGTCCTAATGAACGGCCTAAACATCACACCCAGATTTGGGTAGCACATTCGAAATTAGACCGCCAAAAATTATGGCGTCGAATTTACCGGGTGTATGAATGCTGAAAGGACAATTTGTGGGAATTCGCGACTGAATATAAACACCACGAGTGAGAAAATTCAGTTGCGAATCCTCCGATAGATTGGGACCACCGAATAGTTATATACAATCTAATACCAATAGAATTATACTTACATATTAATACGAGGAAATTAGATTTATTTTATGATAAAACATTTCACTATTTTTTTTTTTAAATCATATTTTTGTGTGTTAACATATAGAATTATTAACTGTAAAATTTGTTCCTTTTTTATTAAATCATCGCCGTTGAGTGTATTTTTGCTGCCTTTTATTTTCTCTATCAAATCTCTAAAAATATATAATTTCATTAAGTTTTTGGTTCATTTTTCTTATTTCTCTATAATCTTTATTAAATAATTAAAATTTAATCGTACTCACATTCAGAATATGGTAGGTGATTATTGTTTTTAATGTAATTTCCTATTCTGTTCTCCTTTGTGTGATTTTTATCGTAATTTCCGAAAATTCGACACGTGGTAAATTCAAAAAAAATAATTGCGATTAGTTGTCAACATCTGACATAAAAGGATTTGAATATCCTTCTAACTATCACCGTTAGGAGTCACTACCTCGCAGTTTTTTTTTTTATATATCATAAGTGTTCATTAATTAAGGTGTCCGGTGGTAAACAAAAGGACCCTCACACTTTTTCTCATCTATTGACATTTCAGACCAAAGACAAAAATTCGGATCCACCGAAACCTTTTGCACAAGCTTCCAGACTTCATCGCGCTTTTTGGGTATATGTCCCACGGACCATAACCGGTACTGGGCGATATACTACAATATATATATATATATATATATATATGTATATTTATATATGTATATATATATATATATATATATATATATATATATATGTATATATATATATATATATATATATATATTTATATATATATATATATATATATGTATAATGCAATAACTAAATTTTTTCCTCCAAAAAATCGCTAGCAAAATTTATCAAAGTGCAATAAAAGCAATAAAATAAAAGATTTTTAATGTTCAATCAGTCCTATATTAATTTACAAAATCAATGGTTAGAAAATTGATTGCTTTGATATTAGAAAATCCGAGTAAAACCGTTATAACAAATAAACAACATATATCGTTATTTACGCCCTTTTTTATCATTTTAATATGAATTTTATGCGTTGAGTATTTTCAATGTACATACAAAATCTTTGAAATCGGGAAATAGTTTTAAATTCGGTAAATATATCTGTTACACTCTGTACGTGAGTACGTGAGGCTGTGTGTGTGTTTTATTTATACAATATTTATATTTTAAATTGTAAATTGTAAATATGTGAGTCTTAATATATATATTGTTGTATAAAGTTATTTGAAGTTTATATTAAAACTTTTCACATTTATATTTACTAATGATGATACTTTAATATAAATTATCTATTATAAATATTGTATATGTTATTTAAATGAAAAATGATAAGTGATGATTACATAAGTGGTCTCATCAGTTGATTCAATATTTGTAATTTAAAATCTAATGGCATTCTTAAGGATATTCATGCGTGAGATTCAATATTGAACTTAATCTTTGACATCTGGAAAGTTTAATTACGTAGGTAATTATATTTTCTCAACAATTCAAAACCTCTGATCAATCATTTAAAACTATAAAGGACGATTAAAAATCAAATTTTTGCATGGAGCCTTAACAAAATATGGAAAGTTAACCCCAAAAATTAAGGGGTTTTAAATAAAGTTTCATTGACATCGGATAAAATTGAGCTAAATTATGCAAATATTCATTTTGTGTTTTGGGTGATGTCATCAAAACCAATAAAAATAATTTTGATATAGCTCGGCTAAATTTTATCTGATTTTAATTATTTTTGTGTTTAAATCTACTAATTTTGGGTCATATTTTCCAAATTGCATATCAAATTCATCTCGTACACATTTCAAGAGTGCGAAACCATGGTCCCTACACTTGATATATGATGTATGCAAAACAACCTTATTATAAAATTAGTGCTTTTCAAAAAAAATTTCATTAGAATCAATAATTTGGCTAAATTATTCACTAAAATAACTTTTAGCGAATTTCCTGAAAGAAAATAGAGCTATTGGTCTCGCACCGACTTCAAAATTTTCCAAAAATTTCTTCAAATGTCCATCGATCCTACCTAGGAGATATCGATAAACACCATCTGTATAATATTTGTTTATTTGTGTATACTTTCGTGTCAACATACAATGTTTGTCCAAATTCCTTTCGGTTACGTATGACAAACTGTAGAAGACTATAGCGTATACCCGACACATTTCATTGTCATTGAATTTATTAATTAAATTAAATACTGATATGTATATATATATATATATATATATAGCGGTCACAATTTTAATCTGAGTTAAATGAAGTTTGGTATTTGAGGCGCTTATGGTATTCAGGAAGTCAAGTTCAATAATGGGTAAAATCGGACAAGAGGAAAGGGGGGTTTAGAGGAAGGGAGAAACATAAAATTTGACGCCCTTAATATTTGAAAAATCGAAAAATTTTTTCTGTAACTCTAATATTTACAGAAATATTGACAGCTTAAGATTGAAAATTAACTGCATAATATTTCTTTACACATTAGAGTTTGAGCAAAACTGTTAAGGTGATGAATTGTAGCTAACATGATTTTCTACAACTTAATTCCTCTCGCATTTTTCGATTGTTCTAATATTAAGAGAGATATTTTATATTTTGTGTTTTCTTCTCTCTTTATGCCCCCCATTCCCTTTAACGTATGCCATTTATTAATAAAATTGGCCTTGCAAATACTAAAATCATATACATTTCATTTTAATCAGACTAAAATTGTGACCGCTAGAAAGTGATTTATGTATTCAAAGAAAATTCGCTAAGTTGAAGCAGCTCCTGCGTAACGAATTTTTTTTTGTATTTGGTGACCTACTGGACTTGATTGCTTCTACATTTTCTTAGTTTCATTCGATAACATTCAATATTTTATTGAATGTTGATCAAATGGCTATTCCAATTGTATAGTATAATGATTTTCTAATCGTCTATATCCTAATAACGATTTCTCCGAACATATTTCTCGTTTTCCTTTTAAAAAAATAAAATACTATATCATTGGAAAAAAGTCTCGAAGTAAACAACCTTAAATAATCTAATCAAGAATAACATGTTGCAAAGAAAATTAAAGTCAGTACGAAAGATGATGAAAATGACATTCCTCAGAGAATAGCGTATGTACATCCATTTTGAGGGGGAGAGTAAGTAGATGAGAAAAAGAAAGTCATACGTAGTGATATAAATAAAAAAAAATACATTCAAACTGAATTTCTTTAATATGTTCTCGTATAATGTACGACTACTGTACAACATTTTTATACACTTGGGGAACATATATTTTCTAGACAATTATATTGTTATGACAACATGTTTTACAAATGAGTTAATACCCTGATGAAATTATAAAGCAATTAATAAAAATAGAGGTAAAAAAATTACGTTTAGTATATATAAAGATCTTGAGTTTAATCGAAAAGCAGACAAAATTCAATTTAGAGTTAACCTTCAACTTTCCTTGAGAGATGAGTGAAAATAGAACATTGTATTTAATTTGTTTTAAATGTTTCGCATGTTGAAACAATTCCGACGGCGTCTAAAGCAGCCGTCGTATCTATTCATACTTTTGTGTTACGTTATCAATAATGTTTAGTCATTAATTAATCTAGTAGAAAGCTCTGAAGATGCGTATTAAATTAATAAAAGACTCTGAATATGTCAATCTATGTCTAAATTGTATTAAACTAAAAAATATATATAAATAAATAAACGATATAATATATTATACCTAAAGATCATTCATCATTATGCCAAATTGTCTTTATTGGTTTTTTCTCGAAATAATTGATTTAGAATTCGAGTAATTTTAGAAATTTAACCCTATAGTACATACTCGCACGTAGAATCAAAGTTCACACTTTCCCCTCTGCTATAAAAAATTTCCCTACCCTATCTTTAGTACCTTCAAATAGTCACTTTTTACATGGTCAGCTTCAGACGTGATCAATCAGTACGTGTATTGATTTGTTATAAGCATTTTCGGAATATTCGTACTGTCACTCCACATGTGACCTCTGACGTATACATGTATATATATATATATATATATATATATATATATATATATATATATATATATATATAAATATAACAAATCAATACACTTACTGATTGATCATGCCTGAAGCTGTATATATATATATATATATATATATATATATATATATATATATATATATATATATATATATATATGTATATATATTATTAAAATTATTTATAAAAAAGGGGGTGGGTGGTTAATTGACTAAACTGTCGGCGTATGGACAAGACCGGCTATGCTTGTGAAGGTTTTCTACAGTTTCCTCCACGAACTCCAGATAAATATCGGCATAGTTCCTATTAAAGTCAGCTGCACACAAAATTCCTTGTCCTTCACTCACATCCTCACATCCTTAGGCATCACTTTGGACCTTATGATGTGTCTCGTCCAGGATAGCCTCTACAATCTAATATATTTACTTATATATATATATATATATATACTGAATAGATATTGATATTAATATTGACAGTGTTTCGAACTGTGTTCCGAAACTAGTCAAACAATGTGAACTAGTCAAAAATTTATTTCATTTAATAAACTTGGCCTTGCGCACTACCGTGCTCTAGATTATGATGGATTTGCGTCAAGTAACGACCCATTCAATACAAAATAAGAAAAAAAAGTATCAATTTACTATCATATAATTTTAAAGCCCTGTTTTTTTTTAACTTGACTGTTTTTTTTTACTTCACTAGAAATTTACTCTACTAGCAGATTATAATTCTAAATTGCTGTAATTTATGTTGAATTTACAAATATTTAAACTACACATTATTATTTAGCAACTTAAATATGCCAGTCCCCGCGCGACCAATGTTGTCTTACAATTACACGCGACTACTCTAGGGTTAATATTGGTTAAAACAATGTCTCAATCTCAATCTTACAAGTACCAAATTATCAAAACCTAACTAATTTCCCTTACCATATTTTCTTGGAGAGTAAGTAAAATACCATTCGTAAGGGAGAATAAAAAAAAATAGAAAGCTAACGAGATATTTACATTAGGTACTTTGTACAATATTATCATGACATATTTAACGTACCTGCATAATATCATATCCTACTTACTACTTTGCCAGAAAACATGAAAATATACTTTTGTAAAGGAGTACATTTTCTTTCTCGAAATAAATATGTATACAAAGAAAAACAATAAATAGGTTTATTGTATTTTACTTTCTCGTCTTGACTTTTTTTCAGATATTTCATGTGTGAAATAAAATGTATATAAATAACAGAAATGTGTATTAAACATAAAACATATTCTATGTTATTTTTTTTTGTTCATGGAAGAATAGAAATTCAAAAGCTGATTTTGCGTTTTAAACTGATTTCTAATAGCAGAGCTGGGTAGTACTTTAAGTAAAGTACTTATAAAATGTTCTTAAAGCATCTTCGTAGGGCTTGGTGTACTTGTGACATAAATCCTATACACTTTCAGAAACGTTCCTTAAAGAACTTTCGAATTATACGTAAAATTCCTTTAATATTTCAAGTTGTACTCCTTTGTCTAAGTTTTATTTTATATTTTATTCAAGGGATTCTAACCGAACCAAAACTGAAACCGAAATTTGTTTTCGGTCTATTTTGGAAAAATAAAGTCTTTCTTACGACAAGTGTCTGGCGTCTAACTATTTCAATCGACCTGTTAAAACCACCATGACATATCAAAGTCATATTTATTAAAAATTGAATGACATGTTTGTCTATATAGTATACGCTAGTTTTTCACACTATGTCTTCATAATCTTAATGGAATTTGACATTTCTATTGTGACGCTTCAGTACCTATACAGGAATAATAATATGTAGAATAATTAAGTAATGTTGACTGCAAAATAATTCTGTTATAGTGGCTCACACTCATATAGCAGATACACATATCTAACCCATCAATACCAACATTGCAATTAAACCTACGATACAGTACACATTGTATTTAACACTGTACAATTCTAGAAAAAACCAAACAACAAGACATAACGATACATTTACGTATACGCATATATCTTTGTCTCTTTTTATATACACACGTATAGAAACAGATTAACTTTATAAGTATGTTCTGGAATGTAAAGAATATTCGATGCGATTCTCTCACTTTCTTTGAACGCGTGCATTTCTGCTCACCAGTTCAGTGACAATTTAACATTCGTTGAAATCAAAAAGGTAATACAATTCAAAAGTATACCTAATCTAAAAATTGTAATTATTACCCAGAAAGCAGTGAAATAAAATTTACAAAAATACACATTTCGAGTATTTTCTTTATCATACGCACCCTCTCGCTATACTGTCAATAATATGAACAATTCACTCGTTCATCTTTATCACCCATGATGTAACTAACGTAATGAGCTAGGCATCCAAAGGTACTGGGTTCGATACCTGGTGGATGAGTTAATTTTTTCATATCAATAATAATTATTAATGATTAATTCGGTCATTCCTTAAGGACTTATTAGATTATTATATTAAATGCATATATTTTGTTAAAAATTATTTCATTCATGATGCTACCAATGCATTAGATTAGATTGTAGAGGCTGCCCTGGACGGGCTACACTTCGACCATAAGGTCCATTGTGATGTCTAAGGATGTGAGGATGTGAGTGGAGTGGAAGGAATTTGTGAATAGACTAGGGATTGGTAGGATATGCGGCTGCAACCAACTCTGATAGGAACTATACCGATATTCATCTAGTGTTCGTGAAGGAAACTGCAGAAAACCTTCTCAAACATAGCCGATTACTTCATTCTTGTCCATACGCCGACAGTTTAGTCAATTTATCGCCCCTTTTTTTTATAATTGACAAACATCTGATTCGGGATTCGAACCCATAACCTCCCAGTTTCCAAATATGCATACTGCAAAGACATAACGCCTTAGACCGCTCGGCTACTTGGACTGGTTACCAATGCATAGAAATCTTTCCAGCATTATAAAAATTGTATAAATAAAATAATACTAATTGTATAAACTGATAAAAAATTAATTAAAACTGGAAAAATACTTTTTTATATACAATAACTGAATATATTAAATAAATAATTAATCAAATATTTGAAAACCAATTTTCACAAAACAAATAACCGAACCAACTGCCAATAATTATTATGAAATAATTGATTATGTATTTATAAAAATATCATATTGCAACCTATAAAATAGTTTTGATAAAATATTCATTCAAACTCATTTATGAAAATATTTATTTAATTATTTGTTAACTTTAAATATATATATATATATATATATATATATATATATATAATTTTTTTGGATTTATAATGATTGATGATTAATTTACTGATGGCATATTCGTTAAATACTACCTATTTGTTTATTGATAAAATCGAGTAGACGGATATTTAACAAGCTTATTTCAATTGAAGTTTGTCTTAACATTTATTTTCATATAATAGTGTAGAATAATAACAGCTCAAAAACATAGTTCGAGGAATTGCCAATATATTTTTGATGCAGCTATTTATTATACTCGATATACATAATATATAAATGGGTATATTAAGTATTTTCTGAAATGAATCAGGTTATGATTTCAAATATGTCTGTGCAAAAGATATTGAACGAATATAACGAAAAACAACAAATATTACGACAATTACGATTGAATTCTTGGTATTCAATGGACCGTTTGTTTTCAATACTTATAATCAGTCATGTAAATATTTAACGATATTTTAAATCAAACGATATTTTTAACGTAATAGTACGTAAAGCTTTTATAAACCATAATTATTAATTACTAAGTCTTACTAAGATTCTTTAGTAAAATCATTTGGGATTAAAAAAACGGTCGTATGTTCTACTTAGATTAAATAAATACTTAATCTATCTTCTTCTAAATACTTTTTTCAAATGAAAATTGTAATTATATTATTGCAAGTTGTATAACACAAGTATATTTGAAAATATTTAAGAAGTTACTTGTTAGAATTCTTTAGACAGTTATGTGAAAATCCTTGTTTCTTTAATGTTTAAAATGAAGCGAGAGGAGTTTCTGCGAACGAATTTTGAAATACATTCATTATACAATTAATTTTGAGAATTTAATACCATGTATATAAAAAAGGAAACCAGGAAACAGGTTGACGTATACACAGGAATTTACCGTAAAATTGCAATCCACATGTCTACGAATCATGCATAAACTAGGAATAGCTACTTTGAAACCGCAATCAGCGGATACATTGGCGTCAACTCAACGTCGGTAAACATATAGAACAATTCCAAGCAAGTCAAGTTAGTGCCTCTACAAAGCGGTTCTAAGCAGTACTAAGGACACTACTAATGCATCATAACCTAATTCAATATAGTTTAACTACTCCATGTTGACTGACATTATCATGACAGTGAGTATTGACATGTGAGACAACGATCCATTCTAACTATTTGAAAAATATAATTTTTTAATTACAATTCACGTAAAGAACGTACCTTAAGGATAATAATTGGATGATGCCTCACCCAATATATTGCTCCGGTACATATAGAAATAATTCACACTTGCATATACGGATACTTTCATTCAGTAAACCTAGAGAGTCATTTTAACATTTTTTTCTAAAAATTTAAAGAGGAAACCTGAAAATTGTTTGTTTTTAGAAATTCAATTGCATATTACTTATAATAAGTTCAATTACTTTTGAAAGGATGCTTTAAGTCTGTCTCCAGTATTTTTATTTTATTTTTTGACAATTATACACAATTTTCTCGGATAAAAATGAACTGAAAATGTTTTGAGTAGCAGGTTCTCAGAAAATATGTAATTACAGTAAAACTATTTGAAACTTCTTTCAAACACATTTAGCCGCACTGTTTTTGAACATCGTGTAAAATATGAATAAACGTCTTTATATAAAGATACAATAATATTTTCATTATAATTATATAAATTGCGTCAAACAGAATTGTTGAAAATTATTTTAAAAATATTCAAAATATACAAATTAAGACACTAAAAAGTTAATGAATAAAATAAAAGTTCTCGACTGTTTTAATTTGATATTTTACTTCCGTCTCTACCTCCTCCATGGTATGTTATTAAAGTGTTGGACTGAACAAAACTAATTCAAGAGTTGATTTGATTCAATTCATTAAAATTCAGGCTATTCATACATTTAATACGTTCATACCATTCATACCTTCTTAATTGCAGTATACACATTTTTAATTCTTTTAATGATGAATACTCAACTGTTTGATGAGAGTTTTGGTATAAAACAAATAAAAAAAAATTGAGAAAAATTGCTCTGTCAAAGGTACGGGGAAATAAAAATTTATTTCCATAATTGAAGACATGAGATTTTAAAATTGGAAAAAAATTTATTTCCATAATTGAAGATATGAGACTTTAAAATTGGAAAATACTCAAAAGTTAATTTAATTTAGGTTGTATTGATTTTATTATTCTATTAGGTACGAACATAGGCTTCGTTTACACTGACGTTGTGGCTAAACTATTTGTTTTATGAAAGAAAGTTTCATACAAAAGTTGTTTATTTTTATTAGATAAACATTTTAATACTTAACGATCTTCTCTATCTTGTGTCACATTTAAAAAGGTTTTTAGCGTAGCTACCATGAAGCTAAGATGAATAAAATGAAGCCTCTGATCTTCCTCAATAAACGAGCTATCTTAAACAAAAAATAATTTTTCAAATCCGACTGGAAGTTCCTGAGAGAACATACAAACTATCCAGCTTTATAATATTATTAAATATTACGATATGAATGATTTTAGGGATAGTTAGAAATCAAAAATTAACCTTCCGTCGGGCGCAATGGATCTGACAGGACAGGACTGCTATTTAGTCACTTTGCATTGACCCTATGTGGTGTTTCCACCTGTTATTCACAGTAGTGATTTCGTTCGGCCTACTCTATGCAACCCTTTCATTGAGTGTCACCATTACCTTAATTACGGTAAGTTATTTACGTTTTATTCACATTTTTGAAGGAGGCCCTATCCTGTGACCTTTTCTGTATAAATACTGTGAACATTTTTTACTATTTCTTACCTTTAATCTTTTTTCCTAACGATTTTTGTTTAAATTTTTTATTACACTTTAATATCTTTTACTTTATTCGACTTTTGATAGTAGGTCGAATATTTTAGTAACATATGTTCAACTAATTTTATGCAAAAACGTTTTTTTAGAGAAGCTTTATATATTTTTTTGACATCTCAAATAATGATGTACATCTCTGGGTAGTTCTATAAAAGAACTTAACCAGGTATTTATTATAATTTTTGAATGTATGCCTATTCAGTACACTGCGCCCGACTCAACAGTCAGCCTATTCCGCCTGACGGAGGGTTAAAATATGGTTAACAAATAAAAAGGGGAGTTGGATTATAAGCTCTAAAACGGGAAAGACATACATTAAAAATAAAAAATACTTTATTGTAATAAAGACAAGACTACGTTATTACTCAAAAAATAAAAAATACATTATGAACGCCAGACAATGTTTGCTTTATGGTTTTATATACTTCCCAATTGTCTTTATTATTTGCGCTAGTTTTGTCGCTAGTTAGAGCAAGTTAGAGCTAAAATAAACTTGAATTCCGTATTAAAAATCATAAAAAAGTATATAATAAGCAATGGTTTAAAAAATTGTCTCTTATAGAATGCAATCGAATACAGTATTCTGTACGAATAATCAATTTTTCGCTGCTGGCAAAATTCAACGATGGAAATTTTGCCAAAAATCCGTTTTTTACGATCAGAAAATTATGGTATTGCACAAAATTCATAAGAAGAATGACCAAGAAATCACTTATTTAGATAACTTTGTAGCGGTAGGCTCCTAACATTAATTATGATTTCTTTTAGAAACCCTTGCTCCTCAACTATATCCTCCTCAAGCTATCACGGTAATTCTTATTGTGTAAATTACCTTGGTAATTATCAACAAACATAATATTCATTCATTCTATATTTTCAATAAAGATAATATATAACTTGTCTTCTATTTTATTAAATTTATTATAATTATTAAAGATTCAAATATTTATCATCTTACATTTTTGGCTCTCCGGCGGGGAAACCATAAGATCAAATGAATAGATTCCTGAATCGGAATTTTTCGGACCAGCTCTATTTTATCCACAGTTGTAGTTGTAACCGACACTAAAGTTGTAATTTTAAAGTAATTGCGTGATATTTTCATATAATAATATCTTATACAGTGCTTTAAATAGAAGCGAATTATAGTAATAATATTATAACAATCACTGTTAAAAATTTATATACCATTTTATTTCTTTGTTATTTTGTTAAATAGCTCTATACAATTACTCCATATGCCTTTGCATTTTCTTTACATTAAATTCATTATTATACATTTTATAAAAAGTTGTATGCGTATTTTGCTTTCGACTTTTCGAGTAGAAGTATTGTTCTAAGTATATTCTATTTTTATTCATTCTCGGAAGTTTTTTTAAGGTTTTGTTAGGAAAAAAAGAAAATATAACTAAATCAGCGTGAATGTAGTGTCACTATTAGTAGAAAACTTTTAGTTATAATCAAACCATCTTCATTGAGTACCGACTTTTTAAAAAGGTTTTTTTTGTTGGAAATGATGAAAATTATTATTTCAATTATCGGTTGTATTAACACCGTTATCATTAGGAAAATATACCGCAACAAAAACTCTGGAAAATAGTATTTCGAAATGCACTCACCCAAGAGGCTGTCTCCTAATGCACACACCCTGAACAGGATACAACTTTGAAACAACCGGACGAAACTATCTACACGCAATAGGACTCCACAGTGGACTCAATATGGGCAGATTGTGTGGCGAGGAGGAAAAACATCCAGCCACATCTTTTCGAATGTATTTGATCTTCAGGAAACAGAATGGGCCATAAGGTCGAGGTGCAGTTTTCATGCCCTAAGATAAATTTATCTATTTGTTTATCAGTTTTCTCTTGTTTATTGTAATGAGAAAAATATATTTAAAATTTGTACACCGAATTATATTCTGGTTTGTTTCTGTTGTCTATTTAAAATATTAGAATTGTGCCAAACCGTGTACAATTTGTGTTTTAGTTTCTGAAACGATGATTTCGGATTTTTAAAGATCCTTCTGGATAGCATTCTGATTCTTATAATCTATAGATATTCGTATTAAGAAAAGGATGAAAAACAAGTACAGCTCGAGTTAAAATTTTTAAGTAAATATATTCTATAAGTTTATTTAGTGAATCCTAGTTAACACACTGTTTTTATAATTGCTTTTTGAAACCTAAAAAAGGAATCTTTGACGGGCACATGCAGAGTACTTTTTTTTAAAGTTTGGTATTTAAATTCCTGTCGAATATCCAATAGAAAAATTCAAAATAACACATATTGAGTTAAATTTTGGCAAAAAAATTATAATTTTATTAATAATAACCAAGTGCAAATATAATTAGTTTCGTGCTATATGAATTAATAATATATGGTACCTTAAAGATTATTAAAATAATCAAAGAGAACTCTAGGTTTTTTGAAATTACAATTCAAATTTTGGCCCAATTCCTAGAACATTTATTTGTATTTTATAAATACGTATTTCGACTACAATGTAGTCGTCATCTGTATGAATTAGCGAATCGTGACTATCTCAGGGATATGGAGTTAGAGATATGTTGCTCGTTGCTAATTTGGTGCGTGTCTCACAATGATATTAAAAAGTTTGGTCTTTTATGTGATCTGCCTGAGGATATGATCTGACCTGAAGGATTATTTGGGTTGACTGACCAATTAAAGGATTAAGTGTGTGAAGAACCCCACCCATTTATTGGCGGTATCCTTTTGTGGCCATGCGGCGTTTTTGTTGTCACTAAGGTGAGGATGTTGCTAACCTCGATTAAATTTTGATTACTTCAAACGTACGTAAATTGTATACAGGGATTGATAGAATTCTATTATTATGAAATAATTTACAATTGTTAAACTTATCATCTTAAGCTAGATTTGTACATAAATCTTCGTTTTATTCAATAAAATAAACTCGAAATAAATGTTTCTATAATCAATGGAATATGTTTACATTTAGAAAATTTACAATCGAAATACAATAAGCTTACATTTATATATTTAATCCATTCTTGTGGCATAGATAAATAAATCTTTATGTTTTCTATCTTTATCCTATGAAACAAAAAACCCGTTGAAAAATTGGTTAAGTGTCTTTCTTTTAACCAAATTTTTTGCAATCGTTGTACAAAGTTATTATCATGTTTAAAAGGTTATAACTACGGTTTCTTTATATTTTTAAAATTAAAATTTTTAAAACCTAAAAAATAATTTGCGTATATATTGGGATAAATTCCCTGCAGTGTTTTTCCGAAATAGAGTCTAACGGTATAGTCCTATGGTATTTCAATAAGGATATTCAATTGAATGATTTTGTGATTCTAATCTCGACCGAGGTTCGATTCAGGGCTTTCATAATGTTTAAAAAGTTTAATAATTGTAAATGTTCACAATAAAAGCTCGGGTATATGATCACTCTAAAAGAAAAAGTACCATGTCAAATGACGATTTAAAATTAGTGCTAAAATTTAATTGATGGTTAAAAGTTGGCTAATAGAAATTGATAATTTCATTATAATCGTGTGAAATGGCCACTTACTTACCACAATCAAATTGTATATGCCATGATAGGTGTAGGTTTATTTTTCAAAGATACAGAATTATATAGAGAATAGTTTATGCAAAATTTGTTCATCGAAAAGTATTAAAGTTTTTGAGATATGAACTCACATTGCACATCGTTCATCGGACAAACAGCCAAACTATATATTTGCAGATGATCGAATCTATATCTTTATTTAAACAAAGTGAATAGATAATGTTATATTTGTTGAATGTATATTTGCAAATAAATCATTGACTTGTAAATATTCTTATTTGAAATTGAATCAGATTATATATTTAAATTATGAACCAACGTTTACAACACGAATTTATTCGATCACAAATTTTCCTAGCAAACACAAGTATATAGACATTCTAGCAGTTGTTTTAATTCTTCTACAAAATTCAAAATAAATTATGTATTTTTTTTTGTATTTAATGGGCGGGTAGTTACTACACGCAAATTATAATAATTTTCGTAAAAAATATTTAAATTTTGACTATAATTTTGGGAACTCTGTGAAACCATTGGGAAACCAATTGATTATAACAGAAACTATGGTAAAAAATAAAAATATTTTTTACGAAAATTTCAAATATCTATATCATTTAATAAAGATCTGTCTGTTTGAATTGTTTTATCTATTATTTGAATTAATATTATCTAAAATTTAATATTTTAATTTCAAAAGTATTATGAAAAGGATCATAACCACAAGTTAAACACAATGTCTCAGTGTTACAATCATAGAGATTACACAAGGACATCGAACTCCATGTAAACAAATAATTGACAAAATTAAAATGTCAGTAGTATTCCTTCTATACCGGAAACAGTGGAGAGATTATAAGGCACGAGTTTGAATTGAAAAACATGACGCATTTATGTAGTATTATAAAAATTATTTGCAGCCAAAGTATTTTTCCAATAAAATACTATTTTTAATAAATGAAATAAAGTAATTAGTTGAAGTAAGTGATAGTTAAAAATTCGCAAAATAATTACATAACAATAAAAAACAAAATAATTATAAAACATGGAATAATTGAATAGTAACCTGTAAAGTTGGAATTGTAAAAATGAAAATAAATTAAGTAAAAATAAATTATATTAAAATTATATATGAATATATGAATAATAACTTCGACAGAAGTAATACCGTCAAAATAAATAAAAATAAGAATAATATGAAAAAGTTGGCTGTTACGTCACAGTCGTTGTTTGGTGTAGCGGAAGCATACTGGACTAGATATCTAGAGGCCCGAGGTTCGATTCCTGGTTGACGAGTTAATTTTATCATATCAGTATTTAATTATATTAAAATTATTAAAATCAATTTAAAGATTATTGAATCAGATATTAAATTCAACTTTTATTTATAAATAAGTCTAACACAATGACAAATATATAATTCACTTCTATTTATTATACTAAATTCACTTCGGTACGGATGGACAACTAGCGACGCTAGTGGCACAAAAAGTAAATATAACTTCTACCATTACGTTGCCATATTTTGGCAATTGAGTTCGGTCTCCTTGTGTAGTCTCCAGGGTTATAACATAAAAGTAACACAATGCATGTTTAAACTTTAAACTAACAGATCCATTGAGCGCACAAAAAATTTATTTAAATTGCTATTATAAAATAGTTACCTTAATCGCTCTACTTACTCTTGTAAAAGAAGAGCCATTATGAGGATGTAGGTAGAGGGCATCCCATGTTTTTGTTAACATTAAAGTTAATTTTGTGGTCAATCTCTTTATTCTAAAATTATTCTGTTTTTTTTTTTTAGGTCATATTCCAATAAAAGCTTTTTTTTTTTAAATTTTAATTTAATTTTTTGTTTTTTAGTCTTAAAAAAAATTTATTTTTTGTGTTGTAGTTTCATTCTTCATTATTTTTTCCACGAATGATAGAATAAATACAATTCGGTATACAGTTTCTTACCAAAGAAAGTATATATCGAATAAAGCATAGGAAATTTATATCAAATAACTAATTTTTTGTAAAGTTTAATAGATGACATTTCTAAGAAACTATAAACTACTATCACACGATAAATCGTTGTATATAAATTTGAGATATCCAAATTTGTATTTTCGCTATTCATAAATTTTAATAATAATCATAATTATTTTTTATATTATCGTATTGTCATCAGTTCTTAATACGTCTGCATTTCAGATTATTCAGATGCCCGGAAGTGGGTGAAAACTCATTTAAAAATGGGGTGTTGCTATGTCATAGACATTGCCGTGTGTTTTACGTGAATACGTGTACGTTACGGTTAACGTAACAGAATATCAATGGATTCCTCTTGAGAAGCTCTTTCCAACCGTATATGATCTGTATATTTTGATTTAGCTTTTCGACGAGTATAGGCCAATATTGCATTAAGTTTTTACTTTAACACCTGCATATACATGCAGTATAACTATTTCACACTAATGTTTTATCAATCGATAGATCTTGGCACGAGCTGACGATTGTAACTCAAACGAACATCCTAGCTTCTCCGAGTCAAAAGTTATACTTAACGGTAACTTTGTGACGCGGCGAAACGACCACAAAACGGCTGCGCCCTCCCTCTGCTGTTCGCGATGCGTTACAGTCCTCATTGAACGTAACGATCTTTGATCTTTTCTATTCTTTGATCTTTTAGCTATCAAGTGGTGTAAATTTAGCATGTAGATAAAAGATATGTAGCTGCAACACCAAACTTTTCCCCCGATTTTATTATCATCAGTTATCTGAATTGCCTCCCACTATGGAAGCAAATGTAAAGACGTAGACACATCAAAATTCAATTACATTCATAAATATATTAATAAATACAACCAAGTTAAGCTAATAAAAGCGTATTAATAAAAACGGTTCAATAATTACCAAATAATATTGAAAGAATATAACAAAATTCAATTACATTTCTTAGACAAATGTGTTTACGTTAATGTTTATCTTTAGTTCAAAAAAATGAACAAAAAATGAATATTGATGTTTTTCCTCTTAATTTTAGCAAGTTATATCAATAATTGTTTTACACAAAAGTGCTAAAAAAAACGACCTGTCAAAAAAATACACTATATTATGTAGAACGAAAAAAAATTTGATTTTATATATGTTGTGTATAACATACTCAGAAAACTTTTCGATAATTAATTTATGTAACATCATGATAATTCAAGTTTATGAAACATATATCGAAAATAAATGACGATTTTTTGATTGAATAACATTTTTATTTTTCTTAGTTAGAACTAGATACGTAATAATTGATGGTTAGTAATATTATAAAATTCTTAGAATAAACTAAAAATCTAAATATAATGTAGATAAAAACCCTGTGTTTGATATCTATAAGGTCAAGACCATTAAGAGTTAAAAATCAAAGACATAGAGGACTTTTGATTTTCCCTTTCAGTATTAATAAAATGGAAAAATTTATCATTAGGTAAAATTCTGAAAAATAATTAAATACTGATATTAAAAAAAAATAAATTAACTCATCCATCAGGTTTTGAACTCTAGACCGCTGAAGTAGTCATCATCAGTATAAATTAGCTAGCCGTAATTTACTCTTTGGCAATTTGAAATAGATAGAAAATCGAAATCAATAGACAAAAATAAATAAATTAGTTAATCAAAATAAATTAAATTATAATAAATTTTATTGAAATTACTTTTAAATACTGATATGAAAAATTAACTCGTCAATTAGGAATCGAACCTCGGGCCTCTGGATATCTAGTCGAGCGTGCTTCCGCTACACCAAAGACGACTGTGACGTAACAGCCAACTTTTTCATATCATTCTTATTTTTTATTTTGACAGTATTACTTCTGTCGAAGTTATTATTCCTATATATTTTATTTGTGTATACTTAAGCGTCAACAATACGATGTTTGTCCAAATTCCATTTCGGTTACGTAAGACAAACTGTAAAAGACTATGTCTTTTACAGTTTGAAAAAGACTATGACTTCTTTCATACTATGTCTTCGTATCCTCAATGGAAACTGACATTTATATTATATTGTGACACAAATAATAACATGTGGAAAATAAATTTTACTACAATTTGACATTTAACAATTTTTTGTGTAGTATTTTGCGATAATTGTTTTTTTTTTTGCTCTCGACCTCATCGTATTTTATATAAGAGTATTACAACAATAGTTACATTTTTTATACTTTAATAAATGGGGACCGTGCTAGAAAAAAATCGTTTAAAATAGTTTTTCTTTTGTATATTTAATCGATATATTTTATAGAAAATTGAATGAATTTTAGAATTTTATTATCGTTAAACAAAAGAATCAAATCAAAAGAAAATAAATAATTATTCGATGTTTTTTGTAAAAAAAAAAGTTATTTTTCCTTCATATTTTCAATTGTTATTATTAACGAGTTCAATTATTATTATTATAGTCAAGGACTCTAGGGATAGTGGTAGAATGTTCAAGTTTTTATTTGAATTTGTTGAATGTTACAATCATTTCATAGCTTAACTATTGAAAATCGAGTAAATACTTATAAGACTTTATTTATCCATAATATTATGATCTACATTTTTTTGCCGAAAATATTTTCTGTACTTTTGTTTTTTAAATAATTTTTTTATTATTTATATCCCCTCACCATAATTTACAATATTTTTAACTATGGTTCGCCTATTATCAGTAATTTGGTTCTATCAGTAATTATATTGACAATTATGAAGATGCTATATATTGATTCATAATAAACTCAATCATATCAAATCAGTTATTTCGAAAAAACCATATCGACACTTAGAGATAGTTAGAGATAGATTGTAGAGACTGCCCTGGACGGGCTACAATTCAACCATAAGGTCCATTGTGTTGCCTAAGGATGTGAGGATATGAGTGGAGTGGAAGGAATTTTTGTGTATAGACTAGGAATTGGTAGGATATGCAGCTGCAGCCGACTATAATAGTATAGTCAATTAACCATCCCTTTTTTCTTAATAATTGAAAAACTGCCAATGTCAGGATTCGAACCCATAATCTCCCAGTTTGCAAGTAGGCATACTGCCCAGACATAACGCCTTAGACCGCTCGGCCACTTGGACTGGTGGTTGTATCGACACTTAAGTAAATTTTTGATGTACAAACATCTATGGCGAGACTATGCAATATTTTATATGGGGAGTGAAATTAAATTTAAGATTATACAATGTAACGTTTTTTGTAACGATCGGAAGTGTAAATATGACAATCGGCAATCATCAACATTGTTAAGATGGTGCGAGAGATATAAACCAATCATATTGTTCATAATAAATACAATATTAATGTTTAGACTCAAAACTCGAAACTTTCCACTGCGTTTTCGCATGGAGCTGTTAAATACAACCCCCAATTTGGTCCATAACTAAGTAAGTCAGATACAGCCTTTTCACAAGGATTGTGAATTTCTTCACATAAAATATATTTTTGAATTTAACTACAAAACTTAAAAAAATGGAGATTGGCCTCTTCAAAATGACTTATGCAATTGTATTCGTATGGTGGTACTTTATAAACAGTGATGCGAACTATGAAACTATGTTTCGAATTGTTTTTTGTATGTAATATAATAAGTGGGCCTAATTTTTTGCTTAATTAGTTATTCAATAAAAGTCGACGAAGAAAGGTTGAATTCAAGTTTTATCGAATTCAAGAGGTTATATTATTAAAACACGTTCATCACATAATAATTTATATAAATTAGATTCTTTGTGTTTTACAATTTGCTAATATCCAAGCGCATTTCATTAGTAATGTTGCCGAAGTAACATTTGGCAAGACCGGCTAATCGACTTTTTGTCTTGACTAAATATGAATCTTACTAAAATACCATAAATCTGCTAGTTAATAACTCTTACTAGAAAATTACTAGACCATATTAAAAATATTTTCAATGAAAAATAAAAGTTCACTAAGAAAGTTTGTGGTAAATATAGAAGGAAAAAAAAACCCAACAAAAATAACATTCCATTTACGTATGAAATGTATGGTCTCTTTATTATAATACTTTACTTTTTTCTTTGGTTATAAATGGTAATAATTTTTACACTCTTCATATTTTTAGTTTTTAAATTGTGGTAATAAATCATTTGTGATGCTAATATTTTTTCCATTTTACGTTGGAAAAGTTTTTTTTTATTTAAAGTATTATAATATTTCATATTAAGTATAGAGTTTCAATAAATAGCATTTGTAAAATATTGAAGGCTCAAATATTTTTCTAATTTACATGGTGCATATATGAAGACCCCTGGATATCGGGCTATAGTGGTCTTCATATAGAATAAATTTAGAAATTTTCGTCGAAACTTCCATTATTAAGAGATTAAAGCCCGTATTCATAGTCCGGTCTTAAACGTAGGTTCACCTTAAGCATGATCTTAAGGCAGCCTTTAGATTCATAGGCACAATCTTGAGGCAAGCTTGAAAGTTTGATCTTAGCTAAGATATGTGTGGTTGGATAAATATTTATAGTCATAGCTTAAGGCGTTATTAAGAATTGATAACTTTTGAGGCATTCACAGTCAAATAAGACAATCGTCTTAAAGTCATTATTGTTACTTTTTATTTTAAAAAAAATTTTGACAAAATGGAAACCCGATTTCAAAAATCAAAAATTCTAAAACACAAACTGCACTAAAAAGTAAAAATATATATTTTTAAATATATATGTACAATTATTGTTATTTTTGCAGTCGTTGTCACCATAGGGAAATTCACATAAAATTTGGACACCGCCTCCAAAAATAACAATAATTGGACATATATATATAAAAATTTTTGCTTAGGTGAACTAAAATTGATATAAGAATATGCAATTATTTTTTTACTTTTTAGTGCATTTTTTGTTTTAGAATATTTTATTTTTGAAGTCGGGTTTCCATTTTGTAAAAATTTTTTTTATTTCTAGCTTTTTAGTGACTTTGAAGTTCTATAACTGATTTTATTTGTCTGAATATGAGTAGACCTACTAAACGACCTTCTGATTTGTTATGAATTTTTTTATGCGTTTTTTTTTTTTTAAATTTTTAGTGCCTTTTTTCATAAAAGATTTCAATTTTTTTTACATGCATTTTGTTTTTTTTTTTGGAAAAATTTTTTTTTTGGAGTCGGTTTTCCACATAAAAAATGAGGATTTTCCTCGATTTCCCGGAGATTTCCTCATCAGAATGCAATTTGGTGACAATGGGACCAATGGGAAACCAAACCCTTTAAAACAAAAAATTCAAAATCGGTTCATAAATGACGGAATTCTGAAGTGAAAAAAAAAATAGACGAATTGAGAACCATCCTCCTTTTTGAAGTCGGGTTAAAAAAAGAAGATTTTCTTTAAGTCAGCAATTTTGTAGACTAAATGCAACCATAATAAATTTGAAGTGATAGAAGTAGTGAGTTAATGAATTTTTTGCGGTAATATTGATATCGATTTTGATTCTAACGATGAAGACATAATTAAACGAATTCCTAAACGCTAAATTCGAATATTCTTTTGATTTTTATTCGATTCGATTTTTATTTAGATTCGACAAGATTAGTTTTAAATTTGAAATATTACCACTAATAGAACAGAACTAAGCTAAAGTCAATCGTCGCGGATTACCTATTCCACCAGTGTTTCAATTATTAATATGTTTGCGATTTTATGCATTTGCTAGTTTTCAGGTAATTATAAATTATTCAAAATTGGAAAAAATACTTTTTTTCTATCTAAGTATAATTTTTACCTGTACTCGTCATATTTTTCTTATTATTTCTAAGTACGGTCTTATGAGGTATTTTGTTTACATTTGTAGAATAATATTCAGTATCATTGACAATAATATGATACATGTCTCAGCAAATCAGATCATAGCATACATGAGAATTATTACGGAAATTGACGAACACAAAAATATTGATCTCAAGATTCGTCTTACTAAAGCTCATTTTAACCCGAATAAGATCATGCTTCAAACCATAAACGAACGATCTTACCAAAAATGATCTTAATGTATATCTATGAATTCATCATGTTTTAAAACCTATTAGACGGCCTTCATGAAGGTATGCTTCAGCACTTGCTCTAGAGTCTAGATTGAGCTATGAATTCGGGCCTATATCTAAACATATATTTGAATAAGAAAGTACATATAACATGAATTGATAATATTAGTAAGTTTCATATCAATATTTCAGAACTCTCTATATATATTTTATTTTCATTGGCACTAAATGCTTTATGTATAGCTGTTAAATGTAACTATATGATAGGTAAAATTTTTAAATTAGTAAATATATTATGGAAAAAAAATTTGTTATTGATTTTAATAAAATGATATTTTTTGAATTATACTTTTCTGGAAAGAATTTACCATTTATTTTCATTTTTAATAAAAGAAAATGTGAATTTATTATGACATTAAGTATTAGTGTATAATAATATAATTTTGTCCTATACATTTAGAGATACATAATTTCCCTATATATTTTCATTTGGGTACGATAATTTTGCAGAATAAATACCCGTTAATGTGTCAAATGGTAATGTTTTTTACGATTCTTAAATATCAATTTGTTTTTAAAAACGTTTTTTGCCATTTGTTGTTTAATTTCAACATAATAAGTTAAAATAACACAATTAAGGTTTAGACGTTACCGATAGGAATTTGTGTCCTTTATTTCAAATTCTCTCTCTCACCAATCTTAACATGAGGCTTATGCAAACGTTGTCAGTAACATATTTTCATCATATTTAATTTTGAATAAATCCATTTTGTTGTTTCCTGGATAAAATTGGTTATCGATTTCCACCACAATAGAATATACATTAAGGAAAATTAAGTTTTCAAAAGTCTGATTCAATTAAGAGTTATTTATGATATATATGATATATGATATATGTATGATATCAAATGTTTCATATAAAAATCCATACACATCTATGGAAATCCGGAAATTGAACCCACCACCCTTGGCATTCTAGACAGACGCTCTCCCTCTAAGTTACCTGAGATGTTATGGCAGTGGAATGTATATGATCTGTCAATATATTATTAATTTGTTTATTTACTATTTACATATTATTAATTATTGTTTTTTCTTGTAAACTAGCATTCTGTTATGTTATATCAAGTGACTAGCGTGTACTCAATTTGACATTTAAGTAATATGTCTGAACATTGA
This sequence comes from Nineta flava, assembly GCA_963920215.1. Classification (NCBI taxonomy): domain Eukaryota; kingdom Metazoa; phylum Arthropoda; class Insecta; order Neuroptera; family Chrysopidae; genus Nineta; species Nineta flava. The sequence continues at coordinate 35,187,942 of OY986042.1, forward strand.
TAACATTCCTTGACATCAAATACCTGGTATGAAAATTCTGACACATCTAAGATAGAAATTCTAGACCAATGTTCTACCTCAGCCTGAAAATCTAATGAAGTGGAGTTCATATGATCTCTCACGATCTTGATGTCAATATGTATTATAATTTTATTTTAACTTAAATTGAAAAACAATTATAGCTCTTAATATCTTAAATTTCGAATAATACAAATAAATGAATGCCGTGCCCAAATTTCTGCTAAATCAATTTAGGTATGTAGTACATTCATAACTGATATAGTAATAGAATGCAAAAATTTTGCAAATCAGATTTTATCTCAATGACTCTCTCAAGGTTATATTTTTATGAGATAAATATTTTCTTAATAAAATAAAACAATATATAAAATGCAAAATTTTCAACTGACTTATCTCAATCACTTTCATAATTTGTAAAGGTTAAAAAAAATAAAAAAATTCCCCTAACTTGATTTTTAAACCATTGAGATAAATATTTTCTGAATAAAAATGAAACGATATTAAACAAAATGCAAAATTTTACAGTGACTTATCTCAATTACTCTTTCTCAATTCGTAATTGTCACAAATATACAAATGTTCCCCTAGTTCTATTTTTAAACCACTGTGGATAAATATTTCGTTATCAGTTATAATAAAAATGAGAAAAACCTTAGAGAGATGTATACTTATAATATACATATACATAAACGCTTTTCTATACCTTTTTTCTCCACATTATACGTAGTATAGTAATATAACTACATCAATAAATAATATATAAATGTATGTCCATAAAAATTACGGACACATTAATTAACTGGGATTGTTTCCATCCCTGGTTTATCTAATAAGTGAAGGATATATATATATATTTTTTTTTGATATATATATAATTTTTTATGGGTATTATTATGATGTTTTTCTTGTTGAATGGTTCTCAAGAGATATGTTTGTTATATAGATAAAAAAAAAGATTGTTATTCTCTGCGGATATATAGTTTTATTATTATTAGTATTATTATTTATTTAAAAGAAAAGTGTGTATTAGTTATGATATTTATAAAATAATACTGTTAATTGCATTTAATTAAGTTTATTCTGTTTTGGATATATATCAAATTCATCATCTCCTACATGGAAGTTTGGCTGTTCATTTACAATGAAAAGACTTATAGCCTGAAAATGATCGTCATTTTTCGGATTTTATCTTCATTTGGATATGGCCGGTCTTAATCGGTCAGTAACATAAGATGGCTCAAAAGCAAGTTCAGAAAATATGTTGTGGTTGAACGGGTAAATGCCTGCAATTAAACGGTTACATGGGGTCGGTTAAAACATTTCATCCGACCCCAAAAGAAATTATTACAACCGTCCCGGCACATGTTTTAGAAAATTTGTTGTCATAACTCCCAAAAAAGTCAATTTAAATAAAAAAGACTTACCCCAACCTGTACCTCGATAGCCAAAGTTCTTACATTAAAAACTATTACAACCGTAACTAGTTTAGTTTTGTATTAAAAAACAAAATAATAGCAACAAAAATATTTACTTGTGCTCTCAAAAACCCAATGACCTCTCTTGTACACGTATAATGATACACACGTACACTGAACATTGACAATCTGATGTTCTGACAATAATGGATCGTTCTTTTCTCCTTTTATGGCCCGGCTATCAGCATTATTTTTTGAATTATTAGCCTTGTTTCAATCGTACCCTATTTCAACCGACCCCGGTCCCCCTACTTTGGCCTCCGATTGTCTCTTACTAAAACACTTAATAGATTCTCTGGTTAATTAAACATTTACCTCTGTACCCTCCTACCCATGCACATTTAAAGAATCAATTCCAATATAAATTTATTTGGAAGTAGCTTTGTGCTTGACATTTACTTTAATTTATTCATCAAGTTATTTTGACCAGTGATTTAATTACAAGAGGAGATACCTAATTATAATTAGGACATTCAGTTCATTTGGACATTTTCCAATACCTCAGTTGTCAGTATCATTATATGTGGGTTGTGCCAGATTTAGTACATGCTTGGGAATGGAAATATACTGACGTATGGGTGATGTTTTGAAGTTAACAACAATAGTATCCAAAAATGGTCTTTATAACTAGAATGGGTATGCTCTATCAGTATATTGTCATTACATCATCCATCCACTTTGCATATGTATCTAAATGTTTGATCATTTACAATAATAAACAGATACAGATAGCAAACAGTCAGTCTTAAAGAAATGACAACAACTTATTCACAAACACGATTCTTTGCATGAAAGCATCGTCATGACTTCTCTTACATCATACTCTCCGATGATATTATTCTAAAGATGTTTATCGTTACAAAGACGTTTCGTATATATATTTTTTTTTCATCATCATCTCTATGTCTTTTATTTAGGTATATATTCAGGATGTTTCAGAATTGCATGGCACGCTTCTCTAGTAAATAAATAAATGATAGGCGATTATTGTAGGACTATTTGCCTAAACAACATCTGACATATAAGGCATATTTCATACCAACCCGACACCATGTATACGATACAAAAGTAATGAGAAACTTCACATAAGGCTGAAATCGTTTTGTAGTCGTTTAGTTGACCGCTGACAGTCGGGCAGCCCCTAGGAGGCCCGATAACTCCCAGTTCTGTGGCCGAATGTCGTGTCGTTTGAGTCTAGTCGGACTACTGTACACTAGTCTGCACTTTTTCTTTTTCCAGTGCAACATATGTTTAGGTGGGATACATTCCCTGAATGAAAGAAGGCCGTTGAAATTTGCAACACTCATGCGAAAATAGTTACAAATATATATTTTTATATTATATTATATTTTATATAATATAAAAATATATTTATCTTCATATATTCTCAGCTCCACAAAAAGAATAACTCCTACAACTTATCTTTTTTCTTAAGCATTGGATGAACCCATTGAATCCTACTTTTTCTTCATTAGTCGGGTATATATGAATATATCTAATGTTCAATTCGAGGTCAGCCAAATGTCGTTTATTCGACCATCGGGTTGGTGTGTCGTTAGATTGACTAAATCTATTAAATTTTAACCAATTTAATAATATTAACTGTTGTAAGGATTGAAAAAATTGCAAATGTTCGTGATTCTGAAGACAATTCAATTATACGGCTCAAACTCACTCTCATAATAGAATTGAACAAATGCCCAATTGAACAAATATTTACAGACAGCTTCTTTAATCTCTGATTATTTCGACTAAAAATCCGTTTCCTGAGAACAAAACGAATAAACGGGTTTTATGAAAAAAAGGATTTATCTAAACCGGAAATAAATTGAATGCCCGATGTAAACAAATTTCTTTGTACGTCGGAGATTTGATGGCTTTGGTATTATTAATCATTCTCGAGAAGTCGTTTGATACGCAGCCAAACGTCATGCTTAAAACTTTAAAACCCAATTTGCACTTACAATTTTTTTTTAGTGTAACTATAAACTTTAACCTTTAATATATAGATCCGACCAAAAACATAAATGTAAGAAAGGGCCGAGTTTTCGGGAAAATCCTTAATGTAATAGTTCCTTCTTAAAAAGTGATGATATGAGAGTAAGGACCGAGCTATTTACAAAGTAAATAGCTCTAGACTTCATATAATAGTTGCTTCTTAAAAAGTGATGATATGGAAGAAAGGACCGAGCTATTTACAAAGTAAATAGCTCTAGACTTCAGATAATAGTTGCTCTTTGAAAAGTGATGATATCCCATTAAAGAGCCGAGCTATTTGCATAGTAAATAGCTTGGTAAACTATTAACTAAAAAAATTAATGAGGGGTAAATTGATTAAATGTAAGAAAAAATTTTGTTCAAATTTATTTCATAAGTTTTCTCTTAGTATGATTTTAAAATTTTATAACGCGGCAAGTTTTAAAATATTTGAAATCATCAGAAAAAAAAACTTGCTGCGTTATATAAAATTTTAAAATCATACTAAGAGAAAACTTATGAAATAAATTTGAACAAAATTTTTTCTTACATTTAATCAATTTACCCCTCATTAATTTTTTTAGTTAATAGTTTACCAAGCTATTTACTATGTAAATAGCTCGGCTCTTTAATGGGATATCATCACTTTTCAAAGAGCAACTATTATCTGAAGTCTAGAGCTATTTACTTTGTAAATAGCTCGGTCCTTTCTTCCATATCATCACTTTTTAAGAAGCAACTATTATATGAAGTCTAGAGCTATTTACTTTGTAAATAGCTCGGTCCTTACTCTCATATCATCACTTTTTAAGAAGGAACTATTACATTAAGGATTTTCCCGAAAACTCGGCCCTTTCTTACATTTATGTTTTTGGTCGGATATCAATCATTTTTGAAAGGCTTAAATATACGAAGCCGAAGGCATCGCACAAAATGCGTAGCGTTTTGTTTCTCTTCGCATATGCTACGCGTTTCTTTCGCTTCGCGATACTTTACTCATTTTAGATTCACATTTACAAAGGAGACCGCTTCGCGTTATATTACGTCAACTGGCTCTGCTCGCTTTCTGAAGGGCTAAGACATCAATATAGTATGGTTTTAGTATAATATTGGGGACAATGGGAAATCAAACCCTTTAAAACAAAAAATTCAAAATCGATTCATAAATGACGGAGTGCTGAGGTAACACGCATTAAAAATTGTCCTGCAATTTTTGTGTTTTTATTAATAAAACAATTAAATGTGTAACACTTGTATACCTAACATATATGAGATTCTGTACAATATTTTGTAAAGTATGTTTTTATTAAAATTTTATGACGCGGCAAGTTAATTTTTCTGATGATTTCAAATATTTTAAAACTTGCCGCGTCATAAAATTTTAAAAACATACTAAGGGAAAACTTACGACATAAATTTCAACCAAATTTTTTCTTATACTTAATTAATTTACCCCTCATTTATTTTTTTAATAAATAGTTTACCGAGCTGTTTAGCTTGTAAATAGCTCGAAACTTTATGGGATATCATCACTTTTTAAGGAACAGCTATTATTTGAAGTCTAGAGCTATTTACTTTGTTAATAGCTCGGTCCTTTCTCGTATATCATCACTTTTTAAGGAGCAACTATTATATGAAGTCTGGTTCTATTTACTTTGTAAATAGCTCGGTCCTTTATCCCATATCATCACTTATTAAGAAGCAACTATTTTATTAAGATTTTCTCGAAAACTTACCTTTCTTACAAACGGAAAATTTAACAACTTTAATTGTAATTAAAATAACATATGAAGCATATATCGATCTGATTTGTTGACAAGGTTACCGCCTCCTTTTTGATTAGATAGACATTTAGTATTTAAATAAAAAATTGCTAAATTAATATATCAGTATGTTTTAATACTCCAAATAGAAAACATTGAATGTTTTATTGTATTGTTACAATGTAACTTTTTTTAAGTAAACAAGTTGTTTAAAAATAAACCAGTTTATTTTCAATTAGCAATTCGTAATGATGAAGAATTAAATAAATTGTTATAATTTGTAAGAATTGCTCAAGGCGGTATATTACCAAATATTCAAGCAGTGTTATTGCCAAAGAAAACTGAAAAGAAAGCATAAATTTTATACATTGGATTATTGATAATAATATTCATCGATCATATATCATAGGCCTTTTATTAAAACGCCACAAATTAATGTGAAATAAGAGTGATATATTTTTTATTAAAATAACTATATAAAATTTAGTATATATAAGATGTTATTTGATTTGTTTCGATTATGACTTCTAAACTAATCGTTTATTACAGATAATTGATTATCAACGTTATAGTCTTTGAAGAAATGACTTGACCCGTTGGCTCCACTTCACAAAAAAAAATTCGTTACGCAGGAGCTGCGTCAACTTAGCGAATTTCCTTAGAATACATAAATCACTCTCTAGCGGTCATATTTTTAGTCTGATCAAAATGCCTTAAGGCAGTTTAAGGGGTGTTTTTCCCATTTTCGGAGGTTTGCGTTATAGGTAAAAAAATTTTTCAAAGTGTTCTGTTAACTTGACTTTATTTCGGGTCGATTGGTCAAAATTCCATCATTTCATCATATATAGAACTGAAAAACATAATTTTGGGGGGTGTTTTTTCAATTTTTCGGGAGTTTGCAAAAAAATATATTAAGTTTTTCGAAATAACTTCCTAATTTGTAGCTATTAAGCGTCGATTGCAAAAAACTGCATCTTGTTGTATGTATAGAACAAAAAGGTTGGTTTTGGGGGTGTTTTTACCAAGTTCGAAGGGTTGTGATGGAAAAAAACTGATCTTTCTATCATGAATAGAAGTAAAGAGGTAAGTTTTAGGGATGTTTTTCCCATTTTCGGTGTGGTTGCGATGTAGGTAATGAAATTTTTTAAAATATTCTGTTAATTTTGACGTTATTTCGGGTCGATTAGTGAAAATTCAAACTTTATAGCATTTATAGAACAGAAAAACATAATTTTGGAGGATGTTTTTCCAATTTTCCGAGGCTTCCGTTGCTTAACTTTTAAAATCAACGCATACTGCTGTATTCAAATTGCAATGTCTATTTCTATATGGTATAAAAATTAATAGGTATATATGATATATCGTTCTCTACATGGTAGTTTGCGTTGAACTAGTCTTAAAACAAAAAAATGTTAAATTTTCCACTTTTCCGATACAAATTTCCAGTTTTCGCAATTTTCCCGTCGGTTTGGGTACTACAGCTATCTACATGCCCAATATCAACTTTACAGCATATCTGGAAGTAGCTCATCATTTTGATCTATTAGTTAGAATTTCGCGTTTTTGAAGTGAAATAACTTTTTAACGGTTAATTCGTTAACATTGATTGAAAACATTGGTTCTTATAATTCCGTAAAGTATCTATATTCGAAATATCAACCCTGTAGCTCTTTCCGTTCAAAAGATACAGCACCCAAAAAATGAGCCTAAATTAAGGTGTAGTAATAACACTGTAGTGAAAAGTCCGAAAGTCTCCCTTAAATCTCGGCCTTGCGCACTACCGTGCTCTAGATAGAACAAATCCATAAAATAGTGACAAAATGAAATAGTGACAATTCTAAATCTAAATTTCTAAAACATGCTGTACTATGTTTGTATAATTTTTTTTTGCAAATGTATTTCAAGCATACATAATATTTTTTTTTTCCATATAAAAACATGCACTGAAGTGATATGAATCTACAAAAGAATATAATTATTACTGTTTTATGTGACAGATTTTGTTGCTTCTTTCGATAAAAAAAAAACCGACCTTCATATTTAATACTTGGGTTGTTGGTTTTTTTGTGTGTGCATGTGTGTGTGTGTTTTGATGTTTTTCCACATAAAAGGTTATTATTATTATAACATAATATACATTGAGGTTACATATTGTGTAAAAAGTAATTGTCCATATTAAATTTACGGAGATTTATCTTATGAATACAACAATATAACTTATTGGAATTGGCAATTTATTATAATAACCTCAAATATCCTTAAAATAGATGTATGTTTTATAAATAACTGGATCTTTCGTTCAAAATAATAGATTTTATGCTCAGACATTCATTTTCTTGTGTTTTAAGAAATATAGTAAAATTAAAGTTGTTGGGTTAGTATACAATAAATCAAAATAAATTGAACAATTTCTTGGTTCTCGGGTAATTTTTAACGAATTGTTGTTGCAGTTATATCAATTAATTCTATTCATTGTTTTCATACCTAGTATAAGTAAAAATGCAAGGTATATATAGTTTAGTCCCGACTTTGTAACTATTGAAAATATTGATCGCAGAAATGAATGTTTGGAATAGGTGTTCCTAAATGACCAAATTCTGTGGACATGATAGGATAACTTCAAGTTTTAGTTCAATGGGAAAAATCAGACCTTGATGCCGTAAGAGGTAAAACAAACATATAAAAACAAAAAATTTACGTTTTTTACATAAATTCAGGAAATACCGGGTATTTTAACCACTAACTCACTTACTTGTTCTTTTTACTTGTTAAAATTCTTTTCAAATTGAAATAATAAACTTGGTATGTATATTCTTATGATTATTTACAAACTCATACTATACACGGATAAAATATAACAAATGCAAGAGTAAATTATAATAACTGAGTGATTCGGTTCAAAGAACCGGTAATGAAGGTTTTTGTTTATCTCAAACACACAATATATAAACAACACCATAGTTTGTATAATATAGTTAATTTATTAATATTAAATTGGATCTGAGATGGAGTTTTTATCATAGTTTTGTTTTTTATGTATAATTACTTTTTGAAGAACTGTTTAATGCTTTGATAACATTCTCTTATAAACGTTTTTGTTTCAGGTATGTTGAATTCTTTTCATCAATAATCTTCTACTAAAATAATCGAGTAAGTATGCAATGATTTATATTGCTTGATTTAAATTACAATTTTAAATTTTTCTATATATGGTAATATATTTAATACACAGTCGGTGTACATAACATAAATATATGAAAAATATAAAAATGTAAAAATATATTTTTGAAGTAAAAAAATGGTTAAAAAACTAAAAAATTTGAACCTATATATAATATACAGGATGTCCCGTAAGTAGTCGAGTTCCATAAGAGGGTAGGTAGAGAGTACGATTCTGGAACGAAAAGTCCTGAGACATTTTTTTATTACAATTAATTATTAATTAATTAAGGAAACTAAGTATAAATAAAATATGGAATATGTCTCCGAATATTAGTTAAATGAAAAAATTAATCAGAAGTAAAGTTGTAAATAATTTATTTTATTATAAGTTTTTATTTATGATCTTAATATATTTTGTACGGCTAATATTTACGAAAATATTTGCAATTTTAATATTCTAATACTTAAACCGCCCAAGTAGCCGAACGGTCTAAGGCGTTATATTTACTTGGAATTGGGAGGTTATGGGTTCGAATCCTGACATCGACAGTTTATCAATTATTACGACAAAAAAGGGGCGGTTAATTGACTAAACTGTCGGACATGAATGAAGTAACCGGCTATACTTGAGAAGGTTTTCTGCAGTTTCTTTCACGAACTCCAGATGAATATTGACATAGTTCCTATCATAGTCGGCTGCAGTCGTATATCCTACCAATTCCTAGTCTACTCACAAATTCCTTACCCTCCACTCACATCCTCACATCCTTAGGCATCACAATGGACCTTATGGTCGAACTGTAGCCCGTCCAGGGCAGCCTCTACTTTCTATCTATCTAAGGAAACTAGGTTGAAACCGAAGAATAGCTAGTATCTATGTGTCCCAAAGCTACTATGAATTTTATCTGTCGCTCGTATCCACAGAAACAGGAAAGTAAAATTTCAGGGGTGGGATCCTTGTTTTATAGGAGTGCATGTCTGGCAATTTTCTAAAAATTGATAATTCCAAAAATTTTACTATTGCATTATTAAAAAAATTAATCAATAAAATAATTTTATTAATGCACTTGAGAAAACTTTTTATAATTTAACAAATTTAATTTGCGCATTTAAAAAAAAATTATTATTAAAACAATTTATTTATTACATTTTTCAAAAAATAAAAATATTTAATTAATGCACTTTCCAAGGAATTAATAATTTGAAAAATTTAAGCAATATTGTTCCAAAAATTGATAATTAAATCAAAAATGAATTATTAAAAAAATGCAATTTTTACAATGGTTTCAACCTAGTTTCTTTAATAATTAATTAACTAATAAAAAAATGTCTCAGGACTTTTCGTTCCAAAATCGTACCCTCTATCTACCCTCTTATGAACCTTGACTACCTACGGCACATTCTGTATATGGTTAAAACTAAAAATACATAGTACTGTCAAAGAAAGCATATTTATGTTCTTTTTCATATACTTTTATTTCACTATATAAAAAAATATACATATTATTATTTATTATATGTTTAAAATAAAATCATATTTGCATTTTCACATTGTTGTTTTTCCAAATCATATATTTCCATAGAGATTTTCATTAAAATGAAAATTCTATAACAGTCTATCAGCTGCTTAAGAAAATTGATTTCAGAAGTGTAAGTTTTTCACCTCAAATATGTTAACATGGACGGTGTTCTATTGCTAAACTATGTTCGATTATAATGAACGAAGTTGTCAATTTATGCCAAATTTTGAGTTTTAAAATTCAATGTTAAATTAATCTACCGCTTAACAGTTTCGAGAACGTAGGCTCATTACTACGGCTAAACTTTATACCATATTATTTAACTTTTAATCCAGTCAACTTAGGGGTTGAAACTCGGAATGAAAGACAAGAAGTTGAAATTTTGTACAAACCTTTATTTTAACATTATTAATGTTACCTCAAAAGTCGCAATAAATGTCATGTGCGCGTTTTAAGATATTCAAGGTCAAAGGTCGCAAAAATCAGTTTTTCGTAAATATCTCGCTTCCTATGCTTTAAATCGTATTTACATTTATTATAATATTGGAGAACATTGAAATTTTGTTTCGAGCAATTTTTATATGTTTAACCGATTTTGAGATACATTATCCTGGCATCAACGTGTTGTTCTGCAGATTCTAAAGAAATGTTTTCAATTTCTTCACAAATCGAATTCGTGGAACACATAGCATTCACCCACTTATATAAAACAGTTTTTGCCTACTTCCACCTCAAGATACTCCCTCTTCTGTCTTTATTGATTTCATAAGACTTTGCCCTACCATGCCTATTAAATTTTTCTGTCCGTTTTACAGTGAAGAATCCGTTTTTGAAATTTTCATAACTTTGTTCATCCAATGTATCTTCTAATTCGATCATATGTGTTGATTTTACATATAAGAACTGACCACTGGCATGAAAATACGGCAGTATTTTTCGCACTGCATCGAGATGTCCTTTAAAAAGGCCCAGTCTTTCAGCGCGAATAAAATATAGTGCTATTGTTATCATTTTAAAATATTGTACTCATAATTATCCTGTAGGGTCTCGTGCTTTTAATTGATTCAGTTTATCCTGAAACTCATCTGATACTTCTTAAATAAGATTGACCATTCACCATATTGTTGACATTCGTGATTGAACTTGCGTGACCTTATTGCATGTATGGCTGAGTGCTCCGCATTCTTTGCGCTCTATCTCAAAAACGGTCAAACATATAAAAAATTGCTACCAACAGAGATTAGTAGAGAATTCAATGATCTAAAATTTTTGGAATAATTACAATTATGATATAAAGCATAGTAAGCGGAATATTTATGAAAAACTGATTTCCTTTGATCTTGAATATCTCGCGCACATGATATTTATTGCGACTTTTGAGGTAACAATTAGAAAGTCAAAATAATGATTTGTACAAATTTTCAACTTAACCCCCTTTTATACCTAAGGTGACTGGATTATTAGTGTCAAATAAATTTAAATTTAATGTTCCTGCTAACGATTTCAATTATAATGGACCATGAGCCAAAATATCGAGACACAATTTTCTCTCTTGCTGATAGAAAATTATTTCTAAATACTTTTTATTCTGACGAATATAAATTTTAAGTATTTTTGATATAGTAATGACGTATTTTTGGTATGGGTGTAAAATGACCGAATTCGTCTATTTCAGCATATCTGTTTGCCCGTATACACGATAAGCTGATTCGTGTCTACACCTCCCCCCCCCTCGTTTATATCTATCTTATATAGAGCCGTAGGGATAGAAAACTAATTTATAACGACAAAAAATGTTTATAATTAAAAAAAATTTTGGTAGAAACTTTTGTTCATTGGTTTTGCAAAAATTTCAGCTCAAACATATGCATTTACTTTTGAGTATAAAAAGTATATATTATGAATATAGCACCTTTGTATTTACTTTGTATGCAGTTATGCTTATGTAAAAAGTAAAATAAACAGTTTTTTTTGAATTTATGAGTTCAGACTATGAAATATTTAAGCAATTAACTCGATAAGTTGTTATTTCCACTTGTTTATTTTTAACAACATTTTACTATAAAACATAACTAAAAGAGTAACTGAAGTAATTCTTTAAAAATTTTTATATTACCAATTTTGAAACGAGTACGTCACACGACAAAAAAAACTTCATTATCTATAACGATTGTATACAAAATAATTTTTTGCCTACTTTACTTTAAACATAATATACGATAATATAGTCTGTTCCCCATAAGAATATAATTGGACGGGGTTAACTAATAAGGGATGGTGCTGGTACTATAGATTGATGTTTCTAACCACAAATAACTAATGCAATACCTCTGTTAATCTCGTATCGATGCTAGGAAATATAAGAAATGTAATTGAATATCGAAAAGTGAAACCAAAACCGCTACCAAAATTCCAATGTTTCTAATTATTATTGCAAATTAATTAATTCTGAATATATTTATATATTAAAAAATATTCAACTTTATACACTAACCAAATATCCAACTCGGTATCTCTGGCGTAATAGGCCAGTGCAATAAAAGCGTATGATTTAATTATGTTTGTTTTCTAAATAGAATATCTCTTACCGGTAGCAAAATTCGAAAAAATACTTAAACAGACAATCTTTATAAAATAAACTAAAAAAGAATCAGTGCACAAAGTTTCAAATCTAAACTTTTCGAGCCATTATTTAAGAAAAAATTGAAAACTTATTAGATTATAGATTCATGTTCAGCCCAGATTTTGAAAAATTGATTAAGAAATTTGTATCTTTTCTGTCATACCGTGAAATACTATTTAACCCATCTGTTCATACACAAATACACCCACACCCACAGATCAATGATCTCACTCGTCTATTTTTGACATTGCAAATTCTGGATTTCGAACACGCGTAACGTTTTATTTTGTACAATTAGTCCTGGCCACATTACATGCATCCCTTTAATATGCCAATAATATTATTCTTATCATGAACAGACTATGCATGTGTCTTTCGTACTTGTTATTATAAAAACGATGAAAAAAGACTATATTATTATTATTGATCAAATATTTTTAACTTTATATGATCAGTAACTGGTACTCTGTTTCACGGTAAATAGTAACAAAAAATAAATAACAACACTGTAAAGATAATTTATAATGTTACCTACATTATGTATCGAAACAATTTTTAGTTATAATATATCTATCTGATACAATAATATATACATCCTTTAATTGAATTAAAGTGTTCTACCTCCGTTTCTGACCCACACAGCTTATAAGAGAAGCCACCCACATCATTATTCTTTTTAAAACCATTTTTTAGACATCAAATGCTTGATATGAAAAATCATACACATCTAGGAATGGGGATTGAACCCATGACTTCTGGCATTCTAGACCAATGGTCTACTAACTGAGCTACCTTAGATGTTATAAATAAAGTAAACGCTAGTCGCTTCTGTTGGTATAATATAACCGAAAGGCAACCATACTAACAATGGAAATAAATACACGTTAGTTTACAAAAAACAATTTAAAAATTCTTTTTAATCTTTATTAATCTCAAATTCGTTACATAAATGATGTGGGTGGATGGCAAGGAAATGTATGCAGACGACCAATTGGTAGATTGTACAACAGCAACAAACTTTGTCAGGAATTATGCAATTCATTCGCCTACTTTGTTCTTGCCCATTTGCCGACTGTTTAGCCAGTTAACCGCTTCATTCATTTAAATTGACAAACGGTAATCATCGGGAATCGAACGCACAGCCTTCCAGTTTCAAGATTTAAGATTTAAAACGATTGGATAATATATTTAGTTTCTTAGAAAAAAGATTGTCATCAAGATAAATACCATTAATATTTTACAACCATATTTCTATTCTTTGTCACCTGACGTAACTCTTATTTAATGCTGTACATAAGCTGGTATTTCTTACTGCTTCACCAATTTAGTAAAGCTTGTATCTACGTAACTAAAATCAATCGACCTCATGCTCACACAATTTTTGTTTCAGAATCCCAAGAACTCTTACTTACCAAAGCGTATATATATATAACTTGCTCTGCTCGCAAGGTGACTTACCCGTGCGGCCTTCCGCCTTAGATCCGCGTCCTAGAAAGAAGAAAATATCCTGCGTAGTGTAAATTTGGTAAAAATTGGGACTTTTTCAATTTTCGAGAAGGCTGCGTTAGGAAAACCAAAGTTTTTTCCCGTTAGTTTGATGTTATTTCGCGTTGAATGCAAAAGACACGCACTCTTCTAGTATGTCTATAAATGGGTTAGATTTTGTATAGATCAATAAGTTTGAGTGAGTTACACTAAGGGCTGTATACATTATAGATAACTTTCGGCTTAAGGGTACTTTCAAGAATAAGCAAATGTGAAAATTTGTTTTTACAAACAAAAATTAGCGATAAATAATTTGTTCTTATTCGCATAAAGATACTGAATTTTTACATATTGGTTAAAATAAACTATACGTAACCTTGACACAGTATTCTTACTATATAAGGATTTGCGGTAGCTACAATTGAATCCTTATTAATATTTTTCTTTGTTCTTTATAGATATCCGCTGATAAAGCACAAACTTTAGTACTTAATATTATAAAATTAATAACTTTGTAAATTTGAGTGGTTTCTTTGTTAATATAAGTTAGTATCAGATGTTCAAGTAGTATTTAAGAATGACTCATTTAAAAACTAAAATATTATTCCATAGAGTACTAAAAGAAAGAATTTATATTTTTATCAATAGCTAAAACGCGCCATTATAAAATTGCTGGCTTAGCAGTAATACTTTTTGTATCTTTAATACTTCATGAACCTTTTTAAAATTAATTATTGATAATTTCTATTTCATTATTTTTCCGTTTTAAGTTCGTAACTAATAATGTTTAAACAGTGGTCGCGCGGGGACTGGCGAACCGCATATTTCAGTTGCTAAATCATAATGTGTAGTTTAAATATTTTTAAATTAAACATTAATTACAACAATAAATTAGAATCTTTTGCCTAGATTAAATTTATAATGAAGTAAAAAAGAAGCAAGGCTTGAAATTATATAATAGTAAATTTATACTACTTTTTCCAGACTGGCATTATTTATATCAATATCTATACACAATATTTATTAATACCAACGAACCAAAAAAAGAAAATACTCAGAATATTACGACAGAATATACATAAAGTGATTGTACGAGGGTACTAAAAGCCTGTATTTGATAGGGTGGGCAACTTTTAAATAGCAGGGTGGCAAAGGTTTTTATGTACTCCACGCGTCGTTAGTAGGGTTAAAACCAAAAAAATTCAGCTAATATCAAATATATTGCGTCGGTACCAAATAAAGCGCTTATTTTTCAAATATTTATAGTTGACTTTTCCTCATTCATTCGGTTTTTGGGAAAATGCTTCGGATAAAAACTGTTACTATATTTATACTAAACAACTCTTATTCGAAGCCTGTTTTCAAAAACCGAATAAATAAACCAGAAATCAATAATAAAATTTTGAAAAATGAACGCTACTTTTGTAGCGCATAGTAACATACTATTCTATTGAAATTTCATCGGCATAAGTTAGTGAAAATCCACTTCCATAATTTATAAACAAGTTAATTATGATGTTTGGAGTCACAACGTTCATAGTAGTAGTAGTGTAGGGGAGGTCGAAGCCTGGAAGCTAGACCTTTCTAATAAATCCCTATATTACAGACCCCTAAAGAGCAAGGAATTTGTATGAAAACCAGGCATCGGTAGGTTGTGCGATTGCAGCCGACTTTTATAGGAACTATGCCGATATTCACCTGGAGCGTGTGAAATAAAACTGCATTAAACTTTCACAAGCATAACCGGTTACTTTTATGCTTGTCATTCGCCTACAGTTTAATCATTTAGCCACCCCATTAATTTATTTTTAAATTAATTTTAATTGAATTTAACAGCTACTATTGAAAATCGAACCAGTGACTTCCTAGTTCTGGCTAGGGCGCCTTTAACAGCTCGACCACTCACACTTGTTTTGGACCACATTAAATCCATTAAATTTCCTGAAAACCGAGGCATTAAACTCCAACGGCGATTCTCTCAGCGGTTTTGTAAGAAAGTAAAGACAGTTTGGCTCTTTCTGTGAAAACAGACACTTCCTTTCCAAGATAATTCGGTTCATAAAGATGCACGCAAATGTAAAGAACGTAACGAAAGACACTGGAATTTGGACATTAATTACGTAGGTCACTGTCTTTTAACAATTCTGACCTTTTCTCTTGCTATCTGTAATCAATAAATTAACATGTTGTTGTTATAAATGTTTTAAAATATAAAATTAATGTTTTTGAGTTTCACACTAAATTTGTTATTTACAAAAAACATACGCGTGAAAGCTTAAAAATGTATTTTTTAAACAATTTATCAAACAAGGATATTAATAAACAATTAGGTTATATAGGTGTCATTATCTACATGGTAACAAGTCATTAGTTTATGATATAAAAATCAATACCATGTATATAATATATATATATATATATATATATATATTATATATATATATATATATATATATATATATATATATTATATATATATATATATTATATATATATATATATATATATATATATATATATTATATATATTATATATATATATATATATATGTGTGTACTTATGTGTATAATATAATCACACGCTATTTGTGATATGAATATTTTTGTTCCTCTCACGTGATTTTTTTTGTATAACTACCTGTACAAAAATTATTTTCTAACCTAATATTGATCCACGAAAAACTGCTTAAAAATGTTGATAGTTTTCAAGATATAAGCATAGAGGTTGACTCCGAATCAGTTTTTAGAACTTTCCAATTCGATTTGAATGATTAACTTAAAAACTTTACCTTTGATCAATTGTTCAACATTAATATGTTTTTGTTTTTCTCATGTCAAAATTAGTCAAGAAAATGATTTTTATATAAACCGGAACCAAATTTATTAATTAAATTAAATACTTATATGAAAAAATTAACTCGTCAACCAGGAATCGAACCTCGGGCCTCTGGATAACTAGTCCAGTGTGCTTCCTCTACACCAAAGACGATTGTGATGTGACAGCCAACTTTTTCATATTATTCTAATTAACCCGACTTCAAAAAAGGAGGATGGTTCTCAATTCGTCTGTATTTTTTTTTTTTTTTTTTTTTTTTTTTTTTTTTTTTTTTTTATGTGTGTCACCTCAGAACTCCAACATTTATGAACCGATTTTGAATATTTTTTTTTTGTTTTAAAGGGTTTGGTTTCCCATTGGTCCCATTGGCACCAAATCGCATTCTGATGAGGGGATCCCCGGAAAATCGAGGAAAATCCTCATTTTATATGTGATAACCGATTTTTGCGAAATTTTTTTTTTTTTTTTAAAGGGTATACTCATTCATAATGGGAAAATAAGAAAATTTTTTTAAAAACCGACTTCAAAAAATTTTTTTACAAAAAAAAAACCGACCCCAAAAAAAAAAATTTTTACAAAAAAAAAACCTAATGCATGTAAATAAAATTGAAAATCTGTTATAAAAAAATGCTCTTAAAATTAAAAAAAAAAAAAACGGGTAAAAAAAAAAATGTTTTACAAAAAAAAAACCGACCCCAAAAAAAAAAATTTTTACAAAAAAAAAACAAAATGCATGTAAATAAAATTGAAAATCTGTTATAAAAAAATGGTCTTAAAATTAAAAAAAAAAAAAAAACGGGGAAAAAAAAAAAATGTGTTACAAAAAAATTCACTAAAAATTAGTCGTTTAAGTAGGTCTACCCATATTTAGATAAATAAAACTAGTTATAGAACTTTAGAGTCACTAAAAAGCGAGAAATAAACTATATTTTGACAAAATGGAAACCCGACTTCAAAAATAAAATATTCTATAACAAAAAATGCACTAAAAAGTAAAAAAATAATTGCATATTCTTGTGCCAATTTTAGTTCACCTAAGCAAAAATTTTTAAATATATATGTACAATTATTGTTATTTTTGGAGGCGGTGTCCAAAAATTATGTGAATTTCTCTATGCTGACACCGCCTCCAAAAATAACAATAATTGTACATATATATTTAAAAATTTTTGCTTAGGTGAACTAAAATTGGCACAAGAATATGCAATTATTTTTTTACTTTTTAGTGCATTTTTTGTTATAGAATATTTTATTTTTGAAGTCGGGTTTCCATTTTGTCAAAATATAGTTTATTTATTATTTATATTAGATAGTATTTACTTCTTTCTGAAGTGATTTGTTTATTAATATTCGTTAGTTTGTGTATTATTGTTATGTGGACACGAAAGTATACACAAACTAACAAATATTAATAAACCAAATTTGTAAAAAAATATTTAGCTTTTTTTTAATGGTTTTCCATGGAATTAGAAAATTAGTTTAAAAATCCTCTTTTCTATTTATTTTTACCCGATTTTCAATTTTTCAATTGTCGAAATCAGTCCAAATTATATTTTGTATATAAATTATTAACTCAGAATCTTGAGGAAAATTGTGTGATTTTATATTTATTAAAAGAAAGCTATTCATAAAACGTTCCACTTTGTATAGTCTTTATACTATCTCGTTACGGTTTCAGCAAATCTAGGGCGGATTGGTAAACCTTCCGAATAGAGAATTATCCTTTTCGAACGCAGCCTTTAAGTCAAAAAAGGCCAAGAATATAGGGATAATTTTAAAGATATGTACGCTATTTGATAAACAGAATTATTATCACGCTAGCACGTGGAGAAACTCAACATGTAAAGATATTTTTGTACGTATATTGTGAATTAATTCGTGGAATAAATTTGAACATAATTGCTTATTATTACATGTTATTATAAAGAAAAATAAAATTACAAAAATTATGTCTACATGAAAATTTATTTTCTGTTTTCGTATTCGTAAAGTCAATGATTAAACACATCATTCCACAATTTAAAAACTTTTGTGAATTAAAATATACTCGTTTTCATCAAAATATTCGAAGCGAGAAATGATATTGTAGCAAGCATAACAGTAAAATTGTATGTCATAATCCAATATTTTTATTATGAATTCGTCGAATGCTGTCCTCGTAGGTCCAATAATACCTTGTGTTTACACATTTTAAAGAATTCGAGAATTAAAACCATGTTCGCTACAATGGATAATCTAGTTAAAAAAGAAACTGAACTGGTGTAACATAGCCTGAGACAATATAAGAGTAATTTTAATAGGAGTAACGTTAACAGGAGTAAATGTGAATTAATGAAATTTTAACAAGAGTAATTTCAATAAAATTTAAATTATGATAACTTATTATTTTAAGTAATAAAATAATTACATAATTTTGATTACTAGTGACGTTAGATGCTATCTAAACTTAAATAATTAATTTACAGATTAAAATTTTTAATTTCTGTTAAAAAGTGTTTCTGTTTATTATGACTTGATGGGTACTGTCCGATCAACCTTAATTTCACTTTAATGTTTATCCTTTATTTCAATTTATATGACTGCAGCATAATTAAATGATCAATTTCCGTTTTATTATTTTCTTATAAAATCACGTCTAATTTGAGGAACATATTTAGTGAGTAGTATGACATCTTGATAGTTCGAACTATTTGACTAGATATTAAAATCTGGCAAAACTATTGCATAGAAAAATTTCGCCTCAAATATCTAATTAAGATAAACAATTCAGAGGTTGAGAAAACGTTTGTGATGACATAATTGAAAGAAAAACAGTTCAAAAAGTAAATGAGTAAAACAAAACGGAAAAAAAAACCATTCACATTAGTGAATGGTTTTACAAGTTAAAAAAGTGTCGGAATAAGTTGGAAATGCTCATGTCTTTCAGTTTAACAATAAATTTAGCATCATGACTTATATATTCTTCAAGAATAGGTCTAATATCAATGTTGTATGCCTGCCTGTATGATTTTTTTTGTTTTATCTTTTAGGTGAGTTTTTTTTTCCGTTCATTTTACCAAAGAATGTTAAAAGCTAGTCGCTTTGTTGGTGCTGGTGGTGTGATACTTGTTTTGTGTGAAAAATGGAAATCACTTGTATCAAATCGTATATCTTTTTTTGTGCCATATACAGGTGTTTGAAAAGTTAAGAATAGCTTGTTTCATATGAGCAGCCCTCTCGGTCACTTAAAACAAAAAGATGATTTAATGTTTGGGATTACGTGTTGTTCTAAATGTTCCCCATCAGCTGTTTAACAGTGAGTTAGACGGATATTAAATGGTTTTGCAAGTTTGACCTCGGGGTGGCCATCAGAGGCCGAAATAGGGGTACACTTCTTAAGTAAAATTATGAGATCCCATTTGATAAAATGACCACAGGTTACTGCCAAGTAACCAGGAAATAATGCTATAATTTTGGCGTTGAACTTTTCCCCCAAAATGCTCGACTTATGACTCATTCAGCTGTTCTGGTACTTTTCTGACACCCTATATGTGCTAAAGAGAACATTTTTTTCTTTCTCCGTCGCAAATGACAACTACAATAATAATCAGTTTCTTTGAGTCAGCTTTGTTTTTCATATCACGTCTTCCCAGTAAACCATGTGTTCCTTGTACCTTCAGCTACTCTATAGAGTTACCAGCTCTACACATTCACACATAGTCAGTGGTGTCAGTCAAAGAGTATAGTAGAAGAACATGAAACATATGTTCCAACGGGAGAAAACAGAAATAAGAGTTGTCTCCACTTAAAAGAATAACATAAACAGAAAAAAAACAACGATATGGTTTCTTTTATTTATTAATTAAAAAGTTTGAGTTTTTCTGGAATGCTAACAATATTCTGGTCTTTATCCTGGTAGTTAACATCTAATTAACAAATATTGTTGCCTTTCTGAACAAATGCTATTTTTATATCTGAGCGAAGTTTTTCTTAAATTTGAAATAATGACTTTGAATTTTAAAATTTTTTTATCGAAAACAATATTACTTTGCGAAAAGTCGATTCAGTTGTCTTTTTTCATAATTAACTAGACTAATTCCCTTAAGATTTAGGGGCATTGCATTTTGGACAAAACGAATAGAAATATATCTTACATATATTAAAAGTTTCAGGTGACTCAAATATAAAAGAGACTTTGATCAATTCTTTTCCAAAAACTACAAATGAAATAGAAAATTTGTTTTTGGAAAGTTTATATAAATAAAAATCGTTGCGCAGGAGCTGCGTCAACTTAGCGAATTTCCTTAGAATACATAAATCATTCTCTAGCAGTCACAGTTTTATTCTGATCAAAATTAAATGCCGTATCTGTTATGATTTTGGTATTTGCAAGGGCAATTTTGTTAATAAATGGCATATGTCAAAGGGAAAGGGGGCGTAGAGAAAGATTAGATCGGCGCACATTGTGAATTGAAAATTTCAAATGAAATTCCAAATATAACAATGTAATTTCGAGAGACATGCGTCGAATGTTTCAAAGATTTGTGTAAAACTCTTTGCAATTAAGGTATTAGAAATCTTAATAATTTTCTAGGACTTTATAAAAAAATTTCTCCAATATAACCCTTGATATTGAGGGAGTTAATAAATAATCATTAAATGTAGTGCAGTGTAAAATAATTTACCATTAACTAGGTCATAATTAAGATTTAAACCACTTTTTTTTATACTTTTTTGCTAGTTCTATACATAATTGTCCAGTTGTATTGACATTATAATAAATAATATTTATCTGTAAAAACCATTTATAATAAACTGCATCAATAAAAGTAGATCAATTTATTTTATCCACAGTAGGGTGTTATGTAAGGGTGGGTATATTCCTATGTATATACAGAATATACCAAAATATTCGGTCAGGTTTGAAATCAAGTATTGATACATTCTCCTTCAGTATCGAAACATTTTCCCAAAAACCGAACAATTAAGGAACAAATCTAGTATAAAAGTTCGAAATTTTGAACGTTAGTTTTGTGGCCCTTAGTACATTACTCTAAACCAGCGACCATAAAGACATAATGAATCGGTTTGGTCACAATGAATAATCACTATCCAATATTTTATTTTTCTAAATAAAATATTTATATGAAAAAATTAACTCATCAACTAGGCATCAAACCTTGGAACAACGGATTTCTAGCCCAGCATGCTTACCGCTACACCAAAGATGATTCTGACGTATGATTATATATTAATTTGTTGTCAAATATCAACTTTATTATTCACATGTTTGTGTATACTTAGGCGTCACAATACAATACTTATGTCAACTTCCATTAAGGTTTACTTCAGACATAATATGAAGAAACTGGCGTCTACTATATAGCCAAACATGTGATTAAATTTTTAATTGAATATTAATTTGAAAATTTTTTTTTCATTATTTTCATTTTTTCATTCTTTTAGGAACTTTAGAATTTTCATTCACTGTTCGAGAATAATTTTGTGATTTTAACCTAAAACCTCCAAAAATAAATAAAAATTAACATTGAAGAGCTAAGACTGGGTATTATAAGAAATTTTTGTGCAAATCTGGGGTATAGTTTAAAAATTCTTGATGTGGTCTATCACGTTGTCACCCTATGCCGTGTCATCCTGATACACGCTGTATTTATAATAAATTGGCCAAAATGATAAATGAGTATTGAAACTATTGAATATATTGGAGAAAGAATGAAAAAAAATATAAAAACTTTCTGGTTCAAAAAAAAACAAAATACACAAAAGGTATCACAAATAACGATTTATTTTCACAGAATCGGATAATAATAATAATACGGACCCAACCAGCCTTCGAAGCTGTTCAGTTGTTTGTCGATTCAACGAAAGACATACATAACCTCTGTAGAGTTAGAATATCATCAATTTTTATTTTCGTTTTTAAATAAACTATACAATCTTTTCATCGAAAGGAGATATCATTGAATTGGAAAAGAAAACTTGAAATTTTTAGCTGTTTTTATAAGCTTATTGTGGCGATCAATCCATTGTTAGTATGGTTGCTTTTCGGTTTTGCTATACCAACCGAGGTGACTAGCATTTACTTAATTTGACATTTTAGTAATATGTCTGAGCATTTGTAATATTATTTTAACATCAAAGTGTTGATATAAAAAATCTTACAATTCTTCGGGGGAGTTTGAACCCAATCACCTCTGACAATCTAGTCCAATTCCCTGCCAACTAAGCTAATCATAAGCTGTGCTTGATTGGCTATAATTTCACACGATCCGATGTACATGTGTTTTAATTACTTGTTGTTTGAGTATATCAACTATAATGCATTCACTAATCAATTTTTGTAAAACTCCATAAAGATTTACCGAATTATATAATAAATTGCAAATTTTGACCCAACTACAAGGTAGTCATCATCAGTATATGTTGCTCGTTGCTAATTTGGTGCGTGTCTCACAATAATATTAAAAAAGTTTGGTCTTTTATATGATCTGACTGAGGTAGAACCTGAAGGATTATTGGAGTTGACTGACCAATTAAGTTTTTTTAATATTATTGTGAGACACAGAGCAAATTAGCAACGGGTAACATACCTCTGACTCCATATCCCAGAGATAGTTACGATAAGCTAATTCATACTGATGATGATTGCCTTAGAGTCGTAATACGTATTTATAAAAAATACATATAATTGTTCTAGGAGTTGGCGCAAAATTTGAAATTTAAATTCAAAAAACCTAGAGTTCTCTTTGATTATTTTAATAATCTTTAAACTAAATTATATGTCTCTCTCGCTATGGTCTTCTGTCCCCTTATCCGATTTCGCCTTTTAACGAACTTGTCCTATCCATTAACGTACTCATTAACAACTCGAAAGCAGCCAAAGAAACGTCACACATATTAATTAAAATATATATAAATAGGTTCATAATATAAGAAAAGAGTTAAGACTTAAGCCATTACTTTATTTTGGATATTTATATAGAGTGTCAATTATTCGAATGTTCAATTAACGGAACCGGTTGTTTTTTATCAAATGTAATTTTAATTAAATTGATCATCTAATTACTTATTTGTATTGTTAAAGTTATTGTTATTTTAAATAAAATTAAACGAAAAATTAAATGATTTTTTTCATAAACGTCTATAAGGGGAGCTATACCTAATTATTTCTCAGAAATTGATTTTTTAATATCTGATTTATTGGTATGTATATCGGCTGTAAACGTGTGTGAAATTATGTTGCATTGTCGTTCGTTTTTTCAC
The DNA here is from genome assembly GCA_963920215.1 of Nineta flava. NCBI lineage: Eukaryota > Metazoa > Arthropoda > Insecta > Neuroptera > Chrysopidae > Nineta > Nineta flava. The sequence continues at coordinate 35,212,067 of OY986042.1, forward strand.
TATATATATATTTATATAAATAAACCACCTTGCTTTTTGTACACAGTTGTTAATTGTTTTCTATCTTCCTTTTCCTTATACAAGGTGGCGCAAAAGTACCTTCGTGATTTTAAATTTAAAAAAGTATATGAGAACTAAAGAAAATTTATATTTTGCAACTCATAATATAAAGTGTGTTTCTTGGAGTCTTGGTTTCTTGGAGAATAGTTTCCAACTATTTACGAAAAATTATGTTTAACAAATGATATCCCCAAAACAACAAAAGAGCTCTTTTCAGCACATCTGACCTTTCGTAAAGTTTCTTGAGATATCCCCAAAGTCTTTTGCCCAACATTTTAAGTTGTTCCTAGCATTGTGGCTTGTTTACATAAACCCCTTCTTTCAGATAACCCCAAAGAAAATAATCCGTAATATCGTATGGATAGAAGGAGCATATCTGACATTAAAATATCGTCGATATTTTCTCTGAGTAGAAATAAGGCTTCTTCTTGCCCGTCTAAGTGGCCGAGCAGTCTCAGGCGTTATGTCTGCGCAGTATGCCTACTTGGAAACTGGGAGGTTATGGGTTCGAATCCCGATATCGGCAGTTTGTCAATTGCTAGGAGAAAAAAAAAGGGGCGGTTAATTGACTACACTTGCGGCGAAGATGGACAAGAACGAAGAAACCGGCTATGCTTGGATGGTTTTCTGCAGTTTCCATCACGAACTTCAAATATCGGCATAGTTCCTATCATAGTCGGCTCCAGCCGCATATTCTACCAATTCCTTGTCTATACCCAAAACTTCCTTCCACCCTACCCACATTCTTACAGCCTTAAGAATCACAATGGACATTATGGTCGAAGTGTAGCCCGTCCAGGGTGGGCTTTACAATCTATCTATCTATCTAAGCTTCTTCCATCTTCCAAATAAAAAGTTATTATCCTTTCTGCAGGCTGGTGTCGCTTGATATCGAAACTTCTAAGTATTTTCTATAATATAAAACAGAAAACTCAATAAATATTATTGAATTTAAAAATCGTGAAGGTAGTTTTACGGCACCCTATACGTATATATATATATATATATATATATGATTACGATAAATATTATTGTACAATATATATATATATATATATATATATATATATATATATATATATATATATGATTACGATAAATATTATTGTACAATATATATATATATATATATATATATATATATATATATATATATATATATATATTTATAAATACGTTGATCTGTTTTGACATCTACACATCTACTAAGCCTGTTACGAAAGTCTGTCATCGGTACATAAACTAATAGCTCCAATTTCTTGAAAAGACAGTTCGCTAAAAATTTCAACAATAAATTTATAAATAAGTAAATATTTTGTATTTTTACATATTTATTTATATTTCTTTATTTCTTAAAATGTCTTACAACAAATTCATATCAAATACACAAATAAAACAAAATAAAATGTCAGAAGTTTTATGATTTGTGTAGAGTAAGTCTTGTGTACTTTAAATTAAAATTTTGTATTTTATCCCCTACACTGTCAAGGGAATTTATGTACTTGTCATGTTTTTTTTTCGTTTTTTTTCAACAACGTTTTCAAATAACAAAAAATGTCTTCTTAAGTGTAGAAGAATTGAATAATAAATTTCCGTTCTTTTTAAATTGAAAATATGACATAGATATTACGTGATTTTTAAAGAAAAAATACTGCAGTCAAAGAGCTAATTAAATTTCCATATTTGTTAACTTTGGAAGGAAAAATAAAAAAAGGTTTGGTTATAATTCTGCTCAAATCTTTTGGGAGAATACTTTCGATGAATGTTAATCTAACCTAGGTAAATCGTTAGTTTAACTGCCAAGTAGCCGCGCTTGTTAAGGCGTTATTTCCACTTGGAACTGGGAGGCTATGGGTTTGAATCCCGACACCGGCAGTTTGTCAATAAAAAAAAAAGATTAATGGGGCGGTTGATTGACGAAACTGTCAGCGTATGGACAAGAAAAATGTAACCGGCTATGCTTGTGAAGGTTTTCTGCAGTTTCCCTTCACGAACTCCAGATGATTACCGGTTGCACCATCTAGTGTTTTTTATTTTAAATTCTGTTTCTGTCAATACTTAGCGTCATATATTACAAGAGCATTTGTGTTGCATTGTTGAATGTGAAAATACAAATCCAAAATTGCATTTTTACCGTTTTCCTGGATTTTATTTTGAAGTAGACAGGAAAACAAATGGATTGCAGCAGTACGTAGTCAAGGGTAATTAAATTTTTGTTAACTTCTAACTTTTGTTGATATTTGATATTTGTATTGCATTTTTAGTTGCATTTTTAGTTGCATTTTTAGTTGATATTTGTATTGCAATCACAACTTACTTCAATTACAACATTATAATAATTAGTATTATTTTTTGAGCAATTTTGGTCTGGTGTTTCTCTTAATACTGTACCAAAAATTAGCCGAGAATCATTGACATCAATCTTTTCATAGACATTAAACACATGAAAACAAGTACCTACTTAAATTTGTGTCTTTAGAATACTTTGTTTTTTTTAAATATTGCACTTCTGAAGCATTTTTTCGAAAACCAAATCAGTATATCCCAAATCAATTATAAAATTTAAAAGAATAACATCAATTTTTATAAATTTTCAATATTTCTTAGAAAACGATCCGTTGAGAAGATTCATAAAATTAATATGTGAATAAAATAACGTTGAAAATCAATTAACATATTTTAATACCGAAGAAAGTAGCATTGAATTTGATTGTTAGTAAATATTTTTATTATTGCAATAATAAAATGTCATTTAAAATTGGTTTTAAATTATAAAAATTTTTATGTATAAAAATGATATTATTAATATCTTTATGAATTTCAATTTTAATGAAATGTAAATTTTATGTATCGGAAAATAATTACATATAATACAATATTATTATTATTTGACTAGACTCGTTACAATCATTTTTTAGTCGCCTTTATTACGTTGATACTATCGGTTTTGTACCAGTTTGAACCAGTTTGCACACAAATCCAGGAAGTCGATTTTCCCCTACTTTGATAACTAAACGATAATTCGTATTGATTTGAATCTTTTTATAATCAATACTATATTTCCTATTGGTTTAAATTTTTGCGCAAATGTATACAATTTATAAGTTTTGTACCTCCAACGCAATCGAATGCAAAAAAACAAACGTGAAATAGAATTTTGGTGCAAAATTTGAGAAATCGGAGAAGTCACTGATACCTACTTGTTTATATGGTTGAGAGAATAAGAAGATATTAATGAAACAAGCGTGAAAAAGCAACAAAATTCAATTCATCGTTACTCGTACATACACCTAAACGAATATAAATGTTAATAATTATTTCAAGAAAACTAAAAAATATATTGGGACTGCGGCAATCAAAATGGTTTTCTAAAACGTGATCAACGTTTAGAATGGCTATATACCAGAAATGATGATTCTTAGAAAAAAAAAATGAAAGGACAATTTTTATAGATAATCAAATTTTTGTCTGATCTATTTTTAAAACTTTTCATTTGCCAGAAAAATCGACAATTTCGATTTTTGACCCAGAATAAAATTTTTTCCCGATAGAGGATCGATAGGGACTTTTCAAATTTTATTTGTTATAGTGTACCCAAAGTCTGTAGCATTTTTGAGCTCTATGCGAATTAATGCAAACTGAAATATATATATATATATATATATATATATATATATATATATATATATAAACTCGTCACGCAAAAGTTACGTCAAGTTAGCGAATTTTCACAGAATAAACACACACGTCACAAATAGATCTGCGTTACCATTTATCTTATTAATGTTCATGGCGACCCGTGACCGCTAGAGTGGCTATACACTTAAATAAATATGTTTCCGAATTTTATATGTTTTTGGTATTTCAAAGGATAGATCAAGGGTAAAGGATGTTTAGAGAAAAAAGTAAACAAAAACAAAATATGGATTATCCCTCTTAATATTGAGATGCATTTATAATACTCATTATTATGGTTATGGTTTTTAAATTGAAAATATTTCTGTAAATATTAGAATTACAGAAAATAGATTCAGGAATGAATTGTAATAAAATTTATTTACTACATTTTTTTCGAAAATGCGGTATAACATATAAAATCCTGGTATTTTAAAACAAATAAATAAAGTTGACAAATAATTGGATGATACGGGTAAACCATCAACAAATATCTTATAAAAGAAACCAAATCATATCGCCATCATGATCATTATTCAAAGATTTCTTAAGTTTATTAAAAATTGACGAATATTTTATATAAGGGAACCCGAGACACAACGGGATAGCGTGGCGGAATGAAGTTTAATGATTTTCGGTGTCAAAGGGGTGCTACTAGCGAGCGGCAATACGTAAAACTAGACTAACCTGTGGCTGTTCAAGTACGACATTCATGTAAGTCTAGTTTTCTTGGTCGTTAGTGGGTGAACTTTTAGTTTTGTGATTTTGCTCCTGTATTGTAATTTATAAGGATCTTGTAACCAAGATAAGGTATACATACTTGTTTTCATTGCAACTACAGTTAGTACATGCTTGGAGTACGTTTAATTGTCTTTAGTTTGGTATAGTTAAATCTTTGTTTGCGTATAATTTGCGAGTGAACTTACCCCCCTAACCCGAATTGTGTCCTTGGGGTGGAACGAGTGGGGTGGAATAGGGTTCCCCATTTAGCTCAATGGGGTACCCCATTCTGCCGCAATGTTTCACAATTTCTTCCAGCAAACACAATTGACATCAGACTTAATGGGCATTCAAGTGAAGAGACTAATTTTACTACCCTTAGGTGCTCTTGGATGACAACTGACAACAGAATATCCTCTTTTCATTTTACCCTTGCGGCAATACATAGCGAAGATGAAAAGACTGTCCTAGTGTACGAACTTATTTTTGAATAAACTTATTTTTTTTGCATTTCCACTAGTTTTATATGTGTTTATGATAACCTATTCATACAACCTCGTTTTGTCCCATGCCCGGGGCGGAACAAGGCAAGAGACTATTTTTAAAAAAATATATATTTTATTTTTTTACAATATTATTGTATTTTTGTGATTATATTATATGTGATTATATTGTATTATGTCATTATAGTGTGTTAACAGAAAAATTTACATATCTAAACCCTTGTACTTTTAAACCATTTTTCGTACCCCGTTTAGCCCCAGGTTCCCCTATACATACATATATATATATATATATATATATATATATATATATATATATATATATATATATATATTCACCGTAGCGTATTCATAATGTATAATACCACCATTGAATTTAAGTGACAACCAATGTTTACTTTCCATGATATAAATTTTCAACTTCATAAAATTTATATCCTTTTAATAAAAAATTTATAGCTTTATTTTCCATACAATACCATTATATTTATTTAATAAATATTATGTGTGCGTAAATATTAAGTATAATATGTGGTACTATTTGGACCCCAAAAGTAGCGTTCTTTTTCAAAATTGTTTACTGTGTTTTTGAGTTATCGTGTCCACAGACTGGCGGGCGGACGGACATGCGGAAATAATAATTCGGCCAGTTTATGAGAATCTATATAAAAAATGTTATAAAGTTGGAACTAAACTTAATATACCCTGGTATATATTTTATACCGGGTATAATAATTTAATTAAAATATGTATAATAATTAAAATTTAATAGGTGTATAAAATTTAAAAAGATATTTTAAGTTGAATAAAATGTATAATATAATAATATTATCCTTTTTACTTTTTTGTTAATAGGTTTTTTTCCATATTTTTATGGATATTATTGTTATCACATATATTTATTATTATCTTGCTGGAAAATTTTATTTTCAATTTATGATTTATATTATCACCGTATAATTTGTCCATTATCGAATTTTAATATTTTGCTACCACGAATTAAGTGTCAATACCTTAAATAATAGAATGCCATCTAGCACTGGACAGAACTTTCAAAAGCGTTCGACTGCATGTTTTTTATTTCAATATATTGAAATTTATCTTTAATGCTAACATATTTTAACTTTTTTTTTAAATTGTGCAATTAATTTAAACCGTATACATTTAGTTGTGGAGAAATATGCCTTGAGTAAAAGATTAAATGCCTTGAGTAAACATTATTTTGAAAATAAAGATTATTAAAATTAGCAACAAGCAACATATCTCTGAGTCCATACCCAGAGATATTTACGATTAGCTAATTCATACTGATGATGACTACATTGTGGTCGAAATACGTATTTATAAAATACAAACAAATGTTCTAGGAATAGGGGCAAAATTTGAAATGCAATTATTTCGAAAGACAATTGGATTCGGTATAAATCATTTGAAAAAGAAAGTTATTATTGCAATCGCCCATACTTGAGTATGTTTTTTATGCAGTCGGGTTTTTTTATGTGAAAACATCTATAGCGAGACTATACAATATTTTATAAGGAGAGTGAAAAGAAATTTCAGATTATAAAATGGCATGTTTTCGATCGGTTTAACGATCGGCTATGTGGGTGGCAATCGGCAATCATCGGTATTGTTAAGACATCAGATATCTATTCGTGTTTGTTAACCAATCACATTTCTCGCAATAAATTCGACATTAACGTCCCTGAATCAAAAGTTTTTTTAATTTACTACTATTTTTATATATTTTAAATATAATTCCAGTTAATTTTGTTACATGCGAAACGTTAAATCCTTAAATTGCTTATTAGAACCATGAGATACGTATTTTAACATTGTCGGTGATAGCATAAAAGTTTGATTAAAGTTCATTGGCCATTAAATAAATTTTACTAAAATTGTGTTTTTTTTGTTGTTATTTTGAAAATATACTCGAAATATAATATGATAACTTCCAATTACCTCGGAGTGTACATACTGGAGACATAAATTTAATGAAACCATTATAGTTAACGTATGGTTTGGTCTTATCCTTTTTTTTTACGTAAAAAAAAACCGAATATATTATAATAAAACCTATTTAATAATATATACCTAGAATGTTATACATAATTATTGTAAATTTAATATATTCATATCTTTTTAAGTAAAATTTATGTATTTTTTTTCCATATATACGTACGTAAGTCATAATAACATTAATTAGGTTCAATGTGGAAGGACTGAAAAATTGTAGGTTACCTAAATATAAAATGTTATTCGTTATATATTAGTTATATTTTGTATTTTATGTAAAAATTCGTGACAGAGGGTTACAGAGAAGTTCCACATGAAAAACAGCTGCCAAAAATTATTTTAATTTTTTTTTTGTACATAACAATCTCCATTCTTCTTTGAAACACGTAAAATGCGTTATAGGTTTCAGGTAACTTGGTGTGTTAAACCATTTCCGAGAAGGAAATTATTTTGTTGGTTCATATCAATGTCTTTACGTCAATATATTTGATCGTATTAGTTCATGTTACGTAGTTCAATTAATCATTCATAATAATACGAAAAATACCGTTCGGGTCCGTGCTGTAGTTTATTCGCGAACACGCCCTGCTCATGATCCGTAGACGTTTGGACTATTGCTGGCCGCTGTATGCCAAATGGGCCAGCTACGTATTCGCTTTGTGCCGTTTGTTCATTTCGTTTTCGACGCTGCCGTAGCTCTCGCATTCGTTCAGCACTGAACTTTTTGGACTAGTTGGATTCTTTTCCAAGCATATTTACGAGTTGTATAAAACGAGATCTTAAATTTTTTGTATATTTCAAATTAATACCGTTTTTCATTTTTTGAAGTGAACTTCTTAGGTGGCGTTTTGATAATGAATAAGTGGGCAAGGATTAAGAGTGGAATTTTAAGAACGCCTCACGTTTAGGCACATTTCGTTACACGAGAGACATGAAAGAGATGAAGTTGAGAGAAATAGAGCTATACATTTTGTTTTATTAAAATTTTGTTGATGGTCATTTCCACAGAAACTGTCCTTCTAAAAAATAACAATAAAATTATTTTATTAAAATTTTGTTCCAATTTTGAAATGTAAATTTGAATTGTCAGTTTAATAGAAACTATAAAGGAGACTACAAAACTCAACTTTAATGAAATGTCAGTTGAATGCGATAGTTTATCGAGGTTAAAACAAAAAATTTAATTATTTGGTAAATGAAATGTTTGTAAATTATTTTAAGAAGTGTCACTTCTATCACGTGTACGGTACTGCACGTGCATTTAATTTATTTTAGTGAGTATTTTTATTGTGACACAATGGCGCCTAGTAGTGCTCCAAAAGTTCTTCGTAATGACACCAGAATAGACGCGTGTTCACGCTACTCCAAACTATAACTTTACACAAACCCAAGTTGTATAAACCTATTTACGTCCATACACCTACACTGGTACGATGCCGTCACTAACACTGCAAATACAACGCGACAGATACGTAAAAACATGATCTAGCTGTTGTGGGCTAGCTGTTGTGGGCCGCGGCACTTTTGTGTGCCGCCAAATTCTTAAATTGTGCCCCCAAATTTTAGAAATGTATATAGTAAAGTATTAACCAACATAAAAACCAAAAAAAGATCGAGACTGTTTAATGTAGGAGACGATATGAGAGTAGCATTGTCATTTTTACGACCGAATATAAATGAAATTATCAAAAAACATCAAGCTCAAATTTCTCATTAAAAGTATTCTTATTATTAACTTGTAATGAATCCCTTAATAAACGTACTGTTGTTTTTGTAGTACATATTATTTTATTTTACACAGTGTACTATAGGTACGTTGACGGATCCGTCAACGTCTGTAAACAGACATGACACATCATCATTATAGGTAAGTAAACAACTTTAATACTTTTTCTTTGTGAATTTGAAATCGTTAAAAGTGTGCCGCGACAAAAAAAGTGGTTGAGAGTCACTGGTCTAGAAGTTATTTGCGGTTGAAATATGACGGTATTATTTTGTAACACAAAAACTCATGCCCCAGGAATCGAGTGCGGGACCTCTGGATATCACGCCTAGTGCACTAAAAGATGCACAACGGATAATTAGCATGATGAGTCGTTTTTCATAAAACATTGACTGCATTACTTTGCAATCATATTTACATATTTATGATTCCAACATTATTATTTTTCTGTATACTTAAACCTCGCAATAATATACGAATTAGTTGCGTCTCCGTAATCGAACTGATGAAAGTATTTTGACGTTTAAGTATGTACAAGAGCAATATATTGAAATAATAAATTAGTAACGAACTTTAAAAAAATAGAGTAATTAGAATATTTTATGAAATATTTTATTAATACTAAATAAAATTGTGTAATAATTTGGCTGTTTTTCACATATAAACTGATACGCTAATTCAAATCAATGTTGTCTTTTCTATATAAAATCAGCAAATGAAACTATTGTAAAATATCGTTGGTCTATTTTCATTTAGTCAGTCACATTATTTACTAAGACGTTTTAACAATGTCATTCTATACGATATTACAAGTATATTTCATTTCAAGAATAATATTACCACAAGAGCGAGTATGCGAGTTGAAACCTTTTCCTGGTATATGGATGGTACATATACCAAAATACTAAACCATATAATGTACAGTAATATTTCTTTGACCAAAATTTTCATTGTAGGTATCGTATTATTAAATGAAATACGGTTGTTTTAATTAAGGATAGAAACCTTTTAAGGTAGGTAAATATTACTTGTTATTATTCATATTATTTTATAAATTATGTTATACATACAAAGTGTTTATAAACTATTGAAGGATGTTTGCATCCTATAAAGATTCAATACTAATTGAACCACAACGGCTTTGCACTCATATCGTGTCTAAACTGTTTAAACTAGGAAATGGGTAGATTTGAATGACACTTCTCCGTAATATTTCCGAATAATATATTCTTTTAGGGCTGATAGCCCAGATGAAGACCTACTATAGTCCAACCACTATTGTTCAAAGTTGGCGAAACGGTAAAAAAGAGGTTTTTGAGCGATATAGCGACGAAATTGTGAATTTGACAGACAAAAAGTAAAGGAACCATTTTAAGGTACTAACAAGATAAACAATTTGGCGCGTCAGAAATTAAATTCGATTAATTAGTTCTGCGATGCGCATTTTTGTGCGCGAACATTTTTGTGATACAAAATCTGGTTAGATTTCAATCGCTAATAACTGCGAGACTAGTAATGCATTTTCAATGGTTGATCCCACAAGATCATTTCATTACGTATCTGTCGCGCTGTATTTGTTTTGTTTGTGACGTCATCGAACCAGTGTCGTTGTATGCGCGTGAATATTCGCTGGAATATAAGTGAAAATCGGTATTAAATTGAAAATTATTAACAAATTGAACTTCTCAACTCATATGATTCGTAAATATGCTCGGAATTAAAGAAAACATAGGAATTACAGGCATAGCTGAAAAAAGCTTGCGTCGAAAGGAATCCAATGAGTTCCTTTCAAAAGTCCAGAACAGATGCGAGAGCTACAGCTACTTTCAAATAGACATAAATAGATTTTATATATTGTACTCTTGTTATTTTCGAAATCCTGTTTCTTAACTCTTATCCATGAAAATAAAAATAAGCAAATTTTTATTCATTATTTTCCAGCGATTTTTTTTAAAACTATATTCTAGGCACCGTGGTAGAGATATATAAATTGTAGGGGCTGCCCTGAACGACATACACTTCGACCATAAGGTCCATTGTGATGCCTAAGGGTGTGAGGATGTGAGTGGAATGGAAGGAATTTTTGTGTATAGATTAGGAATCGGTAGGATATGCGGCAACAGCCGACTATGATAGGAACTATGCCGATATTCATCTGGGGTTTGTGAAGGAAACTGCAGAAAACCTTCTTAAGCATAGCCTAAACCTTCTTAAGCATAGTTACTTCGTTCTGGTCCATACGCCGACAGTTTAATCAATTAATCGCCCCTTTTTTGTTAAGAATCGACAAACTGCCGATGTCGGGATTCAAACCGATAACCTCCCAGTTTCCAAGTAGGAATACTGCGCAGATATAAAGCCTTACACCGCTCGGTCACTTCGACTGGTGGCGCCGTGGTATAGGAATCAATTAAATTGGAATTTTTATAATTAAAGATCCTGATACCTGCAATAATTTACTAGGTCTCTTTATAAATGTTTAATGAATTCCTTATAGAAATGTACAGTCAAAATACACACTTTAAACGTATTATTTAAATTATTACAATTGTACAAACATTGTTTGATTAATTTAAATTTTTGATGAACTAAAAAAGTGTCCAGTTGTTTTTAGAAAATATGCCAATCTTTTGAGTTGCAAATATAGAAATTTAGAAAATATCTAAAATTATTAATTAATATAAAATTTATATATCAGTCAACAATAAAATTGATTAGAAATATGGTCAAAGTAAATTAATAAATCTCGGTACCTACATATATAAAATAAAATATTAATTTTGCCCAATTTCCAGGTCAGTAACTTTATATTGTGCATATTTTATATAAGTTTTATATAATTTAATTACAATGTTGCTTCATATACTAATCAGCATGAATCAGCAAATTTATCAATTGCAATGAAGTTATGTAAAAATAAAAATGCGAATGTTATAATTAAATTTTGTAGTAGGTTTCGATGGAGTTATAAATTCCGAGGAACAATTTTGCCAAAAACCATTTCGTACTAGAGACATCGTACTCAAAGATACACATTTTTAAATGGCATACACAAACAATTAGGTCCAAAAAAAAATATTTATAGCATCAGGAACCTACAATGCGAAAAGATCCAATACAAGATCTAAAGCCAGTAAATCCAATATAGGCAGTATAAATCCAATCCATTTCAAGTTAAAAATTTTTGGATCATTGAATCAACATCAATTTATAAAAAAAAAGAAGTTTATCAGCGACCATCATTTGTCGTTTTAAAAGCATTAACTCTACTACGTCATTTGTAGGGTACATAAGGGTGTCAATGGTAATTATCTAAACAAATTTACAAAGTCTATAAACCTGTTAATTTTTTTACTACTAAATTATACATATATTAAGTCATTCGTAACAAAGCAATTATAAATAAATTAAAAGATCTAATTTTTGTAAGATATATTATATAATTATAAAAATAAAGTCAGCAGGGGTGACACACAATATAATTATTTTTACTCTACATATTCTGATGTGACTTGTTTTTATAATAAGAAATACTGAGGGTGGTAAGTAGTTTTACGATTAAAATGATATTTTCTTATCTTCGTGAAGGCTTTAAGGCAAATAACTATTTTTATAATGATAGTATAACTTTTATAAAAATAAGTTATTTTTTACAAAAGAAGGAGGTACTCAATTCAACCTGCATAACTTTTTACAGAGTCGTCCGATTTTGATAATTCTTTTTTTGTTGGATAGGGTAAACTTCAAAGTTGGTCTCATATAAATTTGAAATAAAAATTTCAAAGTCTGGCCACAAAAAATAAGACTTCTCAGCGCTTCCACTAAAGAAAAAAATATTCTGTGTGTAAACACGATTTGAAAGTACTCAATATCTTTGCGCAATTTGAATATTTTTTAGACGACGAAAAAATCGAAGGAGGTTTTCAAGTCAATCCCTGTTCTTTTTTATGTATGACCACTCATAACTTTTTACAGAGTAGTCCGATTTCGTTAATTCTTTTTTTATTGGATAGGGTATACTTCCAGATCGGTTCCGTATAAATTTGAAATAAAAATTTCGCCACTACGGGTAGAAAAATGGTTGTTCATCACTGAATTTTAATCTGTTAACCGATTCTGTTGAAACATGACACACATATGTAGTTCTAATGACACTATAAGCCACAAAAAAATAAAAACTTGTTAACAAAAAATAGAACAGACGAAAGATGAAAGTAACTGAAAAACAAGTAATAAAAAAGAACCTTTTTAGTCTACTAGGCGGAAAAATTATATCTGCTATCAGTAGATATACACTAATGTAAATACCTAAATAATTTTGAGTCGGCTGCAAAAAATCTCCATTGAAATGGGCGAAGGGTGAATCTGATTTTCGGTTAAAAGTAAATATTACAAAATATGTCATTTTTTAATATTTTGTTTGTTTGGCGCCAACTCAAAATTATTTAGGTATTTACATTAATGTAAGACTAAGGCTAAAAAGATTTTTTTTTATTTTTCGTCGTTTCTATTTTTATTAAAAAGTTTTTTCTCTCTGTATATTCAATTAAATTTATGTACAAAATTTCGAAAACTTTTTTGTGAGCAGAGAACGTAGTAAAATTTCAAATTCGCCCCCTTTACCTAGATCAGTTTTTTTATATTATAAATACGTATTTCGACTACAATGTAGTCATCATCAGTATAAATTAGCTAGTCGTACTTTACTCTTTGACAATTAGAGATAGATATAAAACCAAGATCAACAGACAAAAATAAAAATAAATAGAAAATTAACTAGATTAAAATATACTAGATTTAAAATATAATAAATTTTAAATTATATTGAAATTGCTCTTGTTAAATTTACTCTTATTAAAATTACTCTTATATTGTCGCAGGATATGTTACTTGTTACTAATTTGGTGACAGTTTCACCTCTGGTGAAACTTTTAATAAGAGTAAAATTAACAGGAACAAATGTGAATGAAGGAAATTTTAACAAGAGCAATTTCAATATAATTTAAAATTTATTATATTTTAAATCTAGTATATTTTAATCTAGTTAATTTTCTATTTATTTTTATTTTTGTCTGTTGATCTCGACTTTATATCTATCTCTAATTTTCAAAGAGTAAAGTACGACTAGCTAATTTATACTGATGATGACTACATTGTAGTCGAAATACGTATTTATAATAAAAAACTGATCTAGGTAAAGGGGGAGAATTTGAAATTTTATTTCAAAAACCTAGAGTTCTCACTAATTATCATTCGATTATATAATGTTTAAGAGAACGTAGAATATTTGCATATTTTAATAGAATTTTTACATCATCAATATTTAAGCTAAATTTTGAGATTCCACCTTATTATTTGTGGTCTAAAATGACGTGGGCTCGATTCCCATCCTATGTGTATATGATTTTTCTTATCAAACATTTGATGTCAAAGAATGATATGTTTCTTTCGTAGTTATAGAAATTCAATTGAATACGAAACCACAGAGATTTTCAATTCCATGACCTTATTTTGCATCGGTTTTTTCGTGTTATTTTCACCGAATATTTTTGAAAACAAGAAATTTTTCACAATAAACCACACAATAAATTTTTTTCTTTAATACATATATTTACACAAGCAAGTTTAATTTTCTTTTATAAAATAATACTACTATACACATTGAAAATAGAGAAAAACCACTTTAACATATAAAAACGTTATTTTAACAGCTTTTTAATTACTTCAAATAGGAAAAATAAACATTTTTATTGTACATCATTACTTGGTTTTTTTGTGTGTACTATTTTGCGAACGTAACCAAAGAGAAAACTTCTGCACGAATAAATTCTTTCGTTATTTAAAAAAAAAGTATATGTAGTATAGGGAGAATTATCGTCGGTATTTGTAAAACTATTTTTAACTATATTAACTTACTATGGCGGCTGGCTATGTTATTTATTTACAAATTAGGTAAATTATATGAACTTATTATCCATAGTAATTTGTATTTGAATCAAAAATTCATTTTACTATTAGTAGTGTTGTAATCCGATTGGAATGAAATTTGATATGTTAGGTGATTTTAGTATTTATAGCATATTTATAGCATATTTACAGCAATATAATTACGATTTTAGATTCAAAAAAAAAATTCTAAATATCTCTGAATATATTACAGTAGCCACTGTAGCGGCCACATACTTGAAATGGAATTGATTAAATGCTCTTAAAATGTAGAAATAATAGATTTAATATAGATTTAAAATGTAGATTTAATTAGTGAAAATAACAATTGGTTAAACAATGATTGCTTAATACCCAGTATATCTTGAATTTATGTAAAGAAGTTTAAGACAAACTATCTCTTACGGTTTCAAAGATATTGCAAACATGGTCCGATTTTGTCCATTCCCGAACTTGACCTTACTTTTAAGCTTTTTCGATTTTGAGTTGTCGTGATCAATTAGGCTATTTTATGAACACCTAATTCAAACTTTTATGTCTGCGATCAATATTTTCAAGCGTTACAAAATCGGGACTATACTTAATATACCCTTGTATATTTACATATACCGTGTATAAAAGTAGATTTAAAATGTATAAATAAATTATAGTAGTGGTCATGGCGGAGGGGAAGTTGAAGTATGGTAAATACGCTTTTCAAGATCGACCCCTAAAATACAAGGGTTTGTATGTAGACTAAGAATTGGTAGGTTAAGCGACTGTAGCCGACTTTTGATACGAACTATTTTCAGTTGAACTATATATTATTAAACTGAAGTTTATGAAAGGAAATCTTCACAATCATAGCCGGTTACTTTCGTTATTTTTTTTCATTATTTCAATTGACATAAACTGTCACATTTGGGAATCGAACCAGCAACCTTCTAGTTCTGAGCAGAGCGCCTTTACTTTGAGCTCGACCACTTGGACTGATATTTAAAATGCATAATAGAAAAAAGATTTTTTAAATTATATAACAAATAGTACAAACTGTTTACAAAAATGGGTTATAAAATCGAAAATTTTTATTTTGGCTTGATAACTTTTCTCTCAACACCACCTCCTATATCGATAATAATCTATAACACAGCAGTGCGTAAAGCCAAGTTTACATTAGTTTACACAAAAAATGATAACTCAACTAATTTTTTTAGTGCACGAGCTTGTTGTGTTCTCGCAGCTAGATCTTGGACTTCAATATCTAGACGCGTTTTGTAACCAGAAACAAATCGAACGAGGTGTAGCACATTTTCAATAGATTTATTAGCTACTGCCTTTGTCATTTCGTAGAAAATCTAAATTATTGAGACTGACCACAAACCTTCTTAAATACTATTATAACGAAAACCTACTAAATCATAACACCCATATAACCAGTCCAGGTAGCCGAGTGGTCAAAGGCGTTGTGTCTGCGGAGAATGCATACTTGGAAACACAGAGGTTATGGGTTCAAATCCCGACATCGGCAATTTGTCAGTTATAAAGAAAGAAAAAGGGGTGGTTAATTGACTAAACTGTCGGCGTATGCTTCCAATTCTTAGCCTATATACAAAAATTCCTTCCATTCCAATCACATCCTCACATCCTTGGGCATCACAATGGACCTTATGGTCGAAGTGTAGCCCGTCCAGGGCAGCCTCTACAATCTATTTTTCTATCTATCAAACACCCATCTGAATATTAGATCTATCAGAATATATTAGTGTATGGGACCAGAAAAAATACTCCGTGTACTGTTGTCTTTTGCTTGCTTGATGGTGTTACACTTAATCTTCTCTACTAGATTTGTGTTTTCGAATAAAAACCCATTGAATAATATAATACTTTGTTGGTTATGTGGCAAAACAAAAAAAAAACTCACAAACTGTAATAATAAAAGCTATTTTTAAATAATACAAAAGCTTACAGTAGGTATAGGAAGAGTGAGAGAGTGGGAATGAAAAAGATACGATTTGTATGTTTTCTATATAAACATTTGGTGCCACCAGATGCATTATGGTGTGTTGCCTAGCTTTTGCAAGCAGCTTTACAAACAAATATCTAAGTCGTATATAAATGCTTTTTGTTAAAACGAATTTAGTCTCTCATTTATATCGGGTAACATATGTCACTAAATGTTAAAACATTTATACATACAAACATTTTTGTATACATATATTAAATGGAGATTGTATTCTACTTACTAGTAATTTAATAATTACTAACAGTTAGTAATTTAATTGTATTATGCAAATACAGAGTATTTGAATAATATTGATAGATATTAATAATAGAATAGGTGGTTGCCTCAACTTGGGGAAATATGCGACGGGCTTCGAAGCAGAAATCTACGCCATACTAGCTTGCGTCAGTGAGAACCTACGTAGAGGCTACATAAACCAGAACATATGTATTCTATCGGACAGTCAAGCTGCTTTAAAAGCCTTGTCTGGAACTGCGGTCACCTCAAGGGTAGTCAAGGATTGTCTGGGGGAACTTCAGAAACTGGCAAAACGGAACAATGTTAAATTGATCTGTGTACCAGGTCATAGAGGTTCGGAAGGAAATGAAAAAGCAGATACCTTAGCAAAAAAGGGAGTCGGAATACCCTTCGCTGACTCAGAGCGTATACTAGGAATTCCAAGACCTGCATGCAAACAGTTGATCAACGAGTGGTCAAATGCTAAACACCGTGATCACTGGGAAAAAGTATCGCGGCAAGAGCTCGGGAAGATACTGCTTTAGATTGCAACAAAGAGGCTATCTCTCGATGCACTGAAGCTGAACAAGATGCAACTGCGGAATTGGATTCATTACCGGACATTATCCCTTGCGGAAGTATCTACACACAATGGCACTTCGTAACGGGTCTATTGTGTGGCGAGAGAAACATCCAGCCACATTATCTTTGACTACGAACCACTAAGTTACAGCAGATACAGGATAAAGCAGATACGGTGCATCTCATCCCGATTATATGAACCTTCAGGAAGACCATATAAGCAAGCTTTTGGCTATTGCCAACATATGGGAGAAGCGAATCTCCTCGAACTGAAGTAGAAGGGGGAGCACAATGGACCATAAGATCGAATTGCAATAGTTTTTAGACCCCAAGATAAATCAGTCAATCAATCAATCAACAGGTGGTAGAATAATAATATATATAATAATATATTATTTGTGTGATTGATCATCTTCCGATTAGCAGTACCATACTACCTTAATATGTGTCAGCATAGAGAAATTCACATAATTATTGGACACCGCCTCCAAAAATAACAATAATTGTACATATATATTTAAAAATTTTTGCTTAGGTGAACTAAAATTGGCACAAGAATATGCAATTATTTTTTTACTTTTTAGTGCATTTTTTGTTATAGAAGTCGGGTTTCCATTTTGTCAAAATATGGTTTATTTCTCGCTTTTTAGTGACTTTGAAGATCTATAACTAGTTTTATTTGTCTAAATACGGGTAGACCTACTAAACGACTTACTAATTTTTAGTGAATTTTTTTATAACACATTTTTTTTTACCCGTTTTTTTTTTTTTTTTTTAATTTTAAGAGCATTTTTTTATAACAGATTTTCAATTTTATTTACATGCATTTTGTTTTTTTTTTGTAAAAATTATTTTTTTTGGGGTCGGTTTTTTTTTTGTAAAAAAATTTTTTGAAGTCGGTTTTCAAAAAAAATTTTCTTATTTTCCCATTATGAATGAGTACCCTTTAAAAAAAAAAAAAATTTCGCAGAAATCGGTTATCACATATAAAATGAAGATTTTCCTCGATTTTCCGGGGATCCCCTCATCAGAATGCGATTTGGTGCCAATGGGACCAATGGGAAACCAAACCCTTTAAAACAAAAAAAAAATTCAAAATCGGTTCATAAATGTCGGAGTTCTGAGGTGACACACATAAAAAAAAAAAAAAAAAAAAAAAAAATACAGACGAATTGAGAACCATCCTCCTTTTTTGAAGTCGGGTTAAAAAGTAGTAATTACCCAACACTTTTTATTTTATTTAAATAATGCGACCAGCGATTTGGCAAAAGTAGGATAATTGATGTTAAATTATTCTTTTGGAAAAAAAAATTATTGACCGTTTAATTATAATCCAAGCGAACAAGGTACCTACAACGCCAAAAGTCAAGCTAAAATTTATAAATTTTATAATTTATTTGTGCCTTATTTATTTGGTTTTCGAATAAATGCTTCGGATAAAAGTCGTTTGTTATTACTATACTTACAAATTTAATTCGAAACATTTTTCCGAAATTCGAATTTTTTAAATTTTTGCTCGACTTTTTATTTTCTTTTCACTTTCCAGTAAAAAAAATATAGTAATAAATCTCAGTCTATTCATATATTTGTTCTGAGCTGAAACTTTTTAACACGATTACTGCAAGACGACTATCTTAATTATGGACAAAAGAAAATATTTTAGGATAGATGTAAATTCAAAACTTACAATCAATAACTCAAAAGGCTCCTCAATATTAATGGCATCAATTTGATTGAACTTCTTAAATAGTTTGGTACTAAGCGATAACCGAACTTTTTCCCAATAGATTATTGATTATCGAAAATGTATACCTTTCTCAATTTTACTACATACAGAAAAAAAATCATTAGTGACTTAAAAACAAACAGTCTTTTTTTTTCGTTGATGATATCTTATCTATATTTTCCATCAACTATTTTTGAAACCCACAGTATTTGTGGTACATAACACAATTTTTTATCTTGATCTCTTTAAGCATTAGAATATCGTTTATATTTAACATATTCCTTTTTAAAAATATATGTCAAAAATTTATGTCTCATCTAACAGTAAAATAACTAAAAAAACATTCTATTTATAATGTGAGTATATGGTTACCATTCGGGATTTTGTCTCATGAACTTTTATTTCTAAAGTGCAAAATCATTGAAGAATTTATAAGGGCAATAAACTTTGAAGACATCATATTTTCATTATGTAATTTCACAGTTTTATAGATGAACAAAAACCCACATAGATCATTTAAATCAAATAAGAAGTCATTAACAGGTTTTTCCTTACGTATCATACATATATAAATTCGTTGAATATGCAATGTGCAATGTTCTTTTGTATATCAAAATCTATTAGACCTAATAAATATTGCATGCAAGTAGAGCTAATTGCATCGGGAAACTTGAGATATTTTTTATGTGTCCAGCAGAAAATATGTTATTAATCAGAAGTAAACACACATAACTTTATTTTTCTGAGATCTGACGTCCAGTTTCTTAGGAATCTGTTTAAAAAAAATAGAATTTTAACACGTAGATACGGAATACCTGTTTAATCGCACATTTATCACAAAATTGAACTATAATTGCGAAAGACAAAAATTTAAAAAAAAACTTGAAAGTAAGTCTTCTGTCATGAAATTATGAACATATTATAATATAAACAACGAGAAATGTAATATATAGTTATCTTTGTTTGTCATACATATATATTTTTTATATGTATATATATATATATATATATATATATATATATATATATATATATATATATATATACATATATATACATATATATAAAAAATATATACAGGATGTATGAAATTCATTCAGGAAAACTATACCACGGTGTAAAGCTGCAAAAAAAAAAGTTCAGTAAAGTTTTTCGATTTGACGCTTAGCTTTTGAGATATAATTAATTAAATATCATTAATAAATTCAAGCAATCACATTTGCATTTTGGGTGTCGCTACACTTATAGAGAACTCTGATTGTCGTTACTCTAGCATGCTCTACTGTTGCTGCCCTACTCCACCAATCACAGAGCGCATAGTGTGCATATGTGTAGTGACATCAAATGCAAATATTATTGGTAGAATTTATTAATGTGTCATTAATTATATCTCAAAAACTAAGCGTCAAATCGAAAAGCTTTATAAATTTTTTTTTTTTGGAGAGCTTTACACAGTGGTATAATTTACTGAATGAATTTCAGAACACTATATATATATACAGTGGATTTTTTAAATACTCTATAATATTCAAACGTGATCATTTACAAATGAAACACCAATACATATTATCAAAAATTACTGTCAACACAAGTTTAGCATTGAACAACCTATAGTACATTTTATCATAGATGTTAAAACATTGTATGATATAATATAAATAATGTTAGAATAGTCATAATGTTCAATAGTCTTTGCTGTAATAAAAAAGTTTATCAAATTGTATTTTATCCTTTTTGTAAACTTTCGATCAATAAAAAAGGGTATCGAAAATTTTTTCCACGGGTTGTTCATCTCGTAAAGTGTATATTATTATATGGAATCAAATAATGCCTGAAGCACATATGTTATTATAATTCCTATTATATTATCACATGTTTTAGGAAAACTAAGTATAATAAAAGCTCTCCATATAAAAGGAATACTATAATATATATATATATATATATATATATATATATATATATATATATATATATATATATATATATATATATATATATATATATATATATATAATACATCATATGAATTTTATATGGTAGTCATTCTTAGAGCCTGAGGTTAGTACCACCATTAATATAAGTCCCAAACGGCTTTACACACTACCATTTTTAGATAAGAAATCAAGTTCGCCATCTATCACTCATTCATTCATCCGACGTGGTACGTAGATGATAGTTTTTTTTTGGGTTGTTTGTGGTAAATTTGGTTGATATTTCTCACACAATGTGTTTTTTTAAAAGTATATGTTATGTATACTTAGCCACAAAAGTTGATGTAATTTTTTTAAATTTTATATTTGTACTTCATTCATGCGGTGTTCAAAAAAAATTTTCAAATAAAAGTTGTTACTATATTTCTAATGAACAACTTTTATCCGAAGTATTTTTTCGAAAACCAAACCAATAAAGCACAAATCAATTATAAAATTTTAAAAATGACATCAACTTTTATGGCCCATAGAACATTAACGAAAAAAACATATTTAGTTTCAGATTGAGACATTCATGTTGGGTGTTATTTTTGTAAAATGTTATTATTTAAAACATTCGTTATGCAGGACCTGCGTTTACATATTAATGTATTTCATGAGAATAAAATGAATTTCATTTGAATTTATAAAAACTGTGATCACTAGAGTGAATCTACAAGATGAAAATATGAGAAAATTTTTCCAAAAATTCGTACATCGGTACAAAACCATAAACTACATTTTTTTCGAAAAAAAGTTAAAAATCGGTTAACTGAAAGTTTAACTTTTACAGTTAACGTTCCGTGTAATATTTGTTAGGTACACGTTTTTGAACCTTTTTTTTAAAATATAAAACTCGCAATCGAAACCGTGTCAAAATTGGCAAAACGGAATATTTCATTTCGGAATATTTCGAACAGTTTCCCGTTTCGGCCCGTCCTTCTGGCACACGCGATTTTTAGTAAAACTATTCAACGTAATAATTTTAACAGGTTGTGAAATACAGAAAGTTATGTATTTATTAATTTATTATTTTATTCTCTAAATTCAAATATCTAACACTTTTATTAAAAATTCCAATCATGTCATGATCAATTTAAGTTCAATAATATAATAATAAATTGTTAAAGCAGCAGGTAAATTATAATGATTAATTTAAAGCCATTTCAAGTATGGCAAGTTAAATTGACACTACAATCATGAAACTCATTATATATATTTCTATTGAATAAAGTAAGACTTTTTTTTCATAGCGTTGTAAATACTCCTTATACTACTATGCAGTTAGCCCTTCTTCACCGCTATTTTCACATTTGAAAATTTTCTATTTCTATTGAAAGTTGATTCTTCTTGAAGACTATGTTTATATAGGTTTGTAATAAACACTGAAAAAATTTCGTACGATTTGCGAACCCGATAGATATCTAAATAAATGTTTTTCTTACATTTTTTTACATTTACCTCGAACAGTATAAATATGAAATTATCTATAATTGACAGAAAATGGTTCACTTTATATGAATTCGGATGACTCACGAATATACAATTGATACGTTCATATCCATTTAAGATGTTAAACAGAGGAGGATATATTTAAACGAAAGGAGTATAGAAAAATAATAGGAAACTTTTTATCGTATTCACATTCTTTTATTGACACACACAAACAGTAGCTATGGTTTTAACAGTTTATACAATACTCGCTCTGGTAAATGTATTCCCAAAAGATACATTTTTAACTGTTCAAAAAAAGACATAAAAACTATTTGTTTAAAATGAGCTTACATTACAAAATATTGAAATTGAAAAAATGTTAATCATATATGCGATTCTAATGTAAAATTTGTTTGATTATGTTTTTAAAATATGTTATTTTGTGTAATTTCAAGGCAGGATTTCGTTTTTCCAATTAAGGAGCGCTCGCTCTTTCATTAAACGTGCATAAGTAACATTATGATTGAGTATATTGAATGCGTATTTGAACAACATTTGGTTTTAACTCGTGAACCAATTGAATCTTATATGGAAAAAGATGTAACGTATGTAAAATTCTTTGCAAAGACTGCTTAGATATCACGAACTGCTGAGAACGTCGCCTGGTGGAAGTTTCGGAGTTTTCCTCAACACTTTCTTACACCCGAATAATGTTTACATCATTTCGAACTGCACGAGGTCTTC
The DNA here is from genome assembly GCA_963920215.1 of Nineta flava. Lineage (NCBI taxonomy): Eukaryota > Metazoa > Arthropoda > Insecta > Neuroptera > Chrysopidae > Nineta > Nineta flava. Next base: position 35,235,387 of record OY986042.1, read on the forward strand.
CAGCACGCGGAAGATGACAGACATGCCCATGTTACCGAAAACGTTGAACCTATCGGTAAATTGTCGGAACATGAAAGAAATTTCGAAATGATCTTTGTGTCTGAATAATCGAATGCTGACTTTCAAAATAAAATTGAACAACTTTGGTTCTTTGGTTTGTACTGAGTCTTTCCATCATAAATTTCCCAAGTTTTTCAAAGTTAATTCTGAAAAAAAAAAGAAAAAAAACGTAAACAAAGAAATTTGATTTTCAACATCTACTAGGTAGGATCGATGGGCATTTAAACAAATTTTTTCTAAATTTTGACTTTGGTACGAGACCAATTTTCTCTATTTCCTTTCAGGAAATTCGCTAAAAGGCAGTAATAAAGTCTGTAAATTTACAATAGATTTTAAAATGGCTTTTGATACCTTTTTGATGAAACTCATAAGAACGATTACTTTTTTAAATAATTGAATATATGACCGGGTACTTGAAATTTCCCAATGCTATAATCTTAAATATAGCATTAAAAACTAAAATTTTGGAGAAAAAAAACTCTGGTTCTAGACAGTTAATGTTTTATTCGCCTTTCTATTGAAAGTCGAAGTTTCTTTAAAATTAATCTCTGAAATGTTCAAAAATTTCGTAAGAAAATAATTTTACGAGAGTAACGCCCATCATTTTTACCGACGAAAGAGGAGGTACCCAATTCAACCTGTATATGTATATATATTTTTTTTAATGTATGATCACGCTTTACGTTTTACAGAGTAGTCCGATTTTGAAAAATCTTCTTTTGTTGGATATGGTATATTTCAAAGCTAGTCCCATATAAATTTTAAAAAAAATTCCAAAAGTTAGCTACAAAAAAAAGTCAAAAATAAATATTTGAGTAGCATTATTTTATGAGTAGAGTCGCTGGTAACTGTTTTAATATATACTTTAAAGCATATAACTGAATATGTTATTTGACTTCCCAGCACTTCCACTTAAGAACAAATATTATTATCGATTGTGTAAACAATATTTGAAAGCACTCAATATCTTTGCGAAATTTAAATGTTTTTTAACTGACGAAAAAAACGGGGGATCTCAAGTTAACCCGTATATTTTATTTTTATGTATAACCACGCATAACTTTTTACAAAGTAGTGCGATTTCGATAATTATAATTCTAATTCGAAGTTGGTACCATATAAATTTGAAAAAAAATTCGCTCCTAAGGCAAGAAAAAAAGGGGAAAATTTATTGTTCCCTCGCGGAATTTTCATCTGTGAACTGATTATGTTGAAACTTAGTAAACTTATTTAGCTCTAAAGACACTTTAACATGTGCGAAATGTACGAAAAAAGAAAGGCGAAAACTGAAAAGCGACAAATAAAAACTTTTTAATGAAACATAGAACCGACGAAAAGCAAAAGGAACTGAAAAGTGAAAATAACAACTTATTAACAAAATATTAAACCTGCGAAAAAAGAAAGGAACTGAAAGGCAAAAAATAAAACAGAACCTTTTTAGTCTAATTCAGTCTTACTCTAATGTAAATACCATAAATAATTTTGAGTCGGCGCCTAAAAATCTCCATCGAAATGAGCGAGGGGTAAACCTGATTTTCGGTTAAATGTAAAACATATTACATTTTGTAATATTTTGTTTGTTTGACGCCGACTCAAAATTATTTAGGTATTTACATTAGTATATGACTTAATTAGACTAAAAAAATTTTGTTTTATTTTTGCTTTTCAGTTTCTTTCTTTTTTTTGAAGGTTTAAATGTTTGTTAAAAAGTTTTTATAGGAAACAAATTTGTAATATAAATATTTACTATCACGTTTGAGTCAAAATTCAGATTCAATGACAAAAGAAATCTGTTCAAAAAGAAATATTCCTGTCAATTTTTTTACTTTCATGCAAATTAATTTATAAAAAGTTTATTTAATGTCAATTGTTTCCACATTTTCAAAACTAGTTTATCCAAACACACTGCATAACAAACGTTTCATTTCACGCACAGCTGGACATAAAATTGATGATATCATATATACATAACAACAAAAGCAATATTCAGGCGGTTTATTCTTTCAAAAATTGGGGTATAGGTATTCTTATAATACACAATTTTTTTTAAACATTTTCGAAAAAATATATTTCCTGTATTTTACTAGTATTTCATTACGTTGAATATAGAATCGAATTAAAAAATGTCGTATAAATTTTTGAAAATTATATTATTTTTATTTCAAACACAGCTTGATGTCATATATGGATGTGTAAAAAAATTAATAAATATATGATGTGTAAAAAAAATGACTATTCGTAAAAAATATTCATTGAATGTTTGATTAAATTAAAATTGAATTTTTTTTTGGGAAATTCATACAAGTGTCAGAAGCATTTCAAATTGAAATGAGTCAATCAATCATTAAAATCCAAAAATTGCTATTCTAAGATAATATAACAAAAAATATTCACCACAATATTCAAATTCGATTTTGATAAATATGAATATGTAAGTCACCGACCAGGTATCGAACCTGGGCCTCTGGATTGAGCGTCCAGTGTGTATACTATCAGTTACACTACAGATGATATAGACTAACATTGACAGTATTACTTACTGAAGTAAACATTTATTTATTATTTAAATGACAGGAGAATCTCTTTTGTCATCATTTTTCAAAACCATATATTAGAAAACGGTGATTCAAACACTATTAAAAATGAAATTTATCACGGGCTTTCTGGCCAGACCAATAAACTTTCATTCTACATGTTCTTTAAATTTAATACATAAGGAAACATGCATTGTAAACTAAATTTTGGGACATCCGTTCTAGCTCACACATATATTTAAAACGATGTACATTTAAAATGAAGATATATTTTATTATAAAATAAATCATATTATTTTTGACAAATATTATATATACAGGATGATTCATCAAAACGGATACAAATGTTTTTCATAGTAAACTTTCTTTACATAGAAAGTTTTTATTTATCTTTTTGAAGGGACTACTAACATTTTAATTCGATTTTCTGACTATTGAAACAAATTTTATATTTTTAAAAGAAACAGGGATCATAGATAGTAAATGTTTTAGAAAGAATGGTCATTAACTCAAAATTTTTATCATAAATATCTGATGGTTTTTAAGTTTTTATAACTATTGAACAGTTTACTCAATTTGTTTCGAGAATAATTCACCCTGGTGAACCCTAGTGACATACACGTCATATGTTATATGCCATAGAATAGTTTACCATTTACAAAATTTAAAGGGCGTATAATTATTAATTATTTATTTTATTTACTGATTACAATGTATTTTCGTCCGGTAATGATCCATTCAATACCAAAAACTAGTATTTATATTATATAAGAAACATAATTTTCAATTTCCACTTTTGAAAAACTTTTTATTTGTAAAAATATAATTTTCATATAGACATGTTTCGATCTTATAAAACGTTTTCCATAAGTCTATAAATATCAAATAATCCGTAACATTTAGAAAATTGTATAAAAAAGAGCGTCATTTCCTCAAAAAATCAAATAGTTCGACCATTTCAAATAATTGTTGAAGTTATACTTTTATACATGTAACTATAGTATCTACTAAACGAAATGTACCAATAATTGACTTTTTCAGGAGATAAACGTCATCCATTGAAGATTGACTGTGTAAATTTAAAAAAATCTTAATATATTGAAAATGGTTTCGAAACTCTTTAATATATTGTTAGTCTAAGATTATTACCTTAAAAACTACATACAAACTATAAACAAAAATAATACAAACATCATCACTATTAAGGCAGTCCGACAAAGGTCTATTGTAAAATACATAAATAAATATTATCAAATTTAACCATGGTGAAATTTTAGGTTAAATGAAATATGGTATCTGATCTGTTTTTTTTGTATTTGAAAGGCTAAGTTTGTTAACGGGCAAAATCAGACAAGTGGAAAGGGGGTTTTATAGGGTGGGGAGGGGTAAATAAAAACTCGAATTTCTCTCTTAACATTAGTAAAATGGAAAAACTATTTTCTGTAACTCGAATATTTACAGAAATATTTGCAATTTAAAAACAATACCCATAGAAATGAATTTTACAAATGCATCACCATGGTTACTTGATATTTTTAATATACTATAAATGAATTTTTCTAATTTTAAGGGGAATATTCCATATTTTGTGTTTTTTTCTTTCTCTAATCGTACCCTTGATCAATTCTATTCTTTAACGAACTTCACCTTTGGAATACCAAACGCATATACGAAATACGAAAACATATTTATTTATATATGTGTCTGTAGCCACTTTAGCAGTTACAGATCGCCATGAACATTGATAACATAAAAGATAATTAAGACCTATTTCACCAGTCCGCAAGTGGCCGAGCGGTCTGAGGCGCTATGACTGTGCAGTATGCCTACTTGGAAACTGGGAGGTTATGGGTTCGAATCCCGATATCGGTAGTTTGTCAATTATTAAGAAAAAAAGGGGCGATTAATTGGCTAATTGCAGCCGCATATACTACCAATTCCTAGTCTATGTACAAAAATTCCTCCCACTCCACTCACATCCTCACATCCCTAGGCATCACAATGGACCTTATGTCCGAAGTGTAGCCCATTCAGAGCAGCCTCTTCAATCTATCTCTATCTATCTAAAACTATTAGATAGTAATATAATAGTAATGCCACAATTTAAGCGATCTTATTATTATTATTATTATTATTATTCTTATTATTATTATTGTTATTTAGTGTGTTTACTGTTTAGACTATTTATATTAACAAATTTTTAAATAATTTTTGTATCCTAAATATATGATTAAAGTAATTGATATTAATAGGGAATATGCATGAAAATTTTTTTTCACTTGAATTGAACCATGTTTACTTGACAAATATCAAGGTAAAATTACTTTTTAAATAACTTTAAAAATAAGCGAGATATGAATGATTGAAAATCCCGATTAGACAAAGAGGGTGATAGCCCTCTTGATATGTAATGTGACGTCATATTACACTTTCACCATTTAAAATACACGTAAAACTCCGTTTTTAGTATTTTTGCAAAAAAGAGACAGATAATATTCTTTAAAACCTTATAGCTTCCTTGATATTTGTCCGATTTTAATTTCATTTTTAATTATTATTACGGAGTTCCAATAGAGACTTGATACAGTACGGACGTGTTTATTGGCAAAATAAATTTTGTTATTAATTATTACTTTTAGTTAGTTAACAATCAAAATAAAAAAACAACATCAATATATACCTTTATTAATTTGTGTATATCACCTGTCTACAAATTCCTTCTTGCTTTACGTAAGTTATTTATTATTATTGCACAAGTAAATTCAATTTGAAGTACACTTCTTAATTGAATACCAATTTTTATTTATTTTATCTTAATTCTTTAAAAATCCGAAATAAAAAAATCAACGTGTTCTGAGCGCCGTGTCTAGCTCAAATGATCCTCTGGGTCCAGGTCTAACTCCTACAGACCTGCACCCACCGGTCCTAACACCCTTAACACCCTTTGATGCAATTCCCATAATCCCAAATTACGCTGTTCCAACCAACACTACCCCAAACCAACCAACTAATCCTAAAATTACTAATGTTAATGTAAAAGAACCCACCAACCCCATCAAACACACATATCCCTCCACTTCGCCAGGTCCTTTTAAAGTTTTTATAGAACCCCTATCCATTTCCAAAAACAGATTGTATCCCATCTCTTTTGGAAACATACTCGTCAAAAACCAAATCCCGTATATAGTTAAAATAGACTCCTTAGGCAGAAGTCGACTTTGCGTTTCCTTCAAACGTGCAAATTCTGCGAATTCATTTATCATCCAAAACCTCCTTGCCCAAAATGACCTAAAAGCATATATCCCTACCTATTGTGTGACCAGAACCGGACTTATACGAAACATTGACCTAAACATTGACGAAGACACCCTCATTCAAAATATAAAATCACCATCCAAACTTGTCAAAGTACACCGCATTTCCAGACGGATCCCCAAACAAAATGAAACGGATGCAACTGAATACAAAAAAACATCTTCAGTTATTGTAACTTTCGAGGGAAATACACTCCCAAGAGAGGTTTCAATTTTTTACTGCCTGAGAACTGTGGAAATATATACATTTCCCGTTACTCAGTGTTTCAACTGCCTACGAGACGGACATACAACTATCCTTTGTAAAAGTTCCCCTCGCTGCAGTAACTGCGCCGAGTCACATCCTTCCAAAGACTGTCCCTGTCCCGAATCCACAAAAAAGTGTGTACATTGTGATGATGCACACTCTTCTCGTTCACGCGACTGTAATGAATATTCCCGCCAAACTACCATTAAACGTTTAATGGCTACAGAAGGCCTCACTTTTCACGAAGCCGCCAGCCATGTAACCAATCCTAAAAAATATTTCACTCCACTCGTCATTTCAAACGCCTTCCCTACCATTAACAGAACCCCTATTACCACAACAACACCCACCCAAATCCCGGCTCGCAGCTATTCACAAGCAGTGAAAGCTTCAAGTGCCAAAAAACGCAAGCCTGCTTCTCCATCTCCTCCTCAATCTCCCACTTACTCCCGTGAGCATCAATCCCTCCTTATCAATTCCAATGGCCGAGCTCCACCCACAACATCAAATGTACTCATTTTTAATTTCAATTCTACTAATTTAAATAAAACTTCCCAATCCAATTCCAAAACATTAGAATCATACTTCCAAAATGCCCTACAACTTATAATAGCGGACCCAACTACAAATGAAAAAGTGACCCAACTCTTCAAATTCATTATCACAAATGGCGGCATCTCGTCATCTCCAAATCCTACAATGGAACATTCGTAGTCTTTCCAATAACAAACCAAACCTACTCCATCTACTTACCACATACAAAATACATGTAGCCCTCCTATCGGAAACTTGGCTTCAAGCCAACTCGTCTGCTCGTACTAGAGGATATCATATATATCGCTCTGATAGGGCAGATGGATATGGTGGTACTGCAATCCTTGTCCATTCATCCATTCCCCATCAACCTATACCTCTACAATTCCCTTCTCCAAATACCCAAGTGATTGGAATAAAAATTGATAACGTTGCTATTATCTCAATCTACAATGCCCCAAATAATTCCATTTCTGAAATACAACTAACCAACCTCCTATCTAACATCCATTCTCCATTACTCCTAGCAGGAGATTTTAATTTTCACCACCCCACATGGGGTAACCACTATATAGCGACGCAGGTGGAAAAATATTTAGCAATTACCTCATGAACTCCGACCTTGTATTACTAAACGACGGATCTCCTACCCTCTGTTGCCCCCCTCCTAGAAAATGTACGGCTGTTGATCTCAGCGTTAGCAGCCCCGAATTAAGTACCATATCCCAGTGGAGGACCTTGGATTGCACTCATGGTAGTGACCACTGGCCAATCATCATTTCAATTGGCAAATCATCAGTAACTACCAAGCGACCATTTACACCACGTTGGTCTGTAGGCAAAGCTGATTGGACGCTTTATGGTCACAGTTTCCTCGAGCAATACTCGGAGCCTTCTCATCCAGCCGATCCTATTATAGATTATAATTCATTTACCAATGCAATTAATACCGCTGCCAATATAGCAATCCCTAAAACAAAACCACCCCATCCATTATATCCCCCCACCCCTTGGTGGGATGAAGAGTGCAATCAATTAATACAGGAACGTAGATCTATAACAAAAAACTTAAAACAAAATTTTACAATGGACAATTTCCTACATTACCGACAGACCTGTGCAAAAGTAAGGAGAATTTTTAAGCAAAAAAAGAAACTCTCATGGAAGGAATTCTGTGAGAGTTTTACACGTTCAACTCCTATCAGCGAAATATGGTTGAATATCAAAAAACTTCGTAAAGGTTCCTTTCCCTGTGCTCATCTTTCTTCGAATGATGTTTGGAAGGAGGAATTAATGGACAACCTAGCACCCCAAACGGCTGTTCCATTTTCCCCGAATAATCTACCTTTGGAATCGAATAACTTGTTGGATTTTTTGGATATTCTATTACTGAATATCATGAACAATTTATTTTTGAAAAATGTAGTACCTGAAGAATGGAGAAGTTCTTTAATCTTAACCATACTAAAACCTAATAAAAATCCCAATTCAGCCTCCTCCTATCGTCCCATTGCCATGAGTTCTTGCCTTTCAAAGATCATGGAACATTTGATTAAAATTAGGCTAGAGTGGTGGTGTGAACACAACTCCATTCTACCAAATTTCCAATTCGGTTTTAGAAGGTCGATGGGCACAACGGATAATCTCTCCTTACTTTACACAGACATACTGGGCTGCTATACTGACAACAACTATCTTGCAGCGGTGTTCATTGATATAAAAGGAGCATTTGACAATGTTCTAACAGACGTACTGATCGAAAAACTTCTGCAACTAAATGCTCCGCGCAGAATCACACGCTACGTTCAGAACCTTCTACATCACCGAAATATCACTCTTCTACGCCACTATCCTGAAATACACAGAACAGTTACATTGAGTCTTCCCCAAGGAGCTGTACTGAGCCCAATCCTGTTTAATATATACACATCTGGTATTCAACAACTTCCCCAGGACAGTGTTAAAATTCTGCAATTTGCTGACGATATAGTCTTATACTCATCCAACAAATCCTTAGATTCAGCTAGAAGCAATGTTACGAATGGTTTAGTTCAGCTAAAAGGCATTTTGGATGAACTCAACTTAAATATTTCAGTCACTAAAACTACCGCAGTCCAATTTTCCAGACATAGGGATGTTCCCCAACCTATCCCTTTTTTAGATTCAAGTATCCAATTCCAAAACTCAGTAAAATTCCTCGGAATCATCCTTGATCGGAAGCTCTCTTGGCATGAACACATTATGGCAATGGCCAACCGAGTTAAAGGTGGACTGAATGCTATGAAGGCAATCAGATCTACGTGGTGGGGTGCAGATCCTTCCACCTTACTGACCTTTCATAACGCCTTCGTCCAGGGAGTTTTCGATTATGGAGGTTTCCTTCTCTCACCCTTATCGCAATCCAAATCATCTATCTTAGACCGAGTCCAATTCCAATCCCTTCGAATATCATTAGGCCAAATGCGATCCTGCCCAACAAATGCACTTCTAGTTGAAGCAGGTATTCCTCCCCTCCATCTCAGGAGAATCCATTTAGCTAAAAAGTTTATCCTTAAAAAACTGTCCTTTTCCCGTCACCCCTTAATCCCGCTTTTAGGTCAACTAAATCTAGCAATCCAGAATTCCCGATACTGGCGTCGTAAACCAATCCCTCCCTTAATAATAGCATATCGTTCCTTCTTTGAAACCCCTATACATCGTAGCCCCTACCTTCTTCACTTCACATTTCCCCTCCCTGCCGGATTTATCTCGAACATCGTACGTTTCGACTGCGGCTTGCAGATGGGAGATGCGAATAACCCCTTACTTTCAAATTCCACTTTCCAAAATTTCCTGTCATTGAATTACCCAAGTCAAGATTACATCTACACAGACGCATCTAAAACCGGCACTCAGACGGTTGGAGCAGCTTTCTACCACAGCAACGCACAGGTATCTCGCAAATTTAAACTTAACAACAAATTTTCAATTTTCTCCGCCGAATGCGTTGCTGTGTTAGAGGCTCTAAAATATGTACTTCAATCCCATATAGCTGGTGCAATAATCGTATCTGACTCGAAAAGTCTCCTTTCGACCCTATCTAATCCAATTTCCAATCCTAATAATTCCTATATTGTATCCCTTATAAAGTATGAGCTCTACAAAGTTACAAATGAAAATTTTTCTGTTTCATTTATATGGTGTCCCTCACACATCGTCGTACGAGGAAATGAAACGGTGGACCTATTAGCTAAAGAAGGGGCACTCAATGGAGATGACAGCATATATTTACCATCATACAGCGATCTCTATGCAGAGTGTCGAGCACAGATTATGGAAGTATGGAAAGCAGAATGGGAATATAACAGCAAAATAAAAGGCACTGCAATAGCCGCACTACGACCTACTCCCATTCTAAAGCCTTGGTTCGACGACCTGCAGCTCGACCGTCACACAATCGTGACCATTGGTAGACTAAGAACTGGTCACAACTGTCTACCAAGGCATTTACACAAAGTCAACGTAAAAAATAATGCAAATTGCGTTTGTGGTCACGATTGTTGTGATGAAAACCATGTACTCCTTGAGTGTCCCCTACTTTCACACCAAAGAGCAATACTATATAGAAACCTTAAGTCCCAAAATGTCGCACTTCCTATAAATATTCCTCACCTCCTGTCTCTAAACAACAAAACTGTCCTTAAATCGATAGCCCTATTCCTTAAATCTTCCAACACCTCTGTCTAAATACCCCTCCAAAATACACTGTACTGTCTGTATTAAATGTTACACTGATTTTTCTCTACCGTAAAACAATCCATGACCCCCAACATCTATGTTTGTGATCTATTCTCAGCCCCGATGGGTCTCGGTAGCGACTCCCCCAATCCCGTGTCTTACATCCTAGCGTCTAAGTATTGTCCTCAGTTATTTTTTGAATTTTCTGATTTTTTTTATATTCTTTAACATTTTTTAACATAATTTTTTTTTTTTCCCAAAGGAAATAATTGTTTTATTTTTATTTTTTCGAATATATTATATAATTTTTTATTCTTAACGTATTGTAAAACCATATTGTTAATGGCTTTAATGGCTTAATGGCCCTTGCCAAATTATTTTAAATAAAAAAAAAAAAATATTATTACAGTATTAACAGTATTTTCATATTCTGAAAATAAATGTGAAAAAAAATTTTCATACATATTCCCTATTACCTAAGTAATATATTATTAATGTATTATTAAATTGCTGATTATTTTGCATATTTTTATCTTTTCATGATTGTACCTTCATCATTTTTGAATGGATCACACTGTATATAAAATATGTTATATTTCACACATGCATTTTAAATATTCAAACAAATATAATGCAAAAACCACAAATCAAATTTATATATTTATATATCATACACTTATGTACTTTTCCTATGTAGACTTGTGTACAATGTACACAGTCATACATAAATAATTTGTGAATTTTAGCATACGTTTTTAGAACAAAACAACAACAACAACAACAAAACAACAACACAATTGTTTATTATTATGAAAAGCTTTTTATGAATGTGAATTCAATATTATTCAGAAGAAGAAGAAGATGAAATTCAACATGAATATATGATTGGACATTTGCCCATATACGTGGTGGTATGTCCTATGTGGATAAGAATTTTCAGGAAAATATGAAACTATAGCACAAATAATATTGTTTTATAATATAAAATTATGACTTACATTGTTATAGTGTTATATATAAGAAAAAATATATGGTTTTTCATATTGAGTTTTATATGAGGATATAAATAATATTATTCTTTATGAATTTTTTTTTCTCAATACAATAGATGATCGTTTATACATAGATGTCTGTACTGAATCTTGTTGACTAACTCACTGTTATAAGTACGAACATTTTAAGCGATTTTAAAGCTGGCTTCATGTTCATTAAGAATATATAAACTATAACTTAATTCATGTCTACAAAAAAAGGTAAAATATTTCTTCTAAAAACAAAATATAGATATATACAATTGAAAATAAAAACTAATTGAATTAATTGCTAAAATACCCGGTATATACTGAAATTATGGAAAAAAAATCGATTAATAGGTGTTTATTATTAAAAAAAGAAGCTTTTTTGTTCTATGTCTTAAGATAGGCAAACATGACCTTACTTTTTCGCTCTAGAACACAAATTCGAAATTTCAGCTCGCTATCTCTTTTCGTTTTTGAGTTATAATAATAATTATAATAATAATAATAATGGGGTTTAACCTCCGTTTCCGAGACACGACTGTCTATAACAGAGGCCACCCACATCATTATTCTTCATCCTTTATTTATTAATTTTTACATTACATTTTTATGATGTGAGTGGAGGATCAGGAATTCGTATGCAGATTAGGAATTGGTAGTTTTTGAGTTATCCTATTTACGGACGGACTGACGGGCAACTTTGCAAAAATTAGCTACATATACTGAGGTTATGTACAAAAAGTTCAAACAAAAGTTGTTTATTTAAAAAAAAGGAATATTTTTCCCGTAAATTTTTTATCTCTTATGATTTCAAAGATGGATATTTCCCTCCCTGGCGGAGGGAAGCACGATCCGATTTGGCCCTTTCACGAACATGAAGTTTCTTTTAAGCTCTAGAACACACACACTCGTAATTTTAGATCGATATCTCTATTCGTTTTTAAATTAATACGTTAACTGACAGACAAACAGGACAAGCCATGGACGGGCATATCAGCAAAAATTTTTTTCTGCGATCAAAATTTTCAACCTTTACAAAGTCGGCACTAAAACTGAATAATCCCTTGTTTATATTATATATACCAGGTATAAAAATCAACGTTAGAACTAGTTTGAACACTTGATGAAACTTTAATCAGAAACTTCAGACAAAAAATTTCGAGACCCCAAAAACTGTTATATCGGGTGATAGCGTTGTTATTTTTCTATCAGTGTACGAAAAATTGCCAGATTGAAAGAAATAAAATCGCCAATTTTAATACATTTACTGTGGAAATAAGTGATAAGGAAAGGATTCTGAACTCTATTTACAGTCCCATATATCAGCATGGGACTGTAACTAGATAATAAACGAAATAAGTACCCAGACTTATTTGAAGTTATCTATTCACTTCAACAAATTTAAACTCATTAGCCAAATAAGAGTAATGGTTTGATCATTAACGGTCAAACTCAGTATAAGTGGTATAGAGGTAGATTGTAAAGGCTGCCCTGGACGGGCTACACTTCGACCATAAGGTCCATTGTGATGCCTTAGGATGTGAGGATATGAGTGGAGTGGAAGGAATTTGTGAGTAGGCTAGGAAGTGGTAGGATATGCGGCTGCAGCCGACTATGATAGGAACTATGCCGATATTCATCTGGAGTTCGTGAAGAAAGCTGCAGAAAACCTTCTCAAGCATAGCCGGTTACTTCGTTCTTGTCCATACGCCGACAGTTTAGTCAATCAACCGCCCCCTTTTTTTTTTTTTTTATAATTAACAAACTACCGATGTCGAGATTCGAACCCATAACCTCCCAGTTTCCAAGTACTGCATACTGCGCAGACATGACGCCTTAGACCGCTCGGCTACTTGGCTGGTCCATAAGTGGTATAACTTATAAATGGAACCAAATGCTACTATGTGGTATATGTAACAGGCATGAGCCGAAAACATTAACAGATTTTTTGTTGGTCTGCCCCATATACGAATCAATTCGTAGACAATATATAAGTAGATACATGCAACAACATGCCAATATCGAACAAGTCCGGATAGATTTATTAAACGATCGAAAAAATTAATCACGTATATTATTATGTGAATGAATTTTTGAAAACTAGAAGCTTCATTTTAGACAAATAAAACACTTGTAAAACTATATCAGATCAAATGAAACACTCTGGAGAACATTGTTTTGCTTGTTCCAACTATTTTATAATCCCTGTTTATCTTCCCAGTATTGAATTTCATTCTTATGTTTGCGAATTAGAGTATATTTATTATTATCACCCCTCCCCTCCTATTTTACTGTTTATTACAATTTATTTTCATTATTTTATATTTCTATTTGTTAAAATTTGTAAATGCTAATTCATTGATTTGGTTACTTGTGCTTATCAGTATTTATGACTCCACTCACATCCTCACATCCGTAGGCATTACAATGGACCTTATGGTCAAAGTGTAGCGCGTCCAGCGCAGCCTCTACAATCGATCTATCTACCACCAAATTTTCTCATTGCTGTTTCATGTCATGTTTCCGAAATTCGTTCTTAGACCATCTCGGATGTGCCCAATTATTGAATAGTCATGAGGGCGATTTCAGGTAAACGAATATACGAAAATGAATATAAATACAACCTTTAAAAACTAGAAGACATTATTCACAATGAGAATTCAAGGATGTTTTTTAGTTGTAGTTAGAGATCTAAGTTTTGTATAAATAATTGTGGATGGATTATATTTCGAAATAGATTTTTTCCAGCCTGAATATGAGGCACTCTGAATATGAGAATATTGTGATAAAAATGGTAATGTTTTTTTTATGCAAAGTAAAAAAAATAATCTTTGAAATAAAGTATAAGAACATCAGTTTTGTTACTGATAGATGTGAACTATATACCATGGTAATGAAATAACACCTCTTTTGAAAGAAAAAGTTTGGTTTATCGTCAATTTTCAATTGCAGTGAAAATGATATTGAAAAAAATCAATGACAAAAAACTTTTTTTCCGATATACACTAAGTTAAAAAGATATAAAAATATATATACTTACAACGGAACGAAATTATACGTTTCCTGGTAATAATTTACAATTTAAATTTGTTACTTCAGTATTGTCTACAATACTCGTACTTGACCAAAAAATAAACTATAGAATTGATTCCAAGAATCGTATAGTAACCAAGTGCGGATCCACCGTTGTGGGCACGATGGGGAGTCCATAACCCTTAATGGTTGTTTACGTCACACTTTCACGGTCTATTGAGGTCGATAGGCTGATGATATCATATCCAGTGCCTTAATAAAATAAATAAATAAAAATTAATAGTGCGTGATTCGGAACGCAGCGAAGTACTTTGTCATCAAAACGTTATGCTGACACGATATGTCACAGTTTTGACAACATATTATCTGTTTCTTTTTGGCACATGAATACTTTTATTGGAAAAAAGAGATGACTATTCGATGGGTGCGCATTCTCATCAACTAATTTAAAAGTACATAGTCGTCTACTAATTTAAAAGTAAGCGTGTGTTGTATGCACATATACAGTGGCACAGGAAAGATTATCCGGGCAAGCTCTCCTAAATATAGACAAAGATATATCGATGAAATTATCAACGTTTTCGCAAAAATGAATCCTAAGCTTGAATTTGTAATATAAGTAAGTACCTAAATACAATTATTTAATGTAAAACGTATACAAGCGTTTAATTTAATTTGATATCCTTTGAAGTTGTAAAAATTTCATCAAAATCAATTCAGTAGTTTAGAGTGTCAATGTGACACTGTGATGTGCAAACAAACACCCATTTACTTTTTTAATTTTTGTTTGCGAAGAAACTAATATTTTACAGGTATATTAATTTCCTAATGTTCGCCCCACGGCTTTGCCCACGTAGAACTATACACTGTAAAATCTTAGTCAGAGCGTCATATATTTTGTAAACATCTCCTTTGTAGGAATGCAACATATCGATCATGAGCGAGTTCAAACTCCTTCTCGTACTTGGGCGATTTTCGGGTGGCTGGGACCACAACATTTTTGAGGGCTGGATCCGCGCCTGATAGAAACAAACACTATATATATTGTATGTATGTATAAATTTTCAATTTAAAATCTTTCTTGAATTATAAATGAAACTACTTGTTTCATGATACATTCAAATTGCCATAAATATTATAGAATTATATATTCTACTACCTAGATAGACAAGATATATATATATATATATATATATATATATATATATATATATATATATATATATATATATATATATATATTTATATATATATATATATATATATGTATATATATATATATATATACTAGCTAGATATGATGTTTTATTAAACATGAGCATTGAGCTTTCTATTATAATTTAAATATTTTATGAGTTTTAAAAATATGAAAAGTTTCAGTTAATATGATTTGTGACATTGAACACATTGAGAAAAGCAAACAATATTTAAATAAATTCTATGTTACGTAGATATGATATGCATTCCAATTTAACATACAGAATGGGTTAGAACGAAGCGTGGTATAGAAGATGGTTAAAGTAGAAATGGCAAATTCCAAGGAACTATACCAACTTAACGAATTTCCGCGGAATAAATACATAATACAGAATACATTTCACTGCACTCGGATTAAACCCTCGAATGCCAGAGCGGCCACACAATTGTTTGGCGACTATATATATATATATATATATATATATATATATATAGATATACATATATATATACATATATTTATATATATATATACATATATTTATATATATATATATATATATATATATATATATATATATATAGATATACATATATATATACATATATTTATATATATATATACATATATTTATATATATATATATATATATATATGTAATAAATAAATGTTCGCTTGTTCATAATCGCTTATCTCCTAAAGTTCTTTACTGATCGTTTTGAAATTAATACACAACGTTGTATTCATATAGGGGAAGGTTTATAAATAAAAACACCACCCCTAAAAGGGGGTTTAGGGGGTTTGAATTTTATCCACCGCGATTTCGTCCGCATTATCTAACGATTCATAGTGTTAGTGTGCTATTATAGTTTATAATTACTATGGAAACGACAATCAAAGTTCACATTTCAAAATTGAAACAAAATTTCAATAAAATAATTTTATAGTTATTTTTAAGAAGTAGAGTTTCTGTGGAAATGGCAAAATCAACAATAATCCATATAAACAAAAATTTAATGTTCATTTGTTCAAAATTACAAATCTCCTAAAGTTCTTGTCCGATCGTTTTCATATTTTTACACAACGTTATATTCGTATAAGAGAAGGTTTTTATAAAAAAATAACATTACTCCTAAAAGGGGGTGGAGTGGTGAATTTTGTATAAATCTTATTACGTCGTTCAAACTTTGCCGAAATATTGTTTGTTACAAATAATTAAAGTTTGCATATTTGTTATTTTTTTAAACTTCACGTAAAAAGGGGTGGAATGGGATTGTAATGATAATATGGAGAAATTTTCATCTTGAAGCTGAAATTTGTAAGGTAGGTAGTTTATAGATAGTAAACGTTAGCTAAGAAAGTATTTCAGAAAATCCACATTTAAAGGGGGAGAAATGGGTTTAATGGGGGGTGTTTAATTCCTTAATCCAAATAGTTGACATTTCGTTATTAGTTGTCAGACAAGTAAATCAATTTGTAAACCGCCATTATTTGTATATGCATGCCTTTATCAATGAATATTTCTGAAATAATCAATAATAAGTATGGTACACCTTTTTTAGCGACACTGTATCTAATGTATACACAATTTTCTAGATCATATGCTATAAAATATATGATGATCTTATAACTGAACATTATACGGAACATTAAACACTACATATATAAACGTTTTTTAAATATTTTAAAAATTCATTTCAATTTAATCTAATAAAAATATATATAGTTCATATATACATATTATTCTTATTATTATTATCATACTGTACATATACTACAGCCAGTACTACTATTAGGTAGAGGAACATACATATATCATGACTATAAAAATAAATTTTTATGTTTTAAACGTGAGCTTTTTATATTCAATTAAAATATTATATATATATATATATATATATATATATATATATATATATATGACATAAACTAATTAGATTTGAAAAAATAAAATAAAAACGAGGGAGTATTTTGCATAATTTTTACATACTTTTTTAATTTAATTAGCAATTAAATAAGAAAATGTTTAATGAATTTTTATATGTGATATTTGAACATATAAGAAAATGTTTTTTTTTCTTTCTTAAATAACTTAATTAATAAATGAATTTATCTTGTATCAGATAATATTACAGTAATACGGGGTGGAAATGCTATTTATTAATACATAATTCTCTCACAATTAACGCTATTCAATTAACACAAGAAACAAAATTCAACCATTTGACGCGTGTAAACATATAAGTTTGGTTAGCGGTGAAAAACCTAATAAGGTTACTTCTTATCATTTGAATTCAAAAAAAGTATTATTTAGAATTTTGCCGATTTTTGAGTTATTCGAAGATTTTAGTTTGTTTGTACCAATGTTTTCTTTACTGTAAGCATACCTAAATTTTTAGAAATATTTTGTATTGACGTGTTTCCAAAGAAAGCTTCAGGTCAACACATAAAAAAATGCATTATTGGCAATTTCAATTTGGTATTAAATTATTGTCCATGCTCATTTGAAATTTTTTCTTATTTTGGTAAGTGACATCATCAAAAAAGTAATAACCATTTTGGCCAGAACTTTGTTTTTATTTAAGTTTCTTGAGGAAAGAAATTCCTTCTATCAGTGTAGTTATTACTGTTTATCATGTATCAAATTGTAATGCCAATTTTATATCGTCAATTGGAGATGTAGTTTTGCTTTTTAGCGAACATTGATCTTAAGCTTTTCAGAACGTTAGTTTATTAGTTTTTTCTGAACGTTAGTTTATTAGGCATCACAATATCGGGCAGATGCCCGAATAATTCACTAATTGTTTCAATATACTAATTGATGGATCTTCAATAAGAAAAACATTAAAACATGACGGGAAACAAATGCATACAGTTCGAAAACTATAAGACTCGAAAGAAATGACCTCCCATGTCAACCTTAACAGCTTTAATAATACAACAGTAAATAAACAAAATTAATAATACAATAGCATCAGACATGATAGTGAAAGATCATATGCATAGTACTACCATAACATCTAAGGTAGCTCAGTTGGTAGAGCATTGGTCTAGAATGCCAGGGGTCGTGGGTTCGATCCCCATCCCTAGATGTGTATGATTTTTCATATCAAGCATTTGATGTCAAAAAAATGTTATCAATGTTCAGACATATTACTTAAATGTCAAAGTAAGTAAACGCTAGTCGCTTCCGTTGGTATAACATAACCGAAAGGCAACCATACTAACAATGGAAATAAATAGACGCTAGTTTACAAAAAAAAAAAAAAAACAATTTGAAAAATATGTTAACAGTAAATAAACAAAATTAATAATACAATAGCATCAGAAATGATAGTGAAAGATCATATGCATAGTACTACCATAACATCTAAGGTAGCTCAGTTGGTATAGCATTGGTCTAGAATGCCAGGGGTCGTGGGTTAGATCCCCATCCCTAGATGTGTATGATTTTTCATATCAAGCATTTGATGTCAAAAAAAAAAAAATCTTAACAGCTTTTTTTATCAGAGCATGAACCTCGACAGTTATTTAAACGTCTCTGACCCTGACATCAATTTACAGTCTTGGGACATTTAAAGCTATAAAAAGAAATAAGTTTTTACTCAAAAGTTATAATTCTTTTCTCGCATACAATTCATAAATGGAATGTAATATTTGTCTGGAATCGCATATTCTATCTGTTTTTGAAAACGGACTTCTTTATATTGGAACAAAAAAGTTTAACAATCTTCCAAGTTTTGCAAAATTTAAATAAATAAAATTCAGATGTAAAAATTTTACATCTAGAGATCGTGTGCTATAAGTTAGAGGATTTGGTGTTTTGACTTTCTTGTAAATTTGCATTATATTACACTCTGTACAGAACTTTGTAGGTACTAAGTTTTATTAACAATAATGTTATTATCATTATAATACTATTCCACAGTACAACAACAAATTGAACTGTTTATTTTTGTATAAAAGCAGGAAACTCAGAAGTCAATTGCAAAACTGGAACACTGTACTGGGATTGTGTTATAAACAGACATTTTTACCACTGCGAATATTGACCGATTGTGAAGTACGTATTATACACATATATATATTATTCTATATATATATATATATATATATATATATATATATATATATATATATATATATCATATCTATATATATATTTTTTTTTTAGAGGAGGGGAAAATCTTCGAAAGACTTCCGGCCAATAGCTATTGACACGGAGAGTGTCGGATTCTTACCGACTAAAAACCCCCCCTTTCTCCATCTTCGTGTGGTAATAGGGCCCTCAGGAACCGCGTTAGCATTACTTCTGAGGGACCCTTCACAGTGCCTGAGTATTCAGGCTATTCTTAAAAATCTTGCCTACTGTTCATTTCTAGGGCGTCCTGCTTGGACCGCCTGCCGGTTACGTGCATCGTTTTCTTTGACGCTCATAACCTTTTCGCAGAACAGGATGCACGCTTGCCACTCCTCTTCACCCTTTAAAATTGTACAGATTAGAACCCTTAGGTCTAGGTCGTTGGTATCAAGGGCCCCGTATAGCACGTTCCGCTGCTCGTTCCAAGCGGGACAAACTGCGAGAGTGTGCTGGGCCGTGTCACTGAGATCTTCACAATGAAAACATCGTGAGGACGGGAGCTTGCCGATTCTATGCAGGTATTCACTGAAACAACCATGTCCGGTGAGCACCTGCGTCGCTCTATAAGTGAGCGACCCATGTGACCGGTTAAGCCACTCGGAA
Source organism: Nineta flava (assembly GCA_963920215.1). Classification (NCBI taxonomy): domain Eukaryota; kingdom Metazoa; phylum Arthropoda; class Insecta; order Neuroptera; family Chrysopidae; genus Nineta; species Nineta flava. The sequence goes on from OY986042.1 coordinate 35,255,787, forward strand.
AAGATAGGCAGAATCGCCTCTTGTACTCGTTTCCCCACGAGCAATGGGTTTAGGAGTCTTCCAGACCATGAGGACTCCAGTTCCTCCTTGATATTTGTTCGAAGCTCCCTTATTGATTATATCTATATATATATAATATATATATAGAGGGTCTCCCGTAAGTAGTCGAGTTTCATAAGAGGGTAGGTAGAGGGTACGATTTTGGAACGAAAAGTCCTAAGGCATTTTTTTATTAGACGCACCGTTAATTAATTATTTATTTATTAAGGAAACTAGGTTGAAACTAGAGTTGCAAAAAGAGCATTTTTTCGATAATTCATTTTTTATTTATCTATCAATTTTTTGAAAAATGTATGGCTTAAATTTTTTAAATTATTAATTCCTTGAAAAGTGCAAATTAAATTTTTTTATTTTTTTAAAAATGTAATAAATAAATTATTAAAATAATAATTTTAAAAAAAACTGCGCAAATTAATTTCGTATTTAATTCCTTAGTCGAAAAATTGCAGTTAATTATTCGATAATAATAAATTTTGGAACAGATTTTATTACAGCAAAACGACTTTTCCAGAAAATGGCTCCCCCAGCTAGAAATTCTTCTGGTAATAACGAATTTATTTATTCATTATTTTACGCTAATGAAAGTGACTTTTTACTACCTAAATGAAAAAATTGAGATTTGAAGGGTTGAATCTTCTTTTTATAGAGTCGCATGTCTCTGGTGATTTTTTCATCCTGAAAAAAAAAATCTCCTCCACATATTATCCACAGAAACAAGAAAGTAAAATTTAAGGGGTGGGATCTTGGTTTTATGGGGATGCATGTCTTAAGATTTTCTAAAAATTGATAATTCCAAAAATTTAATTATTGCATTATTAAAAAAATTAATCAATAAAATAGTTTTATTAATGCACTTTAGAGAAAAATTTAACAAATTTAATTTGCGCATTTAAAAAAAAATTTATTATTAAGACTATTTATTATATTTTTCAAAAACTAAATAAAAGAATTAATGCACTTTTCGAGGAATTAATAATTTGAAAAGTTTAAGCAATACATTTTTTCAAAAATTGATAATTAAATAAAAAATGAATTATCAAAAAAATGAACTTTTTGCAACTCTGGTTTCAACCTAGTTTCCTTAATTAATAAATAATTAACTTATAAAAAAATGTTCCATCGTTCCAAAATCGTACCCCCATCTACCCTCTTATAGAACTCGACTACTTACGGGAGACCCTATATATATATATATATATAAATATATATATATATTTATACTACTTTCGAGATATGAGAGTTGAATACTAGAACATAATAATAATGACTTTTATGCAAAAGTTACACGTCATTTAATTTGATTGTAAGAGATCACGTTCGAATCAACCACACGAATCAACGGCAACTGACTCGTGTATACAGCACAATGAGCGTCAACAATTATACAACCACACACAATTCTGTATGGTATGTTTGAAAGAAGAGAACAAAAGAAATTATATATTTTTTTATAATTTAATATAGAAATTTATTCACATACTACGTGTTAAAGAAATGATTAAAGTAATTTTATTACAAAAATATAGACTATAACAACTGCAATATACTGCGCTTACTGGTATTATGAATTTATAGGTCAGTTACTTATTAAATAATATCTCACCTACTCGATTTAAAGGAATAATTAAACAAGTAATGTAACAACTAACTGAGTTAATTGTTTGAATACCCAATATATACTGAGTAGTGTCTCAATGATTGCTTTGTTAACCATTCTGCGTATTCGAATTGTTAACAATTCGCTTTACGAGGAACATTTAATCACAAATTATGTGAAAACTATAGAGTTTATGAAAACAAGTTGCTAACCTAAGTTGTTTATTTTAAAAAGAATAAGATTTTTTGTTATTAAACTTTTGTTATATCTGTTACGGTTTTAACGATAGACAGTTTTGCCCAAACATGGTCTGATTTTGCCCATTAATGAACGTGACCCTATTTTTTTGCACACACACAAATTTGAGCTCGTAATCTCTTTTCGTTTTTGAGTTATTGTGTCCACAGGCAGACAGACGGACGGACATGCGGAAATGACCGAATTAGGCTATTTTATGAACACCTATACATTTATGTCAAGGATTAATATTTTCTAGCGTTACAAAGTCGGGACTAAACTTAATATACCTTGTATATTTAAAAATACTGGGTATAAAAATATGTACTACCACTACATTAGTGAACAGAAGTCTGTGAGGTTTTGGTGGAGTGATCTACAAATATCTCTCTCTTTCTTCCTCCCCCCTTCCTCTCACTCTCTCTCTCCCTTTCTCCACTTTTAGTTTAGGTGTGTACCTTTCTTGTGATTTTACGACTTTCTGAAATATAGGTTATTTTTACAAATCTAAGTTATTTTTTTTGTAATTACAGCGCCAACTGTCGGGAATCGAAAAAATGTTTTGAATAAAACTAACATTATCTTACATGGAGAATCTAAATCTACAATAAATAATCGGGTTTCTCATTTAAGATTTCAAATTTGAATCCCACCTCACCCTAGGTGGTGTGAAGATGGAGAACATTGGTATCATTTGATAGGTTCTTTAAAACTTTCTGTGTAGATAAAAGTATCAAAATGAACATTTAAGGATGTTTCAACATACTACCACTTTTCGACAGATTTTTATTATTTTTCGCAGGCTAAAAATAACATTTTCTAATAAATCCCGAAGTTTCAGAGTTTTTGACCGTTTAGAACGCGAGATAATTAATATCAAAAATATCATTCTCCCTCACTCTCTCTCATTAGAAGCATGTAAAACTTTATGCCCGCCCAACCATTATCTGTTGTATTAGAAAAAATACTCGATAGAATTAAAAAAATAAACTAGGAGAGTAAAGATATATATTTACTCGTATTATATAAATTTAAAAAAAAAACATGTGTTACCGTTTTGTTTTCGAAACATAAAAGTTTAGAATTTTATTATTTTTTCAAAATAACATTATTTTGTGTATATGAACGGGGAATTTGTCTATATGTTGTATATGTGTTTATATGTATTTGTGCTACAATAAAATCAAACCGGTTTTTTGTCCTGATTCTATAAACAGTGCTGGCATGTCCTTAATGAAAAATATTTTAACTTTTTTAAAACCGTGGAAGCGCTGGGAAGTAAGTGTACAGAGATATTCGAATTCCGTTCCGTTACTTTCCAACTTCCTACGATCGAAGTTATTGATTATTCTGCCGATAAATTAAATAATTTTGTTAAAATATGTTCACAAACAAGTTTTGAAATCGAAAAATACCTTAGTTATTGATATTTTATTTGGGAACATTCATATACAAACAGAATTACGGTAAAATATAATTTCCTAAGTAAATAAAATCTAGAAACTACGTTCAATGTATTATCCGGTACTTCTTATCCACACAAAAGTACAGTAGGGAACAAATTTACATGAATATCACCTAAAGGACGTTGTATCACTTCGTTGAAAATGATGAAAATTCTTTAAAACCAATGGAACTTTGAAAAGACAAAAGTATTACATTTTCAAATTATACGTAATCTTTTGGTGCATATAAAATATTTAAGGTATTTCTAACGACATGAGAGTAAAAACAGTTTTGCACAAAATTTTGCAAAGAGATAGTTTTCAACGGTATAAAATTGTAAAAAAATTGTAGAAGTATTAACCGTCTTTGTCAGCTGCAATAAATGTTCAAAGCTGTCATTATTTAACACATAAAGAGTAGGAAACCATACTGTTTAGGAATCATTTTTGAATATTTGTATACCTAATATATGTAAATATTCAAGATATATTTAGTCCTTTGACTTTGATTGACTTTGTAACGCTTGAAAAATTTAATCTTTGACATAAATGCTTGGTATAGGTGTTCAACAAATTGCCTAATTCGGCCATTTCCGTATGTCTGTACGTCTGTCTGTGAACCCAATAACTCAAGAACGAAAAGAAATAAGGAGCATGAATTTTTTTATGTGTTCTAGAGGAAAAAAGTTAATGGGCAAAATTGGAATGTGTCTCCCCTCCCCTTGAGGAGGGGTAAATATACATCTTTGAAACCGTAACAGATTTAAAATTTAACAACTACAAATCTTCTTCATTTTAAAATAAACAATTTTTGTTTGAAAATTTTTTTCATATACTCAATAGTTTTCTCATAATATGTGATTAAATGTTAGTATGTATGTGATTAGAAATACCTTGAATGATATTTCAGTAAAAATGATAAAAATTTATATTTTGCATAGTTGCTGATCATAATTACTTAAATATGTACAGTGACGTACCACAACAGTAGTGTTCATTTTTAAAAATTTCATAACTGATTTGTGTCTCATTCATTGGGTTTTCTAAAAAATTCTTCGGATAAAAGTTATTCATTTAAATACAATGACAAATCATGAATCATTTCCCAAGAACTGAATGAATAAAGTACAAATCAACAAAAACTTTTGAAAAATGGGCGCTACTTTTTTGGCTCATAGAACACAAATTTTCAAATCGAATAGAAGATAGATTCGTTCAAAAAAAAGTACACCATCTTTCGACTCCATTGTAACGCAACATACCCAGCTGATTGTTCCACAAAGAGATTTTTAGGAATATTTGAACAAAATATAAACTATATAGTTGAATACAACGAAATGACAAAACCATTTAACTTTGAGGATAAATTTTCTTTTAAAATGAATATAACTTTAGCGACCCAATTTCCTTAAAATTAAGTTTCATCTAGAATTTTATTTCTAGTATTGTATAAATTTTCTGTATGTATCAGTTGAATTATATTTATACATATGTGTATATATATGTATATATATATATATATATATATATATATATATATATATATATATATATATATATATATATATATATATGAAACATTTTTCATCATTTACATCTTTTTACAAATTATGAAAAAAATATTATATACAATGCATAGTTTTTTCTCAAGTATTTTCTAGTTCACTTCTATTTTTCTAGTACGATGTCATCATATTACACATACACACACACACACACACACACACACAACACACACACATTTGTGCAGTACTATGTGAATACATTAAATAATAAAAGCAAACAAGTTTCTTTGTATGCAATTTTTTTTCTGTTTTTGTCCGAGTAGATGGTATTATTTACACGCTAAATACCGTGTGCATTTTTTAGCGAATAGTAAAGATTTAATGAATAAATTAACTATCAGCATTTTTAACCCAAAACAAAAATGTGTCTGTGTTGTCGTCTATCTCCAAAACGGGTAGACCGATTTTAATCAGGTTTTTTTTTTTAATTTGAAGGTTAATTTAATTGGGATAGCTCTTTGATGAAAATCTGTTTTAATAGCTTGTTTATTGGAGAAGGCTATAGGCTCTCAAATTAATTCAAATTTAACGCGGAACACAGCTAGTACTTTATAAAATTATATAATAAAATGTCTTCCCTGCGCTTGCTATAACTTAAATTAAAGAAAGCTTAAGTTATATAAGTTTGAAACTATTGTTTGCCTCTCTGTGGCGTCGTTGATTCCAAACGAATTCTAAGAAGTTTTTATACCCGGTATATAACATATACCAGAGTATATTAAGTTTAGTTCCGTTTTTTTATACCCGGTGTGTAATATATGCTAGGGTATATTAAGTTTTGTTCTGTTTTTGTAATGGTAAAAATTTGATCGGGAAAAAAACCAACACGATAACTCAAAAACGAAAACAGATAGCGAGCTGACATTAAGTATGTTGGTTTTAGAACTAAAAAGTAAGGTCAAGTTCGTCAATTAACAAAATCAGAGCATGTTTGGGCAAAATGGGCAAAACTATCTTTAAAACCGTATGAGATAGAACAAAAAATGTTTCTTTTTAAAAATAAACAGCATTTGAAAGAAACTTTTTTCCTAAATTCTGTATATACCAGGTATTTAAACAATTAACTCAGTTAGTTGTTATTTTACTGACAGCAGGTTTACTCGAACTGATTTGATACTATTCATTGTGTTGGGCATTTTTTTAATTTTTTAATAAAGAAAAATTCCTTATGTATATTATAGAAATTGGGATTTTCAGATTTTCATTTACATCAAGAATTACATCTGAAGCATTTTTGGGGGGTATCAATTATACCTGCTATATTTTCAGTCGGCAAATTGCCCCAATCAGGAACAGTTCTTGATACGAAGATAGAGAAGTAAAGTAAAATCGTGTTGTTTTTACCCGACTACAAATGGAGGGTTATAATTTTAGCAGTCTATGTGTGTTAGTTCATCTGTTCTCGTGTAGTAGCTCCTAAGCTACCTACCATATTTTGCCAAACGAGGTGTCGTTATCTTTGTTTTATAGTACCACGTGACATAGACAATGTGACGTCATATTAAATTCAACATGGTAGATTTGACTTTCATAATACTCTAGCAACAACAACAAAAATTTCACAAATGTAACGAGTTTGGTATTAAATGAATGGTTTTAACTGGCAGATTCCGAAAATGTATAATTTATTACTACCCGATTACGGAGGGTTTTATGATAAAGATTATTAAAATAATCAAAGAGAACACTAGGTTTTTTGAAATTACATTTCAAATTTTGCCCCTATTCCTAGAACATTTGTTTGTATTTTATAAATACGTATTTCGACTACAATGTAGTCATCATCAGTATGAATTAGCTAATCGTAGCTATCTCTGGGATATGGATTCAGAGATATGTTTCTTGTTGCTAATTTGGTGCGTGTCTCACTGCGTTTTGATTTTAGCAGTCTGTAATGTGTGCATCTGTATCTTAGAGTTTCGCGTATCATAGGCGCGTATCTTCTGACGTCATACTAGGTAGAAAGATAGATAGATTGTAGAGGCTGCCCTGGACGGGCTACTGTGCTACTGTACAATTGCGAAGTCCAAAGACGTGACGATGTGAGTGGAGTGGAAAGAATTTTTGTGTATAGAATTGGTAAGATATGCGGCTGCAGCTGACTATGGTAGGAACTATACCGATATTCATCTGAAGTTCATGAAGGAAATTGCAGAAAACCTTCTCAAGCATAGCCGGTTAGTTCGTTCTTGTCCATACGCCAACAGTTTATTCTATTAGCCACCCCTTTCTTTCCGCTAATAATTGACAAACTGCCTATGTCAGGATTCGAACCCATAGCCTCCCAGTTTCCAAGTAGGCATACTGCGCAGACATAACGCCTTAAACCGGTCGGCTACTTGGATTGGTGACGTCATGCTAAATCACATACAGCGGATACGACATTAGGTACGCTATGCAACATAAAAAATTTACAAATATATCGAGTTTGGTATGAATTAAATGGTTTAAATTGACAGATTCGTAATATTATACTGAAAAGTCTACTAAATATACTTATAACTAAAACAGCCATGTATGTATTTCTCGTAGTTGAATAGTCCAAACAGAATGCACAAAGCAAAACTGTAGTTGGGCTTAAGTTTTTTTAACTTATTTATCCATTATGAATATCGTTTGTCGGTATAATAATTTGTTTCCTTTAGAATATAAACATTTTTCTGCTGTATGAAAATTTTCAATTGATTAAACTCTTCAGTAAGTAAGCATATTAGCTTACTACAAACTTTAAAGAAGCAATTTACTTTATACTGAAAAGTTTAATAAAATTTATTTTCAGATACGTAAGGAGTAGAAAAATTTGTTGATTCATAAATTAGATATTTTTATAAATTGTTTTTGTAACCTAGCATCTATTTATATCTATTGCTAATATGGTTGCCTTTCGGGTATATTATGAGAAATTATGCGACTAGCGTTTACTTTGACATTTAAGTAATATATCCGAACATTAACAACATTCCTTGACATAAAATTCTTGAAATGAAAAATTTGAAAAATGTCTAGAAATGGAAGAATAACATAAATTAAGTTTTCAAACAATCTAGATGGGTTTAACTGCATAGTTTGTACTACGACTACCATCCCTCTAATAACCATCCAAATTTTATACCAAATATTGTTTTGGGTCTATCAGTTCCTCGAAGATTATTTGTTATCGGTTTACAAAAATAATTTTTTAATTTTTTTATTAACAAAAATTAATGGAACGTTTTAACGGAACTTTGTTTCACATGAACTAAATATTCGAAAAATGGAGTTCAAATGCTATAGCAAATATTAAGGATTTCTATAGTGTGTAAGCTTATTAAACATTAGACGAAAAAATCGTTGACAAATCACCGGTTACCATATAAAGATTATTAAAATAATCAAAGAGAACTCTAGGTTTTTTGAAAATTAGCTAATCGTATTAACTAATTCATACTGATGATAACTACCTCGAAATACGTATTTATAAAATACAAATAATTGTTCTACGAATTGGGACAAAATTTGAAATTTAACGGTTACCATATCTAAAGTTTATCTAAGTTTGTACATTTAAAAAATCATTTCTCCAAAAACCGTATAAATAAGGAATAAAATGTCTACATCCTCTTCAGTTTTTGGAAAAAAGTTTCGGATAAAGTTGTTAGTATATTTATAATGAACAGTTTTTACCCGAAGCATTTTTTCAAGACCCAATTGAATAAGGCATAAACCAAATATAAATTTTTCAATAATGAACGATACTTTTGTGGTTATATGTATTTAATATACAAGAAGGATAAAAGTATTATAATTGATATCAAACTACACAAAAGTACAAACCTATTATTTTTGAACGGTTAAACATCTAGTATCTCATGCATTTTCTAGTATCTTCTAGAAAAAATCTTTCACCATGCAAGTTGAAACTTTCTAGATTCTAAGCTTTTAAAAATTCTTATTAAATACCAACGCCATTTTGTCATCGATGTAATAAAAAATAAAAAAATTAAATTGAAATAAAATTTCGAAATACTTTTTTACAGGCTTTTATTTAACTTGCAATGTATGTATGTATTCGGGTCAAATCTTGCAAGCTGAATTAGAACCACTTCCTCTTATTCAACGGATTGAATTTTTGCACGTTGGTTCAGTTCCGATGGCAATGCATTTTTATGATAGGCCTGATAATAATTGACTTGTGGAAAGGGGGCTTTAGAGGGGGGGGGGGGGTAAACACAAAATTTTGTATATCTCGCTTAATATTGAAAAAAAACGAAATACACATAAGAAATAAAGTTGTAGAAAATTAGTTTTACTATAAAAAGCTTGTTTTTAAAAATGTTTTTTTAATAGAAACTTATTTTAACATAAATATTGTTGAAAGAAGGGTAGTTTTATTCTGTTTTTAATAGCTCACCTTAAATGCATCATTTCTACAAATTCACATGGTATTTTTTATATAACATAGAAAAGTAAAAATATACCATCATTCACATATGTTTTATACAGTAGCAGCTACAACTATCACAACTTGTTGTCTCCCATCGTGGGAGGATGAATCGTAATAGTAAAATAGATGGAAAATACTTAACCTACATAATATATACTGAAAATTTATAGAATACTGGAGGTTGTCGAAAACACTAATCTGGATTTTACATAGTTAGATATTGTGGTTAGTAATAAGTGTGACGAAATATTTCCAAAGGTATAAAGCATAGGTGAGCATAGTTTGACTACACTCAGCTCTGAGTGAGAGGTTGGAAGAGAGATAGAGTAAATACAGGGTACCTACCAATTATTATTATTTTCTTTTTTTAATTAAAACATTTTCTGAAAAAAATATAATAATTCCAACTCTTTTTTATGGTCATTATTATTCAAAGTATACAATACATACAATACATTGAATACATACTCTAGAATTTTGGGCTGGTAATTTGTGGCATAAAATGTACTTTTTTCAAATATTTGGGTATGAATAAAATATAAATGTTATATAAATTACAAAATATAAATCTTTTGATCTTTTACATTTACCGCTTTACAATTGTAAACCGCTTGTAAATTTTTTGATGATTTAGCTTTAGTTTAGATTTTAGAATTAAATTTTTGGAAATTCAGAATAATTTTCCCAAACTATTCATATCAGAGAACTAATAAAAAATTATTTACTGGATATAATTATTTTTTCTTAGCAGGGGATATAGTGTCATGGGAATTTGATGACACTGGATACAATAAACATGCCAATGATAAAGCTGAGTGGGGGGAGGGGAGTTTAATTTGTTACTAATTTCTAAATGGTTAAATTTTACATAAAGTGGGAATACATATAGTTGTTGTTGTTGTTGTAATTATTGTTATTGCTATCATCATTATTGTTGTTATTATTATTATTGTTATTATTATTATTATTATTATTATGTTTTTTGATGTATCTCTCCATGTTGTAAAAGATATTTCTTAAACAATAAATATTTTATAAAATTATTTCTAAATTGATTGAATAAATTATTGGGCAATAATCGGTAGGCTACCTGTATTGAAATATCGTTCCGTCTTACTTCAAAACATATTTTTTTACTGACTCTCACACAGCTTATGGAGAGCCGCCTGGGACGTTCATGAGCGAGATATAGTTGATTTAAAAAATTCTACAAAATTCAATTTAGTATATTCATAAAATTATTCAAAATCCACAATGAAGTTTATATTATTTTATATTTATTATTATATTTTCGTAAATTAAAATTAAGCTTCATTTGTTTAACAAACAGTATATTTGTATAGTTGTTTATATTTTTCTAGAGCGAAAACTAATTTTTCAATTATGCTGATTAAAATAGTTAAAAGCTAAATCTAACCGTTCAATAAAACTATTATTTTAAATTAATTATGAACAAATTGTGCAATTTCCAGGCCGAGTGGTCGAGCTGATAAGGATGCTCTGCTTGGAACTGGGAAATTGCTGCTTCAATTTCCAACATTCGAACCCAACGTTTGTAATTGAACTGCGACCGATTCGTTGAAAATCTATTTGTCACCGGTTCGCTGGAAAGCGAACTGCCACCTTTCGATTCCCAACGGTGGCAGTTTATCAATAAGATTAATTTTAAAAAAATTAATGGGATAGTCAATTGACTAAACTATTAATAACGGCATAGTTCCTATCAAAGTCGACTGCAGTCACAAAACCTAATAATCCCGAGTCTAAATACAAATTCCTTGTCGTCTAGGGGTCAATAAAAAATGACAATAAAAATAAAAAGACATAAAAAATACTTGCCAGGCTGCGACCTCCCGTTCGCTATTGATACTACTATTACTAACTGTGTAATTCAAATACAAAGTTAGTTCAATTACACAATATTTATCACAGTGTCTAATTTATTAATAATAAAGTTTAAAGATATAGTTTAATTATTTTATCTAATAAGGGGTTCTATGTTAAAAATTTGTTTTTGAATAGATGATTGATATTCTCTTTAAATTCGTTTTGAATTTATGAGAAAACAGAATTTCGTGATTAAACTATCCACATCAAAAGATTAAATGTTTTATGTAATTTCAAGTGTCGCGCTTAAACATAAGTGATAGTGTGAGTCACTCACTGACTGACTCACACATCACCGAAATAACTTCAAACTTATGGGAAAAATCGGAAAACTTTAATTTTCCGAAGGCAACCTCCTCCTCCGACAATGGGGAAAATCCCCAAACAATTATCTTTTTTACTTCTTTTCATGCTAGAAAAGTGTGGTTTTTTGCATTATGTCAAGGACGCAGAATCAAGGCCGAAGGCCACCCCGGGAGTCAAAGGGGTGAAGCCCCTTTGCGAGCAGAGCGATTTTACACACTATAACTAGTTTACCATGAGTTTGTAACAGAGTTGAGTCGTAGCATCATGATAAGTTAGACGTTTCGTCTGGATTTCCAAACAGAATGTAAATGCAAAATGTAGTTTCGCCAAATAATACTGTGCCCTCGGGTTATATAATGACCCGTTATACTATCAATATAGTATAATATAACGGGATAGTATAGTGATATTATACTATCAAATTAAATCGGTCATCAAAACGTTTTTTAATCTATTATTTCACCTTTAATAGGTCACAAACTCTCTGTATTAATAGTATTTATATGTATAACTTTTTTATAAGTACCTTGTTTGCTTTATAAGTAGGTAGTGAGTCTATATACCACTTACCATACTTACTACACCACTCACTCAAACCACTTGCCAAGACAATTTACTGAGAATATTATCATTATTGTGATTCGGTTCGCTTTTATGATATTTACACCTTGAATATATTTAACAAGGTTTTTTCTATTCATCATCAAACATAAAATATAGCGTAGCAACAGTTATGTAACGAGGCAACTCCTACATTCTCAAAAAAAACATAATCTTTATAATATTCGAGAATTTATTCTTGTTGTTAAAGCTTTATTTATGTATTTACCATGCAATTAAAACACACTTAGTATCTGCATATGAGAAAATATGTTCAATAAGGTTAATAATGTCTGATTCTCAAACTTTCTCAGTTCTAGAAAGTGATATAGTTCTCGTTTTCTTTTAATTAATAAAAATTTCAAATACACACAATAAGATTTAGTATTGAATGGATCGTTACTTGATGAAAATTTTTTATATTTGTTTTATTTAATAAAAATAAGATTTATGTACATATTTTTTTATTACCTTGTTAAGTATCGATGTTCGTTTAAATTTTCGGAATTTTTTCAATTAATTTGTATTGGGATCACTGGCAATAGTCGTGGCTTACAAAATTGCATCTAGCGGTAGAAATATGAAATAGGTCGAACCTTCTGTGTTAACATATAATATGTCAAAAATAAATTTTTTTTTAAATTTAGCTTTCTTTTGGTTTTAAAATATAAAATGAAACTTTCAATGCAAGCAATTTTTTAATTTGAACTTAATATATATTTTTTTGACTCTTTTATACTTTTTTTCGAATTCTCAATACTCCAAGCTAGGATCCAAGCTAGACGTCTATCAATACTTTCTTATCATATCATTTATTGATTCTATTAACAAAATTTTGTTTGGGATGTGAAAATTTGGAAAACTTAATGTGTTTATCACAAATTTTGCCATGACAGAACATATCGCAACACAGTTTAGTTTTACTTTTACGAGCAGGAAATTCCATGTACAACAGCAATTAACTTAGACCGACTTTCAATTTTAAAAATCATAATAATAATTAAAATATATTAATATTATTTAGATTGAAATATATCAGTTGTGAGCCTTTAACCTATTTGATTAGTTTTGCTAGAGAGAGATTAGTTGTGCATATCTAGAGATATACACAACTAGAGAGATTAGACAGCTAGAGATTCCAATATATTGACAATAATTAATTAAGGATTCTAATTTTTATAAAACTATAATTTAACGCGTATTTAGAAAGTTTGATTTAAACTGTCAAACATTAATTACATCCATACTCTACTACAACTAAATTACTAAACTACTGTCGGACGTCGGCTAACATGGCTTTCCATGAATCACGATTATAGGCCATGTGAATTAGTTCAGAAATCGATAAGTTCTGTATGTCGAGGGACTTTATAAACATTTTTCTTTTGCGTCCTCTTGATTTTTTGCCGACGATTTTTCCGGTAAGTACTTAATGTTCTATCGACTGCTGTCTAATCACATGCCTTAATCTTAGCTTAGGCTTGATTGAAGCGGCTGTCCCGGGCGGAACACATTTAGGCCATGGATGTGGGTGGAGAACTAGGAATTAGGACTAGGAATTGGTAGGTTGTGCAACTGCAGCTGATCTTGATAGGAACTTTGGCGATATTCATATGGAGTTCGTGAAAGAAAACTGCAGAAAAGCTTTAAAGCATAGTCGGATTCTACATGACCACTTGGTCTGGTTTGATTTTCCATAGTGTTAATCTTATCTTATGTTAATCTTATAATTAATCTTGTAATGTTTAGTATAAATTGCTTTTTCAACTTTCGTTGAAAACAGAAAAATGTATCCTGAAAAACAAATAAATTGTTTAAAACCGTTGATTGCGTTCGATAATACAAGTGAGGTGACATCAATTTTTAACCTATTTTTTCCAAATCGTTTTGACTACATATATAATGTTGAATTTGTGATCCAATTTGAGCTTCCATCTTACACACTATACGATGGCATTGAAATAAATTTTTCCATATAATAATTTACAGACTTAATGTAACCTCAAGGATCAAAATTCACGTCCATAATCGATACATCACATCCTTCCTCTGTGATTAATTTCCGATTGATGCGTCGAATAGTATAAGAGGAAATCGGACAGTCGGACTGACACCGAAGAGATTCCATAAATGTTTTGCTAGATGTAACCCGAAATACAAACAATGCCCAACGAGGATTATTAAAAATATTTTATTCAAATGTATCAAAGAGATACTAGATGTATTGAATTTCAATAATGCTGACATATCCAAAACTTCTGTGATAACAATTGATATAATTAAACATTACTAATTATCTTAAATAATGTATGATTTATCAATAGACCAAAATGCACACATCCATCATAAACACTGTTCAATATTAATGCATTAATTAGGTATGAATATCAACAGATAATGTATTACCAATAGCAGATCGACTTTGATTTCTATCCTATCAAATCAAATATTAATTAATTACAAATTATATACACATCAATTATTTCTTATATAATTAATGTAGATTAACAGCAATTATACTTTTAATTAATTAAACGTATGAATAAATATTCGATTATATCCAATATACATTCCATTTTTTGAGATAATTAAACCTTGACACACATGGCCGTAGACACCGGCAGGTAGGAAACGATCAGTTTCATTTCAATATTTTTATTAGCTAATTTTCTTCAAAGGAAATACAGCTATTGAAGAAATTTTTACGAAATTGAAGAAATTATTACGATATAAATCATCGGTATCACAGTTTTAATTTGATAAGAATAAAATTTGGTATATGAAACGCTTTTTGTATTTGAGGGGTCAAGTTCGTTAATCGGTAATATCGGAGAAGGGGAAAGGGGTATTTTAAGTAAGTGGGAAAAACAAAAATTTGGCATATCCCCCTCAATATTGGAAAATCGAATTAAAGTTATAGAAAATTAGTTTTATTATAATTTTGTAAAAATACAGTAGGCTAAACTTGATAATTGCAGCTTTACCAATTGACCATTTAAAGTGTAACATGCCTAGTGTTTTAACATTTATGATACATTGTGTTGTACCATGTAAGACTGGTGTTGACAATGATTATTCATTGTTTTTGGTGTACCAAATGCAATTAATCACCTTTAATTCGTAATAAATTTTTTTAAATCCTCGTTAATTTAGATGCAGGAAACTGCATTTAAATTAGAGTTAAATTAGAGTTCGTGCAGGAAACTGCAGAAAACCTTCACAAGCATAGCCGGTTACTTCGTTCTTGTCCATACGCCGACAGCTTAGTCAATTAACCGACCCCCATTTTTTTTTAATAATTTACAAACTGCCGATGTCGGGATTCGAACCATAACCTCCCAGTTCCAAGTACACACAACCCCTTTACAAGCGCGGCTACTTGGCTGGTAATACACATATATACTCTCATATATATATATATATATATAAACAAATTAATGTAATTTTGAAGGATAAAATATTTTGAATTATTAAATTTCGAGAAACAAAACGGTAAACGTGATTTTTTTAAAAATTTATTTAAGTAATATTTATCTATACTCTCCTCGTTTTGATATTTAAACTATCTCATGCTTCTTATAAGAAGTGACCGTCCTAATTGCGAACTTTGTTATTAATTATCTCGCGTTCTAAACTGTCAAAAATTCTGAAACTTCGGGATTTACTAGAATGAGCAAAATCTGTCGAAAAGTGATTACATGCGGGAACTACCTTAAAAAAAAGGAATTTACGAATAAACTACTTTAAGACTGGATTTTTCCAAAAATTAGTTTACATGGACAATATTCAGTTTGAAGATTATTTATTCTGTTCATAAATAGAAATTAAATTTTCTTTCAAACCTCTTATCTTATTTATTCACGCAAAGCATTGTGTGGAAAAATAACGCCCACTTATTCTTACGAGTAACACAATGCAAGAGGTATTAAATATTCAAATAATATATTGCCCACGTTTTCTACTGTAAGGTAGGAATTTATGTGCTACAGAAATTTCAATTAAATATTTCGAATTCTAGGAAAATTGTATTTTAAATCAACAGAAAGATTTTATAATCATTAATCAAATTGAAAAAACAAAAATGAAAGGATTAAGTTTTATGTAAACAGTTATGTAAACACGGATGACACCCGTTGAAAAATTAACTGGTCTATACAGCAAATTTTTTCTTTTTAAGTATCCGGTATATATAATATATGCAAGTGTCTATTAAAATTTGTCCCGACTTTGTAACGGTTGAAAACATCGATCGCAGAAAATAATTTCTGATATAGGTGGTTCTAAAATGACCTGGTTAGTTCATTTCCGCATATTCACAACACGATAACTCAAAAACAAAAATAAATTACGAGCGGAAATTTTGTGTGTGTGTTCTAGAGCTAAAAAGTAAAGTCAAGTTCGTGAAGTGGCAGAATCGGACCATGTTTAGGCAAAATGGGCAAAAATGGCTATCATTGAAAGCGTAAGAGATATAACAAAAATTAAAAAACAAAAGAAGTTTTTTACTTTAGAGCTTTAAAGTGTGGTCAAGATTGTGAATATGCACATGGGCATCAGGTTCTCGCAGGTTTGCCCAGGTAAGTGATTTAAGTCAGCAAACACAGGTGTCCTAAATTATAAATATAGACATAGATACATCATCTGGGTCTAAAAAGTATTGCACTTCGACCTTATTGTCCATTGTGCTCCCCCTTCTAATTCAATCCGACGAGATTCGCTTCTCCCATATGTTGGCAATAGGTAAGAGCTTGCTTATCAGGTCTTTCTGAAGGTTCATATATTCGGGGTGAGATGCACCGAATATCCTGTATTTGCTGTAGCCTAGAGGTTTGTAGTCAAAGATAATGTGGCTGGATATTTCTTCCTCCTCGCCACACAATCTGCACATATTGGACCCGTTATGGAGTACCATTGTGTGCAGATAATTCCGCAGGGAATAATGCCCGGTAATGAATCTAGAAACCTTCCTCAGTTGCATCTTGTTCAGCCTCAGTGCATTGAGAGATAGCCTCCTGGGTGCACTCTGAAGCAGTACCTTCCCGAGCTCCTGCCGCGGTACTTTTTCCCAGTGAACACGATGTTTGCCATTTGACCACTCGTTGATCATCTGTTTGCATGCCGTCCTTGGAATTCCTAAAATTAGCTCTGAGCCTATGAAGGGTAATACGACTCCCTTCTTTGCTAAGGTGTCTGCTTTTTCGTTTCCTTCGAAACCACTGTGACCCGACACCCAGATCAATTTAACATTGTTCCGTTTTGCTCGCTCCAGCAGTTGCTCCAGACAATCCTTGACTACCCTTCAGGTGACCTCAGTTCCAGGCAAGGCTTTTAACGCAGCTTGACTGTCCGAGATAAAACATATGTTCTGCTTTATAATCCGGTTTATAGTCCTAGATTATAATCCGGAAAATTAAACAGGCGATAAATCTCCCAAAAATAAGAACAAAAGTTCATATTAACTGGACGGATGTTTTCGATCTTCGTTTTCGAGATACAGGTTGTTGAAGTTAATAAAAAACCTTTTGTTTTTCAAATGTCTGAAAGACTACTTGGATGTTTTGGATTATACTTGGCACATTTTTTGTAATAAGTAAGTGGCTTAATTTGATGTGATTAGATTTAATTTAATTATTCGAGGAGTGGAGTTGGGGCATCCTAACTAGATATTATAAAGAACAATTTAAGTACGACACTGCTTTATTCTAAATTTTATATTATTTTTAGATTGAGTAACTGAAAACAAAATTTGTTTTTCCTTCCATGCATTTTCTGCCTTGCTTACTTTCCCTGGATGAGTAAATTTAATTTAATTAATAAAACAAATGACTAACTGAGTTAATTGTTTGAATATCCAGTGTATACTGACTTGTATATCAATGTTTGAGTCCAACAATTTTTGTCCTACAATTAAAAAAAAAAAATCTTATGGTTTTAAAGATGGGCATATTTTTTGCTTTCCAAAAAACTTTTGAGCACAAATTATGAGAAAACTATTGAGTTTCTGGAAAAAATTTTCAAACAAAAATTGTTTATTTTAAAAGAAGAAGAGTTTATCTCTTACAGTTACAAAGATAGGCAGTTTTGCCCATTTTAACCTACCATGGTCCAATTTTGCTCATTAACGAACTTGACTTTACTTTTTTGCTTTAGAATAATGTTCTTTTTTGCTCTCAAACTTAATATACCTTGTATATTTACATATACTGGGTAGAATGAAATACTAAATTAAAATTAAACAATTTAATGAATATAAATTACAATAATTTCCCGAACCACCTAACATTTTCTGCATCAGTAAACAGCAGATCTATCGCCTATTCAATTTGCTGGCTTAAAATGTGGCCACCCTGTAAACTGTCTTTTTTGAAAGTTTCATCGCCTAATAAAATGAGCACCGTTTTTTATGATCCCCGCTTGGGCTACAATCTCACTAGTAAAAGACGTGTTCCGTACAATGTATTGTTAAAGAAAACAACTAATAAAGGTAAATATTATTACCTGATGAGGACGGCAAAGCCATAAAGAGGGTTATGTGTTTACCAATCTATGCATACTCATCTGATTTTGAAGAATGAGATGTCGTGCGCTTTGTCTTAGCGTTCCGCGTGTCAAAGACTATGTGACGTCACAAAAAAAATTGCCAAAAAAAAAATTCACAAATGTATCAAGTTGGGTATCAAATGGAAGGTTTTAATTCACAGATTCCGAAAATTTGTAATATTCTTATTTCGTAGTCGGATTTTAGTTGCTTAAACTTTTATATTATTATTATTATTATCTATTTCAGTAATAATGTTGTTCAACAAAACTTTATAAGTTGCATGAAAGAAGGTCATTTGAAAACACTCTGTATTGTAATGCTTATCTTCTATTTCTATTTTATTTGCAGAACATAAAAAACAAAAAAAACAAACAAACAAACTACCAAACGTACTATACGGAATAGAAATAGATTTGTTTTTATATGACAAACATTAATTTGTATCGTATTTTATTCTATATATCAACTTGGTTGTTGGTTAGTGTGGTTTGTGATAGTGACTATAAAAGAGTAATACTTTGTTTATTAGGTCGTCTATATAATGTTGGTTGTACACATAGAGGTCATCAAATATTGAAGGTGGATAACATCGTACCTAAACAATGCAAATACAAAACAAAAACGAATACAATCGTTTGTAAAACTAAAAGTGAACCATATTATTATACCCGGTATATGCAAAATATATACAAGGATACATTAAGTTTAGTCTCGACTGCAACAGTTGAAAATATTGATTGCAGAAAGAAATCGGTTTGTATTGGTATTCATAAAATGTCCTTACTAGTTCATTTCCGCATAACCGTCTGTCCGTCTGTCTGTTCGTAGATACGATAAAAAGCGAAAATAGATAACAAACTGAAATTCTATCTGTGTGTTCTAGAGCTCAAAAGTAGGAACAAGTTCGCAAAATCGGACCGTGCTTCATTCATCTTTGAATTTGTCAGAGATTAAGAGACAAAAAATGTTTCTTTTTTAAAAATACAACTTTTGTATGAAGTTTTTATATTTAAGCTTAGTATTTAGTAAGTATTCAAGCAATTAACTCAGTTGTTATTTTCAGTTGATTTTTATTTTGTATAAATATTATATGAATATTAAGAGTCTGCGCTCATATTTATTTATTTAGTGATGCGATAAGTTTGTGTTCGCTGATAATAGCACCTATTCATGCATTAATCACGATCTGTTCGATAGATAACGAATCGATAAAAAGAATCCTGAAAATCGGTGAAGGATTGAAATCTACAGCGTGTTCTCATATACGTACTTTCAGACCAATGATTGGAGATACATGTTATTTTTCAAAAACGAATTCAAATCGTAATAAATATTTCAAAAATAAAATAAAAACAATATTACCTTTTAGAGAAAAATTCCCTAGTTCCAGAACTCTATCAAAGGGAAGGTATAACTTTGGAAATTGTCTTTGGGATGAGACTTTCCAGGTTTGTGTTTCACCTTAAGGGTCATTGATTGTGAATGTAAGAAAGCGTACAAACCAAACTTTTCCGAGAAAAAACTTTACTTTTAATATTTAAATTGATAATATTCGCAATTAGAAATAATTAATTGCTTTATAAAATAAGTAAATTGTTTACTTTAAAAAAACCCCAAGGTAGAAGCGAATTCTGGTAGCGAATCTCGCTGCCATTTCACCGCTTCGCCGACGATATTAAGGATAAAATTTTTAATAATCAGTTTTATTCTTATATCTCCGACTCCCGTCATTTTAACACAGAAAACCTCAATGTAATTTCCCACCGCTTTTACTGCTTCAAATATTTATCGACACTTTCACCAAATTTTTATTTCAGGGAATATTTTCGAATTCGATCTCTCGCAGCGAGATAAAATACATACCAGTTTTAAGTCTAATCATAAGCTTCATTAAAATCGGTTTAGAAGTTTTGTATGATGCTGGAATTAACAAATAAACGAACAATTATTTACAATTTTATTATAGTAGAGATTTTTTTAAATTGAACTTTTAGGACATTTTTTTTCTCGGAATTTGGTTGTCTAGTACGCTGTCGTACTTTCACAAATGATTACCCTTCGGGGATACTGCAACCCTGCAAAGTAAGTTCCATCCCGAAGTCTATTTCGAAAGTCGTGTAATATTCTTCTATATTATAAGTTGGTTACTTGTGTAATTACCCGAGTTATAAATACTTCTGTCGTCAAAATTCGAATGACGTACAAGTCGATAATTTCATTGATTTTTAAAATGTTTTTGTTGCATTTGTTTAATGATCTTGGTTCTGCTATATTGACAATTCTATTCACTTACCTTTTGATTCAGTTGTCGACGTCTGTAAAAGTAATTATATGCATGAATGTGTGGGTATGTTACATCACTCTAAATGATTTTAAACTATAGCAAAGAATGGGCCAACAATTACATATCGATTGTATAACATTTATTTATGTTCAATAGGTTTTATGTGAAATTAAAGCACATACATATATATACCGATTATTACTTAAATCGTTTTATATAACCCATATAGAATACTCATAAACCCATATAAACCCATATTTAATAAGTTAATAAACCCATATTTTATAAACCCATATAGAATACTCATTCATTCTATCACTTTGAAATCACCAAACACATTCCTTTTTTTAATGTTCATATAATATTGTATATAATATTCATATAATATTTAATGTTCTGTATAATATTGTATAATATCAGAAATATTTTCATATTGGGTAAATTTTAAAAATAACTCTGTATAAGTGTTTTTGTTAAGTTTTTTCGTGCCAAAATGGGCAAAATAGAACACTTTTGGGATAATCTCGATGTCTGTCTGCCACAGACGTTTTCCTCAGAAACGAATTCCACGAAATTGATTATAATTTGGCATAGTTGTGATATTAAGTTACCCTGATACGAATCTGAGATTCGTAATGATTTAGGTAAGAGCTTTGTTTCGAGGAATTTATTTTTTCGAAGAGCATTAAGTTGTCAAATAAGAGGCTTATTCAGCATTACATACTCGTATAGTGTATTTGGTTTTTTTTTAAATTACTTTTTGGTAAAAACTGTTTAAAACTGTTGTTCTACGAATTTAACTCTAATATTATTGCTGCTTAAAATTTTAATAAAATTACGAATAAAGACAATATAAGGTATAGATTAAACTACAATTATCAAAATTGTAAATTTGTTTGTAAAGGGCTTTGTTTTGGGTTTGTAGTGTAGTAATTAAGTTATAGATTATCGCAATTGAAAAATTATATCGCGAAAAATTGTTGTAAGCAATTTATTTGTCAAAGATTAAACAATCATGCGATACTGACCATTAATAAATTTTTATACAATACATATATATAAATAACAATACAATATATATATATATATATGTATATATATATATATATATATATATATATATATATATATATATATATATATATATATATATATATATATATATATACAAGTGCCTGTAGCCAATCTAGCGTTCACAGTTTTACTTCGATAAGAATGAAATTTGATATTTGAGGTGCTGAATGGATATTTGTATGGGCAAATCGGACAAAGAGATAGGAGGCTTAGAGGTAGGAGGACACACTATAAATTTGGTATATCTCCCAAAAATTAAGTTGTAGAAAATTAGTTTTACTATAATTTTGTTACTTATGATGTATTTTGTTACACTGATATGTACAGAAATATCTACAATTTAAGATTGTAACTTGAAATCCTAAGTATTTCTGTACACATTAGAGTTTAAGAAAAAATGATCAGGTAATATATTGTAGCAATATGGACTTCCTACAACTTTACTTTTGAACTATTACATGATTTTCTACAACTTTACTTCTTAAATATTATATATCTTACGTATTATTTATATATACGAGGATATTGTATTAAAGAATGCATACAACATTACTCCTCATACATTTTTCGTTACTCTCAGTTTCATTACTCCTCATACTCATCATACATATTAAGAGAGATATTTTATATTTTGTGTTTTCTTTTTTTCTATGCCTCCTTTTCCCGTTGATTTATGTCATTTAATAATAAGATTGGCCTTGCAAATATTAAAATAATATCCGTTACGATATTTCATTTTGATTACACTAAAATTGTGAATTCGCTAAGTTATCAGCTATGACGCAGCTCATGCGTAACGAATTTTTTATATTTGGCATCGTTCTTGACCATATCTTGAGGAATGCCTTACTGTTTGGAATTATTAGTAATAAGTGGATCGTTAACCTTAAAAGTATTTCCACCTTCAACATTTTTAACATTTTGTATATAAAATAATATAAAACCATGATTACGACATACGCTCAGTATAACCGTTATATATATATATATATATATATATATATATATATATATATATATATATATATATATATATATATATATATATATATATATATATATATATATATAATATGTAGATACATGTACCTACTACCTCTATATATAATAATGTCACACAATTAAATAATTGTATATTGCTGCAGGGAATCGCAACAAAATGTACTTACCCGCATTATGTCATTATTACATACATACATACATAATATAATGAACGTATATTATATAAAATATTGTATATGAACGTATTACACTATATTTTACTTTAGTTTATATACAAAATTATATTATATCATACATATCACGTGCTTTTGAATATCCGATCCGATGTCTTCCATCCAGCTACAAATATCTCAAATATAACAGTATAAAGTTTTGAATGTAAGCAGATCTTATCATGAAGAGGTGCGTATTATACAATATATTCTTAATACGATTTAGAACATTCATATTTCGTATTCAATTTCAGGAAAAACTTAAAGAAATAGTGATGCCACGAGAGACTAAAGACACGAGACGAGATGATAATACTCTATTTTAATCTCTATTGATTTTTAATATGTAAATATGTACGAAGCACAAATCATTTTAGGTGGTAATGTTTTAATTTTTTCGATAGTCTTTATACCAGTCCAAGTGGCCGAGCGGTCTAAGGCGTTATGTCTGCGCAGTATGCCTACTTGGAAACTGGGAGGTTATGGGTTCGAATCCCGACATTGGCAGTTTGTCAATTATTAAGAGAAGAAAAAAAGGCGGTTAATTGACTAAACTGACGGCGTATGGACAAGAAAGAAGTAACCAGCTTTGCTTGAGAAGGTTTTCTGCAGTTTCCTTCACGAACTACAGATGAATTTCGGCATAGTTCCTATCATAGTCGGCTGTAGTCGCATATTCTCCCAATTCCTATAGTCTATACATAAATTCCTATAGTCTATACATAAAAGTTCCTTACACTACATTCACATCTTTACATCCTTAGGTATCACAATGGGCCTTATGGTCGAAGTGTAGCCCGTCCAGTGCAGCCTCTACAATTTATCTATCGATACACCGGTCTCTAATACGTGAAAAACTACCTATCTATGTTAACTACCTAGTATACAGGCCTGATATTTGCGTTATATATGGATCGCGATTGTTTTGAACCAGACGACTATGGAATAACCGAAACCTAGGAGCTGCGTAGGTTAGGCAAATTTTCTCAGAGAAATCAATAATTTTCACACCTTGGCGACCATTTCATAACATTCACATATAGTACTAGTATATAGTAAAAAGACTGTGAATGTAACGTTAATTTTTCAACGTGTTTCGTCTAGAATTATTGTATACAGTAAACTTTTAACTCAAGTATAATATTTGTATAATATGATTTGGACGTATATTTCATTTAGTCTTCTGTATTATTTTATGTTTATATTTATTCAAAGGATAGTATTACTAATAGAAAAGACCGGTCTGTTTGTTGTATAAGTCAGGGATGATGAGTTGCTTAAGCTTATTCAATTACATTTTGTAACAAATGGCTCAAAGTTATATGTGTTTAAGCCCCAGACGTAAATATTGTTTGAAGCTAGTTCCACCATTTTATTTTTATACCCTTAAACTAATAGTTTAGAGCTAGTTTCTCTCTGTCAATTCCTAGAAATAGCATTTCATTACTTTGAGTTAGTAAAATCACAAAGATGTGACGTATACGAGTATTTACGAAGGAAGCACGAAAATGTTAATAACTAATTAGAGCACATTTAAACAAGAAAAAATTTAAGTATAAATAGATTTGCTATAGCTTTTAGTCTTCATCAAATGTTTCTCATGTTTGAAAGTTACATGTCTTTATTGCGATCATTTTTGTATTTAAAGATTTTTCTTTCTCTCAGAGTTTTGTTAACCTCATGAGTTTAACAAAAATTTACCAATTTTTCAACTATACAAATTAGGTCAGCGAGATTGTAATAAAGTTATTAATTATTGGAATGGCATGTCACAAATTCTTCAGAACGGTCGATTATGAATCATGTCAATGAACATTTCACGCCACAAATCCCATGTTCTAGGAAGTAATTGTAGAAAATCAACGAAATTTACTAACCGTACTTACACTAAAACTCACAGATAAAATTAAAAGCTGCTCGGATAGCGAAATCACGAAAAAGGCCCTGGAAAATAGTTTAGAAATTCAAGAGTTTTTCTTTGAAAGTCATACAGTGGAAGAGCCAAAGAATCATTTCGTGGTTGTTGACTCGAAAAACATAATGTTATCATTTTCGTTGACACGTGAAAGGTAAATTGGTGAAATCCAAACCCAGCAATGTTCTCTTTTATTGAATATTATTTTATTTACTTTTCTAATAAATGCCAAAGTTTGTATTATATGATTACGACATATTCGACGAATCATTATGAATATCAATAAAGTTCAAAAGTTCTAGCGTATTATGTAACATTGGCCATCTGTTTGCATAACTTCATGCATACAAACATAAATAGATTTGTACAGACCAATGAACGGAGATGTATGCCATTTTTCAAAAACTAATTCAAATCATAACAAATATTTAAAAAAAGTAAATAAATTCTATCTTTTAAATATCTTCTTTCCAAATCGCTATATTAAAGTTAACAATATATTTTCCTTTATTATAATTATCAGAAATACGGTTAAATTTATCGTCAAAAGTAGCTGCTAATAAAACACACACCCATGTGCAATAAAATTCTATTAAAAGACATTCAAAATATATAGAACCAAAATTATTTTCAATTCACAACCAATCATAGCAGAAATCATCGTCCTTTACTCATGTAATTCAGTCTTTTGGGTTCGCGAAAAAAAACATATTCTCGTGAGAAATTGTTATCCTAGGGCCAAAAGAATAATTTTTCAAAATTTTATAATAGATTTGTGCCTCATTCATTCGTTTTTCGAAAAAAATGTTTCGTATAAAAGTTTTTCATTTTAAATATACTAATAAATTTTATTCGAAACATTTTTTTCAAAAACCCAATATATAAGGCACAAAAATCAACTATAAAATTTGAAAATGAGCGCTACTTTGGTGGCTCATAGTACACTAATAAAATAGCCCGGTTGTGCATCAGACCAAATTTAATCACTAACTATATTTACAGGAAGGCCTCTATATCTCAGAAAGCGAACCGAAAGCTGTGAAACTCAAAGTTAAAATGTAGCTTGGGACCCACTAGCCAACGGTACGTACCAAGTTTCAACATTACAGCTAGTTTCCAACATATTTAACCCTAAAAATCTACAATTTAGGACCTGACTAACAGAAAAGACTAAAAACTTTCCTCCCCGCAAATTTATACCTCACGACATAGAAGAAAAAATTTACAACCAAAAATTTCCTTGTTTCAAAATAAATAACTTTTGTTTGAAACTTTTTTTCATAAAATCTAAAGATTTTTCATAGTTTCTGTTCAAACATTGTCAATTATCATTAGCGAGCATTATAAAACTTAATGATATCCGTAAAAAAACATAAATGTGAGAGTTACCAAGTATTCGCACACAAAAAGTGTTGATATCCCAGCAAAAACTTAAATATTCGCTTTCAAAAGTAGTGAAATCTGTGTAGGTAAGGACCAAGTTTTTTAACCAAAATGAGAAAATGATTGGTAACTATTTATTGTGTAAGTTTGTCATGTGCAGAATTTTCATATTTCACTTGGTATTTCTTTGTATATTGAGTGTTGTAAAATCTGATCACTTGCCAAGTAAAATATGAAAACCCTGGTATTGTGAGAAACTTCGAACACAATAAATATATACCAATCATTTTCTCATTTTCGTTAAAAAACTTGGTCCTTAGATAGATTTCACTACTTTTGAACAAACATTTGCAAACATTTTTGTTTTTGCAGGATATCAACACTTTTTGAGTCCGAAAACTTGGTGCCTCTCACATTTATGTTATTTATCGGATATATTATATTCGATGAATTAATGTACTATTGGACAAGTATCTTGCGTGTTTTCCATTTACTAACATATACAAATAATAAATCGGTTTGTCTATATGTATAAATGAAAACACAGAAACATGATGAAAATAATATATATATATATCGTGGTAATTTGGTATAAAATATCAAAGCAATATCCTACAGCGATATCGAAAACTTAAACATGAACTTTAAGGATTTGATACAAATGTATATTTCTATGTATACATATTTCTAGTATAAATACTTTCTATACAGGCTAACAATCTGTTTGTTTTTATGTGTAATACTTGTGTATATGTTACGATAAAAGTAGATATTGCGGCAAATATACACATTTTCCGGTAATTGTGCACATTTGCCTCCTCGTTTGGGTAATGTGCATTCAACTAACATTTACAATTTCAAAGAAGGGAAATGTACATTGAATGGCCATGTCGTTTTGGTAAATGTGAGCATACAAAATACAAAATCGCAAAATATGAAATAGAGATATCGATATGGGTCGAGTTGCGTTGGGTCTGGTTGGGTTGGGTCGAGTTGGGTTGGGTCTAGTTGGGTTGGGCCGAGTTGGGTTGGGTCTGGTTGGGTTGGGTCGAGTTGGGTTGGGTCTGGTTGGGTTGGGTCGAGTTTGGTTATTCCTGGTTGGGTTGGGTATATATTTTATTATCTAATTTCATCATGTTTTAGCTCTCTCTGTTTTAATTTTGCATATTTTTATCGTAATCGTGCCAAAATTTTTCAACTTTTCTTAAAAGATGAAGGTAAGAGTATACATTTACCAAAACGTGAAGGCAAGAGTACACATTTGCCGGGAAATGTACATATACATTATATTCAGTTCACATATACCTAACTTTTTGGGAAATGTACACATTTTGCGTTAAAAGTGTACATTTCCCAAGAGTGTACATTTACTGTAACATATACATATTTCTAGTATAAACACTTTCTATACAGGCTAACAAACTGTTTGTTTTTATGTGGATACTTGTGTATATACACAACACACAGTATTAAAAACTCAAAACATAAATGATTTTTGTATTTTCGTACAAATATCTGCAGATGAAAATAAAAAATGTTATGTTTTGTGGTTAGAACAAAACGTTGTAGAAATAAATCAATGTTTATTTTTATTAGCTTGAGTAAAATTAAATATTTTATCAAAAAATTTAAGAATGTATTATTATCACACAAACTGATTAATTATCTCATGCATTTTTTTTTTCTGTCTATCATTAAGTATGAATTAAGTATGAACTTCCAGGCAGGAATGAGACGAGAACTTGGTCAGGCTGAAAGGCGCTTTATTATTTATACTGAGGCATCTATGCTTGAAGGTAAAGAAGGCTGCGCAGGCTACTTTAAAAACCCAGAGGTAAGGTTATTATTCCAACTGACAGATCCCTGGAGTGTATATCAAGCGGAAATCATGGACGTAAACATATATCTAAATGGGTAAGATTGAACACTCTAACGTGCAATGATAAAATATCTAAGGTCGGTTTACCTATCTTCTAAGATGGCACAGGTCTGCCGATTTTCTCTGAATTAGCTATCAGCAAATATCAATGTAATTCTGACATAGGTGCTGGCCCATATGGACATTCCAGAGAATTGCAAAGACGATGAGCTTGCGTGAATTGGCACAATGCTCCAATGAGTTTCGAATATATTATCTTCAATCAAAGGTCATGCATAAGCAATATAGTACATATAGTACAATACATTACTGGGCTCCAAGACTATTGCAAGAGCTGTCACAATGAGAAGAAAGAGTAAACGATGATCCCACCTTCTCTGTGACTGTCCACATCTTGCTTAAAGAAAACTTGGGATAGCCTTTCTTTGACGATCTCTCCAAACTATAAAATCGGTCGACGTCAAATCTCTCTTACTGCCTGAACAACTGCAAATTCTTTTTGTGTCAACTACCTCAGTCACATGATCATATTAAATCAATGACAAGAAAGTAGGATTTAAACATATCGTGCACCTTTCAAATTTTGCCCCAATCCCTAGAACATTTATTTGTATTTTATATATACGTATTTCGACTACAATGTAGTCATCATCAGTATGAATTATCTCTAGGATATGGATTCAGAGATAGTTACGATTACCTAATTCATACATGGTCATGGCTACATTGTAGTCGAAATACGTATTTATAAAATACAAATAAATGTTCTAGGAATTGGAGCAAATTTTGAAATGTAATTTCCAAAAACCTACAGTTCTCTTTGATTATTTTAATAATCTTTATTAACTCCAAATGGTTTAATGAATAGTGGCTCCATGTGAGACGTGGCCCTTTTCAGGTAGCAGGCCTTTTGCCCAAGTGAGCCTCTCCCAGCCAGCCACTACAACCTAACCCAACCTCAAGAATGAAATAAATTATTACGAAAATTTTATTGAACAAATCAATTTCAGGGCAGATTCAACGCAAATACAATGAAAACTGTTCTCAATTGACGACTTGGTGTGCTACTTTGGAGATATCATCTGAAATCGAATCTCGGAGACTATCAATCAAATCATTAGATTAACCGCTTTTTTCGTGAGTTAAATTCCCCTATTAAAGTGATTTTTCGAAAACCTACATTCAGAATTAGGTATATTGGTCTAGGAAATTTGGTCTCATCAGTTTTATGAGTCTATTTCTAAGAGATTTTAAGAGTATTGTAAGAGATTTTTGTAATGAATAATAAAAATTTTATTCCTTTCAGAACACGAATATGTCGTACAACACACAACTACCTAAAATCAAATATTCTCAACCCTAAGAATTGTTTTCTACACTACTGTGAACACCTCCAAAACTGTGAAACATAATGTTGCAAAATCCTGTAGAAAATAACCTTTCGTAACAAATTAATATGAAATAATGGAAGTTATCCATATTACAGAGAATGAAGACTAATTTATTTGAACAAAACAAGCGTATAATTAAATTATACAAATTCAAACTTTTTTTAAAAATTCATATTTCCTCTAAAAAAAATATGAATAGGAAAAGGGTTATTTATTTGTGAAAAATGTCCGTATGAAAGTGACATATTTCTCATATTTAAATAAACCATCAACTGAATATATATAGAATATTCAACAGAATAAAAAATCTTGCATCACATTTTTTTTCTCATCTGTACACAACTATACGCGCATGCATATTTATTTGATGGCTTCCATTCACAATCATAAATATTTTTTTCCCATTTTCCACAATTTAAAAAGGCGTATAATTAAAAAACAATTAATTTTTTTTTGACTCTTATTTCCTTATAAAATTTTCTTTTATTTCATTAAAAATCAATTTGAGAATTAAAACCACACAAAAAATGCTTTCTTTTTTATATTTTTTATTTCATTTAACTTCGAATAAGTTGCTGCTTTGAAGGTTTTTTTTTGTTTTGTTTATGAGCATACTGTGAAAAGGCGTGAAATTTGATTTTTTTTTTTCGTGATAAATTGAAAAACTTAATGAAGATCGATTAATTATATGAAAAGTTGTTTACCAAATTAAAGAACAAAGTTTTTTTTTACATTGACAATTGTTTTATTTTCTACAAGTTTTATATCCAAGATGATTTTTTTATATTGTAATGATAATGATTATTTTAGTGGGATGGGATAAATAGTTTCATGTCCGAAAATGGTATAAACATTGATTTAAAGTCCACAAATTGGTATTTATTTAATCATTTTTATAAATTAGGTTACAGCTCGTATATACCAGGATATCTTGGTATATTTAAACATCGTCCTTGTAAATCATGGGTCTAGAGGAACCAAGCAATGTATTCAAATAGTATTTCTGGTCCCATTAGTATTGCTTCCCAGCCAAGTAGCCGCGATTGATAAGGCACGCAACTTCGAACTGGGAGGTTATGGGTTCGAATCCCGACATCGGCAGTTTGTCAAAAATTAATGGGGCGGTTAATTGACTAAACTGTCAACGTATGGACAAGAACGAAGTAACCGGCTATGCTTTTAAAGTTTTCTGCAATTTCCTTCACGAACTCTAGATTAATATCGGCATAGTTCCAATCCAAGTCGGCTTCATCCGCACAACCTACCACTTTCTAGTCTACACACAAAATTCCTTCCACTCCACTTACATCATAAAAAAATTTACAATTTAAAAAAAATTAATAAAGGTTGAAAAATAATGATGGGGGTGGCCTCTGTTATAAACCGTGGTGTCTCTGAAACGATCTAAAACCCCATTATTATTAGTATTTCAGGTCCCAATCATTTCTTTTAGAAAGATCACATTATCTTTTTGATGTAAATTGTACAGATGGAATTTAAATATTTCGTTTAAAAATAAAATAATTTGTGAAAATATTAATGAAATTGTTCATTAACAAAGCTTATATCAACGTTTATTGTCAAGAAATATTGGATATTTTGGCCCGAATTCATATGCGACGGAAATGACGGCAGTCAATATTTGTCAGACGTTACACCAACGGTAACCGCCCTCAGTTCGAGAGTGTCTATATTTCAGCAGAAACATGTCACATTACCTAAAATATAAAAAGTATTTTAAATAAAACCAAATGGAAATAGCAAAGTAAAATCGAAGTTTTTTCTTCGAAACCTTATAAGGGAGTTTCAAAAAGTAAAACTCTCTACAATAAACTGCACGAATTAATAAAAGTGTTACTTTCTGATAAGCTTTCTGATAAGTTACTTTCTTTTTTTTCCTTGATATAAACATCATTAAACCAGAAAAAACGTAGGACAAATATTCACAGCCAACTTCCTCTTTATTCAATATCTACGGAATGTTAAAACTTATTATTAAAATATAATAACGTAATATTTGATCGTTTAATTATTCAATAGATTATTAAAATAATTTCCATAATAAGAATTATTTAATTATGTATATTTAAAATTAAAAACCAATAATTATAGATGAATACATAACAAAACAAATGAAATTAAATGCAATTCAATTATACATTATAATTTGTTATTAATATATAATCGAATAAAATTATGTAAAGTTATTACACATGAGCTTATTACTTATTATTTGTAAGTGAAAGGGCTTAGTAAGTGAAACGATTTAGTAACGGCTCTTATTTTGTTAATCTTTCTTTTAAACATTGGCAGTATTACGTTGGTGTATGGGGATAATCTCTGGACACAAATACAGGAATCTTTAAAATAAGTCAAGAAAAACTCAACAAACAGCTATTTCTTATACAATTTTTTTTTTGTAATGTGAAAACATGTATAGCGAGGCTATTTCAGATTATACAATGTGAGGGTTTTTGTTACAATCGACTATGTAACAGTAAGCACTCGTCGGCTTTCGTGTTTTAAACGGGAATTTAGCATTATATATGAATATCTAACCTTTTCTTATAGCTGGATTTTTTAATATAGTTTATATTTGCTATAAAAATATCTGACAATTCAAAATAATGACGCTAATTAAAAACAGTTTTTCCTCTTTCCAACAGTACTATCGGAAAACATTGGGCTCAACTGGATGCAAATTTTGTACACAGCTGAAAATTTTTCTCCTCCGTATTGCAACTATATGTAAAATATTTGAGCCTTCATTCAAATCAGATTGATAGTTTTCGAAAACACTATAGATTATTCAAGACGTACAAGATTCAATCGTTGGTTGTCAGAGTTATTATTAATTTATTTTGGATTCTACGTAATTTTAAAACAAAATACTCGATTACAATAGTTCTTAATTACATCATAACATAATGTTAAAGCCAAAATAAATGGAAACAAAGTTTTAAATGTCAACAGTTATTTCATGAAAAATAACTTAATATTAATAGAATTTTAAAATACGACATAAAAAAGAAAATGATACATCAAATATCAGAAATTTATTTTCCATGATTATGAGTAAATATGTACAAAGTGTTTCTTTTATAAAGATGGAAAGACAACCATTTGAACAATTATTTGATATGAGACGGAAAACAATTTGATAAATCAACGTATTCCTTTTCTGGATCTTAATTTTCTATACTTTGCGAAAATAACATGCACTTAATATTTAAATAAAAATAAAATTTCAAATTCGCTCCCTTTACCTAGATCAGTTTTTTTGTATTATAAATACGTACACTGCGCAACGCATAACTCTTAAAATAGATCTTAAAATAGTATCAAAGGTCAGGCAAACATATATAAGCAGAGTAAAACCAAGAAGGATTGTGAAATTGTCACGAATTTGCGAATTTCCTTTGAATATGTAAATCACTCTCTAGCGGTCAAAATTTTAGTCTGATAAAAATGGAATGTGGTATCTGACATGATTTTGGCATTTGCAAGGCCAATAAATAAATGTCATTGGTCAAGAGTAAAGGGAGACAAAGACTTATATTAAAACAATCGAAAAATGCATACGGAAAATGTAGTTGTAGACAATTATGTTTGCTACAATTCATGAACATTTCATTTTTGTTCAAACTTTAATGTGAACAGAGATATTTAGGATTTTAACTTTCAATCTAAAATTGTAAATATTTCTGTCAATATGCATGCAACAGGAAAAATGAAATAAGAATCAAAATTATAGTTAAAATAGTTTTCTACAACTTTAGATAGATCAATAGATTGTAGAGGCTGCTCTAGACGGGATCCACTTCGACCAAAAGGCCCATTGTGATGCCTAAGGATGTGAGGATATTAGTGGAGTGGAAGGAATTTTTGTTTAGACTAGGAATTGGCAGGCTATGCAGCTGCAGCCGACTATGATAGGAACTATTCCGATATGCATCTGGAGTTCTTGAAGGAGACTTCAGAAAACCTTTACAAGCATAGCCGGTTAATTCGTTCTTGTCCACACGCCGACAGTTTAGTCAATTACCCGCCCCTTTTTTTTATAATAATTGACAAACTGCCGATGTCGGGATTCAAACCCATAACCTCCCAGTTTTCAAGTATGCATACTGCGCAGACATAACGCCGTAGACCGCTCGGCTACTTGAACTGGTACAACTTCACATTGTATATATTAGATTTTTCCAATATTCAGGGAGATATTCCAAATTTTGTGTTTCCCCGTCCCTCTCCAACCCTCTTTTCCCTCGTCTAATTTTACTCATTAACGAATTTGGTCATTCAAATACCAAAAAGAGTAAGAAAAAAAAAATATATATATATAAATTTTACAGTTGGTGGTTTTCGTCATCTACTAGGAAGGATAGATGGAGAAATTTGAAGAAATTTTGGCGAAATTTAGACAACGGTACATGACCAATAACTCTTTTCCTTTAGGAGGAAATTCGCTTATATCAATTATCTAGTTAGAAAATTAATTGACGCCATAGGTTTTAACAATACCAAATGCGAACAGATTCAAAACACAGTAAAGATTTCATGTCTTAATGTTCAACTTTCGATCATTATAATTAATTAAACAGATCCCTAATCAAATTCAATGTAAAATCGTAGCAAAATCAAGCAAGTCCTTGATAGCGTAGCAAAATTTGATAAAGAAAATTAAATTTAAAAAAAAAAAACAACAACACCTTTCTATGTGGATTGAATAATAAACTGGAAACTGGAAGCAATAAATTGATCAAAATCTCCAACAACATTTTTCAGACAGAAAACATTAAAGAAACTTAATTTAATAGAATAATAAATAATACTCTTGAGTAAGGAACAATATCAATAAAATGAATTTAAAGCATTAAAAAATTGTATATCTTGTACATTGTTATACTTATTCAAACAATCGAGATACTGGAATTATAGGAGTTAGTATAGCTCCTCTTGTTATAAGTTCAATGTACTGCTTCTGGGTTACTATAATATTTATAAGGAATTATAATAGACCATGTGAATCAATGTTTCATTATAAATAAAAATAGTTCATAAAATATTGAAGATAAAATCAAAATATTCAAGATTTTTTTTAAAACTGTTATACACATAGAAAATTTTAATGTAAGAATAAGTAAATTAATTACAATTAAAGAGAAAATAATTTAAGTCTTTATGACCCGGTTTCATCTCAAATTCAGTGTCTGTCAGCTAACTGAATTAAAGCCGTATCGTATCCGTTATAATGCATAAGTTTTGTATTTAAGGTTGTTATGAAGAAAATTCAATTTAATGACAGATTCTTCAAAATTTGTCAGCTTATTATTTCAATACTAAAGAATATCCTGTCAAAGTTTGAACTTGATCCTGTTTTTAGTTTTTGAGTAAAAAAATCTTAACGATGTTACGATTTTTAAGAGTTTATACATACCTGGGCTAACCAGCCAAGTAGCCGAGCGGTCTAAGGCGTCATGTCTGCGCAGTATGCAGTACTTGGAAACTGGGAGGGTATGGGTTCGAATCCCGACATCGGCAGTTTGTCAATTATAAAAATAATTAAAAAGGGGCGGTTGATTGACTAAACTGTCGGCGTATGGACAAGAACGAAGTAACCGGCTATGCTTGTGAAGGTTTTCTGCAGTTTCCTGCATGAACTCTTGATCAGTATCGGCATAGTTCCTATCAAAGTCGGCTGCAGCCGCACATCCGACCAATTCCTAGTCTACACAAAAAATTCCTTGTCCTCCAGTTACATCGTCAAATCCTAAGGCATCACAATGGACCTTATGGTCGAAATGTAGCCCGTCCAGGGCAGCCTTTACAATCTACCTCTACCTGGGCAAAATTTCAAAAAAATCCTGTTTTTGGTTTCTGAGAAAATTTAATTTATAGGTCGAAAAATGGTACTAAAGCTACTTTTGTTTTTGATTGTCACAGTAGGTTTGGCAACGTCAGTGTAATTAAAATTAAATAAATAATTATTAATTAAAATTAAAATTAAAAATAATAATTAAATTATAATTTAAATAATTTTTTTATATTTTTAATAATTTTATTTATAATTAATTATTAATAATTAATTTAAAAATCTTCTAACATGGTTAGAATTAGTGTATTTTGAGTTACACGAACTTTACCATTAATTTTGATTGATTTACCCCCACCACTTTCATAACAACGTTAATGTGTCGTTACTTGACGAAAATCCATTATAACTATTAAATAAAACTAATATTTGAAATGTTCGTAAAATCACTTTATTTGACTAGTTTCGGAACACAGTTCCTTCTTCAGAAATGAAAATGAATAATTTTTACAAATTGTAGCAAGTAGGTAAACATTTTTAGGTCGAATACCTGAATATCAAGGTTACACTCACTTTAGTGACAAAACAAACGCCACATAGTCACCAAAGAATACCGCCAATAAGTAGGTGGGGCTCTTCATAAACCTAATCCGTTAGTCAGTCAACTCAAATAATCCTCAGATCAGATTATTCAGTCAAATCGTATAAAAGACAGAACTATTTCAATGTCATTATGAGGCACGCATCAAATTAGCAACATGCAACATATCTCTGAATCCATATCCCAGATGTAGTTACGATTAGCTAATTCATACTGATGATGACTACATTGTAGTCGAAATATGTATTTATAAAATACAAACAAATGTTCTAGAAATTGGGGCAAAACTTGAAATGTAATTTCAAAAAACAGAATTTTTTGTGATGTTTTTGGAGCTAGGAATACAATGTGAGAAACCCTGTCAGACGTTGTTTCTTATTCTTTTGAAACTCTCAAAAATATATTTAATTTAAGTTAAATCTTCCGTCAGAGAGATGGTAAATGTACTTTTTCTTTGTAAAATTGTTTGTGAAAACAATCTCGAAGCATGAG
Organism: Nineta flava; assembly: GCA_963920215.1. Lineage (NCBI taxonomy): Eukaryota > Metazoa > Arthropoda > Insecta > Neuroptera > Chrysopidae > Nineta > Nineta flava. Next base: position 35,292,493 of record OY986042.1, read on the forward strand.
GTGTTCATTTGCCGACTGTATAGCCATTATCGAAGTTAGCTTTATCTCAATATAGAAAAATTATATGAATGTTCCTTCTAAAACGTTAATCAATAAGCTTCCACTAAATATGTTCAATTAAAAAATTTTCCTAATGGATTATACGAGGACCTAGCAACTGACTATGATTGCGTTGCAACACTGCTATTTCTTCCAGCATTGCCATATAGCTTCAATATATTTAAAACTCCCGGTACAATATTTATATAAATGTTGTTCATTTCGTGTAAATAGAATATTTATAAAGTTTAAATATACGATTGTATGCATATAGTTTTAAATGGTTTTCTTGCAGTATTGGAATCGTGTACAAATACTATTTATATTTTAGATTGAAAATTATTTACTTTTATAAAATGTTATTCAAACACATGGCACCAGAAAGTATAGATGGTATCAATATATATATAAAGAACAAAACTATATGACCAGAAAGATTAGGCAAATAAGATAATTTGTGGGTATGAATAATACCTAATGTTTACCACAAATATTTCAATATTAGTTTTCGAATTTATTTATTTTCAATGATTACTTGTTTCTGTTCAGTTTCAGTTGAGATTAGTATTTAAAATTTATTATCTGCGTTGTATACGAAAACAAACTTTGAAATATTTGGATAGTTTTAAATCGATTTAACTGTACTCTCATATGAAGAGAGGTTCTTCAATCATTTAAGACTATTTATCGCTTAATTTTAATTTATTAAATGTTTTACAAAAACTAATTAACTTCAGTTTTCGTATAATCCTTGTACTCTACACTTAATTAATTTAATCGAGTAAATATAACATGTATTTTAATACATGATCTTCTTTTTAGCGAATTTCATCCAAAGGAAATGCATATCATTTTTCTGTTACACTAATATTTACATAAATATTTACAATTAATGATTGAAAGTTAAAATTCTAAATATCTCTGTTCACATTCGAGTTTGAGAAAAATGATCACGTAATGAATTGTATCAAACTTGATTTTCTACAACTTTACTCCTTATACATTTTTCGATTTATCTAATATTAAGAGATATATTTAATATTTTGTGTTTGTTTGACACAAATACATGAAATATATTTTATTGTATAAAATTTTGATTGTCGTTTCCATAGTAACTATAAACTATAATCGTTATATATCGTTCTATTTTAGCTATTAATAAATTTAGTTTTTGCAAATAGTAAAGTCATATGAGATATTATATTTCATTTATCCACACTTAAATTATGACAACTAGAGAGTGATTTATGTATTCTAAGGAAATTCGCTAAGTTGACGCAACTCCTGCGTAACGATTTTTTTTTTATGTGGTAACTACCTAGAGAATAAAAAGTCAGAGCGAACAGTCAATACACAGGAACAGGACGAACAAACAATTGAAACTCTGGAACTGATACAACTGGAATATGTCTGCGTTTTCACAGTGGACATTGCGATACATCAATTCGCATGTGAACAAGAATTAATACGCATATGAAAAAGAAAGTTTTATTGACGATAGTGTTGCCATGCCAGTAATGTACCAATTGGCTTTCTATATACAACACAAACTTTCGTTTTACACTATCCACAACATTTTAATATTCCACATTTTGTGGTATGTGGAAGCTATAGCCGAAAAAGTTGATTAGGACCTTATTCATCCGGTTTTTAAAAGATAGTTTCGGATAAAATATGTACATGTGTGCCAAATGAATATCGCACAGATCACTATCAAATTTTGAGAAAAAGGTACTTTTGTGGCCCATAGTACACTAGGCCTCAAAAGTTGATAGTAGTTTTAAAAAAAAGTATAATGGATTTGTGCCTTATTCATTTGGTTTTCGAAAAAATTTTCAAATAAAAGTTGTTACTATATAATGAACGATTTTTATCTGAAGTATTTTTTCGAAAACCGAATTAATAAGACACAAATCAATTTTAAAATTTAAAAAACTGACATCAAATTGTGTGGGTCATAGTACATATTCTATGGTTTATTTACAAATTTTTTTTCTGTCTCTACGGTTGTATACCCCCTCCCCCCTAGCGAAGGCAAACACAGTCCGATTTTGCCCATTAACGAACTTGACCTTACTTTTTTACTCTAGAACACATAAAAAAATTATCGGGCTCCCGGACAGACGGCCTGACATGCGGAAATGACCAAATTAAGTCATTTTATGACCTATACCAAACATTAATGCCAAGGATAAATATTTTTAAGAGTTAAAAAGTCGGAACTAAACTCAATATACCTTGTATATAGTTATGGGCTTACATATGGGTATAATAACGTTATAATGTAAACATTTGTTACGTTTTATAATTTCAAAAACTTTAAATTTTAATAATATTAATCCACACAATTAATTTAATAAAATAGTTTTTAAAAAGGTTTAAACGCTTAATATCTACATTGATTTGATGATTATTATTCCAGCAAAAACAAAAATATTCATCGTCAAAAGTAGTGAAATCTATGTATAATGGCCAGGTTTTTTAACAAAAATAAGAAAACGATTGGTATAAATTTATCGTGTAAGTTTCTCAGATGCAAGGTTTTCATATTTTACTTAGCAGTGGTCAGATTATTTCTTTGTGTATTAAAATCTGATTTGTGTTATAAAATCTGACCACTTGCCAAGTAAAATATGAAAACTCTGCACCTGGGAAACTTACACAATAAATATTCATCAATCGTTTTCTCATTTTTGTTAAAAACAGCCAAGTAGCCGTGCTTCTTAAGGCGTTATGTCTACTTGGAACTGGGAGATTATGGGTTCGAATCCCGACACCGGCAATTTGTTAATTAAAAATTAATGGGTTGACGGTTGATTGACTAAGCTGTCGGCGAATGGACTAGAACGAAGTAACCGGTTATGCTTGTGAATGTTTTCTGCAGTTTCTTTTCACGAACTCCAGATGAATATCAGCATAGTTCCTATCAAAGTCGGCTGCAGCCGCACACCTACGAATTCCTAGTCTGCATACGAATTCCTGATCCTCCACTCACATCATTAAAATGTATAGTAAAAATTAACAAAGGTTGAAAAATAATGATGTGGGTGGCCAATGTTATAGACCGGCGTGTCTCAAAAACGGAGGTTAAACCCCATTATTATTATTTATGTTAAAAAATTTGGTCTTTACATAGACTTCTTCTACTTCTTCTACTTCTCTACTTTTAAAGGGGAATATTTTTTTTTTTGCTGGGATATCAATACTTTTTGTGGGCAAAAACTTGGCTTCTCTCACATTTATATTTTTTGTCGGATTCAATATACAAGAAGTCAACTTAACTGAATGTTCTATTTAATTTTTTTTGTTATGAATAATTTTGTTCTTAAACTTTGTTTTTGTCTCCCTGAAGAATAACCACAAGAATTATTTATGCATCATTTTCCCGTATATTTTCATGTTGCTCATTTCCACGTTGAGATGCTGTCTGTCCCTTAGTGCATAGTGTGTTCTGGATGTAGGTATAATTCATTTCTTTTAATTTTTGAAAATGACAATTAGACAATTAAAGCGTGTACAAAGGCATTAAGCATTGAATCGTTTTTTGTTTTGTTCTTCTCTTAAAAACTTTTTCCTGTTTTAATTTTTTATGTTTTTTTTTTTATCTTTTGAATGTACGCACAGATATAATTTATAATTAAGATAAGCTAATTATTCTATAATTAATTTTTCCTTTTTATTTTTTATTTAAATTTGTACTTTTTTTTTGTACTGTTGTTTTGTATGTTAAAAGTTTTTTTTTGTGATGTTAGGATTTTAATGTTAAATATCTGTTTTGAGGATGGGTTAGAATGTCCTTCAATCTTAGACCGTTGCTGTTTTTTTTTGTATGATAACGAAATCGTAAGCTGAAAAAATTCAAACACGTTTTTATCAGTTCGTGTGATCCCAACACTGGTACTTTGTCAATAAAATTAACTTAAAAACATAATTTTTGGGCGGTTAGTTGACTAAACTGTCGGTATATGGACAAAGAACGAAAGTAACCGGCTGTGGTGGAATCATCAATGACGGCTCATGCAGGTTCTGTGAGCTGGAGGAAGAGACTCCAACTCATCTCCTACTTGAATGTGAAGCCGTAACACGAACAAGGGCTGCTTGTTTTGACCAGTACCTACTCCAGGAGGATGACTTACCATCCCTGCACCCCACCCAGATCATCAAATTCCTCCGAGAATTGAGACTGGCTGAGGAGCACTGAGGCAAGTCTTAACAGAGCAGTAGTAGGGGGTCACAATAGATCATATTGGTCGCAGTGAATAATAACCTCCAAGTAATAATGAACTGGCTGTGGTTGTGAAGGTTTCCTTCAGTTTCCTCAAACAAACTCCAGATGAATATCGGCATAGTTCCTATCAAAGTCGGCTACAGACGCCCAACGTACCAATTCTTAGTCTACATACAAATTCCATGTCCGTTAGGGGTCAGTAAAAAGTAAATTAAAGTATACTAACGTATACTTTTTTTTATGATAAAAAGCATTAATGTAAAATTTTGTAAAACTTATATTAGAAGCTCGAGAATTATAACAAAAAAAAAATATTTGGAAATTAATAAAACTAAATAAATATCTGAAATAATTATGTTTACTGAAAACTTCTAATGCACTGTGTATTTTTGTATTTTAGTCCGTTTTTACAGGTGAAAGTTTTGATGAAAGTTTTCAATCGCCCTAAATGTATTTGATATAACTAGACATATTTCTCTATGCACATGTAAAAATATATCAATCGCATGTTTTGTTTATAGCTTGTAACTCTCGTCTTGCTAAATATTTCTTTCTGTGTCAACTACTTCAGTCACATGATCATAGTACTCGTAAATCAATCACAAGAAAGTAGGATATAAACATATCGTGCACCTTTCTAATTTTGCTCCTATTCCTAGAACATTTGTTTGTATTTTATAAATACGTATTTCGACTACAATGTAGTCATCATCAGTATGAATTAGTTAATCGTAACTATCTCTGGGATATGGATTCAGAGATATGTTGCTTGTTGCTAATTTGGTGCGTGCCTCACAATGATATTGAAAAAGTGCTATCTTTTATACGATTTGACGGAGAGATCTTTTATATGATCTTATCTGAGGATTATTTGAATTGACTGAATAACGGATTAGGTGTGTGAAGAGCTCCACCTATTTATTGACGGTATTCCTTTGTGACCATGCGACGTTGTTTTTGTTACTACAGTGAGGGTATCGAAGCTGACTTGGATATTCAGGTATTAGATTTTTTTTCAGGTATCAGATAATGAATTTAGACAATGGCCCAATTCTAAATTCTGATTTAATCAAATTAAACCATTTTCAAAAAATTTAATACCTGCATATTAAGGTCAGCTTCGTTACCGTCACTGTAGTAGAGCTCTCTAGGTGGAGCTCTTCACAAACCTAATCCGTTAGTCAGTCAACTCATATAATTCTCAGGTCAGATCATACAGAGACACACACCCAATTAGCAACAAGCAACATGTCGCTGAACCCATATCCCAGAGATAGTTACGATTAGCAAATTCATACTGATGATGACTACATTGTAGTCGAAATACGTATTTATAAAATACAAACAAATTTTCTAGGAATAGGGGCAAAATTTGAAATGTAATTTCAAAAAACCTAGAGTTCTCTTTGATTATTTTAATAATCTTTATACCGTACACCCTATTCTTACATCTTAAGTTACATATAAGATTTCACCAACTACAAAAGTTTAAGAAACGTTTTTAAGAAACTACATAGTTTCATCAAAAAATACTACTGTGATTGCTCACCAAGTTATGCGTTATGAATAGTTACGTGAAAAGTTACATGTGTAAAATATAGCCCTTAGCTACATTTTTCCCGATTTCAAAGATATTTTTAGTAGTACGTTTTTTATTTGGTATTTTTACCGATATTTTGCATTGACTTTATGATCCTGTATTTTGGTTCTGTGTTTTCGAAATCTTTAAGAGATACATTCAATTTAGGTTAAATTCGAAACTTTGTCCCGATTTAAGTATTTGCCATTAAGTCAATACAATCGGCTACATATCAATAAAATGAGGTTTTAAAGTTTTCTAGTTTTAAAAATTCTTGCATATCTTAGTATAATTTAGTTCTATTATGTTAAGATTTGCGTGAACCAAGATAAGCTTTTAGTTCATACATAATTGGTTCAAGTGTGCCGTATGGAATTGGAAATCGATCGCATGTGAAACTTTATAACTTTCACAAGAAGTAACTTTGGTTTTTATAATTATTTTACCCGGTATATAATATAAACCAGGGTATATTAAGATTAGTTCCGTTTTTGTTACGGTTGAAAATATTTATGGCAGAAAAAAAGTATAGCTGTTCATAAAATGGCCAAAATCCATACATGTGCCTGTCCATCCGTCCGTCTGCCCGTCAACACGATACCTCAAAAACGAAGAGATAGCGATATGAAATTTTTATGTAAAATAAACAACTTTTGTAAGAAAATTGTTTTCATAAATTCAGTATATACCGGGTATTTAAACAATTTACTCAGTTAGTTGCTTTTTCACTGGTTTTTTATATAAGTTCATTAATAAATTGTCTTCACATACTAACCCCATATCAAAGGCGTCTTTTTTAAACTTAAAATCATATATAAAATCCCTAAATGACATAAATCTATCATTATATAATTTTGATATGGTAATTAATCTAAATCTTTTTTCTTTTACAGACAGCACGTAGACACAGAGATACCAAATCTACAACCAAGCCGCCACAGATATCAACCACACATATCCCCTTATTAGATACCAGTAAGTATTTTCATATTTTTTTAATTAAAATTTCTGGAGAAATTTAACTTTTTACTAACTGTACTTTTTTGTTAATAATTTCCCTGGCAATCATTTTTTTGACCTGATTGCGATATTCAGAGTTATTCAAACGTGTCAAGACTTTTTGGACACCCATGAAAAAACTAAAAAGATTAAAAATTAAAATACGCGTATTTTTATTTTTTTTTTTAGAATTTAGAAACTGCTGTAACTGATTTGCCATATTTTGATTTAAAATTAATTTTTGAAATATATGTCTCTGGATCTTTATTTCTATCTAAGTTTCAAAAATTGACTCAATTTCTAGGCCTGTTATTATTTACTACAAGGTAGTAATCGTCAGTTTGAATTACCAAATAATAATTATTATCCGGTAAGATGCATTAACTTTTACTGGTTTGAACCTCAGCTATCGTAAGACAGTCACCAAATTAGCACCGAGAAACACATCTTTCCGGAAAATAATTACGATTAGCTAATTCACAGTGATTATGTCTATTTTACAAATAATTAAAAAACAATTGTAGCAATATTCGAAGTTCAATAATTTCTATATTATTCGTCGTACAATTCAAATCTACCAAAAAAAAAAAAACAGTGGTAACTTTAAAATCCCGCATTCGTACACTACTAAATAGGTTTTCAAAAATTTAACGAACATGTTTTTTAGTTTTTTTATCTATCTTTCCAGAACTTTGATCATTTTTTGTACTTTTCAAATACATTGTATTTTTAATAAAACACTTTTCAACTCCTTATCAATTGTACAATACTTATTGAATAATTTCAATTAAACTGAAACAAAACGCAAAAAAAAAGTTAAAATCCTTTCATAATAACTAAACTCCTCGCTTCATTGTTTCCAATAAAAAAAAGGACTTTTCAATTTATTGTTATCCTATTTTCTTTATTAAACACATACAAAAAATAATAATATCGTCACCATTCTTCATTTCTAATTTTTACCCAACATTAAACATGAATTTAAATGACATTTTAAATTTAATTTTCCTATAAAAAAAGGAGAAAAAGTAACTGAATTTACATTACAAGTGAAATTTTTTTAAATTAACTTGTATCATTTTTCATTGTTCTACATAAAAATACTTTCTCTTTTGTGAATCTGGTAGTATTGCTTTAATAATATATGCTAGGTGTACAGAGTATTTCAAAACAAGGTATACAATGTTTTAACACCGTATATTTTCTAAGGCGGGTACACACGTTACGGTATACCTGCACAGGCAAACTTGCACAGGTATACCGGAAAAGTATACCTGTGCAGGCCTAGAGCACCCAGACGTTACGGCATATCTGTGCAGGTAAACCTGCACAGGTATACGGTTTTCCCCATTGATTTTTTTGAAGCATCGGCTTCTACCTCCTTTAGTTTTATGACAAGTCTTTCATAGGCTGCATCCTTGCACGCCAGAGTCAAGGTTCTGACCTATATATATATATATATATATATATATATATATATATATATATATATCAATAAATTCTTCAATCACTTGGTTACGTTTTCGGATTGACATGATGATCACAAAAGTCTATTCTTGTTTGTACACGTAATAATGTTGAAAAGTCTACTATGTACACACAAAAATGTCTCACTCTATCTCACTCTGTCAACAAGAAACTAGACGTAACTAATAAAACCGTTATAATAATAAAACCGTTTAAAAACATAAAAACTGTGGAAGCATACCGGAGTGACTCATACACACGTTCAGGTCTACATGCCTGCGCAGGTAGTCAATACTGAATTTCGATTCTTGTCCGGTCACCTGTACAGGTGACCTATACAGGCATACCTCTCCGGTATACCGTAACGTGTGTACCCGGCCAAATTTGTAATTTAATTACTCTTATGGTAATAAATAAACATTTCAGTAATGAATGGGTGGAATGTAAACAAAACTGTTTCTACAGCCGAAGCAAAAATTTAAAAAATGTAGCACGTAATCTCTTTATTACGTCCACTCAGAGGCGTCAAAAGCTGGATATGATAAGTTATCACCTTAATCCATGACCAGTCTTCAATAAAAAGTGGCTCACGGTGACCATCAGTATTTCTTACTAGTTTATCTAAAATATAAAAATTATCAGTTTGAAAGTTTATCTAGTCCTTAAACGAAGCTTTATGCCTACATCAAATTTAGCAAAATGTAAACTTCCTCCGAAAGTATAAGTTTACATTTCGAGGAAAAACAATGTTCGTTACTTGTTTTTTTTTTTAATATTGTTCTTTCGATGAAGGTCTAATTTTTTATCCTTAGAACAGTGATTCTCAACTTTTTTTTGTCGCGGCACACTTTTAATGCTTTCAAAATTTGACGGCACACAAAGAAAAAGATAAGTTTAAAAGTTTTTTACTTACCTATAATACACTAACTGGTATTTGTATGATAATTGGATTTACACTAACTGGTACACATGGCCACAAATGTAGCGCTCAATTTTCAAAATTTTATAATTTGTACCTGATTCATTGGGTCATAAACATGCTGCGACAAAAATTTATTCATGCTAACAACTTTTATTGAAAACATTTTTCACAAAAATAGAATAAATATGAGCCAAATCAACTAAAAATTTTTGAAAAATGAGCGCTACTTTTGTAGTCCATAGTAGCATATTATAAAATAAACTCATTGTACAAAATCGTTTAAAATTATTATTCAGCTTGAATACTTATGCTATTATTATTTGAATTTGTCCCTTTCCTATTCATCTCGTCTCTCTCTCTATCTATCTGGTTTATCTTCCCAATGGTTTTAAAGGATGAGAATGGGATTTATGGTTGGTGGTACGTAACTGACTATGACATGACTTATAGATAGTCGCCTTCTATATAATCATTCATCTATTCTTTTTAAAAACCTATCATTTATATTCATTACCATTAATATATAAATTAATATCATTAAATGTTGAACAAACAAATACACAAACAAACGGAATTGAGGTGCAGGATAATTTTAATAGGAGGACTAAATTAATGTTATTTTGAAAAATTACATCAAATTACATACCATTTAACATTAATTAAGTTGATAGACTGTTTTACCTGTGTTTTAATAACCGTTTATGACACCGGGTGTTTCATAAATATTCATTGAACTACACTTGGCAAATTTCCGTTTTTCTGTAAAGAGTTAGACAGGAAGAATACAAGTGTGCCGTAAAAAACGTAATTTTGAGTTTTGTTGCCGCAAAAAAGTCAATTCTGATATTGTCAAGATGTAGAGTTAGGAGTTTAAATCGAACGCAATCCGAACCGATTTCATATGCCTTCCAATTTTGCGATTTCAAATACAAATTTTACAATGTTTTTTCCCATTTTCCCATTCGTGTTAGAGAATTCAATTTTACTTATTACGGAAGGAATTTTAAAGCACCATTCATTGGGAATGTATTTTATCGCAGTGTTATTATTTTATGGCGTTCTCAAGATAAAATAATAAACAAAAATCATAAAATTACATTTGTGGAAACACCGAAACTGAGAAAGAATTCTAACAGCCTGAAAATCATATTTATTTATTTATCTAGATTTCTTTATTTAATTTTCGGATGAGTAAATTAATTTCTGATTAATGCTTCCTTCGTTTTGATGTTCTTCATATTTTATGTGAATTTCGATAAGGAAATATTTTGAAAACTTAGAAATTATATATTGTTTAACGGTACAACAGAATATAATCATTTTTCGGCTTGATGCTTATGTAGGGTTTTAATAAATGAACTGAAAAATTTTACAATTTCCTGCAGGATGATTTAAACAAAAAAAATTAATATGTCACGGCGATAACTGGCAAATGTGAAACACCGAAACTATTTTGTGTAGAAAAGATACATGTAAGGATGGTTTATTAATGGAAATAAATATTGCATAGTCCAAAGAAAAAAATTATTCTGTATTGAAAAAATACATGTTAAAAATTGAGACGGCTGAATTCTTTCAATCAGTTTCTTAAACTATTATTTTCTTATAATTATTAACTATTTTGTATAGAAAATATGCATTGCCACTTATAAATGAGTTGAACCTGTGTATGTTTTGAACCTGTATATGTACTGCCATCTATCAGCATCTTTTTTAAAACTGATTTGTTATCTGTAATATCACCTATGAACAACCTGTTGACGCATGTTGAGAAAACATCGCCAGGCCGTTGCCAGGTAACAAACGGTAAGAGACAGTCTAACCCGCGACAATAAATGTTTCACATAAATAAAATAATAATTGAAAAATACTTTTTGAAATATTCTGTACATAGATAGCTTAGCACAAATAGTTGATATTTTGCGCCTATAGGTATTTTTGGTATGTTTTTCTACTTGTAATTCATCTCTTAAATATTACGCAACGTATTTTTTGAATAATAAGGGGTTTTAAAGCAGCACTAAAAATGGCTTACTATTTTAATGAATTCCTGATAAAATGACATAAAGATTTTCTAAAATAAATTACCTTCATCACAGATTTCATTTATCAAACGACAATAGCCTAATTGAAAATATGAAAATTTGATTAACTTATATATTACAAAACAAAACAAAAACGCGGAATAAACTTCATTATTATAATTATTGTCGGTGGTCCTTACCTCATCAGATATCAGTGAATAGCTATTTTGTAAAAATTGGCTGAACAATTGGTCATGAACAAATACAACGATCTGTTTTCGAAATATAAGGAAATAAATTGGTGATTTTTGTTAGAATTACGTGTCCACAACTGCAAGCTATACTGCAGTTTTTGAATATCTGAAAAAATCACAATATTACAATTACTAGTTTTAAAGTTATCATCGGCTAGCTTGTAGCGGTTTAAGTGTTACAAAAACTCTAACAAAATCGACCACTTTAAAGTCCAATATTTCGTAAAAGAATTCTTCTATCGTAAAATATTCATGACATACTCCAAACATTTTAAAAGACCTATTCAACGATACCGAACACTATGAGATGTTCGTGTTAAAACAATATGTACTGACTACGTAATCCACCTGACTACACTGGGTTTTTTATATCTTTGATGGTATAAAGATTAAATATTACAATTATTCATGAGTAATCCAACTACTTTATATCATGTCAACGTATCGTGTTTATCAGACTATAGACAAACAGATTAACATCAAATAAAGCGCATAAATCAATAAGTTAAATTATTACGTACAAATTAAATTAAAAATCTCATTTACTTTTGTAAAAAACACAAAACAAACAAAGACTGATACATCCCAATTATATCGTTACGACCGGAAAATCATTCAAGTAGAATTAGAAAATTGTGACTACTAAATAATGAATGTAATTTCCTCGAATAATTTAATAGACGAATACGGTTTTGATTCTATATTAAATTGGTTTTACAAAACAGATTATTATTATTATTATAAAGGAGGCGAAATGTGTATTTTATATTATAAAATATCATAATATTGTAATATATTCTATTATAGATCCATGTCTGGTACATTATTGCCCTAAAGGGCAAGAATGTGTTGTGTCATATTCAGAAGAGGATAATAGTGCAGCACAAGGACGAACGGACGTGAATAGTGAACAGCTAACTGTATGGGCTGAATGTATATGTCAACGTTCCTGTGAAGAGGATACTTTACTTACTGCTACCAGACGAGCACGTCGTCTTGTATGTGGTTCAGACGGACATGTATATCCCAGTCATTGTGAACTACATCGTGCCGCTTGTCTCTCCGGAAATCATATCAATGTTGAGCATGGTTCACATTGTGTTAGTCATGGTAATGTATAATGGTCATTTTAATTTTTACTTCACATACTCGGCAGACGTTCATCTTTAATGAAACTATATTAGGATATTATTATAGGGACCATAATCAGCCGAATGTTTATAACGACTTCATATGGTAATTTTAAGTTAACAGCAGACACAACTGTTAGTTAGAAACTTGTAGGTTAGGTTTGGTTTAAAGGGTATGGCCCACTAAACGCTTCCCTTCAACTTGGAGACCTGTGGTCCATTATGCTACTCTAATTTTTTCATAAAAAATCCGTAACCTCTATTCTATGCAAATTATCTTTTTGACTTCTATCTCCGCTGCTTCCATTAGGCCGCTTAGAAAACTGCATACCATTGTCATGGAACGTTTGTTTTCCAACGCTGGGCAGTGGCGCATGAGATATTCAATTGTCTTCTCCTCTTCGTCACACTCCTTACAGAGGAGTTGTGATTTGTCATCATTTATCTCGAGCTACAGTGTTCGGGTTATGCAACAGTCCTTGCGGATCTACTAAATCTCCTTTTGTTTCATCAAAATAATTAATCTATAGTCTTCTTCTGCGTTAAAACCTTTAACCAGAAAAAATTTCGTATCCAGATATAACGATGGGAACGATGGGAAGAATCTAGATTGAATTGATAGCCTTCCTTTCGAAACCTGTATACTTCCGAGCATTGATTCCTCTTTTGCGTCAGGACACTTCATTTACTGAAAAGATCTTCTGGAGTTTCTTCCACTTCTTGACAATCTGCGCTCTTTATCATTTTCATGGCCAAGCTTCCTAAGGTGTTCCTTAAGTTTACAGCTATTACTTGATACCAGTCCGAAGTAGTTTTTTTCTACTGACGGATGATTTGAACCTTTTTTCAATTTCAATTCCACAGAAGCATGCGTTTGCATGCGTGTACCGTATAACGTTCCTTCAGAGAGTTGTTCATTTGGCTTAATTCTGCTTCCTGAGCTGATCTCCTAAAACGCAGAAAGACTCTAATGGTTCAAGAACATTAATCTATTTCTAGTTATGTTGTTTACTGTTTCATTTTCTCCACCCCTACGTAACAATATGGAGAACGATGACTTGATTGTTGTCTATTGATGATAACTTGTACCAAAATGAACACCATTTAAAACAATTCGACAACAAATATAAACTAACTACTTGGTTACATTCCGAGCATTTATTTATTACTAAAAGTTGTTGACAAGACATATCACTTCTGTTAATTGGGAATAATTACTTGCATCAGTTTATTTAAGCATATCGGGTACTCAATCCTCTGCCTGAATAAACACAAGCTTTATATATTTTCTCCAATTCTAATATTACTTTTAATGCCATTGCTAACATCACTGTCAACTCTCGCATTCATTTGATGCAAGATCATACTATCGCAATTATATCCTGATTGTACTGTAGATGGCATCAATTTTATCACATTTTTGTAAAAGCAATCATTAATCTTTGATATCAAATGAATTTTAAATTAATAATAAAAGCACTCAACCATGAACATATGCTTGTCAACGCTTATAACAACGTCAATATAATATGATGCATTTTACAAAATAAAAACATAATTTATACTGTGTGTACTTGTAATTTATACAAGTATGATTTCAAGTATAATGATCCGAAGGGAAAAATTTTATTATTTTTAACCCTAAACATAACATTTTCCATCCCCTATTAAACAAATTTATTAATTATGAATCGTTCTAATATAATGACCAAAACAGAATATTGTTTGAAAATATCATATTATGTGTGATATTTAAGTTTTAATAATATATGGAATTTTTTTGTTTCTGTAAAGTGTAAAGTCCTTGAGGAATATGCAATTTATTTTAATGTGAATGGTCTATAATAATATTTATCGTTCTATACAAATTTACCAAACAAAATTTTTTTGGAAAAATACTTTTGTTATTTTTGTAAACTAAAGTTTCAAACTTTATATTTTCATAGTATGCCATGCGAATAATGTTACGAAAGTATATTTACACTTTTATTTTCGACAATAGAAGTAAGAAAGTATTTTTACCTCAAAAAACATACGAGCTAGAATTTTGAGGAAAATCGATCCTATTTCACTATCTGTTGATAGATGTTTATACCTCTTCGTTGACCTTATGCCTACATCGCTAGAAAAATACACAGCTTATTAATTATATCAAGCAGTTTCAAAAAACTCTCTAAAAGTTTCAATTTTGATTTTGCCAAATTTCAAAGAAATTCAGACGAATCTTATCTACATATATTCAGATAAGAGATGCCACGAATTTGGCCGAATATCGTATACCCAATATTCGGCCGTGTTCTCAGCCGCAGTGCTGAATATTCGGCAACATATGTATGCATTGTAACAGGTTTCAACATGTGTCATTGTAGTGTGCGACAGGACGGGCCTATTTGGCTCATTTGCGAATAGATCGTGTCACGTCACGCATGTTGCGATTAGAAAGACAAGCTGCCTCTTTGTAGATATCGAATCTTTTAAACAATTTAACACCATCTCAGTGGGAGTTAATGGAGCAGTGCATCAAACCGTTCGAAGAGACTACTAAAATGACCTTAGGTGTTTCCTGCTTCCTGTAACAGCTAATGCATTGAAAATGAGATATTCACTTAAAGTTGTGCTTGAAAAACGGCTCATCTTTGATGATAATGAAGAATATATTGTTGCCACTTTTCTTAACCCACGATTCAAAACAAGTTTCCTGGTATAAGTTCAAACGGAAAGAGTAAGACAAAAAAATATTTTAGAAGGTCTGAAATTAGTTGTGACGAATCTAGTGGAACCGATGATGATTCTTCTCCACCTCGTAATAATAGAAATACCTACGAAAATGATACAATCATTGAAATGCACAACAGTTTCTGGAACTGTCTTGAGGAAATACCTACAGACAATATTCAAAATAAGGTTAAAGACAAAAATGCTATTCGAAGTGAGATTGATTTTTATTTGAAGACTCATAAAAATGGTGGCAGCAAACGCAAACCAGTATCCAAGCCAGACAAAATTCGTCAAGATTTATCTATCGTGAGATTTATCAATTTATTTACCTAGTGAGATGCTACTTTTTTAGAAGAAGGTATTATCTTCGAAAAAAAGTGCCAACATTGTTTGCTACTAACAATTATCATCACGAACTACTGATAGATTTTAAGTACTAAAGTAATAATTTCTTATTGAAATGGATACATTTTTCAGTGATATGTGCGTTTTTACATGATCAGGGATCGGCATTCGACCGAATATTACGCAGTATTACATTTTAATTGTTGATTATATTTTTAAATGATCAACGTCTGGAATTTTACAGGAAATTTATTGATTAAATTTGCCAAATATCAAAGATAAACAGTTTTATCTGATATAGAGTCTCATGCATGAACGTTCTTAAGCCCTTTAAGAAGCTTTCAACAATACATTCTCCATAATTTTCAATTCTTTTTAATTATATTATTTCCTAATATTAGGTAAAGGATGGGCACCTGGACTACAACATATCTATCCATTTACGGATGTCACCACAAATCCAGAACCCAGTCATTCTTCATCATTAACCAACAACATTAATAATAATATTGATGATACTACAACAATATCATCATCCAACAGTATTATATCAACAATGACACCAATATTGAGTACTACTGTTAATCATGAACCTACGATAACTACTTCAAGGATAATAACCACTTCAAATGTCAAACCATTAAATGACAATGATGCAAAGGTAGGTACTTCTGTATACATACAAATATGTTGTTGTTGTTATATAATACCATTGTTGTTGTTTAATATTCAAATTTAATTATTAAATTGAATGTTGTAGATTAAATTTAACGTATTTAAAGTTTAATAATGTTTATTAACTTACAAAGAGAATCAAAGTACACCTAAATGTTATTTAATTACTCTCTTTATAAACGCAATACATTTTAGCAAAGAATATTTAAATAATTAGATTTAAAACAAGAAATATGGTACAAGTAACGAAGGTTAATTGTTTAAATAACCTTTATATACTGAATTTTTTATCAGTGACTATCTTCAAACGCATAAATGTTGTATATATTTATGTTTGTATATTTCTGTAATCCAAAGCAATTACAGATTATTGGTCGAACTGAAATAATGGAAAAACTATTCAGTTTAGGAAATGAAATTGTTTGCTTTTAAAAACATAACCGTTTTTATATTTAAACTTTCTTTTTAGCTCTTTTAAAGATCGAATTTTCATCTCTAATATGAGATATATCAATCGATTTTGCTCATTTACGAACCCGAGGGTGCTTTTTTAGCTGTAGAACATGATCTATTTTAGTTCGATGCCTCTTTGTATTTTTGTGTAATCGTGTGAACAGATAGCCTTCGTAGTCCATGAAGAGGCCCTTAGACAAGGCTCTTTTAGAAAGCCAAAATAATGCGTAAACATTCTGCCATCAGTTTCAATCGATTCTTCACACACGAAACATAGTTGAGCAATTTTTGAAAATATACTACTGCTTATGAACAACCAACGATAGGTTTAAATAACTATCAAATGAATGTGCGGGCACATTGGACCAAAATAGCAAATTCACATTGCTATTTTGTTCTTACCTGAAGACCAGTATTATATTCAGCCATATATGTATGCTGCATTATCGTAACTCTGCCAGCGACAATCCTTTTAAAGGCTTTCCAAAAAGTGCCAAACCGTCTCTGCTATATATTTGGCCCTTATTTGAGAGATGAAAGTCATATTTCCATCTGTTTTGTTACTTTTGGCTTGAACAAGAAACCAATGTTTTTTAAATTAATTAATGCTATTGGATGAAAAATATATGAGCATAGTGTTCATATTTCGAGGGCCACATCTCGTCTGGAACGTTTATGGTAAAGACAGAATCTATGTGACTGAGCGGGCAGGCTTACGGAAATATACTAATAAAAACATTTTATAAATACCTATACCAAAATTTTCATGCTCCAAATAGCACCTACAATGATTATTATACAGGGCACAGACAATAATATACAGTTTTCTCATGCATATACAATTTACTGTATAATGTTATTGTGTGGTATTTAACGATAGTAATAACTATGTTTTAGAATTGTTGGCATAAACAGTACGTCAAATAGTACGTTTAACTCTTAAAAATCATAACGAAATCGCGCCTTCAAAAATAGTTGTTGAAGGTCCAATGTCATGATAGTCTATCTGAAATATCTCGTAAATTATTGAATTTATGTTATTATAGGTATATTAAATTTATTACTTAGGTAATTGTATACAAAAAATATATTGTACAAAATTTACATAGGACTAATAGCTTTCGAGGTATACGGCCGAGAAAAGTTGTACCGATACAATAAACTATTGAACTAAGTTCAAAAAGCGGCAAAATGTGTCGGTGATAAGTTCTTGTTTAAGCCAATCCGAAAGATTACAGTTTCTAGATATCCAAAATTACAAAAATTTATTAAAGGTTAAAAAGGTTTTCTCAAATAGATACCATTTACGTTAATAGAGATCATTATCAAATTTACCACTGGGTTAATTTTGCAAAAAAAAAAAACGTTCTTCAAAAAATTTACGCAAAACCAATAGTTCTCTGTTACCGTCAAACCTATAGTTTCGATATATTTGAGAAAAACTCATTTTTGCGACCAGTGACCTTCACTAACTATTTTTTACAAGCACGATTTCGTTATGGACTTTTTCCCATGTTTGCAGTTTGTAGCGTAGGATGAACTCTCATTAATCTTAAAACCAAAAATAACGGTCTATCAAAAGACTTGTTGCGACACGAATAACATTTGTTCTAAGGACGTTCAAATCTAAATCCTACAGTATTTTTGCAAGCATGAAAATTCATCAATAAAAGTATTAAACGAAACAAAAAACCCAAATGTCAAATGATTTTTCCATATGCGCATACTAAGCGTCAACCAACTTTCTCCTTACAAGGCGTGTACATTTTATTTCGAAACAGTCTCAGATATCAAAATATTGCAGCATAAAGTTATTCTTTATACTCTAACGATAGCAAAGTAAGTCGATTTTTGCTTCATCTAGTCGGTTTTAGAAAATGATAAAAAGCATTGATCGACACCAATAAAGGCAAATAAAGGTAAACATGTTTGGCTTTTTCATACTTTTAGGAATGTTTTCACAAATTTTTAAGCTTACGAAAATACTGTATTTTTTTTAATTGCCCCATCTCTTACACTTATAATGTATACGATTATTTAAAAAGTGATTAGAAGAAGTAGCCGTGGAACACTATGAATATAAAAAATAAAATATAGTACACATCAACTGCAATAGTAAATGCTATACACATTATAAAGCTTACAAAAAAAAAGCCATTATAAAAAATAAATCCGTATGTAGTGTTGTAATGTAAACAAGCTAAAACCTGAAAATCCCCAATTTCAAACAGCACTTTTTCAACAACATAAAGTATCATCGTAATGATATCATCACAAGGGTGCATATTTAATTTCGATCGATAATCAAACCAAACTGCTGTACGCTTTTTGATACACGTTTTAAATCACTGGATGATTCATCTAATACGATGTAAGCATATATAAAATGGAAAAATTTCGTTATCAATGAAATACAACAAAACTATCCTAGGCGTTTCCCAAACTAATGATTTAATTAATTTAGAACTTTTCGAACCGCTTATTAATTTAGAACCGCTCTTGATATCATATCGTCTAATCAAAAGCTCTATACAATTGGTAATAGCACAGTCCTTTCATGTTGAGATTTTGCTGAGGGGGTTAGACGATTAGTTAGGGGCTGATCTATAGGCGAATTCGCTCCGGGAGAAATTTTGTAATCAATACTTCAATCACTTCCTAAAAAGGTAGACTATGGTTTTAAGGTTTCGACTATCTTTGTTAATGTACGGGATAATGCTAGCAATGCCAATATTACGGTCCCATTGAGATATCCTCATTATGCAATTTAGGAGAAATATGTGCTTAGTTAAATTTGTTTTCATAAGCGAGACTTTCCTGAGGAGTTTCCGATGCTGCTTTCTACATGTATTCCCTCGTAATAAATAATTTTGTGTCAAAAGACACTCACATCCCCGTATCCTTTAAATTCTTACAATGGAGTAATCCAGAAATACTTACATACCTTTTATTATACTTGTTTGCAAAGGTAAAAAACTAAAAAATCAATGAAAGCATTGAACAAATTGTTTTTTATTGCCCAATTTTGTAGTATCAACAAATTTTGTATATTGTTTTTTTGAATCTTTAGATTATATTAAACAAATTTTTAGAGTTTTTCACTTTTGACTGAACTATTCTTATAAAAACTTGAAATAATCAAATTCAAGTAGTTGAAACGATTGTTAACAACCAAATGAATCACCTAATAAACATAGAAATGCACATACAAAATAAAACATAAAATAACTTTAAAATTAGCTTCAATAACATTTTCAAATAGGAAATAAAATAAAAAATTATATATAGAGATTTTATATAATATATCTCGTATCGTGTTTTTATTTGTATATATCGACATCAACATGAAAGTAACGTGAATGATTTTGGTTGTTTTAAAATTTATAGCTATTTTATTACTTATAACGTTTAGATTTTTATATACAAGCAATACACACGTAAGTTATACGATCATGTGTAGCTATAAAAATAGAATCAGCAGATTTTTTTTTAAAGAAAAATTTTAATCCTATAAACAGATTGATTTGTTAGCTCTAGATGGATAGATAGATTGTAGAGGCTGTCATGGACGGGCTGCACTTCGAACATAAGGCCCATTGTGATGCCTAAGAATGTAAGGATGCGAGTGGAGTGGAAGGAATTTTTGTGTATAGACTAGGCATTGGTAGGATATGCGGCTGCAGCCGACTATGATAGAAACAATGCCGATATTCATCTGGAGGTTGTGAAGGAAACTGCAGAAAACCTTCTGAAACATAAACGGTTACTTCGTTCTTGTCCACACGCCGACAGTTAAGTCAATTTACCGCCCTTTTTTTTCCTTATAATTGACTGCCGATATCGGGATTCGAACAAGCTCTATCACAAACTTTAAAATTGTAAAAGTTGAGACGATTCTAAAAACGTAACTTATATTTCCCAAAAAGAATTTCCCAAGAAGAAAAAGTTTTTTTTTTCAAATTAACATTTATTCTATTGGAAGTATGAAAAACTGTTTCGACCAAGAGTTTGATTTTATGAGATATAGATTTTTTGTATTAGAATATTTTCTCAATCTTGTACTGTGTAAGAGATTGGTTTGAAGTACAGTTACAATGCGTACACGATCCATAGAACGAAATTTTATACACTTTATGTTGTTACCCTGTTAAAATTATCTATTATCCCTTAAAAATCCTATCAAAACCATGCGGACAGATGTATATACCAACCAAATTGATTGTACAGAATTGATCTCGGCTACAGTTTTGTTACAATTATAGATATGATTAAAGAATAAACTAAATTACTAAATATGCCGCCACCAATTTTCGAACTTCAATTTTTTTCATACAACTCTGTTATTAACTCTAATCGATTGGATATCTTACATTTGTTTCTTAGAATTTCGTAAAATTAAACTATTGAATTATATCTACAATATATTAAAATTTCTGAGAATAAAAAGTTAGTAAATCGTCCTGTATAGGTTAGGGAATAAAATTACATTTGTTGTTATTTTATGTATGCGGTAGTTAAAACTAGATATCAATTACAATTTTATACTGTTTCGTGAATTGCAAGAAAAATTTTACGATGAATCGAGCTCTATATAAATGAGCTCCGTTAACTTTTTTTTTTCTGTAACATAGTTTTTGTGCTAAAAGAATATTCAAGACTTATACAGAAAGTTGGATACCGTTAACTATTTTTTCTGTAATTTTTTTTTGTGTGCTGAAAGAATATTCTAGACGTATACAGAAAGTTGGATACCAGAATTGAATATAAAAAGTAAATTTGGCAACACTTCCATATTCCTGTGAAATATCCCAAAAAAGGTGGAAGCTATCAAAAGTGTATTATGTTGTGGACCGAGTGAATAAACAGCTTTTATTCATAATGTGCAGATAGTATAAGAAATGCCCGAAATAAGCGGCCATGTGATAATAATTAATGAAAATATTTAATTGACCGAGTTCTATAAAAACTGCCCATCTATCGGGCAAAATAAAGAAAACTATCGGTATTTTAAGAATAAGAAGACTATTGACTATTAAGCATAAAATATTATTTACTAAATTAGCTAGATTTTATTTTATTATTTTTTCGTGTTTCTAGTAGGGGCTACGTAGAACGAGTTTGCGTAATTTAGGCCTTGAAAATATAGGGAGAAAGGGAGTCTTAGTTTGTGTATTTCTTGACTTTGAGAATTAAAATTGTTCCCAAAAAATATTTTTCTATATATTGTCTACATGTATACACTGCATGACCATAATTGAAGCGCTTATTTTTCAAAATTTTTATAATTAATTTGTGCCTTTTTTCATTTGATTTTCGATTAAATGCTTTGGCAAAAAGTTGTTCGTTATAAATATACTAACAATTTTTATTCGAAACATTTTTCCAAAACCGAATTAATAACGGACAAATCAGCTAAAAAATCTTGAAAAATGAGGGTTACTACTTATATGTGGCCTATATAGTACCTATTCGCTTACAACAGTATATAAGGCACAAAACGCAAACTGTTTTTGCACGACACGTTATTTTAATACAAATTTTATTGCGCAAACTAATGAGTGTAATGCTCAGACAAAAGTACGTAAATTTGTTAAACTTCGTGACAATCGTTTGCATTACTTACAATGACCAGATATTATGTATAATGTCCGGGCATTATAATCTATGCCCTCTTTTATAATTTTGTCCATAACATATATGTAACAAATCTTTTTTTTCTACACGCTTTTATAATTTTGCGGTGGAGTGGTGTCTTCTAAGGACGATTTTGGCCAGTTCTAATGATACAAAACTTAATAGAGTTTGAATGCTGTAACGCTTTTCATTGTTGAGTTATCGTGTTGTCCAGTATACTACCTGAATATTTAATAGTCTCTATGAAATGCTGAATATGACATTGCCATATTTATTGCATTCTATGACCATTAAATTCAGATGCTTCGTACAAACAAAAAGTTATAATAGCAGATATATGGTTGATTTGTACAATATGTGCTAGGATACTTGTTTGTCTGAATTTCACCATTCATCCAGAACTTATTTCACTAGGTTTTGATTATTACGTTGGAACTTGATTTAAATATTCTATGGCTATTTGGTAAATAATAATACTCGTGATTCGTGACTCGTAATGTTTCTTTTATTTTAAATAAAAAAGTAAAATCTTGTGTTTTGCTTCTCCAAAATGATAAAATTACTTATATAATTCATTTTTACTTTCCAAAATGCATTTGAACATACCTTCATCTTTGGCTCAAATAAACCCTTGTTTATTTGACAACAATTTACATAGTTTTATAAAAAAACTTTTCTGCATTTTAAACTATGTTTTATTCGATTATAAAGATTATATTTGTAGTTTCTCCATAAGACCCAATCTAGTAAGTATGATAAAAACGAAAAAATGCATTTGAACCAACATTTTGAAGCATACCAATGAATTTGTATTGACTTTTTTTATAACATATTTAATTTACAGGAATTTCTCGGCATTTTTTTTTCTGTCGAACGTCCTTAATATAATCTGAAATCATTTGGTCTAATGGGCCACAAAAGTAGCGCTCAGTTTTAAAAATTTAAAACTAGAGTTGTGCCTTATTTATTCGGTATTGAGCAAATATTTCGACCAAAACAATTGGTGTTATATTTAAAATGAACAAATGTAATCTTAAGCAATTTCTTCTAAAACCAATTGAATAAGGCACAAATCAAATTTTGAAAAATGAAGACCATTTTTGGGGACCATAATACCAAGAAATACAATATCAATGCTATCGATATCTATAAATTTCCAGAAATATTCACCTTTAGTCGAAAAACAAATTTTGCTTGCACACCAATGACCAAAGAAAGTAATCATGTCGGGGGCCCTTAAAATATGTATAGATGTGATGTGAAAACAACATCGATTTTGGGCACCAAACACATAACCTTTATTGAATATTCAACATCACTTAGTTGTAGCCTGTATAAGTGCCCAATATTTTGCAAGATCATTAATTTTTTGATAGCTCCTAAAATCGATTTTGACTCAAATTTGATAAATTCGGATAATAATTTGATAATGACTGACGCCGATTAGTCATTATCAAATTCATTAAAACTAGAGGAAGTTTATTAAAACTAGAGGAAAGTTCTTGAAGTTCGTCTATAAAAATGAGTTAAATTTTTTTGACATTTAGGAGGTTGGCTAAGAAGGAAAATTCTCATTACTGCAAAATCAAATTATATATGATATTATGACGATAGGTTATTGAATTTTGCATAGCGAATGTTTGTTACATCATGCACAAAAATTTCCATGTTGATTAGAAAATGTATTAGTTGACTAAAATTTGCAGAAAGTAATTATATAGAAAGTAAGTATATATGCCGATCCAGCCAATTCTTTCACAAGAGATTCTGTTACCCAACCAAATGAACAAATCGACATAACCTTTTGGGTGAACTGTTTGCACATGACTGTGCCAACATTACGTTATTCAATATGTTTTCGATAGATTTTAGGACACCCTTTACAAATACACACAGTTGCTCTACAATCTTGAAACAAAAAACTGTTTATTTGTTAACATACAAGATGTAACAGAAACATATCTCCATATGTTTAATTTAATAATATTTATTATACTCGTAAACATTACAATTTTATTCGATTGGATTTAAGTCATCAGGTATTCTTGTAATATTTTTCAACGATCAAAAAGGTCGCCTGTCTTAAACAGGTCTACGTAATATAAAAAGTAGCCAAAAATAGCTATTGAATTGTTTTCTCTCTGTGACACAAAGAGCGTAATTTTTATTGCAAACATTCCGATGTCAAGAACTTTTTTTATACGTTACGTCTCCAAAATACAAATAGTAAGAGGGTAGAGAGAGATAGATTGTAATGGCTGCCCTGGACGGACTACACTTCAACCAGAAGGTCCATTGTGATGCCTTAGGATGAGAGGATGTGAGTGGAGTGGAAGGAATTTGTGAGTAGACTAGGAATTGGTAGGATATGTGACTGCAGCCGACTATGATAGGAACATTGCCGATATTCATCTGGAGTTCGTGAAGGAAACTGCAGAAAACCTTCTCAAGCATAGCCGGTTCCTTCTTTCTTGTCCATACGCGGACAGTTTAATCAATTGACCGCCCTTTTTTTTAATAATTGACAAACTGCCAATGTCGGGATTCGAACCCATAACCTCCCAGTTTCCCAGTACTGCATACTGCGCAGACATAACGCCTTAGACTGCTCGGCTACTTGGACTAGTAGTAAGGGGGTAAGTTGATTGTCTACGATCTCTGTTGACTTTAAAAATAATGATTGAAATATTTGTATCTTGAAAAAAATCTTTCTTTTATCTTATTATTGACTAATGATTAGTTAGGTTTCATCATAATGATTCAATCGTGAACACTGAATATTGAGAATTTCAGTGGATGACACAAGATTGAAATTCGATAGTGGCGTCAATCGATAATAAAGTATACACATCTCTATAGTTCAACTATAACAGATATTTGTATGAAAAAGTTCATACAACTGTTTTTCTCGAAATTATTATAGAAAAAAATGTTATGCGCGATAACATTGATCAGATTTGTGGGTGGCTACCCCGCTGTCGTATCAGGTACTCACAGGGTTGTTGTCTAGACAAGTAATTGAAGTCACTGTATGTACTATCTTTTCTGATAGTTTCATCTCCTAAGTAAATAGGTACCGTTTTTTACGGTCGCCTACTTCTATATAAGTAGGTAATAGTAGATCATGATTAAAACCAATTGGGTTATAACTGATTTAGTCCTGATTGAATAATTGATTGACCCAGCACCGTATAGAATTCTGACATAGATAGAGATATATATATATCCTCCTACTTCAGTCTAATGAGATTCGCTTTTCCCATATCTTGGCAATAGCCAGAAGCTTGCTGATCAGTTTTTCCTCAAGATTCATATACTCGGGGTGAGATGCACCGAATATTTTGTATCTGCTGTAACTGAGAGATTCGCAGTTAAAGATAATGCGACTGGATGTTTCCTCCGCCTTGCCGCACAGTCTGCACGTAATGAATCCGTTATGGAGTCCCATTTTGTCTCATAATTCTAGGACATCCGGTATATGTATATATATATATATATATATATATATTATATACACCATCTCATTGTTTCGAGAACCTTTCTTTGTTTATAATTAATACTCAACAAAAAATCAATTTATTACAAAATATTATCATAGTATTATTATTATTATTGTTCTGTAGTGTCAGTATCACACTTATACACAAATCAATTAAACTTGTTCTCCTTTTTTGTTTGTTTTCTTCAACAGTTTAAAACGAAAACTGAAACCTCAGGCGAAGATGTTTTAGACAATGAAATCGATGACGATAATGAAATTGATGATGAAGATTTAGGTGATGATGTTGATTATGATAAAGAAGAATGTACAGTTCAAGAATATGAAATAATGAAGGTAAGAAAATTGGATTAGATATTGTGTAATTATGTGACGTAAGGACGATTTTTGCCGTATGAGAATGTATTATTTGTTTCAACTTTTATTGATCTACGTGTTTACTATATTGTTTTGATTGCTTCGGTTGGTATTGCACTTCGTACTATGGACCGCAAAAGTATCGTTCTTTTTATCTATCAAAACTTTATAGTAATTTTATTTCTTATTCATTCCGTTTTTGGGAAAAATTTTCGAATAAAAGTTTTTAGTATTCTTATAATGAACAACTTTTATTCGAAGTATTTGTTCGAAAACCTAATGAATCAGACACAAATCAATTATAACACAATTTTAATACTCTTGTGGCACGTGTTCTTACTATCATAAGCAATAGCGTGAAATTTTCTATCTTATGATAAAGGAGAAAAATAGAACAGTTTGAAAATAGCTATATTAGCTGAAACATGTCACTAATGCAAATACAAATAAAATAGTGGATTAGCCATATATTATGTAATACTTATATATTGCTAGTTGGGATAGGAAGGGAGACATAAACACTACGGTGCAGACATATATGCTTCTGCTTCATTTAATATCCGCTGAGACTAATACAAATATTTGATTATATATAATACATACACTCCGGTTCAATAAAATTAAACCGATCTGGATTGAAAATTTCTCCCATAATCTTGTTGGCGATAGTAGTAAATTTTTAACACAAATATTACGTATTTGTTAATTTTTATATTTATGAGATAGACAGAATACTTGTACATGTATTTGTATCTCAAAAAACTAAAATAGAATTTAAAGATTCGTATTTATTCTTAAAAATCTTTTGAATCATTTTTGAATAGTTCAAAATTCCTCGAATATATGATGCAATAGTAGAATGAAGGATTTTCAGATTCAAGATTATATAATTGTTATGAAATCCATAATCACTAATGAGAAAATTTTTTGTTAATTCCCATTTTTAAATGTAAAATAACCAAATATTGACTTGCCAAATAATTTTAAAATGGTTATTAATGTAGCGGTATCGCTTCTTCATTATTAAATTGATTTATGACATATTATATTATTTATATGTAAATTATCAAAGTTGTTAACATTCAAAGCAACGGTGATAATAGAAGGAAGTTATAGTTGTTATGCAACAACTAAAAATGATAAACAAAATTATAATAAAAATATTCGTGACTATGGGTTGATCTATATAATATAGAATCTGACAGCCCTTAGTTTCAGTATCAAATTTTGATAGATTTTTAATGGGTAGAAAATGGTCAAATTTGAGATTTTTTAAACCAAAAAATTTTTATCAATTATATTTTCAAAATTCACAATATCTTTTAAATTTGAATGTAGCCAAGACAAGAGTTTATTCCGTTGTAAAACAACAATACTTTGGAATTATTTAAACAATTTTGCTGTAAAAAATTGAGATCAAATTTGCACAATCATATGCCAATTATTTCTAGACTACACACATTTTTTTCAAAGTAATAAACTTTGTGCACTCGCCAAAACAATTGTAGTCGTTTACAAAATGTAACCAAATTTAAAATGCAGATCGGTTCAATTTTATTAAACGGGAGATTCTTAACACTTATACACTTGCGCACAACGGTTAAAAATAAACGAGAGAGGCAGAGGCATTTGCTGGCTCACTTCATCGGCCACACTTCCACTTAATGGAACGTGCCATATAGTAGAATTAAATATATAGGAATAGCAAAACAGTTTTTGAAAATTTT
Organism: Nineta flava; assembly: GCA_963920215.1. Taxonomy (NCBI): domain Eukaryota; kingdom Metazoa; phylum Arthropoda; class Insecta; order Neuroptera; family Chrysopidae; genus Nineta; species Nineta flava. Next base: position 35,320,543 of record OY986042.1, read on the forward strand.
TTTTCTCCTTTATCATACAATGGAATTCCACAAGACAACACTCTATACGGAAGACCGAAAAACAGAGTAACAAATTAAAATCAAATTTTTTTTTCAGGATAATTTGTTACTATACAATCACGCAAGATTAATGTCAAAAGACAATCACAGTAAAGATTATTTAGTCTCAATCATGTTCTCGCATTATGATATCAACAATAATGGAAATTTGGAAAGTGATGAGCTGAAACAGGTAATAGAAAATAAATTTAAGTATAAAAAGAAAAAGACAAAAATATATATACATAATTTATCAATCATTAATCTTCTTCAAGAAAGAAAAAAAATAGAAAGAAATACAAATGATATTATCATTTGTGAACATATTCGGCTGTTTGTATGTTTTTATTCTTAAAAAAAATATGTTTTTTGAAAATGTAATTCGTATTAGAAAGATTTTCATGACATATATAGATTGTCATTTGAAAATGGAGAATAATTTATTAAAACCATAAAAATTCGAATGAACATGTCCTATGTTTTGGCAATAACCTTAAGTAAAAATGTATCATTTTATTTTACCAATGTAAATCTCTCTATGGGTGTGAGAAGTACCTAAAAAATATCTATGCTAGCCGATGTCAAGAGGAGAAAGGTAATATTGGATGACATTATCAACTTTATTTCTATAGCGCTGCAAACGAAACGTCAAACAGAAACCTAAGTTTTTATTGATTTATCCCAAACTAGAAACAAAAACAAGTACTTTTTATTTGGAACATTTTATTATTAAGTACAAATTTTTCGCTTAATAATGCATAGTAAACTTTCCTTTTTTAGCTCTAATTTTGAAATCTTAAGATTACCATCTAGTACAATGGTTCACAAAAGTAACGTTCTTTTCTCAAAATATTATTATTGATTTGTGCCTTATTCATTCAGTTTTCAGTTTTATTATAAATACAATAAAAACTTTTATTCGAAACATTTTTCCAAAAACCGAATGAAAAAGGCATAAATCAACTATAAGGCTTTGAAAAAAGAATGCCGATTTGTGGCCCATTGTATTATCAATTCTAACGGTGACATTCCTTTTTTTGAAGTCAATTTGTGCCAAATCAATTTGTTTTGGAAGAATTTTTGTGAATAATTGTTGTTGTGATTTTGTCCTTACAAAAATTCCAACAACTTGTATTCTAAGTATGTTTGGAAATATGATTAGCTTTTGCACAAAATAACTGTAAACTTTTTAAAACGAGCCCTACTTTTGAAGTCAATTGGATTGTTAGTCGTACGATTGTAAGTGCATTTCAATAAGTTCTAGGGGAGCTTATTTGAATAAGTCTATAATTTCATACAACTGGCTTGTAAATATAAAAAATGTAATTTTTTTTATTATTACGCATTCCTTACATATTTTGATTTTCACTCTATATATTTTTCACGTGTCCCTAAGCACATTTCAATTACTGGAAAAAAAATTACAAAATAAATTTTTCATGTCACATTCAAAATATTCTATACGAAAAAAAAAGAAGAGTATCTTTTCAATTTTCATATTTATCACAAAGACATTAATTTCATATTTTTAGTTTTAAAAGTATTTTGCATTCATAAATCTTTCTTAATGATGTCCTGACATTTTTGCCCTAATTATATTACCGTCATCTTTTGTGATATTATATAATTGCAAGAAGCAAATAGATTATTTTTCCTATATATATACCAAATCTGTCCATTATTTATTACGGGTGTTCATAAATATATATTACATTATAACAAATCGTAGAATCAGTGAATATTTTATTATATACATTACGTCATAGTTACCAGCAATATAAAACAGTATCTTCTATTAATTATTTCTTCTTCCGGTAAATACATAATTTTTTATATTATGTTTACATTCAATCATGTCAATGTATCCATCTGTCGATCTGATGTTGAAATATGTATGGTATCAAACATTTTAATTAGGGTTTGGTATACATTACTTACTTTATACATTAATTACTTACTTTATACAGGATGTAATCCTGAAAACTAGCCATTGGAATATAATAAAATTAAGAGTTTAAAAAATATTTTAAAAAAACTAAAAACATGTTTTTTTTGGAATAAGAACTAAAAAATGCAAAATAATTTAAAATAGAAATAGAATGAGGAGATTGATAACAGAATTAATTAAAATGTAAACAAAAGCATGGGGTGTTCTCTACATACTTAAAATCAGAGTGACAAGAAGTAGAGAGCACCCCATGCTTTTGTTTACATTAAAATAAATTTTGCTGTCGATCTCTTTATTCTATTTTAAATTATTTTGCATTTTTTAGTTTTGAACTCTACATTTAATTTTTTGTTCTTTAGTCTTAAAACAAAATTGGTTTGTGTGTTGTAGTTTCATTCTTCATTATTATTCCCACGTGTGATGGAATGAATCTAATTCTTTCCAAAGAAATTTATGTAAAACAGTTTTTCTAAATATTATCAATTGGGATTGTCCTTTTTTTTAATTAAAATTTTGTTGATGGCATTTCCATAGAAACTATACTATCACAACTAAAATCGTTATACAGCTTGTATTTTAAAAAAGACCCAATCTGAAAACAATGTATAGTGTATCTATCGCTGTCTACATGCAGTGTACTATGATATAGTGTACTTTGTTACACTTAAATTGTATTACTATTACTAAATAAAGTGTATCTAATGCTGTCTATATGCAGTGTACTATGATATGGTATATTTTGTTACACTTAAATTGTATTGATATTGCTAAATAAAGTGTATTGATATGCTATGCACTTTCTTATATAAGTCTTTGGTGGGGACAAAGTACATTATATCATGGTATACTGTGCATCAACAGTGATAGATGCACTATACATTGTTTCTAGATTGAGTGTATTTTAAAATACAAGCTGTATATAAGTTGGGAATATGCAAACTCGTATTTTTATTTTTATATTATTGTATTGCCATCGGTTATTAATACGTCTGCCAAACTTAGATTATTCAGATGTCCGGAAGTGGTGAAAACTGAATCAGAAAGAATTTATTCGAACAAAGAACAGAACTTTTCATTACCCGATCGGAATTTTGGTAAAATGTAAAATTAATTTTGATCTGATCGATAACTAATTCTCATTTTCTATGGCTTTAAGAGAATAAGGCGAAAAGTTCAGAAAATTGTTTTTTTTCTTCATTTTCCGACTTTTAAACAAAAGTCTGTCACAATAAGATTCTAAAGAAAACCGATTTTCTTTAAATGTCAATTTCTTTTAAATAAAGGAAGATATCACTTTTAGTTTTACATTTGCATACTGTGTTAAAACATACAAACTCTCCGAAATGAGTACTACCTCCTTGCCGAGTGAAATTTGGAACAATATATTAACCATTGGATATTCCTTTTTTGTAGATAGCAGATACAGAACATTTAGAAGCGTTAAGTGGCGCTTGTTCACTAAGTGACATGGTTAAATTTGATGATGCCGATCAAGATGCGCGTTTGAGTATAAATGAATTCTACCTCGCCTTCAGTAAGTTTTACAGTAAGTTTCTGGCTGGCTCTGCTTGGTTATTTAGAAAATTTAAACGCTCTGTCAATGACTTTTTTTTATTATGCTTTGCTGCCCGAAAGTTCAAAATCAAAGCATATATTATTATATATATTTGTAAAGAAAATTTATTTATTTATAATCAACAAAATTAATTATTTATTAATTGTGATAAGTGTTTTAGATATAATAATTACATTGTAGTTAATTAAGTGTTTTGTGAAACATACAAAATTTTATTATTATCCCACGATTTTTTTTTTTCGTTTTTTATTGGTAATTATTTTTGTTTATATTTTATTTTCTTATCAAAGATGGTACAGCCGTAAACTTCAACCGCACAGTGTTTTTCAATAATATTGTTTTGATTTAATTTAGATTTTGAATATCGTTATTAATTTGATCACAGGTCTCAATTATAAATTTTGGAAAAATTATTATTTTTCATACGATGAATCAGGTATTTTAATTTCATTTTTGTCTATCTATATATATATATTATCACTTATAGATTTTTTTATAGGTTCTTTAAAAATATACTTCATTTTTATTTTTTATTTTCAAAGCATGTATAAACTCTAATTTGCATTAAATTTAGGTTATCTATTACAATAAAGTATCCTATTTTTAAGAATCCCTTATAATGAACTTAACTATGAGTTTAAAAAAGCATGCGCATGCGTTTATATAAACTTATTTAACAATTTTTTTATATACATATATTTTTTTCAAAACGTTTTTCTATATAAACCTATTTAATTTTTTACTTTCTCCACTTTATTTAATTATTTTGAGGACATTGGATCGGTATCATCCTGTTCATTAAAAAATAGTCTATCCTAAAGCTATATCGTATCCTTAACTAAAAGACTCGAAACCAAATTGTATAGAAGGAAAATAATTTAAAAAATAATAATTAAAACATACACATAAGACTCACACTTACATACCAATATTTTGATTGCAATGGAATCATCGTCAGGACACTTCTTGGCACATTATTGAAATAAAATTTGCTTTGCAAAAAGAAAATCATATATAACTTTACAAGGCAACTTCCTAAACATTATGGAAATTTAACTGATTTACTATAATGTTAATATAAAGATTATTAAGATAATCAAAGAGAACTCTTGAAATTGGATTTTTGAAATTAAATTTCGAAAAACGTCCCAATTGCTAGAACAATTATTTATAAATACGTATTTCGACTACAAAGTAATCATCATCAGTATGAATTAGCTAATCGTAAATATCACCTTAATATGCATTCAAAGATAGCTTAGTCGTTGCAAATTTGGTGCGTATCTCACAATGATTTTAAAAATGCATGCACCAAATTAGCAACGAGTAACATATCTTCGAATCCATATCCCGGAGATAGTTACGATTAGCTTATTCATACTGATGATGACTACTTCGTATTTATAAAATACAAATAATTGTTCTAGAAATTGGGGCAAAATTTGAAATTAAATTGAAAATGTTAATATCAACAACATTGCATTTGTTATAAAGAATTTTCATCATTTTTGAAGAAGTCATCCAACGTCCTTATATGGAAGAATGTTTCAGAATAACCCCTCTAATAATTCTCTAGTAAACTTTGCAAATGTCTTCAAAACGAGGTTATAAGTTAAGTACTTAGGCTGCTGATTTACTTAAAATTCTAGTAATAATTATATCACAGGTCATAAAAGAAATATCCCAAATTAAGTCTCCTTGTATATTACAGTCATGAATTTCTTGACTGTAACAAAAATATTCAATGGTGTAGTCTTCAACTGTAGATTTTTAAATAATTTGGACGAGTTTGCGTGATAAAATTGGCTGTTAAAATTCGTATATTCGTAACTAAAGGGCCAATATGTTTACAGTGTATATTGATATTTTATTCATAGAAACAATAATTATTCATAGAAAATCATACATAGAAGTATCACCTACAGTCCACGAAATTTTCAAATCAACACTGCATTTTTTGTGGAAAAAGTTTTCGAAAAAACCAATAAATATTTAGGTTTTTTTTTCAGCATGATAATTTTTTATAAATACAAAATTTCGTATTATCAAGCATGAAGCAAAATACTTACAAGGTGTACAAAAATTGGCATCGTGTGTTTTATGCATTCCAATTGGGAAGGCTATTGATAAATTTTATTAAGTATTGCAGTTAAAATAGTTTGATTTGGAAAAAAAATAGCTGGAAAAATTGATTCAAATCGTAGTATTAGTTTTTTAAATAATTTTAGAACGCAAAAATTTTTTATAATTTAATAAAATTAGAGCAAAAATTCACTAGAATACTAAACGAAAAATTTTTGTTTAAAGGTGTTTCTGTGGTTTCTTTAGACAAAGCATTAGAAACAAATCATTTATCAGCTCGTGTTGGAGATAATGTGGAAATAAAATGTGATGTTACTGGATCACCATTACCTCCAATTGTTTGGAGACGTAATGGTATTGATTTAGCATCGCTAAACGAAGATGAGGTAAATTTTTGATCGAACTAAATTATAAGAATAGTTTAACAACCATTTTATTTCATGTAGGTTCGAGTGTTTAGTGATGGCAGTCTATATTTAACTAAAATTCAATTACATCATGCTGGTAATTATACATGCCATGCACAGCGTAATAAGGATATAATTCAAACGCATGTACTAATTGTTCACAGTAAGTATCTGTATAGTGACTGGGAAACAATTTTGGGATAATTTTATTTCGAATACTATTTTTTTGTAGCAATTCCTGAAGTAAAAGTTACACCAAAAATTCAATCTAAACGTCCTGGCGAAGATGCTGTCATGTATTGTCATGTTGTGGGTGAACCGTTCCCAAAAGTAGAATGGTTGAAAAATGATGAGTCACTTCGTCTGGATTTACCACATAAATATCAAATTGTTGGCAATGGTACTGCGTTAAAAGTTCGAAATATTGCTTATGCTGATACAGGTGCTTATATGTGCCAAGCGACAAATACAGGTCAGAAATTAAATGATCCAAATATTGGATTTTACAGTAAACAAATGTAACATATAACTTTTAAAATGTTTTTAGGTGGTTTAACTCGAGATATTAGTTCGCTGGTAGTTCAAGAACAACCAACTCCAAGTAAGTGGATTTTTTATACCAGAAATTTTTGGCATTTTTTGTCCATGCATTGCAATCTTTGATTACAATACAACTTCTTTTACAAATTTTGTAGCCGCGCCATTAGAGGAACGAAGATTTTTTGCATTCCATGAATGGGGTATATCAATTTATGAACCATCAACGTGTCGACTGAACCATCAAGTGCAGGCCACGGACATTATACCCGGTACACAGGAATATGTTTGTGGTGATAAAGGTATTCCATGCAGTTGGGGACGTGCAATCAATGTAGCCGATCGTTACGTGTATGTTACACAACCAGAACGTGATCGTGTTTTAATTATTTCCAAAATACAAATGGTTGTTGTGGATGTTGTTACAACCGATAAATATCCAGTGGAATTATATTATGTTCCACATTTAGATCAAGTATGGGTTTTAAATTGGCGTTCAGAATTTGATACTGGAGTTAAAACTATTCAAGTAAGTAAATAATCAACCGTAGAATAAATATGCACAAATTTGTTTTATGAAATTATACTTCTTTCTTAGGAACGTTAGCCTTTAAACATAGTTTATTGTTTTGAGTAATAGAGGGCTCTACTAATTCAAATGAAACAGTTTATATTATCGGTAATAGTTTATTTTCAGTAAAAATTATCTTAAAAATTAAATTAAATATCTGATTTTCATATTCGATTTGTTCTAATTCTTAAAACTAATTAATATTTGTTTGTTTGTGTATACTTTCGTGTCCACATAACGTTGTTTGTCCAAATTCTTTTTCGAATACGTATGACAAACTGTAGAAGACTATAGCGTATACTCCGACAAATTTCATTGTCATTGAATTTATTAATTAAATTAAATACTTATATGAAAAAATTAACTCGTCAACCAGGAATCGAACCTCGGACCTCTGGATAACTAGCCCAGTGTGCTTGCCTGTACACCAAAGACGATTGTGATGTGACAGCCAACTTTTTCATATTATTCTAATTTTTGGTAAATTAGAATAATATGAAAAAGTTGGCTGTCACATCACAATCGTCTTTGGTGTACAGGCAAGCACACTGGGCTAGTTATCCAGAGGTCCGAGGTTCGATTCCTGGTTGACGAGTTAATTTTTTCATATAAGTATTTAATTTAATTAACTTAAAACTAATAATTACATAATTTATTTGCAACAAAATATTTTTTACTTACGTCAAAGAAGTATAACTTTCTATGCCCGTATATTGGTATATACACACCCACTTTTTTGTTTATACATTTCAAATTTCTTCCAGGTGATTCGAGACGCAGGTCAAAAGCGTAAACATCATACTGTTCATCCAGAACCTATCGATGGTCAGTTTGATTTGGTCAAAGGATTGTATATTCCATCACCAAATCAAGTTAGTATAGTAACAATGGAAATATCAAAACAAAATTATTTGTGTGACTTGACCTGACTTGATTCTTAGGCAAAATGTTTACAAACTAATACCGTAGGGTTTATATCATGAACTATAAATTGTGTTCCAATTAGAGAATTGTATCGCATTTTTTCGGTTTTTTAAAAGATAACGCAACAAAATTCAAAAAATTGAAACATTTTTTGCTAACGATTGTAATGAACATCATTTTCTCAGTTTTGATCAAAACATTTCGAAAATCCTATTTGAACCTACAGGTTTTTAAATTCCGAAAAATTGAGCAGTGGTTTCACTCAAATAATCCGTCTAAATGTTTTTTCGCATAAATTTGGGAACAACGTATTTATATTTTAAAACGACCAATGAAATAAAATTAATGTTGAATATATTTTAGGAGCCAACTCAACATGATTACAAATATGGCTATGTAACACACAGTAATCAAAGAGGACTTTACAAATTGGATTTATCAAATTTGAGGTATATCAGATCGGTGGATTTAACACCATACAATTGTGTACCAAATAATATTGAATTCTCACCAATTTGTAAGTGATTAATACAAAATTATCTGGCAAAATTTTATGTATTTTCTTTTTTATAGATGGCCTTGTAATAGTACAATGCGTCGAGCCAGTCACAGGACGTGCTACAGGACAATTACTTTTAGATTATTTAACAGATTCAGTTGTAGGCTCAAAACCAAGCTTATCTGGTGTACCATATGTGTCACCAGATGCTCGACGATTAGTGACATTAGATCACACTGATAACGGGGCAACTTTAGTTGTACAGGAAGTGACAGGTATTTTTCTATTGTACTTGAAAGTTATTTTTTTGGTAATCCTTTTTTTTCGTTATAGCAACTGGACTAAAGTTCTCATTTGATGTAAAAACATCACTTAATATAAGTGATTTAACATTCTATCCTTCACAAACTACACACAGCTATGATTTATATTCGAGTGCCAGTGATAAGGAAGATATTTTGTTCTTAAATTTACTCTCAGGTAAGTCGAAAAAAGACAAACACGTAGCTCTATAGAGTTCTGAAAAACTCTGAAATCTTATATATTAGATTAAAAGTATATAATAGATACTCCTGTTGAAATATTACCAACTACGGACTTGATTAATGTCTGTCCGCCTAATATTATTACAGAATTATTAATATTGGTTGTTTGTTGTTTTCTAGGCAAAGTTGAAATGATAACGGGAGTTGGGAAAGCAATGCCATCTAGCTTAGCACAATGGGGAAATCCAAATCGACCTATTACGTCTTCAGGTAAATATATATCTTATTAAAGCAGTTCCGGGCATTTAACTTAGAAAAATTGTTGGCAAATCTCAATTAATAAATGTGTCCCTTAACTTTTTGGGGATATCAAATTAATATTCCTAAATTTAATAATCCAACGTTGTTGGTGGATTTTTTCAATTTAATTTATATAAAATTTAGAAAATTGTATTAAATGCTCAATAAATTGCATTTTATAGGTCAATTTGGTCAATATATGGTATCACCGTCAAATGCAGCACTATTTGTGGTGAATGGTCGAACACGAACTGTAAACTGTGAAATTGGTGGCTTAACACATCCACGTGCCGTAGTTTGGACAACATTACAATATCACTGAAATATTTATAATATAAAACAAAACATAGTTATAACCCCGAAACTCATCAAACCTTAAACTATAAAAAAAAAAAAAATTAATCCCAAAAATAAATTTAAATAAAAAAAACAAAAAAAAAAACCATGTCCTATCAACAACAAAAAAAGTATCCGTTAATAATGTTATTTTTTTAAAACTGTAATTATGGAAAAAAGGTACCATTATAAAACCAAAAAAAAAAACAAACAAAAATCTAAAAAATAGGAATATTAATTAAAAAAGAAATATCATATTTGTAATTATTAATTGTGGTTATAAGAAAATTTTGGGTTTTTTCAGATTTATATAGAAATATTTAATACTTTAAAACTAGTTTAATTTACTAGCAAGTTATAAAATCTGAAAAAACCTTGGCATTAACATAATGTAAATTTAACAAACCGTAAATAAAAATACATCGTTTCGAATTTGAATGCGCAAGCAAATGGATTTTTCCAAAATTGGCCCAGTTCAATTCTCTGAATTTAAGTAAAGTTTGGATATGACTCCGAAATGTCTCATATTAGATATTCAGACATTAAGTCAGAATTTCAAATATGAACTTTCTGTACGATAACTGACTTTTATGTTTTGACTGTCCTTACTGTCTGTTAAAGAAGGTTACCAAATGAAAAATAGTGCATTTTTCAAAATTTTAGAATTGAATTGTTCCTTATATGTTCGATTTGCGAAAGATGCTTCGCATAAAAAATTGTTCATTATAAATAATAACTTAAATATAATAATAACTTTTATTAGAAACATTTTCCCAAACCGGAATAAATAATGTACAAATCAACAAAAAAGTTTTGAAAACTAACTGCTACTTTTGTGGTTCATACGATCAACAGATTGTATTGCAGGTATTCGCTACGAGCGCAACCGTACTCAGCGCCATGCGGGGTCAAAACAACAACTTTATGACCAATGTCAGTGTATAAAAAACCATAGGCGTTTAACAAAAATTATTAATTAAATTAATTAAAAAAATAAACAACAATAAAAAGCTAAATTAATTACAAGTTGTTAAACGCCTATGGTTTTTATACACTGACATTGATCATGAAGTTGTGTTTTGTAAATAAAACTAAGCTACCATAAAAGTAGCTTCCTATTTTTAAATTTTATGATAAATTTTAATTTACATATTATGAATAACTTTATCCGAACCATTTTTTCGAAAACCGAATGAGGTAAGGCACAAATCAATTATAAAATTTTGAAAAGATAGCTTTACTTTTGTGACTATGTGTATCTATGTATCAAGCCATCAAAAGATATTGTATCTATAGATCAACGCCAAGAAGAGAAAATAAAATATAATATATCTCAAATTTTAAGAATTTAACCAAAATTTATTTAAAAAAATGTTTGTGGGGTCTTTCCCAAAAATATCCATTTACTTATATTTATAGTATCGTGTAAAGCAAACCAAAATGAATTTTAAAAATAATTAAGGTTGATCGGACTCATGTATATGAAAATCGGCAATGTACAGATAAAAAACTAAATTTTTGATATGTTGTTACTTGCTAACTCATACTTTCATGTAATTAATCAGTAAAATTTGGAACTTTAACATGATCAGAAAAGCAAATGTTGAATGAACGCATACATTTTCGATAATGTTGCTCCACCTTCTATAAATTAAAAAACTTCTACTTTTATAAACTAAATCTCATACATTACGTTAAAATTATAAAAAAAAATAGTCTGACGAAAAGTTTGTCTGACAAAAACCACGAAAATTTTCATCAAATCGTCAAAATAATCGTCAAAAGACGAATATTTATTACTTTTAGTAATTAAATAATTACATAAATCCTATTACTAGTGATGTTAGATGCTATCTAAATTTAAATTAATTTACAGATGAAAATTTTTAATTTCTGTTATAAAGAGTGTTTCTATTTATTATGAAATGTACTGTACTGTCCGATCACCCTTAAACGAGAATAAATGCTAACAAACATGCCAATTTAGGAAAAATCAAATAACATTCTCATTGAAATTGGAAATTGTTTTAAAAACTAGGTAACCAATTTATTTATGTATTAATTATACATTTTTGACAAATATTTTGAAAATTTTTTCCGATCATTAGTCATCATTATACATTTTCAAATCATTTTATGGATAGCAAAAATTCCAGAAAAATATCTACAAAAATGTAAAATAATTTTATGTTAATTGATGGGAATATGTAAATAATGGTTTTTTTGTGACATAATTTTTATTTTATGATATTCAATAATTTTAACTAAAAATATTTATTAAACACTGCCTGATAAAATTGTATGTAATTTTTTTTTCTTCTAAAAAAAATACAAATTTTTCCAAATTTAATTATAATTCAGTAACAAATTCAAGCGTTGTTCCCAATCAAATTTTATTTTGAACTAATTGTAGCATAAATATCAGTAATTAAAAATTTTGAAAAAAGTCATTAAAGAATTCACTGTTTTATTGGAAAAATTTTAATAAATATCTGATTAATTTTAGTATTTTGTAGATTTTTAACTATTCCTTAGCTAAGACCGTAATAAATAAGAAAATTCGGCTGTGTGATAAAATTGTTCGTACCTATTTTAAAAAGGGATAACTTAATTTTATGTTTTGCTGTACCTCTAATCGTTATCGCACTTCGTTTCAGGAATGAATGTATGAAAAATACCGATTATGGTATAATGTTTCCAAGTTTTAGCCTTTTCATATCTCTATATCGGTAAACAAGTAAGACCATTTTTTTATACAAGGTTGAGACCTACCTAATTCATATTTTCAGAGACATTCTGAATGATATCAACTCTGAAATACGATGAATTTTAAAAAAAAAAACAGGACATATTTAGATAACATTCACCGACTTTGCACTAAAATTTTGTCTTAGGTAATAATTTTTTTTATAAACATTTCAAACGAAAGTTATTTTCTTTTATCAGATTAACATTTTTGAAGTTGGATGATTTTCTCTATATCACACTGTTAAAAAGGTTTTGGGTACATATGACACTTGGTATGCATGATATGCTAAATTTTATAACCTATATATTACCCGGTTATATTTTCCAGCGACCACCTACAAAAACCTTGCCTAATTTTATGATAAGTTTAAATTGAAAACTACAAAATACAAAATTAATTCATAAATTTCATTTCAAACTGCCATAAGTGAAATAAATAAATGCCTTATTCATTCAAAAAAAAAATAATGGGGAAAAAACGGATTGATTTAATTATTAATCTTTGTATTGATTAATTAGCTAAAATTATTTTTATGAAGGCAGTAAAAATTTATTATTCATAAAAAAACATTGAAATATAATTATTGAGAATTATTCAAAAAAAAAAACGCAAGTATTTACAATTATATTGAAATACAAAAAATGTAATATTGTATATTTTTTTAAAATATTAAAAATGAAATATGAAAATTAACTACAAAAAAAAAAAGTTAAATTAAAAAAAAAGTGTTGTATTGAGTGATAAAACATATTTCAAGAAATGTTCCATTTGAAATAGTAGGAACTCCCAATTTTTTTTCATTAAAAATATTGCCGTGACTTTGGTAAACACTCAAATATTCAACACTAAGATCGTGTTTTGATCGATTTATGTTAATAAACCATCCCTTTCTATAAGGTATCCAAGGTTTTAATATTTAAGTTTTTGTAATTTTTCTAGAGATAATGTCTTGCTAACGTTTAAAAAATTACTCAAACATCTCTATAAATACTATGCGAGTAATATATTATCTATATGTGAAATATCACTAATTTTTAATGATCTAAAACGTTAGAATCAAAATTCAGATCTAAATGATCAGAACGTTAGAGACATATATTATCCATGTCATCTAATTTATTTCTAATCAAGCATTGTAAAACTAAGAATGTTAAATAAATGATCTTCTGGAAAAAAGTCCACAAGCACAAGCAATAAATACAGGGAACACTCTTAAGTAATAAATACAGGGAACGGCACCTAAACTTGTTGATTTGAAATGTCAATTTAAAAACATATAGCAGTTATCAATGTATTTAAAGTTTACTTTTACGAATTCTTGAGAATAACATCACGTTAGTTCCTCCCCCATTGTCAATTCGCTATAGCGGTCGATTTCTGAAATTTCTGAGAACTCTCTCAAGTGTAGCGAACTCAAGAGCTCGAATGATCTGTGTATAGACAGTAGATTTAAAATATCCCAATCAGAAAAAATCACTGAGAGAGATGAGGCGTCCATCAAAATGATATCTCAAAACTGTAATCACAGTTCACGCCGAATGTGTCATGGAGCCATCCTGCTTAAAATTCTTTGAGTTTGGGGAAAATTATCTTCAATCATTGTCAGGTCTCGAGCAGAAGTCATCGTAACCGTTCAATCGTTCTCCTCGAAAAATCATCCCAACTGTCGACATGGCACACTAAACAGTCCCACGTTCACAAAGAATTGGTATTTCATGAAGCAGACGGCGATTATGCTCATTCCAATTACGCATATTCTGTTTATTCACGCATCCAGTAATGTGAAAATGAGCCCCATCACTGAAGAATACGAGCCCGTCGTGAAGCAGGCCTTCATGGGGGACTTCACATTCAGTTTGTCTGTTGACAGCGCATAGAAAAAAAACTGAGACAATTCCCACCTTTATCCGAGCTCCATCCGCTGTTTGGCAGCTAATTAAAATCAAGTTTTCGTGCTGCACCTTGCACAAACGTTATTGAACATAGCAATCAATCTCTTTCAATTGATACAACCAATGCGAATTATAAGGCGTTTGAATGGAAAAATGGATCCATTTTTTAGTCAGGTGTAGATTTTTGGTGGATCTTTGCAACCCTAGTATCATTTCCTTTATATGCAGATTATATAATTAAAAGTTCTAATTTTGTACATGTATAGAAATAAATTAGAATTGAATTTTTCTTATTTACATAATTATTAATCCCATATAAAGTTTTAATTTTCGCTCAATAATTAAAACCTAATGACTATTTTTTTAAATAAATATTAAAACTATATCTTAATTAAAAATATGTTTTCTTTACTTGTAATTGGATTTTATTTTGAAATTAAAAAAAAAAATATCTAAAAAAATATATAGTTAAAAAAAAGCTTTCTATGAACTAGTTAATGCCTACTTCATACTTACAATTTTAATATTTAAGTATCTCATTCACTCTCATTCCTAATATATTTGTATTTAACTTTAAATATTTAATTAATTATTAATCTCATCGCTTCTTATTCATCAAACTATCATTTTAGTCAAAATCACAATTATATCCCATTTATAAAATAATTGAATTGTTCCTATAACCATTGATATGAAACTGACTTTGCCAACGGCTTGGGGTTCGTGAATTTCAATTGGAATATCTATGGTATTGAAAAATTCTCAGATTCATACGATTGACGTCTATAATCGTGTACTTGCGGTCCCGACTTCTCAAGTCCCATTAATGTCCAGGCACCAAGTATTTATACATATTGAGAAATTATACTCAGTATATTTTTATATTTTTTACACTTTAAATGACGATACTACGAAAATTAAAGACATATCAAAAAAACGGATCTTGTCATCTATCTCTTTTTGTTTTTGAGATATGGTTTGCAAAGTTGATTATCAAATATTTTTGAAATAGAGCGACAAAAATCAATGCTTATGTGGGAATATACCACAAACTTTCAACCAGGAGGTTCGGGTTCAATTCCCGAATTAACCAAAATATCCAATCTGAAAAATTTGAATCTGAAATCTCATCTAAAAACTGTTAATTAAGAAGCATCTCCAGAGACACAGCGTTGATCTAGAATACCAGAGGTCGTGGGTTCGATTCCTTTCCTGTAGATGTATATGATTTCTTATATCAAGCATTTGATGTCAAAGAATGCTATGAATGTTCAGACATATTACTGAAATGACAAATTTGGTAAACGCTAGTTTACTAGTTTACTTCCGTTGGTATAATATGACCGAAAGGTAATAGTAGTAATAACGGATAGATTGACGCAAGGTTTGAAAAAAAAAAAAAACAATTAAAAAAATTTATAAATAGTCAGCAAACTAAAATTAATAACACAACGACATCAAGATAGTAGGATAGTGAGAAATCGTATGCATTTTACCACTATAGCATATCGTAGCTCAGAGGCAGACCATTGGTCTAGCATGTCAGAGGTCGCATGTCTACTTGGCGATATATGCATAGCAACAAGGGCGATTAGATTGTGAAGTCCAAGATCTAATGCAGGTACACTTCACCAGAAAGAATACTCTTCAAACAAATTCTTATATTATCAAAATTGTGTCAACTTCAATTTGATACAAGAACAAATTAGCTATATCCCAAATAGATTTTTTTTAAATACTAAAGAAACGTATTGAGTGGACACGTCCATCTGTGTAACATTTAAGGCTGGACTATCTATCCAGTTTATAAATTTAGGTTAACTAATTCAAGAAAAATATCTACTTTGAAATTTTAAATAATGTACAATTTTATAAATGGAATATACTCAAATTTTTCTCTTAAAATAAATCCCACTCAAATGAACATTACCTACCTACTCTTTCAATAAAAAACATTAATTTCATTCATAAAATATAATTTTCTTAATTTTAAACCACTATGATTATTAAGTTTTAGATATTTAAATTATATATTAATTTAAAACATTCATTTACAAAAAATAAACAAAAAACCAAAAGTTTTTAAGATATGTAAGAGAAAAAAAAATTAGCTTTCTGTAAAAAGTCTGTATAATGCAGTAATTTATACAAAATAATTATTATATTAAATAAAAATATTGTGTAAATTTTCAATTATTCTGTTTTTATTTAAAAAATATGTACATAAAAAAATTGTTCGTGTAATAAAATGTCCATTAGCAACTAATTTTCATTTTTCAGTAGCATGAAAAATAAATACGAACTGGTTGAAACAATCGCGTAAATGATAATCATGGCATCGCTCTATTTCCACGCTTTAAAACAGATCGCAGCAAATAGAATCTTCTGGAAGCGAAGATTAACAACAGTTCAGTTCTATTCAAAAGAGTTTTATTCAAATTTAATTCCTTGCGCCAAAGGTAATTCCCTTGAATGATTAATCGTAATTGTCGAACGACGCATATATTGTTTCCAAGAATCACTACCAGATTCTCGTCCACCACCAGTATGTTTCTCTCCACCAAATGCTCCTCCAATTTCAGCGCCAGATGTTGGAATATTTACATTTATAATCCCACAGTCCGAGCCAAATGGTCCAATCCACTAAAGAAAACAAAATTTTGAACGTTAGTATTTGACAGAAAACTTTTTTGTTTTTTTATGAATATATGTACTTCAAACACATTGTTTACGCTCTGGGTAAACAAACTTGATGAAAGACCTTGTGGTACTTCATTATTCCATGAAATCGCCTCTTTTAAATTCGATGTTTTTAAAATGTACACAATTGGTGCAAAACATTCACTATGCACGACGGGTGAATCATGTTTCAAACCAGATATAATAGTTGGCTCCACAAAAAATCCAGTATTTCCTACACGCTAAAATAATTGAACTGATTAAATAAATAAAATTATCCTTAAAGACAATATCTCCGAGACAAAAATGAACCAAATCGTTACCCAACAAATTAGACCCGTTAAAACTTTTGGTATTTGAACTCGTAGCGGAGTCGCAACTAAATTTCAATATAATTTAGTTTATTAGACATCTTTGCATTTTCAACTACATTCTCCCTTAGTTACCACGGTAATTATTATTGTTTGTTACCTTGGTAACTATCAACAAAGTTGTTCTAATACCTCCGCTACAAACTCGGAGATATTTGTGAACAAAAATGCATTATAGCAAATCTTAGTTACTTACTTTACCACCAAATTCGATAACACCGCCTTGTTTTTTAGCTTCGTTAATAGTTTCTTCATATTTTGATACCGATTCAATAGAATGAAGAGGTCCCAGTAGTGTTTTTGAGTCAAGTGGATCACCGATACGATTAATAATTTTAGAGTAGGCTTTTTTTAATCGTGTTAGTACTTCATCGTATACTTTTTCGTGAATTATTAATCGTCTAGTAGTTGTACACCGTTGACCAGCTGTGCCAGCACATGCAAATACTGTAGATGTTATTACCATATCAATGTCAGCATCTTCATTAACTATTATAGCATTGTTTCCGCCTAGTTCGAGTAAATGTTTCCCGAAACGTTTTTGTACTTCTACGCCAACCTCAAAATTATAAGTAAGAAGTGAAATTTCGAAAAACGACAGTTTAACGAGAAATATTTACCTGATGGCCAACTTGAGTACTACCAGTAAATGAAACTAATTTTACTCTAGAATCAGATGCCAGATTTTTACCAATATCTGCTCCACCATTACATAATGTGGCCACTGCTTTTGGTATTCCATTTTGTTCTAATACTTTTGAGATTATATTAATTGTAGCAATTGATATTAAAGGTGTCGTGGGAGCTGGTTTCCACAGAATAGTATCTCCACAAACCTTAAATTATAAATCAACTATTATTTCCGACAAGTTTCATTAGTATTGTTTCATTTTCCTTCATTCATTAGTAATATCTGGCAAGAACTAGCCAATACAGACCGAAAAACTAATTATAAAACCATTTCGAAAATTTGAACTTTCCTTGACAACGAGTGTTCGTTAATAAAGCGAAAAAACAAATGCATAAGGATTTCAGGGGTAAACAAAAACAAAACAAAAAATCCTTACCATCGCAAGAGCACTATTCCATCCATAAACCGCTATCGGAAAATTAAAAGCAGATATAACACCAATTAAACCTAATGGATTCCATTTCTCGAGTAATGCATGTCCTGGACGTTCAGATGGTATTATGGCACCATTCAAAGATCTTGATAAACCAACAGCATAATCACAAATATCAACATACTCTTGAACTTCACCAATACCTTCCGGCAAAATTTTTCCTGGAGAAATATTTAACGTTAAAATTTTTATTTATCAATCTATGATACATTTTTTTATATTTTACTTACCCATTTCAAGAGAAACTAACTTCCCTAATGGTTCAATCTTTTCACGCAATGCATTACCAATTTGTCGAACGATTTCACCACGTTTTGGAAGTGGTAAATCTGCCCAAACTTTATACGCTTCTTCAGATGCTTTAACACATTGCTCATAGTCATTTATGTTGCCTGTTTTTATTTCCGCTATGATTTTCCCACTAGATGGGCATACTGATTTCGTAACCTAGATTGTTTATGAAAATGTTTTAGCTCATTTTTTGCTAGGATAATCTGTAGTTTTTTCTATGGCTACGCAACTCGTCATAAAAAAATAGAGGCTGGGTCGGGGGAACCAGGACAGAAGTGAAACTTCACTAGCTTTATATTGAAACAAAATTTATATAAATTATAAATATTTATAGTTGATTATGTAGAATGGCAATCAATTGTAATAAATGTTAGTGCCATAGTACTAAAAAACAAAAGTTTGTGAACGTACGGAGATAAACTTACTACATATTATATTATACGTATATAATACTAGCTGTTTACCGCGACTTCGTCCGCATTTATATGGAAACTAAATATATATGTATTGAAAATAATAATAATAGTAATAATAATCATGCTATGTGATATATGTATACAATATTCTTTATAGTAACTATGGAAACAACAATCAAAGTTAACATTTCAAAATTAAAACAAAATTTTAATAATACAATCAAGTATAGTTTCTGTTGAAATGACAAAATCAACAACGGACGGGGGAGAGTATTGCACAGCAATATATACTGGAGTAGACAGTGAGAAGAATCGACACGCAATTTTGTTGCATTCCAAAGTGATGACGTCACGTTTTTTTACCAAACTCTCTGTATTTAAAATAAATATAGAGAGGTGCACGTAAAGAAGTTTCACTTCAATAAAAATAAGGCTGCAGATAATGTTCAAATTAGTGGTCTTCGCATATAATTTTTATTTAATTTATTTTTCTTAACTAATTATGTTACTTTTTTAATTTGTGACTAATCGTTTGCATTAGTCTAAAAACACTGGCAAAAATGATTTTTTGGATAAAAGTTGTTCATTATAGTATCTCTGCATCTATAGCAGATGTTGATATGTCCTAAAATTTCAATTTTCTGTTTTAAGTGGATATGTCAAATTATGAAATTAGGAATTATATGTAAATATATATATATATATATATATATATATATATATATATATATATATATATTAATTAATTAATTTATAATAATATATTTATAATAACATATACATTCGTACATAAGAATGTACGAACGCTGGAGCTTCAAAGAGATAAAGGCTTGATTTTTCTGTTGGTGGTAGCTTAATTACCCGAAATCTCAGGAATTTTTCTTAAATATTGTTTTTTAGGACCGGTATGACAGACCTAAATTAAAATTTTAATTCTACTTTACGACAAAAAATAAAAAACTTTATTGTGGACTTTTATGAATGTAGGTATCTAATATATAATTTTATAAATGGACTATATATAGTGCTTGTACAACCTTAAAACAAACAATTGAATTTTTGTTTAGACATCTGCCACAACGCCACAAAAATACAGTAACAACTTGTATTGGAAAATTTATTTCAAAAACCGAATCAATAAGACAAAACAATTTTAAAATTTAAAAAAATTACATCAACTTTTTTGGTCAATCGTACTAAAATTTATTCAAAAAATACAAAACCATGTAAATTTTAAAAATGTTGCAACGCTGTACGGCATGTATATACCCGGCAGCTTATATGTCTTAAACACTAGAAAATCATTTATAAATCAAAATATAAATAATTTGCTTCTAAACGCGCTCATAGGCAATCAACAACACAAGTTTTATCGTAGTAAGTAAATGTTATTTTTTTATTTAAAGTTAAATTATCAAATGTTTATTTATGTTGATATAAATAAAACAAATTTATCTCTTTTGAAAATATTAGTTGTCCCAATATTTTTTGAATCTTTAATTATTTTAAATTCTATATATTTTTTAAATTCGTTCAAAAATTATTTGTCGGTTATTTTATGGCTGTTTTCTACATCAGTATGGATAATCTTGAGTTTAATTAAAAATATTTGAATACTTCGGATTCGGTGGTTGCAACGTCGGGTTACCCTACAGGCAAAGTAATCAGGTGATTGGAGCGGCAAATTTGTCTCAGATGGTTGGAGCGGCAAATTTGCCGCACTTAAGAAAAAAAATGTGTTTATAAAATTATATTATATATAAATATTAGCCATTAGGTTATTAACTCACTGTATACTGAAATGGTTTCGGTGAACGCGATCAACTTGAATTTTTATTATTAGCGAAACTATGTTTTTCCCGGAAACGGCTTATTTGAATATAATCATAGCTATATAATATGGCGATAGCCGATAAGACGTTGTTTTAGTCAATTATATTTTATTTTCGTATTTTAGAAACCAGAATTTAGAAGAACTATTTTCGAATATTAGCATCACATTAAGAATATACTCCTGTATGGCGGTTACTAATTGTTCGGCAGAACGATCGTTTTCTCTCAAAAGAACCAAAACGTATTTAAGATCTACTATTGGCGAAAATCGATTAAATAATTTGGCTCTCCTGTGCATTGAATCGGAATTAGTGTCGACAATTGACTTTACAGATACCATTGATACATTTGCTAACCTCAAAAGCCGAACGAAAATAATTTAATTTTTATAATCGTATTGACTATTGTATTCAATTTAAAATAATAAAGAATAATTTAACTAACAATGTATTTCTGCATGTATTTTGTTAAAAAATAAAAATAATAAAATTGAAAATGAAACGGCGGCAAATGTCCTGCTTGTAGGCGGCAAATTGCTTAATCCGACACTGGGTGGGTGCCACCATTATGCTCCAAACAAAAAGTCTATGGAAAAACAAACTATCCCAACAACCTTAATAAACTTGTATAACCTTCTAAAGTTTTGAAACATAATTTTGCAACACAGCTTAGTAATAATACTGATACAGAGATAGTTTCGGCTATCGACAACAATGCAATTTCGGTTATATTAAATTTTGTAAACATAAAAAAATATTTACTTCCCCATTACCACACCAATGACCACCAGTATAGACACCATAATTAACTTCTTTTAATTCTAAATCTTTTAAAAATGAATATTTTTTATCATTTATTAAATAATTTGACGTTGATAACATGCGTTTGACACACCACGATACATTATTATTTCTTATAATATAATTTTTTACTATTATCATACTCATATTTCTACTAAATACTTATCACACTACTTTGCAACAAAACAAGATAACAATAAAAATAATATTAAGTTTGAAAATAACTTCTATTCCATCGTATTCAAAATTTTGAACTGAAGTCAAGTAAATATGTAATTAATGATTTAATGTAACATCAAATTATCTTGAAGTTATCTTTTAAATTGTTTATTCTTCATATAGTCTAGGAGGAATCGGCGCATGAGTTTCGTAAATTATTCGGACGTAATTTTTTTGGTCAGAATGTTTTCAAATTATGTTAAATATTATAGAAATGCAGTTTGCGGTGGAGTATATGCTAGTCTTCAAGAATTTGTCTTTCGTAACCGAAATGGAATTTGACAAACATTGTACCTATTGTTGACACAAATAAATATATATGAATAATAATTTCGACAGAAGTAATACTGTCAAAATAAAAATAGGAATGATATGAAAAAATTGGCTCTTATGTAAAGTCGTCTTTTGTGTAGCGGTAAGCACTCGGACAAGATATCCAGAGGACCGAGGTTCGATTCCAATGATTGACGAGTTAATTTTTTCATATCAGTATTTAATTATCTTGAAGTAATCTTTTAAATTGTTTATTCAACATATGTCTTGGAATAATCGGCGAATGAGTGTCGTAAATTATTCGAACGCAATTTTTTTGGTCAGAATGCTCTAAAAATATGTTCGATATTATATTATATAAATGCAGTTTGCCGTAGAGCAAACCTAATTTTTCCCTCATATTTTTTTCCCTAATGACAGTTTATTTTGATTCAAATGGAGTTCAGAATTCAGGATTTTGTTAAGAAATGTTCAAAGATTATTTAAGAATTGTGATAAAATAAAAAATTTATTTTTTATGGTTATTTTTCAGTCTTGAAATCCTCCATTTTTCATGTAATAATTGGATCAACATTTTTATTAGTTTGTTAATATTAAATATTGGATCATTACGATTGGCAACAATATAGTAGTTAAAAAATTGGGACAATTCCCGATGACAAACTGCATGTCTATAATATTTAGCATATGTTGAAAGAATTCTGACAAAAAAAATCGTCTGACTAGTTAACGATACTTGTGCAACGATGTTCAAAATCAAAATTGTAAAAAACTTATTAATTCAGGATGGCTGAGCAAACAAAAGTCGTACAAGGTCGAAAATATGAAATTTTCATTTGAATCCCTAAATATAAAACATTTCCAAAATTCATAGGTTTTCATAGTTAAAGTATCTGGTGACTGGGCTAAAAATTTCAGTTCAAATGTTTAACATAGTAACAACAATTTAATTAAAATATCTCTTTTCTTTTACGTGGTATCATTTGGGGTTTCGTATGAGTATACAAATTGATGTTCATCAGAGTCATGTGACAGAATATCTGTTTCTATAATTTTATTATCAAATTTTTCAGTTGCTTAATCAGGTTTATTTATTATTTTAATTCAAAAACAATGAATAAAATTAAATTATTGGCTTATAACTTATAGTTAGTTAATTTAGAACTCGGATCGTTCTAATTGATCCGAGATTCAAGAAGTTACTTAACTTATGTTGATTTATTATGGACTGTCTAGAAAATCATAAAATTGATTATTAACTCGACTTCAAAAAGGAGGATGGTTCTCAATTCGTCTGTATTTTTAAAAATAATTGCATATTCTTGTGCCAATTTTAGTTCACCTAAGCAAAAATTTTTAAATATATATGTACAATTATTGTTATTTTTGAAGGCGGTGTCCAAAAGTTATGTGAATTTCTCTATGCTGACACCGACTCCAAAAATAACAATAATTGTACATATATATTTAAAAATTTTTGCTTAGGTAAACTAAAATTGGCACAAGAATATGAAATTATTTTTTAGTGCATTTTTTGTTATAGAATATTTGATTTTTGAAGTCGGGTTTCCATTTTGTCAAAATATGGTTTATATATATTTTTTAAATTCTCAACCATGTTCTTGAAATAGTGAATAAAACAGTGGTATTTAATAACCACATAGTACGGTAGAGCGTCTGACCAAGCTTGAGCAACACTGTATACACAAATACATGTATGCCTACAATGAACAGTTTTTTCAAGTGTATCATATACTAGGCTGCCGCTACAACCTAGCCTAACCAAACCAGGAACCAAGCTAGTGGAAAGTTTTCCATATTAGCTATTTAATGTTTTACTTGGCAAGTTTTAAATATAACATATGATAAAAAATATCTGGGAAAAGTAAAACAGAATTGGAAATTTCAAAACTAAGACATTTAAAATATTTATGGTAAGCTATTAAAATAATTCAGCCTTTAAAAAAAGATATGGGTCAAAAATTTTTTGTACTATACGTATTAAAACTAAAATTGCATATAAATGAATAAAATAACATCATGATTTTGTAAAATTCTTTTATTACAAAAATAATTACAAATTATAATATGAAACCTGATTGGAAATTTCAAAACCATAGCGTTTAAAATTTTTTTTTTTAAGTTAATTCTGAAATAAATTCAATTTTAATTCAAATTAAAAAAAGTATAAAAAAAGTATTTCTTGCAAATTTTTGATACATTTTGTAGATATTAATAACAATTCTAAATGATGTTTATTTTAGATTTCATTAATGAGTTTCTCTTTCGATTTCCATAATAAAATCTAAATGCTGTGGAACACTGGTAAAGGCAACATATTGATATGAATCGCAAGTGGTACCTTTTGCTGGAGCTACACTTACAACTCCTTCTATAAAGTATCTATTACTTTTTTTGAACGCTAAACCGCCTCCACTATCACCAGTGCAAATACTTGTACCTAGAATTAATAACTTATATGAATCTGATTGTTATCTTAGCCCTTTTTTACACGTCAAAGTATTGATGAAAGTTTTCTATTAAAAACAGTTTATACACCAAAAAATTATACCGTACGTGTTGGAAAGCATAGAGAATTAATGCTAAATATTATTTACTATAATAACTATTCACAATATGCTTAATAAACAAATACAAATAGTGGGGGTACTTTTTAGTGTGTCTGTTGTGTATGTTTGCTGGACTGTTTTGTACTCAGTATGCGTGAACATGTAATGAGAGTTGGTTAAATATGTTCATTGTTGTCTTCTTAAGCTTAGTATTACTTCTAACAATTGAAAATTCTTTTTTGAATATCCCATATTATTTGTATGTGGAATGTTTGAAAATAAATGATAGTATTCTATTAACGGTATAATAAAACAACAATCCACACAAATTAAAAGTATATTAAACCCCAAAAAGAAATAAAAATAGAAATCCGATAAATTTATCGTCAATAAATAATAAACTACAAACTGCTATATCTCTCTCTTCATTTTTTTGTGAGGCTTCATCATTATTATCTTTGTGGCAGTCTTTGCAACTAGATATACATCCCCATTTTTCAAAACAGCTAATCATATGAGTAACTGTTCGAATGCTTGGCGATTGCCAATCCTCAAATGCTACAATGAATAAATTGACACATTCCTGTACCGAATGTCCCCCAAAGTACCATTTAATAATTTGCACTTTTTCTATTATTGTGTATTAACCCATGGTTGAAATACGGTACTACCATTAAAACACACAACCAAATATTTCCCATGCATTCACATACGTAATGATAAATATGATCAATTATAATGTGCATCATAACACCTCACTCTTAAATGACATCAAACAAACAGGCATACACTACAAGCTATAGCCAGATGTATGTAAGTATGTGTATGTATGCTTTTATAGTAAATATTTTATTTATTTATTTAACATTGATTCCCTATTAGAAATGCTTTTGAAAACGGTTTGTATAGCTATTCATATAAAATACACATGATAGTTAACCTGTTGATAACAACATCTTTTCAACCGAAGGTTCCCTCCTTTCTATGTCAACCGTGTCAATCAAATGGTCAAAGTATTCTAATCACAAGAAAGGAGCTATCATACATACGCAAACAATGAACTTATTTTACATGAAAAATTGCATCAAAATAGAAGCCGTCTCTATAATATATAACTAAAAACGTACATTAAAAACAGAATACTGTGCTTGCTCAGTAAAAAAATTAATTGAGCTTTCATCAAAACTTACACGTGTAAAAAGAAACTATGAGTGTATTCCGTAATGATAGCATCAATAAGTTTTAAGTTGGCATTACTTAAAAAGGAGAGGTAGAGATGGATGGTGCTGTGTTCCACCATCATAAACATCATCAAAAGTCGTATGACGTATGCTATTGTAATGATAGAGGAATCATTTTTATTATTTATTTATAAATTATACTTAGTTAATCTTATCTAGAGCACGGTAGTGCGCAAGGCCGAGTCTGTTATTAAACAAAATAAAATATAATTTTTTTTTTTTATTCAATTTTATTTAATTTTTTGTTTCTCAGTCACTGCATGATTCTGACAGCAGAAGATTTATGATTTATGATGTTTATGATGGTGGAACACAGATCCATCCATCCCTACCCCTCCTTTTTAAGTGATGCCAACTTATAATTTATTGATGTTACCATTACGGAATAAGCCCTAAGATATTTGTTTACCATTATTATAGCCAGCACAAATCTTATCATGTGTAATAAAAGATCTAAATGTTTCTGGCAAATTAGTAACACATGTATCATAGTCTACGTAAGGCATTTTAACAGCTTGTAACTCATCGGCAGCAAAGCCAAACTCCTCAGTTAAACCCCAACCAGCAACCTAAACAATTATCATGTAACAGATTGAAATTTTAAACCTGCTTCAGATTGAAATGACTTACGGTCCCAAGTGCTCCTGGTTTCAAAAGACTTTTATTTAATTCATTACCCCAATCAACACAAACCGGTCGTACTCTTGATGTAAATTGAATGGTGGTATTTAGTATTAAAATGGCTATATCGTTAGCAAAACTACTCTCTTCAGCTCGAAACTTAATTGGCAAAATAATTCGATGTAGCTAAATATATATGAAATGAAATTAATTCGAGTTTATCGAAAATGTTTCCTTAAATTTTTTTTATTACCTCACTGTATTGAGCATATTTGTCTTTGGTGCTGTTCCATGTTCGATAAAATTTACCAACAGCAACTATATATTTTTGAGTATCTATATTTGGTTTATTTTCATTCCAATCCCAAAAACAGTGTGCAGCTATAAATCAATTTTATGGTATCAATACGATTATTCGGCGTTTCTCTATATTGCCGATAGATACCTGATACAATAACTTTTTCTGATATTAAAGTACCACCACATATCTGTTCGTAATATTCCTCATCGACTGAATCTCGTCTATAAACTCCAGCATGCCATGGAAATTCACCTTTTGCTGCAGTGTATCCTTTGATTACTAAAGCTTGTGCTTTCGGTATTAACGTACCACACTCTTATGAAAAATATAACAATTTATCAAATAAATGTGGATAATAAAGGAAATTTATTTTAAAAACCCTTTGCCGTATCCTGGTTCATGTTATTTTTATACCCGTTATATATAATATATGCAAGGGGAAAACTAATTTTTGGTATTGGTATTCATAAAATAGCCTAATTTGCCCATTTATCACTGTGCTGGTTGCAGTAACAAAGTTTACCATTTCTGTAAGAATATTTGCAATACTTCTTAAAAAAATCAGCACCTATTAAATCATTATATAGCGTATTCAAGCACCCTATATCCTTGAAAAGTTTTTCTTTCGTGTCCCAATTTACCCCCTGAAATTAGCTTGCAGAATCAAAAGTCAACTTTCTAAAACTGACTGTCTGTAAACACGATCACTCAAAAACGAAAAGAGACAACGAGCTGAAACTTTGTGCGTGTGTTCTAAAGCTTAAAAGTAAGGTCATGCTCGTGAATGGGTAAATCGGACCCTACTTCCCCCAAAAAATACATCTTTAAAACGGTAAGAGATTAAAACGAAAAAAATCTACAGACAAAAAATGTTTTTGTTTGAAACTTTTTTCATAGACTCAGTTAGATGTTATTTTCACTTGTTTTTTGTTCATAATTCTCGAAAAAAGGATTTTTTCGCCATTAGACCAAATTCTCTGGACCTCGATTAATATGACCTACATGTCTTTCATAATGATGAGTTTCACCACCTATTTTTTCCATTATTCTTCGAAGAATAATCATCGTAAAAACTTTAGACCCATGTAACTATAAATATTTTAATTCAAAATTGTCCAATACCTTTTAGAAATTTCTCCTGAAACGTTTGTATATATTTTCAAAGATTACAGGACGTGCATGTGCTAGATGTAGTTTATTCAAAAAAATTTATCACAGAGTATAATTTATTAACATAGTTGTTACAATTTTAAATATGAGAGATTCTATTTTCCTACAAGGCTTTCCTATGTTAAAAATATTATTTTTAATAACTTTTTAAATGATCGATAAGAGGTTTTGAATTTTTGAGGAAACATAATTCCGCGTGATTAAACTTGCCAAATACCAAAAATTAAAAGTTTTATCAAGTACCAAGTCCCACGCATGAACCTACTTAAAAATGCAAGAAATTCTTGTTCAAATATTTCAATAAGGCAAGTGTTCAAAATGTATTTGCCTTTGCATAAGCTTAGATACAAATAAAACTAAGAAACGTGTGTTAAGGTTGTTGTGAAGAAAATTCAATTTAATGACAGGTTCTTCAAAATTAGACAGCTTATTTCTTCAATAATAAAGAATATCCTGTCAAAATTTGAAGTTGATCCCGTTTTTAGTTTTTGAGTTAAAAAATGTTAAATTTACGATTTTTAACAGATTTTTATATAGGTTAAATGGACTCGTGTTACGAAAAATATCTGGGCCAAATTTCAAATTAATCCTCTTTTTTGTTTCTGAGATAATTAAATTTGTAGATCGAAAAATGTTCTAAATCAAGTTTTATTTTTGGTTTTATTTATTTTTATCTAGTTTTATTTGTAGTTATATTTATTTTTATCTAGTTTCATTTAATTTTATCTAGTTTTATCATCATGCAACTTTTTTGAAATACATAAAAACATATTTTAATTATTAAAACTCTTCGAAAAAATGAAATTTAAGATTTAAGTTTTAAACAATTTTTTTTTACAAATATATATTTTTTTTCAAAAATTAAATTATTTGAAACGATTTAATTGCAAAATTTTTACTTATTTAGAGTTGGCAATGGATGAGATATCAATGCATTTAGTATAGTACAAACTCACCACTCCTACTTACTCTTTTCGAGTCACAACAACCTTAACATAACTCAAACTGAAAAAAATATTACTTACCTGGGTTACAATCAAACAAATCATTCGACCAATTTCCAGAATTATTACATTGAATTCCATTGTACGGTTGGTAAATAAAATTTTGAATTTCAAAGGCTTCTTTACACTTAACATTCGCTACGGTACCCTCGCATGCTTGTTCGCATGGTATTATTTTACCATCATGCTTACATTCAATTTCATGATTTTGAGACACTAACGATGGGCATGTCTCTGAAAGAATAAATTAAATTAAACAATATCGGTCTAAATAATTTTATGATCCTTACTCAAGCAAACTGGAAAATCAACCGTCCAGCGATCGTTCATACACACAACTACTGGTGGTGCAGTACCTAAGGAGTAACCTGCATTACAGGTATAAATTAAAATAGTCCATGCTGGAGCAGGTTCATTTGGTTCGGGCATCATTCCTGTATTTGTCACTGCAATGCCATTTCCTGGTTGATATGGGAAATAACACTGAGGTTTTAACAGTTCAGGAGCATAGGCACCGGAAGCTTGTGGTGCGCCCCTGAAACATACATGTAATCAAATCACAAAATTTTTTCAAGTTACCGATATTATATGCGTTGCACAATATCTTCCGACAAAATATCCAGAAACAAAAATATAAGTACACTCCCGTTCACAAAAAAATGAGCCATTTGAAACATTCTAAGTGATGCCTACTGTATGTAATATTATACATATATTCAGTAACATATATATATATATATATATATATATATATATATATATATATATATATATATACGTTTAGAATGTGACTTACTATTTCAAATATATTGAATGGGAGTGTATAGTACCATAAATATCAGGTACCATAATATCCTTAAAAAACAACGGCGGACATGGTTTATGGGTAATTCAGGAATAATAAATATATATTATTGGCTTTCTTATTAAACTTTACTTAATAACAAGTGAAAACAAAAACTAACTGAGTGCTTAAATACTCAGTACATACTGTTGTGACAAAAAGTTTCAAATAAAAGTTGTTTATTTTTAAAAAAGTAACATCTTTATCTTTATGTCTCTTTGTTTTTGAGTTATCGTGTTGACAGACAAACAGAGAGACTGACTAGCGGAAATGGAGCGAATTAGGTTATTTTATGAACACCTATTTCAACATTTTTTTCTGCGATCAATATTTTCAACCGTTACAACGTCGGAACATAACTTAATATACCGTAGAGTATATTGTACACCGGGTTACAATTGCGTCAGTTTATATCTAACCTTTTTCATATTTTCCGTTCAAAAGTTTTTAAATCTAGTTTTTCCCTCCATTTTAAAAATAAGAAATAAATCAATTTTTAATTTGTGATCCAAAGCTATATAACATTGGAAATGAACGAAAAATGAGGCATGTGCATACGCAGACTTCTTTTCTAATCAATTATGGACTTTAACGATAATTTATTGCCACCAACTACCAAAAAACTCAGAACCTTCACAAGGTATGGCAAACCTCCATCAACTCGATCCGGAGAACTCTGTTTTTCCTCGGTTATTTGGTTGCGGCCATTTAATGTCCCATTAATTATGTTTAAAAGATAATTAAACACTTCAATAACTACAAGTTAACAGAACTCTTTTTTTTCTCGAATCATTTTCAAATTTTTATCGATATTTTTTCGATGATATTTTGGAATAGGGTTACCCACTCGCAATAGGGTTACATAAATTATTAACAAACCCGCCAGTATCCTCTATTCTAGATACATCATCGCCAAATAAACTTGGGCTATGACCATTCACAAAGGAAGACGACTCATCCACACAGCGAAGTTTTGTTCTGCATGCACCATAATGGCAGTGATTGAGATCGTCGGCACATTTTTGACTTTTGCATTGCCGATATGTTTCATCCGATCCATCATCACAATCCCTAATTCCATCACACAAGTTATCTTTTTTAATGCATAAACCACTGCTGCATTTAAAACTGTTTTCCCTAAATTTATAAAAAAAGGATTAGTTTTCAAATTCTATGACACATTTTTTGTAGTTAGGAAAACTGGTGGACCATTTATATGTACTCATTTTCCACCCGACTGTCTGGTGATTTTCTCTAAAATTATTCGACGTAATAATTTGAAATTCAGCACACAGATAGATCAATTGTAGTGGTAGAGTATATAAAGTTGAGTTTTTATTTCGAGGCCTAATTTCAGGGGATAAATTGAAATATGTAAGAAAAGTCGCTAAATTTTTTTGTGAAGTTTAAAATATTCTTACACAAATGGCAAATTTTGCATTTGAGGTATTGCAATCAGCACAGTCATAAAAGGGCAAATGACTATCAAAAGATAACGTAGCAAAAACTGAACGACAGACACTTTTTAAAATGTGTCATTTTAAAAGCACACATTTATTAAATTATATTTCAAATTTTGCCCCTATTCCTAGAACATTTGTTTGTATTTTTATAAATACGTATTTCGATTACAATGTTGTCATCATCAGTATGAATTAGCTAATCGTAACTAATTAGCTAATCCTAATTTGGTGCGTGTCTCACACTGATATTAAAGAAGTTATGTCCTTTTATACGATTTGACGGAGGGTATAATCTGACTTGAGGATTATTTGAGTTGCCTGACTACTGGATAAGGTGTGTGGAAAGCCCCACCTATTTATTGGCGGTATTCTTTGGTGACTATGCGGCGTTTGTTTTGTCACTAAAGTGGGTGTATCTACGTTAACCTTGACATTCAGGTATTGGATTTTTATTTTTGAAAATGGTTTAATTTTATTAAATCAGAATTTGGAATTGGGCCATTGTCTAAATTCATTATCTGTTTTCTCAATTTGTATATGTAGATGCTTTCGTATGCATCTAATTCTGTGGGGTTTATTTGTACCGATGTAAGTAGTTTTAGATTCGATTTATCAATTTTGTTGTTGTTCTCAATAACGTGCGCCGCTATACACGATTGTAGTCGAAATACGTATTTATAAAAATACAAACAAATGTTCTAGGAATAGGGGCAAAATTTGAAATATAATTTCAAAAAAACACCTAGAGTTCTCTTTGATTATTTTAATAATCTTCACACATTTATTAACTTCTGGCATACAATAACATCCTTGACAAAATTTTGAGCACTCGCTTCCTAACTAATCGAAAAATTGTACGAACCCACAAATTAGATCTGAAGTTATGTTCAACTTAGTTTTACATTTTGGTAGCAATTCATCCGAATAATCAACACAATCCGGTATTCCATTACAAACTGCATCCGAATCAATACACGCTCCATATTTGCATTGAAATGTATCAGCAGGACATCTATTATTGAAAATAATATTAGATACGCTAAAAATTATGAACACAAGTAAACAACCTACCTAAAA
Source organism: Nineta flava (assembly GCA_963920215.1). Lineage (NCBI taxonomy): Eukaryota > Metazoa > Arthropoda > Insecta > Neuroptera > Chrysopidae > Nineta > Nineta flava. The sequence continues at coordinate 35,353,185 of OY986042.1, forward strand.
TTTAAGCATGTTGAAAATGTTTCATCAGAATTATCAATACAATCTTTAATGCCGTCACATATTTGATCTTGTCTAATACATTCGCCGGATAAACAAGAAACCATCCATTTTTTTCTAAATATCACAATACCATATAGTTTCTTCCCCTCTCCAAGTTCAATACACATACTTACGAGCACTTTTGGATGGTTTTCATTTCACAATTTGCTTCATCTGATCCATCCGCACAATCGGAAATTGTATCGCATTTTGACGATAGAGGTATACAGCCGCCAGCTGCACAATGGAATTGAGTTTTATTACATCTGTAATTATTTGGAATTCCTTATTATTCTACAGCTGAATAGCTACGGCGAAACATGCATAAACATCCTAAACTTATGTTATATACTGACACTTTAAACTCGCACTCAACAAAAGTTTCATCATTGCCAAATATACAATCGTATTTTCCATTACACACTAATTCCTTAGATATACATTTACTATCTAAAGTGCACTTAAATTCATCTTCCCTAAAAATAAAAACAAGTATCCATTCAATATGTTAAATTTTCCAGAGGACCCTTTCCAAAGCCTGATTGCAAATAGATTTCGCTGGAACTCAAGTAGTTTTTAAGCCTTCGATATAATAGGGAATATGAATAAAAATTTTTTTTCACATTTATTTTCATAATATGAAAATACTGTTAATACTGTAATAATATTTAAAAACGAAATTAAAATCCGACAAATATCAAGGAAGCTATAAGCTTTTAAAGATTATTATCTGTCTCTTTCTTGCAAAAATACTAAAAACGGAGTTTTACGTGTATTTTAAATGGTGAAAGTGTAATGTGACGTCACATAACATATCAAGAGGGCTATCACCCTCTTTGTCTAATCGGGAATTTCAATCATTCATATCTCGCTTATTTTTAAAGTTATTTAAAAAGTAATTTTACCTTGATATTTGTCAAGTAAACATGGTTCAATTCAAGTGAAAAAAATGTTCATGCATATTCCCTATTATTTAAACCCATTACTTAATTATATACAAACGGAAACAGATTGAAATCGAGAATTGACAACTCTAGGTTTTATCATAAACTACAACATATTTCAAGTTTAGAAAATTCCCCGAAATCGATTTCCCCATTTGGTTTGTGAAGAGTTCTTTATAATTTTTTAACAATCCTAAATCTATAGTTATTATACTTGAAAATTGACGACTTACTTGCAAGCTGTTTGACTATTGATTCCGTTGAACAAAATTATAAAATATACTAAAAAGTAAAAAAAAAAAAGATTTTTCATACAAATGATTGTCCAAAAAAATAAATGTTTCTTAATAATTGTGTGAACTATTCAGAAACGTTTAAACACATTTTCGGGGAAAAAATTAAAATATTAAATATAATACAGTAGAACCTCGATAAGAGGACGTTCAAATTTTACGTAAAGAAACTTTCTATGATTTTAGATCCACACTCCGCCCCCTTCTGTATAAGCAAAACTAATAAAAATGCGAACTCCCACTCCTCCCAAATAAAGTTAAAATTTAAATGACTCAATTATTTTTAAAATTAGTATTCGTGTTTTAATAAAATTAGAAAATTAAGAAACATTTACTGTCCACGGGTTTCGTATCCGTACCCGTAAAAATAAAACGGTCGATAGACACTGTCATAACAGAGAACAATGAACGTTATATTTATTTGTTTCAAGCCATCCTAGTTTCCGTGAATTCCCCGAACTGAACATCGGTATAATTTAAAAAAAACTCTATACTTAGTAGTTAGAATAAAGTCAATTCTCGGAAAACTCATTTATTTATTTTTAGTAACAAATATGAAAAGAAATTCAGTATACCATAATAAAATAATAAAAATAGAATTATTAATTTAGATTATAAATTTTTTTTTTTTAATATTTTTATTGTTTTATAATTTTTTTATCATACGTAAGATTTATTTTATCCCCCTCTCTTATTGTCTGCTAAAGTAAGATATAATTTCACCCCTCGCCCCCTTAACCAGCTTACGTAATACTTGAACGCCCCTCAATTCGAAATCATTTATAAGCTGAGTCGAAACAATATTCCTCTACAAGGTATTTTAGTAGATTTTTTTCTATCTATAATTAATTACTCGAATTCAATTTTTTGTCCTTTGTACTTTTTATTTGATTTACATCATTTAACATTCCAAAATCGAAAAGAACGTAACATCTGTAACACGAATTATTATTTCTTTTACTCAAAATCATAAATCATAAGTCGAATCTTCTTTAACTCAAATTTTAGTTGTGTCTCCCATACCGGTGTTCTACTACGGGTATATTCAGTGATGGGTGAAGATAGGCGATTAAGGACTCGCAAAAAATGTCAAAATGTCAATACAAATATATTTTATTTTTTAAATTTACGATTTTACGCTCCAACAGGCTTAAAATCCGAAAAACAAGCGTTTTTGAACAACCATTAATAATATTTTTGTTCATCTGATCAGTATGCAATTGAAAATTCTTTAAAAGAGGTGCAATTCAAACTTTTAAGAATAAATACCATTAAAAACATCGAATAGCAACCTTCTTCAAAATCGATTCACGTATCAATCTACAATTTGTGAACAGATTTTGATCTTTCAAGTAATGTCAAGGCAAGGTTTTCATAAAAAAATTATTTACCAAGAAAAAAATCATTTACTATAAATTTAATTAAAGTATTAAATTTGCTCAATGTACTAAAATTAAAATGCTATATTATTTAACTATATGTCTCAACTCGACAGTGTATCACTATTTCTTGACTCAAAGTCAACATAAATGCATTCTATTTAAAATATTTTTAATAACTCACCATAAACACTCACATTCATTAACATTTTCACTACAATGATGCAAATTAGTTTTATTTCAAATAAGATGTAATATTTACTTCTAAACTTATGAAGGTCAACAAGATTTTTTTAATTTTTAATAATAATAATTCCCCTCTCATTTTTGTAAACATTTGTCTATAGTTCAACCATTGAAAAATACAGAAAATTTCCAAGTAAAAAATTCATGTGTAACAGGTTAAACAGGACTCATATTGATGATAACTTTGTGGAAATGAGCCATTTTTACAAGCTTTTACGCGAGAATTACCTGTGTAAATAAACAAAGATACAATATGTAACTTGATCTTAAGAATCTAAGAAAAAATGTATGTATTTCATAAAATAAATTTATACAGGTAAATCTCGCGACAAACTTTTGTATCATATAAATTGTATAATGTAATAAATTGATGAGTTTGATTTAATTGAAAGTTTATTTTCTTCTTTTTAAAGCATTTAAATAAAAGTTTTTTTTTAATGGTTTTTACTATTAATTATAATATGTACGCATAGGCTTCGAAAGAGTTTAACTAATTTATTTTGTTTATAATTTTTCCTTATAAATAAATAAGTAGGTTTTCTTTTTTCCCATCTGTTAAGATATAAATTCAATTAATTTAGGCCATCAGTTTATTAATTTGTTTGCATATCTTTCGGCCCCTAAAATGAGAAACTTCTCATTATTATAGTTACATATACTTCAAGTACATATTCCCAAGTTCATATGAAAGTTAGACCCAATAATCAGACCCGTGCAAATTCAAATAAATAAGTACATCTGTAGAAAAGCCATTAAAACTTCGTAAACTAAAATAATTATAATTAAATTTCGAGAAAAAGTTTTGGATTTCGAATTGTAGTAAAAATAACTAAAAGTATAATGTAATTAATTATAAGCATTTATTGATAGAAAATAACAAACATATTAAAACGATTGAAACTTATGGAGTTAACTGTTGAAGATATTTGCAATCACTTATATTTAAGAAATTTTGATTATCTTTATGATATTTTTATTCCTTAAATTATTTTTAATGAGCAACTCTTGATAGGAATTTTCTGGTAAGAACCTTTATTAATCAATTAATGAGTTCCTCTTTCAATTCTTGTTATAAAATCCAAATGCTGTGGAACACTGGTAAAGGCAACGTATCGGTATGAATCACAAGTGGAACCTTTTGCTGGACTTACACTCACAACTCCTTCAATAAAGTATCGATTGCTTTTTTTAAAGGCCAAACCACCTCCACTATCCCCAGAACAAACGCTTGTGCCTAAAATTTTAATAAACATTTTATTATTACCTACTAGGATTAGTTATCTTACTTTTTTACTCAAAATGTATCTTACCATTATTGTAACCCGCGCAAATCTTGTCATTTGTTATAAAAGGTTTGAATTCGTCTGGCAAGTCACTAACACATGTATCGTACTCAACATAAGGCATTCTTACAGCCTGTAACTCTTCAGCAGCATCACCAAACTCCTCAGTTAAACCCCAACCGGCAACCTATATAAACATTTTATTCAAAAATGTATAAAGATTCTTGAAAAATGTGTCTACTCACAGTTCCAAGTGCTCCCGGTTTTAAAAGACTCTTATATAATTCATTACTCCAATCAACGCAAACTGGTCGCACGCGTGATGTAAATTTAATGGTATTATTCAGTATTAAAATTGCTATATCATTTGCAAAAGTACTTTCTTCTGCTCGAAATCTTTTGGGCAAAATAATTTTCTTTAACTAAAAATAGAAAAGCATTCAATAATGAATAATATTTACTATTTTCTAATACAATTTTTAATACCCCACAATGCTGAGAATGTTTGTCTTTCGTGCTATTCCATGTTCGATAAAACTTACCAACGGCAACTGCATATCTATTGGTCTTTAAATTTGGTTTATTATCATTCCAATTCCAAAAACAATGCGCAGCTAGAAATAAAAAATAAAAATTGTAATTGTATACTCAATATAATCGTTTAGAATCGATACCTGATACAATAACTTTTTCTGATATTAATGTTCCACCGCATATTTGTTCATAATATTCATCCTTGCATGCTTTTCGTCTATAAATGCCAGCATGCCATGGAAATTCACCTTTTGCTGCAGCAAAACCTTTAACTACTAAAGCCTGTGCCTTTGGTATTAAAGTGCCACATTCTAAAAAAGAGTAATATTGTTTCGAAAAGGATTTTTTTTTTAAATAGATTTAAATTTGTTTTTTTTTAACACTTTATTTAATGAACTGAAAAGTAGAAAATCAAATTTACCAATTTGTGATTATCAATAAAAACTTGAGGTACCTATTAAATATTCGCCCCAAGCTTTTTTTAAAGTTACACATTGATGACTTGAAGAAAAAAATTTTATTTTCTACTTTTTAGTACATTATATTAATTTTTGTAATTTTATGGACTAAAAAACTCATGTTTAATTTGACACATCCACCCATTTCAGGGAACTTTTTCGATTATTTGGATATACTGCATTGCATTGTGGTGGCATTTATACACGCCTGCAAAATTTTGATTGCAAAAGTTCCCGCTCACAAAACAAACAAATAGAAAGTGGAGTTAAATAAGAGCTTGTAAAATTACAAATTGATGGTATTTACCTGGATTACAATCAAATAACTGGTTTGACCAATTTCCATTACGATTACATTCGATACCATTGTATGGTTGATAGACAAAGTTTTTTATTTCAAAAGCTTCTTTACACTGAATGTTTGCAATAGTACCTTCCCAAGCATCATCGCAAGATACTGGTCTCCCATCATATACACATTCGATTTCATGATTTTTAGATACTAATGTTGGGCAAATTTCTGTTAACCAGAAGGATCAATCAAATATTTTGGTGTTTAGTAAAATTTATAATATATGCTTACTCAAGCAACGTGGAAAGGGAGTCGTCCATTGATCATTCATACACACGACCACAGATGGCGCGGTACCTAAAGAGTAACCTTCATTGCAGGTATAAATTAAAATAGTCCATGCTGGAGCAGGTTCAAATGGTTGTGGAGTCATTCCTGTATTTGTTTTTACTTCACCATTAAAAGGTTGGTATGGAAATTTACATGTTTTGACAGGCGGTGGTGGTGGTCTTGTTGGTCGTATTGGTCGTATTGGTGGTGTTGGGGCATATGTGTTTGGTGGTGTTCGCTGTGTTGAGGGTGGGTAAATAATATAACCACCGCCACTGCCACCGCCACCGCCACCGCCACCGCCACCGCCACCGCCACCGCCACCGCCGCCACCGCCACCGCCACCACCACCGCCGCCACGTGGTGGTGGTGCTGTGGTTGATGGGTAAATAGGACGAGTAATTGGTTCCTTAGGCGAAGTGGTTGTTCTTTGTGAATCTTCAGTAGTTAACTCTCCGTCTAAGTTCAACGGAGATGAAGGAAACCTACAAAAATCAATCAATTAACTATTTACTAGTGATTTCTTAATCAATTTTTAAACTTGTTTCTGCGTTACATAGGTCAGCCAAGATACGATTTTACTTTGAAGTAATTTCCATGGCCTATTATCTGGCAAAGTTTAGATCATATTGTCATTTCTGCTCTGTATGGTCTCTATATGTATGCGAATGATATTTAAGACAAGTTGGCTAAAATAAATTTTTTGATTTATCATACCTCACTTATTATTTGAAAATTGTTCAAAATCGCATACTGACTGAATCGACGAAAAAATTTTAACTTGCCAATTTATTAAAATATAATATTTTATATAGGACCGAAGATTTACAGATTTATGGGATTATTCCAATTACTTAGTTATGAAGCCAATATATGTCAAATAAATTAATTTTACTGAGCTAATAGTACTGCAGGGTACTATGCAATATTACTGACTTTATCAAATCATCAACACAATGTGATCCACCACAAGCACCATAATCACATCGTGATATTGAACCACACTCAATGTTTCTACATTGTCGATATGTTTCATCCGATCCATCATCACAATCTCTAATTCCATTACATAAATTTTCTTTTTTGATACACAAACCACTGTTACACTTGAAACTATTTTTGCTATAAAAAAATGAATCTATGTATTTCAAATTCGATCACCCATATACACTAGTAAACTATCGTTGGCGCGCGGTAGTTATGTCGTCTCGTGTTTTTAATTTTAAATCCAGGGCTTCACCAAACCAAAATGCCATAATAGTTAGAATTTGGAATTTAAGAACATAGTTAATCTACGATCTAGACGAAAATGATGTGAATTTAGTTCGGAAAAAACAGAAAAAAAGTATCCAGAAATTACAACTGCATAGGAATGTTTACGAAATCCTTGGCCCCCTTAACAGCTGCATGTACCAGCCAAGTAGCCGCACTTGTAAAGGAGTTGTGTGTACTTGGAACTGGGAGATTATGGGTGCGAATCCCGACATCGGCATTTTGTCAATTATTCAAAAAAAAAGAAAATGGGGCGGTTAATCGACTAAACTATCGGCGTATGGACAAGCACAAAGTAACCGGCTATGCTTGTGAAGGTTTTCTGCAGTTTCCATCATGAACTCCAGATGAGTATCTGCATAGTTCCTACCAGAGTCGGCTGCAGTCGCACATCCTACCAATTCCTAGTCTACACACAAAATTCCTTCCACTACACTTACATTCTCACATCCTTAGACATCACAATGGATCTTATGGTCGAAGTGTGTCCCGTCCAGAAGAGTCTCTAAAATCTATCTATCTATTTATAAATGCATGTAGTATTTCCAACACTTCTATTGAAGTGCAATAGATAAGGCTAGGCTAGGTTTAAAAATTTGATCCGATAAACGCTGTCTTTTCAATCGCAGACCTGTGCTCCATTGTGCTACTCTTATTTTTTCTTACAAAACCTCTAGTCGAGTCGTTTGCTTTGAAGCATTTCCACCTTCGTTCAAAGCTCATTATCTTTTTGTCTTCTAGCTGTACTGCTTCCTCTTTGTCGTTTAGAAAACTATTTCCCATTATGATGGAGCCTTTGTTTTCCAACAGTGGGAATTGGCCCAGTAGATGACCAATTGTCTCCTTCTCTTTGTAGCATTCCTTGCAGTAGTTGTCGTTTGTGATATTCAGTTCCTGGAGGTTCACTCCTACTGTATAGTTTCCTGTGATTACTCCAGTGGTAATGCTTACAAGATCTTTCCTGAATTTTAACAATTGCATAATTGAAATGCTATACTGAGCTTAAAAATACATTGAGAATTATCAATCTCTTCATATACGTTAGACACATGGAAACTTAATTTTGGACCTTTAAAAATACTTTTTTTCTAGATGTATCTAATTTCTAAGCAACACAAAATTTTTCTAGTGACACAAGCTTTTTTGAGCAATAACACTCAATAACGACATATTCTTGGAAATTCTAATTGTTTCTAAATTCTAGTGTTTATTTTTATTGTTTTAGTAGCTCGTCGTTTATAAAAACCACCAGACGGCATAAATTGCTGAGCACCAGAGAGAGTTAACTAGAATATATTTTCACAAATAAACGAACCCACAAATCATTTCAACTGTCACATTCAATATAGATTTGCATTGTGGGAGTAGCTCATCTGAGGAATCCACACAATCTGAGACACCATTACATACTGCTTCCCCATCAATACATGCTCCGTAATTACATTGAAATGAAAAAGGAGGACATCTAAACATTATATTATCGAATGATAATTAGTGAGAACTCTAGGTTTTTGAAATAAAATTTCAAATTCGCCCCCTTTACCTAGATCAGTTTTTGTATTATAAATACGCATTTCGACTACAATGTAGTCATCATCAGTATAAATTAGCTAGTCGTAATTTACTCTTTGACAATTAGAAATAGATAGAAAGTCGAGATCAATAGACAAAAATAAAAATGAATAGAATATTAACTAAATTAAAATATACTAGATTTCAAATATAATAAATTTTAAATTATGTTGAAATTACTCTTGTTAAAATTTTTTCTTCGCATTTATTCCTTCGCATTTATTAAAACTGATCTAGGTAAAGGGGGCGAATTTGAAATTTTATAGGACATCTAAAAATAAAGTGAGTGAAGAACATCTGTTTGTTGTATTAGCTAAAATCCCTGATTTTACCTAGAATTTAAACATGTTGTGTAAGTTTCGTCTGAATTATCAACACAATCTTTCATCCCGTCACAGATTTGATCTTGTCTGATGCATTCGCCAGATAAACAAACAACTTGCCAATCATTTCTATGAAAAATATTGCAAAAATTTAAGAAGCATAATTTGAAAAAAATGTTTGATATTTGTCCATTTTACTTACGGACATTTTTTTGTGTTCATAATTTCACAATTTGCTTCATCCGAACCATCGAAACAATCCTTTTGTGTATTACACTTTAAGGACAATGGTATACATGCCCCACTAGCACAATGGAATTGGGTTGTATTACATCTGAAGTAGTAAAATTAGTATTTACATAAGTATTTACATAAGTTTAGTTCCAGATTTCTAACGGTTGAAAATAATTATATAGATGATCATAAACTGTTCAAAATTTATTGACTTGGAGTTTGAAAATAAAATTGTTCTGTATATTCCCTCACAAAAATCAATGTCTAAAACCGTACGAGACACAAGAGCAGTTAAATAAAAACAATTTTTCTTTTGTACCACAGGCAACTCTTTTTAGAAACTTTTCACTCGACAGTTTATCGTCGAAAAACACAACGTGTAATCCTGGAGACCATCGGGATATAAAAAGCCGCGTCTGTCTGCCTATTCGTGATTTACTCAAGTACTACTGCACCGATTTTCATGCTGTTTTCACCAATGGATAGTGTGTGTTTGTCAAGTTTTTGTATAAATTGTTCATTAAATATTATAGAAAAAGGTATAGTAAGTATAAACTATTAAAAAGTATAATTTATTGATGTATAGGTGTATAATTTATAGTAACAGATGTTCGTTGCTCTAGGTACTGTGTGTTATACATTGTCTCCCAGGAGTGGGGATGTAGACATTTTGACTGTTATTTATATAAGCATGCAACAGATAGCATAGTCTGCATAAAGTGGTTGATATGTAACAGTAGATCATATATTAATACAGTCCATTCTTCATATTAGTTTCGATTTCTATTCACATACTGAATCATTTTAAAATTAATATTAAGTTAGTTTGTTTTTGTAGTAATATGCATAGATAGCGACGCATACAACAAATACGTTTTAAAAATTTGCCTATAGGTGACAGTATACACAACATGAGTACTTCAAAAATTTTGCCAATAGGTGGCAGTGCATACAACAAATGTATTAAAAAAATTCAACGCAATTTATCAGTCCTTGACGGGAGAAAATATTATGTTACTTGGTTATAAGGGCGTTACAAAATTTTTGCGGACGAAGCCGCGACGGGTAATGCTATTATGTATTACGAAGAAAGATGATTGATTTTTTGTTTGTTACGATTTAACTCAAAAACTACTCAACCAATTTTACTGAAAGCTACATCTCCTCGGAGTAGCATAGGCTGTTTTATATTTTCTGAAAGAACCCGTGCGAAGCCGGGGCGGGTCAGCTAGTATATATATATATATATATATATATATATATATATATATACACATATTTGTGTTTATATATATATATATATATACATATGTATATATATATATATATATATATATATATATATGTGTATATATATATATATATATATATATATGTATATATATATATATATATATATATATATATATATATATATATATATATAGTATATAAGCAAAGCAAACACATACATTTATTTATAAAGAGAAAAAGAGACAGATGCATTATTGCATGTGTTTATATATTAAATCAACAGTTAAAAAAACTATATTTGCATTATAATATAAACATTGTTGCATTTAAAAATATCCCAATGGCTATTAGTTTACCGGATTACAACCTGTATAACATCAGTCATAGTGGTTACAATTCTGGTTTATCTCATGGTATAAATGCTCATCAACAGGTTAAATATTTTATACTAATTTCGAATCCGAAAGGTCAAATCATAATTAGGAAGTTCATTCGACGCATAACTGCACAAGGAACATCTGATAAGGTTTGCAAAAAATTCGAACATTGCATTAACAGCATTCGAATTATCGAGGCACATTAACACGAAATAGTCCTGTCCCATCCAGCCTGATTTTATTTATTTGTTAATGATAAAACTTACTTTATATGTTCACATATTTTAAATAATTCATCGGATTTATCCTTACAGTCTATTTTGCCATCACATATTGCCGATTTAGGATAACAGTCAACACCGTCAATACCACAATAAACTTCGTCATCACTACATCACGAACAAATTTGAATTAATGTAATATTCTTTTTAAAACTAGACATAATTAGACTTACTTGCATGCTTGTGGGCGACATTCATTTGCCAGAAGTATAGTTATAAATAAAACTGAAATTTTAAAATTTATATTGTGTGAACCGAGGTTTAATATGACATTCTTATAATTATCTAGATAGTATGAAAAATATCCAAAACGAATGAACCCTGTAATAATGATTAATGGGTTGTTACTTGACGAAGATATATAATATTTATTATATATCTTCTGAAGAAGGAACTGTGTTTGGGAAACTATAGTCAAAATCAAAACATTATTACGAAAATCTCAAATGTTTGTTTTATATAATAATTAATATTCTAATAATAACTGAACATATTCGTGTTGTATATATATATATATATATATATATATCATCTTTACTCGTATATCTGCGTGTTTATGACTTTTTAGGCCTTGAATATATATCTTAGTCAATAGTCAAATAGATTAGATAGATTGTAGAGGCTGTCCTGGACGGGGCATACTTCGACCGTAAGGTCCATTGTGATGCCTAAGGATGTGAAGATGTGAGTGGAGATCAAGGAATTGTGTGTACACTAGGAATTGTTAAGATGTGCGGCTGCAGCCGACTTTGATAGGAACTATGCCAATATTCATCTGGAGTTTGTGAAGGAAACTGCAGAAAACCTTCACAAGCATAGCCGGTTACTTTGTTTATGTCCATACAACCACTGTTTAGTCAATTAACCGCCCCCCGTTTTTAATAATTGGCAAACTGCCGATATCGGGATTCGGACCCATAACCTCCCAGTTCTGAGTAAATACAACGTCTTTAGAAGCGCGGCTACTTGGCTATTTATATCTTATAGTATGGATATGCGTATTTTTAGGATATACGAATTAAAATTGTTCAAAAAAAATATTTTTCTATTCATTATTTTTGTCTTCCTACGAACTTATAACAGATATAAGTGGCATATCTCTGTTAATATTAGAATAATCGAAAAATGTATGAGTAAAGTAAAGTAAAGTTGTAAAAAACTCAACTTTACAACAATTACCTGACCATTTTTCTATATCTCTAATATATATATATTCAGACATATTTAGGATTTTAATTTTCAATCCTAAATCGTAGATATTTCTGTAAATATTAGAGTGACAGATAAAATGAAATTTCTATAACTTTACTTTTTTTACATTTTTTGATTTTTCCCATATTAAGAGATGTATACCGAAATTTGTCTTTATTCAAACGCTGTCCGATTATTATACACAATGTCCCCCTTAATCACACGGACCATAACATAATATTATACCCTGAATAATAGTTATCATCAAGCAGAATTATTTTTGTAAAAGAAAGTTATTTTATTGTTATGTTCACCTTGTACTTTTCTTTGGATTTGGTTCCATCAAAAAATATTTGTGTTTACCTTAATGCTTATGATTTTGTATCAGCATCATAGAAACAACTGCTTCTCAAAGTCTCACGAAATTCAAAGACTTTTCGCTTTGTTCATTGTGATTTTTCGATATTTAATAATCAATATAACTTGCAATTCTATTGTGAAATAGTTTTGTTTACATTGAAACATGAACGTTTGACAATAGAAACCTCTTTATGCTTAGAATTATATTTTTAAACTAGATTAAGTTAAACTCACCTCCGAATCTAAAATTACGTACACTAAGATAATTGCTAACCATAATTAAACAAACAGTCTATTGCGCACACTTCATAACTACATAAAAAAGATTACTAAACTATATTTTTCCTCTGTGCGAGTTCGTACCTTTATACATAATGTATAGCATACAGGATGGCGCCAGCATGAAACCACTTTTCGACAGATTTTGCCAATTTTTTTTTCTCAGGCTAAAACTAACGATTTATAATAAATCCCGAAGTTTCAGAATTTTTTACCGTTTAGAACGCGAGATAATAATAGCAAAGTTATCATTCGCTCTCACTCTCTCTCATTAGAAGCATGTAAAACTTCATCCCAGACCAATTTAGAAATAGAATTTAAAAAAAACTAGAACGATAAACATAAATATTTATTAAATAAATTTTTTTTGTTTTAAATTGAAATTTTTTTTTTTTTTCAAAATAACATTATTTTGTATATATGAACGGTCAATTGGTCTATGTGTTGCATATGTGTATGTGTATTTGTTCTATAATAAAATCAAACCAGTTTTTTTCCTGATTATATAACACAGTGCTGGAACGTCCTTAAGTGCCGTTGTTTTTTCAAACATTTTTTTAGTGGATTTGTGTCTTATTCATTTAGTTTTTGGAGAAAATGTTCCAAATAAAAGTTGTAGTATATTTACATTGAACTTTTATCTAAAGCATTGTTTTGAAAACCAAATGAGTTATAAAACTTTGGAAATCCATTTGATTTTCGATAAGATGTCTCGAATAAAAGTTGTTAAAAATTCTTCTTGTTCGTATATTTTATAGTGAACAACTTTAATCCGAAACACTTTTTTGTGGTCGATTGTACCAATTACATTTTTTTTAAACATTCTAGTCTGTATATAGAGGAATTCTGGTATTTCCTCCAGATTGCTTAATTGTTGTGTATTATGAATAGATTATAACCTTATGACCATTGCTGAAGGTTAACCAGTTAATCTATACACATAAATATAATTGAAGTATCTGTCTGTGATTTCGAAATACCTTTTTCTTAAATTCATATGGTTATTTGCACGTTTCCAAAAACAAATCTCGCGTTTTTTTAATTTTGTCTGTCTGTCTGCCTGCTTGTCTGTCTGTTTGCTAGTCCGGGCTAATCTCCAAAACGGATGAACCAATTTTGACGGGTCTTTCATTGGTATTTAGAGGAATTATTAAAGAGTAATCTAAGCTATTTTTTATCCCGAAAATATTCAAGGTTCCTAGAAAGTAAAGATGAATATGTATCTTTTAAACCCTAAGAGATAGTATAAAGATTTAAAGACAACAAAATTTTCCTTCATAAAAAATACGCTTTGCAAAGTTGCTCATTGCCCCTTATATACCCCCCGCCCATCCCGACCGAGTTTTGGAAATATCATTAAAACCAGAAGAGATAGAAGAAAAAATCAAAGACAAAAAATGTTTCATTCTTAAAAATAAACAGCTTGCAAATTCGCTCATTGTACCAACCAACCAAGGAGAGGGGAAATATCTACCTTGGAAACCGTAAGATGTATAGACAATGTTCAGAGACCAAAAATGTTCTTTCTTTAAAAATAGACTAACTTGCAATTTCAATCATTGTACATCTTACCACAAACTATCTTCAAACATTAAAAATATTTCTCTGATATAAAACATCTTTAGTTTGAAACATCTTTTCATGCATTCAAAAGTTTTGGAAGAAACACGAAGAGTCCGTTGCATTAGAAAAATAATATTAACAATATATTTATGAAAGGGGAGCATTTCCTAAAAAACCAACAAATTGCATTTTGTACACATAGAAAATTTTACATTAAAGCCATGAAATTCGAATAATCATTAAAATCAATAAATTATTATTAAGTTTTAAGCTACGCTCAGCGAAAGGAGCGGCTAATGGCTAATGCTTAATAAATTTAATATTTTTATTTATATTCTATGTTCTATATTTAATGAAATCTTGAATGAACTATTTACTCTTTAACTATTTTCGAACGATGATAAGTTACCCTTCCAAGATAAGTCGACGAAAACAATAATGTAGATGACACAAATAGCATAATATATATTTTTATGTACGAAACATTTAATATATTAATTAACATATTATTCCAAGCGGGGACCTTAAAAATGGTGCGAATTAAATTAGAGGATGAAACTTAGTTCATATAGTGGCTTCAACCCTTCGAGAACCTTATCTGACTGCGAAGCAACCAACCCCAAATCAGCTATTGCGCCTAACTTTTTGTCTATAATAATTACGATAATTCCCACCACTTTAGTATAAATTTTTTTTCATGTGTATATAGTTTCTGATCTCTCTCTCTTTATATGTATATATATATTTATATATATATATATATATATATATAAAGAGAGAGAGATCAGAAACTATATATATATATATATATATATATATATATATAAAGAGAGAGAGATCAGAAACTATATACACATGAAAAAAAATATATATATAAAGAGAGAGAGATCAGAAACTATATACACATGAAAAAAAATTTATACTAAAGTGGTGGGAATTATCGTAATTATTATAGACAAAAAGTTAGGCGCAATAGCTGATTTGGGGTTGGTTGCTTCGCAGTCAGATAAGGTTCTCGAAGGGTTGAAGCCACTATATGAACTAAGTTTCATCCTCTAATTTAATTCGCACCATTTTTAAGGTCCCCGCTTGGAATAATATGTTAATAAATATATTAAATGTTTCGTACATAAAAATATATATTATGCTATTTGTGTCATCTACATTATTGTTTTCGTCGACTTATCTTGGAAGGGTAACTTATCATCGTTCGAAAATAGTTAAAATATGTATATATTTATTTATTTATTTCTTTTCTCAGAAACTTTAATAGATATGGAAAAAGTTATTTATAAAAGTTATTGGAAATAAAATTTTACGAAAAAAAGTATCAATGTGTTTTTCTCGTAATTATTATAGAAAAATCCTGGTATAATCTACCTAAAACCGTAGTAAGAATAAAACCAAAAGAGAATGTGTGTACTTTAAACCAATGTTTATTTAGTCTGAATATTAATAATACAAGATTGTTGGTGGTTACGATGTGTAACCCGGTGACATATGTGCTGGACACTAAAGTCATCTAGAAATTGAATTCCCAGATTAAGCCGCGAGTACACACTGTATCACTCTGCTAGTATAAGATAATTACCTGTGAAGGTCGCACACCGCAAAAGATATAAAACGTTGCTAACAAGGTAAACTACAATAAATAAAACAAAATACATAAATTAAAAGTATTTTTAATAATTTTTGTTGGTTTTCTTTTTTTTTGTTATTTTCTTGTAATTTTAAAACATATAACAACTAAAAAATGAAAAAAAAAGTAGAATGATATAAATGTACTTAATTTTATTATTGTTTCGTACATTAACAGGACAACAAATGGTTATTCCCTAATTTAATTTTTTTTTTACTTTTTTTTTATACAAAAATGTTTATTTTGTGTTTTGTTTTGTTGTGTGACATTAATTACTAAGAATTACATTTTTTTTTATTATATATATGTACAATTATTTTTATTTTATTTATTTTTTATTTATTTTATTTTATTTTGGTTTAATGAATGATGTTTTTCTTTGAAAATTACAATAATTGTATATAATAAATAATAAATAATCAAGAGTTATTATTGGTAGGTGTAAATATGAATATAAAATAATAAATATACAGAATGTTACGTAAAAAGTGGATATAAGTTATGAAGAAACAAAATCATAAATCGTTTTTGAGCTTTGATACATTACGCGGAAGGATACTGAAGGAATTCTAAGCTTTATAGTACTTACAGCCAATAAAATTTATGCATGGTGTCTCATTTTAAACAATGTACCTGCATATTTTTTCAGCTTGAGCTTGGCCTTCAAGATTATTAGAAGGCTAACTTGTGTTTTTCAAAAACGAACGTACATATTTTTGAAAAAAATTGAGTAATTTAATCTATTATTGATAATTTACCATTATATAGGCATTTTAAAAATAGATTTTCAAAAATAAGATTTAATTTTTTCAGAAAAATATGGTCATATAATAAAAGGAAACATTTTATCAAGATTCAAAAGTCTATAATTTTGTTCAATGGATAGAAATCGGTCGTTTTTTGTGTCAAAATAAACAATTTAATAAATTTGCAAAAAGTAATTAAGCAGAAAACATTTTTATTTTTTATTTTTACAAAAAAACAATGATGGATTCCTATTTATTGAACAAAAATAAAAAGTTTTTATTTTGTATAAACTAACTAAAAACCTTATTCTTCTCCAAAAGTGCAATCTTATATTTGAAAATCCATTTTTTAAAACGACTATATATGTAATGGTTAAATTTTTAACTAGCATAGACTTAATTATTCAGTTTTTATGTTCCTTGTTCCTTGGCTAACCGTTTCTTTCGAAAAAAAATTGGTTTCTATTCGACTTGGCCTTCAAATAAGCTTATGACCAAGGTTAAGGTGAAAATCTAGATCACCATTACGTGACCCTTTTTAAAAAAAAACTTTTTTTTCTAGGTTCGTATCTCTCAAACAAAAGATTGGATAAAATATACTTGTTGGATAAAATATACTGTATGCTCTTTTTTTCTAAGTTTGGTGTGAGAAACTCGATTGTGTTTTTACTTAACATTCTATAAAGGCGAATGAGAAAATTTGAATTGCATTATAAAAAAAACAACTATATTTTCTTTCCTACTATTAAAGGCAATGATTACTGAAGCAGTCTTTTTTGCTAATTTTCTTGATACCTTCTTTTTTAATTGAAATTCCAAGGTAACTTTTTCATTCGCCAAAATATGTGTTCAGCACTCTTAAAGCAATCATTGTGTACAAAAACCTTTTAAAGGTTTTTCTAAAAGTATTGTGTCCAAAAATAATTTAGAAATAACTCGAGATTTGAATTTTATATATTTGCCATATTGAATTGTTTATGAGATTATGCAACATAGAATTATACTGTTCTGTTTCGTAGTCGAGTAAAAATATAACATGTCTTTTATGTTGAAAGTATTGTGCTTCAAAAGTATTGTACACAAGAATAAATATATATATATATATATATATATATATATATATATATATATATATTATTTAAAAAATTAGTGTATTTCAATAGTTCGAAGGAGCGTTTTTTCAATGAATGTTTGAATTCGAATATTTATGGACTTCTCCAAACAGCACGAAGGCAAATTTGCACACTTTACACCGGCAAGGGCCTTACCTACAATGGTCAAATTGATTTTTGTAGCTAATTTACAATTTTTGTAAATTACTAAATTTCGAGAAAATGACGTCTTTATATTGAAATACACTCAATTTTTAAAAGAATATAGTTTTTTTAAATAAAATTTATTCTTTTATAATTAAAACATAAATTAAATATAACAAAAATGTAAAAACTATTTATTATAAAATTTTTTATTAATACTTTTTAAACAAACTATTGGTGCATAAATTAACTTTAAAAAAATTTTAGCTATTGACAGATTTTTAAATATTATTTTAATTGATTCTTGTTAAAGTAAAATAACTATTGAAAATTGTTATAAAATAATGTTTGACTAAAATTACACATTTAGAGAGCTAAATGATTGAAGTATTTATCATCTCAGTCGATTTTGGAAAAAATTAAGAAAAGTTGTACTTTCATCCAAAAACAGTACAAATAAATTTTCTCTGCTTTGTTAAATGTGGAACATATTTTAAAAGTGCTTAGCCTGAGTTATTAAAATTATCAAAAATTGTTGCATGTTTATACACGGCGCAATATTTACGGAGAGAGAAATAACATTGAATGATTTGAGTTAACTCAAGATTAATATGACATGGCAGTTAGAATTCAAGTGTGAAAATGAATAATGAAATATTTTGATAAAATCAATAGGCGAAATAAAATACGACATACGCTTCTAATACGGTCAAATAATGTTAAAATAGTCGTCATTGAATAAGTGTATTTTCAGGATGATCGTTTGTTGTTTTCGATGATTCAAGTTTAAATACTCTTGTGCCCAAGTATTTGGAATATATTTCTGCTCAAGTAACAATTTAAATCAGGCTTTTCTTATTGTATGTACTCTTAAATCCATTGATTCCTGGCGATCTTAATAAAATTTGTTCCTCAATAAATTTTACTATCTGGATATGCAAAATGTTCTTATTTAATATTGCCGCGATTTATGTGGAGACGATCTTGATAAGCAAATCATATGTGACTGAGGATACAACCATATTTCCTACTAATCATCATGCGCCATTGATCAAGTGACAAGCAACTAAACACGACGAATTTTCTCTTGAGCGATTTTAATGGTGATGGTACAAATGGTCAAGAAATTCGCAGTACGCCAGATCAAACATATAAAATAATCGTGATGGTACAAATGGTTAAGAAATTCGCAGTACGCCAGATCAGACATAAAATATTTTCAGCGTATACGCTGTTTCGTATGCGCTAGAGATTATGTATAGAATGTTCCTAATTCTAACATATATGATACTCTATCCATACATAAAGATCAGTGACAAATGGCCTTGTCATTATATTTTTATAATTTATTATAATTCATAATATTTTGATTTTTTTAAATTGCAGTGTTGAATTTAAAATTGTGTGAAAATAAAAGTTAACAGTGCTTAAACATTGGACAAACCAAATATGTTGAATTTTTATCAGGGGTAATTTTTTATATTGAAAAAAATAGAAATTATAGGAAAACAAATAACACTCTCTGTTTATCTGATGGCTAAATTTAGTACATTAATGACCACTCTGGCGAATCTAGAAATATTTCGCCTATTGGATAACACATATTTTAAGGAAAGAAAGCACAAGTATGAATGATGGATTCGTTTCTCAACATTTACTTACAAGTAAACTTATGAATTAAAAACTCATAGTATTATGAGTTGTACAAATTTTTTTTCCATTTATTACACTTATTTTTAAACAATATAAAACGTTTATATAAGGAAAAAACATACCATCTTCAGTTTTATAGAAAAATTCATTCTCGAATTGAAATTTCTTTAGTTGTTTGTTTAAAGCCAAAGTAGAAAGTGACATTAACTTAAATTTCGATTTTTTTGATTGAGTATTTTTTGTATTTGATTATTCGATGTCGCAATTTGTCTAGAGAAATTTCACTTCAATAAATAAGCTTAAAAAACAAATTTTATACATTAAAAAAAAACAATACTGTCATTACGTCAAATGTATATTTTCAACAGAGCTTTGACATTTCGAAAATATTTCATTTCAATTGTAGTGTCAAAACGATTGACTATATTCTGAAATATTTCGAATTATCAATATTCCTTGATAATGGAACTAAAAATTAGGTTATCGAAACAAAAAATCCAAATTATACCGGAATAAATGCTCTTCATTGGTTATAGTTAATTGCAGGTATAAAAATTATTTGAAAATGCTTTTTTACTAAATACACACTTTATGCATCTTTTTGATTCCGTATAGAACCATCGATTTTCTACTACATTGTATGCAGTTGTAGATTACAAAGGATACCAGGTGAGTGGAAGGAGAAATTATTTTATTAAAAATTAATTAGTACACACTTAAGTAAAATAATTAATATATCTAATTTATTAATTGTAATGATTATTTTTATTGTTTTTTATTTTGTATTCACACAGTTTTTCAGAACCAATAACATTCTACAAACAACAAAAACTTATTAAAAGCACGAAAGAGCGCTAAGCAAAAACAAACCCAATTCTGGTTTTTTTACTGGGAGAGTTCATTACATTAATCAATATGGAATTACATCTACTTTTTAGAATTGAATGTAGTTTCAGTGATTACAGATTTAGTGAATACTAGCTGTCAGAGGTTTACTACCCATTTCTAGGGTGCAATATCCACTCAGAGTAATAACTTATATTTGTCGAAAATGTATACAGTTCTAAAAAAGGTATACCAATGACAGAGAACTGGAGTATACAGTTTTGGAATTTTACGGTTCCGGAACAGAATACTCAACGACAAAATACACTCGTAGACTTGGTTATTTTGACACGGATATTTTCTCTTCGGTTATTTATCGTAGAATATTTTGCCGCAGCACGAATTTTACACGAATGATATTTAAACATTTTTTGCCTTACTTTAATTTAAAGCATTACGTACTAGCATGCACCAGTGAAAGCTCTATTGGGAACTGACCACTTAGGTCACGATATCTGGTGGTTAAAGTTCTAACTATGATAATGTTGCATTCTATACTACTAAAAGCAAAGAAAGCTATTAAATTTGAACGAGACCAGTTAAAAATTTCACTCAAGAAACCATTAAATGATTAAAATAACTGTCATGAATTCACAATATACGTATTTATTTCAAATTTTAAACCAAACGTCACCCATATTAATTAAGGCACGCCTCCATGTCAGTTCCCAATAGCCGTGGTTCATGACATTTGTATCAAACTAAAACTGCGAGAAACAAAAAAAGTTTTCTACTTGATTTCTTTTTGATTTGAATTTCTTCAATTATCTCCAAAACTCATCGCCAAAGGGATACATTTGACATATATATAGATTATTCAATTTTAAAATTAGAAGTAATTCCATCTAGATAATGTTAGAAATTTTCTGTACAATTTTAGAATGTTATGAGTTCTTGTTCGTAAATAGATATTTTATAGTCTCTATTTAACTATTTTTGTAAAATGAAAAAATATTTTCGAAATGTAATTACTTTTTTTTTTTTTTTAATCATTTACATTTGTTAAAAATATTTTTAATATTCAAGTTCATATATTTTTTTTAAAACCAAATATTTTTAATTGATTTTTCTTTAAAATTTTATTTATCCGTTTGTTTGTTTTTTGACGTCGATTGTGAAAGTCCCGAATATTTTTTATTATCAAGTCAATATTTTATTATTTCATTTTTTTAAATTTCATTTTTTTGCACTCTATAATAATTTGCAATACAGCCACACATTTGTTTTGTTTTTTTTAAGAAAATACATCATTTTGTTTCTACCAATTAAAATAACCTTTAGAACATGCTCGTGCTGAACCACACCATTTTGTTTCGAGTAATGGAGGACAATTTTGTCCACCACGTCTTGCATGCTTTAAAACTTCCCGACGTCGTTGCATTTCACCTATACCACATGATTTACTGCATGTACTCCATGGTGACCATTCGCTAACACGGCAATCTCGGGGTGGGCCTATAAAATAAATTCAAAAATTTTCTTTAATTCATCAATACAACAAATGATGAAGATATTTATTAAAATTGCGAGAAAATATTTTGGAAGGGATACCATAAAAAATCATTATGAGGCTTCAACTTAAACAGAAATTCATTTCCGGAAATATTGAAATTAAATGTACGAAGGAATCACCTTGTCTGCAAATGTGGCGATCTTCGATTAAAAGTTGTTTGTTATAAGAATATCAACAATTGTTATTCTAAATATTTTTTTCGTAAACTGAATGTCTTCGGCACAAATTGGCTATAAAATTTACAATAAAGAACGGAACTCAGAGTCGACTATACAAATAACGATCGGAAATAGTTCGCGTAGCCACGTTTTACGAGGGGGTGCTTGTAATTATGATATACTCTAATATCTAGAAATTTATCAGTACAAAGTTATGGTTGTCGTCTATACTTACGAATTTTTCGTGTTCGTGATTTACCAGGTCGATACTTTTTACGATGATGTTCCTTAACAATACGATATTTATCAACAATACTGTTTAAAATGGCATCTTTATCACCTCTGGGCACAACTGATATACTTGAAGTCACATTATTTGATTCGACTGGTTGTGGTGAACTAAAAACAGAAAGATATAAAAAATACAATTTTAGTTTCGACGCGGACAATAAAGTTGAAAAAAACATATTTATTTAGTTATTAATAGTAGAATGGGAGTCTCTCTTCATAAATTAACATATTCGCTATGCTCAAAGTTCGGGATTGATTAAAAACTATTTATGTCTCAGGTGTAGTTTGTCATGTAGTTAAAAGATAGCTTCTATAAATATTTAATTTTTACGAGACAATGTATGTCTCAGATGCCACATAGTTAAAACGCGAATTTTACATAAAAATGAAGCCATCTTTTAACCACCAGATATCTGAGACCTAAACCGTCTCGAAGTATTGCACATTTTCACCACATTGTCGCTAGTCTTGATAACTACAACAACATCTAGTATTGTGCACATAGTGAATAACTGAAAAATTGATACAAACATCTAGTTATCGCAGACCTTCGATTCGGATAGTCCAGTGGTCGGCAAAGTTCGGCTCCAGAGCCGCATGTGGCTCTTTGGCTCCTTAAGTGCGACTCTGGCATAAATATCCACGGAAGGCGCAATAATATTTTCATTAAAAAAAAAAACTTGGTTAGGAAAAAATTACATCTTATTTTAATAAATTAAAATTCTTCTATAAATCGAGAACATGTATAATTTTTTGTTTAAGTTAAAAGATAGTTAGGTAATAAAAATTTTATATTGTTATAAAAATACGTAACGAACATCGAGTTTAATTTTATTAGTTTCCGAGCCTGCTGAAGCATCGCCAAGAAAATAATTCCTCTATTGATAAACAGCATTTTAAAACAATAATTTTTAATATCAGGGAAGCATTTCTCAGTAGGTTTTAGGAATTTAAAAACAGCAGAGCAACTTTAGCATTTGTCAAAAATCCTCTTAATGCTACGATAACCGAGTTGAAATTTTCTCCTTTTGAAATTGACATTGGTAGCTTTGAAATACAATTGCTGGATTTAAAAAACAAGGAGATATGGCGCTCTAAATTCGAACGTCTTTGTGTTGAATTGGAAATATTGGAGAAGAAAAAATGTGATCATAGTTCACAACACAAGTGGTCTGCTTTGAATGACCTAGAGAAGGAAGACGTGATCATTTTCAACGCTTGGAATAGTATTCCTGACTCTTACGATCAGCTGAAAAAGCTTGCGTTCTTTCCCTTTTCGGTTCTACATATATATGCGAACAATCTTTTTCAAGCATGAACATTATCAAGACTAAGCTGAGAAGTCGTCTTATTGATGAGAACTTGGAATCGTGCCTAAAATTAAAAACAACAACATACAAACCTGACTTACTCAAACTTTCCAAGGAGATGCAAGCACATTGTTCGCATTAATAAATATTTATTAAGTATGAAATTTAGTTTTATTTAGTGTACTACTTATTTAGTGAAATAAAAGTTTACTAAACAAGCAGATTTGGCTCCCTTTTTTTTTAAAATTGTTGTAATGTTCATATTTGGCTCTTTGGCTAATAAGTTTGCCGACCACTGGGATAGTCGAAAGTCGGTATTTCGAATTGGAGTTTTTTTTGTAAATTTTAACACAAAGATCTTCATCCAACAAAATCAAAAATAAAATTACCTTCCGCCGTAAATTCGATTATAATAATTTACAACCCCTGATGATGATGAAGTGACAACACGTGATCCAGTCATTGTTGGTGTAATTGGTGTTAATGGTAGTCGATGTTTTGGATGATTTTCCTGTTCTTCACGTTCCTCTTCGATGGTTAATTCAATATCTGTATTCCCATTATTACCATTTAATACATTTATATTATTTCCGGTCGATAGTCGTTCCATTTTTAACACTTCATATCGCCGATCATCTTCACTGTGATGAAATACTTCACTTAGTTCGTATTCTTTCACCTGAAATTAATAATTAATGATGAAAAGGGTGTATTTATTTTTTAATTTAAAGTTTTAATGGTACAGCACCAAAAAATTGCATTTTTCCTCTATAAGAAATAGTTCTATATTTTTTCATAGTTCCTAAAAGACCAATGGAATGATATTAATATATAAAACTTGATTATTAATGATCTCTTTAACTGTTACGACATTTGTGACTAATAAAATCACTAAACTTAAATTAACATTTTCGCGAATAAGATGAGTTTTATGTCAGCATACTTCATATTTATAGATTTTGATTCGAGAATGTTTCATTTTAGTGTTCTGAATTAAAGTATAATTATAAAAAAATGGAATAAAATTATAATAATGAAAAAATTTTTAAAGGGTAATGGACATAGGTGATAATTATTTAATATCCTGAAGTAAAAATGGTTAATTTTTTTTTTGTAAATGCCAAAATAATACAAACAATTTGTGAAAAGTAAATAGTCTCAAGGTACAGCCGTCCATACTTATGAGATGTTTAACTAATTGTGAATGTGTAATATTTAAATAGTGACCTAATACAAAATTCACACTACACAAATAAATATTTGTTAGTTACCGAAGGGGAGGAAGGAACAGCAAAGTAAAACGCGTGAGTCATAAATATTCGCACAACTCATATCCTTTTTCGATAAAATTTATTTTTCATAGTACGAGTATAAAAGCGTTTATATATTCTCATTCATCATATGCTACATAACTATCTATATATATGGTCGACTTTATACAGTTGGTATATGAATTTTTACAAAATGTGGTTTTGCGTGTATAAAATGTATCTATGGGTTTATGTTATATATAGTACATACACTCTCAAATGTACGTGGATATGTAATACGTATATACAGCAATTGGGAAGATCTCTAGGGTGTCGTTGTTCAAGGGTCAACATGACCTCTGGACATGATCATGGCCCCGAAACAATGTTCACTAATACAACAACTATATCCTATTTCTGTTGCTACTATATTATTACTGATTGTGTGTATAAATGTTGTGTAAACCCAACTAAACTCTTTTCACAAGAGTAATTCTCTCTTAACTACATTCTATATGTTTGAATAAATTATTATTGAATGCGGTTTATCAGTAGCAAACCATAGATAAAAATTGAAAAAATAGAGTGGAAGTAATTCAATTTAAAATTTTATTTCATACTGATCACTAATAAAAAGTCAACTCGTTGGAGTTACGTAGACTAACCGAATTTTCTCAGAGAAAAGAATTATAATACATATAAAATTAAGTTACTATATGAAAATACAGTCAACAATTTTAAAATTCATTATCTCTCTGTATATAAAAGGGAAATGCGTTGTATGTGTGTCTGCTTGTCCGAATTGTTTGGAGGAAACTATAGGAGATAGAGAATAATATACGAAAATATATTAGGTAAATTTCCCTTACGATTTCCGAAAAACTATCAGAAGTACAAAATTCAAAACCTCTCTAATATAGTTTCTATAGTAATTACCTGCATTAACAAATTTAGGAAATAAATTATTTGTCAATAAATTTAATATCTAAAATTGGACATTTTGAACTGTCAAAATTTCGAAAATAATAATTATTTGACATACATTTTCCATGCACTCTCTAAAAGAATGTTTTTAAAGGTCAAATAATTTCCTACAACTTTGCTAAAGTTAAATTTTCCCATGTTTTCAAAACAAAGAGAGTCATCACCCCCACCCCTCTCTAATGCCACTTACTCTTCGGCCGATTCTGCCCATTAATGATCTGTTCCTTTCAAATACAGAAACCACGCCAAATACCATATTTAGTTTCGATCAGGCTAAAATTGTGACTTGTAGAGCGCGCACCGACACTGATGTCGATTTATGCGCAATCGTATTTACTGGTATTTAAAGCAACATTTTCTTCAGATTTTCTATCAATTGAATTTTTGTTTTAACTTTTATGCAATAATAAAATTAATAAGAAATGATATAAATAATTATAATCAAACTTCCGTATTTTACGTCCATATGGGACTTCACCAATTATGGATGGAGTCAATTACGGAAATCGAAACAGTTGACTGTATTGTATCACTGGGTATGGAGAAACCAGTTAATCGGACATCTTCTTCTTCAATCAGTACAGTCCTCAACTACGCTTTTCTCTTCTGTAACCCAGCAACGCACTACAAATCAGTTCAAAAAAATTTTAACAATCCATCATATTTCGCTAGGTTTCGAACCACGCCAGTTTAATTGACCGTTTCTGTATTAATTTTTCTTAGATATTATCTGTGTTACTTAGCACGGAGTTGTATCTACCCTTCCTCCCTTTGGTAGCATTGCTCAACCTAATCGCTCCTAGTTTATATGCACATATATGGAGATAAAAATCGAAAAAATATATTAGTGATAATTCGCAAATAAAATTATTATTCAGCACAATTATGATCCAAAATTCTCAAGTTTTCTATGATTAGGAATTTTAAATATTCTTATAGTATAAGAAATAAGAAACTCATAATTTTACTTAAAAACGTACGTCATATGTAGTAAACAGGTCTCTATTATTGTATGTTTTATATTTATAGCTCTGATACATTAGTTTCTATACGAATTCCATCAAAGAAGATCTAAATACAAAATAATATGTAGGTGTACGACTTGTGACCCTTTTTGTAATATAATTATTTTGTAGAGAATATACGAAAGGAAAAAACAAAAAGTCCATACATAATTTCTTAGAATATTCACTTTTTATTTACAACAAAAACTCATAAACAATGCCCAGATAACACATATTCACGTTTTCTTGACTACATTTTATGAATACATTTAGATTATTGTTTAGTTATTGTACAATTACAGAATGGTTCATAAAAATGTACTGAAACAAATCCATATATAATGTGCTAAATATATATTTTGATTACACATGGTGGTTTCTAAAAACTAACTACTCATCACATAGCAAGGTAGTGCGTCAGACCAAGTTTAAGCAATAACTATGTTTACAGAAAATGTTAGAGACGGTTTTTTTAGGCCTCTGTATCTCAGCAACCGGAAAAGCTACAATGCTCAAAACAAAGCTTGAGACTCATCATCTGACGGTACGTACCAAGTTTCAACATTTCAGTTTTAATAGTTTCCCAGATATTTAACTTTGGGGACAGAGTAACTCAGTCACTTGTCATCAATATTCAAGGGTACTTCCAGTTGTCCTAGAAAGTTGATTTTTGGTAGTCAGATAGGATTTTGCCTAACCATGCTTTAACGATGTAAAACACAAAAGTCGGAAACTGCTCGAGCGGTATTCGGTGCAAAGTTAAAACGGGTCTGCCTGCAATTTAAATAATTCGTGCTGTTACACGTATGCAGAAAATACTTTTCAATCTGATTTAAAATGAACTCGAATTTGGAAATTTGAATATGATTTATCCACATGACATAAATTTGCCGACTTGTATTTATTTTTATACCACTTCTTAGAGAGTACAGACTTTGTCAATTATTAAATTAAAAGATATTATTGTGACCAAGGACAAAATAACTATTAAAATTTCGGACCCTATTAAGACATCTCGCGCAAGGGTATCAAAACCGAGTTGGTCATCCCATTCTTTGAAGAGAAACAAAGGGCCTGTGTTGCAAGAGTTCTATTAGCCTATATGGAACGAACGAAGCAGCTTCGAGGAAATATTGAGTATCTTCTAAATACTTTAAAAAAAAAAAACAATTCTAAAAGCAACATCACAATCAGTAAGTCGCTGGATAAAGCAATGTTTAGCAGTTGCAGGTCTTGATAAACAATTTACGGCGCACAGCACTAGACATGCTGCAACGTCTGCCGCGGATCTTAAAGGAATTGACATCAATATAATTAAGAGCACTGCAGGTTGGTCGAAACAGTTTCAGATTTTTGCTAGATTTTATAAGAGACCTATTGAAATTGATAAAGTGTCATTTGCAACGGCATTTTTTGAAGTCGACAAGAAATAAAAATTAAAAATGAAAGATGCATTATGTTACACAAAGAAATCACTTCAAAACATCTACAATGTAATCTCGAAGAACGAGACTCGAGATATAATTAAAAATCAAACGAACTTACCTGTAAGTGATGTTCGATTGTAATTATATGAGAGTCTCGTTCGAGATGATTACAAAGAACTAGTAGCAGTATTTCCAAAGTTTTAGAACAGAAATATATAGTAACCAAACTGGGTTCATGATGTCAGAAAACTTGTTTACTATCCGTTCAGCGCTTTTAAACTGACACACTTTGCTTTTAAGAATGTAGTGATATAAATGATGAAGAATAACATTCAAGGTCATTTTAAGGAAAAATATTATAATAAATTGGCATAAACATTTTCTTGTGAATATTAAAATATTTCCAACACGGTTATATAAAAAAAGAAAAGTTTTTGTTAGTAGGACACAAAATAATATATAATACCATACAATTGATAATAATCAAAAAAGATTTGAGCAATTATTTATATATAATTCAAAACTTGAGTAGAATATTAAATTATTTTATACCAAGTTATATAGTATAAGCTTCGTAAAAAGTTATATTTCCTTTTATTTCTTTACACACACAGAAAGAAAATATTACAGAAGTTTTATAAATATGTGGTTCCATATTTTATCATATTTGAAATACATTTTTACCACATATATTTCGTCTTCTTCTCCAGTGTGCGAACATTATTATTATTACTATTATTATTATATTTAAAACCCAATAGTTAACAAATGCAAATTTCAAAATTACATCTGAATCCAGATCATAAAAATTCGTTATGCAGGACCTGCGTCAACTTAGCCAATTTCCTTAGAATACATAAATCACTCTCTAGTGGTCATTATTTTAGGGCGATCAAAATGAAATATAATATCTGATATGACTTTAGTATTTGCAAAAATTAAATTTATTATTAGCCAAAAAAAAAGGTATAAAGATTCGTTTCCATAGTTACTATGGAAATGACAATCAAAATTTTTTACAATAAAATATATTTTAAATATTCGTGTCAAACAAACATTAAATATTAAATATCTCTCTTAATATTAGAATAATCGAAAATGTATAAGCAGTAAAGTTGTAGAAAATCAAGTTTGCTACAATTCATTACCTGATCATTTTTCTCAAACTCTAATGAGAACAGAGATATTTAGAATTTCGTCAGTCGGTTTCGTCGAACAGTTCTGATGCATATTGATCAGCACCCTGAGCTCAATCATTTTTTAATATATTTTTTGGGCTTTCGAGTATCTTTAGTCGGTATATTTTTTAAACAGTTCAATAATAACATTTTTTTGACATCAAATGCTTGATATGAAAAATCATACACATCTAGGGATGGGGATCGAACCCACGACCTCTGTCATTCTAGATGCTCTACCTACTGAGCTACCTTAGATGTTATGGTAGTGCTATGCATATGATCTTTCACTATCATTTTTGATGTCATTGTATTATTAATTTTGTTTATTTACTATTAACATATTTAGGTTACGAAGACACAAGTATGAAAGGTTCAGCGTTTACTATATAGACTAAGATGTCATTGAATTTTATTAATTAATATCAATATGAAAAAATTAACTCATCCGCCTGATATATATGTCGTAAATAGTGGTTTAATTTATTAGATACAGAAATGAGCTGGACAATTGGGTTCCAATAAGTATTTGTTTACGAGGAATATACAAGTATGAAAAAATTGTTTTGGTAAATGCTACAGTAAAAATTATATATTACTAACTGACCCGCCCCGGCTTCGCACGCGTTCTTTACAGAAAATATAAAACAGCCTATGTTACTCCGAGGAGATGTAGCTTTCGGTAAAATTGGTTGAGTAGTTTTTGAGGTAAATCGTAACAAAAAAAAAATCAATCATCTTTCCTTGTTATACATAATTGCATTTCCCGTCGCGGCTTCGCCCGCAAAAATTTTGTAACGCCCTTATAACCAAGTAACATAATTTTTTCTCCCGTCAAGGACTGATGCGTTTAATTTTTGAAATACATTTGTTGTATGCACTGCCACCTATTGGAAGAATTTTTGAAGTACTCATATTGAGTATACTGCTATCTATAGGCAAATTTTTAAAACGTATTTGCTGTATGCATCGATATCTCTGAATAGCATATTTAACATATTGGTTGCTTACTGCCATCTATCGAAAGGCGGAGGACTTTGTTTTATAATATGACACCTCCAACAAATATCATTATATTTTAGCCAATGTATACAAAAACTTGACAAATTATATACTAAACCTTCCTCGAGAACCACTCTATCCTTTGGTGAAAACAGCATGAAAATCGGTGCAGTAGTTTTTGAGTAAATCGCGAACAGACAGGCAGACGCAGCTGGGCGACTTTATTTTATACTATGTAAAGATAAAGCATTCTGTACATATTTTTATTATAAAACTTCATTGTACCAAGCTTTAAACATTGTCGATGATCTGATAACAAGTATAAAACCTTTTTTGACAAAATGGAAACCCGACTTCTAAAATCAAATATTCTATAACAAAAGATGCACTAAAAAGTAAAAAAATAATTGCATATTCTTGTGCCAATTTTAGTTCACCAAAGCAAAATTTTTTAAATATATATGTACAATTATTGTTATTTTTGGAGGCGGTGTCAACATAGAGAAATTCACATAACTTTTGGACACCACCTCCAAAAATAACAATAATTGTACATATATATTTAAAAAATTTTGCTTTGGTGAACTAAAATTGGCACAAGAATATGCAATTATTTTTTTACTTTTTAGTGCATCTTTTGTTATAGAATATTTGATTTTAGAAGTCGGGTTTCCATTTTGTCAAAATAGGTTTTATTTCTTGCTTTTTAGTGACTTTGAAGTTCTATAACTGATTTTATTTGTCTAAATATGGGTAGACCTACTAAACGACCAACTAATTTTTAGTGAATTTTTTTATAACACTTTTTTTTTACCCGTTTTTTTTTTTTTTAATTTTTAGTGCTTTTTTTTATAACAGATTTTCAGTTTTTTTTAAAGAACTTTTTAAAAAGCATTTTTTTTTTTTTGTAAAAATTTTTTTGAAGTCGGTTTTTAAAAATATTTTCTTATTTTCCCATTATAAATGAGTATACTCTTTAAAAAAAAAAAAATTCGCAGAAATCGGTTATCACATATAAAATGAGGATTTTCCTCAATTTCCCGGAGATCCCCTCATCAGAATGCAATTTGGTGACAATGGGACCAATCGGGAATCAAACCCTTTAAAACAAAAAAAAAATTCAAAATCGGTTCATAAATGACGGAGTTCTGAGGTAACAAACATAAAAAAAAAAAAAAAATACAGACGAATTGAGAACCATCCTCCTTTTTTGAAGTCGAGTTAATAAACAAGAACAAACGATATATTCAACAATTATAGGTTATAAATACTCTAATAACTGACTACCATAGTGGCAGTATATGTTTTAATTTTTTTATTCACTCCATAATATACAACTAAACCGCTTGGAAAAATCGTGTTCAAAGCACTAACCTGGTATTTTATGAGCTACACTATGAAAATTGTTTTTACAAAACATTAATAAACGAAACCGGTTAACATGTTTTGTCGTTCGAATAAACTTTATTCAATTAATTGTTCAAAAGTTTTTTCGACAGTTTTTTCGATGGATATTTAGTTTTAATTTACTGATACTAATAAAAGAAAATGTATCCATATTTTAAGTTCGATTATTGTCCGGTTTTCAAACAAACAACACTCATCCCCTTTAGAGCTGTCGTACCAAAAAATAGAATATAACATCGATAGTTGTGTTTTCATGTGTACAACTTCTACGACACAGTTTTCTAATCCATTTGTGATATCATGCATATTATAAAGCTGTGTCAGTCAATTGAGGCATGGGCGGTGGCGTTCTACAGTTTTATTGAGTCTTAAAAGGATTGGAACTACTTTTACATAATCATCACTTTCGAAATTTACTATCTCTAAAGTAATAATTGATTGACATCATCGTCTGATAGAAATAAAACAAACATCTGTCAAATAAAATCAGGTGCCAGGAATTGCGACACCATTAACCATTTATATCTATTAGTGGAGTGTTATTAGCTAAAATCCGATGATTATCTCAGAAACTTTCAAAGCTACTCCCAAGTGTTTACTTATTAGTGTTTCTTTCTTCTAAAATATTCAAACAAACTTTTAACATTGTGCTTCTCCCAAAAATTTAAATTGTGGGTTTAGAATAGTATCTTTCAAATTTCTCCAAAAATGTAAGATTCTATCGCTATGCAATAAATAATATTTTACTGAAGGCAGAGTTTTGGCGTTACATTTTCATATATTTTTATTGAAATTAATGTCTTCCCAGCTTTTAATTCATTGTAAAGTAACTGCGGTCCAACGTATGAATATAACTTGATAGTGCTTGACCATCACAGCATATTGAATCCGTATTACGACCCAAAAAATTATGATGTGGCTTCAAACGCATGCAAGTCTTAAAAGTTAAATAAAAATATGCTAAAGAGGCTGGGGTACATTTACATTTGTTAGTTGTTTCGTGAAAATGAATACAAAATGTTCGTCAGCTCTATAACAATGATTATAGCTACAAAGGTAGAATAATATATATATATATATATATATATATATATATATATATATATATATATATCCGATTACAGGCCGCGCTTAAAGCATTAGGATCACCTGAAATAAACTCCAAAATTGTCCTGGAGTGTATCGACTGACTGAAAAATCTTGGTAAACATTCAGGAATCGATGGAAACGAGAAGACTGCTGAGTTAGCCAGAATGGCCGAAAAGCACAATAAAATATAAAATATAAGAAATGGACGGTACAAGATTCCAACCGGTTTTGGGTAAATACCCTTGGTCAAGATAAGCTGAACAGATCTCCAACCAGATGAAATCTATGAGGTGTCTATGAGGAATATCGAGGAATATCCTAACGTTTATCATGACCATAGGATGCCTGAAATACCTTTGAAGGAAAGGAGATACAAAAGCTTTTTATAAGACTTACTCTTGACTCGAATGTAATCTAATCATATAATAATGATACAAATATAGGAAGCAAATTTTATTCATACAACACACCTCATAACATAAACGGACAATGACACCCGGCTACATTGGAAAAATCAATAAATATGATCACAAAAAGATTCAATTATTTTTGATTAATTAAAAATAATTGTTCATCATTCATGATTTGTTTTCATTCAAACACTTTAAAAAAATATATTAAATAAAATTTTTTTTTGTATAACAAAAATAATTGTGCGTGAAAAGATTTATTTTTATCAACATAAATAAAGTACCTAAAATGTTAAGAGAGAATTTGATGAATTATTTTTCAATTAATTAATGGATTTATATTTTATTTAGATTCAATTACAAATTAATTAACAAATTGAGAATAGTATGTACAATGACGTCACTACACACTAATAGTACCTGCGTACACAATCTACTATGTACGTGTTCGTGTAAATTATGTTTTTTATGCAATAGAATGCAATTTTTCTTGTTTTCTTGCCATCGTCAGTAATTGGCCCTTTCACAAGTTACTTTTTTGTTAAGATTCTTAGGACTTTAGACTTGAATAAATATAAAATACTGGAATTTAGAATATTTTCAACCAATGCTAAATACACTACATACATTTTTGGAATGAGACGTTCAGGTCCAGTTTTTGGGTAACTAATTTTAAAAAATTGGATTTTGAATACATAGTAGATATAGTAAAAAATTTAAAAAACTTAATATTAAGTGGTCAAAGTTCGGACTCGAAAGAAAGTACTCAGTATGAAGTATGGTTTTGGAAATATTTTGAGATCTAATACACTGCAATTTTCAGTATCTTTATTTTGATATTTAAAATGAAAAAATTCGTAATTCTGGGGTGAATTTGCGTAATTAAAAGTTTATGGCGACTTTTTTCAATATCACAAGTCACAAGTTTAGTCCGGTCAAAATGATATTTTGTATATATCATTTTGGTATTGCAAGACCAAGTTTGTTAATGAGTAGAATTGGTCAAGGAAAAAGGAAGCAAGGAAAGAGAAAGAAGAAAACACCGGCCAAGTAGCCGAGCGTTCTAATGAGCTCTGTCTTCTTGGGGACTAGGAGGTTATGGGTTCAAATATGGACACCGGTAGTTTATCAATTATTAAAAAAAAAGGCGGGGGGCGGTTAATGGACTAAGCTGTCGGCGTATGAACAAGACCGAAGTACCCGACTATGCTTGTGAAGGTTTTCTGCAGTTCTTTCACGAACTCTAGATGAATATCACACAACCTACCAATTTCTAGTCTACTCACAAAATTCCTTCCACTTCACTCACATCCTCACATCCTTAGGCAACACAATGGACCATATGGTCGAAGTGTGCCTGTCCAGGATAGCCGCTACAATCTATCTAAGAAGAAAATACAAAACATAGAATATTTCTCTTAATAATGGAAAATAAGTAGTAAGGTAATTTTAATTTCCAATTTTAAATCTTAAACATTTCTATAAATATTAACGAAACAGAAAAAATAATAAAAAACAAAATTGTAGCAAAATTAAATATCTATAAATTTTGTTCTCATACTTTTTTCAATTTTCCAATTTTAAGAGAGATATACCAAATTTTGTGTTTCTCCTTTCCGTTAAACCAGCTTTTTGTCTTGACTGATTTAGCTCATTAACGAACTTGATCTTTCAAATTTGGATATCTTATAATATTTCAAATTTCTTACTAAAATACAAAAATACTAAAGCTGTGACAATTAGAGTGCTCTCCAAACAGCTCTTGGAGAGGAAGTTTGCTAAGAGATATTTCGTATTATCTCCAATAATACGAATATCGACTAGCACAGTTTGTTTAACGAAGAATACATTATTAAATTCATTAAAATTATTCGTAAAAACTGTATACGGGGGCGAATGAAAAATAAAAAGTTAAAATTTTATATTAAAATGTAGTAATTACCTTTATAAATTGAAAAGTGCCAATAGATGGTAATCGAACCATATTCGGATAGTAAAATGAACCAGCTGGATGGGCTGGATACCGTGATGTGATTTTATATGCAACACCCTGAGGCTCTGTTGGCCAATTTGGTGCTGTGAATGTAAATCCATTATCTGTACCAGCATCTATTGGATCTACCTGTAAAATAAAATTGAACAAAATTAAAATTTTATATTGGAAAATTTACCTAAACATTGTATTTCATTAAAAATCTCTTCAATATTATTTTTATAACTTGACGATGTTGAACTTTCTATACCCCGAAAACGATATATACCAGGGTATAGATAGATTGTATAGGCTACCCTGGACGGGCTACACTTCGACCATAAGGTCCATTGTGATGCCTAAGGATGTGAGGATGTGAGTGGAGTGGAAGGAATTTTTGTGTATAGACTAGGAATTGATTGGATATGCGGCTGCAGCCGACTATGATAGAAACTATGCCGATATTCATCTGGAGTTCGTACAGGAAACTGCAGAAAACCTTTTCAAGCATAGCCGGTTACTTCGTTCTTCTCTGTACGCCGACAGTCTAGTCAATTAACCGCCCCCTTTTTTTTTCTTATTAATTGACAAACTGCCGATGTCGGGATTCGAACCATAACCTCCCAGTTTCCAAGTAGGCATATTGCGCAGACATAACGCCTTAGACCGCTCGGTTACTTGGACTGGTTATACCAGGGTATACTAAGTTTAGTTCCATTTTTGTAACTATTGAAAATATATCGCGGAAAAAAAAATTTGGTATAGTTCATAAAATGACCTAATAAGTACTTTTCTGTAAATTTGTCTTTTCGTCCGTCGGTCAACACAATATTATGTATATGTGTTCTAGAGCTAAAAAGTAGGGATAAGTTCGTGAATGGACAAAATCGGACCATTTTAGGGCAAAAGAGACACAACTACCTATCTTTGAAACCGTAAAACATTAAAACTAAACAACTTTTGTAAGAAACTTCTTTTTCATTAATTCAGTAGTAATCAGAATGTAACCAGCAACATTCCAGTTCCAGGTTGAATGCCTTAACCAACTAGACGACTAGGACCGATAATGAGAACCATGCATGGACATATCGATACAGACCAATGTAAAAAATTTAAAGACCTCAGAAGATACCAAAAGAGATATATTACTCTAACAGCAAAAATTTTTATTATTTGACATCTATATTTACAAATATATCTCTATCGACATGTACCAGTCCATGTAGTCGAGCGGTCTAAGGCGTTATGTCTACGCAGTATGCATACGTATGAAACTGGGAGGTTATGGGTTCGAATCCCGACATCGACAGTTTGTCAATTATTTAAAAAAAAGCGGTTAATTGACTAAACTGTCGGCGTATGAGAAGGTTTTCTGCAGTTTCCTTCACGAACTCCAGATGAATATCGGCATAGTTCCTATCAGAGTGGACTGCAGCCGCATATTCTACCAATTCCTAGTCTACTCACAATTTTCTTCCACTCCACTAACATCCTCACATCCTTAGACATCACAATGGCCCTTATGGTCGTAGTGTATCCCGTCCAGGGCAGTCTCTACAATCTATCTATCTATATCGACATCTATATCGGTATAAAAACAATAGCTGCATTTCCTTTGTAGGAAATTTGCTTTTTTTATGAGCATATTATTGTTTATGGAATCTCTTTTTGAAACAGCGTGTAGATATCCTTTTAAAAACTAAAAAAGTATCAGTCAAATCGATAAAAAGATATATCTATGCGAAATAAATAAATTAATATTACAATACGAACAATGGCAGTCATAAACAGAATTATTTGTTGGAATACGGCAAAAAAAAAAATTTTTAACCAAACGAATATGTATTATAATATTAACGTATTTATTATTTATATAATAAAATAGTAAATACGTTTATTTTAATATTATTTGTAAAGCAAATGGTATTCCCGTATCTATTTGATTTTTCATATTTCATTTTAAGTAAATATAAGACAATGAAAAAAAAATGTACGTTTATATTTCCATATCTATAACGTTTTTGTTTGTTTTGCATTTTAAGCGTAAGTATAATTTATACCACGGAACCAAAATAAACATATGAGTACAGATTGTGTAAAAAATAAATAATTTATAGAATATTAAAGTGAAAAAATTATACATGTCCCGGGAATCGAACTACAAGATCGATTATATACGTGGCGAGTACAGTATCGGTTCTATGTATTTTTTAGTATTCTGACAAAAAATGAAAATAATAAAATTTTGATAAAATTTTGAGTTTGATAAAACTAAAAAACAATGCTTTTATTGGAATATGAAATAAACAATTTCAATATAATGAAAAATAGTATAGAATATAGATATTGACAACAAAATTAATTTTAATGTAAACAAAAGCATGGGGTGCTCTCTACTTACTCTAAAGTAGAGCCATTATGCAGACGTAAGTAGAGAGCATCTCGTGCTTTTGTTTACAATAAAGTTAATTTTGTTGTCAATAACTATATTCTATTCGATTTTAAATTATTTTCCAATATAAAAAAATTATTTTCTATAGTAACTATAAACCGCTTATAGCGGCATATAATATTTCAGCTTTAAAGCAGTAATAGTATAGGCGTACAGGTATATAGACGACTATACTGTAACTAAGGGTAATTTTTTAGAAGATGGATCTCTTATTTATTTCAAACCTATATAGTTTATAGATTACTATATATTACCAGTCCGAGTGATCCAGTTCTTTATGGTACTGTACTCGGAACTGAAAGGTTGCTGGTTTGATTCCCAACAGCAACAGTTGCCACTCAAATTAATTACGACTACTTGACTATACTGACGTATGGACAAGAACAAAAGTAAACGGCTATGCTTGTGAAGGTGTTATACAGTTTTCTACCATAAACTCCAGATGAAAATCGGCATCGTGCCTATAAAAGTCGGCTGCAGTCGCACAATCTTCAAATTTCTTGTCCTTAGGCATCGGTTAATTCGGCCAAGAATAGCCTACTTATCAGGCTTCAAGCTCCCACCCGCTACAACAACTACGAATTACTATATATTTATAGATTATAACCCTATATATTTCAACACTATACATCTGAGAAATACTATAATTTTTAAAACAAAAGTTTAAAACTATGATTTTTGAAAAAGCGATAAAAATGAATTTAAAATTCATACAAGTGTTTTACAACTGTCTTCTGGCTCCTGCCTGATTGTATCTCCAAAAAAAAGTAAAATATTGAACAGACTTCCTGAATGTTTATAAGAGATTCATAAATTCTTATCAAGTATATCATTTAAAACAAAATAACATCATTTTACAACATGTCATATTAAATTTACAAGTTTTTCTGACATTTTGTCTGTAAGAACACTTGATAATAATATATATTAAGTCAATGAATTATGAATTCAAATTCCATTCAAACGTATCTTTATCAATACATGTCAATCTCTGTATATGTAAATAGGTCTATATACACAATTTGTATTTATCACACATACATAAATCGCCATGTGTATTTACACGCTAACAAGAAAATTATTTGCGCATTAGAATTGTTGTTAGTATTAGCGAATTTCTTCCTAAGGAAATGTAACAATTGTTATGTTGTTATATACAGATGCATGGTTAATAAAGAACAATATTAAAAAGCAATACAAATCAGATCAAATTTACTAACATATAGTACATTCATAAAATTATACAAAATCCAATACAGTGCATTCATGAAATTCTATTAAATCCACGATAAATTTTAACATTTTTGACGTAAATTAAAATTAACATTCATTCCTTTAATCAACATACTTGTTTCAATATATTTGTGTAACTGTGTACATTTTTCTTGGTGAGAATAAAGCAAAACGTTTCAATTCGGCTAATTAAAAAAATTAATAATTAATTATAACATTCAATTAAAGGTTTTTTTCTAAATTCAATTAAATAAACTATGTAATTTAAAGAATATTTGAATATTTATCACATTGCCTAATTTATTAACATATAGTTGTAGCCAGTTTGAAAATAAAAATTATAATTTTCCATAAGGCCATTCTATTTTAAAAATTTGATTTTTAATCGCTGATAACTTTAACAAATGATCAATAATTGGTTATGAATTTTTAAGGAAACATAATAACGAGATTAAATATGCCAAGTTTAAGTTTTTTAATATTGAAAATTGTGGAAATATATTTTTCTACTGACGAAAATTAGTTTTACTACCTAATATTTACAATTTAAAATTGAAAATTCAAATCATAAAAATTTCTGTATATACTAGAGTTTTAGAAAAAATGATCAGGTACTTGAATGAATTGTAGTAAAGTTAGTTTTCTACAACTTTAAACAGATAATTTTTTTCGATTTTTCTAATATTAAAAAGATCTATAATTTGTATTTCCTTCTTTGCCTAAGTTATCCTTTTTCCTTGCCTAATTCTACTTATTAACGAACTTGGTCTTTCAAATACTATGCATGTATTTCAATATCTGTAGCCACTCTAATGGTAACAGTTTTAGTTCCATCGAAATGAAATTTAGTCTGTATTCTGCACTGAAGAAATTTGAGAAGCTGACGAAGCTCTTGCATAACGATTTGTTTTTGGTTTTAATAACCGTTAGCTTCTCCATCTTAATAAAAACAAAAATTTTTGAAATTTTGTTAGACGTTATCGTGTAAATAGACAATTACACAAACAAATTAATATATTTTTATACATATAAGTGAGGATATATATATATATATATATATATATATATATATATATATATATATATATATATATATATATATATATATATATATATATATATATATATATATATATATGCTATGTATTCAATAAACAATACGTAACGTCAATCATTGTCAGAATATATTAAATAATGAATTACTGCTATTATAAATAATATATTTAAGAGCTAAACGAAGACTTGTTTAAAATAAAAAATTTTTTTATAACACATTACAGATAAATATTATAAGTGTTTACATAATATCGAAAGTATAATATGATGTTAGACAATTTCTAGAAAATGCAAACTTAATTCAAGCAAAATAGAAATATACAGGCTGTAATCGTCAAGACTAGCCATTTGGATACGAAATTAACAACAACATATACGAGTAAATGAGTATAAGAGATACATACATTTTTTTATAAATAAGTGAAAATAACAATTTACTGACTTAATTGCTTAAATACCCGGTATATACTGAATTTATAAAAAAAACTTTCAAACAAAAGTTGTTTATTAAAAAAAAATTAACATTTTTTTTAAATTTTTGTCCTATCTCTTACAGTTTCAAAGATAGGTAGTAGGCAGTTTTCCCCATTTTGCACAAACATGGCCTATTCACAAACTTGACTTTACTTTTCAGGACTAAAACACACATTCGAAATTTCAGCTCGCTATCTCTTTTCATTTTTGAGTAATCGTGATTACAGACAGTCGGACAGGTACATTTACAGAAATGGACTAATTAAATCATTTGATGAACATTTATACCAAGAATATGATAGAATATTATATTATATAGTATATTAGATTAGAATATTATACCTGAAACACTTATTAATTTTTTGGTAATTTTTTCTGCGATCAATATTTTTCATCGTTACAAATACTGATACATATATTATATTCTTTCTGATTCTTAAAAACAACAACAATATAGTTTCCCGATTGCCCCATAATGAGGATAATGTATGTATGTATGTATGTACAGCAGATAGGTAAGTAATTAATTTGCGGATAAAGAGCATCTGTTATTGTTTGTAATTATTATTATTATTATTGAATGAATTATTTTCAACTTTTTAATTATTTTTTTAAGTTGGTTCATTAAAATAAAAAATTTTTTATTTCGGACTTTTTACTGTTTTGCGCCTTAAAGCGATTGTATCCATTAATAATAAACAACAACAGAAAAATACAAACATACTAGAAAAACAGAGAACCTTCCTTTTTTTGAAGTTATTAAATATATTAGAACCTTCCCATAAGTATATAGATTACCCCAGTGAAAGAATTATAAACATCGGCCGTGGAGATTTTGAACAAATTGCGTACATTCGAACATACTAGTGAATGAGAGAACATTCCTTTTTTTTGAAGTCGGTTAATATACTAAAACCTTCCCATAAGTAGAAAGATTTCCCCAGTAAAAAAATCATAAAAATCGGTTGTATAGTTTCTGAAAAAATAATTTTCTTATAAACATATAAATAACATATAAGGAAAACACAGAAACCCAGAACATAAAGAAGAGTAATGATAGTAGGAAACAGTTCTTCCTTCAGTGTTTTTTTAACTTTTGGTATACGGTGGTATATCAATATGTATGTATTGCTTCCATAGCAATATTGAATGGGATTGGTAGTTATATACAATATAATACAATATAGGTAGATGTACCTTTTTTAAAACATCGAGAACATCTTGTTGTGACAGGTATTGTTTATGTGTGGAAACTATCGGTTAATTAAATTTTCATAACACACAATGTAGGTATAATATCATTCATTATATTGTAAATGTTGATGAATATAAAAGAGGTTTTCCTTTAATTACTCACACAACAATAAGTTATTGATTACTTAATTTATTTGAAAAAAAAAACGAAGAAAAAAAACAAGTAAAGTAACAAATAAATGAGTTAATTGTTTGAATATCCAGTATATACTGAGTTTATGGAAAAATTTTTCAAACAATAATTGTTTATTTTAAAAAGAAGAAGATTTTTTATTCTAAAATTTTTGTTATATCTCTTACGGTTTCAAAGATAGGCAATTTTGACCATTTTAATAAAACGTTGTCCGATTTTGCCCCGATTTAGACAGACGGGTGGACATGCGTAAATGGCCGAATTAGGCCATTTTATGAACACATATGTCAAGCATTCATGCCTAGGATCAATATTTTTAGGCGTTACAAAGTCGTGATCAAACTTAATATACCTTATATATTTACATATACTGGGTACAAAAAGTTTTATTAATAATTATTATTTGTATAGATGGAATTAAAATGATGCATTTATACTGTTTGAATATTTTTGCATAAAATACCGTTAGATTTCAATCGCTAATTACTTCAAGACTTGGTCTAAGATCCGGCATTAGAAAAACCTTCCCTCATCTGTTAATTGAATGAAATAATTTTTAAAAGGCAGATAACAATATTATAAATGTAGTAGTGCAATGTCTGCCACCGTAGTCCTGCTGGCTATATCATATCACTATATCATATTAATTAATTAATTAATATGATATAGTGTCTTTGTTTGTTGCTCGACCAAAAATATATTTGTCTCTCTCTCTGCGTAGAACACATTTTTTGAAAATTTTATTACTTAAAATTTTTTTTATATAGGCTGCAAATAATTTAATTTTATATTTATTATACAAAATATATTTTATAATATCACAGTTATAAAATTTTCAAAAAATGTGTTCTAAGCAGAGAGAGAGACAAATATATTTGTTCGAGCAACAAACAAAGACACTATATCATATTAATTAATTAATTAATATGATATAGCCAGCAGGACTACGGTGGCAGACATTGCACTCCTACATTTATAATATTGTTATCTGCATTTTAAAAATTATTTCATTCAATTAACAGATGAGGGAAGGTTTTCACTAATGCCGGATCTTAGACCAACTCATAATACGTTTACAATGGTCCAGCCCACAACAGATAGGCCATTTCTGTACTTATCTGTCGTGCTTCTTTACGCAATTGTTGTACCGGTGTCGTAGGCATATTCGCGTAATTTGTTACGAATTTGCTTAGGGTCAAGTTGTAAATTGTTGTAGCATAAAATGTGTGTAGCAATGACATTGATTTTGGTGTCATTGTAAAGAGCTTGTAAAGCACTATACATAGACGTAATGAAACAATAAAAACATTATCCAAAATAAAAAAAATGAAAGTCGTTATTAAATTGAAAATTACAAAATAAGTAAAGATTTCGTCTCATGTAACCTGTAAATATGCTCAGAAGTATAAAAAACACATATCATAGAAAAGCTCACGTCAAAAGGAATCCATTGATCTTGATAATAACAGTGTCGAATATGAGAGCTACGGCAGCGTCTAAAAGAAATTTTAAATTATGCAAAGTGATTACGTAGCTGGCCAATTGGGCATACATCGGCCAGTTTTCATGACAAATTTACGACACGGATCCAAAGTACATCTTTTTTTCTTTTATAAATCGTTTACCATGTTGGTGGTTGGTCATTAAACAAAGTAATGAAAATAATAAGCAATATTGACATTTTTCATAAATATCTTACCTCAATTGTGATACTGTCTAACCAATTACCATTAACGCATAGATCAAAACTATCGATACCAATGAACCAATCTGGCGATGGAACGATTCTGGACATTAAGGATACCTGGAAAAGAAACAAAAAGTATTGATATAATTTTTTAAAAGTATTTATAAAAACAACTAACTTTTAGTTTTATGAAACGACTTAATAATGATAAAATAATTTGGGGTTAGTGAAGTTCGCAAGAGTATAATGTCTCAAACATTAGACCAGAATAGCCATATGGACATATAAATTAAAAACGTGAAAAAGAAATGCACTAGGACTCGACATTAAATATACTTGGAAAAGAAACAAAAAGTATTTATATTTTTATATTTTTATAAAAACAATTAACTTTTATTTTTATTAAACGGCATATTAAGAACGTTTCAGCACTGTTTTATATAATCAGGACAAAAAACCGGTTTGATTTTATTATAGAACAAATACATATACACACACACGCAACACATAGACAAATTAACTGTTCATATATACAAAATAATGTAATTTTGAAAAAAAAAAATTTAAACTTTTATATTTCGAAAACAAAACGGTAAATTGCAATTTTTTATAATTTATTTAAAAACTAATTGTCTTTACTATTCTAGTTTTTTTTTTAACAGATAATAGTTGGACGGCCATGAACTTTTACGTGCTTCTAATGAGACAGAGTGAGAGAGAATGATAACTTTACTATTAATTGTCTCGCGTTCTAAACGATCAAAACGTTAATTTTTAGTCTGTGAAAAAAAATGAGAAAAATCTGT
Organism: Nineta flava; assembly: GCA_963920215.1. Classification (NCBI taxonomy): domain Eukaryota; kingdom Metazoa; phylum Arthropoda; class Insecta; order Neuroptera; family Chrysopidae; genus Nineta; species Nineta flava. The sequence goes on from OY986042.1 coordinate 35,397,937, forward strand.
CGAAAAGTGGTTTCATGCTGGAACATCCTTACTGATAAAATAATTTGGGGTTGATAAAAAATTAGATAAAGTAAAGAAGAGTATAATGTCTCAAACATTAGATCAGAATAGCCATATGGTCATATAAATTAAAAACGTGAATAAGAAATGCACTAGGACTCGAACCATATACCCCCGTCTAAACAAGACATCGTTCTTCCAATTAAGTTCCATTACACATCTTTAATCGAGTATATTTTATTTTGAAGATAATTTTGGTCAAACATTGTTAGTCTTTTTATAACAAACCAATCGATTCAACTGCAAAAATTAGCAAAATAAACGCCATTTACGGGATTGATTGTACTATGGCCACACAGGCCATTGCCAACAAAGGGGAAAAGCGAATCTCATCAGACTGAAGTAGATGGGGAGGACCATAACGTCGAACTGCAATACTTATCTATGGGCCATATATTTATCTATGGGCCACAAAAGTTTAAGTCATTTTGTTAAATTTTATAGTTGATTTGTGCCTTATTTATTGAGTTTCCGAAAAAATGATCGAAAAAGTTGCTAATTATAATTTGAGAAACAATTTTTTTTTTGAAAATTTTTTTCAAATACGAATGAATAAGGTTCAAATCAACTATAAAATTGGAAAAAATGACATCAACTTTTGTGGTCCAAAGTTTATTTTGCTAATTTTTGCAGTTGAATCCATGGGGTATTTTCAACATGGGTGTGGCCAAGTGTACTACAAGTGTACAACATGGGTGTGGCCACAAAAGTAACTTTTTTTTCTTCAAAAATTCTTAGTTATCGTTTTTTTTTCGGGAAAATATTTCGTATAAAAATTGTTATTATATTTATAATGAACAAATTTAAGCCGAAAAAAGAAAAAATTATTTTGAAAATTTATTTATAATGAACAAATTTAAGCCGAAGAAAGAAAAAATTATTTTGAAAACCGAATGAAACGCTACTTTTGTGGCCGCCATGTGCTGTACTACATAGAGGTAAAAATCAATATTTATAAATAAAATTATATTGTCATTTATAAATAATATTAAAATTGCAATAATAAATATTTTAATACAGATTTATTATTGTAAAAAACAAATATTTTATTTAATGTGAAGAGAATAAAATAATTTCATTTACAATCATGTCTAGTTATTCTTATTTTGTGTTTTTTTTTTTTGCAAAAGATCCATGAAAATAAAGTAAAGAAAAGAAAAGAATGTCGTTCTTTAGTTTTATCATCCGTATAATAAACATAAATATGATATACCTTCAATGAAGTTATAAAAAAAACATTAAGATTGTTCTTTAAAACATATTTTTTCAGGGCTCTCTATTCGAATTTTTAAGACATAGGCCTATAGTTTAGGCATCTCAATTCGTCTCACTGGATTTGAGATCCTATGATTGATAAATGTTTAGAAGAATCGAAATTGTTCTTATTACTTTTCCACTTCTGGATTCTCGTCTAATCGCTCGTCAAAAATGGAAAGAGAGAAAGAGTTGAAATATTTTGAGATAAAAAGTCCGTGAATTTGCAAAATCTGCCCGTGCATTTCACACTACAAAAATCAGCCGTATAAATCATCGAAGACTATTTTTCTACTCTTTAAATGCAACAGATTCACTTATGCGTTACACCTTGACCGTTCCCCTCGTGCTTCAACTACAGTAAGGGCGTTCGAAAGAGAAAATAAAAGCAGAGTAAATTAAATATAAAAAAAAGTCAATACGAATTCATTGGTTTCAAAATGGTAGTTCAAATGAATTTTTTCGTTTTTTTCGATATTGGAAATCATACTTTTAACATTGGGTCTTATGGAGAAACTACAAATTTAATCTTTATAATCGAAGTTTAAAATGCAGAGAAGTTTTTAGAAAACTATGTAAATTGTTGTTAAATAAACAATGATTTATTTGAGTCAAAGATGAAGGTATGTTCAAATGTATTTTGGAAAGTAATAATGAATTATATAAGTAATTTTATCATTTTAGAGAAGCAAAACATAAGATTTAACTTTTTTATTTAAAATAAAAGAAACATTACGAGTCACAATTCACGAATATTATTATTTACCAAATAACCATAGAATATTTAAATCTAGTTTCAACGTATTTCACTTGATACCCCCCTTACGCCCTTCCCTGAAAAATGAGTATTTTGAACGTCCTTAAAACGATTCACACAGTCGTATTTCGCATGCGAGCATGGTGGCTATGACAGTGCGAGCATGCCCATTCGTCCTCTTGCTAGGAAATAGCAGTTACTATAAGTAGTTAGTTTTAAAATAATTATCTAACAGTTAAATTCTTCAGAGCAAACTTTTATTCCATCCTCGCCGTGGGTTTTATGTGTGGGGCGAAATAAAATAAACAGTACACTCACTGATACATATCTCAGTGTATACAAAGTATTGTATGTGTATACAGTGTATACAATGTAGCACATATTATATAGTTTTTATTTCTAAACTTTATTTTAATAGTTCTGCGAAACCTATATATGCTTTTTGGAACCGTTGATGCAGGTGTGAAACTCACACCTTGCTTCATTTTTTTGTTTAAAATATTCATCTTGTTATATAACAACTGGAGGATAAAAATACTAAATTTAGTTTCCATTAAAATGTCATTTGACTTTGATATGAAATTAAATATATTTTTATGATATTGAGCAACATAAAACACCTGCCTTCAAAAACAGACATTTTTTCTCTGGTCTTTTAAATGTTAATTGAAGCATGTAATGTAATTCAGGAATTGTGTTTCAAAGTTATTTAAGGACGTTCATCCATGAAGCTTGATAGTAGATAAAAAATTGTTTTTAGTGAATTGAGTAGCTCAATTCAGTAGTTATCCTCCCTCAAAAATTAAACACCTGTTGACGATCATTTCAAAGAGTAATTATCGATTAAAAATCAAACTTTGAACACAGCGTCTTATGGAGAACATAATTTTTTTTGTACTTAAAATTAGAATAACTATATTATTAAAGTAGCCACCATAATGAATAATGTTTATAAATATTCTTTGATGTATGCAGTTTATATAATTGCATTAAAAATGGTGTTGACGATTTGAATTAATTATTTAATAAAATTAAAACATTTTTGTTAGGTTTGTTTTTGCCACAATATTTTGAAAACTGGCGACCACACACACTAAAATAATATACACATACAAATATAAAACATAGTTTACTGTCTGATCTGTCACATTAAGTCAAATTAATTTCTAATTTACAATTTCCTGGTATTTTCCAATAAATACTTTTAAAATATTTAGGACAAATAAAAAAAGGTTATAAATCGTTGTACGATTATTGACATACTTTACAACTTTTTTAAAATCCTAAGTAAATTTTATTAAAGATAGTACTCATTTGACTTCATCGTAGCAACTGAACGTCCTTAATTGAACGGCAGAAATTTTGTATAGGTATGTTTTAGTTTTGTAAACTCCTCGTTACGTTTACATAAAAGTAGGATATTGAAAAATTTGATAAAAAAATCATTACACATGAGTAGATCTAGAATTAAATTTAAAGGGGAGAAATAGTTTTACCTAACACTTAAATTTATCGAGTTCGAACAACTATCATTGGGGTACGATAACCTTCTCTTAATTCAGTAGTAGCGAAGGACCCAAATTTTTTTTTGCCAAAATTGAAATAGCTTTCTCGGATTCAACTTCTAACGAATTATAATAAAAAAGATATACAGAAATTTTTACAAAAAGTAAACTTAAAATTATAATATGAAACAGAATAAGAACTTCCCGTTACCACCACCCAATTTACATGTAAAATTATTGGGGTAGTTGAAAATTATATCAAAATATTTCGCGCCTGGCAACCAATGCGCCCTTTTGGATTCAGATAGTACAAAGGTAAACGAGTCTAAAAAGTCTGGGACACAAATTTCTCTGGCCTTCTAGAGTCACAAAAATTTGGCGGCCATATTGATTACGTCATCGATGCCACTAGAGGGCCAGAGAAATTTGTGTCCCGGGCATTTTAGACTCGTTTACCTATGTACTATCTGAATCCAAAAGGGCACATTGGTTGCCAGATCTGTAATTTTTTTCAGCTACCTAACCCCACTACGCTATATATCATCTTGGTAAAGAACAGATTCATAACATAACTATAGTATGAACCACCGCAAGGAAACCAACTATCTAATAAAAGAACTATATTCAAATCAGTCCGAACGTTTGAGAGCTACGATGCCACAGACAGACAGACAGACAGACACACGTAGATTACAAACTTATAACCACACTCTTTTTCCGTCGGGGGTTAACAAGGAAACCAGCTATTTAATAAAAAGACGCATTCGAAGTAGTCAACGCGTTTGAGAGCTACGATACCACAGACACAAATAGAGATGGTTCAAACTTATAACACCCCTCTTTTTGCGTTGGAGGTTAACAAAAGAATTATTTTGGAATGTTAACAAACAGATGGTCATAATGAAAATGCGTGTAAAAATTGATATGGTATTTCTGCTTGGTCATAAACTACTTTGAGTGAAGTGTTATGTGGGTCTATTTATTAAAAAATTATCTGTATTGTATTACCGCACTAGTGCGCATAGTAACATTTCACGAGACATGAATAGAAACAAATACTCGTAGAAACAAATACTCGTACGAGTATAGGTGATCGTTTTCACCTATACTCGTCAATTTAAAAATAATAGGGAATATGCATGCAAATTTTTTTTCACTTGAATTGAAGCATGTTTACTTGAAAAATATCAAGGTAAAATTACTTTTTAAATAACTTTAAAAATAAGCGAGATATGAATGATTGAAATTCCCTATTAGACAAAGAGGGTGATAGCCCTCTTGATATGTTATGTGACGTCATATTACACTTTCACCATTTAAAATACACGTAGAACTCCGTTTTTAGTATTTTTGCAAGTAAGAGACAGATAATAATCTTTAAAAGCTTATAACTTCCTTGATATTTGTCGGATTTTAATTTCGTTTTTAAATATTATTCCAGTATTAACAGTATTTTCATATTCTGAAAATAAATGTGAAATAAAATTTTCATGCATATTCCCTATTGTCAAAATTAAAAATAATTGACGTATAATTCGTCTCTTTAAACAAATGACCTGGTTCCTGTTGGTATGAAAATAAATAAATTTTTAACTGACCACTGTGGCCACAACCAAGTGGTCTAGGTGCCAAAAAGAATCCAAGATTTTTGACCAGTATAAATCTTACCACTATAATAGAGAAATATGTCCAGAAACAAGTCCAGAAAAACTATCAGAAGGTCAAAATTTCAAACCGTTCCAAATTTATAGATGACCCAGATCTCTATTATAGATTCTATGGTTTCTATAGAAATACCTGCATTCACAAAATTTTGGAAATAAATTATTTGTCTAAAAATTTTCAATATAAAACAATTGACGTTTACTACTGTCAAAAGTTAGAAAAAATAATTATTTGTCATAAAATAAATATGATTACTCTTTCATTACACACAATAGTCAGACATATTTTTTAAGCCCTGCCCTTAGGCCAGTTCTCAATAACAAAATATTTCACAATAAAATAATAAAAATTAAAGTTTTTTTGGCGTTAAACGGTACAAAATATATCGAAAAATATCCTCAAGCAAAATTTATTGAATTTGAATAATTTATATCTCGATTGTTCCATAACAATGTTTTCCAATATTGTCTGATAATATTTTTTTTTTGTTTTAATAAATTTATTACTATTTCATTTCGATTATAAATAATAAATTTATATTAAACATGAAAATGTTAATAATTTTATTTAATATGAATAGCCGTGGAGTTAAATATTAACATATTATTTACAAATTTACATAAATTCAAATATGCTATTTATGCATTGTCATTTAGGAATAATAATTATTAAATTGACATTTTTGTCGCAGATCATTAAGTTTTTTTCATAATTAATCTTGTGTTTTTTTGCATGGAAAATCATTTTTGTTTTAAATCTGTAAAATTAATTGTTTGGAAATAATTTTCATTATTGTAGAGTATTTTAATCTATTAATTTTAATAGTCCTATATATGAATTCATGGATTAAATCAACGAGTTAAAGAACTTTTTAACCCGATTTCAAAAAGGAGGATGGTTCTCAATTCTACTGTTTTTTTTTTTGTATGATTGTAAACGATCGAAAAAGAAAGCAAACCAGATACTGATTCTTATTATTCTTCATTTTACAAGCTTTTATTTAACTTGCAATGTTTGTATGTATGTTCGGGTCAAATTTTGCAAGCTCAATTAGAACCACTTCCTCTCATCATACGGAGTTGAATTTTTACATGTTGGTTCAATTCTGATGACAATGCATTTTTATGGTATGCATGACAATAATTGGCAAGGGGAAAGGGGGGTTTAGAAGGAGGGGGAAACACACAATTTGGTATATCTCTCTTAATATTGAAAAAATCGAAAAAAGAACATAAGACATACGACATAAGAAGTAGAAAATTAGTTTTACTATAAAATGCTTGTTGTGTCTTTACTAATGCCAAAAAAGGGGTTTTCGTCTATATCAGGCAAATTGTATACGATTTGATGAATTTTCTTTTCAAACCCTCTCGAAATTTGCCAATGATTCAATTTTGATAGAAATACCAAGAAATCTCAAGTAATTTTTGAGATAATCTTTACATGTACCTTGTATCTTAAAGCCAATAAACGCGATACATTTTATAATAATGGAAATGGAAAAAAATACCCCAAAAATAGTGACATTAAAGAAAAAAATTCAGTAAAAACGGACAAAGTTAAGCGGTACTAGTCAAAATATTGACTTTTTGAATTCTGGAAAAAAAAGTGTTTTGGCCCATCTGAGGCATATTGTATCCGATTTTTAAGAAATACACTAGAATTTAGTCAGGCAATTCAAATTTGATAGATAAACCCCGAAATCTTTAATAGTTTTTCATTATTTCAAAGTTAACTATTGGAATAAGTTGAGGTTGTAAATTTTAGACACTTATCTCTGCAGATTATGCGTTTTATTGAACTTAATATCGATATTTAACTATTGAAAACATAAAATCAATTTATTTACAGAAAACAGCTATAAATATGTCATAATAATATTTTAATAATTATTATACGATGTCTGCCGTTATTATGTGATGTATTGAAAAACATTACTGTAGCAGTACTTTAGCAACAAAATGGACAAGTCAGTCAGTCAATTATAATTTTTACGATGTATATAAAAACATGCTATTTACTATAGCATGTTAATAATATAGCAAAAATTCGCCGAGAAACATTAACATCAATCTCTTCATACACATTAGAAATATGAAAACTAGTACATAATTTTGTACCTTTAAAATTACTTTCTTTTCTAAAAATATCTAATTGCACTTCTTGGAAGCTGCTCATCAATCTTTTCACTGACATTGTATGTAATTATTTCTTTATAGTTAAAATTAAAGTTGCCTTTTTACATATCCGTATGTTAACGAGTTTTGACAGAACCATAATTTAAAATAAAAAAACCCGGGACGGTGCAGAGAAGTTCCGCCAAAAATACTTTACTAGCGTATACAGGAATGCATATATTAATTTCATTTCCACATATGTGGAAATATTAAGAAAAATTTAAATTAACCATGGGAGTTTTTAGATTAATTTACAACTAAGGAGCGAATAAACAAATCAAAACTAAGTATTTTAATGGAACTAATTTATTTTATGACATCGTATGTTTGATGTTTTTTTTTGTTTTGTTTATAAACCTTTCAGTTTACATGAAAAATGAAAACAGTCGTCATACAATATTTATTAATTATTAAATAATGTAAACAGTAATATTAATATATATATATAAACAAAAAAATTTAATAAAACATATGATACGAGTTAGGTACATATAAAATATGTTTAAAAATAAATAAAAAAAATTACACACAAAAAAACGTACATATTTACTAGACTAGAATAATAAATGAATTTATATTTAATTACAGTTTAAAACGGTAGACAAATGTCAAATTAATTTTTATTTCAAATGCTACTATATTTTTTTTTTGCATTTGTGTAAATATTCTAAGCGAAACCCTTTGTAACATCAATACTTTTTTTCACACTTTTTTTTTTATTAAATAAAACAAATATTTATTGTTACGAAAATCTCAAATTATTTAATAATAAAATTTAGAATTTCAAAAAGCTAAAAAAAAAATATTTGATTGGATTATGAACTAAAAACAAAGCCAAATAACTTAAATAAATAAATCCCACGAATATGAGAGAGTACAAATGCGCATATACATTAAGCAATGTGTATGAGAAGGAGGTCTTATAGGTTTGATATACAAGCATATTTTTCAAAATAGTGAATAATATTCATAACGAGTATGAGAGTGTACATATGTATCCTTAAGCAATGAATATAAGAAGGAGGTCTTTGATATACAGATTTGATATACAAGCTTATTTTTCATAACAGTTCGAGTGGTCAAACTCAAACCTATAAGACCTCCTTCTCATACACATTGCTTAATGTATACATATGAACTCTCTCATACTCGTTATGAATATTATTCACTATTTTGAAAAATATGCTTGTATATCAAATCTATAAGACCTCCTTCTCATACACATTGCTTAATGTATACATATGAACTCTCTCATACTCGTTATGAATATTAGTCACTATTTTGAAAAATATGCTTGTATACTCTCTATGCTTGTATACATATATACTCTCTCATACTCGTGGGATCTATGATACGAAGATGTAAACTAAGCAGACGGTATAATAGTTTAATTACTTGTTATTTTCAGGTCACCAATGAATTTTTTAATTTGCTTAAATAAAATTTTGTGTCAAATGTTTCTGTGAATCTTTTGGCTGGGCATCGAACATGTATGATAATGATATACGTTGAGTACGTATATATAATTTAACATTATTGTATTAATAAAGTGGAGATATGTACATACATACATATGGGTATGTAGATACAGCGGTTATATATACCCACAAATCCGTGTGGGTAGGTATATTATATATATATATATATATATATATATATATATATATATATATATATATATATATATATATATATAATATATATATATATATATATATATATATATATATTTATATACAGGATTTTCAAAAGCACTTCTAATAGAGAATCAATGTTTAATAAATAAATCAAATATTAACTATAAAACTATACAGTACACCTATACAATACACATACATACAAACATCTGGATAGTGTATAGGTATTATGTATGCGTATGGTTGTTTGTTTGTCATTTAAGAGTGGGGGTTTTGTGATGAGTTAAGAATTCAATGAACATATTTAACCCACTCTCATTACATCTGTACTGACTGACTTCACACAGTAACCACACGGCCAGCCAGTAATAAATAATATTTAACATTGATTCTCTATTGGAAAATCTTTCCAACACACACAGTATATATTGTGAATATTTAGTGTATTTTGTATAACAGACATTCAACACTACACACATATCGTATGAATATCTATAATCTATATGTTAGAGTTGAGTTTGTATACGATGACATTGTGGGAACTATAATGCAAGGTTTAACTTAATGTATAAGAGAAAACTGTAGTCGTGTAAAATTCAGTTCATAACTTAAAAAAATCTTTTTTGAAATTTTCCTTATCGATTTGGATTCCTGTTACATGAATTCTTTCAAAATTTGTGTTTCTTGCAGCTGCACCACTTATCGAGCTTTTATAAACGATTAGAAATAGATAAAATCGTTATACACTTTTGTTTCATACTGACAAGCAACTTTTCTGCAAAATATTTATATCTATTTACATCATTAAGATTATATTGCCATAATCTGCTTTGTCACAAAGAAGTTGGTCCTTCCATTTCGCGGTTAAAGCGTATTCAGTGTTCGAATCGACGCTAAATTAATGAATTTTTGAAGACCAGCTTTTTACTTTAGATTGGAATAAGAGTAAAATTGGAGGAGGAGCGTAATGAACTTGTGAAAAAGTCTATAAATTTTTTATTAGCTATCTATAAATGAGTATGGTATGTTTTTTTATTCGAAAACCAATTTCAAGAAACCAATTTCAAAATCGAGTTTACAGGATCTTTCACCCACTTTACTTGATTGCGTGGCAGTTACATTTGCAGCGGTATCGCTTCTTCATTAAATTATTATTATAATTTTGTTCATCATTTTTATTTGTTGTATAACAACTATAACTTCCCTCTATTATCACGGTTGCTTTGAATGTTTACAACCATGGTAATTTACATATTAAAAATAATAATATTTCATAAATCAAATCAATAAAGATCAATTATATCTTTCACATATATTTATTATTTATTTAAATAATAATTATTTAATATAATTATCATTTACCTTTACACATTCATTAGGAGTTATTACAGATAATTTCAAACCCCAATAATAATAGACAAGGAGAAAACCTTACACTCGTACAAAAAACTTTCCCAGTCAATTTGTTTGCATATTAACGTTTGGAACTTGATCCTGAATAAGGATCAACATTCTGCCTTATGAAAAACCTGAATTTTTTATTTGTTATATAATAGATGCTTGCTATCGATTGGACTATAGAGTATCTAATGTAATTTCGGCGCTTCTATTTTACATACATTTTAGCATTTGTCAAATAAAAACCTTTTTTAATTGCATAAATACCCGGTATATACTGAATTTATGAAAAAAAATATCTTACAAAAGTTGTTTATTTGTAAAAAGGGATATTCTTTGTCCTATCTCTGACGATTTCAAAGATACGTTTTGCTAATTTTGCCCAAATATGGTCCGATTTTGTACATTCACGAAATTAATTTTGCTTTTTAGCTCTAGTATACGCATAAAAAATTTCAGCTCCCTACCTCTTTTCGTTTTTGAGTTCAACTTTTACAAAAACGGAGCTAAATTTAAGATACCTTCGTATATATTATATTCCGGGCATAATATTATGTTAATAAAAATTGGGATCAGATTTTATAAGGCGAAATCTTGATCCTTATTCAAGAGCATGTTCCAAAAGTGAAAATGCAAAAAAATTGAATGAGAAAATTTCGAATTCGAATCGAATGCGAGTATTTCACCTTGTTAATGAGGTGCATACGTGAAAAATAATTGATATTTCGCCATTTTTAATGTTTATTTCACTTGGACTATTTTATAAAAATTAAACTTTAATTACAGTGAATATTTGCAATACATGTAACTATTTGGTTGCATGAATTTAAACCATTCGTCTGTCTACATAACTATTAATTAGTTACATGCCAGTATAATTGGATAATTGTGTAACATTGTGCTTGCTCCATTTCCAACAGTCATTTTGTAGTACATCTGATTGACCTTCAACTCAAACACTACCAAAACATTATGCAGTGAATAAACTTTATAATATTATGACCTCGGTTAAGCTAGCAGAGCAAAATACCGTTAATGAATTTACTACGTACTGGAAGTATGTGCTAACTATGCGCTGCAATTAAAAATTTGGTGCTTTTTTTGTTTCGGTGGAAATTAGCCGAGCACTTTTAATTTTCAATTTCCGCCGAAACTAAAAAAGCACAAAAGTTTTAATTGCAGCACATAATTAGCACTTAATACTGCTAGGTAGTAAACTCAATTTCGGGACTTTATAACCGATGCTCTCCTGTCTTGATATTTAGGTAGCCGAGCACTTTTAATTTTCATATTCGGCCGAAACAAAAAAAGTACATGCTTTCATTTTTATTGAACTCATTTCATAAGATAAGAAAGTTAATTATTATGTAATTAAACGTTATGACTATTAAGAACACATTAAAACGTATTAAAATTGTCGGTCGTTGACCAATGATTACTTCTAAAAGAGGTGTGACAATCGTAGCTATTACATATTATCAATTTATTTTATAGTTTGTGTCTCCACTTGTCTACATAGCTTCGTACAGAGAGTTTGTAAAATATTGTAAAGAATTGTCTATTTTTTCAAAAATTATAAACTAGACTAGTAAAGAAGTGTCTTTTTTTCGAATTCCTTTTCGCCGTCTCAGAAAATTATGACCAAACTGTTTAAAAAATGTTAGTATTCGACTTTAAAATTTAAATATCTTTTAAACTATTCAAGATACGACAAGACCACTTCCAGTCTTTTTTATTTTCCATTAATCAATGAACAAATTGAGCTTTTAAACGAAGCTTTAACTCAAATTTTTAATAAATTACAAATGAAAATAATGGATCATTACGTTATTTATGTTTTGAATTTTGGTTTGTTTATAATAATAACAAAATGGAAAATCAAAATTTTTAAATTTTCCAACGGGGATCTTTTTTAAATCTATCAAAGAATAGGTTCCAGAAGTAAAAAACAATCCAGACGTTTATTTTAAAAATTATCGGGGTTTTTCAGATTGGAAAAATGTTTTAGTTAACAAAAGCATAGTTAAAGAAAAAATTGGGGAAAAAATTTTTTGCCGACGGATTATTGTTTGTTGAAGTATTCACAATGGCATCTATACAATTTCCTTAATTTATATCAGGTTTAGATTGATTTGAAAAGAAATTCAAACGTTTTTTTGTTGGAGAGCATTGAAGAGGCCAACGACGAATGTTCTACGTAAATTCACCTTCAGTATTTTCATAACTCTCTGTATATTGTAATAATATAAGGTATGAATGCAATGTAACGGTATGCCTTTTATCTCTTATAGACAACAAGTATTATATTAGTGTTATTATGATTATTATTATTGTTATTATTTTATATCATCTCATTTAAGATGACGATGGTGCCTGGACAAACAGGCAACAACAAACAAACAAGAGCAACAAATCTGACTTAATAAGTAATATAATAAGTGAGATCACATTTTTATTATATGACATTGTACTACCGCATTGATTCTTTTGTGCTTTTTGTTAGGTTTCTTTTTTTTTATTATTATTTGTATTTTATAAAATTACGATTGGATAATACATATATTGAATATAAATGCCAGGCATGTAGTATTATAGATAAATACATAAATTGATTTTAATTATATAATAAATTTATATAATAATATTATATGATGAAGAATTTATACAGTGTGTGTAAGTGAAACGAAACGAAAAATACAAAATATTGTGTCGAAAAATGCATATAGTGTAAAACGTTACTTATACCTTGATACTAACATCAATGCAAGCATCGTCAGTAGTTAAACAATCGCATAACACTTATTTTTATTCAGTGACTTAGACTAATGACCATGACTGTATTTCAATAAAAATAAAAATGTCTATCTGTCTGTGTCATTGTAGGTCCCAAACGGATGAACCGATTTAAATGCGTTTTGTTTATCGAAAGGATAGTTAAATCGGGATGGTTCGTAGGTATCTTTGATGAAAATTAGTTGAGCTGTTTTGAGATTATCTGCTCTTTCCCTAGTTGGTATAGGAATCTTTAAGAAGTGGAAGCTCTGAGAAATGTTAGGTAGTTTTAAATTATTATATAAAATTTATTACCAATGCTTCCAAAATCACTTCATTGAGTGAGGAATTTTTAATTTTTGTAAACAAATTTCACTTGTTTTAATCGAGTCGGAAAAAGGAATTTTAACTACACTCAAAATTGAGTATTTTTTGACACTTATTTTTATTGCAAATATCTCAAGTATTTATGTAAATATCCAACTTCCAGATAATATGGTCAGTTAATAAATAATAGTCAAATGTAGTTTCGACGAATTAACTCAAGATACAGCTAAGAGAGATATTCCACAATTTGTATTTTGCCACCCACGAAGTCGCTTTTAGCGAATTGCTCATTTAAAAATTATGAAATAATTTGTTGAAAAATAAATTTAAAATTTTAAGCTCAACTTAAATGCAGGAATAAAAAAAAAAAAAAAACAAGAAACAAAAAACAAAAATCATAAATAAATTCATTAAAAATTAATGCTTATTAGGAATATTAGTTGTGTACACAAAATACCATAATAATGCTTATTATACAAATTATAAACCAAAAGCTTTAAAATGCAAATTAATTTATTATTTAATAAGCATAATTGGTATATGTTACATAATTGGTATTATAATGTATTAATATGTGGGCAATTTAAAATTTTATTTAAATAATTAATTAGATTAATTGCCGTTGATAGGTTCAATGGTTTTAAATAACAATTTGTGTGGATATTGATATGTTGACGAATACATATAATATATATATATATATATATATTAATGTATGTGCGTTTAAACCTCTACACACATAATGCATAATACACACTATAAATTATAGGCTGTGTATTATTACATGGCCGATAAAATCTATTAAACGAACCATATGAATAATTAAAAACTGTTCGGCAAATGGAAAAAATTTGCAGGGAACAGTTATGAGGATGATTTAATTTACCTACTCAATACGAATCTCGTTGCAGTCGAACATTAAACATAAAGATGATATTCGTAAACGAGGGGCTAACGTTGAAGATTTCTATTAATTGAATTTTTCAGGTTTTTTTTTACAGTTTTTGGAAAAATTAGATCTTTTCCCTCTTTTCAGTGTATAGATTTAGAACCGCAATCACTAAGGATAAGTATACTTCATCGGTTTTAAAATAAAACTCGGTATATATATATAAACGGTATATAGGTATATATTTAAAAATATTCGAAGAACTCTATTTGCATGCATTGTTATCTACAAATTTACATAATACTGTTTTGTTTTTTAACATCATGAGATCGAATAAACTTATAATATATCAATGCCTGTGAAGGCCTTGGGTGAGCCATTCCTTGACGACCTCCAATCGGCCAATCCAAATGATTCAAGGCGCAGTGGCTCCGTGTGGGACGGTCCCCATTTTCAGATATCATAATGGCAGCCACTGCAACCTAACCAAACCTAAAGCCCGTAAAGTCACCGAAATAGCAACGAGTAATACACCTCTCCTGAGAAAAAATACATTTTCGATTCGAACTAATAATAACTACTTTGCTAGAAATGGGAAATTTTACACACTGAAAGAAGTTTGCCAATTTTATATTTCATTACAATCTTTGATACCATTTTCTTTATTTCGGTACCATTGCATTTAATTTATATATAAAAACGCCTCTAAGTCAAATGATGGTTTTGACCACGTTATAATATTCTAGCTGCGTATCAAAAGTGATTCTGTAGGTATACATGATGTCATTTAGCATATTAATTACATACATCGATGTACTTGCATACTACTTTAAAAACACTGCAAATGAGTTACACAAGAGTTTATATTACATAGCAATCTCAAAATGCCAGTACGAACTACTCCTAACCCGATTCGATTATTTGAATAGTCTAGAAGCAAGCCGAGCGGAAAAACATTTCCCAAAATTTTACGAAATTTTCCACCTTTTTTTCGAGCAAACAACCAGAATTGAGTTTCAATATGTACAGTACTTAGGTATAATGTCCTTGTGACTCAATTTTTTCCTAATCTGATCCGATTATTTTCAGATAAATTTTCAAATAAATATCAAGACCCTTACTTCAAGTTGTTAACAAATTTAGTACGATAATTTAATACGACTGGTCTAGAAGGAAGCTGGACGACCCAAAATTAGGTTTAGGTGAACGTACAGCTTTCAACGGCGGATTCGTTTTGCAGATTCTACGTTTTTTGAAATAAAATATCATTAGTCACATAAGGCAAGAATTTTCTGAACCTTAAAAAAAATGTAACATACATACTGATCTTAAAAATCGCTTACGACCGAAATAACCGAAAATATCTGAAAAAGATCGCCTTGACATTATTATTTTAAGTATATTTTCACCTTGAATAACTTGAGACACCACACGTTATTTATTATATGTGAATTTTATGCCAGTGTTTAGTTTGCCAAAGGAAAGGTCTATGCCAATATTTAGCTGATTCCGAATTTCAGCTTAAACCTCTTCTGCCGTGGTTTAATCCTTATTTGATGGGTTGTATGTTGGATTATACCAAGATATGTATCCTGATACTATGGTCCACAAAAGTAGCACTTTTCAAAACTTTTTTACTTGATTTTGATTTTATTCATTCAGTTTTTGGGAAAATGATGCGAATAAAAGTTATAAGTATTTTTATAATGAGCAACTTTCATCTGGAGCATTTTTTCGAAAACTGTGTGAAGAAGGCACAATTCAACTAAAAAAATTTTAAAGATGTGCTCTACTTTTGTGCCAATGCTGAAACCTATGTTAACAACATTTAAAAAAAGATCCTTCATAAACTTTTAATCAATGTTTATTGTAATTTAGTATGATTTAAAATATGAATACCAAAGTTTATTGGTGGATACGAATAGTATTTTCGCGACAAAAGTTTTGCACTAAATAAAAGTTTTGTACTAAAAGCAGTTAGAAATTGAAAATTAATATCTAGTGGAGAGTACACTATACAATTACATAAGTTTGTTTTATATTAATTAAATATATAAAATAAACTGAAACCATTTATTTATCATTTGTACGAGTTGTAAATAGGGATCACATATTGTTGGTAATTCATTATTCAATTATCGGTATTGGGAGTGTATGTGTGTACACTACTAATGGATACGAGTTTTTTTTTTATATTGTATTGAAAAAAAAATTTTATCGAAGTAATTGTATGTATATCAATCGTTTGACGGTTACATAAAAGAATTGTAAATAAATTCACTTGAACTTGTAATTAACACTGTTACTTGACGATAATTAATTTTTTATTTATTTACGGTCTCTTGAATTTAGTGATGGCGCGAGATGAGAGTAGCATGTCTGTTGTATAGCATTAACTGTTAAAAGTTTTCTATCGACTCGTTTCGTTTTTACTGCTGATGATTTTCTTGAAAAAATATAATTTAATTCTGTCTGTTTGTCTGTGTGTGGGTCTATATATGGCATCGTAGCTCTCAAATGCGTGGATCGACTTAAAATCGATTTTTTAAAGTAAAAATCGGGTCAGTCGTTTTGTGATTAGTACATTTTTATAGATTAAAAAACCTATAGAGATTGAAAGAGAGTATTATCGTCTCTCTCGAATATTTATTGACAAAAGAGGAACCTATTTTTCCTTATCTCTCGCTGATTTGTTTTCGTCTCGTCTCGTTTCTTCTCTCGCCTTTCGCGGCATCACTAGTTGGTTTGCATACATATGCATGAGTACGTTGTATACAAGGTTTAAAATATTAATAGTCATTATTATGATCATCAATTTGAAATTAAATGAAGTGGAAAGTGATTTTTTGAATTTTGGACAAAACATTTGGGGATTTAAAAAAAAATAAATAAAGTAAAAGAACGCACTTCAAAAATGCACCATACAGATGAACACATTCGTAAATATTATTTCACAAAACACTTTTCAAGACAGCAAAGGGAGAGGCTTAAATTACTTTCTTGAATTATTCATTAGAAAAACATTTGTTTCTTGTAAAACACAGTTTTTGAACTCGCTATTAAAAAAATATGTTTTTACCTTTTTAGTGGGTTTTTCCCCATTTTTATACTGTGTGCCCAAACTAACTTTCATCTAAGAAATAATTTCTTGATCTTTAGCTACCCTTTACTCTTTTATGGAACATCGTGTTCAAACTACACGTTCTGTTTAGTTGTTTGTGGGGGAAAAATCTTTAAATCAAAATTTCGACTAGTTCTCAGAAATTTTGTACACGTGTTTGAGTGCCATGTCAAAGCAATAAAGTATGTCTTATATAGTTATATATATATATATATATATGAAATTTGAAAATATTCCCTGAAATAAAAATTTGGTGGAAGTGTTGATAAATAACACACCTCCAGTTGGGAAGTAGTTGAAGCAGTGAGAAATTGAGTATATATAAATAAAAATAAATAAAATTTAAAAAAAATATTTAATATAATAGACGAACAAGTTGAAATCAATAGACATTTAATTTTCTACTTTTCACTTCATTAAAGTAAAAATTTTATATTTAATATTTTTTACATAACAACAAATAATTAATTAGTAATTCTTGCGCAATTGGCATTAATGATTTCATAATTTTAATAACTTTAATAATTATTTAATTTTAATAATTTTAATAGCCTAGCTAATTTTTTCAATGTGTAGTTGCACAGGCGAAACTCATTATTATTAAAATTATTGTTTGTTACTCGTATTCTTAAAAAATGCAAAAAACTAAAAATTTGTTTTGAAATCATTCAAACGTAAAAAAATAAAAAAGATATAAAATATATATATATATATATATATATATATATATATATATATATATATATATATATATATATATATATATATATATATATATATATATATATATATATATAAAGTATAGTAAACTCAAAAAATAGTATTCTCACATTTCACACATTGAGTTTTTTACTACATAAAAGTATATATCTGTTAAAGAGCTATTTATTTTAGTCAGGTTTTTGATGTCTGATAAATTTTTTTTTCTTCTTTAACAGAAAAAAAAAATATTTGTAAAAGTTTTCATATACAAATGTAAAGCTTTTTATATTTTGACAAAAAAACTGTAGAAACCCTTTAAACAATTTTTATAAAACCGAAAAATTCATGAAGTTTATAAATAATGTAAAATACATCATTTATATTATATGTGCTTTATATTTGACAATGAATGAGAATATGATTTAATGTTATTTAATCACAAAATTTTGATAATAATAATAGATACTTCAAAATATTAGCATAAAGAGTGCAAAAGTTGAATTTCAAGACGAATTTTTTTTAGGGACGTTTGGATTGGTACAGTCATGTACATTAAAAAATAGTCCCTTTCTTCTTGACGGATTTGGCTCATTAACAAAAGTTGTGACTATCAAGATGTGAAATGGCTCCATTTTCTTAAAAAATTTTTCAACGTTTCATTCTTCTCGTAAATATATATTTGCTCTAGTTGACGCGAAATTTGTATGAAAATTTTTTAAAAGCGTTCTTAGACCATTTTCTCACACATTGTACGTGGATTGTACAGATACGACTACTGATGGTCGTATACCTCTAACCTATAAAAGTAAAACCTATTTTATTGTTGATCATTTATTTATTTTATATGTATTAAAAGAGGACAGATACTGATGAGGGACAGTTCAGAGAATACATTATATAGTAGTGATAGTAGTGTATATGTATACAAGTAGCAGCTTGTTGGACGAGATTGTTACAATTGCGTGACACGCATAATACATAACCATGTAGCACGTGATGATTTCTTAAAAATCCCATTTAAAATCTACCTACAACACATATTCTTGCAATTCATCCTCTTTACATGTCATATGTTTGTATACAGTATGCTTTTCACGACATACTAAATACTCCAAACACTCGCGAATCATTCAAATTCGTAAATGTATTACACTCGTAAGGTTGAATTATTTTTAGTACAAGACCTTTCGATATCGAAAAGCATTGTCTTTCACCTGGAGAGTGAAACAACCCTCCAAGCAACACATTTAAAAAAACTTTTTTCGTTTGACAAAAAGTTAATTAGACGTTAAAAAGACGAAACTATTTCTTACAAACAATAAATGTCATAAGATTAAAAAAATTTTGACTAACTATACTATGTTTGAAATCATGTTTTATGGAAACTTCTAATTAATAAATGTTACAAAAAATTAATTTTTACA
This sequence comes from Nineta flava, assembly GCA_963920215.1. NCBI lineage: Eukaryota > Metazoa > Arthropoda > Insecta > Neuroptera > Chrysopidae > Nineta > Nineta flava. The sequence continues at coordinate 35,417,625 of OY986042.1, forward strand.
CAGCATGGAACAACCCATTTCATATTCGTTAAAAAAAAGGTTTTCGTAGAAGGTTTACTTACATTTGGCACTGTTTGTACTACTGTAGGTTGAACTTACTTCAAATGAACAGGAAAAAGAAACTGTTGTATTATACATAAAGAAATAAAGTTGTAGTAATAAAACTTACAATTTAATATTCATAATATTGTTTGACATAAAATGTTTGATATGAAAAATCATACACATATAGGAGGGAAATCGTAACCAAGATCTTTGGCATTCTAGTCGTGAGTTTGATTCCTATCCTAGATGTGTATGATTTTTTATATCAAGCATTTGATGTCAAAGAATGTTAACAAAGTTCAGAAATATTACTTAAATGTTAAATTAAGTAAACGCAGGTCACTTCCATTGGTATAATTTATAAAAAAGAAAAAAATTTTAAAAATTTGCGATTTTCATGGAACCCCACAATATTGAATGTTATAATTATATCACCCATAACTTGATTTGAAAGTCATTACAATGCCTTTCTGTAAGAAAATTCGTTGATTTGTGCTGTAATATAGGATTTATATTTTAAACTTTGTAAAAATCAATGTTGAAATATATATGCGAATTTCCTAAAAAAGATATGCAGGTATTGTTTTTGTACCAATGTTGGAATTTCGTAAAAATTTCTTCTCAGATACATAAACGTACATATATATATATATATGTATATATATATATATATATATATATATATATATATATATATATATATAGTCATATTTATTTTTTTTTGAAACTCTGTTGGTATTCAAAAGGTCAAGTTCGTTAATGGGTAGAATGGGACAAGGGCGGTTTAGAGGGAAGGGGAGAAATTGGGCATGTCTCCCCTAATATTTGAAAAATCGAAAAATGTATTAGGCGCAAAGTTGTAGGTACTTAGTTTCACTATAATTTTGTTTCATATCAATTTTTCTGTTACACTAATATTTACAGAAATATTTACAATTAAAGATTAAAAGTTAAAAATCGAAATATCCCTGTACACATTAGAGTTTGGAAAAAATGATAAGATAATTAATTGTAGCAACTTTGATTTTCTACAACTTTACTCCTTATACATTTTCTGATTGTTCTAATATTGAGAGAGATATTTTATATTTTGTTTTTTCTTCTTTATACCCCCTTTTCACCTTGACCTAAAGCCCAATTTTATTTATAAAATCGCATTATTAAAAAAATTGGGCTTGCAAATACCAAAATCATATCAGCTACGATTTCATTTTGATTAAAGTATAATTGTGGCCACTAGATAGTCAATTATGTTTGTTAATTTAAGTTGTCGCGGCTCCTGGGTAACGAATTTTTTTTAATATCTACATTGTTTCACATTTGAGTAGATCTGTTATCGATACAAAATTAAAAAATTCAATAAAAATAAAAATATTATCGATTTATTGTTGTCCTAAATAAAATGGATGAAAAAGCCATGTTTGTAACTAATAGTTTTGTTATGTGATTACAAAATTTTTAATAAAAATATAACAAATGGGTTTTTCTTTCCATTTGCTTTGGTATTTATTTTATTTTTTGTGTTATTCATATCATTTGTAACTAATAATGATTATTTTTATTTTCATTATTATCACCAGTTTCGATGGGATTTTTTAGGCAAAAAACAAGTTTGATTTTATATACACATTTTTATATTTTCTATAATATGTGCCATTATTTCATAAATTATTCTAATATTTTTATAATTTTTCATAGTTTATATGCGCTATTTCCCTGCAATTTTTATAATCACTACCTATTACAAACGAAACTCTTTGTCGCCATTTTCCATTATAATGATTCCATATTTGGCGACTTAAAAATATAACAATTATAGTTATAATGGTAGTAATTAATTTGACTATTTTCTGTGAATATTGTTATTAATTGGCTAGTTTTTCATATATTAAGGACGTTGGGTACTTAGCCAAGATTGATGTGTTTTCCTTAAAAACATTGAAGTAATAGCAAATAAAAAAATGAAGACTTCTGTTACTTCTTATTCTTATTCTTTTTTACTTCTATTACCGCTAGAAGGGTGCCTTTTTTTGCATCATGTCAAGAACACAGAGCTAAGGCCACAAGCCGTTCCAGGGGATTAAGGATATGTGATTGTTTTACGAGATATCTGTAATGGTATACAAAGTAGAATAAAATCTTATCGAGAGAATTGATCTCAGAAACTATTCGGCAGATTGTTAAACCAACCGGATTATTGTGTTATATAGGCCAAATTTACGTTATAAACTAACTTTCATTCAAATCGACGACTAAAAAATGTTTATCCTTTTTTTCTATTTTTTGTATATTTAAAAATATTTGTATGACAAAATTTATGCCCCAGGTTTGGATGCAATTCATTGAATAAAGAAAATTGGACCCCAAAAAAATGATAATTGTACAATTTATAAAATAATTACGAGCTGTGCTAGTATGATATATAACGGTCAAGAAAATACATCCTGTATATCATATTATTTACACATACCAATATAGTGAAAGTTTAAAGGTATGAACACATTAGTTGTTAGTTGACATTTAAAAGGGAAGAATTGTTCTTCATCTGACAATACCGTTGTTTTATTCTTCTGTACTCGTACTTACTCTTGTATTAATGTTGTTGTTGTTATATAATATATATATATATATATATATATATATATATATATATATATATATATATATATATATATATAAAAACCAAAACATATTGTTCTGTTTTAACATTGTTGTTGTTGCTATTGTTTCAAATACATAGATTAACTATTGGCACTGGGTATTTAGTAATATTTAAGGTGTATTTCATTAATATTAATTCAGCATATTCAGTAATGAACTAAGTAAAAAAGTGCAAACATAGGGAAAATATTTCTACAAATTCCATTATATAAGATCAGTCTGGAATAATGTTCATAAAATAAAAACAATAAAAACTCTTTCGCAGGAAGTTGCGTCAACTTAGCGAATTTCCTTAGAATACATATATCACTCTATTAAAGGCCAAAGGGAAAGAGTAAAATTGTAGAAAATTACATTTTTTCTCAAATTCTAATGTGTACAGAGATTTTTATAATTTAAACTTTTAATCTTAAGTTGTATATATTTCTGTAAATAATAAATAGTGTAACAAAAAAAAAATGATAAGAAACAATATTAGAGTAATTAAATTTCAAATTTTGCCCCAATTCCTAGAACAATTATTTATATTTTATAAATACTTATTTCGACTAAAAAGTAGTCATCATCAGTATGTATTAGTTAATTGTAACTATCTCCGGGATATGGAGTCAAAGATATGTTACTCGTTGCAAATTTGTGAGACATACACAAAAAACGAACCATATTTGGGCAAAATGGGCAAAACTGGCTCTCATTGAAACCATAACAGATAGAACAAAAATTTAAAGAAAAAAAAATTCCTTTTTTGAAAATAAACAACTTTTGTTCGAAATTTTTTTTCATTTATTCAGAATATACTGGGTATTTCAGCATGTAATTCAGATAGTTGTTATTTTCACTTGTTAAATCTAAAGATTCGATGAAATTATTGACATATTCAAAATTAATTCATGTGTTTCAACTGTTTCTTTAATATTCGATGAACTCTATTTACATATAATAATTGTATGAACCAAAACATCTTCCTTCGAATCTACCTTTTGCTTGTTAGATAAATAAATTTAATCAAAATCGTTGGTGTTATCCGAATTGTTATTAATACAATCATAAAGTCCAAAAATCTCCAGCTCCAATGTTTTATGAGAATTTAATAAAAGACGTGTAAATTCGAAATACCTTAATAACGGTCTAGTAATCAAACTTTAAAAAAAATTCGTTACGCAGAGACTGCGTCAATTTAGCGAGTTTTCTTGATAGAATCGACCAAAGGTTTAGAGAAAGAAAAAAACACAAAATATTGAATATCCCTCTTAACATTAGAAAAATTCATTTAAATACATTAAAAATATCAAGTAACCATGTTAATGCATTTTTAATATTCATTATTATGGGTATTGTTTTAAATTGCCAATATTTCTGTAAATATTAGAGTAACAGAAAATATGGTCAGATAATGAATTGCAGTAAAATTGATTTACTACAACTTTATATCTTACAAGTTTTTCCATTTTACTGATATTCAGAGAGAAATTCATATTTTTAGTGTCCCCCTCCCTGTAAACCTATTCCTCCAATTTTACCCATTAACAAACTTAACCTTTAAAATAAAAAATTTCATTGCGGTGAATCTAAAATAGTGGCCTCCAGAGCGCGCACAGACACATATATACATACACATAATCGAACTGGATTATTGTTTTTTGGAGCCTATTAATTAACTAATAATAATAGAAATCGATGATTTTTTCTAAGGGGTATATAATACCTTGGAAAAATAGCAAAAATTCCAATAGGCCTAAAAAATCACGTTTATTTTACGAATATGTGATTGTTTTACGAGATATCTGATCTGTAATGGTATACAAAGTAAAATAAAATCGTATCGAGAGAATTTATCTCAGAAACTATTCGGCAGATTGTTAAACCAACCGGATTTTTGTGTTATATAGGCCAAATTTACGTTATAAGCTAACTTTCATTCAAATCGACGACTAAAAAATGTTTATCCTTTTTTTCGATTTTTTGTATATTTAAAAAAATTTGCATGAAACAATTTATGCCCCAGGTTTGGATGCAATTCATTGAATAAAGAAAATTGGACCCAAAAAAAATGATAATTTTACGATTTATAAAATAATATGATTTATAGAATAATATAAAACATAATTAATAATATTTCCGGATAATAATCAACCGTCTAATAAATTCGTTTTTTTTCAAAGAAATAAAAACGCCAAATTATCATTTCCCTTTAACTGAGATCAAAATTCTCAAAATTTTCCCGGATTGCAAAATTCGCTGATATATCCAGGTTTTCAAGGTTTTATACGTCTTCGCGATTTTCTAATTTTTCACAGTTAAACTTCTATAGTTAATAACCTTATAATAAGAATAGTAGTAAATTTATAAAAACTAAATACGAAAGTTGATTTGTTTGGATTCGAGAACTATAACTTTTACCACCCTGTATATGTAAGAGCCAATTTTTTGTTGACAACTCCATTCAAAAAATGATAATAGTAAACTTGTTCTAGGCGGAATACACAAAGGGAGAAAAAGTAATGAAAGTTGGCACAGATGTAAATTATCGACAGTTCATTCTTTCAAGATAAATGGCAAAAGATATTTGAACATAGTAAGTACATTTCGAAAACGATTTATTCGACTCAAGAAATCAGCTCGTACACATATGTATGAGAAAAATATATTGTTCTATGGAATAGTAAATCTAGTCAAAGATGGTTGTTAATATACAGGGTCGCCCAGATTTTAATTCGGTAAATTAAATAGACAAGAGATGTATTCAATGTTGTCGAGATATAAAAGTTAATTTAAAAAAAAAATTTTTTCCAAATGTTTTGAAAACTCCATTCTGATTTCGATTACGCTTGGCACGCTTTTAATAATAAGTAGCTTAATTTGATGTAATAAGATTTAATTTAATTATAGCTGGTGCATCCTAAAGATTTAATAGAATTGAATTATGAAACTATTTCAAAGAAAAGAAATAAAAAAATAAGAATTCTTAATTTCATATTATTTTTATATTGAATAATTAACAATACAAAATTTGTCTCCTGCCTTTTTCTGTCGATCTTGCTTAATTTTCAAGTTAAAAATTTAATTTAATCCGGGGAATATTTTTTTCTCGAAACATTTTTTCTCGACAGAAATTGTAGAAAGAATTGTATTTTTAATAACTCAATCTACAAATAATATGAAACTAAGAAAAAATAGTGGCGTACGAATTTTTCTTTAAACTATCCAGTAAGGATGCCACAGCGCCACCCTTGCAATAATTTGTGCCTAAAAAAATCACTTTAATTTTTCCAAGTTCGCAATTTTGTTATTTTCTGATAAAATTTAATAATCCTAGTTCCAACGAGAACGGCAATTCTATAGATGAATTATGAATTAGATTTTTTTATTTCAGATTTCCTCAAGACCTGAAATCACGGCGGCCCATAAAAAAAATAATAAGAAGACGTTAATAATTAAATAAAGTAGATGTCAATAATAACATACTAAAAAAACAAAACCATTGAATTTTATTTTTCCGTAAAAAAAAAATCCCGATAAAGGCGTAAGAAAACGTGCAAGTTACCAGAATACTTAATACCTTAAATTAAATCTTATTACATCAAATTAAGCCACTTAGTACTAAAAACATCCCAAGTTAAATTGAAATAAGTCGAGTTTTGAGATATTTGAAAACAAAAGCTTTTTTTAGTAACTTTAACAACCTGTACCTCGAAAACATAGCTGGAAATTATTCATATGAACTTTTCTTATTTTCTATTCTGAGACATTCTGTATATATATATATATTACTTATATAAAAATTATGTACTCTCTCTCTATTTAATTAGTTTTTGAATAAAAGAAAACGAAGAATGGTTTATGGTGTAGAAATAATTTGATAAATTACATTTTTGATGTTTAAATATAAGAAAAAAAATTGCTAATAATATATTTACTTACAAATTATTTACATGAAAAAATATTCCAACAGTAATTATTATAAGCATACAATAAAGAATTGCTTCGGTACTTTTTTATTTGTTCTAAACAATAACAATATCGAATACTAACAGATGAATACCGGACGTATAAATGAAAAGAAATAAATAAAAACTTAAAAAAAAAAAAGTAAAAACAAAATCATATACTATACAACAATTTTCTAACCTGTTAGTATTGTATAATAAATAAATAAATAAATAAAAATTCCTTTGAATCAAAATATAAGTAATCATTTTTATAATAAATAAGTACAAGATGTTTACTTGCGTGGAGAAATCATTAATTTACAAAATATATTATATATTTTACTAGATGTAGAATTATACTAAATATAAAATGAATAAAAAATATTTTCAAAAACAAAAGTTTTCTTTTTAAAACCAAATTGCGCTAAAATGTAAAAAAATATTATTTTTCAATGAAATATTTGTTAGAAGAAACTCATTGGGAGCTTGAATTATCGCTGCTGTTACGTTATAATAAAAGCGCCTGAAGATATTTTTTTTTTGAAATGTTGAAAATTATTCTGATAGGCTTATTGGTAAAGTTACTCATGACGTCATATTCTAAAATGACGTCTTTAGTGCGACTACATTTAATCAATTTCATTACCAAAATAATAATGTTTTGTTAATTTTATTAACGTAATTGCTCTATATCAGCGGAACTATCACAATTGAGCCAGACTACTCTATTTCTAATTATATTCACCATATGTCATAGTCATAAGGGACAAACAACAATAATTTCTGAAAGAAATTCTTCAAATTTGTTAAAAATGTTTTTTCCAACACTTCCATTAATTCCCAATATTTATTGACGTTTCCACCAAAATATCTAGGGAATATGGATACTTGCAAATCCATACAACTAGTAGTAGGAAAAAATTTCAAATAAATAAATTTGATCTATACAGACACGATGTTCATTTAAACAGACAAGATTAGAAGATCCGATATAACTTTGGAACGATCAGAAAACCCCATTGAATTTCTGATCTTAGTTTTTCTGGAGTCGTAAAGAATATTAACCTTTTCTCTTTTATATGTAAAGGAGATATACTACACACTAAATTTGGTTTTTTTTTTACCACCAGACGTCTTGATCAAAATGGTCAGTTATCAATAGGATAAATTATAAAAGAAGATAAAATAAATTTGTAAATCTATGGGAATAAATACAGTTTAAAATTTTTATAAAATATCTATAACAATATACAAAACATAATGTATATAGTATATACACAATATATTGTATACCATAGCTACCAGGAGAGTGTTGATTGTAGTATTTGTGAGTAATATTCATCAGTGAGTGACTGACTGAGTATATATAGTGTATGGTGTATTGTATTGTACTTGCTGGTCACGCTTGCTTGTTCTTCACGCGAGTCACGCACGCGGTCGTCTGCACGATGCCACTTCTACTTGTACGAACATACATATACGATACCGTATAGTAACTATTATGTGGTTTGATAGTAGGCAGGCATCTCTATCTCCTCCGTTAAAATATATATGTATATATACATACACACAATACTATTTACTACAACGATATGGTTCAGTTCACTTGCTGACAAGTGAATACCTTCCAGTTGTAAGTAGTAGGGGTCCTACTTACTAACTACACAGAGCCGATGACGGTCGCTCGCTCGCTTATAATATGTTATAGAGTAAGGTGTTCTTCTGCTAGACTGGACGTAGATTGATGACTCATAATAACAAGTATAGGGCTCCATGTTCATAATTCGTGTGTGCATGGTATACTTTTTAACCCGACTTCAAAAAAGGAGGATGGTTCTCAATTCGTCTGTATTTTTTTTTTTTTTTTTTTTTTTTTTTTTTTTTTTTTTTTTTTATGTTTGTTACCTCAGAACTCCGGCATTTATGAACCGATTTTGAATTTTTTTTTTTTGTTTTAAAGGGTTTGATTCCCGATTGGTCCCATTGTCACCAAATCGCATTCTGATGAGGGGATCTCCGGAAAATCGAGGAAAATCCTCATTTTATATGTGATAACCGATTTCTGCGAAATTTTTTTTTTTTTTTTGAAAAAGTATACTCATTCATAATGGGAAAATAAGAAAATTTTTTTAAAAACCGACTTCAAAAAAAATTTTTCCTTAAAAAAAAAACCGACCCCAAAAAAAAAAAATTTTACAAAAAAAAACCAAATTCCTTGTAAAGAAAACTGAAAATCTGTTATAAAAAAATGCATTAAAAATTAAAAAAAAAAAAAAAAAACGGGTAAAAAAAAAGTGTTATAAAAAAATTCACTAAAAATTAGTTGGTCGTTTAGTAGGTCTACCCATATTTAGACAAATAAAATCAGTTATAGAACTTCAAAGTCACTAAAAAGCGAGAAATAAAACTTATTTTGACAAAATGGAAACCCGACTTAACAAAAGAAGCACTAAAAAGTAAAAAAATAATTGCATATTCTTGTGCCAATTTTAGTTCACCAAAGCAAAAATTTTTAAATATATATGTACAATTATTGTTATTTTTGGAGGCGGTGTCCAAAAGTTATGTGAATTTATCTATGTTGACACCGCCTCCAAAAATAACAATAATTGTACATATATATTTAAAAATTTTTGCTTTGGTGAACTAAAATTGGCACAAGAATATGCAATTATTTTTTTACTTTTTAGTGCTTCTTTTGTTAAGTCGGGTTTCCATTTTGTCAAAATAAGTTTTATTAATATTTTAAAAGGTTATGGTCAGTCATAAGACATCATCAGATATATTATAGGAGGTATTTATTATTGTTGGTTCTAATTTTTATGTTGTTATTTTAAAACAGATTGACGTATTTAACATTTTTTTCCTTGTTTTCACCTCCATATTCAAATAGTTGAAGTAGAAAATAATTTATTAAGGATAATTTATTAATTTATTTGCTCATTTTTTTTCACAGGCTAAAAATAATGTATTCTAATAAATCCCGAAGTTTCAGAATTTTTGACCGTTTAGAACGCGAAATAATTAATATCAAAGTTATCATTCTCTCTCATCCTCTCTCATTAGAAGCATGTAAAACTTCATGCTGTTGTATTAGAAAAAATAATCGACAGAATTTAAAAAAAAACTAGGAGAGTAAAGCTTAATATTAAATATATAAATAATAAAAAAAAATCATGTGTTACCGTTTTGTTTTTGAAATATAAAAGTTTAAATTTATTTATTTTCTTCAAATCAACATTATTTTGTATATGTGAACTGTGTTTTTGTCTATGTATTGTATATGTGTGTTTATATATTTGTGCATCAAACCGGTTTGTTCTGCTGATTGCATAACACAGTGCTGGTCGTCCTAAAATCATCAAATTAAATACATGTCATTTTTTAAACTATAGTACCTACCCTAAAATTTACCAATATTACATCGTTTCCTCAAAACACCATTGTTACAAAATAGATAAACATAAATTAAAAGAAAACCATTGTTTAAATTTTTATTAAAAACTTTATGAATGGATAGCACATCTTTAAAACTAACTTAAGGGGGTATTCAGGTCTAGAGGAACTTTGGCAATTTTTTCAAGCTCGATAAATATATATATATATATATATATATATATATATATATATATATATATATATATATATATATATATATATATATATATTTTAGTATCCATCTTTTATCGGATATTGATTGATATTTAGAGAATATATAACAAATTTTCATGGAAAAAATCGAAAATTAAAAAATTAATACGCTGGTAAAGTGAGGAGTACAATAAAAGTATATGTCCTGGTTGACATGATTGCTACCCTTCTAGTCTTCTGAAACAAAATTTTAAAAAAGATTCATAATAAGTAATAGTGTCGTTATAGCCCCTACCTCCTTTATAGCCTCTAAATTACTTTTGATGATATATTTCGCAAAGATCTAAACTTTAAAAATATGCAACAAAAAAAATCGATCAAAATTCTAGACCAAAATACCCCCGTAAATAATTAAATAGGTAAAATAAAGAGAAGTGTATACAATTAGACATTTGGCATGGAGAATTTCTTCCTGAAGAGCAACTCATAAGGTTCGAAGATATACAATGCATTGATCTCCGGATATTCAGAGAGTAATAAATACAAAAGAATTTATACCAAAAATCGTAAGGACTGTTTTACGATGTGCTCTGTTGCAATATCATTAGTTTGAACGTTGGTTAAATGTGACTATGTGAAAATAGAGCTATAAAACTTTATATTTACTGAAATAATGCTCTCGATTGTTTTTTTTCAGTATTCCAGGATTTTTGAAATCATTCGCTTCTCGTCGAACAAGTCAAACTATTTCATCAAATAAATTTCTTTTTTATGGTATACAAAAGACTTAAAGTAAATTGATACACAATATTTACACTAACGGTTTTTAAAATCAAGAGTGTCTCGCACTTAATATAAGTTTAGTTTTATTTTCATAGTTGTAAACGACATGTAAAATTCTTATACCTGTAGACAGAAGTTACTTGAGACTTTCCCACCAAATTTTTTAATATATATTTTATGTTCTTTAAAAAACTTAACATTTGTTGTTGTAATAAATGTTATCAAGATAATATATTACATGTGTTTTACATATTAGAATTGATGTAAAATAATTTACGTTAGTAATTGTTTTTCTTGTTATGAATTGTTGATGACATGTATACTTGAATTACTAGGGATTTTTAGTTGAAGAATGGTAGATAATTCTTGTTATCAAAACCTTAATTTATTGGCCATATGAAATGTAACATGTTTGTTCCTAAATATACTACATTACACAGTCGTCAGTTTGTTATTCGATAACGCAAACTTAGCAATAACGATTTAAACGATTTTATATTCAGAACTAGTGAGACATACATCAGATTAGTAACGAGTAACATATCTTCGATTCTATATCCCGGATATGGTTAGTTACAGTTAGCTAATTCATACTGATGATGACTACTTTGTGGATGAAATACGTATTTATAAAATACATATATTTGATCTAGGAATTTGGAAAAATTTTGAAATTTAAAAATCTGAACTTTTTTTAATCATACAATAACACTTGGGTCAAAATTATGTATATTCTTTTCTTAAAATTAAGCATTAAAACAATAATGGATATAATTTTACATTTTTTTTAAACAAGCTTTTATTTAATGAACTTATAAGTAGAAAATAAACTTATTTCCCCGAGTCACCATGTGTGACCAAAAAATTTGGACTCTCGTTTTATCTCTTTGCCTCAAGCTCTTCAAAGAGCGCTTCAAAGTTTTACTTAGTCACAGATCATCAGTCCAAGTGGTCGAGCAGTCTAAGGCATTATGTCTGCGCAGTATACCTACTTCGAAACTGGGAGGTTAAGGGTTCGAATCCCGACATCGGCAGTTTATCAATTATTAGGAAAAAAACTGTCGGCGGTTAATTGACTCAATTGTCGGCGTATTGACAAGAACGAAGTAACCGGCTATGCTTGAGAAGATATTCGGCAGTTTTCTTCACGAACTCCAGATGAATATCGGCACAGTTCTTATCATAGTCGGCTGCAGCCACATATCCTTCCAATTTCTAGTCTATACACTAAAATTCCTTTCACTCCACTCACAACCTTACATCCTTAACAATGAACCTTATGGTCGAAGTATAGCCCGCCCAGGGCAGGATCTACAATCTATCTATCTAGTTACATATCGCTGACTTGGGGGAAAAATTTCATTTTCTTCTTAAAAAAAATGATTATGTACATTTTTTTCTTTTTCATAGTCTATTTATGTTTCATTTAAGACTAAAAAATTTACTTACATTTCCCATCACTTCCACTACTAATACCAATATTTATCAACATTAGGCTATTAGTGACTTATACACGTGTCGATAAAATTTCAATGTTCTAGCTCAACAATTCAAAATTTCACATAGGCAGCAAGCAGAAATAATTGTTAAATAAAAGCTTGTACTATGGACCACATAAATTGATTATTTTTAAAATATTATAATTGAGTTTGTATCATATTCTCGATTAGTTGAATTCCCCGACTTTGCCCGTGGAACTCCAAGATTTGCTCCGGCACTTTTGGGGTCGATCACGTACTACTGAATTATTCAACTTTATTAATTTTTACCGGCACTTTCGCTATCAGAATTAAAATATTATTTGGCTTCCCAGAACCTCTACCTTTTTACACCTCGGGTTACATTATTGGAGTTTCCCTAATTTTTTTGAAAATATAATATAGCCTATGTCACCCGGGGATAGTGTAGCTTCCCAACGGTGAAATACTTTTTTAAATCGTTCCAGTACAAACAATCAAATCTTTCCTTTTTATAATATTAGTATAGATGATTTGGTTTTCAAAAAAATGCTTCGGATAAAATTTGTTCATTGGAAATATAGTAACAACTTTAATTTGAAATTTTTTTTCCAAAAACCGAATGAATAAAGCACAGATCAACTATAAAATTTAAACAAATGGCATGGTAGCGGTGTCGCTACACTTGTCGGTGTGGACAAGTGTACTTTGCAACCATATCAGCATGGAGACTACACAAGGAGATCGAACTCAAACGGGAGAATTGACAAAATATGGCAATGTAATGGTAGAAGTTATATTTACTTTTTGTGCCTCTAGCGTCGCTATTTTTCATTTTGCACTGAAGTGAATAGATTATAATAAATAGGAGTGAAGTATATATTTGTTATTTTGTTCGACTTATTATTAATAATTAAAAGTTTATTTTAATATCTGATTCAATGATCTTGAAATTGATTTTAATAATTTTAATATAATTTATATAATTTTTTGTTTTATAATTATTTTGTTTTTTTATTGTTATGTAATTATTTTGCGAATTTTTAACTATCACTAACTTCAACTAATTACTTTATTTCATTTATTAAAAAAATTATTTTATTGGAAAAATAGTTTGGCGGCAAAAAATTTTTATAGTACTACATAAATGCGTCATGTTTTTCAATTCAAACTCGTGCCTTATACTCTCTTCACTGTTTCCGGTGTAGAAGGAACACTACTGACATCTTATTCTGACAATTATTTGTTTGCATGGAATTCTGTCTTCTTGCGTAGTCTCCATGCCTATAAGTTTCAAATTTTCAACTATTCTATCATAGTTTATACTATTCAAATAATAGCAAAAAAAATCGATTTCTAAATTGAACCCTGTGGTTGGAACCATTAGGGATATGAAAACGTTTAACAGACACTGACCAATGTAAACGTTTTAAATTGAAAATTAGTATACGTATGGTAAATATGCTAACCCATTTAGGGATGAAATATATTACTAAATTTCCTGTCCTTCAAATGATTTTAAATATGAAAACTGTTAATATAACATTTATAATATCATCTTCATGAATATTACTTAGGGGTTGGTTAGTTATTGCTTTAATATATAAATAAAATATATTTATGTAAGGGATATATAAAATATGTATACTACTAACCCTTGAATGATTTCCGTCAACAAAAAATTCAGCTTCTGTGCGTCCAGCACCCGTACTTATTGGTGGTGCATTGAACTCATCATAAATACCATATTCCCCTTGTGTTTGTTGCTCGAGGATATCTGATCGTCCAGTTTCTGCAAATGCTTTTACACCCGGTGATGACCGTAATCCAAATCGGAATAACGTGAATGATTTATCATGTGATCGACCTGTAACCAAAAATGTTTTTACATTAGTATCGACATTAAATTATCATTTAAGTTTACCAGGGAATATTTTAACTTGATTTATTAAATTTATCAGGTTGGTATTTTGGAGATAAATTATATATCATATATATTGTAATAGATTTTATCTATTTCTAGACTAGTCTAGAATTATGTCAAAGACAAAATATAGTTATGGGAATATGGTTCAATGTAAAAGCGTATATCAATTCAAATTAATTTTTTCACTCCCCTAACGTATCTCTGCTGCCGCTGCGTTCATTCCCCACTATTTCTTATTCCGTTAACGCGCTTCTCTAATTGGTTACTTTATTTATTTATTTAATATCTAATTAACGGTGGGTCAGCTGCAAAAATGTCCAAGGACTTTTCATCTAGAATTTCATCCCCTATTCAAGAAACTACATGACTTTTGACTCAACCTGTATATACAAATTTCCCCAAACTACTTAAATACCCGGTATATACTGAGTATATGAAAACAAGTTTTAAAGAAAATTTTTTATTTTAAATAAAGGTGAATATTTTTTTTTTTTCAAAGATGGATGTTTTCCACCCTGGCGGGGAACAGCACAGTCTGATTTTGCCTACTCACAACTTGAAGTTACTTTTTAGCTCTCGAAAACTCACGCACAATTTCTGATTGTTATCTCTTTTCGTTTTACAGTTATCGTGTCCACGGACGGACGGTTGGACTTATTAGTTCATTTTATGAACACTTATACCAAATATTTTCACCTGTTACAAAGTCAAGACTAAACTAAATATACCCTTGCATATATTAAATATACCGCGTGTAAAAACTGTGTCTTAAATTGAGGATAATTTGAGATAGCTGGTTGACTTTAGTGCACTGAAATTAAGTAAACTTTAGATATCTTGGAATCGACAAGAAGCTAAATTTTCTAGCTAAATGAAAATAGCCAAATTTTCTTAATATAGTACGTCAAAAATGATGAAATTTTCGTGATACTCCACTGAATTTGACGGATTCCTTGTCCAATTTTTATATTATTAAATTAAAATTGGTTATAAATTAATTGACTATATCATTTTTATGATTTCGTTCTAGTTCGTTCGATAGGTACCTCATCGACCTGACCATTCGGAAGTGATCATCTACAAAACTTTACCCTAATGCCATGGCCAAGATCAATACAAATCTACTTTAATCACGCCTAGAGTTAACAATTAGTATCATACAAATTTCCATCCGTATGTTAAAATAGATTATCTCCTTTTTATAGTCAGGTAACAAATCAGTTTCTTTTCATACGGTTATACAAAACATAATAGAACGTAAAATCTATAAATCAATAGATAAACAAATACACGCGTAACATAAAGAAAAAATATAACAACAAATATGATGTATACAAAAATTTGACAATAGAGTATTGTTAGAGATTAAAAAAAGAAAAATAGTACTACATGATTAAATAATATTTATTTACTTTATTCGTTTATAGAATTTGCTCTATCAGTAGCTTCTTTGTTTTCTCGAATAAACACAATCATAATAAATAAATAGATCAACTTTTCAAAGTTCATTTTTCACTCACGAGACTCTTATTAAAACAATCGTTGTGGTAAACAAAAGGGCCAATATAATATATATATAACATATTATAAAAGAAATACAAAAATATTTTCACAAAGAAAACTATTTGGTTTATTTCTGAAGCTTGAAATATTGAAAATAAATGCAATTTTTCCAAATTTTCAACTTTTTTTTTACATAACACCGTATGTTCCATTTTAATTTCTCTAGGTCAAAATCTCGAGAACTAAGTTAGATAGTGATAAATGTTTCAGAAAAATTTAATAAAAACCAATAAATTATGTAATTTCCAATAATGAAATACTATAATTTATTGTTTTATTGCGCTTGACAAAGTCAATTTCAGAAAATAGTACATTATTAACCATGGGACTAACGTGACTCTTTTAATTCCGCGAATGGACTTTGTTGTGAACAATCACTCAAGGTATTAAATGCACTTTAGTCCCACGGTAAATAATACTATTTTTTGCACTTTCGTGACTAAAAAGACAACTTTACTCCCTCCAAATAGGTACTAAAGTAGTACTTTTCTCCCATATGGGAGAAAAAGTAGATTTTTTTCCCATGGGAGAAAAAGTAAATATCCTAGCAACAAAATCAAAATGACATTTCTATTTAACAAATTGTTTTTATATCATATTTTTTCATGTTAAATAGAAATGTCATTTTGATTTTGTTGCTAGGATACGTATTAAATTTACTTTTTCTCCCATGGGAGAAAAAGTACTGCTTTAGTACCTATTTGGAGGGAGTCAAATTGTCATTTTATCCCCGAAAGTGCAAAAAATATTTGTTTGTATAATTTTCCAAGAAAAAAACAATAGTATAAAAAATTATATATATAAATTTTTATCATTTTTTTGTATTTAGTAAAATATCTATTAAAATCGTATAAATATGTTGAGAAATATGTCAAAGGAATTTTCATGAACTCCTCGAAATATTAGGTATGTATACATACCTCCATCACTCATTTCCTATACTTAATATGTGTTGAATCCATGCTTTATAAAATATAAAATAGCTTTATTAATAAAACACTATAATAATGATATATACATTGCGTGTATGGAATGTTTTAATAAAATGTTGTTGAAATGAAAACAACATGCCATAAGGTTCATTGCCTATATAAGGTTAACATATTTTAAGATTATTAGTGGGATTGTCACAGTGATGATAATGGTGTTATGCTGAAGAGCATTTGTAAAATAGCAAATTATAATTTCTTTTATAAAAAGCTTAATTGTTCATAGTCAATAATATTAGCCACATCAGTAGCGTTCGTTTTCCAATGTCATGTAGTTGATCTATAATTAAGTGTTGATATGAAAAATAAACTCATCCATTAGGTATCGAATCCTGAACCTTTTGATTTATAGCCCAAAATCCTTCCCGTTACACCTCAGATGATTCTAGCGAATGAATCAACTTTTTCATATCATTGACAGTATTACTTTTGAATCAACATTAATTTATTATTCCACATATAATAAAGATCATCTGGCTCATGAAAAATTTGGGAGAACCGAAAAATCGTGTATAGCTGCGCAAGTAATTGAGAACAACCACAAAATTGATAAATCGAATCTAAAACTACTGAATTGTAATATATAGTTGAATTTAGTTGCCTTATTCGTTCGGGGAAATATTCAAATAAAAGTTATTAGTATGTATAATTAACAACTTTTATCCGTAAGTAGTTTTAGACACTCGAATGAATAAGGCACAAACAAACTTTGTAAAAGTTTTTTTTTTGGCCATGAGGACATATTTCCCACAATGATATGCGTTAAATAGCGGAATATCACACTAGATCTTACCGTCAGCTTTTTGGTAATAAGAAGAAACATTTCATTAGCAATTTTTTATCTGGATAAGCGGTGTCTAACAAGAGGGTTAAAAGCAAGACGAACGTCATAGAAATTTCGATTTCATTTGTTTTTCCGGCTGTTTAACCGGTCGAAAAAACATACAAAATTTCCTACCAAAATGTTTCTCTTAAAGTATTAAATTTCTTACAAGAATGTTACTATGCAAAACGCAATTTTTTAAATTTTATATCCCTGCCGTTCATTTAAAATTTTTAAATTTTCCTAAAAGCTATATGGCATAAAACAGTGTATTAAGATACCTCGTTATACAGCCCGTATTTTAAAATACACCCAATCTGGAAACAATGTATAGTGTATCATCTATCGCTGTCTATATGTAGTGTACTATGATATGGTTTACTTTGTCACACTTAAACTGTATTATTATACACGTCGTTATAATAATACATGTATATATAACTTCGTTACATGTATATGTAACGAAGACACTATATCACAGTCACTACATATAGAGAGCGATATATCACTATACATTGTTTCTATATTGGGTGTATTTTAAAGTACAATCAGTATAATAATCACTTCATTATTCATCAAAATTGTGAAATTTATTAAACAAAATTTTATTGTGTCTTTCTTTTGTTTTGCAATTATTGTCAAATCTCTTTTAAAAGATAATAATTTGTTCGAAGTGGAAACATCATTCTTTTCCCTCCTTAAACGCATTCTGTTCCATAATTAAAATTAGAAAATAAATAAATTAAATAAGAAAACATTCAGAAAATTTATGAGAAGGAATATTAAGTATATTATGAAATTTCTTTATTAACTTCTTAGTTATTTGAAAGGGTGGTAAGCATTCAATTCTTGTGGTAAATAAATATTAATAACCGTATTGTTTATATTAAAGTAAATAATTTTGTTGATAAAACAAACTTCGATACAGAGATAAGATATCAAGTTGTAGTAGTAGCGTAGTCACGGAGGGAAGGTTGAAGCCTGGTAAGTAGGACTTTCACTGCCTTTCATACCGACCCCTAAATGACAAGGAATTTGTATATAGACTAGGAATTGGTAGGTTGTGCGACTTCAACCGACTTTGATAGGAACTATACCGATATTAATCTGAATTTTGAGAAAGAAAACTGCAGAGAATCTTCACAAGCATAGGCGTTTAATTTCGTTCTTTGTTCATACGCCAACATTTTAGTCAATTAATCGCCCCATTAATTTAAAAAAAAAATTAATTTAAATGACAAACTGCGGCCGTTGGAAATCAATCCAGAAACCTCCCAGTTCCGAGCATAACGTGCGTACGTCTTTGTACCTTTGAGTTTACTCACCCTACAGCAAGCGGAGCATAAGGAGGTAATTTGGCGACTTATGAGTAGAATAGACGTATCGATACAGTCTATGAGTTTATAAAACGCACCCAGATGATGTCCAGCCTACAGAAATTAGTCAATGTTGGAGACAACATGCAACATTTATCCATCAAAACTGCACACAGAAAGAAGATAATGTTCAGACACAGTGTGCCGGTAATGTTTCACTTCTCGATTGCGTATAATTTTGGTGATATTGTCAAAATTTTTCAGTTTTGAGTTCATCTTTTATAAGTTTCTTATTTAAAATTTGCTAAACTATACGAAAAAACAATATTTTGTTGATTAGAAAATATTTTTAGATTCCCATCAAGAATCGTACATTGGTGGGTGCCGTGACAATATACCCGCGACAAGATAACCCTAGCCGAGTTCTACGTATTGGTGAATGTTTGTCATGCTTTATGGCGTTTATGTAGTTTTCGATAGCGGATTTTTCGTAGTTTTGATAGATGAAGATTGAAGCGTTTTGAAGGTTCCGAATTTTCTAGTAGTTGGTGGCATTAAATTGTGGCAAAACTTGGATTATTGGAAATCGTCCCTTGGATCCCAGGATTATACGAATACGTCTCTTAAATTGTATTGTTTGTTGCCAGGTAACAAACGGTCTAACACGCGGCAATTTATAACCTTTATACACACAAAAAACCTAAGAAATTGATTTGTGTTTTTTTTGCATACTGAACCTTTTCAAACAACATAAAAATATTGTGAGAGAGTTCTTTTTTTTTGTAGATTTTTATTTAATGCACTATCCTGGCTATATGATGCTGTATGCAAGATATAATTCATTGAAAAGAAACAAACTTAAACTTGCTATAGTGTACGATCAGCCAAGCATTTCATAAAAATAAAATTACCACAATTCGAATGTCGTCTCATATTCATTCATTCTACATTCCTATTATATGTAACTCTTACAGTTTTTTTTTCCGTGGTTTATGTGTGTTACTTTTTAAGGTTCAAATCTGTATGATGTGGAAAGTATTCCGCAGGGTAAAAGTTATACATAGACAAAAATAAAACTTTTCACTTATTTCAAATCCGTTTGTTTTATCTACTGTATATTTTGTATGAATATGTGAGTTCTCATTGTGCATCAGAATAAAATGACAATGAGTCATCTACTACTCCATGAGGTCAATGGTGGTGTAAAGACGGTCATATTAGCAATAAAAAACCCATTTGCTATGCAATAAAACTTAAGTATTTATTAGTATATTAATCACCTAAAAAAGGCTTTAAAAAGTAGGCCAACACTTTAGGCCAGACACTTGTGCATTTGTTACTCCCAATTAATGACAGATGTTTGATCTGATAACATTTTAGAATTTAGATTAGTTATAGATGGACTGTTTAGCTCTAAGGTTTTCAGTTCGTTATCTCTATTCGTTTTGAGTTATCGGACAACGAAACATCCGGTATAGGGATAATTATAATATTTCTCAAATAATTATACCCAAGACTTTATATAGAAAAAAATAATATATAATATACACACAAAAATAACCATTGATATGGACGAAACACATTTGACCCTTCAACATAATATTTCACCTTTGATCTACAAATTCTAACTAAAAATATAATCATAAAGTTGGTAATCATTTTATATAAAAAAAGTTTAAACTTGCAAATACAGTTTTGTGTTGTGATATTTGATATTCAAAAGTGGTAATATATATTGTTTAATATTTCATAGTCACTTTTTATGAACAACTTTTTGTTTATATATATTTAATGAACATAATATAAACCCATTTTTAGACAACAAATAAATATAAAAATTAATAAATATGTCCAGATTTCTTGTTTGTATTTTAATTAAGGAGTATTAATTATGCCAACAAAATTTTTCTCTTTCCTACAGAGTGTACAAGAGAGCGCATGATTTTTTAAATTCTTCGCATAAAAATACAATTAAAGAGCAGCAAAATCTTGATCTTATCCCCTTATCCGTCATAAAATTTTTAGGTTCCGTGTAATTGAGTAGGATTTATATTTGATAGAGCAAAATTAATGTGTTTTGAATTTAAAGACGCCATTAAGTCTAAAAAATGAATATTTTAGTATCATAGCGAAGTTTTTCGAGTTTTAAAGATTTTTAAAAAAAATCTATTATTTTGAGATCATATTTTCTATTTGTTGATACAGTCGTTTTCATATCTATCACCAGTTGTCCGATATATGATACACCTCAATTCAATGACAAAAAAGATATCCACCTCAAATTTGAAAATTGTGACCTAAAATCAGTAAAATTATGTCAAGTTTATTGAGGTATTTCCTAACTATTATTAGGTTGTCAAGAACTTTACAAAATTCACAATATTAGTAAAATGAATCCTCAGAAATCAGCTGAATTATTTTGAGAATTTATCCCCAATCTTTAGGTACGTATATTGGAGAAATTTAACATGCATCTTCATAAACATGATGAAATAAAATGCACGATTCTGACTGTTTTTACTTCGAACTCTCTCAATATAGTCACGGTTGTTCTGAAATTCAACACATACTTTCCTCAATTCCTTAGAAATAATTTTCTTGAAAACTTTGGGAGAGTGCCCATCGGGTTGTTAAGTTTTTTGATAAAATTTGCGTAAAAAAGTGCATTTTTTTCATGTCCGCAGCAGAAGGTTATTTTTTATGGTTCAGTTGGCATCCTGAGTACCAGTGCGCTGTTTGAAAGTCGTTTGAAATTATATAGTAGTATATGTATAATTTTCTATATAGTTCTCTTCGCGCGGGTACCCCATCAGCTGATATAGTTTCAAAACACCTTAAAATCGTATCAAATTTGTGTTGGATAGAACAAAATTAACTTTTGTATTCTTTTTGGATGTTTTATTTTTATACATTAATTGTATTTTTGTTTGTATTAGTAAAAGAGTCCAAATGATCGGTTATATATTCTGATACACCATGTATATGAAACGTAAATAACAACAAAATAAGTAACATAATAAAGATTTTAGATTAACAAAGTTAATACATTATTTTTATTTTAGTTTTAACTAGTTTTATACAAAAACTATTAAAAAACTAATTAGAAGTTTTTGTTGTTATTTTTTTATATAGTTTATCACCTTGTTTTTGTAAGAAAATTAGGTTATAATGTTGTCTAGTTTAATATGTTTTATTGTCTACAAATAGGGAGTTCGTATAAAATGGATAGAAAAGATCAATCTGATTATGATGCACACAAGAAATAAGGGAATGGGTTAATTTGGTTTCTGTGAATACACAATCTCTTAACTAACGCCCGTTTTTACTTATTTGGAATTTGTGTCAGTTTCATCTCAAGTACATTTAAAAGAACATAATACGCCGATAAATAAAATAAAAAGTATATATTTTTCTTTATAGAGGCAACACTTATGTAATAGCTACAATGATCCGAAACTAGAGAACATTTGACTGAAATTAATTGTCATCGTCAGTTTGTTAAAAAACTCAATTTGATTGCTGTGAAATTCCAAGATAACTTGATAGCTCTGGATGATTCTCATTTACTAGGCGGTGTTCGAAACATCAAACATTATTTTTCCCTAAATAGTTTTAATAACCACTTTAGCTTCAAGTCTACTCGATCCTCTACTAAAATATTAGAAAAATACATATATTTATGTATATAGCTTATATTTTATAATAGACCCAATCTGGAAGCAATGTATAGTGTATCTATCGCTGTCTATATACAGTGTACTATGATATGGTGTACTTTGTTATACTTAACTCCACTACCTGTAGAGTGCAGTTGGGGTGTAATAAAGTACATTATATCATGGTATACTGTGCATAGACAAAGATAGATGCACGATACATTGTTTCTAGATTGGGTCTATTTTAAAATACAAGCTTTATATATATATATATATATATATATATATATATATATATATATATATATATATATATATATATATATATATTTATACACAAAGAAACACGTGTTGACTACTGCATACATGCATTTGTCTAGCTGGTCAAGCAAGAACTTGGCAACAACTCGGTAATCTCAATCAAATTTACGACTCGGATCGTCAACTAATATATTGCTTCAAAATTAAAAATGCCTTGAAATCTGATCGCTTACTCCACTGAATATGCAATTTTTGAGAAATTTCACTATTTCTATATCTTACTTTCTATATTTTGTAAAATCTTTCAATAAAAAACACTCGAATTAAATTTGATTGTATTATCGACTTTTAAAAACGAATAAAAATAGAAATGTATATTTAACAAGTAATGTAACAACTAACATTAAATGTTACTGTTTGTTAACTGTTTGAATACCCAGTATATACTAAGTTTGCATATCAATGTTTGAACAATTCTTCAAATTCAAAGTTTATAAGATATGCATTTTTTTTCTGAGATCAATATTTTCAAGCGTTACAAAGTCGGAGCTAAACTTAATATACCTTGTATATTTACAAATATACTGGGTATATAAATAGCATGTATGGATGCTATGTACATTTATACATGCATGCCTTCGTTCAGCTATCAATTGTTATTCTCATTTTCAACTTTGAGCACAAATTATGAGAAAACTATGGAGTTTATGAAAAAATTTTTCAAATCAAAGTTGTTTATTTTAAAGACAAGAAGATTTTTTGTCAACCAACATTTTTTCTATCTCTTACGATTTCAAAGATATAAATTTTCCTCCGTGGTGGGAGGAAACATATTCCAATTTTGCCCATTAACGAACTTGACCTTACTTTTTTGCTCTAAAACACACACAAAATTTTCAGCTCGTTATCTCTTTTTGTTTTTGAGTTATCGGCTTCACGGACAGACAGGCAAGCAGATAGACAGACGGACGGACAAGCGTAAATGGACTAATTAGGTAATTTTATGAACACCTATAACAAAAATTTTTTTTTGCGATCAATTTTTTCAAGCCTTACAAAGTCGGAACTAAACTTAAAATTGTCTATTTACAAAAATACTGGGTATAAAAAGACTACTACAATATTTTGTTCAAGTAAAATGTGTTTTAAAAAAAACCTATTAAAAAAATATAATAAAAGAACATATAGCATACAGGAAAAAGATAATAAGATGACGTAAAAAAATTTCTTTTTTTTCTTTTTACATAAATGAATACAAAATATCATACGAAATTTAGGTTACACTCATAAGTTTGTTTTATTTCAGTCATATCCGGTGATAATTTTATGTGAATATGGTTGTTCTAGAGAAAAATTATATGTAAAATAGAATATTAAATATTTTAATGTTGAAAATTTTTCAAAAATATATTTAGTTTTTATGGATATAATATAGTTAATATAAAACTTGTAGAAGTTTGAATTTTGTAAACTTCATATAGACCTTTGCTAATTATTATACGCGGTATATAATATATATCAGGGTATATTATGTTTAATTCCGACTTTGAAACGGTTTAAAATATTAATTGGAGTAAAAAAAATTTGGGCATAGGTGGCAACAATATAAACAATAAATTATATTAAAAAATTATAAACAAATTTTAATGCATAAACTGTTCAAAATATATTTATATATTATGAATAATATATATAATAAATATATACATATATTTATTTATATATAATATATATATATATATATATATATATATATATATATATATATATATATATATATATATATATATATATATATATATATAATATATATATATATATATATATTAGTTTAAGTTTAAGAAACAGTGTATACAGTTGATTTTCGTGATTATATCTAAATAACTGAGTTTTATTTTTTAAATTATTTTTGTGATTTTTTAAATTAAAAGTAGATCTAAGTTAATTGTTTTTGCTCGTAGAGTTTTCTGCTCGTAAAAATAAACTCAAATGTGTTGCTATATGGTTTGCTGTCATAATAAAGCTTGTGATAAAAAATCACAAGTTTTTCAATTTTCCACATCCCAAACTAAATTTTGTTAATAGAATCAATAAATTAGGTGATAAGGAAAGTATTGAAAGTTAGCTAGCTTGAATCCGAGTAGGTATTAAGAATTCAAAAAAATTTAACGGCCAGTATAAGAGTCTGTTCAAAAATTTATATTTTAAGTTCAAGTTTACAAATTTCTTGCTTGAACGTTTCATTTTATATTTTTAAATAAAATAAAAGCTAAATTTTTATAAATTTATTTTTGATACACTTATCTTAACACAGAAGGTTTGACCTATTTCATTTAGTACATATTTTTACACTGGATGCAATTTGATAAGCACGTCTATTGCCAGAGATCTCAAGAAGTTTTCGGTCAAAAAACATCAACCAGAAACAAAGCTTAGAAAGTGATAAATACATTTGCGAACAGGTTAATAATATAATTATATATCCGTTCAAAACTTTTATCAATTTCAGATCTAACTTTTTATAATATCTGTCCTAAATATAAAATAACTTATTTTATAATCAATTTAACAAAATAATTAAAAATTGAGAATGTGAGAAGTAAATTACCTACGTAATTATTATTTCCTTGTTAATGATAACGTAATACTTTCGACCTTTTGAAGAATTGTTCTTTCTATATTCTATATCAACCAGTTAATATCAAATAAATTTAATGAAATGTGAATATAATGTTTAGTAAAGTTAACATTATTAAAATATTTAAATTTTAAAATCCTTTCAAGATTACTAAAACGAAAGTTAATTAATTAATTAGTTAAAAGCTTTTTGTAGGCATTAAATACTAAGTTTATGTATGTATAGTAAAAAAAGAACACTTTAAATAAGATACAGAGTGAACTTGTTTAGTGCCATCCAAACTGAAAATTACAAATTGCTTCTTAAGGACGCTAGTGAGATTCAATAGGCAAAAGTACTTAAAATAAGAAATAATATCAACAAATTTTGGCTGTGAATATCATTTTTTTCTCAACAACTTTTTGTGAATATTAATACAATTCTGCAAAATTGTTCTAAAGAGCTCAAGCTATATAACTTGAACACTTGGGACACTTCGTAGCTTTTAATGGTAATTGAAATTAATTTGATCTATTGAGTAAACAAACCTCCATAAGAACACATGTAAAATTACAGTTTTTATACCCAGTATATGTAAATATACAAGGTATATTAAGTTTAGTCCCGACTTTGTAACGGTTGAAAATATTAATCCTTGGCATAAATGCTCGGATGAGTATTCATAAAATGTCCCAATTCGGCCATTTCCGCATGTCCATCTGTCTGTGGAGACATTAACTCAAGAATGAAAATAGATAACGAGTTGAAATTTTCTGTGTGTGTTCTAGAGCAAAAAAGTAAGGTCAAGTTCGTTAATGGGCATAATTGGAACGTGTTTCCTCCTCCAGAGGGGAAACTTTACATCTTTGAATCCGTAAGAGATTTAAAAAAAATTTTTTAACAAAAATCTTCTTCATTCTAAAATAAACAACTTTTGTGATGAGTTGTATATTCCACAAGCTAAACGATTTATTTAGTTATAAATCAGGCATCAATTGCAGCTAATAATATGTCCACCAAGTCAAACACTTGGCCACGGTGAAATATATATATAGAAGGGTATATTAAGTTTAGTTCCGTGTTTGTAACGGTTGAAAATATTGATCGCAGAAAAAAATATTTTTGTATACGTGCAAAAAACAAAATGGTCTTATTAGTCCATTTCCTCAAATGTGTGTTTGTCCGTCCGTCCATAAACATGATAACTCAAAAACAAAAAGAGATAGCTAGTTGCAATTTTGTATGTGTGTTCTAGAGCTGAAAAATAAGTTCGTGAATGGGCAATATCTGACAATTTTTGGGCAAAATGGGCAAAATTCCTTAAGAGATAGAACAAAAATTTAAAGGCAAAAAATCTTCCTTTTTTAAAGATAACTTACACCTGGTATTAAGGCCTGGTATTTAGGCAGTTAACTCAGTTATATGTTATTTTCACTTGTTTTATTTTACACTCACAATGAGTAATGAAACTCACGTTGTTTCAGAACTAGGAACGTTTTGAGCATTGTATTTAAAACTTTGAAATATATAATTCTAAGAAGGAACCGTGATAAGAAAACAAGTCAAGAAAATATATTTACTGTTCAAGGTTCACAGTTATGTAGACTAAAATACAATAAATGGCTGGAATATTTCCATACCACATCAGCTTGTTGTAATATAGCCAGAGCCGAAGCTTAACTGAATGTATGGTTAGAAATTGCTGAAAGATAGCGTCCTCAAATTGAGTAAAAAAGTTTAATTCTTTTGCAGTGTATATATTGAATAATTATTAATTCATTAATTAATATTTGAATATGATTACCGGGCATATTTATTGCGTCTAGAAATCCAGAAAATTTCCTGTAAATCTTTATTTCATCACTTTGTCCTTTTGTAAGTGTGTATATTCTGTACTATCTATAAGATAACTAACTACGTGCATCCAGAATTTTAAATAGATAGACGCTTTTAAATTCATTCATAAAATATATGAATAATTGTGATATTTAAAATTAAAATAAGACTTAATAATTATTAAATGTTTTAAGATTATAGTTGCTGTGAGGATCATGATTTCTAACAGCTTTAATTTATTTCAAATCCAGATACTTTTAATATATATTATATTTTAAATTTTAACATCTTAAATTATAATTAGAATCTGTTAAGGGTTCCGTAGTCTCGCTCAAAATTCGTAAAGCTCGGGATGTAAATTCCAACGATTTTACTCACAGTCAATTAGAACTATAAAGCTGCTATTTACCTTGATTATATATATTTACAATGTCTTGCAAAATTATGAAATAAAATTATTATGTAATTTCACTGACTCAAAAATTGCATACACTACATGGTTGGTCACGCAATTGGCCACTTTTTTATAATCGTTTTTCAACTAACTATATTTACCATTAGAAAAGAGACAATAAAAAACTTTTACAAGTCAATACAATACAAGAGACTATACCAACAACATTATCAGAAATTTTCGAACCCAGAATATTATTTTAGAACCGCAAAAAATATTATTTTGTAAAAAAAAGCAATAGTAAGTTTATAGCAATAGCACCATATTGCGCCGCATCGATTTAGTCTTCAAATAAATAATAATAAAATATACAACACTTTGTGTAATTGACTGCCCTTCTACCAGGACTTGGTAGAAGGATGCGATTTTTTCGATTATTTCCAAGATGCGAAGCCAAGGCCGAAGGGCACCTCAGGGATCAAGCGAGCAAAGCGAGTTTCCTATTACAGTCATTAGTTATAAAAATGCGAACAACTTTTATTCTTAGCATTTTTTTGAAAATCGAATGATTTATGCACAAAGGAATAGTAAAATGTTGAAAAAGGAGGGGCAATAGTGTAGTTGATCGTACATAAAAAAATTATTGTTTAAAAATTTTCATATAATAAGTGATATATAATAAAAAGTTTAAGAATGATTTATGCACAAAGGAATAGTAAAATGTTGAAAAAGGAGGGGCAATAGTGTAGTTGATCGTACATAAAAAAATTATTGTTTAAAAATTTTCATATAATAAGTGATATATAATTTTCAATCTCGTCAGATCTATTATACATTTTATGATATTGAAAGAGAAATTATATTGGACGATTTATCTGTATATATAACTTTCACCAATAAAACGACGGTATTATTGTCAACGTTGAATATCTATCTTTCACTACTATGTAATAAAAAATATAAGGACTTTCTTGTATTCATCAAATTAATAATATAAGGATCAGGTGTTGAAGGAATATTATTGCTAAAGGAAATGTAAATTCTATAACTTTCCTTATTCTTTTCAATTATATTAATCAAACAAGGCAGACATAAAATAGGCCATATTATTCTATAGATATTGTAAAGGGAATTCGTAAAATATTGACGATAAGATTTGCTCGAATTTTACATTAATTATAGTCAAGAAAACGGTTATGATGTTTTAAATAAAAAAAGAAATGAAACAACTACCTGAGTTAAATATTTAAATGTCATGTGTACACTGAGCTTTTTATTAGTACGTTATTTATTTTACACACACATGGTAAAGTATGACGCGTGGTTTATAAACCATGGTATTATACATATATATATATATATATATATATATATATATATATATATATATATATATTTATATATATATATATATACTTCTGTAATGCGGCGGGAATTTTTCTACGATTCTACGATCAATGTTTTCGACCGTTACAACCTTGAAATTCAACCTAGAATATTCGTATTTATGTTAGATAAAAGGTGATAAAAAGTCATTAGAATGTATTGTGTAATGAAAATGTATTACAACAAACGAAAAACATTGTGATATTGTCCAATCTACGTCCGACTTCTCCGATTAACCCACAAAATCGAATGCTTGCTGATAGATGAAATCCAAGCTAATTCCAAATGTTTAAAATTTAATCTTATTTTTAATAGGTTGGGCCTTTTCATAAGGAGAAGACGACGCGGGACATTTACTATTATAAAGTCTCTAAGTCCTGTTAAAACTTTTCATTTGGTTAAAAAAAACAGAATGTTGCAATACCCTGTATAGATATATAGAAAAGTATTTATTATATTAAATGAAAGATCATCTGTTTTGAAAGACATTGATTTTTTTGTGATAATATTTCATCTTGTTAAGATGTTATTTATCAAAAATTCGTAAGAAAAAACAGAAGATGATTTTCTAAATATATCACACTAAATATCCGTATATATATCACAAGATGTCTAATTTGTTAAATTAAATTCATATATCTGAATGTATTCAATATGTGTCAGTTTATTTATTCAAATGTTCCACGTATTATTTATTATTTAAATTAAAGAAAATAATACTTGATATTTATTGTATGAGTATTTTTAAAGATTTAAGCATGTCTTATTACGACAAATAATTGAGCATAATATCTTTATGATTTAAAATTAAAAAAATTTTGACAAAATGGAAACCCGTCTTCAAACATCAAATATCTAAAACAAAAAATGTTCACCTAAGCAAAAATTTTTAAATATATATGTACAATTATTGTTATTTTTGGAGTCGGTGTGGAGAAATTCACATAAAATTTGGACACCGCCTCCAAAAATAACAATAATGGTACATAAATATTTAAAAATTTTTGCTTAGGTGTACTAAAATTGGCACCAGAACATGCAATTATTTTTTTACTTTTAAGTACATTTTTTGTTTTAGAATATCTGATTTTTTGAAGTCGGGTTTCCATTTTGTCAAAATTTTTTTATTTCTCGCTTTTTAGTGACTTTGTAGTTCTATAATTGATTTTATTTGTCTGAATATGGGTAGACCTACTAAACGACCTACTAATTTTTAGTGCAATTTATTATAACACATTTTTTTTTATTCGTTTTTTTAATTTTTAGTGCATTTTTTTATAACAGATTTTCAGTTCTTTTTACATGCAGTTTGTTTCTTTTGGGGTCGGTTTTTTTTGTAAAAACTTTTGTTGAAGTCGGTTTTTAAAAAAATTTTCTCATTTTCCCATTATGAATGAGTTTCCCCTTAAAAATAAAATAAAAATTTCGCAGAAATCGGTTATCACATATAAAATGAAGATTTTCCTCAATTTTCCGGGAATCCGCTCATGAGAATGTGTTTTGGTGACAAATATCAACTTTTTCACATATTATTTGTACATATCTAGGCGTCCCAGTACAATACTATGTCTAATTCCATTAAGGTTACTTAAGACATAGTATGAAGAAAGTATTGTATACTATATACGATGCCTATATGCCAAATATACTTGGAAACAGGTAAGCACAAAAGTTGTATCTTACATCGTGAGAAACATGTTTTGGCCAATATCTTTCCTTCGAATCAATGGTTCAGCAGTTATAATGAAATAAACAATTCAATTGATACAATTGATACGCCTAGAATTTTTCAAACTTGATAATTTTGGTTGAACCGCTACACTTATTTCTCAATGTTTACAGAGATTTTTCTAAAATAATGCAACAATTATGAAACTTTTTTCCCGAAAAATATTTAAAAAATTCATTAAAAACCCTCATATATTGTGTATTTAAAAAAAAAAAATAATATATGGAGTTTAGTTTAAAAAAAAATTAGGTGTTTAGTTTTAAAAAAAAACTAAACACTTTATAGAAAATAATTGAATTATCAATTATTTTCATAAATATGAAATTAAGTTAATTTAGTAATTTTAATTAAAAGAGGTATTATGATGTATTTAAAAAAAAAAAATAATGAAAACTAAATATACGGTACTTTAGAAAAAAAAATCCAAAGCAGAGTATTGTATGTGGAATTATGAAAATTGGAAAACGATCGGTGCTAACGCGATACACGTAAATATAAAAAAAATAACACGTTGAACCGAAAGTCTTTCAATAAAAGCTGGGCCCATTAAAAAAGATAATATTGAGGTAGTAAGATCTTTACTATCCAGTAAGTGTCTAAGTTATCGACTAGTGATTCGAATCAGAAATACTGAAAATAAAAAAAGTACAAAAAAAAAGAACAAAACAAAATATATGTCAAAATAAAATATATTTGAAATAAATAATTTTTCATTTAATATGTTGATAGTATAACTATCCTTAAAATACTAAGTTTGGTTGTACAAGTTATAAAAAAAATTACATGAATATGTACTAGATTGAACTGTAGTAAAAAGAAATATCGTATAAAAAAAAAAAAAAAAACACTACAGTAAAAAAAAATGTTCAAATATGTCTGATTTGCAAAAATATAAATATACACTACAAATTTAATTCAGATACATAGTTGTATATAAAGGGGACTTTACGCTTCTGTAAAGAAAAACTACAAGGCCAAAAATACCATGCGTATACAAAACAATATAGTTATAAATTAAAAAAGTCATTGCATATTCACATAAAATACATAAATTGTACAGCCAAAATGTGTATAGAATGTGTATTGAAATGTGACAAGTTTGAAAAACCACAAGTTTCGGAATGGTGAATTAAATAAATTATACAAAAAAAATATACTTAGATACAATCAGATAGAAACCATTAATTCGCCTATTCGATACTTCAGCACAATCCATAATAAACATTCAATTTGTAAATTGAAGAAATAAAAATTCAAAATACCATCTGATTAATTCATGTGAGACAACTACTTTTAGTAACTGTACTGAGCCAACTAATTTTAGTAACTGTCTTGAGACAAGTACTTTTTGTAACTGATTTGAAATATATGCGGAAATATCGAAGTAAGCTTGGATATACGCAAGTCATATCCGATCTAAGTAAATGTTTGTTGAAATTATGTAAATTCTCAACTCACATAAACCAATAATTATATAAATTATTATTATTTGAATAATAAAAATATGAAAACAAAATAATAATAAATTTTAAACAGTGGAGTACTAAAAAAAATTATTCTCCACTCCAGGGGGCCAAAAAAATTAGCGACATGCTAATTGAAAAATATTAAAGCAAGAATGACACAAATAGATGAATGAAAAATCTTACAAATGTGGATTAGACGTGAAGATTTAAATACATTTAGATGTTTAATTAGGATGCAGTAACGTTACCATTCCCTTGATATCCTCTGAGATAGTATGGCCGAATGTTGTATATCGACATGCCGAAGGTTTTCTTATTAGATTTTGGAGCTTTTAGCCTAACTGAAGTTGGTGTAGTGAACTTTATTATCTTGTACGGTCCATTGAATTTTGAAGCGAATTTAGGTGCGATATTCTTGTTCATATTCGGGGCCAAGTTTTTTACTATGACCAATTGACCCACTTTATATTTAGACAGCGTTGGTTTATTTAAAGTTTGGTTGACTCGTTGTTGGTGAGCAATCTTTAACGCATCTTGTATATGTGCTTGTGATGGTTTAGCAGAACTCGTGATTAACTCAGTTAATTCGTTTATAATCACAAACGGCGTCATTAACTTTCTACCAAAATAAACTTCAGCTGGTGTTGAGTCGATTGTACTTTTGTAGGAGTTGTTGTAATTGAAAATTACAAAACTTAAAAATTTTGACCAATTTTTATGTTGTATAGAATATTCTTTGAGAATGCATCCTAAATTATATTTTATCTGTCGATTGAGGCACTCGCTCTTGTTCGAAGATGGTGTATAGCTCGAACAGTAGGCAGCTCTAATACCATTATTAAATAAGAAGGTTTTCCACTTGATCGACGCAAAGGCTGGTCCGTTGTCGGCTACAACAACCGTCGGATATCCGTTTTGCAGGAAAATCTTCTGTATCAGTGAAATGGCAACGTCACTGGTCTGCCTTTTACATGGAAAGGCGAAAGCAAATTTTGAAAATCCATCTACAATAGAAAAAATATATTTAAAACCTTCACTTGATCTAATAATAGGACCGATAAAGTCGACGTACAAAGTATGTAGGGTATACTCCGGCACGGAACTACTCAACTGAACCTTATCGTTACGTGTATATGGCCTTATAGCCTGGCACACTTTACAGGTTCTGACATAGTCCCTTACTTTTGCATAGAGGTTTTTGTAGTAAAATATTTTACTAATTTCACGGAATGTTTTAATTACTGAATTATGCGCAGCATACTTGGAATCATGATAATATCGAAGAACGTAATCGAGTAAATTATCTGGTAAAAATATACGTTTTAGTCGATTCCTTCCGACGAACTTATAAATTAACCCATCCTTTATGCAAAAATTAGGGACATTCATCTGAGCCTTAAGGTTTTGATAAATGATTTTACATTCGGGAGAGTTACGTTGCTCGCTTTTAATAGAAAGGTAATCAAAATTTGTATTAGCTAAAACGTTAATAAAGTTCAGTTGCGCATTGTTCCTGATTTCTTCATTCACCAATTCTAAGTCAGTTTGATCCAAAGTATTGGTTATCTTTTTTAAAAGGTTTGCATAACCTGGATCATTGCTATGCAACTCTTTAATTTTAATGAAATTTTTGCCTGAATCTTGATTTGAATCAGAAAATTTGTTCACTAACATATGGTCAGTTTCGTATAACCTAGATAGAAAATCGGCCATATTGTTCAATTTGCCCTTAATATGTTCCGGGGTAAAGTCATATCTCGAAATTTTAAGGATCCACCTAGATAATTTATTAAATTTATTGGGGGTATTAAAAATCCACAATAACGACCTGCAGTCAGTCTGTAGAGTAAACTTGCGGTCGGTTAAAAAATCTTTAAATTTATCTAGGGCCGTTACTACTGCGAGAAGTTCTAATTCATGACTGTTATATTTTAATTCGGCTGGATTCAATTTTCGAGAACAGTACATAATGGGGTGCAAACCGTCATCATACTTTTGAAGTAATACCGCGCCCAGACCAGTAGCTGATCCGTCAGTTTGTAGCACAAAAGGTTTGTCAAAATTAGGATGTTTTAAGACAGGCGCACTTACTAAAGATTTTTTTAAAGTAGAGATTGCATCAAGATGAACCTTAGTAATTTTGAACCTAACACCTTTCTTTTTTAAATCGTTTAACGGAGCTACAATCTGACTGAACATGGGAATATAGCGGGAGTAAAAAGCCGCAGCCCCAACTAGACGCATAACTTCTTTGACGTTTTTTGGAGTTGGCATGTCATTGATTGCTTGCACCTTAATAGGGTCTATAAAGCATCCCTCAGCGGATATTACGCTACCCAACAAACGTACCCTCGACATACAAAATCGAGCTTTAGAAGGATTAATAGTGATACCGATAGACTTTATTTTAGTGAACAAGAGATTCAGGTGATTTAAATGTGATTCAATGTCGGGTGAATGTACAATTAAATCGTCATAATAAATAAGAAGAAATTTATGACGAAATTCTGCGAGACTGGAATTTAAAAAACGAGCTAATGATTGACTAGCCACCTTTAGCCCGAAAGGCATGGTATTGTACTCAAACAGACCATATTGTGTGACGATCGCGGTGACATGTTTCGAGTCATCTGATAATTTTATCTGATGAAAACTGGATTTCATGTCGAGGAGTGTAAACACTTTCGAATTACCTAAGCTAGCGAAAATATGAGCCATACTGGCTGAACTCATCGGATCAAACTCTATATGTTTGTTAACAAACCTATAGTCAGCGACTAACCGATAAGAATCGTCTTTCTTTTTAACAAAGAAGACGGGTGAGCTATAATTAGAGTTCGAAGGAGAAAGTACCCCTTGTGTAACAAGCTCTTGAACATGCTCGTCCAAAAGTCTGGCTTTATCGGGTGCTAGATAGTAAGGAGCTTTACAAACCGGAATGTTATCGATTAACTTAATTTTATATTCAAAACCCTTGGCAAGACCAGGAATGTCAGAAAAAATCGATTTAAAGTTTTGAAGAAGTGTTTGCAACACTTTGGTTTGTTTGCTATTAAGATTTACTTTCGCTTCGACAATGGTATTAATAATTCGATTATTATTACAAAAACCCGAAAACGGTATTTCAACATTAGGATGAAAATAAAATTTGATCGTCGACTTAAAGAAGTCCAAAATGATGTTGCAATTTTTAAGTGTGGCAACACCTAAAATTACCTCAAAGGGTAATGAATCTACAATAAAAAAAGTTTGAGTCCATGAAAAATTAGCCAATTTAAAATGAAGTTTCGCAGTTAAATTACATTTTAAAAAATTATTTCCCGGCAAAGAAATAGTTTTATCAATTGATTCGGTGACGATGTTTCTATTGTTAGCTTTTAACTTGTTAAAAGTCGCAGTTTTAATAGCATTAACAGTAGCACCGGAATCAAAAAGTGTTAATAAAGGATAACCTTGAATGAAAATGGTTTGTAGAGGTAAAATAGTATAATTTAAAATAACATCATTAATAAGAAACTTGGGGTCTATTGCGAGTTTTTTGGAACCGTAGTACTAACATTTATATTATCCTTCTTTCTTTTAAAACAAAATTAAAATTGTGATTAGTACCTTTACAGAAAGTACAAAAAGTTTAGTGTCATTATGCGTATTTTGAATTGAACTAACGTTTACACTGAGGGGTGTTGTAGATATTCGCGCTTGAATTTCCTCAATTTTAGTGATTAGTTGATACAAATCTTTATAAGTATCGGGAATTTGATATAAACCAAGAATAGTTAGGACAGAATTATTGGCATGAGCAAAAATAATTTGTATGATTTCTTATTCAGATGAATCATTAAGTAGGATGTTCGCGAATTTTATTATTGAAGGAACAAATGTCGAAAATTTTTCAGTGTCAAGTTGATTTCGCCGGACCAATCTATCAATTAATATCTGTTTAGTCAAAGGTGGAATATAAACTTGTAATAAATTATGTTTAATATTTTGCCAAGACAAAGAGTCAGCCAAACAAGTAGACCAAAATGTTTGTGCGTTCGAAGCACACCTATTGATTAAAGATTTCAAAAGAACGTCTATAGGTAAAAAATTAATATCAACTAAATGTTGAGTATCGACAATAAACTGTATAATATTTTCTGGAACCGAAATGTCCAGAATAGTGATTTTATTTATAAAGGAATCTATACTCGGTTTTGCAAAAAAACTAAAATTTGAAGTTAATTGATTTGAACTAGTGTTATTATTTGATAGAGTAGTTGTTATTGTTGCCAAGGCATCGGTAATGCTACTAATCTGCTTGCTTTGCTGTTGTATTTGTTGCTGTACATCCGAAACGTGCAGCACTGACGCATGGAACTGTTGAGCTGTAGTCTGCATCTGCGTAGTTATAGCCGCTAAGTTAACCGCTGATACTTGATGAGGCGTGATGAATAAGTCATCTGGTGAAGCTGGAGGATCGTCATCTCCTGGGGTACCTGGTGTATTACGAGTTGTTCTCGGCATAATGAAAATTTAAACCACAAACAAAATAGAAGAAAGAGAAAAAAATTAGCACTAAGTTAAATATAATTATAGAATTAAAGAGAATGTAAAAGATATAAATGTATAAATATAAAGAAAAAATTATAATCATTTCAACTTTCAAAAAGAATTTCAGAATCACAAGTCGAGCTTTGTGAAAACTATCGAAAACAAAAGACACATATGGATATTTGCTCTGCTTCCATATGTGTATTTAAAAAAAAAAAATAATATATGGAGTTTAGTTTAAAAAAAAATTAGGTGTTTAGTTTTAAAAAAAAACTAAACACTTTATAGAAAATAATTGAATTATCAATTATTTTCATAAATATGAAATTAAGTTAATTTAGTAATTTTAATTAAAAGAGGTATTATGATGTATTTAAAAAAAAAAAATAATGAAAACTAAATATACGGTACTTTAGAAAAAAAAATCCAAAGCAGAGTATTGTATGTGGAATTATGAAAATTGGAAAACGATCGGTGCTAACGCGATACACGTAAATATAAAAAAAATAACACGTTGAACCGAAAGTCTTTCAATAAAAGCTGGGCCCATTAAAAAAGATAATATTGAGGTAGTAAGATCTTTACTATCCAGTAAGTGTCTAAGTTATCGACTAGTGATTCGAATCAGAAATACTGAAAATAAAAAAAGTACAAAAAAAAAGAACAAAACAAAATATATGTCAAAATAAAATATATTTGAAATAAATAATTTTTCATTTAATATGTTGATAGTATATCCTTAAAATACTAAGTTTGGTTGTACAAGTTATAAAAAAAATTACATGAATATGTACTAGATTGAACTGTAGTAAAAAGAAATATCGTATAAAAAAAAAAAAAAAAAACACTACAGTAAAAAAAAATGTTCAAATATGTCTGATTTGCAAAAATATAAATATACACTACAAATTTAATTCAGATACATAGTTGTATATAAAGGGGACTTTACGCTTCTGTAAAGAAAAACTACAAGGCCAAAAATACCAAGCGTATACAAAACAATATAGTTATAAATTAAAAAAGTCATTGCATATTCACATAAAATACATAAATTGTACAGCCAAAATGTGTATAGAATGTGTATTG
The DNA here is from genome assembly GCA_963920215.1 of Nineta flava. Lineage (NCBI taxonomy): Eukaryota > Metazoa > Arthropoda > Insecta > Neuroptera > Chrysopidae > Nineta > Nineta flava. The sequence continues at coordinate 35,455,673 of OY986042.1, forward strand.
AAATGTGACAAGTTTGAAAAACCACAAGTTTCGGAATGGTGAATTAAATAAATTATACAAAAAAAATATACTTAGATACAATCAGATAGAAACCATTAATTCGCCTATTCGATACTTCAGCACAATCCATAATAAACATTCAATTTGTAAATTGAAGAAATAAAAATTCAAAATACCATCTGATTAATTCATGTGAGACAACTACTTTTAGTAACTGTACTGAGCCAACTAATTTTAGTAACTGTCTTGAGACAAGTACTTTTTGTAACTGATTTGAAATATATGCGGAAATATCGAAGTAAGCTTGGATATACGCAAGTCATATCCGATCTAAGTAAATGTTTGTTGAAATTATGTAAATTCTCAACTCACATAAACCAATAATTATATAAATTATTATTATTTGAATAATAAAAATATGAAAACAAAATAATAATAAATTTTAAACAGTGGAGTACTAAAAAAAATTATTCTCCAATATATTGTTGTATTAATCTTCAATGAGCTATCATTTGACACTCTACATGATACTCTTGAAGAATTTTTTTCCAACACCAATTAACACCCTAGAACAAAATCCACCAGAACCAAAGTCCAATTTTGTATGCTTTACGTCTAAAATTGGGCCATAGTATTCCTATCTTTGTGCAAAGTTTCAAATTACCACGTCGAATAGTTTGAGAGAAAATCGTCTGTAGCTGATTGACGATCGGACATATATCGAAGTGATTCCATTAGTATTTCGATTTACCAATTTTGACATGGAACATCATAAATTAACTTGCCTATGACATATTCCATTACCGCAGGCTTAATACACGCAATATAGATGAGCAATAAAATATATGTTGTATGAATTTATAATAAGTTACTCTCGAAGCCGCGCTCGCCTAAACATAAAACACTTTGATAAAAAGAATATTAGCATAACTTAACGCGTATTTCAATTTTTCGAATAATTAACCATTTTTTTTCTCTAGAAAAATGCTTACTTTTATGTTTTAATAACATCGTTAATTGGTGTAAACGAATTTTTATAAAATTACACGCTTATTTTGTATTTTTTTTCGTTTTTTATATTAGTTTATTTTTCAAAAAATTATAATATTTCCTTTTTATTTAATTTAATTATTTATTTCTTTGGTTTGTTACAAACATTTTTGTTTTAGTAATTATAATAATATGGTTTATATCATGGTTATGTATGTAGGTATAGGTAGAAATAACGAACGCTTCGTAAAACAATGTGTTCCGCATGTCTAAACATAAAAACATGGGCTTTATACATTATGTAGAACGATATAATTACATAGAGTGTTTCATTGAAACCAATATTACAGTAGATACGTGATATTAATTTGCACATTCAAATTTCCAGATATATACTTCATTCTTTTGATTTTCACGATGGGGCAAACGTTTTGAAAATATAAAAATGGCGTCATATTTTCACCATATTTGTCTTAAGAACCCACATTAAACCAATGAATAGACTGAGATTGTAGACTAAATTTTATTTACAAAGTAGTCATAGTAATAGTTGATTTGTACCTTAATTATTTGGGTTTTGAGAAAATTTTTCGAATATAAGTTGTCAGTCTATCTACAATGTATAGTTTTTAACTAGGCACGGGGCGAGGCGAGGTTTTGGTCACCTCGACTTGCCTCGCTTTTTTAAATATCACCCTTGCCTCGCCGCGAATGTTGACTAGCCTCGCCTCGTTTGGGTTAGCTATCATCCTCACCTCGCCTCAAAATTTTTACTAACTTTGACTTATTTTGCATGAATATACATAATATGGTAAATAAAACGTGAGACGATGATTTTCGACATCTACTTGGTAGGATCGATTGATATTTCAAAAAATATTTGCAAAATTTTAACTTTGGTACGAGACCAATAGCTGTATTTCCTTTCCGCAAATAAAATATAAAAATTAGAGAAAGAGAGAGAGAGAGAGAACGATTATTTGTTCAATAAAAGAGGGCTGCGCTTTTTGGCGTGACAAAAATATGCTAATATAATCAATAGAAATCTACATATTAAATCACGTTTAGAGTTGAAAAAATAACGTAAAGAACTTCGTTCCTGAGGGGGGTCCCCCGACCACACAGTTTTTTTTTTCTGTAAAATAAGAATATGCAGTCGATCCACAAAATAAAAATAATACATTTACTTTTCTCTATAAAATTTGCAAACCGGCGATGAACGATTATGATTATTATTATAAAATGGAATCATGGCATAAAATTTCTGTTTCCTTTCAAATGCATCTATTTATTGCGTCATGTTTTTTGTAAAAATACATGTTACTGTATGATTTTATAAAAAAAATTTACTTCTTGTAAATTTGACTCAACCGAGCGATGTTTTTAGGACAAAATACCTTGCCTCGCCTCGGTTAGTAACGAGAATTAAAATTTTGAACGCCTCGTGCCTCGTAACCGAGGACGGAAGCTAGGCGGAGCTACGCCGTAGCCTCAGTGAAACACTAACAATGCACAGCTTTTACCCGAAGCATTTTTTCGAATATCAAATAAATAAGACACAAATCAAGGTAAGAATTTTGAAAAAAGAACGATACTTTTGTTGTCATGCGTACCTCGTAACCAATAATATTGTGTATGTGAATACATACATACTATGGAATATTTTCCTACTCAGTCATATTTATATTCCTTATCAGTCATTTACAGTGATAGCTCGTATTATTTTTGTTAGTTACCGTATGAAAACATTTCAATGTCCCCACTACTGGAAATATTATCCTAAATAAGTTATTAATTCTAACTTTTGAGCAAAACTTAATGGTAAATAGCAATTTCGGATATGTATTGTCCTATAATAAAGATTCTTTTTCAATTGGAGGCACACATTTTTCTCAATATTTACGATTAATATTGAAATTACACCCCTTCAAATATATTCCAAGAATATGAAAAAAATCTTCTTTCCGATTATTTAGCCAGAAAAGCAGTGTTCATTTTTCTAAATATTATAACGGATTTGTGGCTTATTCATTCTGATATCGAAAAAACACAAATAACGCTATTCAAATACAAATCGTTTATCATAAATATACCTTTATTTAAATAACTTTTATTTTAATTTCATACGATTCATTTTCTCCAAGACCGAACGAATAAGGCAATAAATAAACTTTGAAAAAAGAACGCTACTTTAATGGATCACAATACATTTAAACGAGTTGTCATCGGAATTCACATATATAATATTTTTCTAAAGTCTGAACGCTTCCTGCAACGAGCATACTATCCTCTTTCATAAAGTTTGGTTATATTGGTTTGGTTTTTGGTTACCAACCGAAATACTTTCGATGATAATATCGTAAAATAAGTAGTTTTTAATTTATTTTTTTTTATATAGGGTCTAATTATATATTGTTAGTATGGTTGCCTTTCGGTTATATTATACCAACGGAAGTGACTAGCGTTTATTTAATTTGACATTTGAGTAATGTCGGAACATTGATTACATTCTTTGTTGGGATGTTGCGGACGCGACATTTTTTACATCCACGGATACGGATGTGGATGCGGAATTAATTATATATCAAGTTTTTTTAAAGAGAAACTTAATTTATTAATAAAGGAAAAAGTTAGTAATGATTTTTAATATTTCAAATTTGGTGCATTATATTTAATAAAGACTAATGTCGCTAAATTTTCGGATTTCATACTGTTTTGAAGGGAAACAATCAACCAATAATGTAAATTGTTGAAATAAATTAAAAAAACAATCATATAATTATATGTCTAAGCACGTTGTGATTTATTTACAATCAGAAATGCTAAACAAAAGTTGCGACTGCTAAAATTTATGCGGAAGTTCCGAGATTGCGGTTGCGGCTGCGAATATCAGCCGCATCCCTCTTCTAGACCAACGCTCAGTCTGTGAGCTACCTGGGGTGTTATGGTATGGTGGAATGCATACGATCAACCTTATATTTTTTATAAGAATTAAGGTAATACTTTCAATTAAACATCATGTATATTTTACTGTTAACAAATAGTAGCAATGGTGTATATAGTATGGGCTATTTTATGGACGTAATTGCCTCTTTCATTATCCAGAAAATGGAAATAAAAATAATATTACGTGGGATACACCATCCATCCATGCTATGGATGCTATTATAAAGCTGTGTAGTATAATGTGGGTATATAAAATTATATTTGTTCACGTTAAAATGTGTTGTGAATTTTTAAATATCAAAAATGTAATTATAAAATAGATTAAGAATTTTCTATGTTTGCATGTATTTTTTGGTCCAGTTTACAGAATAAAAATTAATGTAAATATAGGCCTATAGGGTATTTAATATTTATGAGATACCTTTTTGTTGTCCTTACAAAAATAAAATTGAATTATGAATCGTAGAAATAATATATCAATTTGAAATCATTATTATTCTAGTTTGTGTCTCTATTGTAAGCTATTATTTAACTTAGGTCGTTCGTATATATATATATATATATATATATATATATATATATATATATATATATATATATATATATATATATATACTCTTTTCAAAAACATCAGGAACATCAATTATCTCAGACTCAGATATACTCAAAACCTTAGAATTATCTCAGATATACTCAAAACCATTCATTGTAATCTGTGATAGGGCCATGAGGACGGAAGGAGAACCACCCTATCTCAAGGAAGGAATCGTTTAGTATACAGAAGGATCCAAAACTAAAGAAGAAACCGGGGCGGGAATCTATGGTGAGAGACCTAAAGCAAACATAAGCCTCAACTTGGAGAAATATGCCAAGGTCTATAAAGCAGAAGTCTACGCCATACTGGCTTGCGTCCGTGAGAACCCACGTAGAGGGTTCCGTGAACCAGAACGTATGTATTCTCTCGGACCTTCAAGCTGCCTTAAAAGCCTTGCCTGGCACTGAGGTAACCTCAAGGGTAGTCAAGAATTGTCTGGAAGAACTGCTGGAGCTGACAAAACGGAACAATGTTAAATTGATCTGGGTGCAGGGAAAAGGTACCGCGGCAGGAGTTCGGGAAGGTACTGCTTCAGAGTGCAACCAAGAGGCTATCTCTCGATGCAACAGCATGCAACTGCGGAAGGTTACAGGTTTTATTACGGGGAATTGTCCCCTGCGGAAGCATCTGCATACAATGGCACTCCATAACGGGTCCAGATTATGTGCAGATTGTGTGGCGCGGAGGGAGAAACATCCGGCCACATTATCTTTGACTGCGAACCTCAGGGTACAGCAGATACAGGATATTCGGTGTATCTCACCCATATGAATATATGAATTTAAAATTTATTCTCAAATTTAAAATCACTTCCTAATATCTAGTTTAGCTGAAATGTATACAATTAATATATACAAATTTGTAAATGTATACAATTGTGATGAAATAGAAATTATGGTGGAAGTGTTGGTAAATATAGGAAAATAAAGTTTTTAAAACAATTTCTTAAATCAACCATTAAATTAAATTTCCATTTTTAAGGCGTTGCCAAATAAAAAGCTTGTATTTTAGATAAGGGGATATTCTAATCTAGAATACTCCCTAATTCATAATTGAAATCATCATAATTAATCAGGTATCGCCATCTGGAGACAGTTTTTAATAAAAGTGTTTCAAGCTAGTCGATATGAAATCTAGAGTTCTGTTTATACAATCGACTTAAAATTTGGTATGTAATATGGGCCGCTATAGAGCCCTGTACTTATTTTAAAATTATATAGTTATGTTGTGCCTTAATTATTTGATTTTTGGAAAATGTTTCGAATAAAAGTTATTAAGATAGTTATAATAAACAACTATTTTCCAAAAAACCTTCAGCACATGTTTCTTTATTTTAAAGGCTGACATTTGTTTCATTGTAGTTCCTGCAAGGGTTGCCATCTTTCGAATCAAGAATTTGGTTGTAGTTGTAGTTTAACTACATGTTGTTACCTCTGTAACTATCAACAAACTGTAATTTGGATAAGTTTGAAACCTAAAATTCAGTCTAATTATTGTAGAAATAGCATCCAGATAATTGGAATCATCTTTCTTCTACTCCAACAAACACAAACCCCAAAATCATGTTAACCAGCACATCACTTTGAACATCAAACTACTTTGCAAAACTTTTCAGAAATTCTTTTACGCTTCAAGATTATATATTTTTCATTTTCGATTTTAATTTTACGGAAATTAAACCATAAGTCTGCCATGTGAAATTAGGGATATAGACCACAACGTTTTATTCAAATACGTAATCGAACATTAACCCTAATATAAAAATAATTTACATGTATAATTATATAAAATTAGTGATTGGTCTAATAAATGGAGTTTACATCGATAATGTTTTACCATTCAATGTAATTAAAAAATTTAAAATAAACAAACAAAATTAACCACTTTTTAATACTCAATATTTGCATCAACAGAAAAATACGACAAACATTAACAAACAAAAAATTCAATTATAAAAAAAAGTTATTGTTCTCCACATGGCACGTTAAATAATAACAATAATAAAATAACGGAATATGTTAAATATCAAACATTTAGTAGAGCGGAATATCATCGGATCCACTTTATGTTCTATTTTTAACTGCACATATTGTACTATTTTATTACGTTTTACGGAGAACTCAAATCTAGTTTCTGGAGTCTTTTGTAAGCCGTCTAAAATGAATTAGTTAATGTTTCATATGACTCCTTGAGTAGTAGAGAGCGATAGATAGATAGATATATAGATTGTAAAGGCTGCCCTGGACGGGCTACACTTCGACCATTAAGTCCATTGTGATGCCTATGGATGTGAGGATGTGAGTGGACTGGAAGGAATTTTTTGTGTATAGACTAGAAATTGGCAGGATATACAGCTGCAGCCGACTATGATAGGAACTATGCCAATATTAATCTGGAGTTCGTGAAGGAAGCTGCAGAAAACCTTCTCAAGCATAGCCGGTTACTTCGTTCTTGTCCATACGCCGACAGTTTAGTTAATTTACCACCCCTTTTTTTTTCTTAATAATTGACAAACTGCCGATGTCGGGATTCAAACCCACAATCTGCCAGTTTCCAAGTAGACATACTGCGCAGACATAACGCCTTAGACCGCTCGAGCGATGACTGTATGCTTCCATCTGATTAGATTTAGGGCTTGCACTTTGCCTTCCATGTTCACTTACACTGTTGTTTCCAGAACCGTCCCTTTCCATATGTATTTAAGGCAATCCAATCGTCTTTCGTCCTGTGGGTTCAACTGAAGTGCCAACCGTTCGACCGTGATTTTTTTTAAATAAGTAATTCCAATCCAGCGCCATTTCCTTTGTTTAATTTCAATTTCAAAGGGGGTTGTGTTGTGTGACTGCCCATAAATCTGTATTTGAAATAGTATCTGATGTTAATTATCTGTGTCATATATCAATTTACAAAAAAAGCATCCATCGCACCATTAAAGTAAAACAGAATTCACATTTGAATTTAACATACTGATTTTAGTCTGTTTTTATGTGGTGAAGATTTCCAGATAAGATAAAACAGGGAAAATACACCTTTTGCTTTGTTTATTCTGTTCTTTATGTCTGTTTCTGTACCTCCTATTTTGACAAATTATACATCCGTGATAAGTGAAATTATTGGTGATCTTAACTTTTTTTTGAGTTTCTTGAGTTGAAATACATTGGTTTTGTTTTGGTGACATTTATTTTGAGCCTAAATTATCCAGTTTTGATTTTTTAACGTTTCCAACTTGTTGTTTAATATTTTAAATGTTGCTGTTTTTGACTGATTAGGGCAATATCATCGGCCAATATAATAGAAGGTTTATGTTGGAGTTTCATTGTAGTCTAGTGCCATTTTTGTCTGACCCTTTTAAGGGCGTTCCAGCATTAAATCACTTTTCGACATATTTTGCTCAATTTTTTTCACACGTTAAAAATAACGTTTTCTAATAAATCCCGAACTTTCAGAATTTTTAACCATTTAGATCGCAAGATATTTAATAGCAAAGTTATCATTCTCTCTCACACTCTCTCATTAGAAGCATGTAAAACTTCATACTCGCCATTAACTATTTCTTTTATTTCAACTATTATTTGTTGTATTACAAAAACTACTGGAGAGAATTTAAAAAAAAAAAACTAGAATAGTCAAGATAAATATTTATTAAATAAATTTTTTTTTTAAATCGAATTTTACCGTTTTGTTTTCGAAATATAAAAGTATAAAATTTTAAAAGTTTAAAATTTTTTCTAATTAATATGTATATCATTTGCGACCGTATAAAAAGCACATATTATGAAGGTTCATAAAAAGCGATAAGCCATCAATGTTTGTCATAGGCAACCATTTAACAACACGTCGACCGGAAGACCAAATATTTTATTTACCCAGGTGATAAAATTTCTTTGACTTTTTCTTGATTGTTCTGTGGCTTTGCAAAGAAATTTGTTAACCACCTTTGGGGTCTCACAATTATATCAAACAAAAAATCACTCCTTAAAAACAGTCTAAGATAAAAACAATTAACATTAAGTTTTATAGTAGACAGAGGCATGTGTTCGAAATTATCCAAGCAAACGTCAAACTGACTTGGTTTTTAGGGCTAATTTACCCTATAAACTAATATTCATTCAAAATAATGTATAGAAGTTTTTTTTAAATAATTTTCGATGGTGTATATGTTAATAAATCGCTTAAAATCTAAGAACATGTGTTTTTAATTCAAATGAAATTCATTATGTATAGTATAATCTATAATCGGTCAGATTTAATTTTTTTTCACATGGTATTTTACAACATTTCACCTAAAGTTCAATAAAAAAGGTCGAAATATAATTTGAAACTATTCTGAAGAAGAGATTAAGAGCCGAATCAATTGAATTATTTTCAATAAATCAAGAATTGGATCAAAATTAACAACATTAATTTACACAAATTCCTTGACTATTCTAAAATCTCTTCAGGTTTCCAAGAATGTACGATTGCAGTAAGTCACTTACCACCCTTATTTATAGCCCTATTGTAGACATAATCGATAAATATTGACAGACAGCTAAACTTGGACCGCTGATTTCGTTTTTATTGAACATTTATCTGACAAAATTTGATTTGTTTTCTCTACGAAGTAAATAACTAAAGTTGCATCTAATATAAAGGATTGTGGACAGACACTTCTATTTGTTACGGTGACCACCAGCTCTATATCGTTTACCCCTAATATACAATAATTATGAATAAAATAAACATTATTACAGTACTTGAATGCAAAAAAAAACCATGTTTATTTATTGTTGTTCAATATTGTTCTAATTAAAATCCAATGTAAACAAAATAGGGGACACACAGTTTTAGCATACTACCAAACGTTTACTGGGTGTTCTAAGATTAGCTGTTATTTAAATGGACGGGTTTTTTTTTTTTCTTCAATTTATATAATAATACAACCACATTTGATAATAAAAAGCAGACAAATGGTAGTATTTAAGCCAATGTTTATTTTTGCATCAATATTTAATAATGAATTCTTGAAGTTTGTTTGTGGATTTGACGGGCAATCTGGCGACAAATGTATTGCACAAACGGCATCTAGACATTGAAGTTCAAGACCTAGCGCGAAGTATTGAACTGGATCTGTGAATTTCGCGACGAGTGTGTTATTCATTGCACTACACACAATATATCCAGATGAGTCAATTTTATATCATCCGTGGTGTAATGGATAACACACAGGGCGCGAAATTCAATGCTCCAGAAAACGATACTTTGTGGATGAGTTTTTTTTTTCATATCAAAATTAAATAATACAATTCAATAACACGTTATTTTCTATATAATATACACTTGTTTATTCAAGATAGATAGATAGATTGTAGAGGCTGACCTGGACGGGCTATACTGCGACCATAAGGTTCATTGTGACGCCTAAGGATGTGAGGATGTAAGTGGAGTGGAAGGAATTTTTGTGTATAGACTAGGAATGGGTAAGATATGCGGTTACAGCCGTGAAGGAAATTGTAGAAAACCTTCTCAAGCGTAGCCGGTTACTTCGTTCTTTTCCATACGCCGGCAGTTTAGTCAATTAACGGCCCCTTTTTTTTTCTTAATAAATGACAAACTGCCGATGTCGGGATTCGAACCTCCCAGTTTCCAAATAGGCATACTGCGCAGGCATAACGCCTTAGATCGCTCGGCCACTTGGACTGGTTGTTTATTCAAACTTAGTCTTCGTAACCGCAATGCAAATTGACATTATTATACCAGTGGGACACGACATTCTGGAACATTCTGTATATACCACAACACAAATCATTCGAAATGATATATTAAAAACTTTCAAATAAAAATAAATAAATAAATGTAACTAATTGAAAAACAAAATGAAATTATTATTTTAATTAAAGTCAATAGAGAAAAGTCCGAATGTGTCCCTTAAACTCGGCCTTGCGCACTACCGTGCTCTAGATAAATATGATTATTAATTTTATTAATTTTTATTTTAATAGTAAGCTCTTATACTCAAATTAACATAATCGAAACACGTTGCCGAGACATAATGAATCGTCTAAACATATTTGTACAGTTCAAAAATTTTCACCTAATTTAGCAAAATATTGTTCAAGAAACCGATGGAAAATGGGAATGAATGGCATAGTTTTCAGAAAATTGCTTTCGGCTATTCTTTATAAAACTTTAAACCCTTCTGAACAAAAGTCTTTAACCTCTAATCGTAATGTTTTCACAAATGTCGAATTGTGAAAAGTGCCTATTGTTTACAGAGGAAATTTTTTATTTTTAAGTCTTAATGAATTATTTTAATTTCATGAAATTGGAAAATAAAAGGTAATTGATTCAACATGACATCACAAAGTATATTTATCGTATTCTATTCATCAAACCCTTTCAGTTCAAAGTCATTGTTGGGGGGGGGGGGGGCAGATAAAGGTAAAACTCCAGCTTGATTAGCAGGAAGTAACCCTAATTTCATTGACTAAACTTGACCCATATAAGACCCATATTTTTTTCGCATTACAACATTAACTTTTGTTTGAAACATTAAGACCGGAATACATTTAGCATAAATTAGCTGAAATCTGTCAATTGTATTCTTTCAAATAAATACAAATTTACTTATACAAATAAAAATATATAAAACATTCAATATATGACCCTGCTATACCCTACCTTACTTATGCAACTTGTACGAATAATGAGAGTAATCAGTCAGAAAATAATAAGCCCAAACAAAATAAAACCTTATTGAGAATTTGACATATTTAACGGGAGGTGGTAAAAATACCAAAAAACATTTAAAACTCAAAATAAGCAAAACCATATAACTCTAAACACAACTAAACTACAAAAAAAGCCACCACATATTTTTGTAAAAACAAAACAAAATATATTATAGAAAAGTTTTTCAAATAAACCACATAACTAATTATATCCAAAAAAAAACAAACGATTTACATATTTATTAATGTGTTCTAATTTCGTTTAGTTTTCGAAATAATAATTCTGAATGTTGTGTAACAAATTTGCCCATTTTAAAAACCGTTCCTTGTATATTCAATTTTGCCATTATTTTAATCGTAAAATATAAATATTAAATATGTATAGAATGTTTCATAGTCCATGCGGTAGGGTTATAAATATATCTTTATGACTACCAAAAATTTCATTTTAATTTTTTGGGACGTATTTTGCAAATGTTTGTAGACACCCTAACTAAATGTGATATCAAGTTTATATGGTCACATTAATAATAATATTATAATTATATTATTAAAAGTATTATACCATCGAAATTTCAAATATATCTGTATTTATTAGAACTACATTAAAAATAATATGTATTTTTAAATAAAAATGTATTTTTTATAACTTTACTATGATAACTTTTAACTATTTAAGGTTGACCGGACACATGTGTAGGTAAAATCGACAATGTAGATATAGATAAAAATTTGAATTTTTGATATGTTATTAATTGGTAACTCAAAACTAATTTTTTGAAAAAAATCTGACGAAGGGTTTTCATTAAAAACTGGAATTTTAACAAGCTGTGAAGAGCAAATGTTGAATGAACGCATACATTTTCGATAATGTTTGTTCCACCTACTATAGATATAAAAGTAAAAAACTTCTACTTTTATAAATTATATCTCGTACATTACGTTAAAATTAAAAAAAAAAATAGTCTGACGAAGAGTTTTGTAAATTTCCTAATTTAAAAGATAAAAAAATCACGGGAATTTTCGTCAAATCGTCTAAATAATCATCCAAAGACGATTATTTATTACTTTTAGTAATTAAATAGTTACATAAATACGATTAATAGTGATGTTAGATGCTATCTAAATTTAAATTATTAAGTTACTGATTTAAATTTTTAATTTCTATTAAAAAGAGTGTTTCTGTTTTGAAATGTACTGTACTGTCCGGTCAACCTTAACTAATATACGAAAAGGTATTCCACATTTTTGTTATATCCACTTTCTAAGCCCTCAATACCTCTCAATCGATTTCCAACATAAACAAATTGGACCTATCAATTACCAAAAGCAATCCATATACCAAATTTCATTCTAAAATTGTGGCTTCTAGAGCCCATTCTGGGTCACGTATGCATACATTATCATCTCCACCAAAAATTTTATCTTTTAATAAGTTATTGATTATGAGTTACATTTTCAAAAATTCCAGATCGATCAGATAATTGGAAGTGAAACTTTAAAAGCAAGAATGATATACATGAGTCAAGTCATAATTAAACGTTGTAAAAGAGCAGAATTTACCTCTACCCGCAATTGTCAACAATATTGCATAGTAAATAAATTATACAATAATTATAATTCTCATACATAATATATTATATTAAAAGTATGTCACATATGTGTTTATCATATAATATCCAGATATATTTATTTATAATATTAAGTATTATATATAATGTATCTAAACATGATCTATGTTGTTGCGTCATATCATGTTGTCGGTATAAAATATAAATCATAAAACTAAATAATAGCTACATAATAGGTTTATATATATATATATATATATATATATATATATATATATATATATATATATATATATATATATATATACAGGGTGGCCAAAAAGTTTGGACACGGCATAATAAATCGTATACCTGAGGTGGTTCTAACTAAAAATTTTCAAACGGTAAGCCCTAGGAATCGAATGGTTCCGGTGAATCTACAAGGGCGAAACAGGGTCAAACTTTGAAATTTTAAATGGAAACCATATTTTTTATTGCATATTCGTATTCTACGGAAAATAACCCATATTTCGTATCTATTGTAGGAAAACATTTTCTTAAAAGTGGTTTTCTCTCTTGCTACAGGGCGTTTCTTTCGGAGAATTTTGGGAGAAATTCTACGAATGAATGAAAAATAATAGAATTTATTGAATAGTGAATTTCGATTTATAATAAACTTTAATATTTAATATTTCGATTTTAATAAATTTATTATTATAAATAATAATAAATTTATGATTATTTATTATTAATTTATGAAAATTTATCATTATAAATAATAAGAAATATTGTTATTATTAATCGTAAATAATCGTAAGTTAATACGCCCTCTAGCGAAAGAACGAAGCACGTAAGAAAAAGTTTTCCTATAAAATATTATTTTCCGTTTTTCCGTGGAATACGAATATGCAATAAAAAAATATGGGTTTCGATTTAAAATTTCAAAGTGAGATCCTGCTTTGCCCTTATGGGCCGAAATCTGATTAGCGCATTCGATTCCTCGAGAAAATTATTAGGTGGTACCGTTTAAAAATTTTTAGTTAACGATCTTAACCACCTTAAATGGTTTATTATGCCGTGTCCATACTTTTTGGTCACCCTATATATATATATATATATATATATATATATATATATTTCAATTCTATGTGAATAATTAAAATAACAGAATCTTTTTCACTAATATACTTTAATGTATAAAATAGAATTCACTAGAGGTGCTTACTGACGATAATGTTTTTAAAAGGAATTTAAATCTAGTAAACGTATTATCTTTTGATCAATACCATTTCAAATAAATTGAATCACAATGAAAACATTTGGCCATTTAAGTCAAATTTGTGTACTTTCATGATTCGTATGCAAAGCAAAATTTGAACTAAGCCAAAATTCATTCAGCCATATTACGAATGCCAATGATTGCTTTTGGAGAAATGCTTACTTGAAAACTGGGAGGTTATGGGTTCGAATCCCGACATCGGCAATTTGTCAATTATTAAGATTTAAAAAAAAGGGGCGGTTAATTGACTAAACTGTCGGCGTATGGACAAGAACGAAGCAACCGGCTATGCTTGAGAAGGTTTTCTGCAGTTTCCTTCACGAATTCCAGATGAATAAATCGGCATAGTACCCATCATAGTCGGCAGCAGAGGCATATCCTGCCAATTCCTAGCCTATGCACAAGAATTCCTTCCACTCCACTCACATCCTTAGGCATCATCTTACGATCGAAGTGTAGCCCGTCCAGGGCAGCCTCTATAATCTATCTATCTACTACAAAAATGGGACATTAGAAATTTTATTTCACTCTCCATATTAAATCAATCTTGCATGCAAAACCTCGCTTTAGATGTTTTCACAAACAAAAAAGTGAAAATAATTCATTTATAATTAAAATATCACATTCTAAAATAACGAATAAACATTTCATGAGAATATCATAAAATGGCTCACAAAACATATCCTCTAAATTAGCTAATCTAATTTTGTTAATTACCTACCAATTTCACGAGAGTATCAAAGTCATAGAATACACCACCACAATTTAAGTGATTTTAAATATATAACCAGACAATCACAATTTGTTTTAAATTTCACATTTGTTGAGAATACAGTTTATTTTCACAAATCACAAATGAATGAATACATTCAAACAGACACACACACACACAACGGCGTATAGTATTTATATATGCAATGTAAAAGATACTTAACCAGGCTACTTACCAAGGTACATGATACTTCCATTTACAGTGTCTAATAAGCTAGCATTTGTATATACTCATTCTATATACAAGTATATATGTGTCGCAGATAGATTGTCGAATCCGCTATTTTACAAAACCGCTACTTGTTTTACATAACAACTCCGTTATGTAAAATAACTGAACGACGTTTAGCTGTTTTAAATAATTACTGAACTTTAACACGTAATATTGCTTAAATGTTTTGCGTTTATCAATGCAGCGGGTCAACGATTAGAATTATTGTAAGCGGGCTAATGGAATTTCCATTACTAAAGGTCCTTTTTCCTAACAAGTTCTATATATTTTAGATATAGTGTCAAAAATTATTGAAATTAAATCAGGTAACTATTACAACCGAGTACTAAAATCTTTCACTTCATCGGTCATCCGCCGATTTAGTCGGGTTTTGCGTGTTTTTGGGCCCCGCACTAAAAGGCATTCTATATATTTCCCTATATCAAAACGCTCTTTGTGACTACAGATAAGCTATTCTGCATTACGTCTAAACGTGGGTAACAGTTTTGTAATATTGTAATACGTATCGCAATGACAATCCAGCTGAACGCCGTGCAGTTGCTCTACATAACGGAGTTGTTATGTAAAACAACTAGCGGTTTTGTAAGACAGCGGATTCGACGATCCATCTACGGCATATGCATAACACTGCTACCTATCTACATATATATATAGTCATTATATGTATATACTATTTATTATAATAGATTCAATTATCAAATGTAATAATAATGATAGTAGATACCTAACTAGTACCTACTATGTCTGCCTATATTTACCTAGTATATACAATTATATTAAAATGAAATGAATATATTAATGTAAGGAGAGCTTGTTAAATATGCCAGGTGAAATTACGTTCTTAGGTTCAAAATAGTCTTAGAGATTTTTATACCCAGTATAAAATAAATACCAGGATATATTAAGTTTAGTTCCGATTTAGGTTTTCATAAAATGACCTAATTAGTCCATTTCCGCAAAGTTGTCCGTCGGTCCGTAAACACGACAACTCAAAGAGATAGCGAGCTGAAATTTCGTATGTGTGTTCTAGAGCTTAAAAGTAAGATCATGTTTGAATGGGCATAATAGGACCATGTTTGAGTAAAATGGGCAAAACTGCCTATCTTCGAAACCATAAGAGATAGAACAAAAATTTAGAGACAAAAAATGAGCCTTTTTTAAAAACAAACAACTTTATTAAAAAAAATAAATTCAGTATAAACCGGGCTATTTAAGCAATGAACTCAGTTAGTTGTTTTCACTTGTTGTTAATGAAGCTTTGCTGTAAACACTTGTTATGAAAACTCATACACATATTGATGAGCATCGAATCAACGCTATCTAGTTTTCCAGGCCACAGCTATTCTAACTAATCCCCAAAGATGCTACACATCTGGGATGTATATAAAACGTAATTATGCTTCCCATCATTTCCCTAAATAGTGCTGAGTAAAATAGCGGCCAGTATTTTTTTGTCGTGATCATAAAAAGGGTTGGTACAAATTCAAATTGAAAATATTAATGGAATGATTATTTTATGGGCCCACAGCAAGGAACCATTAAGGTGTTGTCACAATTCCAAGAATGAATAATACATCTTACTGTATTATATCTTATAATTAGCCACATTACTCACAACTATAGGGAAATGATTGTACTTACATGTAAAATTAGTATTTTGGTTTTTGACTATTTACATGTTTGGAATTTTTGAGGACTTGGTGTCCATACCTTGTTAGTATGATTGCCTAACGCTTCTGTTATCCTAACGGAGGTGGCTAGCGTTTACTTGATACCGAAAATATTGGTACCATTTAATTATATCAATACTTGATAAATCATTCTAATATTGGTGAGGTTATAACTCACAACCTTTGGATATCTGGGGTAGTGTATACACTTTGTTATCATATAATCATCTTGTCTTCATTATAATGATGTACTTCACAGCATGATGTAATTGTTAGTATTGTTGCCTAAGTTTTCGTGTTAAAGGTCATAATTCTAAATAGTTCCAAATCTTTGCACACTTACTACGGGTATTATTATACACTCACAATTAAAGTTTGAAATCTCAAAAACTCAAGAAAAACTTGATTGAAGGTCGAATAATTAACATGGGGAGCAATGGGGAGTACCCATTTTAACCAATAATTCTACCAATTTTTTTATTTTAATAAAAAAACGACATTTGAGAATAAAAAAAAAGAGAATTATTTACCGTCTCATTGTTTAGTTATAACAACGCAAAGTGAAGCATTTTATAAACAAATATACGTGTCGGCATGCTGAATAGATACAACTTGACAACACTGTACGTCACCATACGTTGTACTACTCAAGTACATGTATGTAGAGGTAGATTGTAAAGGCTGCCCTGGGCGGGCTACACTTCGACCATAAGGTCCATTGTGGTGCCTTAGAATGTGAGGATGAGAGTGGAGTGGAAGGAATTTGGGAGTAGACTAGGAATTGGTAGGATATGCGGCTGCAGCCGACTATGATAGGAACTATGCCGATATTCATCTGGAGTTCGTGAAGGAAACTGCAGAAAACCTTCTCAAGCATAGCCGGTTACTTCGTTCTTGTCCATACGCCGACAATCAACCGCCCCTTTTTTTTTTATAATTGACAAACTGCCGATGTCGGGATTCGAACCCATAACCTCCCAGTTTCCAAGTACTGCATACTGCGCAGACATGACGCCTTAGACCGCTCGGCCACTTGGCTGGTTACATGTATGTAAACAAACAGTTTATCAACTGGCGGAATCTATGCGATGTTGCCGGATTGACAAACTAAAACGAAAAAGTTACTTTTTCAATATTTCAGAAACACTTTGTATAACATCCAGTTTAAATATTTAAAATAATATATCCTTATCCTAGTAATTACCATTCAAAATCGTAGAAAAGAGCCTAATTTTATATATACATATAATAATAGAGATGTTTTAATCTCTGTATATATATATATTAATATATTATTACATTAAAAATAATTAATTTTAATACTTAACCCAATAAAATTCAATTAGTTTTTATAATGATTTTTGTTTCATTCATTTAATTTAAACTGCGCTTATATTATTTCACTACATTTGTGTGTATTTGAAATGACATATTTACGTTAAAATGTTTCAGCACGCACGGATTACTTTTAAATAATTCAAAATGTTTTTTTTTATAAATAAAATAAGTTAAATAACTAAAAGTTAATGTTCAGAAAACCAAATGGATGTCGAATACAACTGAAGATAGTCTCAACCTTAAACTTAGTTTAGAACATGAGACAATAGAGCAACTAAACAGTTTTAAATACCGGGGAAAAAAAGTTTCATTCCAGAATCAGAACAGCATTGTTATCCAAAAAAATTCGTAGTAAATACGCAGGAGCTGCTTCACTTTGCGAATTTCCTTAGAGTACATAAATGACTCTCTAGCGGTCACAATTTTAGTCTGATCAAAATGAAATGTCGTATATAATTTTTAGTATTTTCAAGTCCAATTTTATTAATAAATGACATACGTAGAGGGGAATGGAGGAGGGAGGGGATAAAGAAAGAAGAAAACAAAATATAAAATATCTCTCTTAATATGAGAATAATCGCAAAAAGCGTTACGAATAAAGTTGTAGAAAATTATTTTTGCTACAATTCATCATCCTTATCATTTTTGCTCAATCTCTAATGTGTACAGAGATATTAAACCGTCAATATTTCTGTAAATATTAGTGTAACAGAAAAAATGATATGAAACAAAATAACAGTAAAACTTAGTACCCACAACTTTACTGCTTATAAATTTTTCGATTTTGTAAATATTAAGGGAGATATGTAAAATTTTCTGTTTCCCCTCCCTCTAAACCCTCCTTTCCTCTTGCCCGATTTTACCCATTAACGAATCAAATACCAAATCTCATTTCGATAAAATGAAAACTGTGACCGCTAGAGTGATTACAGACACAAATATATATATGTATATATATATATATATATATACATATATATATATTTGCATTAAGAACAATGAATGAATGTTGTCTATTTGTTTGTCACAAACAAATTCAATTTCAACAAAATGTTGTCTAGACGATTAAACAACATATTTACCCATTGGTATACATTTTGCTGTTGTAATTCTTTCTGTGCTGTTTTCTAAATAATACAAACTATTCTGCTTTTTAGAATAATAATTGTCATCAAACTAAATGGATTGTAATAATTCTTTTTATACTGTTTTGTCAATAAAACGTACAATGTGAATTTTATTTTTGTTTTAATATTATATCCATGAAATGTATACTGTAGTACTTAAACAGGGCATAGATACATACATTCTCATTATGTTAAATGCCTTGAGCAATAAATTAAGTATTGCAATTTATTTATAGACATATAGATAAGTATAATTAATATATTTTCTAGCTTCAATATTTAAACGTCTATTTTATATAGCTAAGTGTGAGTTAAACTATTGCAGCGATGGCTTAGAATTGTATACACTGTGTATAAATTTGTTTTTTGCATTTTTATATTACAAACAAGCGGAAAAAAAACTTACTGAATTAATTGCTTAAATGTCCGGTATATCCCGAATTTATGTAAACAAGTTTAAAAGTTGTTTAGTTTTAAAAAAGGGACATTTTTGTCTTTTCATTTTTCTTCTATCTCATATGGTTTCAAAGATGGGCAGTTTTTGCTTCAACATGGTCCGATTTTGCGCATTCACTTGAACTTGATCTTACTTTTTAGCTCTAGAACATACATACAAAATGTCAGATCATTATCTCTTTTCATTTTTGAGTTATCGTATTGATAGACAGACGGCCAAGGTCGATACAAGGTCGGAACTAAATGCAATATACCCTTGTATATAAATTTTATATATACCGGGTATAAAAAGAGATTAAAGATTGTACAGTCAATAATATTTTGTGTTTAATTTTGATAAAATTTGTCAAGTAGGCATAACGTAGACATAAAGAGTTTTTGTAGAGGGAGGAATTATAATAAATATCAAATCATGTTACCATAGTTCTGTACATGTTAGATTTACAGAGAGTATAATCAGGAAATCAGTAGTAGTAAAAGCTATTTTCTAAACCTTTTCATGCATCTAATGTATTCCACTACCATGACATCCCAGGTAGCTCAGAGTCGGAGAGTTAACCTAGACTTCCAGAGGCCGTGGATTCTATTCCAATCCTAGATGTGTATGATTTCTCATATCAAGCATTTGAGGTCAAAGACAGTCAAGTATGTTCAAACATATTACTTTTATGCCTAATTAAGTAAACGCTTGTCAGTTCCCTTGGTATAATATAACCGAAAAGCAACCATATTAATAACAATGGATATGATTAGACGCTAGTTTACAAAAAAAAATAAAAAAAATATGTTATAATAAGATATTCTACGATATATCTTATATTCTATAAGATATCCTAGAGGTATCAATTACGCTCGTTGCTTTGATGATATCCAACTTTTTTCAACTCCAAAAATAGTTTTACCATATCGTATTTGTTAATAAATTTTACGATTACAATTCACTAAAAAAATTTGCCAACTAATTTATAACATTTTCAAATTTAATTACGTATCAAGTTTGCTAGAAAATGAACTAAAAAACAATTTTTTAATTAAGTATAGACAAAAAAATGTTATATACCTAATATACCAAATGTTTCAAAATTTCAGGGCACTATTTTATACGTACATGTCGCCGCGTAAAATGAAAATAAAATTGCTATCAATATATATCTCTAAGTTATCTATCGTTTACGAAGATATAAAATGTTAACAAATATCTGAATTTCTGGCTAATTACATATCCCAGAACACTTTAATAAAATTTGTTAGTCTAGATTTAGAATCTAGAGAACTTTTATCGATAACTGGATTGTTATTAGACTTCTCAGAGAAGCATTGTTTCGTCAAGCAATTTCACATATATCATAATTGTCTTGGCCATTTTGTCAGTGTAATGAATTGTTTTGAGATAATACAATTAAATGCACTTTGGTGGCGGATAAGTAACGTTATGATTTAATTAGTGAATAAATTTTTTGTTTACGCATTTTTTTCAGAATTAACTTTGAAAAACTTGGGAAATTTATGATGGAAAGACACAGCACAGAACAAAGAACCAAAGTTCAATTTTATTTTGAAAGTAATCATTCGATTATTCAGACACAAAGATCATATCGAAATTTCTTTCATGTTCCGACAATTTACCGATTGGTTCAGCGTTTTCGCCTGACATGGGACTGTCTGTGGTCTTCCGTGTGCTGGAAGACCTTGTGTAGTTCGAAATGATGTGAACATTGATCGGGTGCAAGCAAGTGTTGAAGAAAACCCCGAAACTTCCACCAGATTCAATTGGTTAAGATTCAATTGGTTCATGAGTTAAAACCAAATGATGCACAAATACGAATTTATTAAATAAATCATAACGTTACTTATGCGCCACCCTATACATATACAGACTACAATGCAATATAGATCTTATATTTTTGAAGTTCAAATCGATGTTGAGTTTTTACTTACTTCACATCTTAGGTAAAAGGCAGTAGTCTGCATTTACTACATTTTATTAGTTGTGATGCGAACCGATTTTTCCGATGATTCTCTACATACCAAATATAAAATGAATCATTTAGAATGCTATTTCAACAAGATAATAAACATTTTAAATTGGTTACTTCTCCTAAATATAAAAGCAGTGGATTTTTCAAAGTAAAAATGCTGTATTTTTCAAACTGTACAGCTTTTATCCACTGAAAAATGTCAGTACTGCTCTTTTACTGTTTTCTACTCGTTATGATTATATTTTGTCCAAATGTTATAGTTTATCCAAATATTAATACTAGATGTAAGTATATGTTTAAAAGAAAAATATAATGTTTTTATTTTAACAATTTATATTCATTTTGCTTTTGAAATTTGCCTTAATCACAATATAGAGTTTTCAAGAAAATGTAATCGTGTGATTAAATCGTGTGCTAGTGTCTTGAAGTGGGACAATAATAAGTGCGGTGATTATGCTGAACAAATGCGATTTAGCGCAAATATCTGTGTTGGCTGGGACAGTGTTTCTTGCAATGATTTACACTCAAACCTAATCAGTAGTATAAAAAGTGTTAGTGGTGATCTTCAATTGATCCGCAATGTAAATAGTAGCAAACCTTCATCAAATCGACGAAAACCCTGGTACGATCTGGATTGTAAAAATGCAAAAAGAATAGTTAAAATAAACTAAAAGCGTCTAAGCATGACAACTTTTCAGCTGAAGCAGTCAGCAATTATACAACTGAGAAAGGTAATTACAAAAAACTTCTAAAAATGAAGAAACAAATCTACTACGAATCGGTTGCAGAGCGAATTTCAAGTATCAAAGACACTACGACATTCTGGAAAACTATTAATCAATTTAGGAATAGTCGGTCATTTGACAACCATGTTTCATTATCAGAATGGGAAACTTTTTATTCATCTCTTTTGAAAAAGTACTGTCAATCTCCTGAACGCTCATTTACCGATGTTTTACATCCCTACCTGGATGCGGAAATCTCTCACGATGAAATAACTATATGTCTAAAAAACTGTAAGGACAAAAAAGCGTCTGGATCTGACGGCATATCTTATGAATTTTTAAAAAATTTACCTGATAACTGGTTACTATATCTTAACTTGTTCTTTAATAAAGTTTTAGCGTCTGAGAGAGTTCCGTCCGAATGGTCCAAAATTATAATAACCATGTTGCATAAGAAAGGAGATCGTAAAAACCCCGAGAATTACCGTGGTATTGCCCTCTGTAATACCACGCTTAAGTTATTCACTGCTATTATCCTTAATCGTCTGACAAGTTGGACCGAAAATTGCAACATTTTATTAGAGGGTCAGTCAGGTTTCAGAAAAGGGCGAAGCTGCGTAGATAACGTTTTTACCCTCAGTTCTATAATAAATTTGCATCTCCGTCTACCAGGTAGGCGCATTTACGCGGTTTTCATTGATTTCAAACGTGCATTTGACTCCGTAAATCATATTTTACTTTGGTCTAAATTATATCACTTTGGCGTCAGTGCAAAAATTATCCGGCTGCTTAAAAGTTTATACGACAATGCCACTTTTAGGATCAAAATTAATGGGAACATGAGCAGAGATTTCAACATAACAGAAGGGGTTTTACAAGGTGAATCTTTAAGTCCGTTGCTTTTCTCGCTTTTCATCAATGATATTGAGGATTACTTTAGGAGTAATGGTGTTGCGGGTGTTAATATTGACGGAGTTAATGATATTTTATTGTTGCTGTACGCGGATGATTTGGTTATTTTGGGAGATACATATGCTGATATTAATAAGAAGCTGGAACTATTACATAAATATTCCCATAATAACCAACTCACAGTGAACCTGCAGAAAACAAAAATAGTAATTTTTCGTCGAGGGGGGAAGCTAAAGCATCACAATTTATTTAAATATGGAAACAGCTCGATTGAGGTGGTGCCCAGATACATCTACTTAGGTATCCCCTTCTCTTCTTCCTCTTTATTTTACGAAACTGCCAAAAATTCGGTTCAGAGGGCTAAGTCCGCTATTGGTAGTGTAATGTCAACATTGGCGAACTCTGAATGTGTTTCATGGGAAGCAAGGTTGCGATTATATGATTCAATTGTCGTTAATTCACTATTATACGCATCACCTGTTTGGTCTCTACGATATTTTGATGAAATTGAGCGAGTGCAAGTAAGCTTTTTTAAGCAATTACTACAGCTACCAAGAAATACACCAGGATATTTTATAAGATTGGAATGTGGATTACGCCCTATGTCAGTAAAAGCCGTTTATCTGACTTTAGTTTGGTGGCGTGTATTACAAAGGATGGATGAGCGTAGATTTCCCAAATTGTGCTACACCCGCCTTGTCAGCCTGACATCTCAGCCGGATCAGCTTGCTAAATACAATTGGGCTTTACAACTTAAAAACCTTCTGATCGAAATTGGTAGTGAACAATTTTTTGGGTTACAAAATATTACGAAAAGTGATATTGACACCATTGTAAAAATGTATTCCGATTCACTATTTCTAGTCGATGTTAATAGGGCCAAGTACTCAGGTTTCAGTCTTCTTTACCAGAGTTTGGTGTTTAATAACGAACCGCAACCTTACCTATTGTTTCAATGCCCAATATCATTTAGCAGAGTTTTAGCACAGCTTCGCTCTTCTAACAAACGCTTAATTCGAGTAGTGATACGTGGAGTTCCCTTCATTATAGACCCGACATCTCTATGCACGCTATGCAATTTGAAGCAAAACGAGGATCTAGCACATTTATTATTTAATTGTCCCATATACAATGCCATTCGCAAAGATTTTTTCAGTAAAATCAGTTTTAAACCAAGTGATAGCTCTAATACTATTGTAAACCTATTTTCAGTGTCGAATATTTGTATGCTCAAACGATTTTTTTGTTTTATTAAAGCTATTGTTTGCACTAGATCATTTATTTTGGAGCAGTAGCACAATATTTAATGATTGCATTTCTTATTTTTCAAGCCTTTTTAATTTTTGATTAAAATAAATAGTTTCATTCTGAGTTTGTATATTTATATATTTTTATTTACAAAATTTTAGTTTATATGAATAGTTTCAGTTAATTTTAGCTTATTTGAACAATATCGTTCTTTTTCTAGTTATAAATTAATCTTATATAAGTATAAATAGACAATTTACATGATTAATTCCATTTGAAATATATTTGATTTAATTTAACTGTTTATGGCATGAAAATACTACGACATTTTTTGTACACGCATTATGCAGTTTATTTGTAAACAACGAATTACTTTGTACAAGTTGTAAAAACTTAAGCAAATAAATTATTATTATTATTATTATTATTATATTCATTTTATGATCATAATATAGCTTGTATACTTCGTAAACTTTAAATGTAACCCTTGACATATTTACAAATTTTTAACCTCAATTATTTTAATTCTGCATTACTGTGTTTTATCTTTAAGTAAATAATACATATAAATAATTAAAATAATAAAAACAGTGAAAAAAGCATTAATTCATGTGTTACAATGTATAAAGTCTGTAAATCACATGTAACTGCTTCTCGATTTACAACAATTAAAGGCAAATGATCTCTTATTTAAGGCATTTTGATATTATTAGTCGTTCAATAATTATTATAGAAAATAATATTATTAATTTGGTTTAGAAATATCAAAATCTTTCAGAGATTTCAGTTCTCTCTGGTTTCACTTTTTACGCTTGACATAGCACGACAGTATACTTGAACACACTGTACATAGCATAGATATCTACTACAACATTTTTATACATAAAAAAAAAGAAATAGCATACAATAATTACACTTCATAACTCGACGCTCGGCATATGCTATTTTATGTTTCTCAACGATACACAGTATATTAATAATAGTAAAAAAAAAAAGTAATTCGAATGTAATGAAAAAAAATTCTATTTCCACGTCGAAGTATCATCGTCATCATCATCGAATACTTGTGAAGTACCTGCTTATCGTCTCACAAATACTCTTACAACACTACCTATATACTCTAATTAATTGATGTAATTTATTAAGTTCTGAATCTATCAATGTAATACACATAGTCGAGTCGGAGTTGTTCCACCAGAAAATATGTTCTACTAAATGCAAATGATTATTTTGATCTACCAATCCATTATGCCCACCATATAAGAAAGTTGTGAGAAAAGTTTTAAGTTTTTTTCTACGTCGCTTGTTTTTTATATAATTAAACGACAAACATCAAAGCCAGAAATGGTTCCACAAAAAATTGTCAATCGATATTTATCTTCAATCAGAAAAATATTTTCATTTTTTACTTCCAAAGTGACATATTTATGTCTACGGGAAATTTAACCTAAAAATTTATGAGAATATTCTTAAAATTTGTGATGTTAGGAAATTTAATAATCCTCTGAATTCTACACTTAAAAGAAGCAAACATTTATTCATTTTATCCGAAATAATGATTTCAAACCGCAAGGATTCGACATATTGACTAAAAACCATTTTTTAAATCAACAACACGCCTATAAATTTTAACGATAATATCTCTTTCTTAATTCCAAGCGTCGATACGTCAAAAACAGTGTTCTAGAGCTAAAAAGTAAGGTCATTCGTGAATGGGCAATATGGGCAAAACCACTTATCTTTAAAATCGTAAGAGATACAAAAATAGAAAAAATTAACAGTTTTTGTAACAAACTTTTTAAATAAATCCGATAAATACCATGTATTTAAGCAATTAACTCAGTTGTAATTTTTACTTGTTTACTCAAAAATGAATGGATTTTGGTCCAGAAATACTTACGGTGCCTCCTTAGTTTGACAAAAACTGTAAATGCTTATTCCTAAGCTTATTGTTTTATGAAAAAATTTATGTCAAAAGTCACAATGATTTGTGCATTATTTATTCGGCTTTCGGCAAAATGTCTAGAATACAAGTTGTTAGTATATTTATAATGAACGAAATTCTACGAATAATTTTTTGGAAAACCGAATAAATAAGGCACAATTAAATTATATGTCCATGGAATCTAGATAGATAGATAGATTTTAGAGGCTGACCTGGACGGGCTACACTTCGCCCATAAGATCCATTGTGATGCCTAAGGATGTGAGGATGTGAGTGGAGTGGAAGGAATTTTTGTGTATAGACTAGAAATCGGTAGGATATGCGGCTGCAGCCGACCGACTACGGTAGGAACTATAACGATATTCATCTGGAATTCGTGAAGGAAAATGCAGAAAACCTTCTCAAGCATAGCCGGTTACTTCGTTCTTGTACATATGCCGACAGTTTAGTCAATTAACCGCCCCTTATTTATTCCTAATAATTGACAAGGTGTCAATGTCAGGATTCGAACCCATAACTTCCCAGTTTCCAAGCAGGCATACTACGCAAACATAACGTCTTTGACCGCTCGGCTAGTTGGACTGGTCCATGGAATCTAAAAAG
The DNA here is from genome assembly GCA_963920215.1 of Nineta flava. Lineage (NCBI taxonomy): Eukaryota > Metazoa > Arthropoda > Insecta > Neuroptera > Chrysopidae > Nineta > Nineta flava. Next base: position 35,482,749 of record OY986042.1, read on the forward strand.
CTGATCAAAATATAGTGGGTAATTTTTTTTAAATTATTTTAAAAAAAAACTTTTTTTAACAAATAATAATTTTACTTTGGTAAACGTAAAAATATTTTACAAGGTAAAAAAACTTAATATCAAATTTCAACAAAATGACAATTCCGGCTGGACTAAGACGTATAGGAAGTTCATTAATTTATATTACATCGTCGTTTCATCATAACAGATTGTAATCAAACTTTTCTATAATCATTGACACAGATGTTCGCATCTCTCATCAATTCTCTCTACTATTCGGAATGAATGACTAACAAAATTAGTTAATTAAACCATCAATTAATATAAGAACAGTACAGAGGTGGACAAAATGTCCACAGCGCCCTAGGCTATCACCTCATCAGCGCCCCTCTAGTTGCCATCTTACAAATATTATAAACGCAAAAGTTTGTGAGGATGAATGGATGAATGTTTGTTACTCTTTCACGCAAAAACTACTTAACGGATTTTGCAGAAATTTGTATGAAGGTAGCTTTTACCCTGAATTAACATATAGGATACTTTTATCCCGGGAATGTCACATGTCAGGTGGGCGAAGCCGCTGGCAAAGTCTAGTATATTATTAATTTTAACTATGTGATGAGAGTGAAGAAAGCAAGAAGGATAGAACTTGGAAATTTGAGGTCCGATTGTTGAGATTGTTGAGAGAATAAGTCCGATTGTTTTTTATCATTAATTAAGTACAAACTTAAGATTTAATATTTTGCATATAAAAATAACCAGACTATGAATAAAATTGTTTATTGTTTTAAGTTGTTAGGTTGTTAGGTTGTTACAAAATAACTATTTATCCAACCACATATGTTAAAACTTTCTTCGTCTACATTTTTGTCTTGCGAAATTGTCAATATTTATATTATTTCTGTGATCAATATTTCTAACCGTCACAAAAGTCGAAACAAAACTTCTAAATCTAAAAATTCTAAATTAAAGTGAAATAAAATATTGAAAAAAATATTTTGTTTTAAATTTTATCATAGGTAAAAGGTCTTCCAAATAGTTCAAAATATATTGAACTATTAGAGGACTATTACAGACTTTGTTCATGTCAATAATAATAATCTTTATGAAAAAGACACATAAGAAAACGTGTGCATATATAGTTAGAAACTACTTAGAAATAGAATAACAACAATATTAAATAGGTAATATATATACATATATATATATATATATATATATATATATATATATATATATATATATATATATATATATATATATATATATAAATATATATAATAAATAACTAAATAACACAATATTATTCCATTGAAAATAATATAATATTATCCAGAATAACAATAATTTTGTTGACATGATTTCAAGTAAATAAGTAATAAGCCGATCTACATAATACATACACGTTCGTACATGTTTTCATTCCAAATAATGGAATTGTAGTCTACAGAACTACAACATATAGCATTAAAACTAAGTATATGATGGAGAATGAAGAAGTAAATGATTGTCTGTTATATGTGTCATTCAACTACTAACTTGATTTAAAGCGATATATCCACTATTTATTTACTGTACGTTGTGTACAATTTAATATGGAGTGATTTTACTATTCTCCAGATAATTGTAGTCAGTACCCAAAGTCCATGATTGATTCTTCTTAAATTCAATTCAGAAGTTCATTTATTATTCATATAGCTCCTTATCTTTGGATGAATTCATAAACTCAATTATTTTATATTTCAAATTAACTGCACATAGGCAGCTTCTATTTTTTTCCCACTATATACTTTTAAGCTACCAAAACCATGGTTATGCCTTTGGAGTGTTGAAAAGCTTTTGGAATTCATCTCTTCTCATATTGACTGAAACATGGTATCAACCAAGCTAATATTGAAGCAATGCAATAAACTATTTGGTCAACTTATTTCGTATATGATTATCATAATGAGATATAAAGCTTACGAAAATTTCGAAAATTTGTTGTAACGAGCAGTACATCCTTGTACTGCTTTAAACTAACGTCTAATAAACAGATAGAAATACGGTTAAAACCGCACACAGTTACAATTGCACTTCTTTTTTTTTACACTAACAAATATCTCAATACAGAAATCTCATAAAATAGCTAGTTTTTCGCGTTGAATCTAAATCAAATAGCCACATTATTGACAGCTTCTAAACAATGAAAGTACAAAATGTTAGACCACTGTATTTAAATTCGATTGTTCTGTAAGCAGCTTAAAATCAATCGTATATCTTAATCCACAAGCAATTTAAATTATGAGATGAAAAACACAACATATATTATTGATAGTACCATCTGGGTAGTAGTTACTAGCAAAGCAATAATAGCAATTGTCACGTATAGGGTGGTCCATCAAAGCTATACATTAAATCTTAGGGAGATTATATTTTTTATGATAAATAATATCACAAGATATACAGGTTGTCCCAGAACAACCTGGAACCCTTCGGTGAAGTTGTTCCTTAGGTCAAGACGAACTCATTTTACCATATAACATAGGTCCGGAAATGATTTGTTTATCCGCTAGCCGCCATTTTGTGTTTTTTGCTTTATAATTTATATCTACACAACGCGTAGTCCGATTGAATTGAAATTTGGGACGATTGTTGCTTTAGCATAGACCAATAATAGAAAAAAATTTGAATTTTCAAAAATGTATTTTCACAAAATGGCGGCTTTTAGAAATATTCAAAAAATTCATAAATCTGCTTGTTTTTGACTTACGTAAGTTTGAATTTTTCTGTTTGCTTTTAGAAAAATTCAAAAAATTCATAAATCTGCTTGTTTTTGACTTACGTAAGTTTGAATTTTTCTAAAAGCCGCCATTTTGTAAAAATATATTTTTGAAAATTCAAATTTTTTTCTATTATTGGTCTATTCTAAAGCAACAATCGTCCCAATTTTCAATTCAATCGGACAACGCGTTGTGTAGATATAAATTATAAAGCAAAAAACACAAAATGGCGGCTAGCGGATAAACAAATCATTTCCGGACCTATGTTATATGGTAAAATGAGTTCGTCTTGACCTAAGGAACAACTTCACCGAAGGGTTCCAGGTTGTTCTGGGACAACCTGTATATATATATATATATAATATATATAAATGGAATTAAGTGGTACAAGGTCTTCTAAGAAGGCCAAGAAGATGCCAATGACGATCGATCAAATGTCAAGGTTTTACTGTTTTCTTCGATTACCGTCTCGTAGTGCATCAGGAATTCTTACCACAAGGTCGTACGGTCCTCCCTTATTGACCGTTACCTTGAAGTTATGCGTCGTTTGCGAGAAGCGATACGAAAAAAACGTCCAGAATGGTGCAAAAACAATTCATGGCTTTTGCATCACGAAAATGCACCTGCTCACTCATCGTTGCTTGTGCGTGATTTTTTGGCCAAAAACAACACCACAATCATGCTTCAGCCACCATATTCACCGGATTAAGCCACCTAGGAGTTTTTTCTGCTCCTAAAACTGAAGACACCCATGAAAGGACGGAGATTTGCAACGATTGAGGAGATAAAAATTGCATCGCTGGAAGTGCTCAAGGCTATACCAAAAAATTTTTCTCAGAAGTGCTTCGAGGACTTGAAAAAGCGTTAGCACAAGAGTATTATATCAGAGGGGGATTACATTGAACGGGAGAACATGAAAATTGATGAATAAATAAAAAGTTTTTGATAAAATATAAAGTCCCTTGGTCGAACTGCAGCCCGTCTAGTGCAATCTATCTAGTCACCTTACTTTTTGAACACTTTGTTTAGTTTACATCTTCGTGTAGTAGATCTCCCACGAGTACGAGAGAGTACATATGTATACATTAAGCAATGTGTATGAGAAGGAGGTCTTATAGGTTTGATAAACAAAAATATTTTTCAAACCTTTTCGAGTGGTCACCAACCACTCAAACCTATAAGACCTCCTTCTCATACACATTGCTTAATGTATACATATGTACTTTCTCATACTCGTGGGAGATCTATTATACGAAGATGTAAACTTAACAGTCGGTATATATATATATGTAAACTAACCAGTCGGTATATATATATAATGTATATATATATATATATATATATATATATATATATATATATATATATATATATATATATATATATATATATATACCGACTGTTTAGTTTACATCTTCGTATAATAGATCTCCCACGAGTATGAGAAAGTACATATGTATACATTAAGCAATGTGTATGAGAAGGAGGTCTTATAGGTTTGATATACAAGCATATTTTTCAATGACTATATATATATTTTCGATGACTAATAGAAGATGAGTTGTTTTAAAATGAAATTATTTGCCACAAACATAATCCTTAAATACCCAAAAAGGAGCTCTGTAATGGAAATAGTTTTTATAAAAGAACCCAATATATATTGGCATCTGTAATATTTTATCAAATTCAGGACATTTATGTTATTTATTTTTGTATATTTATCAAGAAAAGGATATTATGGTAACAAATGATTTTTCAAAAGGTTTCGATATATTAATATATAAATAAATATTAATATATACAATGTACAACCTTATCCAGACAGGAACTGAAGATGTTACTTTCAAGAAGGTGTTTTTCCAACTCACCTAAAACAAACAGAAAAATATACACATTATAATTTACTTCAAAATATTTCTCTTTCATATTGATTATTACAATTTTATTAAAAAAAAATAATATATTTCAAGTTGTGAAAGACCAAGTTTATTTGTAACAAAGACAAAATACTCTATGGTAAAAATATTATTCATTTTTGATAGAACACATTGTACACTAGATTGTAGCAGGTATATCATTTACCCACTTCTTGTGAGACAGATTTGTTCTGTTTTCTTGTAAATAAAGATTACTTCTGAACGACGACAACTGACGTGTTTTCATTCGACAATAATGAAGTGTATGTAACATATATAACATATTATATAATATAATTATTATGATATATAATATCAAATATGTACATTTGTTTTGATAAAACCATATTAAATTTAGATGGATTAACCCACTCAACAGGGTTTACCAATATTCATTATTTAACTATAAAAATTTGAGATAACTTTAAAGGTAGTTTTAAATTAAATTCTATATTTGAGTATTGGAACGAAGTTCTTTTATGGGGCTTACAGTAGAGTGAACTAGTAGAAATCGTCACGAAACGAAAAACCGTTATGCCCTCTCCAGGCGACCTTTCCCTCTCTTTGTCTTTTTATTAGTTTATAGTTTTTAATGCATATCAAATATTACGATAAATAAAACAAACATTTTCAAACCAAAATTTTTTGTTCATGAGCTTTTTCGTTTTGAAGGATGTATAAACAGAAAGTTAAATAAACATTACATCCTCCGAAATTTTTCTCTGAACTATTTAATCATTCTCTTGGTTAATTTCCATGATATGGTTCTAAATTCTTATTCAAAATAAGAAAAGAAACATAATAATTTATGAAAACTAAATTAAATTCGATATAAGCTGGTTACCGGATTCATTACCGGGCATTGTCCCCTGCGGAAGCATCTGCATACAATGGGACTCCGTAACGGGTCCATCATGTGCAAATTATGTGTCGAGGAGGAAGAAACATCGAGCCACATGATCATTGACTGTGTAGCGGTATCGCATTTTCATTAAATTATTATTATAATTTTATTTATCATTTTTAGTTGTTGCATAACAACTATACAGCAGATACAGGATATTCGGTGCATTTCACCCCGAAGACTGACGTTAGACTGAAGTAGAAGCACAATTTAACTATCTATCTAAATTCGATTAATGAATTAAATAGTTTTAGATCTATGAAAATATTATTAAAGCAAAAGAAATTGTAGATATCACACCTCAGACAATATTTAGGCAACTAAAACTTTAAAAAGTCTAAAAACTTTAAAAACTAATCTACTCTGTTTTTTTACAAAAGAAAATAAGTTTCTATTAAAAAAACATTTTTAAGAACGAGCTTTTTATAGTAAAACTAATTTTCTACAACTTTGCTTCTTATGTATTTTTCGATTTTTTCAATATATGACAGATATACTACATTTTGTGTTTCCCCCTCCCACTTAACCACGTCTTTTCCTTGTCAATTCTTATCATGCTTACGATAAAAATTCATTGTCATTGTAACTGAACCAACATGTAAAAATTCAACTCCGTAGGAGAAGAGGAAGTGGTTCTAATTCAGCTAGCAAGATTTGACCCGAACACACATACATATATATGTCGGATATTTATTGTGCGCTTACATTTATAAGTACAAAGAAACTATTTTTTTAAGAAAAGGTTTATTTTATTACAGTATGTCCGACATAAAGGAACCTGCAGACATAGAGGTCCGGAAATTAGATATTATCAATACTTATATATTCTTAGAATAAAATAAATTGTCTAAAAGTGCAATAAAGAATAATTGCTTTAAGATTATCAATTAACACAGTAAGTAAGGGTTCGGTCGAAGGGAGCACGTGCGGCTCTCTACTTAGACGCAAATTGTACGGTACGGATGTTAAAAAAACCTATTTGTGTGATATACCAGAGATGGTACATAAAATATAATGGAGTAATAGAATGACCCCTTTCCAATATTTTTACAAAAATCAAGGAAGGGGGAGGAGTTTCAAAAAGGAAGCAGGACAGTCAGTTCTGAGAGGACAGCACCCGAGTACAGACCGTATCGTGCAGTTGCGTATTAGTATCAACTGAACTCTGCTGAAAGTTACATGAAAATAGCATCACATGGAAATAGTGTTTGGATTGTTGGTAGCCCTTTTGGACTAGTATAATTAATTATGTTTATTGATGAGATAACCGTGGTATGGCATTTGTTAGTATTATTCGTGTTGTATCTGTATTGTTAACTGGAGCCAACTTACTGTATCGTAGGTTGAACTAATTGTAATTACTGATTGTGAAAGTGCGGGACACCGGGTATTATTGTAGACTAGTGCGTGTTTGTGAAAATGCATTTTTCAGTGTGCTATTGGAAAATTGGTAAGTGTTTGTATTTTATAAAAACAACAATGCCTGACAACATATATACTGGTTCAAACGACCATAATCCCAATTATACATTTCCGACATATACATATATTCATTGCAAGTTAAATAAAAGCTTGTAAAATTGATTAAATAAGTCAATTTTAACGCCGGAAAAATAATTGCAGTATTATAAGTTTAAAACTTTTGTATTGTTTCTTTGTCATAGCACTTCCAAAACGGATGAACCAGTTACCACGGGTACCACGGGAATTCGTTTTGGTTTGGAGTTGGTTTTTCGGGTTTGATCTTAGCTAAGTTTGATGATAATCACCTCATTAAAGTTATAAATAAGGGCTGTTTTCTAGTGATAATACGACGATGAAGAACCTCTATTTGTATGCGATTTTTAAATACACATATTGTTTTTATAGAGTGATTACAATCCCTAAAATTAAGGAGAGATAATTGATAGTTTTGCTGCAGTCCTATCACAAGTCTATTATCCTTGCGTTTGAATCAAATGTGAGAAACATGCGTTGTTTTCGTGAAAGCGTTTTATATTACACTAAATGGTTGGTATTTCCTGGTGATTCACAAATAATATTGTTAACCCTGATTATGTCTTGAAATCTGAAATGGTAATTAAATACTTCATATGAATTTTACATGAATTTAATTGAATATTATATGCAACAATATTTTATTGTGTATATCTCTGAGTTAACTGAAATAATATGGAATCGTAATTCGTGTATCTAATAATAATATTAATTCAGTAATATTTATTGAGTTAAATATAGTGCTTGTTCCTCATGTTCTGTCATATTAGTTAAATGTTAGTCACTTGCGTTAGTGGTAGTAGTTAGTAGTTAATTATTAGAAAAAAAAAGAAAAAAAAGGGGCGGTTAATTGACTAAACTGTCGGCGTATGGACAAGAACGAAGTAACCGACTATGCTTGAGAAGGTTTTGTGCAGTTTCCTTCACGAACTCCAGATGAATATTGGCATAGTTTCTATCATAGTCAGCTGCAGCCGCATATCCTACCAATTCCTAGTCTATAAACAAAAATTCCATACTCCACTCACATCCTCACATCCTTAGGCATCACAATAGACTTTATGATCGAAGTGTGGCCCGTCTAGGGCAGCCTCTACAGTCTATCTAGCTATCTACCTAGTAGTAGTAGTAGTTGTTGTAGCGTAGGGTAGGTCTGAGCCTGGCAAGTTGACCTTTCAAGGTCTTTATAACCGACTCTATGGGCAAAGAATCTGTATGTAGACTAGGAATTAGTTGGTTATGCGATTGCAGCCGGCAGGAACTATGTTGATATTGTTGATATTCATATGAAGTTTTTGAAAGGAAACCTTCACAAGCATAGCCGGTTACTTTCGTTCTTGTCCAATATGCCGACAGTTCAGTCAATTAACCACCCCATTAATTTTTTATTTTAGTTTAAATAATTTACGTGACAAGAGAGCTCCTTTAACAGCTTGACCACTTGGACTGGTTTAGCTAATGTGTTATAAATAAGCGAAAAGAATTAGACAAGCAATTATTAACATTTAACAAGTGTTTGAAATTTATTATTTGTGACTATTATTAGAATTTGTATTAGCATCAATCAATAGTGATCTTAGAATAGAGTTAAACATCGGTTAGACATATTATAAGCAAGGCACAACCAAAAAACGTCGTGAAACTGTCACCAAACTAGCAACGAATAACATATCCTGAGACAATATAAGAGTAACTTTCATAAGAGTGATGTTAACAAGAGTAAATTGAATGAAAGTTATTTTAACAATAAGTAATTTCAATAAAAATTTATTATATTTAAATTTATTTTGTTTATTTTTTTTATTGACTAAATCTCTAATAAAGATGTTGGTGTTAGTTTTATGTGTATTTTTTAATTATATCGAGTATTGTGGTATTAGTTTTAATTATTTATTATAATTTGTTTTTAATAAAAGACACATTTTTGTTTTTGAAATATTGTTATTTGAAAGATACATGTGAGGGTTCTGATTTATATATAGTAATTAGACATAAACCAATTAATTATTATGTACGGAGTGGAAAAATGTCGAACCTGTTTGAAGTGTATATTGTGTCGTTTAGACTATGACACTATCAACCGTACACTCAGTGTATACACCGAGTGTCTATGTGTGCACACGGGTGTCTCTTATTGTGACGTTTATTGCGACACTATAATTAGTGTCGAATCAGCGGCTGTTTAAACACCTCGTGTCCTAGCGTCCAAATGTCTCTTCAGGTTTTCAAACCGGTTTGTCATTTTTCCCTACAGTCCATATACATATTGTTCAATTCATGCTGACCGAGCATGAATTAATTCGCCTGGATAGTATCCAGGCACCAAAAATCTGTTTAAGTATGAACAGTAAAGAAATTTATGTCTGACATTTGTATCGCAACTTATGACGTATATAAACGAAGCATTACGTTTCAAATTATAAGTTTTTAGTGATTATTAACAATATCTAATTACTGATGAATAATAATTATTGAAGAAATAAATAAAGAATTTATACTGTTGGATAACTTTTATCAAAAAACATTTTTGTCTTAGAAAATACAAAAAGTAATACGATAAACTGAATATGCAATTAATTTAATGTAAAAATCATTAAAGAAAACCAAAGTTCACAAACCAATGGATGCAGATTATAATTGAAGTCCGAAATTTGTCATAATTTTTTTATATCTTGAGAGAACTAGTTATGGCCACAGAAATTTTGTTCATTGTTAAACAGTTACATTTGTTTTAAAACCGAGAGTATAAAACCGGTAAAATATTAGACAAATATTTTATTGCTCTGAATTACACAATTCTATTGGAAAACCCAATATTCGTTATCCTTTGTTCGATCTGTAGTGAAATACTATGTCCAAAAAGAAAATGAAAAATTGCACGTAAAGCTTATTTCAAAAGAACGGAGAGGACAAATTTAACACCATTTCTCTTATATGAGTACAGAAATAGAGCTGTACTCATATAGGTTAGTCAGCTAACTTTAATAAACTTAATTACTCTTATATACTGACTTCTATAAGGGTATAAAGGTGCACTTCTATAAGGGTCTATAAGAGTATTTCTATGAATATGCAAACAAGGAAGGGTAATAAGCCGACTAAAGCAGAAAAATACTAGCAAACAGTGAAGTTTTGTCTAAGATCGATACTTTTAAATAGTTAATCAAATATCTTCAAATATCAAACCATGACTTACTGCAAGGTTTGAAGTTATATAATTTGTAACAACTAGTTTTACTTCAAACTGTTGATCACCAACAAATTTCGGGTTGCAACAATTCAAAAAATAAATACAGTCCCATTCAAAAAAATGAATCAGTCGAAACACTCTAAGTGTAACTGTGACTGTATTCGTTTTGGATGCTTACACGCTGTTAGCGCTATCAAGTGTTGTTTGTAGTGTTCATTTTTGCGGTACGAATGCTGACAGAGCGCGGTTATGATAGAGTTCCATAATAAATACCACGCTCACAGACGCTTACTCTATCGAGGTAACGCAACAAAAACGTCAGCGCTAAATCGTACTACCAAAACCAAGACTATGTAAGCATTGTTTATTAGAAAAAAACCTGCATTACTACTGACAGTTTTTTTTAAATTGTCAATTAATGATGTTTTGATTTGATTCTAGGGGCTTTTGAAGTCACTCAAACAACCATTCTACTGCTTGAAAAACAGCTGAGATGTTTTCATCCGCCATATTGAATATTAATGCTATTTGATGCATAAGCACCTAAAACGAATACCTTGAATGTAATGTTGTACATATATATTCAGTAATATAGGGTAGGGCATCATTTGATTTTAACTCGTGAACCAATTGAATCTTATATTGGAAAAGGTGTTACGTATGTAAAATTCTTTGAAAAGACCGCCTAGACATCACCAACTGCTGAGAACGTAGCCAGGTGGAAGTTTCGGGGTTTTCCTCAACACTTTCTAAAACCCGAGCAATGTTCACATAATTTCGAACTGCACGAGGTCTTTCAGCACGCGGAAGATCACAGGCAGCCCCATGTTGGCAAAAACGATGAACCAATCGGTAAATTGTCGAGAAATTTCGATATGATCTTTGTGTCTGAATAATCGAATGCTTACTTTCAAAACAAAATTGAACAACTTTGGTTCTTTGTTCTGTGCTGAGTCTTTCCATCACAAATTTCCCAAGTTTTTCAAAGTAAATTCTGAAAAAAAAAATTAAAAAAAAACCTTATCAAAAAATTTATTCACTAATTAAATCATAACGTTACTTATGCGCCACCCTATATATACGCTCAGACTTTGACTGTGCGCCTAAAACGAATACCTTGAATGTAATGCCTTGAATATAATATTCTTGAACATATATATTCAGTAATATATACACTAAGACTGTTTCAAATATATTGAATTTGAGTGTAACTATGTAGACTGCATTACCATATCCATATGCTTTTAGTATTATTATTATTTTACCAGTGTAAAAAAAATTTATACATGATCTTATTAAAATTATAATTATTTTATAATGAGATATATACTCATAATAATTAATGAAACTAAAAATGACTTCTATATCATTAAGTATATGTATAAAATGAATTTGAAATATTACAACAATATGGCTAAAAAATACTTTATGCATATATTTCTTCATAATAGTTTTAGACTCATTAACCCTTATGTTAATGACCGGGTACCCGGGTACCCAACGCGATGTATTAGTATGAATAACTCAAAAAAAAAAAATATTTCCTTTTGTGCTCTCGGATCGTCAATCTTTAACTTAAAAGCAAGCTAGTTGTGAGTGCATTTAATTTATTTTCAAAAATTTTTTTTTTTTTAAATAAGTTTAAACTTTGGCCATCGCCCCATTAGCAACCGGGTACCCGGGTACCCACAGTAGAAAGCATAGGAAATAAATTAAAAATAGTTTTTATAAATGCATGCAACTAATTTTTATTAAAAAATAAATAAATATTACAGTTTTTTTTATCATTAGTGACATTAATTATGACATTTAAGACATTTTGTGATATTAACTGAATGCTCATCACATACTGGCTGGTGACAATTGTCACAGCTCTTGCGAGTCTTTCGTCGTCTTTTTATTGGTAAAGCATTGCATATATGGCAAGATCCTGTCACTTTTTTTCTTCCTGTTTTATCTTTCGGAACCACGGGTCCAGGATTTGGTTCGGCTGTTTCCTCTACTGCATGACCTAAAATACTTTCAACGGCGATCTTTGTTGAGAAGTGGCGCATTACTTGTGGATTCGCTGTGCGAGATTCAATCATTGGCAATGCCAGTTCTTCACTCAGTTTTCGCATAAATTGACGACGTTCCGTCGTTTTTTTGGCAATCATTTTATTATTTTCATAATAAATTATATATGATGCAAGTGAAGAAATGTCTAGCATGTTGAAGAACATTGCCATTGGCCATCTCGAAGATCGTCGTTGACTTGTATACCTCCGAACCATTTGGTCCATTGTATCGACGCCAGCTTTATATTTATTATAAAAATTTATAATTTCTGGTTTCCGCTTAGTATCATCACTAACTGATGCATCTGAATGCATTGTCGATAATAGAATGACAGCTTTTTTTTTTTTCGGAACATAAGAACACATGGTAACCTTTTCGTGGAATCCAAAAACAGTCGAATATTGCTCCCGTGTCTTATTTGCTGCCATAACACTAGGGATGTAAGGTTAATTTTTTTTTATCGTGCCAACAATGGTAATATTCCACGATAACAAATGTTTAGCAACGGGTAGAGTAGTAAAGAAGTTATCCATGCAGATGTTTCTACCACTACCTCGGTACGGAGCCGCCAATTCTTTCACTACTCTTTCACCCTGATTTTTTTCCCGAGTGTTATCTGTTTTACCAGTGTACATAATCCCCTGCAAAGGATATGCGTTTTCCGCATCACAAATCCACCAGATCTTTATACCATACTTAGCTGGTTTCGACGGTATATATTGTGTGAATCCAGTACGACCACGGTATGGATAAAGTTGTTCATCGATTGTCAAGTTTGCAGTTGGTTTGTACATTTTGGCTAGATTTGAATTCAGCATTGTCCACACATCACGAATTGGAGCTGCTTTGTCTTCTTTTTTACGTTGACTTCGAGTATTACTGTCGTCGAATCTCAAAAAACGCAGAATATTATGGAATCTATTTATTCCCATCGCTGAACGATACAGTGGATAAGAATTGGAGTGCCACATATCAAAAGTATGATCCGTATTTGAATTATTTGCGCCAGCACAAATCAAGATACCGAAGAATGAATAAATTTCGGGTATTGTAACGGGCTTCCATTGGCGCTCAGAGTCTGGATGATTAGCGTTATAATTTTGATAAGTAGCTTTCTTATTCGTATGACGGACGATTATGTCAACCATGTCATAGCTAAAAATTTTCTTGAAAGTGTTACTTATTGATAACATTTCTGTACTGCGATGAGGCCCACTTCGTTGACGTAAAACATTATGAGCTGCGGTCTGATGCTGAGTTGGTGGAGTTTTGTTCCATACTGTTTTATCTTTTGCGATAAAACTCCCAGATGATTCTCGAACTCGTCCTAAAATTAATAATAATAATAATAATTTAGATTAATTATTTAAAAATAAAAATTATTATTTCAATCATTGTTAGGAACAAATATTTTACTACCTTCAGGCTCAGAAGTTTCTACTTCATCGTCTTCTTCCTCACTCTCGCTATTCTCAACCTCTTCTACTTCTAAACACCCTTCAGTCTCACTCTCGCTATTCTCAACCTCTTCTTCTACTTCTAAATTTCCTTCAGCAATCTCTCCTGTATCTTCAGAAGCTTCTGGTTCATCACGTTCTAAATTATCATCTCGATTTGGGACTTTACGTCTAGAAATATTAGCTGGAATCCAATCTTCGTCATCACTGTCAGACGGCCCACACGAATCACTGTCATTTTCCCCAAGTAATTCTTTCAAATAAGCATTTCTTTCTATTGCACTTAACCTAAATAATTAATTATTATATTATTCAATTCGTTAATAATATTATTACACAAAATTACAATTAAAACATTTACAAATGTTAAATATATGTATAGTTTATTTACCTAGCAAATTCAGCTCTCGATAGTTGTTCCATAGCTTTATTTTTCACTTTACAGAAAACACCATAAATAAAACACGTCTTATCCCACCAAAAATCTAAAACGTACTAAAAAATACTCGAAACTATTGCGTGATAGAAAATAAAGAAATAACCTTGAGATTTTTTCCCACTCTAACAGCATCTGTTCAGTCCCGAACAATAAAAATGGGTCCACTACCTGGAGTGCCCTAAACCAGTTTCAGATGTCATTCACAATTCTAGATGATTTTTTTTTCTTTTTTTTTTTAAATTGTCACTAACTATTCATATTTAAAGAAAAAAATGTTTAGAAAATTTGTTTTTTAATAAAATAAACAAAATTTTCAATATTAAGGTTTGTGGGTACCCGGGTACCCGGTTGCTAAGAGTCGTCGATAAAGTCGGTCATTAACATAAGGGTTAAAAAGAAATTTAAAGATTAAGAGAGTAACGAAAAGAGTGTCGCATAATACAACATCTCGTAAAAACCACTCACTAAACCATCAAACGACAATTATTTTTCTGTTTTTTGGTCCAATTAACCCTAATAATAGATTTTCATTCAAATCATTATTTGAGGTAAAGAAAAAATCGGAAAATCGAAAATTGGTGAAAATGGAAACGAATAAGTTTGCAACAAAAATTGTTTATTTAAAAAAAAGAGAACATTTTTGTTTAAAATTTTTCAATCTCTTACGTTTCAATTATGGACAGTTTTGCTCAATTTGGCTCAATTTTCAGCTCGTTGTCTTTTTTCGTTTTTAGTTAACGGATGGACAGATGGACAGACTAAATGGACTAACTAATTAGTTCATTTTATGAATACCTATAACGGAAATTTTTTTTTTCGATCAATATTTTCAACCGATACAAAGTCGGAACCAAACTTAATAAACTCTCCCATATGTTATATATACAGGGTATAAAAACAATTTGTAGAATTTTAAGCTAGTAGCCCCTTCATTATTTAACTAACTGTTCATATATTGAATAACAATAGTAATTAACAGTAATAATTATATATATTTTTTTCTATGCTGTGAAAAAATTTTTAAACAATACCAGTTAAATATAATAATATTATAAACACAACCATATGAATCATATTATTATTGTGTATATGAACAAGACCAGAATTATCGTTAAACAATCAAATAAAACTAATAATAACCATAATGGAAAATGTAGATAAATATTACAACAAACGAACAAACAACAAACAACGAACAACAACAACAACAATAACTAAAATAAAGTGTGGTATGTTGTACATCATATTTGTTGTATACACATAGAAAGATGATGGTAATATTATGTAGAATTCGAGGAAATGTTATAAAATGTTTATAAATACATATGTCGCAGATGGTCGAATCTGCTGTTTCACAAAACCGCTAGTTGTTTTACATAACAACTCCTTTATGTAAAACAACTGAACGACGTTAAGCTGGAGTGTCATTGCGATACGTTTTACAAAACTGCTACCCACGTTTAGAAGTAATGCAGAATAGCTTATCTGTAGTCACAAAGAGCGTTTTGATATAGGGAAATATTTAGAATGCCTTTTAGTGCGGGACGCAAAAACACGCAAAGCCCGAACACCTCTGGGTATGACCGATGAAGTGAAAGATTGTAGTACTCGGTTGTAATAGTTACCTTATTTAATTTCAATAATTCTTGACACTATAACTCAAATGTATAGAACTTGTTAGGAAAAAGGACCTTTAGTAATGGGAATTTAAGACTTAAACAGTATAGACTGCTAGGTAATGTAAATAGTTGACGTTTCAATTCACGCTGTTTTACATAACGTCTAATCATTGACCCGCTACATTGATAAACGTGTAACGATGGTGTAATTAACTATTACTACAAATAACTAAAATCACTAGATACAAATATATTCTAGAGTAATTAATTGCACTAAGTCACAACAACAAAAATCGCGGGCAATATCTACCAAAATGACCATACTGAAAGGCATAAACAAGATCATTTCGTACGAGACATTCGAGCCGACAACAGCAATTACTAACATTACAAATTTCAACATTTGAATTTTAAAATATTTCATCAAGTCTACGATTGGAATTAACAAATTCAAATACAATAGGGAATATGCATGAAAATTTTTTTTCACATTTATTTTCAGAATATGAAAATACTGTTAATACTGTAATAATATTTGAAACGAAATTAAAATCCGACAAATATCAAGGAAGCTATAAGCTTTTAAAGATTATTATCTGTCTCTTTCTTGCAAAAATACTAAAAACGGAGTTTTACGTGTATTTTAAATGGTGAAAGTGTAATATGACGTCACATAACATATCAAGAGGGCTATCACCCTCTTTGTCTAATCGGAAATTTCAATCATTCATATCTCGCTTATTTTTAAAGTTATTTAAAAAGTAATTTTATCTTGATATTTGTCAAGTAAACATGCTTCAATTCAAGTGAAAAAAAATTTTCATGCATATTCCCTATTTGTATAATTTAATTAATTGTATGCTGTTTGGACAAATTACGAGGACATTCTACGAATCTGGACTGTACATGGAATAACTAACTTGGCATCGTAACTTGATTGCAAGAGCAATTATATTTAAGAAGTTTAGATTGTAAAATAAAACAAGAATCATTAATTATTTTTTTTAAATTTTATATTTTATATTATTTCGTTTATTTTATTCAATAAATACACTTATTTTTTTTAAATTCATACATTTTATTTAATCAGTATTTTTTCCTTTTCAAGCTTCTTATTTTACGGTCTGGATATTTCACTATTAAATATGATTGTTGAATTTGTCGGTTAATTAACTGTCAAATTCAAATTAGTCCATTTACGTGTCAATAAGCCCATGTCTATCGACACGGGTACACTATCCACGTAGTTCGGGCATAACTTGAGGAATAAATCCACATTCTATCCGCTTATCCAGTGAAATTAATTAATTTAGTACGGATAGCGAAGGGCGTTACTTTTTTTTAACACACTGATCATATTGTACGAATCAATAGAGGGCTGAGTTGAACAATAATACAACTGCAAAATTATTAATGGTTCAGTACCACATAATTATATGTTTCAGTAGCACTGTTTTATTTAACTTAATATACAAAAAAAACAAGCAATAAAATAGAAAGCGAAAGCGAGATGTTACAAACGCAAAACGTTTAAGCAATATTACGTGTTCAGTAATTATGTAAAACAGCTAAACGTCGTTCAGTTGTTTTACATAACGGAGTTGTTATGAAAAACAACTAGCGGTTTTGTAAAATAGCGGATTCGACCATCCATCTGCGACACATACATACATACACAATTCTATATTGTAATAAATTATTATAAACATTTGAAAATGACATCAGAATTCATTCGTTTGCATTAACTATACATTTGTTCATACATATTGTATATGACTTAAGGTAGTTTTGTATATGACGTACTAATGGGCATAATTATAGAATGTTTCAAATTTTGGCACACTTATTAAGAGTATTATTAAACACTCACATTTGAAATCCATTGACTGTCTCAAATTCGAGAAAAACGTAATTGAAGTTTGAATAATTAACATGTGAGGCAATAGAGAGTTTAGAGAGTTTATTTTAATAAAAAATCGACACTTAAGAATCTTTTTAAAAAAACGAGAATTATTAACCGTTTCAGTGTTATAACAACGCATATTTATAAATAAATATACGTGTCAGCATGATGAACAGAGATACAACTTGACAACACTGTACGTAACTAAAATAAATTTTATTGAAATTACTCATTCTAAAATTACTTTCATTCAATTTACTCTTTTTAAAATCACTTTTATTCAAATGACTCTTATATTGTCTCAGCATATGTTATTTTTTGCTAATTTGGTGACAGTTTCAGTTATATTTTAATTTATTTTGTTTAATTTTTACTTTTTTTTGTCTATTGATTTCGATTTTCTATCTATTTCTATTTGTCAAAGAGTAATTTACGACTAGCTAATTTATACTGATGATGACTACTTTGTAGTCGAAATAAGTATTTATAATACAAAAATTGATCTAGGTATTGGGGTGAATTTGAAATTTTATTTCATTATTCTAGTGTTTGCGAAATCGCTTCATCGGTACAATTCTCATATTCGGTCAAAACAGTTGCACACCGTATAAATAAGTTTATTGTCATATAAATAAAACTCATAGTTCAATTGGCTGAAAAAGCTGATGTTTAGTTTTATAATTGATTTTTGCCTTATTGATTCGGATTTTGAAAAAATGCTTCGGCAAAGTTGTTCATTAGAAATATTGTAACAAGTTTTATTTGAAATTTTTTTTCGAAAACTGGATGAATAAGGCACAAATAAACTATACAATTTTAAAAAATTAGATAAATTTTTGCAGCCCATTGTACATACCATCATCTTTCCTTTTAGCCAAACAAATCTTTTACAAAATTAATTTGAATAAAATGAATTATTTGTGAGATGTCACAAACAAACGTTAAGGTCTAATTAAGAGAGCCAATATGAGTAAATATTTTTAAGAGTATATTTTTATGAGTAAAATATCTCGGAAATGAAAATACATCTAAAGTTTATTAACTACTAAAATGTGATTTTTCGTATCCATTCGGATTAAAAAGAAATTACTATACTGACCATTCAGACACCTAGATTGTTTTTTTATTCGTTCTAACTATTGGCGCATGAATATTTACTATGGATATTTATTTCAATCATAAAAAAAACAATCTACGTCTACATTAGTATCTCATAGTTTATATTAACAACATAATAATAGAATATTATTGCATTGTTTCCATATACAAAATTACTCGACACAAAATTAAATTTATGTAACAATATGTATGCAATAATATTCGAAATAATATGCAACATACTCGCATGTACACGTGCAATGTGAGTGTTTACTAATGACATCACATTACTTACTCTTGAATATTAGTATTCAGTAACAACATACTATTGGTTTATATTATGATTTAAATGTCTACATACTAGTTGTTTCATAATTACTATGACTGTATTTTGATACCAAACAGTAGACATCATGCGGATTGTGTTTGAAATAAACTGGAGTAGAAAGCTTCTGTCGAAAATTTACTTACAGCATATCATGCTGTCATTAAGCTTTTCCTGAGATTATATTTTGGGAAAGTTCTATTGACATGCAGGAATCATTTATTCTACACAAACAATGCTTCGAAACATGCTGATGGTGAAATTCAGATATACTTCAGATAAGAGAATTTTAAGTACCGAAAAATTTATAATAACTCCAAGTTACATAAAAATGTTCAATTAATCAATTTAAAATTATTGACGCAGTTCCTGCGTCAACTTAACGAATTTCCTTAGAATAGACAATTCAATCTCTGGTGAAAACAATTTTAGTCCGAGCAAATTGAAATGTCGTATCTGACATGATTTTGGTATTTGCAAGGTTGATTTTAATAATAAATGGCATAGGTCAAGGGGAAAAGGGAGCCTAGAGAAAGAAGAAAAATTTATAATATCTCTTTTAATACAAGAACAATAAAAAAATGTATAAGGAGAAAAGTTGTAGAAAATCATATATGCAACAATTCATTACCTTATCATTTTTCTCAAACTCTAATGTGTACAAAAATATTTCAGATTTTAACTTTCAATCTTAAATTGTAAATATTTCTATAAATCTTAGTGTAACAGAAATAATGATAAGATACAAAATTATAGTAAAACGAATTTTCTACAACTTTAATTTAAGTAAATTTTTCTATATGATGCCTTCTATATGCCTGATTTTGTTTTTCCAAAAAAATATCGATTGTTGAAAAAAAAAACGCAGAGCAAAGAAATTTATCAGTAGTTTTTACAATAAAAAAGCAATGCCAAAATGTTAAAATAGAAAAATATCATAATTATAATTTTATACCGCTTATTCTAATGAAAATTTTGCTGCATTGTTAGAAACACATTCACGCACATAATATTTTCTGAACATTTTTCTCACCTCTGAGCATTACAGATAAATAAATGAATAAGCTTGGATTATATTCTGGGTTAATACGCTTAAAAACTATGACTAGGACTTTAACAGACTGTTCTCCTCGTTATCCATATGTTGAACTTTATATTTACGTTGGATGAGTATCGTTTTCAAACCATATTAGTTTTACAAAATGAAATATGTTTATGGAAGAATATTCGAATAATATGTATGCAACATATATACGTGTTATGTGAGTATTGTCTGTAGCCAAGAAACAAACACGACATCACATCATATTATGGATATTTGTATTCAAGTTACTTACTGTTGGTTTGTATGTTTCTCATATGAAAGATATTATTTACGTGATTCATGATATATTAAAATTTTCCAGGGTAACTACCTACCTACTGTTGCAGCAACGTAAAAGAATGAATGAAATGCATTAAGTTGCATTTTCCAGAAAAATGTGTGTAATTTAGAAATGACTGTGTATAATATTTTTTTTTTATGTTTTTGTCTTTTGCATGTTAAAAATATTACATGTAGTACAATGTAAAACATGTATACGGCACGAGGCAAATAAAGTGCAATTAGTGTTCTCGGAATTCTGAAAAAATTTCATTTATTTTTATTCTAGCGAGGAAATTTATGTCAAATAATTAATTGTTCTAAATTTTGACAGTTATATTTATATTTTAAATTTATTGAAAAATAATTTATTTGCAATATTTTGTTAATACAGGAGTTTTTATAGAAACTATTTATTATTTTACAGATCTACATTTGGAACGAATCATCTATGCAAATTTGAAAATGAACGCCAATTTTGATGTCATGTGTACTAATATAGGAAGTTTAATGAAAAATTGGAAAATGAAAAAAAAAAATAGGCCGTTGCGGCGACGCCTGATAGATGTGTTACATCGACAATATATTGTATGGAAAATATGCATGAAACGATGGTTTATTAAAGGAAATAAATATGGGATAATCAAGGAAGGAATCATAATCATAATCATTATTGTTATTCGATTTTGAGTTAACGTGTTGACAGACAGACAGCCGTTACAAAGTTGAATTTAACTTAATATACCCTGGTTTATATTGTTTAAAATTAACATATTAATCAGGAACTGAACCTCGGACCTCTGGATTTCAAGCCTAGCGTGGTTATCGCTACACCGAAGATGATTCTGGCGTATGACTGCATTTTTTCATATCATTGACAGTTTTACTTTGTAGTCAAATATCAACTTTATTAATACAATACGTATGTCAAATTCCATTAAGGTTACTTAAGACATAGTATGAAATAACTGCTGTAAACTATATAGACAAACATGTCATTGAATTTTGATGTGACACATTTATTGCGGCGGGCTAGATCCTTTGTTACCGTTTATGACCTGGCAATGGCCAGAAATTTTCTCGATCAAGCGATCAAGTTGTTCATAGGTAATATCACATAAAACAAATCGCTTTTAAAAATATGCTTACAGATGGCGGTACATATACAGCCTCAAAAACTCATTCATAGGTGGCAATGCATGTTTTCTATACAAAAAAGTTAATAATAACAATAATAGTTTAAGTAACTGATTGAAAGAATTGAGCCATCTCAATTTTTAAGAAATGATTTAATTTTTTGATATTCAATTAATATTTATTTTTTAAATAAAGAATAATTTTTTTCTTTACAAAAATCTGAATATTTTGTTTTTGATTAAGCCATATTTTTTCATTCTGCCATATTTATTTCCTTTAATAAACAATCCGCTCATGCATCTTTTCTATACAAAATAGTTTAGGTGTTTCATATCTGCCTGGCGTCGCCGTAACGGCTTAATTTTTTTAAATTAAATATTGGTATGCAAAAATTAACTAATCAATCAGGAATCCAATCTTGGACCTCTCGATTTTTACTAGATTATTGTGGATTTTATTGAATTTATGAATATACCATATTTTATTTGGTAGAGTTTTATGAATGACCTAAATCTAGCGCTTGAACATCGTTCAATGGTGTAATCCCGGATTCAAATTCTATAAATTTAAATAGAGTGAACTGAAATAGTGAACCAAACTTTAATCGCACGTATTATATTTCATTCATAATACATAAAACAATTATGAAATATAATAACAACAAAAAACTTTCTGTAATTTGCTTTACATATTAATAAATCAATGCTTGTATACACAGTCACTATAAAGTTGTGAGGTGATTTTGTCATTTTTTGTTCATGTATGTTCTAGATTTTTTTATATGTTGCCGCTGACACATACACATACTTATAAGGGTACGTAGAATTATAGTTATATATCACGTTTTTTTTTTATGGAATATATTTTCGAGATCAAACGTAGCCGGTTACAATCAGAGCTCTATAATAATGATTGATGTATCTGAAGTTGTGTCAAAAGCTGGAATAACCATTATATACAAATCAAACAAGATATAATTCTAATTCAAACTCGAACGAATGATTTGTAAAACAAACCGTTTTGTTAACTTTAACGAAATTGAGAAATGTTATACAAAACCGATGACCAGGAAATGACGTAGACGGCCACTTCTTTGGATAAAAGCAAAGAAGAAACTAAATTTGTTCTGCACAATTCATTTTAGACCTTTTTGAATCTATCAACGTTTTCAAAATTTAATATCTGATAATTCAATCCTGCTCCTTGCAAATACAATTTTGAAAATCAAACATGAAATGAAATAAAAGCGTGAACTAAAAGTAAATTGGAGAATTTATATTGTGTTTTTATGCGCGGTGTATAATATATGCCAGAGTATATTAGGTTTAATCCCGAGATTGTAACGGGTTGAAGATATTGATTGCAGAAAAATAATTTTGGTATAGGTGTTCATTAAATGAGCTCAGTAGGCATTTCACAAAAGTGTCCGTCCGCCCGTCGGTAAACACGATAACTCAAAAACGAAAAAAGGCGAAACTTCGAGGTAAAAATTCGAGAATGGACAAAATAGGACCTTGTTTGGGCTAAATAGGCAAAACTGTTTATCTTTGACACCATACTAGAACAAAAATTTTAAGACACAAAATGTTTCTTTTTTATAAATAAAAAACTTTTATTTGAAACATTTTTTCATAAATTTAGTATACCAGGTATTTAAGCAATTAACTAAGTTTGTTGTTATTTTCACTCTTTTTTTGTTATTTTTAGCTATGGACGAAAAAATGATAAATAAATCAGTAATGACCATCGACAAATCGATAGGGCTATTTTGTAAGTACATACAATATTCGTCAATATGTTCTTCGTCCATAAGTTTCTTCAATTTAGCCAACCTTGAACTAAAGAGTTTTATTAAATAACTGTTGATTGACATTTGCAAAGTAAGGTGGTAGCTAACTCTTTTCCAGAAAAATTAGCACAGGTGTTCTGGATCGACTATAATGAAGTACAGTAAAATAATCTATCAGTAAAAATTTTATTCGCAAATTTTCGCAGATTATTATTTGCGGAATTACTTCGTTCCCATCTAAATTTTTACGGTTTTTTCTGTATATAATTTGACACACTATCATTTTTTAGTAAGTTCAGATATTTTTTTGCAACATTTATTTGCTTTTATATAGGGTGGCGCATAACTTACGTTATGATTTAATTAGTGAATACATTTTTTGATTGCGTTTTTTCTTTTCTTTTCTTTTTTTCAGAATTAACTTTGCAAAACTTGGGAAATTTATGATGGAAAGACTCAGCACAGAAGAAAGAACCAAAATTTTATTTTGAAAGTCAGCCTTCGATTATTCAGACCAAAGATAATATCGAAATTTCTTTCATGTTCGGCATGCACCTAGCGCTCTAACAATATATCGATTGGTTCAGCGTTTTCGGCAACATGGGGCAGTCGAAATGATGTGAACATTGCTTGGGTGCTAGTAAGTGTTGAGGAAAACACCGAAACTTCCATCAGGCGACGTTCTCAGCAGTTGGTGAAGTCAGTGCGAAAATTCTTAAGGTCAGAGGTAGAGAACAATCCAGAATTGTGGTTCCAACAAGATGGAGGCACAGTTCATCCAATGGCTTTTCTGCGCGAACTTTTTGACGAAGGTAGGCTAAATAAAGGAAAGTAAGCTAATAAGCCAAGAACCATCCCAGAGCTTAAGGCCAATATCCGAGAAGAAGTGAGGGCGCTGGGACCTGGAATTTTAAGACAAGTTATGGTAAATGTTCTGGAAAGAACAAGTCAAGGTGAAGCTAACAATAGGCACCATTTGGAAGATATTATCTTCAAAACATAATGTGAACATATTTCCAAACTATAATCTAAATTTTAATAAATGCCAACATTAAATAAATCAGAAAGAAAAAAGTAATTCATTAAATAAATCATAACATTACTAATGCG
The DNA here is from genome assembly GCA_963920215.1 of Nineta flava. Lineage (NCBI taxonomy): Eukaryota > Metazoa > Arthropoda > Insecta > Neuroptera > Chrysopidae > Nineta > Nineta flava. The sequence goes on from OY986042.1 coordinate 35,507,316, forward strand.
CCATCCTGTATCAACAAAATGGTTACTGCAGTTTGTCAAATCTTGTAGATCTATCCCATTGGGAGATAAAAGGCAAACAAACCATACTTAAAAATTACTAAAGTGAAGGCCTATTTTAAGAAAATCAAACAAAATGAAAAGAACCCTTATATTTAATCCTATGATACGTAATCCTAAAATAACAAACTAAAAATACAAAAAAAGTAAAGTTGCAAACATGTATATATATATAATATTTGATATGTTTTGTAACATCGACATCAATTGATTTCTCATCACATCCGCGTACCATGTCGTGCATATTGACAACCAAAACAGTTAGGAAGAGGGAGATAAAAAAAGATTTATATCAAATTTAAATTGAACTATTCATATACATATTTATATGGATATATACCTATGTGTGTATTTACATTGAAACTCGTCTCCATCCATGATGTTGTCAATTGCAACATATGTGGAAAAATATGTATAAAATGCAAAAGGGCGTTAACTTTCACTTTACTGATGCATACAAATTGATATTTATACATTCATATAGTATTAATTTTCTACATCCGATAATATTACACATATACGAGTAGGGCACCAATATAAAATTGTTCACAGGAAAAAAAAAGTTTACGGGGTTATTTAATTTAATCAAATTTCTATAACTTTGAATATTTTAAGCTTATCTCCATATAGATTATATTTGAAGTACTCGTATGTTTATTAAATATAGTTTATTTTTTCGATGTAAAGAATTACGCAACTCATACGAATCATTTCATATATTAAGGAGGTTCCAGCACTGTCTTATATAAAGCCGGTTTGCTTTTACTATAGAACAAATACTTGGATACATTTTTGTAATGAAAATTAGTGAAATAATTTTCAAGACCTCAGCACACAATCTAATTGCAAAAAAAAAAATAATAGTAAGGAAAATAATTATTAAATTCGGAAAAGAAATTACATCTAGATCTAAAATTATTTTATTTCAAAAAAAAGAAGATATAATTTGTTTTATAGCAATACTATTATTTTTTTAACATAAATAGTAAACGCTTATTATTGTATAGCTTATGTAAGTTGGGTTACTAACTTTACTGTATTTAGAGATAAACAAGATTTGTTTTTTTAATGTTTTTTTGTTGATTCGACTAAATATGTTGTTGCGACGGTATATAAAGCCGGAGCCTAACTCAATTAAAGTCAGTTCTAAAATTCAGTCCGAAAGGAACAGTAGTGCGGTTTGATGTTACCATTGTTGAATTAATCATTGTTATAAATTTGTATTGTTTGAATATGAATAAAAAAATTGTTGAACAAAATTAAGTATTTTGTTTGTTTTGTTTCGAGTATAGTACATTCTATAGTAGATTCAACAGTGCTCCTTTTTTTAAAAAGTTAAAAAGAGAGCCAACATACCGCGACAACACAGACACAACATGTAGACATATTTCACTATTCATATATATAAATAAATGTAATTAAAACAATTTTAAACTTTTTTATTTCGAAAACAAAACCGTAAAACGCGATTTAAAAAGAAATTTAATTAATAAATATTAATCTTTACTCTCCTAGTTTTTTATTTAAATTCTGTCGATAATTTTTTTTAATACAAAAGATAATATTTGGACGGGCATGAGTTTTACATGCTTCTAATGAGAGAGAATGATAGAGAATGATTACTTTGCTATTAATTATCTCGCGTTCTAAACTATCAAAATTTCTGAAACTTCGAAATTTATTATAAAACGTTATTTTAAGCCTGTGAAAAAAAATTAGCAAAATCTGTCGAAAAGTGGCTTCATGCTGTAACATCGTTAAGAACGGACACATGGGTTTTAACTTAATTATTGTCGTGTGTTAGTTTAACTTAACCGAGGGTCAACTTGTATCGGTAATTGTATATTCGACGTTTTAAATAGCGATGATGAGTAAACAGTTTATACACATTTTATATACAAAAGTCGAATATTCGAATCTCCATGTTTCAGATCATTTAGCCGACCACGGTAGTAATCTTAGATCTATTCACATATACCTGACTAGCAGCCCGGCAAGTCGGACTGACTCGACCATTTCCCCATTTTATCAATTTTTCTTCAGTCACTTATGAACATGGAGCGGGATCAGTTACTAGCTTGAATCTTGTATTATAGACATTTCAAAAATAGAAGAAAATATAGGATGCGATGGGTTCATATCCAAAGCTTATAAAAAGATATGAGAGCAGTCAAGGTTCTTTTTGAGGAGTTGATAAATTATGAAGTTAAATTTTTCAGTTTTCATATGAGTGTTGCACGGTTCGACGACCTTCTCCCATGGACCTTCTCCCGGTGTATACCGCCTAAACATATGTTGTACTGGAAGGAAGTAAAGTGGAGACTAGTGTAAGAACGTACCGATGTCGGGTAGATGTGAAGCGCTCCATTTGTTTAAATCTCCACTACACGGGCCCGGCTAGGCTCAAACGACACGACAGTATGCCACAGCACTGGAAGTTGTACGATTGAAGGACACCCTAGCGGCTGCCCAACTGTCGCCTGTCGGTTAAACGACTGCGACACGATGTCCGGCTAATGTGAAACATCTTATTACCTATTCAAACTTGTGTAGTGTACACGATTGTCGAGTTGGTGTTAAAATAATCTTCAGGCGTTGAAATAAATCTGATTAATGATAAAAACAGAATTTAACGTCGTGTGTAATCACTATGAGTGAGTAATGACACTCATAGTGATTTTGATGTTCACCTGGACCTTATGCGCTTTTCAAATGGAAGCGCATTTTTTTTTCACAAAATCGTATTGCTGAAGAAAAAACCTTAAATTGAAAAATTATTCATTTTTTTCTATTAAAGCAAAGCTATATTATCCGGCTTTCATGAACTTCTTATAATAATTTGATGTATTGTGTAAGATACCTGCCATATATATATATATATATATATATATAGAATATATTTTGAGAATACAGTATCAAGGATCGTGGTGACCGGAGCAGTCGGGTGAAAGATATTAAAATAAGACTATCAGAAATAGAAAATTGACCTGAAAATAATTTTGCGAAAATTTGCCATAATTTGCCATACTTAACTAAACTGAACTGTAGAATCACATACATACCCAGAAAATGAAAATTGGGTTTGATAATCCAAGATAAAATTTAGTTAAGTATGGCAAATATTTTTTTACACATGTTATTACACATATTCATATGGCCTTATACTCATAAGGCCGCAGTTTCCATGTAACATTTAAGATATATATCTGATAGATTTGGAGAACAATGTGTAATGTATCGGGTATCGTAGATGATAAAAGGAAATGATAAAATGATTGACTTGGAAGAGTGTGCTTATAAAAAATAAACTAAAACCATACTGCAAGCGATTTTTTATTTTGGTATTACACATATTCATATGGCTTTAAATTCGATTTATTTATGTAAATTAAATGTGCTATTAAATTGCCTTTAAATTAATAATAGTTTTACTGAACAATAATATATACATTAAAAAAAAATGATGTGAACCCGATACAACCTCTATACACAACTAAATTGTATAATTCAGTTAAATAGTAGTCTTACCTCTTACCAAATCCTCACATCCGTAGACATCACTATGGACCTTATGGTCGGACTACACGACCATAAGGTCCAGGGCAGCCGCTACAATTTATCTATCTATCTAAGGAGTAAATTTGATAATGTTCATAACTTTAACCATTGATAAATTTTTTGAAAACGCATTTATCAATAAATTATAATCGCACGGGACATAATACGTTCATTAGACGACACATTGTGTCCTTTTTAAAACTGAATTTAACAGATTAATGCATCGTTTGCCCGACTTTTTTTCAGCCGTATACCTTGATAATTATTGGATCTACTTGAATTTTGTACAGAAAAATTTTTGTGTAGAGTTGGCTAAGGAATAAATTTGATAATAACCTCTGTTAACGTAAATAGTTTATAATTTATAGTTAACAATAAACCATATTTTGACAAAATGGAAACCCGATTTCAAAAATCAAATTTTCTATAACAAAAAATGTACTAAAAAGTAAAAAAATAATTGCATATTCTTGTGCCAATTTTAGTTCAACTAAGCAAAAATTTTTAAATATATATGTACAATTATTTTTATTTTTGGAGGCGGTGTCCAAAAGTTATGTGAATTTTTCTATGCTGACACCGCCTCTAAAATTAACAATAATTGTATATATATATTTAAAAATTTTTGCTTAGTTGAACTAAAATTGGCACAAGAATATGCAATTATTTTTTTACTTTTTAGTGCATTTTTTGTTTTAGGTTTCGCATAGAATATTTGATTTTTGAAGTCGGGTTTCCATTTTGTCATAATATGGTTTATTTTTCGCTTTTTAGTGACTTAGAAGTTCTATAACTGATTTTATTTGTCTAAATATGGGTAGACCTACTAATTTTTAGTGCATTTTTTTATAACACATTTTTTTTTAACCGTTTTTTTTTTTTTAATAATTTTTAGTGCATTTTTTTATAACAGATTTTCAGTTTTTTTTACTTGCATTTTGTTTTTTTTTTTGTAAAAATTGTTTTTTTTGGGATCGGTTTTTTTTTGTAAAAAATTTTTTTGAAGTCGGTTTTTAAAAAAAAATTCTTATTTTCCCATTATGAAAGAGTATACCTTTCAAAAAAAAAAAATTCGTAGAAATCGGTATAAAATGAGGATTTTCTTCGATTTCCCGGGAATCCCCTCATCAGAATGCGATTTGGTGCCAATGGGACCAATGGGAAACCAAACCCTTTAAAACAAAAAAAAAATTCAAAATCGGTTCATAAATGACGGAGTTCTGAGGTGACACACTTAAAAAAAAAAAAAAATACAGACGAATTGAGAACCATCTTCCTTTTTGAAGTCGGATTAAATAGTTTATTAATAGTTAATTAACGTCATGAAACCAACACTTTATGAGACATTTGAAAAAAGGAATGATGACTTTCAATAACTTTTTTTTGCATAATTGATTTATGACTTATTTATTCGGTTGTCGAAAACAATTTTCGAATAATAGTTGTTACTATATTTATAATGAATAACTGTTATCCGAAGCATTTTTTCAAAATGAATCAATAAGGCACGAACAAATTATAAAATTTAAAAAAATGACATCAACTTTTGTGGGCAATAGTATATTGAAATGGCAACAAATATTTAAAATTTCAAATGTTTACATACATAAAAATATATGGGTTGACTTGAGAACCTCCTTTGTTTTTATGGGCAATTAAAAAACCATTCAAATTGCGTAAAGATATTAAGTGCTTTCAAAAAGTGTTTACACGCAGAACATATATCCTAATAATGAAATGATATCATGATAATATAATTGATTATGATATTATTTCCTTAGTGGAAGCGCTGGGAAGTCTTATTTTTTATTTTTTTGTGGCTGAAATTTTGTATTTTTTTTTCAAATTTATATGGGACCAACTTTGAATTATATACCCAATCCAACAAAAGAATTGTCAAAATCGGACTACTCTGTAAAAAGTTATGCGTGATCATACATTAAAAATATACACGTTGAATTGACAATTTCATCTTTATGTATAACCAATAATGTAAATAACCGTAAGATGGAGCTTTTGTACACATTCATCGCACTGCTTTTTCTTTAAAACCAGACATGGAGTGAATTTTTCTAAAATGAATGAAGGAATTAGTGCGCCGAGTTAAAAAAAAGAAGCAAGAACACCCACTGGGTTTCAATTTCACAACCGATTTATTCTTTTTGCCTTTCTTGGTGCTATAAAACAATTGTCAAATAAGGATGCTTTAGTACTTATCTTTCATCAGGTGTTGCGTTCAAATACAAAGAGGTCAATGAATAACAGATGGCAAGAGTTGTATCAGGTTGTCCGAAAACCAAAAACCTCGGTGAAACCTGCAAATCGGTTTTGGCCATATATTAACAGTACTATACACTACATTATTGTGTATACAGGTAAAAATTGTATAAAATATGTTATAATCTTTTTACTAGATGGTTTATTGAAAAGTTTCTTTTTTTTTATTAGAATTTTTGTTTACAATAATAATAAATGGATTTTTTTAATTTTCAATGGTTTAATAGAAATGTATTCTATACATCAACATTTCCTGCAAATTGATTATAGTTTTTCAATGTGCTAAATATTATTTTATTTTATTGAGAAAAAAAAATCGGAAGCGCAGGCTAAAAATTAATTACATATAATTTTTTGTTCATTGAACAAAAAACGTTGAAAACCGTCAACCAGAAACTAAAACTTTTCCTTATATCGTGATAAATTTCCCAATACTTTTTTTCTAAATCGAATCGTTCAGTAGTAAAATCCTTACATATTATAAAATTCACCCAGCCGCGTCTGTCTGTCTGTACGCGGTTACTCAAAAACTACCGAATAGATTTTCATACGGTTTTCACTAGCTGCGGAGTGATTTATGAGGAAGGTTTAGGTGTATAATTCATTGGGTTTTATGTAAATTGACTGGCGCACTGTATCTAAGTACTGTATCCGTCACTATATCAGATGCATCTTCTAAGCCGGTGCGGGTTGCTAGTAAACAATAAAACTGTCTAGAACAATCGATCGCGCTAGAATTTTTCAATCCTGGTAATTTTGATTCAACCATTTCTCAATTTTCATATATTTTTCAGATAATTCTAAGGGTAGGGGGTAATTTTTCAGATAAGGGTAAGGGACACAAATTTATAAGCGTCTTTCTCGAGAAATTTTAAGCAAATGGATTAAAAGATATGGCATTTGTATTGTTGAAGTCGATAAGCTCTCATTTTACGTCATATACAATGCCTTTGAAGAAAATACCCAATTTTTCTTTCCCAATTAAACCCTTAAAAAAAATAAGAATACAAATTTTGTACACTTTAAGTTTATAATTGAGAATTCCCACTCTAAAATGTCCTTGCTAAACTTCAAATTATTAAGTCAAATTGTTTTAGAGAAATACACAGACATGTGATTCTATAATTGTTCACGTATGCCAAATTTGGCACAGAACACTAATATACGTCTTTCTACAAAAAAATCCTAAAGAACAATTTTGATGCCTTGCAGTTAATAATGAAGATACCTTGTATAAGTTTATATCTTATTTCTTGATAGTTGAATTTTTTCAGACGTTAAAATTGATATTTGAAATGTTGATTCTTAATAAGTTTAAATCAGGTTTCATCATTAACATTTCAATTAGTAACCTAAACAAGATGTTTCAGCATAAACAGAAATGACCTTACAGGTAAATTTTACAACAGAAAACGACAAGGTTCCCTCTCAAAGAAACTTAAAATAAAAAAATAAAAAACGAAAGATAAAGTTATGAAAATTAAAAAAATAGTACAAGTACAAAATAATTACTTTAACTTTTTAATGGAATTTCTAAGAAAAATATTCATTTCGAAGAATATTTTTATTATCTACCTAAAAATATTTTTTCTTAAATCTTTGAAAATTTCTTAAAAAAGTTATTTTATGTAATATGTATCTGGTAGCATTACATAGAAGACTTTGATACAGTTAACTTTATATACGACATACGTACATGTTTAATACTTAGTTCTTACAAGGAAATCGATATGTTCTTAGTAACTGTGTGTACAGTGAACCAAACTTACCAATTTTAATCTTATGAACATAATTTTACTAGTACAGATGTAACTTTATGAAAACAGTTTCTAAAAATGTGAAAGAAGATAATGTTCCACATTTGCAACTAGAAGTCGTATCGAACTTTGTCTCATAGTCAACATATCTAGTGGTCTAACATCCGGTATTAGTGGAAAACCTTCCCTCATCTGTTAATTGAATAAAATAATTTTTAAAAGGCAGATAACAATATTATAAATGTAGGAGTGCAATGTCTGCCACCGTAGCCCTGCTGGCTATATCATATTAAGTAATTAATTAATTAATATGATATAGTGTCTTTGTTTGTTGCTCGAGCAAATATATTTGCCTATCTCTATGCGTAGAACACATTTTTTGAGAATTTTATGACTGTGATATTATAAAATATATTTTATATAATAAATATATAATTAAATTATTTGCAGCCTATATAAACAAATTTTTAAGTAATAAAATTTTCAAAAAATATGTTCTACGCAGAGAGAGAGACAAATATATTTGTCCGAGCAATGAACAAAGACACTATATCATATTAATTAATTAATTAATATGATATAGCCAGCAGGACAACGGTGGCAAACATAGCACTCCTACATTTATAATATTGTTATCTGCCTTTTAAAAATTATTTCATTCAATTAACAGATGAGGGAAGGTTTTTCTAATGCCGGATCTTAGACCATAGAGCGAGGTAGTACGACAGGTCGTCCCTTATACAATGAATATTCATAAACAATGTTACATACCCATTTAAAAAAACGAATACCGATGATTGCCGTATCAATCTAATGTTGGATCAATCTAATCTGAAATTTCATTTCACTCCCCATATAAAATCATGTACAGTTACGGTATAGATGTTTTCACGTCAAAAAATACACATAATGTTTACAGTTGTAAAATTATTAATATGTAATATCTTTTATAAATGGGGTTGGTTTTGATTTTAAAAAGTAAGTCTTAAAATTACTTGTCAGTAACTTGGTATTGTTATTTACGATAATTTTTTTAATTTATTAATTGTTTTGTTTAATTTATCAAAGTTTTATTCCTTTGTACGAGTATTCATAGGACATAGTATCCAACGGGTTTTTTAGTGTCCACCAACTATTTACTTTTATATTTGGCAAGTTCTTTGCATTTCGGCCAAAGATGTCTATATTTTTTAGTTAATTTGTAAACTGTTCACTATTACCACTACAACTATTCATATTTAACCCTTAAATGACACACTTCACTGAAATGAAGTATATGCCAGATAGTGACAAATTACATTGAACCCATCATGAAAAATGTGAATCACTTTTTAAAATTTGTCTTTTTATTAAATTTTGGAACATATTTCTCACTTTAAAAAGATACCTCAACCTTAATCATGTTGAGTTTTTCAAATTTTTATTTTAAAAAAAAATCGGGATAAAAAACATGACAAAAATGATATCATGCGATTTTTTTTTAATTTTCAATATTTTTAAGGAAAAATTAAGAGCTTGAATAAAAAGGTAGAGCACTTCAAGATAGTCTTGGTACCGTAAGTGAGTTTCAAAAAAAGAGGGATGCATGGTGAATTTTTCAAGGAAAAAATGATACGTAGTGAGAGGTGCAAAACTGAACAGGATGAAGATAAAAATGTAAGGACAAAAATATTCCTTTTTTTAAAATAAACAACTTTTGTTACTAACTTTTTTATATAAGTTCAGGATGTATCAGGTATTTAAGCAATTAACTCAGTTGTTATTTTCACTTGTTTATTTTAAAATTGTAAATTCATTTTTTTTTTGGTTTTCAAATCAGAATATTATTCGATAAAATATGAACAGATTACACATTAAACTCACAAGAAATATATGCCCGGTGGATAGGATATTTATCTTGGAAGTAAGAGTTTCTGGGTTCAATTACCCACAGATACGTACTTTTTTATTTGACTATTATTCCGAAGTCATTAGGCACGGTTGTGTCTTATTAAGCGTCAATAGGGAATATGCATGAAAATTTTTTTTCACGTTTATTTTCCGAATATGAAAATACTGTTAATACTGTAATATTTAAAAACGAAATTAAAATCCGACAAATATCAATAAGCTTTTAAAGATTATTATCTGTCTCTTTCTTGCAAAAATACTAAAAACGGAGTTTTACGTGTATTTTAAATGGTGAAAGTGTAATATGACGTCACATAACATATCAAGAGGGCTATCACCCTCTTTGTCTAATCGGGAATTTCAATCATTCATATCTCGCTTATTTTTAAAGTTATTTAAAAAGTAATTTTACCTTGATATTTATCAAGTAAACATGCTTCAATTCAAGTGAAAAAAAATGTTCATGCATATTCCCTATTGTTGTTTTCAATTTATCTTTTGCTCACTGCCCGCACAGGCTTCGCACTAAAATTTTGCCCAAACTAATTGTTGAATGAAAAAATATTTCATTCAAAAGTTGTATATACATATTTCTATAGCCTGTAACCTTCCTCAATAAACGAGGTACCTTTTTCAAATCGTACTGGTTTTTCCAGAGATTAGCTCGTTTACATACAAACTCTCCATCTTTATAATATTAGTATACATTGTGAACACCATTTCAGTTATTTCCACCTTCAATAAATTACAAACAATCTGTAAATTTCTTTGATAATATTCTCTTCGTAAATGTTATCAAATATATAAAACACAAGTGAAGTATCAAAGTTAACTCTTGAAATTATTCCCCATCTTCAGAATATAGATATTTACTTGACGATAGCACATGGTAATATTATTGAGAACTAATACTGTAATCTGGAAAGTATAGTAACTATGTACCAAAAGTATTATTTTTGAACTTACACATATATTTTATTCGTTTTTGAACTGTCAAAACTGTTCTTGTTTAATTTAAAACTTTACACATAAAAAAATTGGAGAAAAAAAACGTGAAAACGAAAGAATAATAATAATATTGAACTTTCATTGAAATTTTATGTTTTACAAGCCTCTTGTGGCACATAAATTTTATAAGTATTCGAAAATTAAAGTTATACCATTTTTTTTTTGTACCTCAAACAAAACACAAAAAACGGCATAGATTTTCAAAAAGATTAAAGAAAAATATTTATATATATATATATATGCATTTTATCAATTTTAATATTTTATATTATAAAAATATTACTGAAAAATTTGTTTGACTTTATATCTTTTTATTTATTTATTTATCGTTGGCATGTAATTTAATTCCACAAAATTTCGTATTTTACAGTTTAATACAATCGATATTGTAAGAGACAGTATCCAGCAAGTTGAATAACTGTTTTACCGTATGCCTTAACTCACCCGTAAAGAAGCTATGGTTTCACCGAGGCTACGCGGTAACCTCACCTCGCCTCAGTCCTCGGTTACGAGGCGAGACGAGGTTCAAAATTTTAATCCTCGTTACTAACCCAGGCGAGGCGAGGTTTATCTTCACAAAAACCTTTAACAAAAAAAATTTACAAAAAAAAATTGTTTAATAAAATAATATAGTAACGCAATGACGCAATAGATGCATTTTAAGGAGAAAGAAATTTTATGTCATGATTACTTTTTATAATAATCAAAAGAAACAAGATTAATCAAAATTTTGAGGGTCTGTTCGTTTTATATATAATACTGTAATACTATATTATATAACGTATGTTTTCATTATTGTTATTTCAATGAATAAATATATAATTAAACTAATAAATTTAAAAGAATTGAAAAAAGTGTAATTTCCTTTATACTTACAGTAACTTGTATATGGGTTTCGCATTGGAAATCGTGGAAGCATTTTGATGAACCTCTTATATAGTTCTTAAAACATCACGGGATTTCATCTTTTCATAATATTTTTTTAGGCCAAATTTTTTTGAATTTACTGTTTTTATTCGAGGAGTCATAAATTTAGAGACTAAGCAACTTATATTCCGTGTTTTAAAGACATTTATTTTCTAAGAAGTTTTTTTAACCATATTATGTACATGCATGCAAAATAAGTCAAATTTAGTAAAAGTTTTACCTCGGGCGAGGCGTGCGAGGTTGATATTTAAAAAAGCAAGGCGAGGCGAGGTGATACCAAAACCTCGCCTCACCTCGTGCCTCGTGAAACACTAAAAGAACCCGCGCTTCCATGCCCGGGACGAAACCATATTTAGGAACTCCTAAGCATCAGGCTACCTCTATCTTTACCGAATGAGTGGAGAAGTGAATGAACAGACAGTGTGAAGGTACAGCGGGCTACAACAGACAAGCCAAACAAATGATAGATGGGTACAATGTCAAAACGGTCAAACTGACTTATTGGCAAAAACCGGAAAGAGATAAACGTTTTGGTTGGGGTACTTACCGGTCACCACAGGCTCAACAAGCATCAATCTCTCATGAGGTTGCAGGACATCTACCCGGGCTATGACAGGCGGTTCTTACGGCCTTCCACCTTTAGCACAGTGTCCTAACAGAGCCAGAATGAGGTATCTAGCCTTCGGCCCAACCTAAATGGGGGAACCTGAGTTAAAACAATTAAAGAGAACTTTGTCCTGCCATTTTTCAAAAAAGTCTGGTAGGTTTGACAATACAGGGCTAGAGGAAACTATGTTGGTGTGGTAGAGGACAGAAGGGGTTGAGGGTCTTAGTTCCTTAAGGGTCGGTAAAAAATATCTTCGTGCACACACACATCCCCCTCCCACACACACACAGACGTGGTTTCAAGAATGCTGTTAACTCGTATCCAAAGTACCCAACTGATTTTGCCGCGGTATCTTGGCTCTCTTCAAAAGGAGCGCTGTCGAACCTACAACAGATTCCGATACTCGACACAAAAATAAAACACAAATATTAGTAAAATTTTACTAAATAGATGTAAATTTGGATAACACGTTACTTTAAAATTAAATTAAATAAAAACTCTAAACCTGAATGATTCGATTTGAACAAAAAGAAAATAATTTGAATTTTAATAATTTCTCTTTATTATAATGGAGTCTTTTATCTCGTTTTTTATACAACAATGTACAACTGATTTTACTAGAACAATAGTAATTTTAAACTGACCATTTTAATCCAACAATCGCTTTTTAAAAATTTTGATTATTTTACTTCAACAATGGTAATTTTAAACCGTACAACTGTTCCTTTAAAACTCAATATTGAATTGTAAAATCGTGCCTTTATATACTGCCCAGACCAAAACGTGTTCAAACGAATAAATAAACATTGTTTTTTTCAAAACAAATTTTTTGATCGACAAATAATCATTACAGTTTCCCAATCCAGCCTCTGTATGAATATCTAAGTGTAACATATGTGCACAAGCAAGCAGGCCTGCTTTTATAGATGTTATTTAATCTATTTGTTGTTTTTTATTTATTTTAAAAATTCAGAATCAATTTTTAATTTCCTTGCGATTAATTGATTAAAAAAAATCTTTTAAAGATAAAAAAAATATATCAAACAAGATCTTTTGATTTGATTTTTGCAATTTTGTATAAAAACTCTTCTCTGGAGGAGAAAAATATTCTCATCTTAAATATTTTGCCTTATATTTTTACTTTTTGTAATTAGATTGTGTGCTGAGGCCTTAAAAATTATTTCACTAATTTTCAATACAACAATTTCTTTATGTGCCAGCGATACTTTTAAGTACCATGTTTAAAAACACCAATTTACTATAATATAGTAATCAAAGCAACAAATAGAAAACTAAGAGTACATTTCTTGACTATTGTCTTAAGTATATGTGCACCGATCGGTACAAAAATGTTTTGTATATACTTGTTCTTTTTCCATAAAATGAAAATCAACACTACTTTATGGTACTGAAGGTACCGGTCCTCTCCTATAAACTTTTATTATAAATTTTCGTTTCTGTTTATTTGGTTTTTTGAAATGATGAATATAACTTTCTTATATTGTTAAGTTCAAAATATTGGTTCATAAAATGCACAATCATAAAAAACACAACCTCGTGGACTATTAATAATATTTTTTGATGACAAATTACAGTAAAAAAATAGCATTATTTTATAACTATCATATGTCCGAGAGATATGGAAGATGATTTTCTTATTTTATTTCGATTCAAACATTCCCAATGAATGGACTGCATTTTCAATAACAATACTTGTTATCATCGACTTGTTATAATAACAATTTCTAATATAAAAAAAAAAACGATATCATACATCCTTACAAATATAATAAAATATAAAAATTTAATAACAAAAATAATATTAATGTCATATAAAATGGAATGAAATTTTTTGTCTTTTTTTATCCGTTTTGTCTCTTCTTTATTTTATTTTTTTGAAAAAAGCACATACACACATTGTATAACGAATATGATTGTGTCGTTTATGACATGTTAACCATATTTCAAAATTGTGAAATAAAATAAATGAATATGTACTGACAATACCATTTATTACTATTTTGACAATAAAAATATATTTATTTGATAGATTTTCGGTGTGTGTGTGTGTGTTAAAAAATAAATTAAACAAAAAATATAATTTCTAGTTTTTTGTACTGAAAATATTTTTATCAATTTTTTTAAATTCATGTTTTCGTGTATTCGTAGATCATAGTTGACTACATTTCTTGCATTAGCCGTTATAATAAAGATTATTAAAATAATCAAAGAGAACTCTAGGTTTTTAGCGAATTTCCTGAAAGGAAATAGAGCTGTTGGTCCCGTACAGAAGTCAATATTTCACAAAGATTTCTTCAAATGTCCATAGATCCTACCTAGTAGATGTCAAAAATCACCATCTGTAAAATTTATATATATATATATATATATATATATATATATATATATATATATATATATATATATATATATATATATATATATATCTATGGACATATATTTATATATATATATATATATATATATATATATATATTAAGTCAATATTTCACAAAGATTTCTTCAAATGTCCATAGATCCTACCTAGTAGATGTCAAAAATCACCATCTGTAAAATTTATATATATATATATATATATATATCTATGGACATATATTTATATATATATATATATATATATATATATATATATATATATATATATATATATATATAAATATATGTCCATAGATATATATATATATATATATATATATATATAAATTTTACAGATGGTGATTTTTGACATCTACTAGGTAGGATCTATGGACATTTGAAGAAATCTTTGTGAAATATTGACTTCTGTACGGGACCAACAGCTCTATTTCCTTTCAGGAAATTCGCTAAAAACCTAGAGTTCTCTTTGATTATTTTAATAATCTTTATTATAACGGCTAATGCAAGAAATGTAGTCATATATATATATATATATTTATATATATATATATGTATATATGTATATGTATATGTATATATACATATATACATATATTTTGTATATATATATATATATATATATATATATATATATATATATATATATATATACATATATACATATATATATATATATATATATATATATATATATATGTCTGTAATCATTCTAGCGGTCACAGTTTTCATTTTATCGGAATGAAATTTGGTATTTGAGGCGCTATTGGTATTCAAAAGGTCAAGTTAATCGGTAAAATCGAACAAGGGGAAACGCGGTTTAGAGGGAGGGGGAAACACAAAATTTGACATATCTCCCTTAATATTGGAAAAATTTGTAAGAAGTAAAGTTACTAAGTTTTACTGTAATTTTGTTTCTTATCATTTTTTCTGTTACACTAATAGTTACAGAAATATTGACGATTGAAGATTAAAAATTAAATTCCTCACTATCTCTGTACACATCAGAGTTTGAGCAAAAATGATAAGGTGATGAATTGTAGCAAACATGATTTTCTACAACTTTATTCCGTACGCATTTTTTGATTGTTCTAATATTAAGAGAGATATTTTGTATTTTCTTCTTTCTTTATGCCCCCATTTCCCCTTGATGTTTATTAATAAAATTGGCCTTGCAAGTACTAAAA
The DNA here is from genome assembly GCA_963920215.1 of Nineta flava. Lineage (NCBI taxonomy): Eukaryota > Metazoa > Arthropoda > Insecta > Neuroptera > Chrysopidae > Nineta > Nineta flava. Next base: position 35,522,978 of record OY986042.1, read on the forward strand.
TCATATACGACATTTCATTTTGATCAGACTAAAATTTTGACTGCTAAAAAGTAATTTATGTATTTTAAAGAAATTCGCTAAGTTGAAGCAGCTCCTGCGTAACGAATTTTTTTTAAATTAAATTTAAAATTTTGACCCGATATTAGGAAAACGAATGTGTAGACAGTCTCGTTTCCATGTGTAATACAATAAACCAGACCCATCCCAACTATTGTGATAACCTTCCTTCTAATAGCATCTCCCAAATCGTGGTTGATTCAAAAACTATTGATGCATATTGCCTTGGTTATCTGAGAAGATCAGTTCTTTCCTATTAGGCACTGAGAGAGAGCTGACTATGCGAAACAGCCGACCGAAAATGTTTGTTACAACATTTGTTGGCAAAAATTATAAGTTTTGCTTTTTGGTGCGAATTATTTGCTTTTTATGCATTCAAAAGTATCGAAGGAAGTTAGGTTGTAGTGGCTGTCCTGGAATGGACACCGCCAGGTCCATTATGATACAACGCATTGAAGAAAGTAACTTATTAATATGAAAATATAATTTTCCACAAAAGTTGAATGAATTCTTCCAATACCGGATGAATGGTTTTTCATCTGGTATTTCTGGCTTGTTACAAAAGTTTCCATTGTAACAAACCAGAAATATACAATTTCATTACTATATAAAAACTTTTATTTTGGAAAATAAAATTAAAAAGTTTATGAAAAACATATATTAGAGATAATAAGGGTCTATTATTAAAATAGACCCTTAAAGGGATATTATTAAAATAAAAACAACAATATGAGAACCATATGGATTAAAATAATTATTTCATTATTTATGTAATATCCATCCTTACACACAATTGTGTGGTTTTCCCTAAAACACATTATTTTTGGTTTGTATAACATCTGGTCTGGTATTGTTGTGTGATGATAGTTTTGTTATAATTATATTTTTTATGAAGAAACAATCTGGGATATATAATCGTGTATTTCACAGAATGTTATAAACAAAAATATAATAAATAACTGAGCTAATTGTTGATTTTTAGAAAAAACATTTTTTATACTCACAATTTTTTCAAATACGGATTTTTACAAGACAGATTTGTATAGGTAGATCTAGTAACAGGTTTGGTAGAGAGAGGTAGATTGTAAAAGCTGCCCTGGACGGGCTACACTTCGACCATAAGATCCATGGTGATGCCTAAGGATGTGAGGATGTGAGTGGAGTGGAAGGAATTTGTGAGTAGACTAGGAATTGGTAGGATATGCGGTTGCAGCCGACTATGATAGGAACTATGCCGATATTCATCTAGAGTTCGTGAAGGAAACTGCAGAAAACCATCTCAAGCATAGCCGGTTACTTTGTTCTTGTCCATACGCCGGCAGTTTAGTCAATTAACCGCCCCTTTTTTTTATTTTTATAATTGACAAACTGCCGATGTCGGAATTCGAACCAAGAACCTCCCAGTTTCCAAGTACAGCATACTGCACAGACATAATGCCTTAGACCGCTCGGCTACTTGGACTGGTAGGAGGTTTGGTAGTAGAAGTAGTAGTAGTAAAGTCGAAGGTTTTCTGCAGTTTCCTTCACGAACTCCAGATGAATATCGGCATAGTTCCTATCATAGTCGGTTGCAGCCGCATATCCTACCAATTCCTAGTCTATACAGAAAAATTCCTTCAACTCTACGCACATCACAACCATAGGCATGAAAATGGAGCCTCTTTAATCTATCTATCTATCTATGGTCGAAGCCAGGATATCCAATATATCCAGGTTTAATCAATATTAAAACACCTTGTATGAAATATTCAATCGAGAAACAATGAACTTTAAATCAATATTTATTATGCTTTTCTGATCGAATAATTGTAATGCAAAGATTGTTGATGGATACCCTGGACACGTATGATAAATCGCCGGGAATACCCTGACGACGTAGACCTTGTACTAATGCGACTAGATCTTGGGAGTCAAGATATAGTGAATCCGTACTACAGGTTTAGCTCAAGTTATTTCCTTCTGAAGAGAAAGTTACCAGGTAGGAGTGTATAACAGTCTAACAGAAGCACATTTAAGACACCCTTTTCTTGTTACATACGTTACAATATGAAGTTCGTAGTATATAAAATAACTTTGGGCCATATGCCGAAAATGAAATACTGTATAAATCTTATTCATATTTTAGCTTACTTATATATTCAAATGGTTCATTTGTTTTGGTTGATTTTAACATTGGGACAGTTTTCAATCGTCGAACTTACGTTAATATTGAATGGTTTGTACACAAGATGCACACAAAAGAAAATGTCTTTAAATTTGAAAATTGATTTGTGTCTTAATCATTCAGTTTTGGAAAAAAAATTTCGAATAAAAGTTGTTACTATATTTTAATGAACAAATTTTATCCGAAGCATTTTTTTCGAAAAACCGAAACAATAAGGCACACATCCATTACAAAATTTAAAAAAAATTATATCAAATTTTATGGTCCATAGTAATTAATTTATGATGACATCGAAGATAAAAATGTTTTTGAGGTAGACCTGCAGAACTTCCGTTATTAAAATTACGAATGAAGACAAACGTTGAACCGAGAGAAACATCCAAATGCAATACTTCATGATTATAAAAATTTGCAAAAATAATAAAATAGCACAAACGTAATTTTGTAAAAATAATAATAACAAGTTTAATTAAAACAGATAACACTGGATTAAATTCCTCGTTGTTAATTTTACAACCTTGAATAGATAGAGAGCTATAAAATTCTACAAAAAAATTATATTTTATATTCCCTCGGATGAACACACACAATGATGAATATAAACCACTGACCTCCATGTACAAAACTGTATATATATATTCACTTCTTATTGCCAGTTTTAACTCTTTGGCAAATAAATTATATTTTTATTAATCAGAATAACTCGATGAAAAATTTTTAATTTGATAATCTCTACTAACATAGTAAATGTCTGTTTATTTGTTTGTTTGTTCGAGCATCCGGCAAAAAACTACTGGAACGTTTTTGGTAAGATTATTTTGTTAAAAAGCTTACGATTAGTTAAATACTGATATGAAAAAATTAACTCGTCAACCAGGAATCGAACCTCGGGCCTCTGGATATCTAGTCCAGCGTGCTTCCTCTACACCAAAGACGACTGTGACGTAATAGCCAACTTTTTCATATCATTCTTATTTTTTTATTTTGACAGTATTATTTCTGTCGAAGTTATTATTCATATATATTTGTTTGTGTATACTTAAGCGTATACTTAGGCTTATGACTAGATTTAAAACCTGGTATCTTATCCCGCTACGATAGATATAATTAGAAAATATTCGCTGAAATAGAAATTTGACTCATTAACCAAGAATCGAATCTTGGACCTCTGGATTTCTAGCCCTGCATGCTTACCGCTTAGTGGTATTCGTAGAAAGTGCCAACGAATTGGAGAGTATGGTAATAGAACTAGCAATAGAAAGTAAAAAAGTCGGATTGACAATGAACACGATGAAAACCAAGATTTTAAGCAACGGAGTACCTCGGGAGATTAGAATAGCAAATGAAATGATTGAATATGTAAAATAATATATATATATTTAGGACAGCTAGTATCATTTGTAAATAATACAGGAAAAGAAATAGAAAGAACGACAACTCTAGCCTGGAAGAAATATTGGGGATTGAGAGAAATAATGAAAAATAACGATATCATAAAGAAAAAACTCTACGAATTAGTGATATTGCCATGACTGACATACGGTTGCCAGACAAGAAGACGAAGAAAGAATTGCTATCTGCCAACGTAAAATGGAAAGAAGCATGCTTGGTCTAAAACTATCAGATAAGGTAAACAATACCAACATCAGGAAATAGATGTAAGGAAAAGAACAAGACTACTCAAGTGGCACTGGACAGGACACATCTGTAGGATGAATAATAACAGATGGACCAAACGTTTAACAGAATGGGTACCAAGAGACAGAAAAAGCAAAAAAGAGGGACCAAGTAAAAGGTGGAGAGATATCTTTAATCAGAGATGTGAACCCTTATGAATGCGAGAGGTGCGGGAAAGAGATGTATGGAAAGGTTTAGGAGAGTATACATACATAATTATACATATAACCAGAAAAAATACATAAAACCTATACTATTATAACCTAAATTAATCTTATGTCAAGTTTGAATTGTAGTAGACATAAAAGGTATTTTTATTATTATTTTTTTATGATTATCGCTATACCAAAGATGATTCTAAACACGCTGGGCATGTTGACTAGAAACCCATAGGTTCGAATCCTAGTTAATGAGTCAATCTTTGCCCATCAATATTTAAAAAGAAATAACTAAAACGAATTTCGTCAAATGAAAACACCTCAATGATTGCCATTTTTGACTGATTATTTTGTTGATATGTGCATGCATCTATCTTGAATATCACTCAAGGAAATTGTTGCGAATGAGCTGCCTTGTATATGCTTCAATTTAAGACGGATTTTTTATTCTACGCCATAAGGAACTGCAGTATAAATATAGAGGTCAGTCATATAAACGCATAAAAACTGAGGGAAATGAAAACATATCTAGTTTATATATACAGATCAGCAAGCAGTAGAGTTACTACCGTCGACTATAATACTTTTTCTTAGAAGATATAGAATTCTAAGATTGTTGGGTGCATTTTCTTAATATTTTATAATCATAAAATAAATACTTCACATTCCATCTACATTATATGAAGCGTATTTGTTCATATCATGTTGCATTATATAAGTAATAAAATGCGTTTTAGTTTCCTGTTGTCTACAATCTTTTCCAGTCTCCCTTCAGATATCAGTTATTAATTTTTTGTTTGTTATGTATTTAAAGCTTTTCGTGACGTTGATGTATTGTTTAGAATATTTTCATTGTCTTTTTTTTTTTGGTTGTAGACAGTTATTTATTGACATTGTGGTATAATGAAATTCTTTTCTTAATAATATTATATATCTATTTTTATTTTAGGATAATACGAAAAGGCAATGACCGATTCAACTTCTTACACAAAATGCAAAGAAGTTTCACCAGAAAATACCTTTTAACGGGTATTGAAGTCTGATATTGTAGTAGATCTTTCATGAATGTCGTTCTTAAAGAGTAATCTATAGTGATGGTATTTGCGAAATGCATTGAAAAGCTAGAGTTTGAATGATATTTGTGATTAGGTTGACATAAACCTTATTGCGACATGTGGATGTGCTTTTTGTCATGATCAGGCAATAAATGAAAAATATTGCTTGAATAAAGCCTGTAATATGTATACAGCTAAATTAATAGCTATTTATAAAACTGTCCAACATATGTCTTCAATTCAAGAAACAACCCATAGATCGTACGTAATAATTACTAATTTCCTAATAGCATTCAACGCAATTTGCTATGGAAGTAATAAGGAAAATCTATTAACTAAAATTACGAATAGCCTAAATAATGTAAAATCTCAAGGCAACGACATAATTCTGGTATGGATATCAAGTCGTGTGGGTATTCATGGATTTGAAAAAGTTGATATCAAATGAAGCAAGAAACTGCACAAATTTAATAAAGAAGGTACAGTTCCAAGATGCTGCGATTCAGTAAAAAATTTACTTAATAACTCCTGGCAGAAACAATGGGACAACAACTTCTTGGATAAGTTGAGATTTATAAAGTCTACGATTATTGGAAAACCATCGAGCACATCCTTATCCAGAAAGGATGAAAAGGTGTTACGGACCAAACTGCGTACGGGTCACACAAAGATAACACACCAGTATCGGCTTAACAAAGAAACAATAGGCAATATCTGTGAAACATGTAACACACTGTTTAATAAATGTTGCCAAGTTTACAATTGTGCCTTTCTTGAGAGAAGCTGGTGTGTCGGATTGAGAGCTTAGACATTTTTTGGATTTGAAGTGCATTTTTGTAAAAAAAAATTTAATTCCAATAATAAATTCCAAGTTTATATACTATATTTCATCTTTTCCCTTCATTATATATGATACTATAATTATTAATTTGTAAGTGTAAATAGCCTTAGCACTCTTATCTAAAATTTTATCTAGAGCACGGTAGTGCGCAAGACCGAGTTTAAAAATTAATAAAAATAAGTATAATAAAACCATATTTACAAAAAATTGTATTCTAGTAAAAAATCTATTGGCGCCAGATCATTTATTAAAATATGACGAAAAATGAAAATAATAACGACACTGACTCAAAGTAATCACGTATTACATGGAAACAATAAAATTTAAAGTAAAACAAATATAAATGTCTCCGAGAAATATGAAAAAGTATGCTAATGAAGTGCCTTCGAACGGTGAAATTAGCTGAACGGGGAAAACATGTTACCACAATATTGTCGATGCGAACGGTATTATGAAATTCTGTTATATTCTGAAGAAAAAGGAGATTATGTCGTCAATCAGTTCAGTTATTTTCAAGGCATACATTAAAATCGTACAAAGAGTGTCTTGACAATAAAAAATAGCAGAAAATAATTAATGTTCCCGTCTTTACGCGTCCCAAGAAGCTATGTAATATGATCGAGGTAATTCAATAAATTTTTTATACAAAATATTTATAATTCTGAAAACATTATTCTAAATAATGCATGCAGATTTTTAATATAAAATAATATTTTCAAATATTGGCAATAATCATATTTCAAGATTGTAATTTAACAAATAGTGGAAGCGTCGATAAATGTATTCTTGTAACAATACACACTTATCGCTGCTTCCACCATTTCAAAGAATTGAATGTTATTGATAATATGACATTCTTTATTATTTAATAGAGTTGAAATATTCAATATATTTTGTTCGTTCATGTCATTGAATTTATATTGAATTTATTATATACTTGTAAGGATCATATTGACGCCAGTCAGTGAGAACTTATTCATTGAAAACTATAAATTGTGATTGCATTTATATATTACAAAAAAAAACAAGACATTCGAAAAAAAAACTATTTAAAAAACATTATTTTTGAATAAAAACACTATAGGTACTATAGATAGTTTTTCGGTTTTGGAAACCATTTTCATATAATTTTCCAATCTGACAACCGACTTACATGAAAAAGGGTTTCGTATTAAAATGTTACAATGGTAGAAATTTCTGAGTGTAATACATGTTTCATTGAACATTTGTATAACCTGTTTATGGGCAATATCTATACATAGCATAAAAGGAAGTCGCCCTCCGCGTCTGTCTGTTTATCTGCTAATTCCTTCTAAACCACGCAACGGATTTTGAAACGATTTTCACCATCATAGAGGTAGTTTTTTCTGGAAGGATTATATGTATAGTACATCTTAATTAAATCGAAATTGCCGGACCGGATCACTAGTAATATATAAATGTGTTATAAGTTTTCACCAAGTCTAAAACTATTAGAATTATTGCTTGCAGAACAAAAATTTTAGAGAACTTGTTCATAAAATGTTCTTCAGACAAATCGTGCTCAAGAACGAAATATAACGAGCTAAAGTTCACTATTGAGTCTTTTCTAGAGCTAAACAGTGACTTTGAGTAAATAAATGGGAAAAATATGCCTTTGCATTACCTCGCTATGACGGAAAATATTAACGATAAAACTGAGGAACATAGAAGATAATTTTAAATACGAAATATATTCCATTTTTGAAAACACACGACTTTTGTTTGGAAATTTTTATGATGTACTCAATATTTTTGCCACAATTTTGCCTGAGTGTAATTACTGTAGATTACATATTGGGATCTCTAGCAGCGGGGGGTTCTTAATATTTCAACCTACTAGCAATAGTTATTAAGTTGTTCAAAATAGCGCGACCACGAAGATCGTAGACTGAAAGGTATGTCACGGGAGTTGGGGCAGGAAACATTGATCGACTAACTGTAGTTTATAATTAATCCATCACATAGCATATCTAAGCTCTCAATACATACGTAAATAGTATCTTGGAATACTACATATTTTTATACATGAATGCTGATGTAGAATTATCATGAACAGTACAAACATGGACAAAGAACTCAGTATATAGAGAGTATATAAATAAAATTAAATAATGATAATATTTGAAAGTTGACAATTTTACAAACTTTCCTCACATAAAATTATCCTAACAGAATTAAGGGCCATTAACGTCATAATAACTAGCTTCATATTCGGTAATCATTCAAAAGTTATCCCCTTTCAAATAAGTCAACTTAAAATTTTTGATAAAGACTTCTCTTTAAACTTTAACACAATTTATCCAATTTAATATTTTGTTTGTATAAAACACAAAATACCCTATTATTTAAAATATTCATAAATCATAAACGTAATTGATATTTTCCAAGAAAAATTAGATATAAGAAAAAAACGTGACAATTTTAAAATGTAGGGGTGTTATTGCGTTGTAGATTGATTCACGCATACGCAGCAACATAACAACAACAGACATATCATTTTATTACCAAATCAATCTAATAAAGAAGTGACATCAATCTAAAAATAGGAAAGGAACAAAAAAAAACTCCGATGGGAAACAGTCACAAGACTTCTATATACAGAGTTTAGCAATATGTTTCTGAAAAATTTATAAAATAGTTGTTTATTTTGAGGCAATTTCAAAAAACCATCACCAGTAAACGGCCACATTCAATTTGCGTAATGCTATAATAACTTAGTTTTAAATTTGGACCTCTAGCTTAAAACTTTTTCACTTTGCCCACCAAACTACTTCTTCTCAAAAAATTAGAGTCAAGTATGTGTAAATTTAAGTCACGTGAGGTGAAAATATTAAACTTAAATTTAAAGATTCATACCACAAGCTATTTTGATCTATCCACTTTCTGTTGATAGACTTTTCTGTCCACCCATCTTTTGAGGACTTAGGTAGTCTATCTCCTAGCTAGTCCTATAGACATCAGGCTGATACATCGGGCTTTAGACAAGCCAAAAAAATGACAGCTGGATATAATACCGCAAGACCAACCTGACTTATTGGGGTGCTTATTAGTCATTACAGACTCTTCAGGCACCTATCTTTCATGAAGTTGGAGGACAGTGCGATCTGTGTGGACAGTAATAAGACGGATAAAACGCCCATTAACTTTGTATCAGAATGTACTTACAGACTCAGAATGGGGTATCTTAGTTTCGGCTCAACCGAAATAGAGGAAACTGAGATAAAGCATATAAAGTGGAACTCTATCCTGTCAATCGCAAAGAAGACGGGAAGGTGCGACAACGAACGTAGAGCTAGCAGAAACGACCAAGTTGTGGTAGAGGATAGAGGAGTTTGAGGGGATGACTTCCTTAGGATTCGGTAAAAAAGGCTTAGATAGGCCTACTTGTAGGGCTTTAGCCGCCCCTCCACTACTAATTCTACTACTGTAATCCTCTTACATCCATATATTGTTATAGATAGATAGATTGTAGAGGCTGCTCTGGATTATTATTATTATTATGCGGCTGAAGCCGACTATGATGAGAACTATGCCGATATTCATCTGAAGTTCGTGAAAGAAACTGCAGAAAACCTTCTCAAGCATAGCCGGCTACTTCGTTCTTGTCCATACGCCGACAGTTTAGTCAATTAACCGTCTCTTTTTCTTCTTCTTAATAATTGACAAACTATCGGGATTCGAACCCATAACCTCCCAGTTTCCAAGTATACCTACTGGTCAGACATAACGCCTTAGACCACTCGGCTACTTGGACTGGTCATATATTGTTATTGTTTATATTGCTGATTATTGTTCACAGAGACATCCATTAACATAGATACATACATCCATAAATACAAACATACATACATACATGCATACATACATACATGCATACATGCGCGCTTGATCCCTAACATTAAAGTCCAACCTGCTCATATTCACGGCGAGACAGATTTCTTCCTGACCCAGCTGTTGACGGACCACGGCTCATTCAACGCATTTCTTTACAAAATGGGTCTACACCATACTCCGACGTGTAAGTACGTGTAACACCACCGACGACGCAGAGCAAACGTTCAAGCATGCGAACGCTGGAGAACATTAGGATCGGCACCCAATCAAGCATAGGCAAGGTACTCTACCCTGCAAGCCTGTCGAAAACATGCCAAACAGCGACAAAAACTGGACAAATAGCGGCCTACGCGCAGCGCCTCCTAAAAGGGAAAATTTTAGAAAGAGACCAGTAAAGCCAGAATTGACGTCGTACGACGTATCATGGACTGGGTTGAAGTAATGCTAACGCGGTTCCGATCCAGTCTGCCTGTCTACAAAAGAAGGAACACACTACCGCCCAGCATACTTTCGACGGTGGCTTTTTTAAGATTTTCCTCCTCAAAAAAAACATCCATACATACATGATTACATACATACATGCTTACATAAAATGATATTTTTTGGCAGCAGGAGACCATCAAATCCAAAATGAAACGTAAAGATTCGGTAAAATCTCAATATCAATTTTCAGCATCGAAAACACTACCTCTTTATTCATTTTACGTATATAGAGGTAAAAATAAGAAAGATGAAAACATAAATTTATCAAAAATGTGTTCGTGTGTGTAAGTGTGTGTATGTGTGAGTATTCACCCTACGCTTGTTTTTCAAAATAAAATTGAAATATCAAAATAAAACATTAATTTTTATATAAAAATTGTTCTGAAACAAAAATTGTATGAGGGTGGTGTTGTGAAAGCATGTGATAAAGCTGCTGGCTGCTGCTAGTTGCGCTGCTACATGCATTTTACAATATAAATTATTCAAAACACAACTTTAAAAATATAAATGATGTCAATTTATTCTAACAATAAACCATAGGACATACTATATTAAAATATATAACATATTTTTTCTTTCATTGCTTCTATCCATGTATTATTCTCTCTAATATAATGCATATTATACGTGTATGTAGTGTCGGTACACTTCTGATCGAAAAAAAAAACCGCAGCAAACGGATTTAGACAGAGCTATGACAAATTAATCTAGACCTGGTAGAGCATTAGTCTAGAATGCCGGAGGTCGTCGGTTCAATCCCCATCCCTAGATGTATATGATTTTTCATAGCAAGCATTTGATATCAATGCTCAGGCATTACTTAAATATTAAATTTAGTAGACACCAGTTGCTTCCGTTGGTATAATATAACCGAAAGGCAACAGTGGATAAATAGACGCTAGTTTACAAAAACTCAGTTGGTAGCTCAGTTGGCAGAGCATTGGTCTAGAATGCCAGAGGTCGTGGGTCCGATCCCCATCCCTAGAAGTGTATGATTTTTTATACCAAGCATTTGATATCAAAAGAACGTTAAACAAAAACCATTCCCTTAAGAAATGATAGACGTAGAAATTTCTTTTCATACAATTATGGTCGGTGAATTTATATAAATACCATGTGAGTATGGTATTCTCGATATTTTTGGTATAGTTTGATAAAATTGTGCAGTGCAATCAATCATCACTTCAATATTAAAGTAAATTTTTACTGAATAAAAACATCGGTCAATAGGCAATACGCAATAGGCAACCCGCAATGAACTAATAAGTATTGATTTTTTGTAAACTGGTGTAAATTTATTTCCATTGTTAGTATGGTTGCCTTTCGGTTATATTATACCAACGGAAGCGACTAGCGTTTACTTACTTTGACATTTAAGTAATTAAGTAATATGTCTGAACATTGATAACATTTTTTTGACATCAAATGCTTGATATGAAAAATCATACACATCTAGGGATGGGGATCGAACCCACGACCTCTGGCATTCTAGACCAATGCTCTACCATCTGAGCTACCTTAGATGTTATGGTAGTACTATGCATATGATCTTTCACTATCATTTTTGATGCCATTGTATTATTAATTTTGTTTATTTACTATAAACATATTTTCAAATTGATTTTTTGTAAACTAGCGTCTATTTATTTCCATTGTTAGTATGGTTGCCTTTCGGTTATATTATACCAACGGAAGCGACTAGCGTTTACTTACTTTGACATTTAAGTAATATGTCTGAACATTGATAACATTTTTTTGACATCAAATGCTTGATATGAAAAATCATGTCAAAGTAAGTAAACGCTAGTCGCTTCCGTTGGTATAATATAACCGAAAGGCAACTATACTAACAATGGAAATAAATAGACGCTAGTTTACAAAAAATCAATTTGAAAATATGTTAATAGTAAATAAACAAAATTAATAATACAATGGCATCAAAAATGATAGTGAAAGATCATATGCATAGTACTACCATAACATCTAAGGTAGCTCAGATGGTAGAGCATTGGTCTAGAATGCCAGAGGTCGTGGGTTCGATCCCCATCCCTAGATGTGTATGATTTTTCATATCAAGCATTTGATGTCAAAAAAATGCTAATAAGTATTATTTTTAAGCATTTTTTCCAAAAAATATACCAAAAAAAAAGGAGTAGCGGAGGAAGGTCGAAGCCAAGGAAGAAGGCAAGTAGGCCTTTCTAGACCTGTTTTACCGACTCCTAAGGGACAAGGAATTTGCACGTATGGAACTGGTAGGTTGTGCGACTGCAGCCGACTTTGTTTGGAACTATGCCGATATTCATCTGGAGTTTGTAAAAAGAAACTGCAGAAAACCTTCACACTTACATTCGTTCTTGTCCATACGCCGATAGTTTAGTCAATTAACTGTCCCAATAGTTTTTTTTTTTTAATTTAACTAATTTAATTGACAAACCAGTTCCGAGTAAAATACTTCTAACCACTGGACTGGTTGTGACACAAAGTTTTTAGATTAAGATACTACTGAAATGATTTTAGATGTGTTCATTCTTTTTCAATTCGATTATATTTATAGGTAAATGGGTATAGATAGTAGTAGTATAATATGCATGCATACATATTTCATATTATATCTAATATAATCTATCTTTGTTTAAGTTTTTTAACATATTTTTTTTTTTGCACTACGTATCTCATCTATAGAGTAGAACGAAACATACATACTACGCTGGTAATAAATATTATATATATGAAGAGAGATTCTTGTGTAAAATTTCTTAAGCAAATGAACTGTGTTATCTTATGTGCATACAATCCTTCTTCTTCATTCATTTTATATGTATTAATATTATATACATAATAGAAATTATAGTGTTTTACATGTAAAAAGAACATCCATTTATTAACATTCAAATCATATCATAATTAAAATAAGGGAAAAATAGTTCGTCATTAGATTATGTACGTGCGGTGGGGCCTATAGGAGTTCGCATAGAATTAAAAAATAAATTATTATTATTTATATATTTATTTGCTCTTTCTCTAAGAAATCTCTAAACCATGTATTAGCAGTTTCCTTCACGAACTCCAGATGAGAATCGGCATAGTTCCTATCAAAATTGGTTGCAGCCGCACATCTTACCAATCCTTAGTCAACATACAAAAAATGCCTTATCCTCCACTCACATCCTCACATTTTTAGGCATCACAATGGTCCTTATAGTCGAAGTGTGTCCCGTCCAAGACAGCTGCTACAATCTATCTATCCAATAATGCATAGTTCAGAACACATCTCACTAGGGGGGGATAAGACAAATGAAAGGATAGGATGAGGTATACAACTATGGCTGATTTAAATGGAAGTATCCCAGTACTAACCTTAGTGTGATTGTACAACGATAATTGTTGAGTACTATTTCTTTATATTTCCTATAGATTTGTTTTGCTCCGAGCAACTAGGAAATAGACAGATGTCAATGCTAAACATTTAACGATTATTTTTGGACGAATCATCGTGATAGTCGCACTGAAGACAAAACCTGCTATCCACTCAACTGAGTCCAATACATAATATAAAAAGTATAATATTTATACATAAAATAATATGTATAGAATATATGTTTCCCAAGTCTCAAAAAATGTTTTTTTGGTTGTGTTAGGATTTTGTGGCTAAGTAAAAACAACTGTTCTGACTTCGGAGCTAAGATAAGACATTAGAAACCTGACACCTGACGCTCAGATTAAGGGTCAAAAGTTTGAAAACGTAATAGAAACGAAGATAGGTGTTGGATAAATGTTTATCATGAAAGTAAATTACAAATGTTCAAGATAAAAATATGACAGTGATAACGATTGTAGTTTATGTTAAAAAAGTATTTTGACGTGTATAGTCTACAAGATGTTTTAAGCGAAGCTATGGAAATTGTAAAAATGTCTGTATTAGAGTCAAATTAGCTTCAAAAAGCTGGTTTCAACAGGTTGCTCGGAACCGCCATTTTTTTTAAATCGATTCATCTTGACGTCAACAAGTCTGAATATGACCCTAAATTTTTACGGTCCAACTCGTGACGGAACACGAGTTGGACCGAGAGGGTCAACATTGAATTTGTTTATAATAAAAAAGCGTTTTTTCTTTAAAAAATGACTATTATTCAATTCTATAGATTATTCAATTCTACATAAAAAAAAGAAAACTAATGAGCCCATAAACATTAAAATCGGTTTATTACAATTCGAGGAAAAAATCCCCAGATTTGGAAAAACGCAAAAATTTTATATTACAATAAAAAACCTAAAAATTACTTCATTTTTTTTTACAATGGCATAGCATGCCTTTTATATGTTAAAAATAATGTGCCCAATTCCAAGAAACTTAAATTATGTTTTAATATTACTCGAAAGGCGCATCTTGAAACGCAACTTGAAACTTTCCAAGCCATAATTCAGACTTCTACCTAATTTTTCGAGTTTATTGAAGACAATACTTAATCAAAATCCATTGAAAATCTGGATATGTGTTGTATTTTCCACGAGCGTACCAGTCAAGAGTTTTGACGATAGAACTAATTAAGAAGAATATAATTATAGCTCTGGCTGGTTTACAAGTAACCAATTTTTAATAAAGCATTAAGAAAACAGCAAAATTTCTTCTTAAAGAAACAGTTTTAAGTTTAAAAAAATATTCATAAATATTTGAATTGAATTTGGCTTTTCAAAAAAGATCATCTCCGTACAATAGCCGGCACAAATGTATATATGAAAGCACGCTACAGGTCGCAGATTTTGCCTGGTTTTGACGATTCTTTTTTTACGGATTTGTTACCTAGAAGAAACATAGAAGAAAATATTGATTTTCATAATTATTCATCTAATTTATAAACAATTATCCCGTAATTATGAGAAAAATATATGTAAAATAAAAAAAGTAATAGTTAACGAAATTTGGGTGTGCACTTTTCGAGTAAGAATTTTAAAATTTCAATTGATGCGTAAAAAACTATATTATCCATATCATTAAATTTAGGGAATAAAAAATTATATAAACGCAGACATGAATGACTTGAACTTTACATATAATACTATTAGATTTGTATGATGTACCAGAATATTAAATAAGTAAAAAAAAATCACTTATTATATTTTATAGAACAAAAATATCTTATCGACTAATGAGATTCATTACAATAACTAATGAGATTCAATAAAAAGAAAAAATCCTGATATCCATAGTTGAAGATTATCGTCTTTTAAATATATAATAAAGTCATTCAAACAGTAACGAAATAAAATGAAAAGAAATTGATTGAATAAATTTGACCTTCAAAAAAAGCACTTCCGAGTTTTACGCTTGTTAAACAAGTAGGTCGGCACTTGTTAAAATTCATTATCATATAAATTGAATGATTCCTAGGATAATAAAAATTGAATTGCGATACAGTGATAAATTAGATCGTAAAAAATAAAATTTTCAATTCGTTATATTATAATTCATTAAAAAAATGAAGTATTTTTCATTCAATACATGATCAATCTTGAATAAGATTAACAATAAAGTGTAATATATACATGAATTATTCTCAGTATATTCGGAATTGTTCATAAAACAGGTAATAAAAATTACTCATTAATATTATAATCAATCCGATATAAGAAGACCATTTTTGAAAATCTAAAAAATGTGCAGAATTATAAACCAACTGTGAAAGATTTTGAAATCAAGGGTATGTATCTAATAATCAGTCCAATCAGTCTAATAACCAGTCCGACATCCGCAGTTTGTCAATAATTAGGAAAAATAAAGGGGCGGTTGATTAACAAATGTGTCAGCATATGGACAAGAACGAAGTAGCCGGCTATGCTTGAGAAGGTTTTCTGCAGTTCCCTTAACGAACTCCAGATGAATATCGGCATAGTTCCGCTCATAGTCGGCTGCAGCCGCATATACTACCAATTCCTAGTCTATACACAAAAATTCCTTCCACTCCTCACAATCTTACATCGTTAGGCATCACAATAGACCTAATAATCGAAGTGTAGCCTGTCAAGGGCAGCCTCTAAAATCTATCTATCTATGTATCTAACATGTGCCTACCTTGTTTAACAAAGGTATCCAATTTTTAAGGAGAACTTGTATCAGGTTTTTAAGGAGAACTTGTATGACAAATTTTTTTGCTTTGTTTTATTTCAAAGTCATTATTATCCAAAACAATGAGAATATTAAATAATAACAAATTAAGAATTGTAAATTTTTTATTGGTCCAATAAAATGGTATCATAATAACCGTGTAACAATATCTATCTGTTGTTAGTTTATCATATCATGTGATTTACAAGGCACTTCAAAGTTTTTTCGTGCTTTTAACGTAGTCGCGTTTTAGTTTTTTCAACTTTTTTTATTTAAGACTTGTTAGAATCATATTAAGAATCTGTTAATTAAACCCATTGATTTAATACCAAACTCAATATTTGTGAAATTTTTCTGTGTTGCTTAGCGTATTATAAAAGCCATATTCGCCATTTTGAATTTAATATGACGCTGAAATAGTCTCGATACGCGAAACTCTAAGACGAAGCTAACGAAACCTCATTCATCCAAATCGGATGGTAGCTTTGGCGTTACGGTGAAACATAAATGCAGACATACATAGACTGCTAAAAGCAAAACTCTTTTTTTAGGTTTTAGGCTTTGCGTAGTGGGGGGAAATATAAATCTTTTAAGACTATAAAGTAGTGATGATGAATGTCGCAAGAAATTTTAGTATTTAACGTCATAGTTTTGACCTCTCCAGATATTTAACCATATCCGTAATCAATTGTCTCCAAAAATTTACAGTTTCTACTTGAACTATACGCATACAGTATAACTGCTATGAGATAACTGACTGACTGACTTTATTTACAAGTGTACTGACTGACTTGGTACAGTACCACACGGCCAGGCAGGTATAAATAATATTTAACATTGATGCACTATAGAAAAAGCTGTCCAACACACAGTGTATATTAATTATTTAACTCTATATATACAGGTCATACGAGTGTTTAATCCCATATACATAAAAACTGGATATTTTATAAAATAAATCGTTTGATTTTAATACTAAAAATGTAACAAACAAAAAGAGAGACAAAAAATTAACAACATTAAAATGGACTATTTGCCATTTTAAAATTTATCTTTTGTTCGGGGTACTTTATTGAAAAATAGAAAAAAGTACTTACAATTTAGATTAAATCTGTATTGTTCGTCTGTATAGCAGCCAGCATACACAGTATTAAGTGAAACATTCAATTCTAAAACAAATTTATTTCAGTTTCTGAGCTGCTGTAAATGTATATGTTTCTGAGCTGTATAAATTTATATAGAGAAAGATTTATTTCAGTTTTTAGAAAACTCTATCTATTTATATAACAAATTACTATGTTACCAATAAAAATATCTTACAATACATATAACACATGATAGGTACAGACGAATATAATATGTGTGAGTCAAAAGTGCTATTATAGTTTGTCTTCATCGGATCTACGAATAATATTCATATTTAGTGTTGGAATATTGAATTCTATTTCGGAAATTGATTTGATTCATACTTGCCATCACTTCCATTATTATTGTATATTTAATTAATAAGTCAAAAAGGTCGTGTGGTCAAACTCGCTCTGGAACTTTAAGGTTGCAGATTCGTCCTGACGGTGAGAGTTAACCTCACCGTCAGCTTTATTAATAAATTGGAAATTGTAATAAATTATATTTCAATATATTCTTTGAATTATACGATTTATTTAATATAATTTAACAAGAACGAACGTTTTAATTTTTATTCATTATGTTAGTCAGAATAATTGATTAGAAAATTGGATTGAATTATGTGAAACTACTGGATCTAATGTTTTTGCACCAATGATGGAATTTCGTAAAAATTACTTAAAATGTCGATCCTACCTATTAGATGTTAAAAATCACTATCGCTAAAATTTGTATATATGTATATGTATATATATATATATATACATATATATATATATATATATATATATATATATATATGTATATATATATATGTATATATATAAACATATATACATATATACATATATACATATATACATATATACATATGTACATATATACATATATACATATATACATATATACATATATACATATATACATATATACATATATACATATATACATATATACATATATACATATATACATATATACATATATACATGTGTACTTTTTTTAAATGTTTGTGGGCTATCTAGCGGTCACAGTTTAATTCCCATTGGAATGAAATTTGGTATTTGTGGCGCTTTTGAAATATAATATCTGATATTCTAAAGGTCAAGTTCATTAATGGGTACAATCGGACGAGGGGAAAAGGAGTTTAGAGGGAGGGGGAAACACAAAATTTTACTATCTCCCTTAATATTTGAAAAATCGAAAAATTTATCAGGAATTAAGTTGTAGGTACTAAGTTTTACTGCAATTTTGTTTCTTATCATTTTTCTGTTACACTAATATTTACAGAAATATTGACAATTAAAGATTGAAAGTTAAAATATCTTTGTTCACATTAGTGTTTGAGAAAAATGATCAGATAATGAATTGTAGCAAACTTAATTTTTTACAACTTTACTCCTTATACATTTTTCGATTATTCTAATATTAAGAGAGATATTTAATATGTTGTGTTTCTTTGACACGAATATAAACTATAATCGTTATGCATCGTTCTGTTTTAGCTATTAATAAATTTAATTTTTGCAAATACTAAAGTCATATCAGATATTATATTTTATTTTGATCACACTCAAATTATGACCGCTAGAGAGAGATTTATGTATTCTAAGGAAATTCGTTAAGTTGACGCAGCTCCTGCGTAACGAATTTTTATTTACTTTTCATTACAGCTTTTAAATAAATAAAAACTTTAGAGGCAAATAAAAGAATCAAAGTATTGAAACATTTTGATAAATTCAACTGTAGGAATCAATTCTTGAATCAGATTTTCCTTCAATTCAACACTGATTTTGAAGTTTGTGGAAAGAGGAGAAAAACATATTGGTTTTAGTTTAGATGTAGTATTATAGTATGTATATAATGCATTAATATGCAATTGTGAATTTTATATTATACTAGTTTTCATTTCAAATATACATACAAATACATACTTGTTCGTTTGTTTGTTTGCTGTTTTGTTGTCTTTTTATATTTTTGTTAAAAAGATTTTTATATAAATTTATTTTCTTTATCAGATGCAAAATAAACTAGCCTGCCATTACTGTTTGAAAAAGTTTTTATAAACAGAATTTATAAAATATTGGAGAAGTTTGTTGTAAATTTGAAAGTTTTGTTGGATAGATGGATGTTAGGTACTTAACATCAGCCAAATAACTTGTGGAGCCAAAATTTAAACATTATTCTGTTCTACTTGTATAATATAATATTAATTATTCCCAAAACGGTGTAACATAAACACACATACGGTTTTTTGATGGAATCTGATGTCAATCTTTAAAGTGATGTCCATTTTAAACTAATACACTAGCTTTTATTCTTTATGAGATATTCACCACCATTTTATGTGTGTTGAAATCAGGGATTCTGACCTGTTTAAATTGGCTGACACTTGTCTATTAAAGGGATGTTTTTTTAGATTGTTTTTTTCAGGGTATACAACTTTAAATTAAAATAATATTAAGAAAAATATTTTTAATATCAATTAAACTGGCTTTATTGGATTGATATTGCCATTAATGTTTAAATATGCAGCATTTGCGGCCGTATTTCGCCAATAACTCGAATGTTGATTTCCAGATGTTCAATTGTCTCTGGTTTATCGGCGTAGACAAGTGATTTTACATAACCCCAAAGAAAATAATCCAATAGGGTTACATCACACGATCTTGGTGGCCAATTAACAAGATCATTGCGTGAAACATTTCGTTCATCAAAAGTTTTTTGAGTAAATTAATAGTAGCGTGCACTGTGTGGCATGTGGTTCCATCCTGTTGGAACCACATGTCAGCAAGATTAATGCCAGCTAATTGAGGTACGAAAAAACTTGTAATCATGTCTCTATAAAGTTCATGGTTGACAGTAACATTCTGACCATCATCGTTTTTGCAGACATATGGACCAATGACTCCGTCGGCCCATAAAGCGCACCAAACAGTAATTTTCTGTGGATATAATGGTGTTTGGACAAACGCTTGTGGATTATTTTCACTCCAACTGCGACATTTTTGCTTATTTACGTACCCATTCATCAAAAAATTAGCTTCATCACTGAGCAAAACATTGGCTGAATTGGCGGTGCGTACAATGGTCGTTTGGCTTTAATTCTGGCACAAGTTGAATCTTAAAAGCTCGTAAACCAAGATCCTTTAGTAAAATCTTCCATAAAGTGGATGGACAGATCCCCATTTTTTGAGAACCGCGCCGACTTGATTGATTTAGGTCTTCTTCAATGTTTTGCTGTACAGCGGCTACGGCTACTTGTTCGGTGCACTCTGTTCGGCGTCTTACGGGATGCATATTATCATTAAGACTAAACGTGGTACGAAAACGATCCATAGTTATTCGAATTACCATAAAATAGACGAAGTGCACGATAGGTTTGACGAACAGAACCATTATTTTGATACAAAATTTCAACAATTTGCAAGCGTTGCTTTGGTGTAAGTCTATCCATGATGAAATGGCAAACAAAACTAAACAAAAAGCAACTCAAGCAAGCAAATAATGCAGTGTTACCAACTCAAAGTTGTGAATCTCTAAAAAAAATACCCTATAAGCTCCATAACTAAATGTGGTAAGTGGAACGTATGACGAATATTTTATCAATACAAATTATTCTCGTCGGAAAACACTTTCAAATGTTTTTAAACTCGTTGTATGCATAATGTAATTTATTATGAAAAGTTTATTATTGTTTTTCCCCAATTCAAAAAAGAATTAGATAATGTGCAAACGGTTCATAAAAATATAATACTATTATCGTTTTAGAATCGTCATCGATCACTCTTATACATTAAGCAAAGTTTTCGTAGATTCATGGAAACTTCGATATATGCAAGATTGACAAATCAATAAAACTGGATTATATACGGTTGCTTTTATCAATACTATTATATTCAAAATCACATACTGGCGAACAATACTGGCGAATTTACTATATATTATATATTATTACTATATATTATTACATAATTAAAACAAAATTTTTGTTGACCCAGTTGGTGATATATAGATAGTAGATACATCTTGGGGTCGAAAAAGTATTGCACTTCGACCTTATAGTCCATTGTGCTGCTCCTTCTACTTCAGTCTGACGAGATTAGCTACTCCCATATGTTGGCAGGAGCTTGCTTATTAGGTCTTCTTGAAGGTTCATATATTCGGGGTGAGATTCATCGAATATCCTATATCTGCTACAACCCAGATGTCATAGATAATATGGCTGGATGTTTCTTCCTCCTCGCCACACAATCTGCATACAATGGACCCGTTATGGAGTCCCATTGTGTGCAGATGCTTTCGCAGGGAGTAATGCCCGGTAATAAATCCGGTAACCCTCCACTGTTGCATCCTGTTCAGCTTCAGTGCAACGATAGACAGCTTCTTGGTTGCACTCTGAGGTAGTATTTTCCCAAGCTCCTACCCCAGTACTTTTTCCCAGTGATCACGATGTTTAGCATTTGACCACTCGTTGATCACTTGTTTACATGCAGTCCTTGGAATTCCTAAAATAGGCTTTGGACAGGGCAGTCCGACTCCTTTCTTTGTATAAGCATCTGCTTTTTCGTTTCCTTCGAAACCACTGTGACCCGGCACCCAGATCAATTTAACATTGTTCATTGTTCCGCTGATAATTACTCAATATTACAATGTAAACAATCTAAAAAATTAAAAATTAAATTAATTAATTAAACAATTTATTAATAAATAAAATTATTATTATTTATAAAAGTGATTAATGTATTAATTTATTGATTAAATCTAAATTATTTTGTATAGCTACAAAAGTAGCCCTCGTTTTTCAAAATGTTAAAATTATTTTGTGTCTTATTTATTCGATTTTAATTCGTTAAGTATACTAATAACTGTTATTTGAAATTTTTTCTTAAAAACCGAGTGCATAAGGTACAAATCAACTAAACAATTTAGAAAAATGCGCGCTACTTTGGTGGCTCATAGTATCCAGTATCAGAAAATTCGTAATAATATCAATCGTATATTTAAAACGTTCAACATGTGGCTCCTGCAAGAAAAATCTGATGATGTTTATTTAAATTCAAAATTTGTTATGTCACAATATTCAAAAGACGATGATTGGATGAACTATTGACATTTTACTTTATATTAGAATAAAAATGATGTACATTGTCAATCTAATACCAAAAAGAAAACAAAAATTCATTTCTTCAATACTAAATTTTCAATAAAAATTCATGTTTTCATTTGATAAATCTTTGCAATATATCAACATTCTCAAGTGTCTAGACTGTACCTGTGCGTCCCGATATTTTGTTGATTTGATTGACAGTAAAATATTCAAACATCTGGGTTTTCATATTTATAATATTATAATAATATTTGAAAATATTATTACAGGAACTAAGCTTTAAAACTTAGGAAAACCAAATAAAACAATATGGTTAACACACCTTAAGAAAACAAGTAACAAGCCTTAAGAAAACTCCACCAATTACCCTTTACCCTATGCAATATTATCAACTTTCAAATCTCAATCAAACATTTTATAGTCTCCGCGTTATTCTCAACAATCTTACAATTTCCTTTGCGTCATTTTTTCAAGTCCGTAGTTCTCTTAGTTCGTGTAAGTCGTTCTTCATGAGTAATATTCCATTGTCATGAGAAGTAGATACCCATATTAAATACTACATTAATTGAATATTTAAAGATTATAATGGAAAAAAAATTTTATTTGCAAAACTAAATGATAAAATAAAAAACAATTGTTTTTATTTATATAAAGATTTATTTTTGGAAAACCCTTCAAGTTGTTTTCTGTGAATGTCTATTCAACCGTCATACCTTTTATATAAACCTATATACATAATATACGTTTTATGATATTAAAATTCATTTTTCTTTTCAATTTCACTTATGTCAGAACTGATGAAATATTTATGCTCTTGAAATGTTGAAAAACAAACAATATTTGATCTTACACTAAAATACACAGTGCAAATAGTCTGACATATGAATATTTCAAACATTGGGTTAATATTATGAAAGAGAGAGATTTTTGTTTTTTTTTGAAAACGGTTTTTCATATGTGTGGAAATATCTAGGTACGTTTTCTATATACTATTTGTTTTTCATCAAATACCTAAGTTTTACTCCCGTATATATAGTTTGTTATTAAATAAAACTAATATTTGAAATTTTCGTAAAAAGATTTTACGAAAAATTCAAATATTGATTTTTTTAAAATAATTATAATGGATTTTTGTTAAGTAACGATCCTTTCAATACAAATATATAGTATGTTTTGTCCGTTTAGAAAATTCTAAAACATTTATTTATTTTTGATGAATTTCATCTGAATAAATTTTCGTTTCCCCTTCCCTTTATATTTCTCTCTCAAAAATGTTAACTGAAAAGTTTGAAGACAACTTTTTTTTCATTAAATCAACTCGAAGCATACTGTTAATATGCTTCGAGATACTGTTAGTGCTATATAGATATTTTTGTATAAATTTTAATGAAGGTCGCTTTCGAAGGAACAAAGTTTAGCAAAAATAGATCCGTCAATACTTCAATTGGTACATTTTCTTGGAAAATTTGCAAAAACAAACGTTCTCACATAGCAAGACTTGCATCAGTAGATGTTTCATATTTACAAAACTACATAAAATGTCATAAAATCAAGAAAGGACTTGACTGGTTCCAAATTAAATAGTGACTTACGAAATTTTTTACACTATTTTTTTAACATATTTTAGGTAAACTTTATCTGATTTCAATGAAATTATTTTTTAAATATAGTTTAAATATTTAGTATACTTGACGTAATTCAAGTATCGATATTGTCAATCATATTCAATTAGTTTCTTTAACATACTTTGATAGTAAAAGTTTAAAAAAAATCCTAAAAAAATTTTTTATTTGTGATTAGTTTCGGAACACAATTCCTATTTTCTTCATCACCTTATAGAACAAGATGCAGGCAAGACTACGTTATTTCAGTAAGATTCAAATTGAGTTCAGTTATTCTATTCGACTTGCTTTACATGAAATGGGAAATTAGAATTTCGGCCACTTGAGTCTGGTAGAGCTATGGTTAATTAATTTTCCACATCAACTTTAATTCGTCCTTTGTTATGATAGTTTTCCTTAAATGTAGCCATATACTGACTTGTAATTTTCCAGGCATGTATCAATAAGAAATTACAAAACATTTAAATCACTAAAGAGTCCAAGATTCAGAATTCTATGTGACGCGAGTCTTATCGTATAATACAAAGCAATATGAACCTTAATCTGAAATACAGTTGGTCTAAGATCCGGCATTAGTGAAAACCTTCCCTCATCTGTTAATTGAATGAAATAATTTTTAAAAGGCAGATAACAATATTATAAATGTAGGAGTGCAATGTCTGCCACCGTAGTCCTGCTGGCTATATTATATTAGTTAATTAATTAATTAATATGATATAGTGTCTTTGTTTGTTGCTCGAACAAATATATTTGTCTCTCTCTCTGCGTAGAAAACATTTTTTTAAAATTTTATTACTGTTATATTATAAAATATATTTTATATAATATATAATTAAATTATTTGCAGCCTATATAAACAAATTTTTAAGTAATAAAATTTTCAAAAAATGTGTTCTACGCAGAGAGAGAGACAAATATATTTGTTCGAGCAACAAAGACACTATATTATATTAATTAATTAATTAATTAATATGATATAGCCAGCAGGACTACGGTGGCAGACATTGCACTCCTACATTTATAATATTGTTATCTACCTTTTAAAAATTATTTCATTCAATTGACAGATGAGGGAAGAATCTGTCTGTAACTAGCATTTGAAGTAAGTATAAACTCTTAGAGTTGATAAAGAATAAAAATAGTAACAAATAATATATATTTTTATGAAAATTTCAAACATTTTCAACAATTGTTTTCCTTCAACATTCGAATACCATTTAGGAACATACTTACATAGTATAACTACTCTATAAACTAAAGCATGCAGACATTTTCAAAAAGATTTAAGCTTATGCCTAATGGCATGTTATTTGTGTAGGTTATATAATAAACTATATGCCAGATATTGTTCCCTATGGATAATGTATCATATATATATATATATATATATATATATATATATATATATATATATATATGATACATTATCCATAGGGAACAATATCTGGCATATAGTTTATTATATATATATATATATATACTTCATACATAATATTATCTAATAACGTACTTATTATATATAAACTTACATATATGATACATTAAAGTATATTTACACTGCTGAGTAAAATATATGTTTATTATATGTTTTGTAATAGCAAGAAAATAAAATCTACAAAATATTATCACAAAAAATGTAAAAAATATCTAGAAATGTCTCAGAAAAAATGTTTTAAATTAAAATTGTTTTGTATAAAAATAATTTTTTATTGAAATTTTTTTCGAAAAATGAAATATGT
This sequence comes from Nineta flava, assembly GCA_963920215.1. Classification (NCBI taxonomy): domain Eukaryota; kingdom Metazoa; phylum Arthropoda; class Insecta; order Neuroptera; family Chrysopidae; genus Nineta; species Nineta flava. The sequence goes on from OY986042.1 coordinate 35,548,967, forward strand.
GGTCCAAATCAGAAGTTGCGTCAACAGCTCCATAAAATACATAAAATACATAAAATAGAATACATAAATCACTCAGTATATTTAGCACTGAGTAAAATAGCACTGAGTAAAATATACAGACTGTTTTGGCAAAGTTTTCCAATAGAGAACCAATGGAATAATAATAATAATAATGGAATAATAATAATAACAATAGTTGCTGTATAAAGTCAGTCAGTACACATGTAATGATTAAATATGTTCATTGAATTCTTAAATTTAGTATGTGAATCACAAAATACCCACTCTTAAATGACAAACAAACAACCATACACATACATGTGTATGGTTGATGATTGTACATGTGATGACTCTCATTACATGTGTACTGACTGACTTCATATACTAACCAGACGGACAGTCAGTATTAAATAATATTTAATATTGATTCCCTATTGGAAAAGCTTGCCAAAACACACAGTATGTTTGTTTATTATATGTTTTGTAATAGCAAGAAAATAAAATATACAAAATATTATCACAAAAAATGTAAAAAATATATAGAAATTGACGCTTATTTTTTAAGATATCAATTAATTACAATCAATTACACATTGATAAATTCAATCAATCAAACCGAGCGTATAATGTAAGGAGGCGTGGTCTCAGCAATAGAGCGTGGCGCTATACCATTCAAAGACTGGCAGACGGTAAGAGGCCCCGTCTCCTTATACTATGCGCTCTGTGATTGGTTGAATTTAACAATGTTTAATTGATTGTATTTAACTGATATCTTAAAATAAGCGTCAAATCGAAAAACTTTTCTAAACTTTTTTGTTTGTTTTTTTATAGCTGCACACTGTGGTATAGTTTTCCTGAATGAATTTCAAAAAAATCTGTTTACATTTTGTTTTTATATACTGTAAGACACACTTTTTTTACTCAATATCATCCGTCGAGTGTTATATCGGTGAATCGTTACATGCCGAAAATAGACTCTGATCGAATTCTCTTAACGCTCCAGAAATTTTTGAAAAAATGGATAAACATATGATGAATATTCACTTACGTTTGCCGTCCTATATCTTGAGGAATCAAAAAAATCTCTTCTTCCGAATTCACTTACAAAATTTCTTAATAGGATCTGGAAATTCTTTTTGAAACTAAGGTACAATCAACTCACCTGAAACAAAAAAAAGTACATCAGATATACATAGAAATATTTCTACTATTCATTATCAAAAGTGAAATGTTTTATTATCAAAAAACGAAACACATCAGTTCATATAATATTCTAAACTATTTCTACTAGCAAAACATCGGGAAAAAAAAACTTAATGTAAACTATTGAATTTTTAATGTAAACTATGCTAATGAAAAGTATATTTTAAACATCCCGTATAACTTTAAGTAAACATTTACTTGTGCAAAATGTGCAAAACAAAATATTTCCTCATAAAATAACAAACCCGTTTTTTTTTGTAATTTTTAACATAAAACAATAATGCAAAACTATAGATAATATTATACAAAATAAATTTATAGTAAAACAGAATAATAAAAATAAACTTTTGAAAAATATTGTATAATTTTAATCCTCTAATAACAAACAGTTTTTTTAAGTAAATAAGCTTATTGGATGCAGTTCGATTTGCTTTCAAACCAAAAAAACTTAAATCATATTCTACTAAACCTTGTGACAATTGATCAATAAAAAGAAAAAATCCAACCACAAATATTTTGTAAATTTCCCACATATATACCATCTTAAATTGTGGGTTAATTAGTATCGATACCCACTAAGATGTTTATGATTTTGCATATTTAATATTAATCGAACACGAATTTTACAGAAGTATTACTCAAATACACTAAGTAGGTTCTAAATACTTTCTCAATATTAAACGAACGAAAAAAAAGTAGTCTTGGACTTTCATATAAAAAGAATAAAAAGAACAAGCTTCCATGTGTATCACTTTATGTGTCAAATATAAATTCAATTTTAAAAAAACAACTTATTATTTTTCAAAGTATTAATCGAACGCGAATTAAACGGAAGAAGAACTCGAACACGCTAAGAAACTATCACTCTTGAATTTGTCCTTAGTAATAATAAAATGGAAAAAATTTTAATGAGTAAAGTTGTAGTACATAAGTTTTACTACAATTCTATATTCCATATATTCCATATACCTATATTCCATATACCATATTTCTTAAACTCGAATATTTACAGAAGAAAAAAAATCTGTAATTTAATTTTAATACCGCAAATCTTGAATTTCTCCCATAATATTAGTAAAATGGAAAAATTTATGATAGAGATAAAGTTATAGTTAGTAAATTTTTCTATAATTCATTATTAACTGACAAAACGGTCTGTAACTATAATATTTACAGAAATTGTTGCAATTTATTTACAATACCTATAATAATGAATATTACAAATGAACCACCATGGATACTTGATTTTTTTAAAATTTATTTATAGGAATTTTCTGAAAGGCGTAAATCAGATTAAGATTTTGAAATAATGTATTCATCTAAATATTATCAACAAATAAAATAAATAGATATTTTCCATAAATAGAAATTTTTTGTTAGGAATATACAATTAAACGACATTAATGATATTATTTATTAATGTTATTAATAACCGGTCCAAGTGGCCGAGTGGTCTAAGGCGTTATGTCTGCGCAGTATGCCTACTTGGAAACTGGGAGGTTATGGGTTCGAATCCTGACATCGGCAGTTTATCAATTATTAAGAAAAAAAAGAGGGCGGTTATTTAAATAAACTGTCGGCGTATGGACAAGAACGAAGTAACCGGCTATACTTGAGAAGGTTTTCTTCAGTTTCCTTCACGAACTCCAGATAAATATCGGCATTGTTCCTATCATAGTCGGCTGCAATCTATCTATCTAATGTTATTAATTATGATATTTTTTCCCAATTTCTGAGAAAATTTGATTAGTTTATGCAGCTCCTGCGTGTCGAACTTATCTTATCTCCAAATAGTATTTTAATTATTAAATGAAGCTTTTTGGTTATTAGCCTTTGAATTCAAAGTCGAGTTCGAATTCAACATTATAAAACATATTTAAATTTTGTTGATTTTTCAATTTTTACAACTTTACAATTTTTTAAATCAATATTAAATTTTTATTTGACTTAAAAAAAATGCAATAAAAATATTTTAATAGAATATGATCCAAATTTTAAATTCATATTATTCTGTTTATTATGGTGTATAAACTTACATATACCGAGGTGTACTATATAAAACCAGGCTATTTTACATCGTTTAAACATCCGTCATTGAGTGACATTTACCAGTGACTGAGTGTATAACATTTCATCTATTTTCTTTACAATTTGTTCAAGCGGAAAGTCTATACATACAGCCATCCCAACACGCCAGGACATCACACTATACACACACCATACATACATACATTTAGATATACAGGATGTTCTGAAGTTTATTCAAGAAAACTATACCACAGTGTAGAGTTGTAAAAAACAAACAAAAAAGTTTCAAAAAGTTTTTCGCTTTGACGCTTAGTTTTTGAGATATAATCAATTAATAAATACAACCAATCACAGAGCTCAGAGTCGAAAGAGATATAACGCATAGTGTAAATCAGGCCAATGTGGTGATGTGCGATTGAGAATTACAAATTTTAAAAGGTTTGGTCGACACAGTTATCAAGTGTAAACACTAAAGTACTATTTACTTGGTTTTGGCATTTTTAAATTTTCGCGGGTGCCGCTACACTTATTGAGAACTGTGATTGTCACTACTCATACATGCTCTATCTCTCTCTTACCGTCTGCGAGTCTTTAAAAGGTAATGCGCCCTACTCCACTACTGTGGCCCCGCCTGCTTACAGTATGCACTCTGTGAATTAAATCGAAAGACTTTATAAATCTTTTTTGTTTGTTATATGCAGGTCTACATCGTGGCATAGTTTCTCGAATGAATTTCAGAACATCCTATATATACATATATATATATATATATATATATATATATATATATATATATATATATATATATATATATATATATATATATATATAAAGTGTATATATTTGTATCTATGTCTATCAATCAATAATAGTCGTATTCACATTCTTTTTTACTACCATGTCTTCAAATGGGGGAAAATTTGAAATCAAGATTAGACCCAGAAAATAGTGTTGATATATAAACTCTTAATCTTCGTTCGAAAAGTTTTAAAGAAAGCTTCCGTCCATAGTGATCCAGATTACTTATTTTCAAGATCATTTGTTTTCTTAAAAAAATTAGAGTAATTTAATTTTAAGGGTAAGGCGTAACAAAATCAAGATCAGAGCGAGAAAAATAGTAAAACATATAAACTTTTAGTTTTTATTAAAAAGTCTTTATGGAAGCTTTAAGCGGTTTAAGAGGTTTAAACTTGTGTTCAATTTTATACATTTTTTTTCCGCCTGAACAAAAAATAACGAATTCAGTAATTATTATTCCCTGTTGATCTCGGAAAACTATTTACATATATAGAGAAGGATTCAAAACTAATGCAAGTTTCAGCTCAAGTTCTTTATAATTTGTTGGGGATGTGAAAAAATTGTTTCAAACAAAAGTTGTATGACTGTATCAGACAGAAATTTCAAAACCAGTACTTTTCATATATTGGTTCATAGTAATAGTGGCAAAACATAAGTTCTTAGTTACCTTCCATGCAAACGATTTGAAGTCATCATATAGTAACGGTGACTCGTTGGAAAATCAAATCTTTCGACATTTTGCGTGAAAACAACATTCTCTATTTATGAACCATTTTTTAGCAAGAGCACTATAAAGAATTATAAAGAATTAAGGCACATTATAAAGAATGACTCTTTATTGACTCATTTATGGCTCTAAAAAGAATTTATATTTTCTTAAGATTAGAGGACTGAAGATTACACACTGCCCATGATATTCCAAATTTAAAGTATGACGATGGAAGTCCTATGAAGTTTTTCAATCTCATTCATTATTTTATTTTCAAAGTATTTAGTCAGTAACGTAGTCAAGAAAATATTAATCAGATGCTTCATTGATTTAATCCAAATATTAAAACCCAGTTATTTGCCTATTATTTTTAATGTATAAATTGATATTCCCAAAAGTCGGAATCACCTGTGGAATTTCGGGATTACCATACTAAGAAGGCCCTAAAAAACATTAAAAACGGTTAATAGTGATCGATATAGTAATTCAAGAAAGTTTATGGAGATATTGTATCATTTTCCCAGTATCTTGAAATCTGTATCTAAAAGTTTAATCTTACTATGGGCCACAAATCTGGTGCTCTTTTTTCAAAATTTGAAAGTTAATTTGTAATAATTAATTTCATCGCCACACTTCAAAAAACAGTCCTCAACCACATCGAAAGTCGAATAAGGTCCTGTATGTATACCAGTCCGATCCGAGCAGTCTAAGGCATTATGTCTACTCGGCAGTATGCATACATGGAAACTGGGAGGTTATGTGTTCGAATCCCGACATCGGCAGTTTGTAAATTATTAAAGAAAAAAAAACGGGGGCGGTTAATTGACTAAACTGTCGGCGTATGGACAAGAACGAAGTAACCGGGTATGTTTGAGAAGGTTTTCTGCAGTTTCCTTCGCGAATTCCAGATGCATATCGGCATAGTTCCTATCAGAGTCGGTGCAGCCGCATATCCTACCAATTCCTAGTCTACTCACAAATTCCTTCCACTTCAATCACATCCTCAAATCCTTAGACATCACAATCGACCTTATGGTTGAAGTGTAGCCCGTCCAGGACAGCCTCTACAACCTATCTATCTAAGGTCCTGTATTATTTTCATACTGTCTTGAAAACTTTCTCTCGATTTTGGCCAAAGGTTATACGCAGTCTGTGCGTCCCCTCTTATTCATCTGACTATATGTATATATTCAAAAGTTTTGTTTTATTTATCAAATAGTCGAAGCATAGAATATCAAAGGTTGTTGAACCGATCAACCTGTACAAAACATTTCCTGAATTTTTTTTCGTTTAGTTATTGGGTACACAACAACAAACATGTCTTCTCATTTCTTTTCGATGTTGTTTAACATCGAACCACATACACAGACACATACAAAGTAAAAAAAAAAAAACTAGAATTTGAAAAGGCATTAATCAAGCGTAGTATTGTAATAGTATTTAGGTTATTGAAGTCAAACTTCTGCTATACATTTGTAAATTATTGAGCAAAAAAACTTTTTTATTCAATAGAATAGTATATATATATATCGTATACTAATACTAAACTTTTGTAATAAATAAATAAATAACAAGAATGCATTGAATTGAAGAGAGAAACAGAGAGGGAGTGAAACATGTCAATGAGATTTTTCACTTTAACAAATACCCTCGAAAAGCTTTTGATTTTTTCTGATAATTTATTTCTGTATTTTGTTGTTGTTGAAGAAGAAATAATTAATTTAATTGCAATAAAAGTATTAAAAAAAGCTTATCTATAGATTTAACTTTGTAGTTATGTAGAAATGTATACGTCAATTCCCACGATCACATTTTGGCACATGGAAAATCAAAGTAGATCATACATGGACGAAGTCTTTTAAACACAGTTTGATTGGGTTATAGGAGAGGGGCTATGAAAATTTCGGATTAAATTTGTATTATCTTGTCTCTGCTTTTAAATTCGGATTTCCTTTATCAGAGCTAGTGGGTTTTGTTTTTTTGAAGTTCTTGATAAATGCTGAAATTACCATATTACCTTAGACGATGGTGGTACTGGGTAATAATTGAAAGGTAGATACGAGCTATATAAATTTGTAAATTAAATTACATATGAAAAAAATTAACTCACCCACCAGGTATCGAAACCTGGACCTTGCACAGTTTGCCACCGTTACACCACGGATGATACTGATTAATGAGTGACTATTTTCATATCATTGGCAATCTATTACTTTGTAGTCAATATTAACGTATTATTCCATATCTTATTATTTGTGTAAATTCAATGGAAACCTATATAGTATACGCTAGTTCATTCATACCTCTTCGCGGATTGAACACTCGTTGCTTTGAAACAGCACTAATCCAGAGGTCATGAGTTCGAATACCGTGCAAGACACATGATTTTTCGCATCAAGAATTTGCTGTTAAAGAATATTATCTGAGAATTCACGATATAATCTTTATTGAAAATATGACAATATAAATCTCAGCGGAGAAAGAACCGGTTAACTTTGGACAAATGATAAAGAAATTGAAAGTGTAAAAATGCGAACGTCACTACCGAGTGGGCGAACAGGCAGTCGGCTCGAAGCTGAGAGGTTGCTAGTTCGATTCCCAACAGTGGGGAATCGATATTTAAAAAAAAAAATTGAGCGGTTAATTAACTCTATTGTCGTATGGACAAGAACGACAGTAACTGGATATGCTTGATAAACGTATTCTACAGTTTCCTGTCACAAACTTCAGATGACTTATATCGGCATAGTTCCTATCAAAGTCGGCTGCAGTCGCACAATCTAACAATTTCTAGTCTACATATAAATTTGTTGTCATTTAGGGGCGGTAATAAAGTCTTATAAAGCCCTACTTTACAGGCTTCAACCCCTCCTCTACTACTACCACAGGTCTTGTGTAAATAATTTACCATGATAATTTACCATAACTTACCATGTAATATCCGATTATGTAAAACTCAAACATAGACAATTAAATTTTATGTTTTATAATTGTTACATGTGCAAAAAAAAGAATGATGATTTTCAAAGTTTATAATTTTCCAACTATAAAAATTCCTTCCTGCACGTTTAATTATCCACATATACCAAAAAAAAAACGGGAGACACAAGGATAAAAATTAAATCATCTGTGTGTAAATCCCAAAAGCAATTCAACTTTATAAAATTATCCTTTAATAGTGTACAAATATATAAATTGTCAGATATAACTTTATTGGTAGTTGGAAGGTTGTAGTTGGAAAAGTTTTACTGAAAATTATCAAGGGATAAATTGAATTAAACATGCAAATTAATGGTTTGATGAAAAGGTTTATACTGACTAGTATATACATGAAATATTTGGGTATATATATACATATATATATATATATATATATATATATATATATATATATATATATACGATTGCATGTGTAAGTTGTTATTAAAACAGGACCGGGGACTAAACATACATATGATGCAAATGTCATATTGAAATGAATGGAATTAGAGATACGAGAAATATTCAAGGCTATAGTGAAAATAATGATAATCATAACCAGTCAAGTATACAATAATATCGGGCCGTCGGGTTTTATACAACAAACCACATACATTCATAACAGATCATATATAAATGATAGAGGCCAATACGAAATCAGTCAATTTATGTCCTCACTAGATATTTTATTAAGACGTCCGTGTATGTAAGAAAAATTTGATCATTGTTTACACATAAAAGTGTAAGTAAATTCCTCAATATTTTGAAAAGAAAATTAATATTTTAAAGGAAAAAAAACCATAATTACTATTAATTAACACTATTATATTAGGAAAAACAAAAAATAATTAAACTAATTGTAGAGCGTCGTGTTTTTTTAAGTTAAAAACTATTAAATTATTATTATTATATATTTTTTTAATTGAAAATTGTTCGACATTTCCACCAAATTTGTATTAGAAACACATAATCGATAGTCTTATATTTTTCAAACGCCTCCAGCTAATTTGTATTTTTGGAATATTTTCTATCATGCGTTTAGGTGCGAGATAGTGTCCTCAATATGTTTGTTTTGGTGACTAGATGGTGTTATTGGAATTGCACAAATTTGCAAACTTTTAAATCTATATGACAGTTAAATCCAAATGACATAGCCTCAAAAGTCTAGCTTATACAGATCTGTTGAATCAAAGTAGGTCTGGAATATACACCAAATTTTTCTTCATGAGGAGAACACTGCGGTAATTTTTACCTAATTAAGGTTATAGCAACCTCAAAAAGGCTTTAATCTTAGACAACGGTTAATTCCGTAAAAGAGAATTGTACAAATTATCTAACGTATTTCGACTAAAAAGTAGTCATCATCAATATGAATTAGCTAATCGTAACTATCTTCGGGATATGCAATAGAAGATATGTGACTCATTGATAATTTGATGCGTGTTTCACTCACGTTCTGGACTTTTGTAATCACGGATAGCATAATTGGAAAGCTGTACAGCCCAAACAGATTCGGTCGTCTTATTCTTAACATTATTCTTCCTTTACATTAATCATAACATTATTCTTCCGAAATAGTCGTTCTATCTCGAAGAGGCTTACTTTAATGGTTTACTCCTAAAACCGTTTTAAATATGAGTGAGTAGGAACATTTTCCTTAAGGCTATTCTTTATTCTCTAAGTATATTAGTATATTTGACAGCGGTTCTGAACCGAAACTTTTTAATTACTACTAACCAACTACGGTAAGGGAACTTGTGGTTTAAGAAATATACTACCTTAATAAACTCAATAATAGCAAGTAGTTTTAAAAATTATCTGATTTAAATTTTGCTAGCAACTCAGATAACATTATTATTACCACCTACACATTAGCCCATTTGTATAATATTGTATGTGAAAATATATAATATTTTAAATTTAACATTTGGTTTTATAATAAATTATTCATAGATTTTACCAATGTTTTGTAAAACTTTTAACGTATGTATGTATTATCGTTTGTATAAATATGTGTAGAGAAAATCCGATTGTTGTTACTTACTGGATTTTAATCGTTTCACATCTATTGTTGGCCATTTTCAATATTGTACATACATGTTTGTTTGTTTGTTTGTTTCTATACATCTTTTCAATATTTATTTTCAAATAATTACATAGAATGTTGCACAGGTATAATTTTTTTTTTCCAAACAAAAATTGGATTATGTTTGTTTGAACATAAATTTTAATCTCTTCACTCATTATTATACAGGTTTGGTCAAAAGTTCGGACACTGCAGATTTATTACAATAGACAAATTTGCAATTTTTTTCCCTTGGAATCGAATAAGGGAATCATATTAGGGGGCACATGGATTTGTAAAGGTAAATGATTGTTATATTAAATAATTATTATTTAAATAAATAATAAATATATGTAAAAGATATAATTGATCTTTATTGATTTGATTTATGAAATGTTATTATTTTAATATGTAAATTACCATGGTTGTTAACATTCAAAGCAACCGTGATAATAGAGGGAAGTTATAGTTGTTATGCAACAGATAATAATGATGAGCAAAATTATAATAATAATTTAATGAAGAAGCGATACCGCTACAGATTCAATGATACGAATCAAGAATAAAATAAATAAAGAAATGTTAAATGAACCCGCACCCCATTGTTTATGAAGGAATCTATTATTTTATGTGGATTAACTCCCTTAGTACTTTTTTGAAATAATGCTTTGTATCGGAGAAACAGGACCGCAGAGGTATACAATAAAACTTCTCTTCCTGACTATTTATCTTCCTGATGGAGATAGTAACATGCAAATTGGTTTAAGGATTATTAAGACAAAATGCAGTCCATGATACAAATATCCATGATCGGTCTTCTATCTCCGATACAAAGTGATATTGGAAAAATACTAAGAGAGCTAATCCTGATAAAATGACTACTTCGTTAATATTCCTCCATAAAAATGGGACGTTACATTTAAGAGCTCAGATTTTGACCTTGATAAGATTCAATGGATCCATGGGATCAGATTTTATGTTTGCTATGCCTGAGTATATCTGATGTTGCAGAACTTTTGAACAACTCTTTATAAATATAAAAATGTTGACCTTCTTTGAGCTTTCTTTAGTATCATTTATTAATGCTATATTTTTAAAAAGCAATTAATATTTAGTACCATTTCTAGGTATCAAGCTTTTTAAAAACAAATACTTCAACATAAAATATTAAATTATTTTCAGCGATAAAGTCAGCAAGTACGTTTATTTCATAATGTGAAATATTTATGTAAATAGATAGGTTCATTTATATATACATTTATATAGGTTCATTAGGCATTGAATTACTTAACGAAAACTTAAATTTATTTAATTCGTTTAGTGCATGGCTTAAATAAAAGCTTGTTTTTCAAAAGGTTTTTTTCTATTATTTCATTTTGAGCCAATTTTTATTTCACCAAAATTTTATTTCAGCGAATATTTTCGAATTCTATCTATATAGAACGACATTATATATATGTATTACATTGTATTATCATATGACTTACACACGTGCACAAAATTGCAAAACATTAACTCAATTAGAAAGAACTAAACTAAATTTTGATTGCAAGTTTTGACACACACTAATAGGTAAAGTTTAAAAGGCTTGTAGAAAGTCACTTAATCAAAATCCGTAAATCAAAACAATACACTTGGCCACAAAAGATGATGTGAGAAATTAAAATTTTATACTTGGTTTGAGCCTCACTCATTCGGTTAAAGAAATAAATTTTCGAATAAAATTGTTACTATACTTTTAATGAAAAACTTTTATCCGAAGCATTTCTTCGAAAAGTGAATCAATAAGCACAAATCTATTATAAAATTTAAAAATCCGTCAGTACCTACATTGAAAATATTTATAATCAGTTTAATTTGATTTTTATACATTTTTAGGTTAATTTTTATTTTTGTTGAATTTAAATTAGTAGTTAAAATTGAAAACGGGTTTTATCAAAATGTGATAAAATACAATTCATAAGCAGTCAATACTTTTAAATTATTCATGCTCTGGCAGTCACAGTGTTACAGTTTTTACATTGTAATAATCTATGACGGTATTCTAGAGACTATCCTGACTTTCATGTATCGAATATAAGAACCAAAATCTAAATTTGCAACATCATGTTCAAACAATATTTTTTCGGATACCATATACAATTCTTTACAGAAAAGTTGTCTCTTTCGAATAAAATGAAAATGGTAATTAATGAGCTCTATTATATAATTGATAATCAATGCAACATCATCAGAAAACTATGATTTCCCTCCGAATCTACGTAATAAAGTACATTACTTAATAAAGTATATTTAAAAAAATGCTCAGATTTATAGATGATGTTCGTTTTTCTAATATAGAATACAGATTTCTATTACAGACACATTCCACATAGTCCTATTCTTAGAGGTCCTTTACTCAGAACTGGAAGATTGCTGTTTCGATTTCCAACACTGGCAGTTTGTCTATTAAATTAATTTAAAAAAAATGAATGTGGGGGGGGGGGAGGGCGGTCGGCTAGATAACTTATCTGTCGGCGTATGGGCAAGAACGAACATACCCGACATACTTGTGATGGTTTTTAAACCGACTTCAAAAAAGGAGGATGGTTCTCAATTCGTCTGTATTTTTTTTTTTTTTTTTATGTTTGTTACCTCAGAACTCCGTCATTTATGAACCGATTTTGAATTTTTTTTGTTTGTTTTAAAGGGTTTGATTCCCGATTGGTCCTATTGTCATCAAATTTTTTTTTGAAAGGGTACACTCATTCATAATGTGAAAATAAAAAAATTTTTTTTAAAACCGACTTCAAAAAAATTTTTCACAAAAAAAAAAACCGACCCCAAAAAAAAAAATTTTTACAAAAAAAAAACAAAATGCTTGTAAAAAAAACTGAAAATCTGTTATAAAAAAATGCACTAAAAATTACAAACAAAAAAAAACGGGTAAAAAAAAATGTGTTATAAAAAAATTCACTAAAAATTAGTTGGTCGTTTAGTAGGTCTACCCATATTTAGACAAATAAAATCAGTTATAGAACTTCAAAGTCACTAAAAAGCGAGAAATATAACTTATTTTGACAAAATGGAAACCCGACTTAACAAAAGATGCACTAAAAAGTAAAAAAATAATTGCATATTCTTGTGCCAATTTTAGTTCACCAAAGCAAAAATTTTTAAATATATATGTACAATTATTGTTATTTTTGGAGGCGGTGTCCAAAAGTTATGTGAATTTCTCTATGTTGACACCGCCTCTAAAAATAACAATAATTGTACATATATATTTAAAAATTTTTGCTTTGGTGAACTAAAATTGGCACAAGAATATGCAATTATTTTTTTACTTTTTAGTGCATCTTTTGTTAAGTCGGGTTTCCATTTTGTCAAAATAAGTTTTATTGGCAGTTTTCTTTCACAAGCTTCAGAATATCGACATAGTTGACTGCAGATATTGAAAGTCGGCACCAATTCGTAGTCTACATCTAAGACTAATTCCTGGTCCTATCGAGGTCAATAAAAAAGTCCTAGACAGGTCTACTTGCCAGGCTTCGAGCACCTCTCCACTACTACTATTAGTACTACTACTACTGGGACTCATTTACTTGATGTCCTTGGAACTTTGTTAAGAAATACCCTATCAAAAAAATCATGTAAAATAATGTTTTCTGCTCCTAATCCTACGTATAAGAATTCATACGTGATACATAAATTTATAAACATGGATATAAATTTCTCATCAACTAATTAAATATGAATATAGTGAGTGAAAATAACAACTGAATTAATTGCTCAAATATGCGGTACATACTGATTTTATTTTTTATTTTAATTTTCCATCTATTCAAAGTTTCAAAGTTGGATATTAATACCCCAACCCCTCCCAGCGGGGTGATGCACGGTTCGATTTTTCAAATTCATTCAACATGACCTTATTTTGTTAGCTCTAGAACGCACATTCCCAATTTCAGCTCGTTTACTCTTGTCGTTTTTGAGTTATCGTGCCTGCGACAGACGGATGATAATCGTGTCTGCAGACGGACATAATGAAATGTATTAATTAGGCTATTTTATGAGCACGTATACCAAAAATTTTATATATACCGTTACTAAACGGGACAAAACTTAATAAAACCCTGTACTACTTTATATACCGGGTTCTAGATACCGCGTATAAAAATCACATCTGTTATATTAAACAAAAGCAAAAATAAAATAAAATTTTCATAAATATTGCTGCATTTATAATACTTATTATAAATTATTATTTAAATGTTGTTGATTGTGAGTAACTTCAACATTGGTGCTGTTTGTTATAATCATACAAACAAAACCGATTATATATATATATATATATATATATATATATATATATATATATATATATATATATATATATATATATATATATATGTATACCGTGTGACGGAGAAACCGTGTTTCTATTTAAAGTTGGTTAACTCAAGCTCTTTGTCATTTCTGTAAACTAATTGGAACATTGTTGTATTTTTAAATTATATTATATTTATTCTTTTAATTTAAATAAAATACTTTTTTTTAATGTTACATAAAAGATTTTCTTAACTAATATTAACAAATGAGCATTATTTTTTTAAATTAATATGTATAATTTTTTGTTTCTTATAATAGCATTTGTTTAATAAATTAACTGTATTGTCTTCTCTCGTTGCAACACATCATACAAAATTATGATAGACATTTAGAACAGTTTATGCATTCAAATTTGTTTATAGTATTTAATATAATTTATTGTTTTTATTGTTCAATAATTTGTTCAATATGAGTTATTGCAAGTTTTATGTTACATTATAAAAAAAGTATTCTAATTTAAAAATCTATCATTTAATTATAAAAAAGCATTTTATTTAAATTATAAGAATAAACATATAACTATAAAACCTATTTTGACAAAATGGAAACCCGACTTCTAAAATCAAATATTCTATAACAAAAGATGCACTAAAAAGTAAAAAAATAATTGCATATTCTTGTTCCAATTTTAGTTCACCAAAGCAAAAATTTTTAAATATATATATGAACAATTATTGTTATTTTTGGAGGCGGTGTCAGCATAGAGAAATTCACATAACTTTTGGACACCGCCTCCAAAAATAACAATAATTGTACATATATATTTAAAAATTTTTGCTTTGGTGAACTAAAATTGGCACAAGAATATGCAATTATTTTTTTACTTTTTAGTGCATCTTTTGTTATAGAATATTTGATTTTAGAAGTCGGGTTTCCATTTTGTCAAAATAGGTTTTGTTTCTCGCTTTTTAGTGACTTTGAAGTTCTATAACTGACTTTATTTGTCTAAATATGGGTAGACCTACTAACAACCAACTAATTTGTAGTGAATTTTTTTATAGCACTTTTTTTTTTACCAGTTTTTTTTTTTTATAATTTTTAGTGCATTTTTTTATAACAGATTTTCTGTTTTTTGTACAAGCATTTTGTTTTTTTTTCGTAAAAAATTTTTTTTTTGGGGTCGGTTTTTTTTTTGTAAAAAATTTTTTTGAAGTCGGTTTTTAAAAAAATTTTCTTATTTTCCCATTATAAATGAGTATACCATTTCAAAAAAAAAAAAATTTCGCAGGAATCGGTTATCACATATAAAATAAGCATTTTCCTCGATTTCCCGGAGATACCCTCATCAGAATGCGATTTGGTGACAATGGGACCAATGGGAAACCAAACCCTTTAAAACAAAAAAAAAAAAATTATTTCAAAAAATTTCAAAATCGGTTCATAAAAGACGGAGTTCTGAGGTGCACACATAAAAAAAAAAAAAAAATATACAGACGAATTGATAACCATCCTCCTTTTTTGAAGTCGGGTTAAAAAATACTAGAATGTTACAATACGTTTATAAAAAATATATATAGCTTAAGTAAACGCCTACTTTGTATAAAAACATGGCTTCTCCGTTACACCGTGTATATATATATATATATATATATATATATATATATATATATATATATATATATATATATATATATATATATATATATATATATATAAAGTTAAAATGAATATAATTTATTCTCTATGGTAAGCAAATAAGTTTTTCACATGTTAGTTAAAATATTATATAAAGTTTTCATACCAACAGCAGCCAACAGTATTACATAAATTATACCACATAATAGAAATTTAATAATTTACAAAACTAACTAAAGTGAAATTAGACACAACAGTCGACAACGAGGTAGAACCATAACTAACGAACAATATTATGTATACAATACTGTGTTACGTATACCGTATAGTACATATAATTCAAAAAATATTATAGGTGCAATACAGTCGTGGGCCAGGCTTGGTACAGACTTAAAGACGAAGCATTAGTCGGAAAAATATGTCCAAAATGATTTCAAATATAAAATATTAAAAATATCAAACCCGGAGAGAATCACTTTTAGAACAAATTACTAAAATCACACCCATAATTATTTTCCGAGTTTTACATAAATAAATTTTCATAAAAATATGTATTGCTTAAAGATAGTAGAGCATACATATGCCTACGAAAATAGTTTGGAATACTTTCCGAACTCATCCATTTACAAGTTTGGTAAGTTAGTAGTTAGTACAAGATGTTCCGACGGAAGAATCCATAACCAGTGGGTGATTTTTTTAGTAAGTAACAATAAGCTTCTACCTTGTTACCTAATTTATTTTTACAATTCTTCATCTATAACATAGTTTCTTTGTCCATTTTTATATCTTTGTTTCACATTGAAATAAAAATCTCGATTTTATAAAACTCAAACCACTTTTTGAGATGGTAGCGTCGCGTGACCACTAAACAAACTTACTTGAGAACCAATGTTGATAAATATAAATTTGTTGTATTTTTTAATAAATATTTTACTATTTGGTAGCAATTGTAGTAAGTTTTTATACTTGATACTTTCAATAATTTTGATATTTAGTTTTGTGGCCAAAAGTATTAAATTGCAATTGTATACAAATTCGACATTTTAGGTTAGTTAGCAAATATTAATAATTTAGTAAAAAATACTTTCATTTGTTTGCAAATCGGTTTATCAATTTTCAATTTCAATTTCCATGCTTGATGTCTATCTTTTAGAGATTTACACCCCAACTTATTTTTAATTAATATGATTTCTTTATCTAACTTTAGAAAATAATGAAATGAAATTTCTGGGTTTCTTCAAGATGAAAACAAAAGGCTCTTAACAATATCGAGACATTAACAACTAAACATTATGATTTTGTTAATGAAACTCATCTGTTTTTATGAAAAATATTAGCTAGTTGAAAACTAAAACTACCCTTTTCGAATATGACGTCATGAGTTACTTTAACCAATATACAAACATTAACCAACATAAATAATTTGTGTGTTATTTTTTACCAATACACAAATAAATAGTCTTTGCAAGTAATAATGCCACCCTATAAATTTAAAGAAAAATAAATCTTTACGGAATCAAGAATGAAAGAAATGTACGTTTCAGTAAAAACAATTTTGAATCACAAAATTATTGTAAATGTAGCGAAAATTTCGTACCGAGGAAAATATAACTTAAGTATTAATACTTCAAAATAACCCCTCCAAAATGAATATTAAAATAAATTACTTTATTCGTCGAAATAAAATTCACCTTTAATATTTTATTTACATTCGGTATTTTTAGTAACTATATGATAATTGTATTATATAGAGAGATGACTGGTGCCTGTACATCATATGTGTCTCATACTGTACTGTAGTGTACAGTATGAGACACATATGAGTGAAATACCTTTATTCGTCGAAATAAAATTCACCTTCAATATTTTATCAACATTCGGTATTTTTGTTAACTATATGATTATTGTATTATATAGAGAGATGACTGGTGCCTGTACATCATATATGTCTCATACTGCACTGTAGTGTATATTATGGTAGTTAATTAATATAATTTGAATATTATTTTAAATACTCGTTGAAACCTATAGGAAAATCACAGCTTTTTCTGTACATACACTTTATCTGCTTTCGTTGTAAAAAGTACCAACACCAAATATACATAACAGCTAACCGAATTATTTTTTAAGATCAATATAAATGTATTTTTTCATTTTTTCCTGCTACTTAAAGCTTGCACTAAAGACAAAGGTGCAATATCGTTTGTAACGGTTGATTGTTTTGAAATAAAGTATAAAATAACTCAATGTATATATTTGTATAGGTAAAGCTTAGGCTGGGTACTATAGTTTGTAAGAAAATCGATTGTAATATTATTGTAATTCGAAGATACTAATAAACTTTATACATACATACATTTGGTAGGACAGACGGGATTAAATGTTCAGGAAAATAATGTTACAGAATAAATTTAATTTTATATGAGAATTGAAAACCAGTCTGTGTAAATATAGCCTTAATAATTATTGTACTAATTATGTGGATTATGTTTACGCAAAATAATTTTAAATGAAAAAAACTATTTTTTGTACATGAAATTTTTGTTCTATTTTTGAAACTTTACGAGCTTGTTTTATATGATGTACACATTGTTATGTAATGATTTATTATTTATTTTGTGCATTACATGAAAGACCGTGAAACTTCTATGTTTTTTACTTCTTTTCTTTTTTGCGTTTACAAAATAAATGGTTTTTTAGTAAATCAATACTTTCTTAGTAAATTAATGGACATAAACATTAATGAACAATCCATAAAAGTACAAAACCCAGTAATAAAATACAAATAATGTTTTTTCTTAAAGCATTATTATCGTATTATGTAACGCATATATATAGTTTTATTTTTGAAAATCGATTGTAATATTATTGTAATTCGAAGATACTAATAAACTTTATACATACATACATTTGGTAGGACAGACGGGATTAAATGTTCAGGAAAATAATGTTACAGAATAAATTTAATTTTATATGAGAATTGAAAACCAGTCTGTGTAAATATAGCCTTAATAATTATTGTACTAATTATGTGGATTATGTTTACGCAAAATAATTTTAAATGAAAAAAACTATTTTTTGTACATGAAATTTTTGTTCTATTTTTGAACACATCCAAATGAAAAATCACCCTTAGATTCCAATGATGCCCATGGTGAGAATTTTGAACAAGCTTTTTGAAAATTACGATTACGCAACAAGTTTATCAAAAAAAAAAAACAAAACAAAAAACTTTTGCTAACCCTCAACCCGGCAAAATTTTACTAATATTTAAATGATATACTAATATTTTTTTAATTTTATATAACTTGCAAATATAAAGTCTACACATAAACGTTCACAATTAGATCCATTAGTTGTAATCAAAACTAATATAATTTTTATGCATTCCAAAAAAAAGGAAACTATATATAGTAAATCTAAGCTTCTGTTATCCATAGTTATTAATTGTTTCAAACTTTTCCTCTATCTCATTCGGTTTTTTTTCTTTCAATTTCTTATGAAGATAGATATTTTCTCCCTAGCGAATATGAATTGACTATTTATAAGCGAATTTTCGAAAAAAATGTAGCTATTGGTGTTGTACCGAAGGAATTTTGAAAAAATTTATTCAAATGTTCATAGAACCTACCCAGTAGACAACGAAAATCACCAACACTATATATATATATATATATATATAAATATATATATATAAATATATATATATATATATATATTTAAATATATATAAATATGTATATATATATATAGCATGTATATATATATATATATATATATATATATATATATATATATATATATATATATATATATATATATATATATATATATATATGTCTGTATGCGTTCTGGAGGCAAAATTTTAGGTTGCTTGAATTGCTAATTTCGTTAATGGAAAAAATTGGGGGTGAGTTTGGAGGGAAGGGGAAAACAAAAACTTGAATTTCATACTTAATATTAGTAAAATGGAAAAATTTATAATTAGTAAAGCTGTAGTAAATCAGTTTTACTACAATTCATTTTCCGACGATATTTTCTGTTACTATAACATTAACAGAAATATTTTCATTTTAAAAACAATACCCATAATAAGAAATATTGCAAATGTATCACCATGGTAACTTGATATTTATAATGTATTTATATGAATTTTTCTAATGCTAAGGTATTTCAGCAGATCGGGTACTCACGCGAAAAGAACTATATGAAAAGATGTATGTGTAAAAAAAAATGAGTTGGTACTCCTGCTAGTTGTTGAACACAGCTGTCCATTGTCGTCAGTGTTTTCATTCGTCACATAACATATCATACATACACTAGTCATCATACATATACTAGTATATAACTTCAAACGACTTTCAAACAGCGCGTTGGTACTCATGATGCCAACTGAACCATAAAAATAACCATCTGCTGCGGACATGAAAAAAATGCACTTTTTTACGCATATTTTATCATAAAACTTGACAACCCGATGGGCATTCTCACAAAGTTTTAAGGAAAAATATATCTAAGGAATTGAGGAAAGTATGTGTCGAATTTCAGAACAAACGTGACTATATTGAGAGAGTTCGAAGTAAATAGTCGGAATCGTCAATTTTATTTCACCATGTTTAATATGAAGATGCATGTTAAATTTTTCCAACTTACATAGCGATTTTCTCAAAACCACCATGGTGATCAATTCTCAAAAAAATTTGATTTGAGCAGATTTCAGAGGATTCATTTTACTAATATTGTGAATTTCGTGAAGTTCTTGACTACCTAATAATAGTTTGGAAATACCTTAAGAGGGATTTCTGTGCATGAAGCCACTTTGCCGTCAGGCAAAACCATAAACATTAAAATTTATTAAGATCGATTCCAAAAGAAAAGCGATGTATTTATTCTGAGAAAATTCGTTAAGTTGATGCAGTTTCTGCGTACCGAATTTCTATACAGAACATACACACAAAATTTCAACTTCTTATCTTTTTTTTTCGTTTTTGAGTTATCGTGTTGACGAATAGACGAATGGAGGAGCATTTTTTGAACATCAAAATGGTTTCAAACCTGGAACTAAACTTATTATACATTTACATGTATTATTTATATATAAAAAAACGAATAAAATATTTACTTTTGTTTGGATATAAATTAGACATTTAATTTGAAACGAACTGTATATATATATATATATATATATATATATATATATATATATATATATATATATATATATAATGTATTCACAAGGATTTTGAACTTTATTTTATGCAGTATAAAGACAAACTTTACATTAAGTAATGTCATCAAAGGATTTAAATTTGAATTTAATTATTTAATTCTGGAACAAATAACATTTAGTAAACAATAAGTTTCAATACATACAAGTTTCACGTGATACATACAAATATGTTGTGTTATTATTAGTTACATTAAAATATAGAAAGTTATTTTACTACCTTCAAAAAATAACAAAAAAACTAAAAAAGTTTATTTATTCTGTTTCTGTGTTCTTTTTGTCTTTATGTTTATGGGTTTTTATTGGTAGCTGTCTGCGTTTTTAAGTACAGTGTAATGAAAAAATAAACAACAGATTTTATGCAAAGTTTTCTACAGTTGTATGCAACAAAAAAACATTAAGTAAAAATTCATTTGAAATTAAACGGTATTATTGTACGATGGGCCACAAAAGTAGATGCCATTTTTATTCATTAGGTGTTCGAAAAAATGCTTCTATTATAGTTGTTCTTTATAAATAACTTGTATTCGATTATGTACTAACAGTTATTATATTCAGGTTCAATCCTGGGCTTTTATCAGACTTAAATACACGAATGAAGTGTTCGGCCCTTGCGAGATTATGTTTTTTTTTCATAAAAGCAGACTAAATCACACTTTGCGTCGGTGGTGGCATTGCTGATTCGCATGCCAAATTGGTTATTCAAAGCGCAACACTCAAAAAATAATGTAAATTGTTGAAATAAATAAAAAAAACATCCATATAATAACACGTTTAACACGTTGTGATCTATTTACTATCAGAAATGCCAAACAAACAAGCAACATATGCATCCGCAAAAGCTCCGTAAAAAACATTGGTTATTGTTGATGTCGATGTTCCGAGATTGCGAATGCGGCTGCGAATATCCGCAATAACTCTAATCCATATTCCAAAATACTTAAACTAAAACGGTTTTTTTTTACTTTTATTTTTTAAGACTGAAAACTTCTTATCAATTTTCACTAAAGTATAAAAAAAATAGTATCTTTGAAATTTCTTCATTATATTCTTTGCTCTATCAAAAGCCAATATTTGAGTCATAATTTTCGAATTTTAGGCTGTATTACTTACGTTTGTTTTCTCAATGACGTCATTGACAAAGAAATCTATTTATTTTGCCACTCTTTTAAAACCCGGTACATGTAAATATAGCAAGGTATGTTAAGTTTAGTCCTGACTTTGTAACGCTTGCATATATTGATCGCAAGCAGAAATGTTTGGAATAGGTGTTCATAAAATGGCTTAATTTGGCCGATTCCGCATTTCCGCCCGTTTGTGAACTCAAAAACGAAGAGAGACAACGATCTGAAATTTTTTGGTTGTGTTCTAGAGAAAAAGTATGGGCGAAATTAGAGCTGTCCTTCTTAATAACCGTAAGAGATAGAACAAAAATTTAATGACAAAAAATGTTTCTTTTTTAAAAATAAAAACTTTTGTTAAAAGGTATACCAGGTATTTAAGAAATTAACTCAGTTAGCTGTTATTTTCACTTGTTGTTTCAATTTCATTTTAAATTAACTCAGGTGTTATTTTTATTTTTAATTTTATTTTCACTTTTGACAATTCATTTAATATATACCTATTATTCTTAAGATAATTGATAATTGACATAAATTTCAATATGCGATAGGTATTAAAATTTGCATTATAGTTCAAAGAATATTTCTCGCATGAATTTTAGAATTGTCTACGTAAATATGACCTTAATTTGTTCCTATATATATATATATAAAGATCCCCTTTTATTTAATATCACACGCAGTAAATGATTGGATTGGCAGACCCTTGTGATTCAACCTTTTTGATATTTCTGTAAAATATGTCTTACTAATAATTTGAACAGTAAGGAATGAAATTATGTATAGAGGATTTATAACAATTTAGTTTTCATCATAGAAGGTAAAGTGTACGTGGTTTTTCTGAAGACATTTAGTGCATTCAATTCCTAAGTGACATCGATCGATTTTAACTATTGAATACGAAACAGTTACTTCTACCCAAAACGTATTGGTGGTATTATTATATAGGAATCACACATGTTGTAGGTATTATATCGTTACACTTTCAATAGTTATTAAAGTTTAATGCTTAGGTTACATTGTAAGATAAACTTTACGAGCTTGTTTTATATGATGTACACATTGTTATGTAATGATTTATTATTTATTTTGTGCATTACATGAAAGACCGTGAAACTTCTATGTTTTTTACTTCTTTTCTTTTTTGCGTTTACAAAATAAATGGTTTTTTAGTAAATCAATACTTTCTTAGTAAATTAATGGACATAAACATTAATGAACAATCCATAAAAGTACAAAACCCAGTAATAAAATACAAATAATGTTTTTTCTTAAAGCATTATTATCGTATTATGTAACGCATATGCGTAAAAAGTTAGAATTGCTCAAAACTGGTGTCATATTGCTTTTTAAACATTTAGGTTAGGTTACGTTGTAGCGGCTGTTCTGGATTATTAAGTCCATTGTTATACCTATTATTCCATTAAGTCCATTGTTATACCTAGGGATGTGAGTGGAGGACAAGGAGTTTGTGTGTAGGCTAAGAATTGGCAGGTTTTGCGGCTGCAACCGACTTTGATAGGTATAGGTATGCCGAGATTCATCTGGAGTTCGTGAAGGAAACTATCGAAACCTTCACAAGCATAGCCGGTTACTTCATTCTTGCCCATATGCAGACAGTTTTGTCAATTAACCGCCCCTTTTTTTCATAATTGACATACTGCCGGTGTCGGGATTCCAACTCATAATCCTAGTTCCAAGTAGAGCGCCTTAACAAGCGCGGCTACTTAGCCGGTTTTTTAAATATTTAATGTAGGTTAAATTTAATCACCAGAAATATAATCAAAAAAATGAGGGTTAGTAACTTTTTCGGTACTAAACAATATTTAAGAATTTGGAAAATGAACATAATTTGTTTCGATAAACAATATTTCAGAAACCTGTAGCCAGTAAAGAGTTTGTAGGAATATACTAAGATATCCTGATATATTTGAGCTAAAATCTGAGCTACTAATAGTAATTAACAAAAGAGATTTTAAACCAATGTTTATTTTTTGCCTTCATATTTAATAATCAATATACAAGTTTTTTGCTAGTTACGATATGTAATCTAGAGATATATGTGTTGCACCAAGGTGATTAGATATTGAAGTCTAGGATCTAGAATAAGTACACTACAAGTTCTATCGAAAACATTTAAAACCTTAGACCACCGGCTAGACAGAATGTCGAAAGTTTCTCTGTCAGGATTTTTCCCATAACAGATGGAAAGATCGTTTTAGATTTCTAGTTCCATGTCTGGTAAAGGATTCTTCCATCATTTTATGCTTTTGTCTGGCTAAAGTTAGCTGAGCACATTGTATTGCAGTGATTTTGCATAACTTGATCTATCGCATGCTCTCCGTAAAGTAACTTCAATCGATTTGAGAGTAGTGTATATATTCTTTGATTACAGTTACACTAGTCTATGTGGCTTTATACTGATCTAGAGTACCTAATAAGTTAATAATTATTTGGGAGGTAGCAATTCATCGTATACAGATAGTTGGATTTCGTTACCAAATGGGAACTAACTGATTATGTTTTTCCTGTCTAGTATTCCACTCTACATAAGATTAATGATATGAGTTAAATGTTTATGTTGACGAATTATAAATACAAATTTATGTTGACGTCATAATGTTATATACGAGCAATCATTGAAACCATTATAAAAAAAATTCAAAAGAAGGATATGAATTTATCTTCAGTTTTATACGCTTTCCAGTTTTTTTTTAATGAAAAAACTTTCTATTCAAATTGTAAAAATTGAAAGTATATATTAGAATAACTTTTAATAGAATATTCTAAAAGCATCTATGTATATGCATTATTTTCCAAAAAAATGTGTAAAATCACTTAAAATTTATAGAATATTCCTTTCACCAGACACTATATTCATAGTAATTCAATGAAGTAAACTACGAAAGATCCCTCTCCCAGAAATAGAAAATACAAAAATACCACCATATATACAGTTTCTTTCAAATTCTGTTCCCATGTGATTTACCGATTTTGATATTGCTTAAACTAGTTGAAGGTTTATCTCTATTGTTCATTGTGTCTGGTCGATGTCGTTTCCACTATACACTGCTGCTATGTATATGTTGTTAGTTATTATAATACCTACTACCTACCAAAGAAGTGTATCTTAGTTCACAGTCACATAGTAAGTCCGTACACATTGGTGAAGTGAGTGAACTCAGAGCTGCTATGTATCAAAATACATAACATTTAGCAGTTATAGAAAGAGTATATACATTTACACATAATATTTGTGAATGCATGTGGTAAAGCTCACGTTATAAGCTATTGTTAAATAGCTCTATTATAGTTTTCCTTTGTTATGAAAATATTAATAAACATATACGAGAATATACTTTATGTCTACGAGTATACGACATACGGTTAGAAAATTGTCAAATTTTTAGAATAAACTTAAAGATACAATATTTATCGTGTGTCAGGGCCATAATAGGGAATATGCATGAACATTTTTTTTCACATTTATTTTCAGAATTTGAAAATACTGTTAATACTGTAATAATATTTAAAAACGAAATTAAAATCCGACAAATATCAAGGAAGCTATATGCTTTTAAAGATTATTATCTGTCTCTTTCTTGCAAAAATACTAAAAACGGAGTTTTACGTGTATTTTAAATGCTGAAAGTGTAATATGACGTCACATAACATATCAAGAGGGCTATCACCCTCTTTGTCTAATCGGGAATTTCAATCATTCATATCTCGCTTATTTTTAAAGTTTTTTAAAAAGTAATTTTACCTTGATATTTGTCAAGTAAACATGCTTCAATTTAAGTGAAAAAAAAATTTTCATGCATATTCCCTATTCGATATTGTTATACCTGGTATATGTAAATATACAAAATATATTAAGTTTCAAGGTATACTTCATTTATGTCTAGGTCCATCAGTCCGTCTATCTGTGACCATGATAACTCAAAAACTAAACGACACAGCGAGCTGAAATTTCGTATGTGTGTTCTAAAGTGAAAAAGTGAGCAAGCAAGTTCATGAATGGGCGAATCGGACCATGTTTGGGCAAAATGAGAAAAACTGCGTATCTTTGAACCCGTAAGAGACAAAACAAAAATTTATATACATAAAATGTTCCTTTTTTTTAGAAATAAACAACTTTTATTTGATCTTTTTGATAACTGTTGGTATTTGAGCAGTTTACTCAGTTAGTTGTAGTTTGTACTCGTTTTTTTACTGTTTAATGACGATAAAAGACCTGGAGATATTTTTGAATAAACTGAACAGAATATAAACATTATATTATCGAATGATAATTAGTGAGAACTCTAGGTTTTTAAAATAAAATTTGAAAGTCGCCCCCTTTACCTAGATCAGTTTTTTGTATTTTATATAAGTATTTCGATTACAATGTAGTCATCGTTAGTATAAATTAGCTAGTCGTACTTTACTCTTTGACAATTTGATGAAACTCTCACCAAATTAGTAACAAGTACCATATCCTGCGACACTATAGGAGTAATTTTAATAAGAGTAAAATTAACAGGAATAAATGTGAATGAAAGAAATTTTAACAAGAGCAATTTCAATATAATTTAAAATTTATTATATTTTGAATCTAGTATATTTTAATCTAGTTAATTTTGTATTTATTTTTATTTTCGTCTATTGATCTCGACTTTATATCTATTCCTAATTGTCAATCCATAAAAGTCTAGCTAATTTATACTGATGATGACTACATTGTAGTCGAAATACGTATTTAAAATACAAAAAACTGATCTAGGTAAAGGGGGCTAATTTGAAATTTTATGAACAGAATATGTCAAAAAAACTAACGATATTTACTTTGCTTTAATGCTCGTAATACCTTAAGCACAGAACATTCTTACATATGAATCCGTTGCCATACGAAATGTTAAAAAAAATACAACTCATTCAGGTTCAAGCATGAACCTGAATGAAAAGTTCTGTAGATTGAAACTTATATGATTAAGAAAAAAAATTAGTCCACTGTGAATTATGATAAAATAAGAGATTTTGTACTCTTAAATAAACAAACTTACCTGCAAAAAACTAGTACAAAAATTGATGAAATGAATAAAACTTATCAAACTAGGACAAGAAATACATAAGAATCTAGATCCAGAAAGGTGTATTTAATACCCAAGATCAAAAATATTTATTAGAATGCGACCATATGAATATGAATTTGGAACTCTTTCATTTACGAGATACAAGACGTCGAAAAAGCACATATGCTGCAAATTTAATTGAAAGCTTTTTCAAACATGATTTCAGCAGTGTATATGATTGTTTAATGCACTTACACCCGTATCACTAAAATGATCGTTCAATCGCAAAATCCCAAAAAATTCCCAGAACATTCAGAAATTGGATTAAATTTAACAAAAATTATTAGGATTTAAAAATTATCGTGCGATCAACTGTTTGTATGAAATTTATTTGTTTATCTCCTTATAACTGAACTGAACCGTTGGTTTTGGAGACAAAGTTTTTAGACTAATTGTACCTATTCGCTTGACCGATTTTTTACAATCCTGTAATTTTAACCTTACAGAGTTTGTTACGGAACCATCGACAAAAAAATCTCTTTCCCATGAGGCTACGAAAAAAAAGTGAACTATACAGCACTGTAAACTGAAACATAAAAAAAAGCGGGTTACAATTTTACAATGGAAACTTTGCGTACTACGTTTAGGTAGGTAGAACTCCGTCAACCTATGGTACAGGTTGAAGGACGAGTACTGTTAGTATATTTGTTTAAATAGTGTATGTATATTTTAGTAGGAAAAACAAACATTTTGAATACTACTGTTTATTTTATGTCTGTATAATTTGTATGGATATACAAACAAACATATGTATGGCATATGTATTGGTGTAGTATACATTTATTTTTCTTACGATACGAAAAGCTCGTTAAAAAATCCAACGATAGCTTTTTTTAACTTTCGTTGAAAATGAACCTTTATTTGTTTACATGCTAAAATAAAAAGTTAATATTATTTTCTATAAATATTAGATTATCAAATAATAATTAATGAGGACTCTAGATTTTTGAAATAAAATTTCAAATTTGCCCCAATACCTATATCAGTTTTTGTATTATAAATACGTATTTCGATTACAAAGTAGTCATAATCAGTATAAATTAGCTAGTCATAAGTTACTCTTTGACAATTATAAATAGAAAGAAAATCAAAATCAATAGACAAAAATAAAAATAAATAAAAAATTAAACAAAATAAATTGAATTAAATAAATTTTATTGAAATTACACTTATTAAAATTACTCTCATTAAATTTACTCTTGTTAACATCACTCTTATTAAAATTACTCTTATATTGTCTCGGGATATGTTATTCGTTGCTAATTTGGTGACAGTGAAACTATCTACCTATTCCAATTGTCAAAGAGTAAATTACGACTAGCTAATTTATACTGATGATGACTACTTTGTAGTCGAAATACGTATTTATAATTCAAAAAATTATCTAGGTCATTAAACATATACTCATACAAATATATTCAGGAGAATGACGTCATATTCTTATATCAATTAGACTGTTTCTTAAACATCTTGGCTGGGAATTAAAGCTGAAGTGAAATCGATTCTAACTCTTAGTTTTCTTCAATAATTAGATACCCTTGCGTACAATACATATTTCACTCGGTAACCTCGGTAACTACCAACAAACGCGTAATGAATCATTGTCGAAATTTTGTCTTGTTATTTAATTATTTCTAGAGTAGGTTTTAGGATATATAGAAACCTCCTCATAAACCCAGGCAGCACTATGGCATTTCAGACCAGTTCTCTGCCAGCTGAGCTACCTAGTTTCTATAAGGCTCATTTGACAAAGCACTGGTCTGGAATGTCAGAGTTCATGTGTTCAATCCTCAGCCAAAATGGGTAAGATTTAATTCATATCAAAACATTAATGTTAAAATAATGTTACAAATGTTCAGATGTATTACTTAAATTGCAAATTAGGTTAACGCTAATCACCTTGATAAATATAACATTACTGAAAGACAACCATAATGGATAGAGGGACACAAAAATTTTACAAAAACAGTTAAATATATGTCAAATGTATACTAATTCAAGATTGTGAAATCTAAATAGTTTTTCAGAAATATGAGTACATCACAGTATCATTAGACAGAGAAGAAAGGACAGTGTATATTTAAGAAAATTAGATTGATGAATACGTTCAAATTAACTAATGAACTAGCTGCTATACAGCTAACTAAACTAAAACTCGACAAAATAACTTGCGATATATTGTGTATTGTTGTTCTGGATGGTAGTAAAGTTTTACTAAAACAAACTTTACGCTGAAAAACATTTATTAATCAATTATACATTTGGTAAATTCTGTTTGCAGGTTTTTTTGATGGTGGATGATGATTTTCTCATAAAAAATTTAACTAATTTCTATATTTTGAATCCCTTATGAGCATAGTTTTTTCTGTTTAAAATAGAAAGACATAGATATTTGTACTACAAAATTGGATGAAATATTGTTTATTGCAATACATATGTAAGGTTGTAAAAGCGCTGATCCATTTACAAAATTCTTCAAAATTATGTATAGTACATTCATAAAAGTCCACAATAATGTTTATTATTTTTTGTCGGAAGTTAAAATTAAAATTTAATTTATAGGTCCGTCATACCGGGCCTAACAAAAAAGATATTTAAGAAAAAAACCTGAGATTTCGGGTAATTAATCTACCGCCGACTGAAATAAAACCTACCCGAAATCTCAGTTGATTTCTTAAATATCTTTTTTTAGGCCCGCCATACCGGAATTTATTGGATCAATCTCTTTAATAATATTTCTATTTTCTATTGCGTGGTTTTTTTTAATTCGTCTTATTTTATAAGTGAAAATTATCAAAATATGTATAAAAATATGGGTTTCTCCATAAGAGCAATGCATTAATACTCGAACTTTAACATTAAATAATTAACACAAGATCGCCGTAACCCCCCTCCCCCTGATACACTTACTTAATTGATTTATATACACTACACGTAATCAAAAAATCAAGCCTTAATCTTTTTGTAGCTTCAGTGCTCGTACATCCTTAAGGAAGATATTTTGCTTCAAAAAAGACTGTGTTCTAAAGTCACGCAACTTTTATATAATAGAAAATAGAGAATATTTATTCTTTCGCTTATACATAACTTTAGAAAAATTGGAGTTTTTATAGATTTTCAAGACTGTTATAGATCGGCAAATACTAAAGTTTTTTACTAATAAGTGTAAATAAATAATCTGGTAGCATTTAATTACAGAACAATGACCGAAATTGATATTCAAGGAGCTCAAAACATAATGAATTGAATTAAAAGTAAATATCAATGGTCGGCACCGAATACATACGTTCTGTATCATTTTAATATAATTAAGTCTTTATATAAAGATATAGAACGAGGAGTTATAATATACTTTGGCCGAACGATTGGATAGGCGTTAAACACACTGAAAATATATACCGAAAAAAACTCGTGAAAATACTGCTTCGGAACGCATCCAGGCTGTGTCCCGATGTACTTAGCCTGAACAGAATACAAATTCAAAATGTTACCGGATTCATCACCCGATAATATCGTATACGAAAGCATCTCCATGCAATAAGACTCCACAATGGATCCATTATGTGCAGACTGTGCGGTGAGGAGGAAGAAACTTACAGCAGATACAAGGTATTCGGTGCATCTCACCCCGAATATACGAACCTCCAGAAGAACCTGACAAGCAAGCTCCTGACTAGTTCCAAGATACGGGAGAAGCGAATCTCGTCAGACTAAAATAGATGGTGTGCAATACTTTTTTATTCTCCAATATATATATATATATCTATCAATCTATATATGCTTCTACCATGTTATAGACCAAGAAGTCTCATCACTGACAAACTGTGATTTCAAAATATCAACTTCAAATTTTATGACATTTAATAAAACAGAAACAAAGATCCCGTTATATATGAGAACGAACCAAAGTGTGAAATGCTATTAAATACTCTTCTTTCTCAAGGAACTTGTTAGAATATACCAAGATATCCAGGTATAATAAAACCTTAAACGTACGATATAAGATGTTAAATAAAAAGATAAATTATGAACGAATAATCTTAATTAAATGTTTTTAAATCTTAATTATAATATATTATAATGTTTTTCCTAATCCTATATATATGGAGACAAAGTTTATTGTTGGATACGAAAACTACCCTGACGACATATATATAGCACCAACTCGATATTAAAGATATCCAAGATATCTAGTGCACACCTCACTACAAACTCAAAACCCAAAAAGACGTTATTTAAGTTGACTGTTGATGGGACAAAGGTAAGTACTGTTTCATATTATTGAAACAGATCTTTATCCGGTGAGTGGATTTATTAAACACACTTTGTGAAAAAAAAATTGAAGATAATTATTTAAAATTCTAGCATAATAAATAAATTCCATAATTTCAAGTCTTTTGATAATGCCTGCAGTCTCATATATTATAGTCTCATAAATCTTTTCCAATATTGAATTCGAAAAATGAAGCTAGTTCCTTCGGTAATTCATAGATTCAAAATTATTGAAACATTTCAGCCAAACATTAAACAAGTTGAAAATATTGTCAGTATACTACAAATGGAGTATTATAGAAAACTGCGATGAACACATAAAATATGATAAGCCGTTTCTTTGTTTCTTAGGATTATCCATCAGGATTATGACGTCATATTCTTATATTCATTCGACTTTTCACTAAAATTAGTTAAATGAAGAATAAATAAAGTTAGTTATTGTACCATTTTTTTATACTAAAATATAAAACTTTATACAAAAAAATTGGTGACCTCTATTTGATCCAATATTCGAAATATATGGAATCAAAAAAGTAAATAACAAAATACAACATTTAAAGTAGAACACTACATACTTCTTTTTTTGTATCGTGTAATACATAAAAATGATTGTTTGTATATATTGTGTTCTACTATTAGGTAGTTGGTAGAGTACATGGATGAATTAGAGCTCACTATACTGTAAAGAAGATAAATTGAATTGCAAGACATGAGATTGAAACGATTCGACGAGGTATGTGTATATACGTACATACATACCTACATATATGTTATGTCTGTCTTTCGATAGAGATTAAATCATGTATTGCTCATCCATCAATAAATGTAGAAAAATTGATTACAAATATTGGTGGTACATGAGATTTCTTTTCAAAAAGTTTTCACAAAAAAGTGTATATATATATATATATATATATACATACACATATATATATATATATATATATATATATATATATATATATTTATAAACCTATCGATACATGATATATAGGTGATTATCTGCTTACTGTGATTTTAAGATCAATACTACTATTAAACTAAAGCTTTTGGTATTTTTAGTGAACAGTTCATCGAACCTACCTAGAAGATATCGAAACTACATGTATATATATATATATATAAATATATATATATATATATAAATATATATATATATATATATATAAATATATATATATATATATATATATATATTAAGAATAAGTCTGGCTAAGTCTGTTAATGAAGAGAATCGATCAAGGGATACGAAGTGTTTAGGTAAGGGGTGTTTAAAGGAAACACAAAACAGAAAATATGGAAAATCCCTCATGACATAACAAAAATTCATTTTAATACATGAAAAGTATCAAGTAACTATAGTGACGCATTTGTAATATTTATTGTAATTTACTACAACTTTACTAATTATAAATTTTTTCATTGTACTAA
Organism: Nineta flava; assembly: GCA_963920215.1. NCBI lineage: Eukaryota > Metazoa > Arthropoda > Insecta > Neuroptera > Chrysopidae > Nineta > Nineta flava. Next base: position 35,581,863 of record OY986042.1, read on the forward strand.
TAGTATGAGAGACATTGGCGTTTTTTGGTATTTTATATTGACATATAGACTAGTAAAGATATGCCTTTTTTCGAATTCCACCCCGCATTCTCCGAAAGAATTGCAAAAGTTAGAAACAATTTAGTAAAAATAAGGGGGGTTTTGTTTTTTGAAAATATATCAAAAACTGTTGTAGATATCGGAAATCGAAAAGACGATTCTTAAAGAGCAGAAAATTTCCTAAAAAGAAATGTCCACTAAGGAACTGTATCACTAATATTAATAATTTTAATTGAGAGATGAAAATAGGTATTGAAAACGAGTGATTCGGCTCAACTTGATTCAGACACTTGAACAAAAACTTTTTTTTAACCCATTAAATATGCATATCCGTCAGCAACAAATTTGTATCCCAATTTTTCCATTAACTATGATTTTGTTAATTAAAAAATTTTTCCAATCTGGATAACCCCGATAATTTGTAAAATAAAAGTCTGGAATTTTTTTTACCTTTGGAACAATTCTTTGAAGGATTAAAAAAGATCTCCGTTGGAAAATTTAAAAAATTTTGATTTTCTACTTTTTATAAAATTTCTAGATGCAATTACGAATCGAATGACACCTTGGTCATATTTTTCTGAGAAGGCGAAGTGGTATTCGACAAAAAGGCCTAGTTCTTTACTAGTCTAATAGTAGTTGTTGACAATGAGGCACATTTCGATATCGATACAATTTCGTTGAAAATTTTAGAAATTATATTACTAAAAAAAATTCGTTACGCAGGAGCTGCTTCAACTTAGCGAATTTCCTTAGAATACAAAACTCACTCTATAGTGGTCACAATTTTAGTCTGATCAAAATGAAATGTCGTATATGATTTTAGTATTTGCAAGTGGAATTTTATTAATAAATGACATACGTCGAGGGGAATGGCGGGGATAAAGAAAGAAGAAAACACAAAATATAAAATATCTTAATATTAGAACAATCGAAAAACGCGTAAGGAATAAAGTTGTAGAAAATCACATTTGCTACAAGTCATCACCTTATCATTTTTGCTCAAACTCTAATGTGTACAGTGATATTAAGGAATTTAGGTTTCAATCTTAAACCGTCAATATTTCTGTAAATATCAGTGTAACATAAAAAATGATAAGAAACAAATCTACAGTAAAATTTAATACCTAAAACATTACTTCCTATAAATTTTTGGATTATTCGAATATTAAGGGAGATATGTCAAATTTTGTGTTTCCCCCTCCTTCTAAACCCCCCTTTCCCCTAGTCCGATTTTACCAGTTAACGAACTTGATCTTTTGAATACCAAAATCGCCTCAAATACCAAATTTCATTCCGATAAAATGAAAACTGTGACCCCTAGAGTGATTACAGACACATATATATATATGTATATATATATGTATGTGTATATATATGTATGTGTATATATATGTATGTGTATATATATATATAGATATATATATATATGTCCATAGATATATGTAAATTTTACAGATGGTGATTTTTGACATCTACTAGGTAGGATCGATGGACATTTGAAGAAATTTTTGCGAAATTTTGACTTCGGTACGGAAGCTAATTTCTGAGAAAAATTTATGCGAAGTAAAAAATGGAAAGCGCTTGACACGAAAAACTACAGTAAGTAGAGAATCACCCGTATGTTAACAGACATGATACGTTTTTATTAGGATTACAAATGTTTAGAAAATTGAATTTTTTTTTTTAATTTATATTTCTGGATTTACTTTGATAATTTATTATATCAATATGATGTATATATTCGAGGCAACCAGTATAAAACTGTGTACCAGCTTTAATTAATTAATTAAAATCAACTGCCCGTTTATGTAAATAACATAAAACGCTCCTCTCGCTTTTTGAGAGTTTGAGGTGTAACTGTAAAGTTTTGAAATTTTCTTTGTTCAACAGAGACAACTTATAGAAACACTACAAAGAGATACCGACAAATTTGCTTGTATATGTAGAATAGTTGGATAGAAAACTGTGTTTTCGTGATCTGGAGGGCAAACCGTACTTTTCTAAACGGTTTTGAGGAAAAAGACAATGGCTTTCCAATCTGGTTAATTTGAATAAAGGATGTGACATTAATTATTTTAATATCGGCTGGTTCATATATGAAATTGTTTTGATGGATTCTGAAATATTCCATCGGCAGGAGAAATGATGATTTAAATTATGTTTGATAATAAATTAAATTGGTTTGTTAGTAAATTTCGTTGATAAATTACTGCACTCAAATATGACATCCTTTAAAATATTACGTATTTCTACATTTTAAAGATAATGGTCAAGATAGATAGATAGATTGTGGAGGCTGCCCTGGACGGGCTACACTTCGACCATAAGATCCATTGTGATGCCTAAGAATGTGAGGATGTGAGTGGAGTGGAAAGAATTTTTATGTATAGACTAGGAATTGGTAGGATGTGCGGCTGCAGCCGACTATGATAGGAACTATGCCAATATTCATCTGGAGTTCGTGAAGGAAACTGCAAAAAACCTTGTCAAGCATAGCCGGTTACTTCGTTCTTGTCCATACGCCGACAGTTTAGTCAATTAACCGTAGATTTTTTTTTCTTCTTAATAATTGACAAAATGCCGATGCCTGGATTCCCCATAACCTCCCAGTTTCCAAGTAGACATACTGCGCAGACATTACGCCTTAAACCGCTCGACCACTTGGACTGGTATCATGGTAGTTAGTAAATTGGTGCTAAATTTTTTAATTCATGTTCGAGTGTAAATTGGTTCTTTAGTAAATCTCGCCTATAAATTTCTGCACTTAAATATGACATCCTTTACAATATTACGTGTTTCTAAATTTTTATGATAATGTTCAAAACTGTATGAATATATTCATTACAAAAAAATCTGAAATAGAAAAATAACAATTTCAAAAATGTTTGATTTGCAGATCCCCTTTATTTAATATCAATCATGTTCGACCTTTGCAATCATTTGCAAACATTTTAGAAATTGTTATTTTGCAATCCCATATTATTATAATGGAATTCCACAAAATAAAACTTGAAACAATAAATATTCGTTATTAGTTTGTCGATGGAAAGTTTTCCAAAAGATTTTACAGACATTCCAGAACAATATAAATGAAATTAAGAACAATTTCACTTATATTTTGAGAATGTAAAATCCAAAACTTTCCAGAACAATATGGTCGAAATTTGTTCACGAAAACTATGTAAATATAGAAAGCATAATAATTTCAAGAACATCATAAATATTAAATTACATTTAACAATATTTACAGGGTGTACAAGAAAGAAGATTTTAAATGAAATTATAAAGGTTAATAAAGGTAATTATTCTCAATAAATATAAAATTTATGAAATTATTTAAATTTTAATGTCTTTGGCAAGTTTAATTACAGTATATTGATACAAATTTGACCAATAAAAAGTTTCGGCAGTTAGATAGATTAGTCTCAACGTGAGACTAAAACTACGCATAGGTGAAATATTCACTAGTGTTTCTTACTTCACTTAAGAGTAAATAGAGCAAGTTTAAGGGTTAGATTTTGAAGGGTAATTGCTTCCGTGTAATACGTCGCCAGTAAATTTATTTTTACGAATAAATCGTGGTGAGAATAAATACCAAAAAATATTTTTGATTTCCAATATGCAAAAAGGTGATTTTTGGCAAAAATGTTTAAAATGGAATTAAAGTTCTTTATATTTTTTCAATAACCATAATATGTTTCAGTCTCCGGACATCTAACCGTATAGTAAGAATGTTTGTTGTGGATTTGCGAATAGAATTAATGGAGATTCAAAGAACCTTTCGTTCATCACTTTTTTTGTGGGAACACTTCACAAAAATGAATCACCTATTTACATGTATGGTATCTATACAAGTCGTATTTGCTAGCTTCGCATTTCAGGGTGTATTTTATTCTTATCTAATAGACTGCCTTTTTAAGTTTTTCGCTTTTTTTCTCAAGTGGAGAATCATCTATCATCGTTTCGAAAATTAAACACTGCCTCTGTTGCACTCTGGTTTGTTTAATGAATGCTTAAAATTAGAACAGTATAAGGTATATGATATAACCTAACTAAGTATAATTATTGTAGACCATAATTGTAAACAAGTTTATTTATGCAGTTATACACAATTTATTTACGGTATTGGTTAAAATATGCGAACTGTAATAGTACCCTCGTATCGCATAAACATATTTGTATACACATATGTTATATGTTAGGGTGATTTTTTTTTAAATCGACTTGCATACCTCAACATTTATCCTTTAATGTAAACTTCAAAAGGTCGGTTTCTTGTTTTAAAGCTATTTTACAAGTTTTGCAAATCTTGTAAGTTAATGTCAAAGCAGTTTCCGTTATTTTAACAATATGAAATTAGGTACACTAATGTAAAGCTGATGACAATGTAATAAAGTATATTTAATTTTGTTTTATATCGATGGAATACGAAAATATTCCTTAGAAATTTCGTGTATAAAAAGTGTTGATAAATATTAAGAAGTAGTGGAAGCGGTGGAAAATTCATTTGAGTTCTTTAGTCTTAAAAAATAAATGCATAAATTTGAAAAAATGTGTTCTACGAGACACCAATATGGATAAAGTTTTGAGGAGCTCCTAAAAGCTTGAAGCTCAAAATTTTACTTAGAAGCACACAGGGGAAAAATTTTATTTTTAATTTTTTAGTTCAAATCATCTTTTTTCTTTTTTAATTTAATGTCAATTATTTTAAATTATTACCTACTAAAAGCAATGTGTTTATGGCGTTTTTGAAGAAACTGAAACGTTCTAAGAAATTCACATTATCCATAAAAGTCATAGACTTCTAAATCAAATGAATTGAATAATTTTATTTCCAACAAATTTGTTATCGTAATGATCTTAAACAAACGACTGTTTAATTATAATTTCAAAAATTTTATAACAATGTGAAATTCAATTGGGAAAGTTTAAATAGTGATCTGAAAACGATAAAATTAAAAGAAGAAATTTTGAAAAAATTTTTGTAATGAAAAACATTTTAAAAAAAATCGCCCTGATATAAATAAACATTGTGTATCTATTATAGTTATAATATATACACTACAAGCTAATGGTAAATTAGCCATAAATAATTTAAATTTTAGTTTATATGCATCCATTACCAGGAATAGTGAGGCTATAGAACAAAGCCATATTAATAAATTTATTAGTTTTATGTTTTCGGATGATGGTGCGAGAAAAAGTGTGAATTAGTTTTCATCGACTTCAAAACAACAAGAAGGAATGTTGTCAAACCAGATATATGTATTTTTATATCTGGTATATAATATATACCAAGGTATTTTTAAGTTTAGTTTCGTTTTTCGTTGGTGGAAAATATTGAGCACAGAAAAAAAAATGTTGGCATAGGCCATTTCCGCAAATGTGTCTGTCCATCAAATGTATCCGTCCGCCCGTCAACACGATTACTAAAAAACTATATATATATATGTTCTAGAAATCGGAATTTTCTTCACGTTCAATGGGCAAAATCGGACCGTATCGGGGCAAAATGGGCAAAACTGCCTATCTTTTAAACCATAAGAGATAGAGAAAAAAAATTAAGAGACAACAAATATTCCTCTTTTAAAAATAACCAGCTTTTTTTAATAAATTCAGTAAATACCGGGTATTTAAGCGCTTAACTTAGTTGATATTTTCACTTGTTTTATATCGGTATGTTCACGTCGAATTTTAGCCTCATTTTTCAATGAAACAATACATTTTTTAGAATCATCCGTTGTGTAACGCTAAGCTCACTGGGTTACGCTTCGGAGGTCCCGGGTTAGATACATGGTGGATGAGTTAATTTTTTTATAACAATATTTAATTAAAAAATTAAATTAAATGTTTGTTTTTATAGTATACACTAGTTCTTTCATACTATCTCTTACGTAATCTTAATGAAATAGCATTGTATTGTGACGCTTAAGTACCTATACACGAATAATAATATGTGGAATATTTTTTATATTTATAATTTTTAATTGGTAATACGTAACCATGATGGATCCACAATAATAACCTCTGGAGCTATTAGATAAAACACATTCAGTTTTAAAAAGTTACCAACAGGTCCTTGCTGACAATCACAAAAATAAAAAAAAGCGTTACGCAGGAGCTGCGTCAACTTAGCGAATTTCCTTAGAATAAATATCTCTAGTCACAATTCAAGTCTGATCAAAATGAAATGTCGTATTTTTGTATTTTCCAGGCCAATTTTATTAATAAATGGCATACGTCAAGGGGAAAGGGGGGGGGTATAAAGATAGAAAAAAACACAAAACATAAGTTGTAGAAAATCAGGTTTGCTGATGTGAACAGAGATATTTAGAATTTTAATTTTCAATCTTTAATTGTAAATATTTCGGTAAACATTAGTGTAACAGAAAAATGATAAGAAACAAAATTACAGTAAAACTTAGTACCTACAACTTAACTCCTTCGATTTTTCAAATATTAAGGGAGAAATACCAAATTTTGTGTTTACCCATCCCTTTAAACCCCCCTTTTTCCTTGTCCCATTTTACCCATTAACGAACTTGACCTTTAGAATACCAAAAGCGCATCAAATACCAAATTTCATTGCAATCGGAATAAAACTGTGACCGCTGGAGAGTCCACGGATACATAAAGGTATATATATATATCTATATACATATACATATATAAAAAATTTAGCGATACTGATTTTTAACATCTAATAGGTAGGATCGATGGACATTTTAAGGCATATTTACAAAATTCCAACATTGGTGCAAAAACAATAGCTGAATTTCCGTAGCGAATAAATTCGCTAAAAAAATTACGTATTAAAAAAGTTACCGACATCAAAAATTGCGCTACAAAGAAATAATATTTTTCTTGATTCATTTAAATATATAAATTCATACACGATATCAAAGTCGATTCAAATTCAAGAAACAAATTTAAGGTATATGTTTAGGATATAACAATAAGTGCCATTTTTGAAGGTGGTTTTTTTTTTCTGTTAAAAAGTATTTAATGTTTTTTATGTATTTACATTATTATATATACTCATGCATAGATTATAAATATATGGTAAAATATGAAAAGTGAGAAAAAAAACTATCTTTTTGATCACACGAATAATGAATATTTATAACAAGGCAAAGCTTAAAGGATGCATTGTTAAAGGGGTACTTACGAACTTTTGAATAAATGATTCTTATTAGACATTTATTATAAAAAATAAAAGAGATAAAAACAAGTGAAAATTACAACTTACTGAGTTAGTTGTTTAAATACCCCGTATATACTGAGTTTATAAACAAAGTTTCAAACAAAATTTGTATATTTAAAAAAAACTAACATGTTTTTACTTTAAATTTTTGTTCTATCCCCCCGCTCGTGGGGGAAGCACGCTACAATTTTTCCTAATCACGAAAGATAGAAAAATATATCTTGGGGTATAAAAAGTATTGCATTTTGACCTAATGGCCCTGCTCCCCCTTCTATTTCAGTCTGAGGAGATTTCAGGAGATAGTCGTGAAATTCGTATATTCGAGGTGAAATGCACCGAATATCTTGTATCTGCTGTAACCGAGAGATCCGCGGCAAGAGCGCGGGAAGGTACTGCTTCAGAGTGAACAACATGCAACTACGGAGGGTTACCGGATTCATTACCTGACATTTTTCCCTGTGGAGGCATCTACACACAATGGGACTACATAATGGGTCCACTGTGTGCAGATTGTGTGGCGACGAGGACGAAACAACCAGCTACATTGTCTTTGACTGCAAACCTCTGGGTTACAGCAGATACGGGATTTTCGGTGCACCTCACCTCGAATATATGAACCTTCAGGAAGACCTGATAATCCAGCTCCTGACTATTGCCAACATATGGGAGAAGCGAAATCTCGTAGAAGGGGGAGCACAATAGACCATAAGGTCGAAGTGCAATAGTTTTAGATCCCAATACAAAATCAATCAATCAACCAACCGAGAGATGCACAGTTAAAGATAATGTGGTTGAATGTTTCATAAGGGATCCATTGTGGAATGCTTTTGTGTGCAGATCCTTTCTTAGGTGATAATGTCCGGTTATGAATCCGGTAATTTTACAAAGTTGGATTCTGTCCAGGATTAGTGCATCGAGAGATTCTTAAAAGTATACTAAAACAATGGAGCCTATTCACAAACTTGATCTTTTATTTTTACTTCTAGAACACACACGGATAGACAGACAGGCATATCTTGGTTCGTACAAATCCCTTCGCTGGGAGGAGGAAATGTCTATGTTTTAAACTGTAAAAGCTTGAAGAAATGTTAAAATACAAGAAAAAGTTATTTTTTAAATTTGAAGCTTGTCAACAGAAATGAAATATTTGTCACAATTTCAGTTCAAACTATAGGTTAGTTTAGATAGATTGATTATAGAGGCTGTCCTGGAAGGGCTACATTTCGCCCATAGGGTCCATTGTGATGCCTAAGGATGTGAGGATGTGAGTTGAGTGGAAGGAATTTTTGTGTATTGACTTGGAATTGGTAGGATATGCGGCTGCAGCCGACTATGATAGGAACTATGCCGATATTCATCTGGATTTCGTGAAGGAAAGTGCAGAAACCCTTCTCAAGCATAGCTGGTTACTTCGTTTTTGTCCATACGCCGACAGTTTAGTCAATTAGCTGCCCCTTTTTTTTCTGAATAATTGACATAATTGAAACTGCCGATGTCGGGATTCAAACCCATAACCTCCCAGTTTCCAAGTAGATATACTGCGCATAGTCATAACGCCTTAGACCGCTCGGTCACTTGGACTAGTAAATATAGGTTACAAATACATATATATATATATATTCACATGTATATATATTATCTTTTTCGTACACGAAATGAGACACGCGCCAAATGAGCAACCAGTAACATGTCTTTGAATTCATATCCCGGAGATGTTACGATTAGCTAATTCATACGGATGATTATTGCTTTGTATTTGAAATACGTATTTATAAAATAAAAAATTGGTTCATTTAAACTACAATATATTGTTTAAAACTGTTATATAAAAATTATGTCTCAAAAATATTTTTTAGTGAATAAAAGATATTCGATGACATAATTTTTTTTTACGATTATCCAATATTTTCCTTTATGCTTAAAGTATAAGTTTACAAGTAATGTAAGAACTATCTGAGTTAATTGTTTGAATACCCAATATATACTGAGCTGTATATCAATGTTTGAATATTTAACAATTTATGAATCGTCCCACAAAAAAATGTCTTATGGTTTTAAATATGGGCACATATTTCGCTATTGAGTTTATGGAAAAATTTTCAAACAAAACTTGCTTATTTTAAAAACGAAAAGTTTTTTTGTTTTTAAACTTTTGTTATATCTATTACGGTTTCAATGATAGACAGTTTTGTCCATTTTGCCCAAACAATTTTGCCCATTAACGAACTTGACCTTACTTTTTTGTCTTAGAACACACACAAAAAATTCCAGCTCGTTATCCTTTTTCGTTCTTGAGTTATCGTGTTTACAGACGGATAGACAGACAGACGGACATGGGGAAATGAACTAATTAGGTAATTTTATGAATACCTATAACAAAAAAATTTTTCTGCGATCAATATTTTTAAGTGTTACAAAATCGGAACTAAACTTAACATACCTTGTATATTGACAATATACTGGGTATAAAAAGTATAAAAGGTAATAATAATGCTATTATGTACAGTATGAAAAACTACTTTCCTAAATTGCATACCCAGCTGTGCGGTGTGGTAGTTGAGCTGTGTAGTTCATATTTAGTGGTTGAAAATTATTGACACTTCACAGTAGTAAGTATCGGTACATATATTATAGTCCAGGCGCCAGGGATTTAACTCATAGGGGGCAAAATGCAAAATTCTGAACAAATTTTTGTATTGTTGCATGCGTTATATTGACAAGTAAAGAGCTTAACTTTAAAAGTCAGCGGTCCTACCTAACCGACGTAAATCGCCCTCTTGAAAAATGCCTTTTATTTCATATCTTGAAAACGGCTGACTCAAGGAAACATACAAACCTTTTGTTTTAGATAATTAGATTCCCCATCTTTCTTATTTGAAACTTTTTTAAATTTAACTTACCGTTTTTCAATTACAGTTTGTTTATGTCGCAAATTTTCTTTTTTCCTCTGAAACTTCCTTAAAAATCGATCTATTGACAAAATTTTAAGAATCTTTTTAATATATCTAGAGCACGGTGGTGCGCATGGCTGAGTTTATTAAATTTCCTATAAATTTTCTAAATAACTTTTTCCCACAGAACTAATTCTTTAAAAGTTATTACAGACTTTTGAAGATAAGCTACTTACTTGTCAATAAAACGCATGCAACAATAAAAAAAAAATTCAGAATTGAATTTGTCTGGACTATACATACATACAGTTTTCCCCCTTTTGTTTTTGCAGGATTATACTTGTCATCAAATGCATTTTATTGGTTCAATATTATAATAATAATATAATGCACACATATGATATAATTTACTTACAATTTTTATATCATATATATTTTTCTGGATAATAAATAATATATTATTTGTCCCTACGTATTTCTTATTCTTATATGATTATTATATAACATATAGTATCACATTCAGGTTACAGAATGTAACTTGTATTTTGAGGATCATAGTTTACTATATCATAGAATATGGTAATCATGTCTTAATCAAAAATTTTAACGTAAAAATAACAACTAACAGAGTTAATTACATAAATACCCGCTGTATACAAAAGTTGTTTGTTTAAAAAAGAAAATATCCTTAATGGTTTCAAAGAAGGATACCCCTCTTTCCTGGCGAAGAGAAGCACGGTCCGATTTTGCCCATTCAAGAATTCACCGGGGCTATACTTAAGATACCTTGTATAAATCGTATATACTGAGTACAAAAAGGAGCCAATACATATGCAGAAGAATTTAGAGTGACCATATCAGTAATGTGTGGGAAAAGCAAAAGATTCCCCAACCAATAAACCATGAATATACAAGGCAAGTGCAACAGTCTCCCTGATTCCTTGATATAATCGGTATAAAGCCAAATAGATACATAGCTAGCTTAGCACCGTAGGCAACTCAAGAGTAAAAATTTCAAAAATATATCTATTTTTTATCTACTATTTTTCTATTTACTTAATAGGATGTAACAGGTAATGTTGGGAAATGTACTGAAAATACTAAAAATCGCTGAAAAATCGGGTTGATACATCACCTACCGATTAGGAGCGGAGAATCTCAATACCATCAGAAATAATGGTTAGGGTTTTCACGTGCTTTTCGGTTCTCGCTAGGTTTAAACGATAATCCAAAAGTTTCAACATTCTTTCATTAAATATTGCGTAAATGTAAGCAAAGTGTCTGTGTTTCAACTTGGTCAAAGTTTGGACTAACTATCAGATTTTCTTAGATTTTTCTGTGGGGACTTAAGTAGGGACTTAAGTTCGCTGCCGGGAAATCATTATATCACACTTTTATCATACAAAAATGGGAACAATGTAGTGTGTTTGTTAATTGATTGATTACAGATTGTATACCAAATGTTAATGACTTTGCTTGTGAAATAAAAGAATTTTTCTGGGAGATTTCAGGAAAAGATCCTCTCTACAAAGAATAAATCAACTTTGAAAATGAATAAAGCTTTGTTTTGCATTAATTAAGAATCTTCATTATTTCATCAAATCTGTCTAAATAGAAAACTGCTGATAGATAATCGTAGGGATTTTAATTCAAAAGAAACTAAAAGACTGTAGAGTACTCGTTGATTACTCTCAATCAAAATATATCGTTTTAAAGCTATAAAATATTTTAAAGTTATTAAGTATTCCGAAAATACGGAATTTGAGAATGATACCAAAGTTAAATATTCCATAAACAATTTAACTCAAGGCATAAGTTTAATTTTATCCTCAAATGCTCCCTGTACAAATTGTTATTTTTTTACTACCATAGTATGGGATATTGTATATATTAGATATAAACCATATCTGCAGGACCTATGTGAAGTTGGCAACCCACTTAACGGTAGAAGATTTTTTTAAGTTTCATTCGATTGTACTCGGTTTGTACCGGATTGTACCACCTTGATTTTCGTTTGTACCCTAAAGGGTTGAAAAATATAGGGGTGGGTAAAATTGCTCCGCAACTCGTGTTGAGATAAATGATTTTCGTTGATGCCATTGTGAAGAGAATCGTTTGTACCTGTTTGTACCGATGTTAAAAAAAAATTAAAAAAATTTAAAATAAAAAAATTTTAATAAAAAAATTTTTTTTAAATTTTAAAAAATTTAAAAAAATTTTTTTAAATTTTTTTCTTTATTTTCGTATCTCATTTAGGAATAAATTATATGTGGTATCGTTTTGGTAGAGACAATAGTTTCTCGACGATTAAAAACGGGTACAAACGATATAAGTGTCGGTACGCATGGGTACAAACGATTATGAGTGGGTACAAACGATTTGTCGGTGCTACAAACGATAAAAGTGTCGGTACGCATGGGTACAAACGATTTGTCGGTGTTACAAACGATATTAGTGTCGAAACGCATGGGTATAAACGATTAGAGTGGGTACAACGATTTGTCGGTGGTACAAACGATAAAAGTGTCGGTACGCATGGGTACAAACGATTATAAGTGGGTACAAACGATTTGTCGGTGGTACAAACGATAAAAGTGTCGGTACGCATGGGTACAAACGATTATGAGTGGGTACAAACGATTTGTCGGCGGTACAAACGATAAAAGTGTCGGTACGCATGGGTACAAACGATTATGAGTGGGTACAAACGATTTGTCGGCGGTACAAACGATAAAAGTGTCGGTACGCATGGGTACAAACGATTATGAGTGGGTACAAACGATTTGTCGGCGGTACAAACGATAAAAGTGTCGGTACGCATGGGTACAAACGATTATGAGTGGGTACAAACGATTTGTCGGCGGTACAAACGATTAAAGTGTCGGTACGCATGGGTACAAACGATTATGAGTGGGTACAAACGATTTGTCGGCGGTACAAACGATAAAAGTGTCGGTACGCATGGGTACAAACGATTATGAGTGGGTACAAACGATTTATCGGCGGAACAAACGATAAAAGTGTCGGTACGCATGGGTACAAACGATTATGAGTGGGTACAAACGATTTGTCGGCGGTACAAACGATAAAAGTGTCGATACGCATGGGTAAAAACGATTTGTCGGTGTTACAAACGATATTAGTGTCGGTACGCATGGGTACAAACGATTAGAGTGGGTACAAACGATTTGTCGGTGGTACAAACGATAAAAGTGTCGGTACGCATGGGTACAAACGATTATAAGTGGGTACAAACGATTTGTCGGTGGTACAAAGGATAAAAGTGTCGGTACGCATGGGTACAAACGATTATGATTGGGTACAAACGATTTGTCGGCGGTACAAACGATAAAAGTGTCGGTACGCATGGGTACAAACGATTATGAGTGGGTACAAACGATTTGTCGGCGGTACAAACGATAAAAGTGTCGGTACGCATGGGTACAAACGATTATGAGTGGGTACAAACGATTTGTCGGCGGTACAAACGATAAAAGTGTCGGTACGCATGGGTACAAACGATGATGAGTGGGTACAAACGATTTGTCGGCGGAACAAACGATAAAAGTGTCGGTACGCATGGGTACAAAAGATTATGAGTGGGTACAAACGATTTGTCGGCGGTACAAACGATAAAAGTGTCGGTACGCATGGGTACAAACGATTTGACGGCGGTACAAACGATAAAAGTGTCGGTACGCATGGGTACAAACGATTTGTCGGTGTTACAAACGATATTAGTGTCGGTACGCATGGGTACAAACGATTAGAGTGGGTACAAACGATTTGTCGGCGGAACAAACGATAAAAGTGTCGGTACGCATGGGTACAAACGATTATGAGTGGGTACAAACGATTTGTCGGCGGTACAAACGATAAAAGTGTCGGTACGCATGGGTACAAACGATTTGTCGGTGTTACAAACGATATTAGTGTCGGTACGCATGGGTACAAACGATTAGAGTGGGTACAAACGATTTGTCGGTGGTACAAACGATAAAAGTGTCGGTACGCATGGGTACAAACGATTATGAGTGGGTACAAACGATTTGTCGGCGGTACAAACGATAAAAGTGTCGGTACGCATGGGTACAAACGATTATGAGTGGGTACAAACGATTTGTCGGCGGTACAAACGATAAAAGTGTCGGTACGCATGGGTACAAACGATTATGAGTGGGTACAAACGATTTGTCGGCGGAACAAACGATAAAAATGTCGGTACGCATGGGTACAAACGATTATAAGTGGGTACAAACGATTTGACGGCGGTACAAACGATAAAAGTGTCGGTACGCATGGGTACAAAGGATTATGAGTGGGTACAAACGATTTGTCGGCGGTACAAACGATAAAAGTGTCGGTACGCATGGGTACAAACGATTATGAGTGGGTACAAACGATTTGTCGGCGGTACAAACGATAAAAGTGTCGGTACGCATGGGTACAAACGATTTGACGGCGGTACAAACGATAAAAGTGTCGGTACGCATGGGTACAAACGATTTGTCGGTGTTACAAACGATATTAGTGTCGGTACGCATGGGTACAAACGATTAGAGTGGGTACAAACGATTTGTCGGTGGTACAAACGATAAAAGTGTCGGTACGCATGGGTACAAACGATTATAAGTGGGTACAAACGATTTGTCGGTGGTACAAAGGATAAAAGTGTCGGTACGCATGGGTACAAACGATTATGAGTGGGTACAAACGATTTGTCAGCGGTACAAACGATAAAAGTGTCGGTACGCATGGGTACAAACGATTATGAGTGGGTACAAACGATTTGTCGGCGGTACAAACGATAAAAGTGTCGGTACGCATGGGTACAAACGATTATGAGTGGGTACAAACGATTTGTCGGCGGTACAAACGATAAAAGTGTCGGTACGCATGGGTACAAACGATTATGAGTGGGTACAAACGATTTGTCGGCGGAACAAACGATAAAAGTGTCGGTACGCATGGGTACAAAAGATTATGAGTGGGTACAAACGATTTGTCGGCGGTACAAACGATAAAAGTGTCGGTACGCATGGGTACAAACGATTATGAGTGGGTACAAACGATTTGTCGGCGGTACAAATGATAAAAGTGTCGGTACGCATGGATACAAACGATTATGAGTGGGTACAAACGATTTGTCGGCGGTACAAACGATAAAAGTGTCGGTACGCATGGGTACAAACGATTATGAGTGGGTACAAACGATTTGTCGGCGGAACAAACGATAAAAGTGTCGGTACGCATGGGTACAAACGATTATGAGTGGGTACAAACGATTTTACGGCGGTACAAACGATAAAAGTGTCGGTACGCATGGGTACAAACGATTATGAGTGGGTACAAACGATTTGTCGGCGGTACAAACGATAAAAGTGTCGGTACGCATGGGTACAAACGATTATGAGTGGGTACAAACGATTTGTCGGCGGTACAAACGATAAAAGTGTCGGTACGCATGGGTACAAACGATTATGAGTGGGTACAAACGATTTGTCGGCGGTACAAACGATAAAAGTGTCGGTACGCATGGGTACAAACGATTATGAGTGGGTACAAACGATTTGTCGGCGGAACAAACGATAAAAATGTCGGTACGCATGGGTACAAACGATTATAAGTGGGTACAAACGATTTGACGGCGGTACAAACGATAAAAGTGTCGGTACGCATGGGTACAAAGGATTATGAGTGGGTACAAACGATTTGTCGGCGGTACAAACGATAAAAGTGTCGGTACGCATGGGTACAAACGATTATGAGTGGGTACAAACGATTTGTCGGCGGTACAAACGATAAAAGTGTCGGTACGCATGGTTACAAACGATTATGAGTGGGTACAAACGATTTGTCGGCGGTACAAACGATAAAAGTGTCGGTACGCATGGGTACAAACGATTATGAGTGGGTACAAACGATTTGTCGGCGGTACAAACGATAAAAGTGTCGGTACGCATGGGTACAAACGATTATGAGTGGGTACAAACGATTTGTCGGCGGTACAAACGATAAAAGTGTCGGTACGCATGGGTACAAACGATTATGAGTGGGTACAAACGATTTGTCGGCGGTACAAACGATAAAAGTGTCGGTACGCATGGGTACAAACGATTTGACGGCGGTACAAACGATAAAAGTGTCGGTACGCATGGGTACAAACGATTTGTCGGTGTTACAAACGATATTAGTGTCGGTACGCATGGGTACAAACGATTAGAGTGGGTACAAACGATTTGTCGGCGGAACAAACGATAAAAGTGTCGGTACGCATGGGTACAAACGATTATGAGTGGGTACAAACGATTTGTCGGCGGTACAAACGATAAAAGTGTCGGTACGCATGGGTACAAACGATTATGAGTGGGTACAAACGATTTGTCGGCGGTACAAACGATAAAAGTGTCGGTACGCATGGGTACAAACGATTATGAGTGGGTACAAACGATTTGTCGGCGGAACAAACGATAAAAGTGTCGGTACGCATGGGTACAAACGATTATGAGTGGGTACAAACGATTTGACGGCGGTACAAACGATAAAAGTGTCGGTACGCATGGGTACAAACGATTATGAGTGGGTACAAACGATTTGACGGCGGTACAAACGATAAAAGTGTCGGTACGCATGGGTACAAACGATTATGAGTGGGTACAAACGATTTGACGGCGGTACAAACGATAAAAGTGTCGGTACGCATGGGTACAAACGATTATGAGTGGGTACAAACGATTTGTCGGCGGTACAAACGATAAAAGTGTCGGTACGCATGGGTACAAACGATTATGAGTTGGTACAAACGATTTGACGGCGGTACAAACGATAAAAGTGTGGGTACGCATGGGTACAAACGATTATGAGTGGGTACAAACGATTTGTCGGCGGTACAAACGATAAAAGTGTCGGTACGCATGGTTACAAACGATTATGAGTGGGTACAAACGATTTGTCGGCGGTACAAACGATAAAAGTGTCGGTACGCATGGGTACAAACGATTATGAGTGGGTACAAACGATTTGTCGGCGGTACAAACGATAAAAGTGTCGGTACGCATGGGTACAAACGATTATGAGTGGGTACAAACGATTTGTCGGCGGTACAAACGATAAAAGTGTCGGTACGCATGGGTACAAACGATTATGAGTGGGTACAAACGATTTGTCGGCGGTACAAACGATAAAAGTGTCGGTACGCATGGGTACAAACGATTTGACGGCGGTACAAACGATAAAAGTGTCGGTACGCATGGGTACAAACGATTTGTCGGTGTTACAAACGATATTAGTGTCGGTACGCATGGGTACAAACGATTAGAGTGGGTACAAACGATTTGTCGGCGGAACAAACGATAAAAGTGTCGGTACGCATGGGTACAAACGATTATGAGTGGGTACAAACGATTTGTCGGCGGTACAAACGATAAAAGTGTCGGTACGCAAGGGTACAAACGATTATGAGTGGGTACAAACGATTTGTCGGCGGTACAAACGATAAAAGTGTCGGTACGCATGGGTACAAACGATTATGAGTGGGTACAAACGATTTGTCGGCGGAACAAACGATAAAAGTGTCGGTACGCATGGGTACAAACGATTATGAGTGGGTACAAACGATTTGACGGCGGTACAAACGATAAAAGTGTCGGTACGCATGGGTACAAACGATTATGAGTGGGTACAAACGATTTGACGGCGGTACAAACGATAAAAGTGTCGGTACGCATGGGTACAAACGATTATGAGTGGGTACAAACGATTTGACGGCGGTACAAACGATAAAAGTGTCGGTACGCATGGGTACAAACGATTATGAGTGGGTACAAACGATTTGTCGGCGGTACAAACGATAAAAGTGTCGGTACGCATGGGTACAAACGATTATGAGTGGGTACAAACGATTTGTCGGCGGTACAAACGATAAAAGTGTCGGTACGCATGGGTACAAACGATTATGAGTGGGTACAAACGATTTGTCGGTGGTACAAACGATAAAAGTGTCGGTACGCATGGGTACAAACAAGAATGGGTACAAACAAGAAGGCGACAGCAACGTGCCAGCTAATGCATCGTTCGGGTCGATTGATAATTGTGGACTAGATGGAAGTGACCAACCAAATACCTTCCTGAATGAAACAGAGAACTGGATGGGCCAGAACAAAAAAGAAACAAAACGTGGTAAGTATTTGAGATCTTGCCCAGACATTGGAAACTTCCATCAGCGACCGAGCGCTGCGTATACTGTACCAATTCTACAAAACGGTTCGCTACTTGGTCCAGTTCAATTGAATCGTCAATTAATATACCTGCGTAACACATGCCCATTTGACAGTTTTACTCAAGCGATTCTTGTAGGCTATCGAGACTGGGTTGATTACCATCAATACATGGAATCTACCGAGAATCGGTTCTTTGATTTCGTTAGAGCATTGAGTAAATCGGGCTGTGTGAAAAAGCGATACACGGAAAGAGCTGCAATAATGAGCGAAATATTGCAGATTACGGGCAATGAAATGAACTGTGAGGGTAACGTGGGTAATCACATAGCCAGCTTGTTAAAAAATGAATGGTCCTTTGAAAGAGTCGTAGACTGTACGTCGTGTGGTTATACAGAGCTCCAGCGTTCTGTTATAATAAATATTGACGTTAAGCCTTTTTACATGACTGGCATGTTGAGCTTGGAAAATAATCTCAGCAAAATTGTAAAGGGTAGAAATTTTTGTAGCAGATGCAATTGTGACGATTTGTCATCCAAGCTCACAATGGGGAATCACGTCATCATCGATGTCGAATGCCTTCAATCGACCCGACTCGCTACAAATCTTGGGCATCCTGAGTGGCCAGGAATGTTTACGATAGGTCAGATACCGGAAAGAATTAAAATTCACCAAGTTTCGTACACAATTCTGGCTGTAATAGAGTACGTTGGCCACTCTATTACATCTGGACACTATATAACTTACGCACGGCGCATCACAGGTCGTTGGGAAGTACATAACGATCTTCTTCCAGGGAGGAAACCAATCATACCCTCCTCCCGAATACTACAAATAAATAAAAAAATAAGTATTCTGGTATATGTAAAAGGATAATTTCGAGTGGGTACAAACGATTTGTCGGTGGTACAAACGATAAAAGTGTCGGTACGCATGGGTACAGACGATTACCAGTGGGAACAATCGATTTGTCGGTGAAACAAACCGGTACAAACGATAAAAGTGTCGGTACGCATGGGTACAAACGATTACGAATAGGTACATACGAATTGTCGGTGTAACAAACTAGTACAAACGATAAAATTGACGGTACGCATGGGTACAAACGATTACGAATGGGTACAAACGATTTGTCGGTGTTACAAAAAGGTACAAACGATATAATTGTCGACAAGACTGGGTACAAATGATTTCGAGTGGGTACAAACGATTTGTCGGTGGTACAAACGATATTAGTGTCGGTACGCATGGGTACAAACGATTAGGAGTGGGTACAAACGATTTGTCGGTGTCCATACATCGGTACAAACGATATATTTTTCGAGATGGGTGGTTACAGATGATTTCGAGTGGGTACAAGCGATTACGAGTGAGTACAAACGATTTGTCGGTGTTACAAACCGGTACAAACGATAAAATTGTCGGGAAGACTGGGTACAAACGATTACGATTGGGTATAAATGATTTGTCGGTGTTACAAACCTGTAAAAACGATATAACTGGCGGTACGCATGGGTTCAAATGATTACAAAAGGGTACAAACAATTTGTCGGTGTTACAAACCGGTATAAACGATATATTTGTCGGTATGAATGGGTACAAATGATTGCGAGTGGGTACAAACGATTTCGTATCTATTATCCTTTTACATATACCAGTATACTTATTTTTTTATTTATTTGTAGTATTCGGGAGGAGGGTATGATTGGTTTCCTCCCTGGAAGAAGATCGTTATGTACTTCCCAACGACCTGTGATGCGCCGTGCGTAAGTTATATAGTGTCCAGATGTAATAGAGTGGCCAACGTACTCTATTACAGCCAGAATTGTGTACGAAACTTGGTGAATTTTAATTCTTTCCGGTATCTGACCTATCGTAAACATTCCTGGCCACTCAGGATGCCCAAGATTTGTAGCGAGTCGGGTCGATTGAAGGCATTCGACATCGATGATGACGTGATTCCCCATTGTGAGCTTGGATGACAAATCGTCACAATTGCATCTGCTACAAAAATTTCTACCCTTTACAATTTTGCTGAGATTATTTTCCAAGCTCAACATGCCAGTCATGTAAAAAGGCTTAACGTCAATATTTATTATAACAGAACGCTGGAGCTCTGTATAACCACACGACGTACAGTCTACGACTCTTTCAAAGGACCATTCATTTTTTAACAAGCTGGCTATGTGATTACCCACGTTACCCTCACAGTTCATTTCATTGCCCGTAATCTGCAATATTTCGCTCATTATTGCAGCTCTTTCCGTGTATCGCTTTTTCACACAGCCCGATTTACTCAATGCTCTAACGAAATCAAAGAACCGATTCTCGGTAGATTCCATGTATTGATGGTAATCAACCCAGTCTCGATAGCCTACAAGAATCGCTTGAGTAAAACTGTCAAATGGGCATGTGTTACGCAGGTATATTAATTGACGATTCAATTGAACTGGACCAAGTAGCGAAC
The DNA here is from genome assembly GCA_963920215.1 of Nineta flava. Taxonomy (NCBI): domain Eukaryota; kingdom Metazoa; phylum Arthropoda; class Insecta; order Neuroptera; family Chrysopidae; genus Nineta; species Nineta flava. Next base: position 35,602,680 of record OY986042.1, read on the forward strand.
CGTTTTGTAGAATTGGTACAGTATACGCAGCGCTCGGTCGCTGATGGAAGTTTCCAATGTCTGGGCAAGATCTCAAATACTTACCACGTTTTGTTTCTTTTTTGTTCTGGCCCATCCAGTTCTCTGTTTCATTCAGGAAGGTATTTGGTTGGTCACTTCCATCTAGTCCACAATTATCAATCGACCCGAACGATGCATTAGCTGGCACGTTGCTGTCGCCTTCTTGTTTGTACCCATTCTTGTTTGTACCCATGCGTACCGACACTTTTATCGTTTGTACCACCGACAAATCGTTTGTACCCACTCATAATCGTTTGTACCCATGCGTACCGACACTTTTATCGTTTGTACCGCCGACAAATCGTTTGTACCCACTCATAATCGTTTGTACCCATGCGTACCGACACTTTTATCGTTTGTACCGCCGACAAATTGTTTGTACCCACTCATAATCGTTTGTACCAATGCGTACCGACACTTTTATCGTTTGTACCGCCGACAAATCGTTTGTACCCACTCATAATCGTTTGTACCCATGCGTACCCACACTTTTATCGTTTGTACCGCCGTCAAATCGTTTGTACCAACTCATAATCGTTTGTACCCATGCGTACCGACACTTTTATCGTTTGTACCGCCGACAAATCGTTTGTACCCACTCATAATCGTTTGTACCCATGCGTACCGACACTTTTATCGTTTGTACCGCCGTCAAATCGTTTGTACCCACTCATAATCGTTTGTACCCATGCGTACCGACACTTTTATCGTTTGTACCGCCGTCAAATCGTTTGTACCCATGCGTACCGACACTTTTATCGTTTGTACCGCCGTCAAATCGTTTGTACCCACTCATAATCGTTTGTACCCATGCGTACCGACACTTTTATCGTTTGTTCCGCCGACAAATCGTTTGTACCCACTCATAATCGTTTGTACCCATGCGTACCGACACTTTTATCGTTTGTACCGCCGACAAATCGTTTGTACCCACTCATAATCGTTTGTACCCATGCGTACCGACACTTTTATCGTTTGTACCGCCGACAAATCGTTTGTACCCACTCATAATCGTTTGTACCCATGCGTACCGACACTTTTATCGTTTGTTCCGCCGACAAATCGTTTGTACCCACTATAATCGTTTGTACCCATGCGTACCGACACTAATATCGTTTGTAACACCGACAAATCGTTTGTACCCATGCGTACCGACACTTTTATCGTTTGTACCGCCGTCAAATCGTTTGTACCCATGCGTACCGACACTTTTATCGTTTGTACCGCCGACAAATCGTTTGTACCCACTCATAATCGTTTGTACCCATGCGTACCGACACTTTTATCGTTTGTACCGCCGACAAATCGTTTGTACCCACTCATAATCGTTTGTACCCATGCGTACCGACACTTTTATCGTTTGTACCGCCGACAAATCGTTTGTACCCACTCATAATCGTTTGTACCCATGCGTACCGACACTTTTATCGTTTGTACCGCCGACAAATCGTTTGTACCCACTCATAATCGTTTGTACCCATGCGTACCGACACTTTTATCGTTTGTACCGCCGACAAATCGTTTGTACCCACTCATAATCGTTTGTACCCATGCGTACCGACACTTTTATCGTTTGTACCGCCGACAAATCGTTTGTACCCACTCATAATCCTTTGTACCCATGCGTACCGACACTTTTATCGTTTGTACCGCCGTCAAATCGTTTGTACCCACTTATAATCGTTTGTACCCATGCGTACCGACATTTTTATCGTTTGTTCCGCCGACAAATCGTTTGTACCCACTCATAATCGTTTGTACCCATGCGTACCGACACTTTTATCGTTTGTACCGCCGACAAATCGTTTGTACCCACTCATAATCGTTTGTACCCATGCGTACCGACACTTTTATCGTTTGTACCGCCGACAAATCGTTTGTACCCACTCATAATCGTTTGTACCCATGCGTACCGACACTTTTATCGTTTGTTCCGCCGACAAATCGTTTGTACCCACTCATAATCGTTTGTACCCATGCGTACCGACACTTTTATCGTTTGTACCGCCGACAAATCGTTTGTACCCACTCATAATCGTTTGTACCCATGCGTACCGACACTTTTATCGTTTGTACCGCCGACAAATCGTTTGTACCCACTCATAATCGTTTGTACCCATGCGTACCGACACTTTTATCGTTTGTTCCGCCGACAAATCGTTTGTACCCACTCTAATCGTTTGTACCCATGCGTACCGACACTAATATCGTTTGTAACACCGACAAATCGTTTGTACCCATGCGTACCGACACTTTTATCGTTTGTACCGCCGTCAAATCGTTTGTACCCATGCGTACCGACACTTCTATCGTTTGTACCGCCGACAAATCGTTTGTACCCACTCATAATCGTTTGTACCCATGCGTACCGACACTTTTATCGTTTGTACCGCCGACAAATCGTTTGTACCCACTCATAATCGTTTGTACCCATGCGTACCGACACTTTTATCGTTTGTACCGCCGACAAATCGTTTGTACCCACTCATAATCGTTTGTACCCATGCGTACCGACACTTTTATCGTTTGTACCGCCGACAAATCGTTTGTACCCACTCATAATCGTTTGTACCCATGCGTACCGACACTTTTATCGTTTGTACCGCCAACAAATCGTTTGTACCCACTCATAATCGTTTGTACCCATGCGTACCGACACTTTTATCGTTTGTACCGCCGACAAATCGTTTGTACCCACTCATAATCGTTTGTACCCATGCGTACCGACACTTTTATCGTTTGTACCGCCGTCAAATCGTTTGTACCCACTTATAATCGTTTGTACCCATGCGTACCGACATTTTTATCGTTTGTTCCGCCGACAAATCGTTTGTACCCATGCGTACCGACACTTTTATCGTTTGTACCGCCGACAAATCGTTTGTACCCACTCATAATCGTTTGTACCCATGCGTACCGACACTTTTATCGTTTGTACCGCCGACAAATCGTTTGTACCCACTCATAATCGTTTGTACCCATGCGTACCGACACTTTAATCGTTTGTACCGCCGACAAATCGTTTGTACCCACTCATAATCGTTTGTACCCATGCGTACCGACACTTTTATCGTTTGTACCGCCGACAAATCGTTTGTACCCACTCATAATCGTTTGTACCCATGCGTACCGACACTTTTATCGTTTGTACCGCCGTCAAATCGTTTGTACCCACTCATAATCGTTTGTACCCATGCGTACCGACACTTTTATCGTTTGTTCCGCCGACAAATCGTTTGTACCCACTCATAATCGTTTGTACCCATGCGTACCGACACTTTTATCGTTTGTACCGCCGACAAATCGTTTGTACCCACTCATAATCGTTTGTACCCATGCGTACCGACACTTTTATCGTTTGTACCGCCGACAAATCGTTTGTACCCACTCATAATCGTTTGTACCCATGCGTACCGACACTTTTATCGTTTGTACCGCCGACAAATCGTTTGTACCCACTCATAATCGTTTGTACCCATGCGTACCGACACTTTTATCGTTTGTACCGCCGACAAATCGTTTGTACCCACTCATAATCGTTTGTACCCATGCGTACCGACACTTTTATCGTTTGTACCGCCGACAAATCGTTTGTACCCACTCTAATCGTTTGTACCCATGCGTACCGACACTAATATCGTTTGTAACACCGACAAATCGTTTGTACCCATGCGTACCGACACTTTTATCGTTTGTACCGCCGACAAATCGTTTGTACCCACTCATAATCGTTTGTACCCATGCGTACCGACACTTTTATCGTTTGTACCGCCGTCAAATCGTTTGTACCCACTCATAATCGTTTGTACCCATGCGTACCGACTCTTTTATCGTTTGTACCGCCGTCAAATCGTTTGTACCCACTCATAATCGTTTGTACCCATGCGTACCGACACTTTTATCGTTTGTACCGCCGACAAATCGTTTGTACCCACTCATAATCCTTTGTACCCATGCGTACCGACACTTTTATCGTTTGTACCGCCGTCAAATCGTTTGTACCCACTCATAATCGTTTGTACCCATGCGTACCGACACTTTTATCGTTTGTTCCGCCGACAAATCGTTTGTACCCACTCATAATCGTTTGTACCCATGCGTACCGACACTTTTATCGTTTGTACCGCCGACAAATCGTTTGTACCCACTCATAATCGTTTGTACCCATGCGTACCGACACTTTTATCGTTTGTACCGCCGACAAATCGTTTGTACCCACTCATAATCGTTTGTACCCATGCGTACCGACACTAATATCGTTTGTACCGCCGACAAATCGTTTGTACCCACTCATAATCGTTTGTACCCATGCGTACCGACACTTTTATCGTTTGTACCGCCGACAAATCGTTTGTACCCACTCATAATCGTTTGTACCCATGCGTACCGACACTTTTATCGTTTGTACCGCCGACAAATCGTTTGTACCCACTCTAATCGTTTGTACCCATGCGTACCGACACTAATATCGTTTGTAACACCGACAAATCGTTTGTACCCATGCGTACCGACACTTTTATCGTTTGTACCGCCGACAAATCGTTTGTACCCACTCATAATCGTTTGTACCCATGCGTACCGACACTTTTATCGTTTGTACCGCCGTCAAATCGTTTGTACCCACTCATAATCGTTTGTACCCATGCGTACCGACTCTTTTATCGTTTGTACCGCCGTCAAATCGTTTGTACCCACTCATAATCGTTTGTACCCATGCGTACCAACACTTTTATCGTTTGTACCGCCGACAAATCGTTTGTACCCACTCATAATCCTTTGTACCCATGCGTACCGACACTTTTATCGTTTGTACCGCCGTCAAATCGTTTGTACCCACTCATAATCGTTTGTACCCATGCGTACCGACACTTTTATCGTTTGTTCCGCCGACAAATCGTTTGTACCCACTCATAATCGTTTGTACCCATGCGTACCGACACTTTTATCGTTTGTACCGCCGACAAATCGTTTGTACCCACTCATAATCGTTTGTACCCATGCGTACCGACACTTTTATCGTTTGTACCGCCGACAAATCGTTTGTACCCACTCATAATCGTTTGTACCCATGCGTACCGACACTTTTATCGTTTGTACCGCCGACAAATCGTTTGTACCCACTCATAATCGTTTGTACCCATGCGTACTGACACTTTTATCGTTTGTACCACCGACAAATCGTTTGTACCCACTTTTAATCGTTTGTACCCATGCGTACCGACACTTTTATCGTTTGTACCACCGACAAATCGTTTGTACCCACTCTAATCGTTTGTACCCATGCGTACCGACACTAATATCGTTTGTAACACCGACAAATCGTTTGTACCCATGCGTACCGACACTTTTATCGTTTGTACCGCCGACAAATCATTTGTACCGACTCATAATCGTTTGTACCCATGCGTACCGACACTTTTATCGTTTGTTCCGCCGACAAATCGTTTGTACCCACTCATAATCGTTTGTACCCATGCGTACCGACACTTTTATCGTTTGTACCGCCGACAAATCGTTTGTACCCACTCATAATCGTTTGTACCCATGCGTACCGACACTTTTATCGTTTGTACCGCCGACAAATCGTTTTACCCACTCATAATCGTTTGTACCCATGCGTACCGACACTTTAATCGTTTGTACCGCCGACAAATCGTTTGTACCCACTCATAATCGTTTGTACCCATGCGTACCGACACTTTTATCGTTTGTACCGCCGACAAATCGTTTGTACCCACTCATAATCGTTTGTACCCATGCGTACCGACACTTTTATCGTTTGTACCGTCGTCAAATCGTTTGTACCCACTCATAATCGTTTGTACCCATGCGTACCGACACTTTTATCGTTTGTTCCGCCGACAAATCGTTTGTACCCACTCATAATCGTTTGTACCAAAACGATACCACATATAATTTATTCCTAAATGAGATACGAAAATAAAGAAAAAAATTTAAAAAAATTTTTTTTAAATTTTTTAAAATTTAAAAAAAATTTTTTTATTAAAATTTTTTTATTTTAAATTTTTTTAATTTTTTTTTAACATCGGTACAAACAGGTACAAACGATTCTCTTCACAATGGCATCAACGAAAATCATTTATCTCAACACGAGTTGCGGAGCAATTTTACCCACCCCTATATTTTTCAACCCTTTAGGGTACAAACGAAAATCAAGGTGGTACAATCCGGTACAAACCGAGTACAATCGAATGAAACTTAAAAAAATCTTCTACCGTTAAGTGGGTTGCCAACTTCACATAGGTATCTGCAGGGAATCACAAACCCTTCCAAGACTATAACCTTTAATAATAATATTCTTTTACCAAACTACATCTATCGTATGTATGTTGGATACTTGAATACTATAATATTATATAACATTTTGCTGCGGTCGCTTCTGTAATAATATATTTTATTAAATTATATAATATTAAGTGTATCTTTAGATCTTTTGTAAATATAGTAAGGCTATTCGATGATAATCATTTCAAATTAATAGAAACATTTGCGATAAATGATATAATAATATTCTCATAAAATAGGGTTCGGTATAGTTATTAGAATGTTATAAACCAATTTTATTATCCAGGATTTTGACAAGGGAGAGAAGAAAGTATCAAAGTCACATCCGTCGTAGGTTTGCTGATACAAGAAAATAACTTTCATTAAAAAAATTAATTAAGAAAATTAAATTAAATATTAAAAGAATATGTGAATTTTTCATAATTAAAATTGTGTATAATTTATGAGGCATGTATTGTTTTAATTTTCAATGAAAATTAATTAGTGCTTTGTGTACTTTTAAGTTTTCCTTTAAAATAAAATTTCCAGTTTTTTTTTCATTTTAGTTAACTTAGGTAATTAAGGTTTCACATACCATGTGTTATAGACTTATGTTTTGTAAAATAAGTTATAATAGATTTAAAAAGGTTTTGGGAATTAAATCTGTGCCCATTTCAAAAACGGGGACTTTGAGGATTGATGTTCCCACGATTCTTGCATATTCAATCTGATTTTTTGTAATCCAGTTATTAGTGCAAGATAGTCTATAGGCAATGGATCTCGCTTTAGCAATTATTACAATGTTCAGTGGAGTCAGCCCTAGTTTGATTTCCATGAAAGCTGCGGGTGAGCCGTTCATGGCCCGAGTAATACATTAATAGGCCAGTTTATGGATCCTGGACAGCTTTATGCATGTCGTTATTCGATTTACCTTTGGCCACCACACTAGAGCAGCATAGTTTATGATTGGCTATTGTTGTGTACAACCAGTGGATCATTTTGGGTTCTAGGCCCCAGATTTTTCCACATGCTTTCTTGCAGTGCATGAGAGAAGATTTTCTCTTATTTGTTTTATATTCCAGATAAGAGTTCTTAGTTAGTTGGAGTCCAACATCACTTCTTGGGATCTGTAGTCTTTCACCGAAGAGGACGGGTGGTAAAATTTTCCTTTTTCGTGCGAATGGAATTATTGTGGTTTTACCAGGGTTTAACTTTAATCCCTGGTTGATACACCAGTATGATTTTTAGAACGTTTTGCATAAGCTTCAAGAGTGTGCCTTTACAAGGTCCTTGTATTGAAATTATAATGTCGTCCACATATCCATGTGTGTGGTATTCTCCTCGGTTGAGATAAATTGTTCATTGCCAGACTTCACAGAAGTGGAGATAAAACTCCACCTGCGGACACCCTTTAGTGGCTGACTCACAGTGACAGACCCGCCAAGAAGAGAAGTTTGTATCCTTCTACCTAACAGCATAGAATTTATCCACCTGCAGAAGGAGTCTTCTAGAAAATTGAAGCCAGACACTTTCGTACCAAACTCTATGTCTTCCATACTACACCATATTCGACGTCTAAATTAACAAATGTTTCGATAGAGTAACTTCCGATATGATGAAACCGTTTTGGATTTAATTAAAACTTCTTTGTTTCGGTCGGGTAATTTGTCGAAGAGTAACTTGTTGGGGTCATCGTCAGAAAACCTGAAACATTTCTAAAGTTTCACATCTAACACGCGTACCGATTACGCACAATCTTTTAAGACCAATATATTATTATTCAGCTTTTCAAATGAATATTTAAAAACTCACTCGGTGATCTATTTTCAAAATTGTCTACCTTTAAGAATCGTGAATTATTAAGTTAACACAATTGTGAAAACATCTCCCCATCTTTAATCTTTTCAGTAACTTTCGTGATCGTACGATCAAGTAATAAATCGTTGAAAAAACAACAAATAGCATAGAACACATTCATTGACAACACTATACATATAAATCAATATTACAAATATTTACGTTATCATTGGGTAAGAAAAGAGTAGGTATTTGGTATAGAAAAAAACAACAAACTTTATAAAACATAAATATCATATTTTTCTTTCCTTTCTTTTTTTTTTTATTGAACAGTGTCACACGCCTATTGGATAAATCAAACAAAACTCAATAAAGTTGTTGACATGAAGCACACTCCTATCTCATAATCATCACAAAGTTATAAAAACTACTTTAGTAAGACACCATTCATCCAATGCTTTATAAAACAACAACAACAACAACAACGTAAGATACAGAGACCAATATCATCATCAATTTTGTACTCTACGTAGAGACGAGAGCAAGCACAAGCAGCTTATGTTTAACGTTAAACTTGTTTTGCAGTTTTTATGTCAATGTTCGTTTATCGGACAACAAAATAAAATCAATAGTGTCTGGCCAGACCATTGCAGATATATATTATATTATAGTATATATTTTATATACAGGTCGATTCACAACAGTTATTGTACTCGAAAGAAATTTTATAATTGCGTATTCATAACCGTACTGGAGATTGAAATAGTATTGTGACGTTAAAGTCCACACGATTCAATGTTCGTTAGTAATTGAGTTCAAAGTAATATTGTCAATGATATGAGAAAATCGACTCATCTAGCTAACCGTCCGTGGTGGAAAGGTGAACTCACTGTGCGCGGTACCCAGAGTTCCAGGGTTCGATTCCTGCGGATGAAGGTCTATCCTTCTAGTATGGTTGCCTTAGAACGGTTATGTAATACAAATGGAAGTGGTTTATTTACTTATTTTGACATTTATGTAATATGTCTGAACATTGGTGTACAATATTTAATATATAGGGTGGCGCATAAGTAACGTTATGATTTAATTAGTAAATAAATTTTTTGTTAACGTTTTTTTTTTTCAGCATTCGATTATTTAGACAGAGATCATATCGAAATTTCTTGTTCCGACAATTTACCGATTGGTTCAGCGTTTTCGGCAACATGGGGCTGTCTGTGATCTTCCGCGTGCTGGAAGACATTGTGCAGTTCGAAATGATGTGAACATTGCTCGGGTGCAACCAAATGTTGAGGAAAACCCCGAAACTTCGCCCAGGCAACGTTTTCAGCAGTTGGGGATATCTAAGAGATCTTGGCAAATAATTTTACATACGTTACACCTTTTCCCATATAAGATTCAATTGGTTCACGAGTTAAAACCAAGTTTTGGACAAATATGGATTCATTAAATAAACCATAACGTTACTTATGCGCCACCCTTTAGTATCTTTGTGGCTTAGGTCGTATGTCACTTAGTTGGGAATTGTTGGTATGATCCCCATGAAGATATGGGGCTATTCGATATTTAATGGGTAATAGCCACTCCTGTAAAGTAAGTGGTGTTCCTTTTTTTAACTTTCTCCAACCAAATTTTACTAAAATCACATAAATTTTGAAAAAAATTGCAAGTAAACATATAGGTCGTTATAAAAATGTTAAAAAATTTTAAAGTGAAAGCAGAATTTTCAACCAATACACTTATCTCTGAAACAAACAAAAAATCTTGTTTATTCGTTTAGTATAACTAAGTCTCAAAGTTTAATACTTTTTTGTGTGTATAATTTTAACTCAATGCTGCCAGATTCGAAGACTTATCTCCATTTAGCTACTTTTGAAGTTGTCGGCGACTAAAATTTAAGCAAAAGCGACTAGTAGCTGTCCGGCGACTCTTGAAGTAACAAAATACAATTTTTTATAAGAGTTAATTTTATTGTTTAATTTATTAACTACTGTTCAATGTTTATAATTTTATAAAATACATATAGTTTTATACTAAAATTTAATTATTTGTCAAGTGTTAAATGACCAAACGACATAAATTTACAACAATTGTTAAAAATATAAGTACTACGCGCATATTCGTACAAGTAAATTGTTCTATTCTATTCATGAAAAAAGTGCATCTATTTAATTTTTAATGTTCAAATCAACTACGGCGATTTCAGCACCGCGGATCGGCTACTCGTCGACAAAAATCTGGTTACCCTGTTTTAACTACTTGTTTTGACAATTTATAGTAACTTTTGAATCGACCTACATAATGTGTTATGGGTAATGTTGCAACTTTTGTGTATGAAATAAATAACAAGATTTGTATTTACTCAATTTTATATTTCGAATGACTGAGGTTATCAATTTTTTATGCTTTAAGAAAAAACAGTTTATGCTTTTGATTTAAAATTTCTAAGACAAATTCTTTAAAGCAACTAGCTAAAGAATTGTAACTAAGAACATTTTTTAATCTTTATTATATTTTGCCAGTGCTATTTGTGGTTTTTTTGTTCAAATAATCTCACTTTTCTATGGCGAACGTTCTATAAATACGTATTTTTTTTGCTAATCAGAATTCTATCTAAGCTCCACTTGACCCTTAACTGACTTTCAAAAAAATTTCAAAATAATCTTTCATCATATTTACGCTTGGATTGACACCATACGAAATCAATATCGTTTTTAGTTTACGAACGTATACATACAAGAGGTAGAGGTAGATTATAAAGGCTGCCCTAGACTGGCTGCACTTCGACCATAAGGTCCATTGTGATGCCTTAGGATGTGAGGATGTGAGTGGAGTGGAAGGAATGTGTGAGTAGACTAGGAATTGGTAGGATATGCGGCTGCAGCTGACTATGATAGGAACTATGCCGATATTCATCTGGAGTTCGTGAAGGAAACTGCAGAAAACCTTCTCAAGCATAGCCGGTTACTTCGTTCTTATACAAACAAACAAACCTCTTCTGAAAAATGTCGTTAGTCGACTGTGGAGATATGGTGAACTTCGATTTAGATTTTCGAACAATCAGATATCTTCCCGTGGTAACAGATTTTTTTAACTCCCTTATAAGTATGTTCAAGTCGTCTACTGTCTCAAAAACAATCAAAAAAATATTTATAAAACTATAATAAGGCATGTAGTAATGTATTGCTCCGAAAGTTGGTGTCTGACGGCTAGAGATAGGAAAAGCCAAGAAGTATGGGAAAGAAGAATCTTAAGCAAAATCCATGGACCCATATTTGGCAATAAAGTATGGAGGATAAGAACAAACTACAAAACGGAGACTGTGCTGGTTGGGACTTGGAATGAATGCCAAATGAAAGAGATGCAAAGAAGATCTACAAAAAAAACCCAGAAAGCCCAAGACAAGTAGGACGCCGAATTAGATCAGGGAACTGGAAAGCCAAGGCCACGAACATAAAGGCCTGGAAGACTCTTTTAGTTGAGACCAAGGTTGTTCATGGACCGTAGAGCCAAGTATCTATCTATTTAATTTAACTTCCCTATACTGTGATAAATAATCATATTTAATTAATTTTACAATAATATAATTATCGTTATAAATACATAAAATTAAAACGTGTTGTCATGACAGAAGGAATTAAACTAATTCTAAATGGAGGACTGAACTCAGGGTAGGTACGTAACTTTCCCATAAATATGTCATCTTGTATCTAGAAAATCGTTTATTTAAATTATCACAAAACAATTTGCAACTTTAAAATTTTCATAGTTGAGGAAATATTAGATTATTTCCGTGCCTATCACTGATTGATAATCCCTCAATATCAAAGTATTGATTTTCATGATAGAAAACTGTCATGATGAAAGAACAGATTTAGAATGTACAGATTCGTGTTCAATGAACGTTTTTTTTCCAAACAATTTAATGTCAACGAACCATAAATTTGTTTTTAAATAAAAAAAAACATTTTTACCTAAATGAGTCAATAATAATTTATTTTATCAACCATAAGTTGTTGAGTTTTACATAATATAATGTTTTTCAAATAAAAATTGCGTGTATATATCGTGGTTAAAATTTATTATAAATGTTTATTTTTTTTAAACAACAAAATAATATAATATTTTTATATTTTATTAAATTTTTATTGTTTTTTATTTTATTTCAGTTTCCATTAAATTTGAAAATTGTTATATTTTCTCCATAAAATTATTAATATTTTATTACTGTTGTTGTATAGTCACTATAGTATACTTGGGATAATAAAAACCAAATTTGTTTGGTATTGTTCGAACTAAAGAAAAATCATAAAGAAAGTTAGTGTTGTACTGAACAACTAAGATTCAATAATTGGTTTATCTATTAGATTCCATCGTAATCAGCCATTTTTTTAAATTATTATTAATTTTTTATTCTTGCCGCGAGTAACAACAATATTGACACACACACGTCTCTGAAATGGCTTATGTGTCATATGGTGACATTTTGGGCCCAGCGTTAAAATATATGCAAGGCTTCAAGAGTTTTCAAAATTATTGTTTGAAAAAATTTGATAAAAATATATTACTCATCTTTACATTGAACCTCATATTTTTCGGATTTTCAAAAATTCAGAAAGCCAAGACAAAAATTTGTGTTCATTCAAGTTAGCGCTATTTTTTTAATTTTCAAAAATTTTAAGAACAAATTTTGGGTATTATTCTGGAGATAGACCACTACAAAGATAGTATTCTGTTATGTTATGATAATCATCCCTTAAACCCGAGTTTAAGGGGTTTTAGCCTGTGTACGTTACCTCGATATTACTTATTCTAAAATTAGACGAGATTTGACCCCGAAATAACTTTAGAACGAAAAGAGCTACGGTGGTGATTTTTCGAATATAAGCTATTTAAGGAATTGTAAGAGACTGGTTTTTCAATCATTGTTAAGGAGTAAACAGTTAAAAAGTTATTTTGCTTCAAAAACCCAAAAAACATGGACACACCTCTAATTAATTCTTGGAAAGACATAATCATAATTCCAGGGTCTAGACCAAGAGTCTTTAAAAATTGATATTTAGCATACAGTTAGATATAGTGCCCAAATCGAAAGGAAAATTATGAAATCACGATATTTCTATCGGGAAATCGAAAATTTTAGCAAATATTGTTTTGATAAAATTATTCTGATTCGTTGATATTTGTTGATAGTCCCTTCTGATTGGATGAAACATAAAGTTTATATATATATATACATATATATATATATATATATATATATATATATATATATATATATTTATATATATATATATTTGTATATATATATATATACAAATATAACAATCTTTTATAGTCTCCGTAAGTGAGTTTTCCAAAACAAATATTTAATCTGAGAAATTAATGGTGAATTTTTCAAGGTAAAAATTACACTGAGTTAGATAGGAAAATCATCATGTTTTTGATAAAACATATTGATCTTTTGAAAAGAACATTTTAAAAATAGTTGAGTCAACATGAGACAACATTTGAAAAAATTATGTTGAGAAATGATTGGAGTTATCTCGACACCTCCGCATCAGATTGTTTACTATTATTTGTTATCCAGTGTAAAAATCGTGGATTTGAATACCACTTTAAATATATATCGAAATCGAAATTTTAGAAACCGAATTCACGAGTATTCGAAGAAGTTAATTTTCATTAGAATTTTATATGAAATTATTATATGAACAAAAGATACAAAACATATCTTTTGGACTAAATGGTCAATCTCTCTATTTACTGGCTTTTTCAATCAAATTTTGTACTTAGTTTTTCAATTTCCGGTGACCTCAAACAGAAATATTTGGGGAAACTGAAACATCAATTTTGGATACATAGCAAATATAACATCTTTGATACAATGTTGTAGCCAGTACTTTCGATGCCTTAAGTCCAAACAATTTTTATTTGAAACATTTTCCCCCGAAACAAATGGATTCAGCAAAAACCATCGGAAAAATATAAACGCCACTTTTGTAGCTGATAATACATGAACAAACAAAGTTAATAATATTAAGCTTGTTAAGTTTATTGAATTTTAGTTGGTTATTTTTATTGCAAATTATATTCTATGAAACTTTTAAAAATATTTAGTGTTGTATGCTTTAAATTCTTAAAGTTTTCTTTGAATTAACATTAACTTAATCCTAATAGTTTTATTAAGATAGTTTTAATAGTTGTATCAAAAAAAAACTGTGTAGAATGTTTAACTGGTTTTTGAAAATAATGTTCTTCAAAATATATTTATGTTAAAAAAGTGTGCATTAACAATAAACTCATCATATAATTTCTTATTAAAGTTGTCACACTGAATATAACATAATCTTGTTTACTAAACTAACAACTAACAAAATCTTGTGAACTAAAAAACACTTTCCACGGTTTGACTCTAATAATAACGAGAACTGTTTAAAAAAAAGTAAGACACTAATTTTATGTTCAAGATTTTATTTTTTAATTTAATTATTTTAGTTAAATCATAGTCAAAGAGTTGTAGAAAAATCTAAAGGTGTTTTAATTAAGATCATAGATTTTGAATCTTGGCCGATGGTTCTTTTGAGAGCTTACAGATTTTGGTTATAACTTTGGAAAACACAGTATTTTCGGTATTTCAAGAAGAAGTATATAAAGACTTTGAATCTCGGCCGATGATTCTATTGAGGGCCTACAGGTTTCAGCTATAACATTTTCGGATCCATAGTTCCTTATTTTGGTACGTTTCTGTTTGAAAAAACATGTTACTCTTGCACTTTTGTTAAGAAATTGACAAAATAAGTATAATATTTTTTCTGATTTAAGTGGCTATATTTTTCAAACTTTTTAACAGTTTTTTGACATCAAATTCTTGATATGAAAAATCGTACACATCTAGGCATGGGGATCGAACCCACGACCTCTGGCATTCTAGACCAATGCTCTACCAACTGAGCTACCTTAGATGTTATGGTAGTACTATATATATGATCTTTCACTATCTAACAATGGAAATAAATAAACGCTAGTTTACAAAAAACAATTTGAAAAATATGTTAATAGTAAATAAACAAAATTAATAATACATTGGCATCAGAAATGATAGTGAAAGATCATATGCATAGCACTACCATAACATCTAAGGTAGCTAAGATGGTAGAGCATTGGTCTAGAATGCCAGAGGTCGAGGGTTCGATTCCCATCCCTAGATGTATATGATTTTTCATATCAAGCATTTGATGTCAAAAAACTGTTATCATTGTTCAGACATATTACTTAAATGTCAAAGTAAGTAAACGCTAGTCGCTTTCGTTGGTATAATATAACCGAAAGGCAACCATACTAACAATGGACATAAATAGACGCTAGTTTACAAAAAACAATTTGTCAAACTTTTTATCATCAATTGAAGCACGCTCAACGCCGGATTTTTCAGCTAGTTTTCATATCATGCCTGAGTTTTAGATTCAAAACTGTTTTTCTTTAGACGTATTTCTAAAATTCATAATATAAGCCCAATTTTTAGCTCAAGTTTATAAAGTCAAGTAAAGTACCCCTTATTATTCAGGTTACAAAAATTGGAGCGTTTGAAAGATAAAAAAGTTAAAAAGATGGTCTGGTGGGGAGTCCTAAGTTCTTAAAAGATAGCACAATGTTGTTTGCAATCATTCATTTGTAATCCTTCTGTACGAAAAATAAACGTAAAATGAAATAAAATGCAATAAACTCTCTGAACATTTTATGTAGAGAAACATAACTTATGAGTATAGACAGCGATCCAAGAGTAATATCTACTAGACTGGTAGCTGAAACGTGCAATATAACGTCTAATATCTTTTGTTTATACTTATGTAAATTTTTTAAAGTAAACGTGTTTTCGAACAATATTGTTTTGAAAAGTATTTTTGAAAACATGCTCATTTTAACGTTTATAAGAAACGACAAATAGATTAAGGTATGGTCGCCTAAAAAGGCCTGGCTTCTACTTAAGCCCAGCTATAAAAATTCATTATTGTAATTTTTGAATTAATTGGAACATATCCAACATACAAGCAGAAACACCAATAAACAAAAATTCAACGTTACTTCTAGTTAAATGCGTTTTCGTTTGGGCAGAAAATCCTTCTTTATCAATGATGTGCCAATAAAACACTCTTTATTCAATACTTGGTGAATAAAGTATTGTTTTTTTTGTTTTTTCTATTGGATCTTAATATCTAAACTTTTCATCATTGGAAGCAAGGGGAATCTTATTCATTTCTTCATTTGTTTTTTATCAGCAGTTTGGGTTCACGTGGTATTGCCCCTAATAAGGTCCACTTGATGTTATCCAAAAAAAGCCCAGGCCATATTAAGAGTTTCAAATTTATTTTTTTAAATTTATTGACTTAAATAAATTTTTGCTTTAACATGCGTATGTTATACATAAAAGGTCTCCCAAGTACCTAAAAAAAAAATGTGAGACTTCCAAAAAATGAATTTAAAGGTAATTTTCGATAAAAAGACTCAAACGTTTCCTCAGTATTGATATACACAAAACTTCATGTAAAACTGTACACTTATATTTCATGTAGAACCTATAAGTTTACATGTGGTTTTTCACGTATCAGCTGCCGTACTATTTTGAGTATAGACACCGATTCAAGTACAATATCTATAATATTACTTGAATAAAATACACTGAATTAACCACAATTTATGTTTGTATCCATAAATTTATTGTTGAGATAAAGTATTTAATGCTCTAGAAATATTTTTAATTAAGACCTTTTGTTCCTGTTATATACGCTGTTGTTGTTGTTGTTGTATTGATATGAATTCAGAAAATGAATACATAGATACGTAAATTGTTGTTCTGTTTATTTTGTTGTTTATTTTGAACCTTTTAACAATTATTATATTCTTCATATCTACAATATTTCAAATACCTTTGCCTATTATATCCGGAACTTACGTATTGGGAATTTAATAACATCACATAGAATATATGATCATGATATAGAATAATAATGACTATATACACCAACCAAAATGTATTTTAAAACTATTTATCACCGATTCCAAGGACAATTGGTTGGTTCATTGATAAAGGTCTAACGAATTAATGTTGTACAATAGTAACCTAATCCTATCAGAGAGTAATAATAGGAACGAAATGTTTTAGTAATTATAAATAACAAGTTCAATAATTGTATCAGAAATTTAATCGAATAGGGAATATGCATGAAAATTTTTTTTCACATTTATTTTCATAATATGAAAATACTGTCAATACTGTAATAATATTTAAAAACGAAATTAAAATCCGACAAATATCAAGGAAGCTATAAGCTTTTAAAGATTATTATCTGTCTCTTTCTTGCAAAAATACTAAAAACGGAGTTTTACGTGTATTTTAAATGGTGAAAGTGTAATATGACGTCACATAACATATCAAGGGGGCTATCACCCTCTTTGTCTAATCGATAATTTCAATCATTCATATCTCGCTTATTTTTGAAGTTATTTAAAAAGTAATTTTACCTTGATATTTGTCAAGTAAACATGCTTCAATTCAAGTGAAAAAAAATGTTCATGCATATTCCCTGGTTTAATGATATATCTCTTAAAAAACCGTCCAAGTAGCCGAGCGGTCTAAGGCGTTATGTCTACTTGGAACTGGTAGGTTATGGGTTCGAATCCCGGCATCGGCAGTTTGTCAATTATTAAGAAAAAAAAGGGGCGGTTAATTGACTAAACTGCCGGCGTATGGACAAGAACGAAGAACATTTTCTGCAGTTTCCTTCACGAACTCCAGATGAATACCAGCATAGTTCCTATCAGAGTCGCCAGCAGCCGCACATCCTACCAATTTCTAGTCTACACACAGAATTCCTTCCACTCCATTCACATCCTGAGGCATCACAATGGACCTTATAGTCGAAGTGTGGCCCGCCCAGGACAGCTGCTAAAATCTATCTATCTATCTTGTTGAATATAAATGTTAAGTTGGTAGTTGTGGTAGCAGAAGCAGAAGGGAGGCCGAAACCTGACAAGTCATTGACTCTATAAGGAAAACATCACATCAACCTCTTCTGTCCTATACCTGGGTCGTTTCCTCTAGTCTTGTGTTCTAATTTCGGTCTTTTGAAGGCTGGGTATCTCATTCGAGCTCATTACACATTCTACCAGAAGACGAAAGGGCGAATAATTTTCCCCTTTACAGTCTGGGCAGATCACACTATTCTCCAACCTCATATGATAATAGGTACCTATTGAGCCCGTACACCAGTAATAACCCAACCAGGAGAATAAACGCATTCCGGTTTTTGCCAATAAGCCAGATTGGTCAAACTATTCCTTTAAACCTTTGCTTAGTTGATAGAACTATTCCTGAATTCAAATGATAAACCGTTGAAATTCAAGATTACAGGATCATGAACCCAGAATCGCCTCATTAAAATTAGAACGAATATTGAATCCAAATATTTTCATAACTATTTTCACAATAGTGGACATTAAGCTGTTTAAAAATACAATTCTTAATTATCCCGTTACATTCCATTTGTCCTTAGGATTCTGATATGATAGAAAGTTCACACAAAAAAATCATGAATTTGTAAATAACAGTTCGAAGGTATCCCCGTGCAAATAAAGAAATATATGAAGAAAAAATTTAATCGACTGTGAACTGAGGTGTAATATGTTAACAGTGAAATTTTTCTTTCTTACTTTTCGTAACGGAAAGTCTCTAAAATAATGTGATTTTTACTACTTTACAAAAAAAAAACATTCTCGACCTCTATTCGCGGAAACCGTATGTCCAACAAAAAAAATTTTCGAACCTGAATGTTGAAATTTTCACGTTTTTATTTTAAAAACGTGATGATAAACGTATATGATTATCTTATGCGTTAAAAGCTTACTTTGCATGTTATAAGCCAAAAACAAACAAAAAAACCCGTAAGTTTTTGTGGTTTTATTATAATTTTGTTGATAAAAATGTTGTTGGACAACTTTAAATTCGTATTTAGCACCTCAAAAAACGTACGTAAAGTTTGCCACTAAAAACAATTGGGGGTTTGCATGAAAAATTTTTTTCACTTCAATTGAACCATGTTTACTTGACAAATATCAAGGTAAAATTACTTTTTAAATAGCTTTAAAAATAAGCGAGATATGAATGATTGAAATTCCCGATTAGACAAAGAAGGTGATAGCCCTCTTGACATGAATTGTGATGTCATAATATACTATCACCATTTAAAATACATGTAAAACTCCGTTTTGCATGAAAAAGACAGGTAATAATCTTTAAAAACTTATAGCTTCCTTGTTGTTTGTCGGATTTTAATTTCGTTTTTAAATATGATTACAGTATTAACAGTATTTTCATATTCTGAAAATAAATATTTGGTACCATGCAACTACCCTATTACACCACAATGTTTTACTTCCCGTCCTTTTTGAACCCCATTTCATTGATTTATTGCTAATTGTCCTGGATAGACGGAGGAATATGGTTCGAGTCGAAATTATCTTGTTCACATATTTACACCCGGTATATAACATATGCTAGAGTTTATTAAGTTTCGTTCCGCTTTTGTAACGGTTGAAAATATTGATCGCAGAATTTGATATAGAATGACCTAATTATTTTAATTCCGCAAATGTATCCGTTCGTCTGTCAACGTGATAACTGAAAAACGAATAGAGATAGTGAACTCAAATTTTGTATGTATGTTCTAGAGCTAAAAAGGAACGCCAATTTCGTGAATGGGCAAAATCCAATCATGTTCGAGATAGAAAGTTTTAAGACAAAAAGTGATTTTAAAAAATAAACAACTTTTGTCAGAAACATTTTTCCATAAATTCAGTATATACCGGGTATTTAAGCAATTAACTTAGTTATTATTTTCATTTCTTAATTTAGTAATATGACTTTGAAAACGGCTTCGTTTTTGTTTCTTTTTTTAATTTTGAATAAAACTGTTTTTGCTTGGAGACCCATATTTCCTTATATTCTGTACAATAAATTTTGCTACAAACCTGGCACACAAATGGTTCGATTATATTATATTTTTCCTTAAATATACACATACATAAACATAAATTATACTCTCCTAACTATTATATATTTTTCTGCTTTTATCTTCTCAACTTTCAAGATTAGAATTTATGATAACAGAATGAGACAAAAATTAAAATCTGTATATGCTCAACTAGTTGAATAGTTTTAACCGACTGTAAACAAAAGGAAGCACGTAATTGATTTGAAATGAATAACTTACTCGTCATGTATATATATGATCACGTGTATTAGTTTCCCGACGTATTTGGGCATAAATTGTTCATTAATTTAGACGTTCTTTTTACCCAAGTACGGAGAGCCAAAAGGAAGGGTTATGTTTTTAGCAGCCTATGTATGTTTGTATTTATGTATGTTCCACCGTAGCGCCTAAACTACTCATCTGATTTTGATGAATGAAGTGTTGTTCGCTTCGTTTAAGTGTCACGCGTGTCATAGATTATACAAAGTCAAATCAATCGAACGTAGCTGATATAAATTGCATAATATTCTTGCCAAAAAAAATAATTCACAAATGTATTGAGTTTAATATCAAATGACAGGTTGTAATACAGAAGAAGTATTAATTTTTAATTGCTACAAATCCATATATATATATATATTTTTATTAACAATTTTTTCATTAATTATTAATAAAAAATAAATAAATTTGTGTATAAAAAAACGACTTGTGATTGATTGTGACGTCATTTCCGTTGAGGCTCAGAGATAATTGGATTCATGCTCTATACTTGTATTTTCTATATTCAGATCACCATGTATCATAGCAAAATAGTCTGATAGTCTCTTCTCTCTCTCGTAAACATAGATATTTTATCATTTCTCCATGCGGTGGCGTTACTAAAGCGATATAATGACGTCACTGGCGTTTGAATGTACATTTTAAAAAAACAATTTTTAATTGTAAAATTACATGAAAAATCAATTGTTTAATTTTTTATTTATTTGTCTTAATAAGTTTTAGTAAACTTTCGAAAAAAAAAAAAATTACAAAACATGCAAGTTCTCTACTCCCAGATTCAGATGAAGTGTTTTACGCCCACAGAAGGATGTGATTTTAGCAGCTTTCACATTATAGTGAAGGTATATCACTGCTAATTGAAAAACCATCAGACTGAAAGTGGAACTAAATTTTTTAAATATTCTTTAAAATGGCTGTGAGGATTTTTAATGCAGCTTATTGTGATCTAGAAAAAGCAGTATAAATTTCTTCTTATTTAGTGAAAGGGGTTGGAAAACCAAAAAACAGAAAAATGAAGTGAAGTCTTCTGCGAGTAACGGCATCCCTATTTATTTGTTTGAAACAAGTATACTATGAAAGTATATGAGGTAAACCTACAACATAATCTCAATATACCGAATTCAACACCACCCAATTTTTTTAACTTGGTCTGCTTTTTGTAATAAATATGTGTTGCTATAAATTTGAATAAAGTAGAGTCTTTATTGACAACAACATTGAACAAAAAAATTTTCTTTATAGTAAAATAAATAAATATCATATGTTTGACTTCAGTCTGGTATATCTTCATTTCTAGACACATATTGAAGTATTTTTTAAAGTTTATAATTTAATAAAAATATATTGTATAGTATATATTTTGATTGTGACGTCAAAAAAACTCTAACATGTATATATACCGTATGTGTTGGAAAACATTGCTAATAGAGAATCAATGTTAAATATTATATACTATAATAACTATTCACAATATGCTTAATAAAGAAATAAAAATAGTGTGTACTGTTGTGTATGCTTTAGTGTGTCTGTTGTGTATGCTTGCTGGACTGTTTTGTACTGCATTTTGTACTGCATGTAATGAGAGTGGATTAAATATATTGATTGTTGTCTTCTTAAGTTTAGCCATTACTTCTAACAATTGAAGATTCTTTTTTGAGTATCCCTTATTATTTGTATGTGGAATGTTTGAAAATAAATGATAGTATCATATTAACGGTATAACATAAAACAACAATCCACACAAGGATTATTATCATGGCATTGTGTGCAGGGCAACAATCTTGTTGGAACGATTCCAGGTCTAAATTAGGAAAAGCTCTAACAGTTGGCAATATATTATTTCGTAACAAAATAAAATATTTTTGAGAATCTAAAGATCCGTCAATGAAAAATGGTCCTATAGTAATCACTTAATATTCCAGTCCAGACATTCAGTTTCAGTATGTATGTGTTTGTATGGTTTTATAGTAAATATTTTATTTATTTATTTAACATTGATTTCCTATTAGAAATGCTTTGGAAAACAGACTACATATATATATATATATATATATATATATATATATATATATATATATATATATATATATAAATATATTTAACATATATACCCTGTGTTCCATTTTAAATAAAATTTCCCATACAAATATCTCTATGATCTAAGAAACCTATCTACAACCTCCTCGTTTTGCGTATTGGGGTTACGCTAATGGCATTGATTTAATATTTAATTTTAAATGATTTAATTACCGTCGACATTGGCGTAACCCATTGTGTAACACGAGTAGGTTTTCGGTGGGTTTAGTACATCAAAACCCTAAAAAGGGCTATTTAAAAAAATTTGTTCATCATGGTTGATTTAACATGATTAAAAAATCATTGAAAATCGATTGTTTTTAGTTTAAAACCTTAATTTCCTTATTAAACAAACATTTATCCGCAGTAATTTTTTTTAAAACCGATTGAATGAGGTACAAATTAGTTATAAAACTTAAAAGAAAAGAACGATACTTTTGTGGCCATATGTACTATCTGAGATTAATTAATAGAAAAATTATAAATATCATGTAAACAATAATTTTTTGTACTTAAAATTATTCGAAATTTTCTTTTCTATTTTGGGTTACCTTTAATATCTGTTTTGCAGTATTAATAAACTGATGATGCGTAATTTCACTACTATTGAGGGCGATGTTACTGAATATATTACTAATTCCTTAGGAAAAGCGTTAATTATTAGGAGAAAACTCTATAGGCTCAGTAGTATTCATGCAGATGACACTCTTTATATCATTATTTTACATCATATAAATAGACGCTTGTTAAGAAAATGCAAATAACAACACTCTCTATACATGAATCAGGCGCATTTCAATAATTGGGCTGCTTCGATTGAAAATCAATCGAAAAATTATCAATGCGTGCTCATGGAATATGAATGTTAAAAAATTTTTTTGCCCAAATACAATATAAACACCCCCGTATAAACAATACATACAAATATTTTTAATATAGTACTTTAGTGTATAAATGTGTAGAAAAGATATCTATATTTTCACCATATTAGATATATGTATATATAGTGAAATATCATCTCAGCAGCTTTTATGTTTATAGTTTCCGGCTTGTGAAGCTTGCCCGGAAAGTGCTTGCTAAAGTGTCGATGTCGAAAGTAGGTAGATATCATATATATATATAAATCTACGTACATATACAAATATATACTATGAAAAACGCACCTAAACTATATATATATATATATACATATATATATACATATATATATACATATATATATACATATATATATACATATATATATACATATATATATACATATATATATATATATATATATATATATATATATATATATATATATATATATATATAAATATATATATATATTATACAATCGAATTCTGCCTACAACCCTGCACATATAACACAACAAACCACTTTTTTCTACATTCGTTCGATGATGGGTTTTTATACACATAGAACATAGAGAGAAAAACCTTCCCTCATACCATACGGAAATTCTTATATAATACACTTACTTACATAAATAAAGTAACGGCTATGGAATTTTTTTTTTCTTTCACCCATTCAACTTCGAATCCTTTTTATAAAAATTCAATGTTCTAGTCACAAGTAAAATTTACAGTTTATTTATTTTGATACGAATAAAGACATATTTTTCAGTTGTGTATATGTTCACAACACAGGGGGGAAGAACAGGGGGCGGAAAGACTGACTGACTGCGTGTGTGTGTGTGTTTGAATAGATCAAAGTGATGTAATGTTATAAATAAATTGTCAACTTTCACTGAAATAGAATACAGAATAAAATTGTGTGTGTGTTCTATTTTCTATCTTTTATTCGAAGTACCCAAACCCTGTCAATTGGTTTTTAGTAATAAAATCAAGATTATACACGTTTATTTTTGTGAAGTAACATTTTAATACAATTGTAAGTGTTTTGAAGTGAAAGGTAAAATTGGATTTCTAATCTTCATTTTCATTGAACTGAAACTTTTTAAAATCTGAGGGTATAATGTAATTTCTTATCTGTTCGAGCGACAGTGTTGAATCATTGCCGCTCAAAGTATTGCAACGAGAAATTCAATATAAGCTGGTGACATTTTTCTTATTTTCTATTTACAGATTTATATTAAACTAAGGGTGCTATTTGCTATTTCTGTAATTGTTCGTTGGATATATTTTACCATCTTACCGTTCATATCGCTACATTTTTTTAAATAACCTACATGTTAACATGCCATGTTTATTAAAATCGGACAAAATTTGTGTTTAAAACAGCAATATAATTTTTTTTGAATTTTGGTAAATTTAGTTTCAAAAACAGTTTTTTTAATTGCACTTACATTCTTACATTTTACTTTTCGCTATTCACTTTGTAAATAGCTCCGCTCTTTAATGGGATATCATCTCTTTTTAAGGAGCAGCTATTGTATGGAATATCTACCCGAAAACTCGGTCCTTCTGTGACTAGACAGTTTCGAGGTTTATATGAGATAACGTACATTGAATCTAAAATTTGAAAAATGTGACCCTAATTTAATATGAAAACATACCACGTATGCAAATGGTGCAAAATTATTATTTTTTTAATTTTGGTAACATGTTCAAGTTAAAAAAAACAACAGTTTTTAGTTTTACTTTGGCTAAATTTTATCCGATTTTAACAAATTTTGTGTTAAATCCACAAATATAGGGTATTTCTTTTGCCAGATTTGATGAATTCAAGTTCTTTTTTTTGGATTTTCGTGACGCCATCAAGTGAAAATAAATTAAACCGACGCGGCGACGCCTGGCGGATGTGAAACGTCGAAACTATTTTGTATAAATAGTATCCATGATGGATGAAGGATGGTTTATTCAAGGAAATAAAATATGACATAATCAAAAACAAAATATTTAGACTATCTAACGAAAAAATTTAAATTAATTTAATACCAAAAAATTAAAAATCTAATAATTTCTTCAAAAATTGAAACGGTTGAATTTTTTCAATCAGTTAATTATACTATTATTATTATTAACTATTTTGTATAGAAAATATACATTGCCACCTATGAATGAGTTTTTCAAACTGTATATGTACCACCATCTATGGGCATCGTTTTTAAAACTGAATTGTTATATGTAATATCAACTTTGAACAACTTGTTGATCGCGCGGCGAGTAAACGTCACCGAACTGCCCGTCTAACACGCCGCAATAAATGTTTAACATCAAAAATGAGTTTTGCGAAGATTTTGAAGTATTGTGTTCTCACATATGCTACTTATAAAATTGTGAAAATAACAACTAACTGAGTAACTTGTTTAAATATCCGATATATACTGAATTTATGAAAAAAATTCGAACAATAGTTGTTTATTTAAAAAAAACGAACATTTTTTGTCATTAAAATTTTGTTTTATGCCTATCTATGAAACTTTGAATTACGAATTCAATTTTGCCAATAACAACTAACTGAGTTAATTGCTTAAATACCTGGTACATACTGAATTTATAAAAAAAATTTTCTTACAAATGTTGATAATTTATAACAAAAGAACATTTTTTGTCATTAAATTTTTGTTTCTTACGGTTTCAAAATAGCCAGTTTTACCCATTTTGCCCAAACATGGTACGGTTTTGCACATTCACGAACTTGACTTCTGAATGTGTGTTAGAGCTAAAAACTAACACACATACAGAATTCCAGCATGCTATCTCTTTTCCTTTTTGACTTATCGTGTTGACGGCACGTCGGCCAAACACATTTAAGGGAATGGACTAATTAGGCCATTTTATGAACACCTGCAGCAAATTTTTTTTCCTGTGATCAATATTTTCAACCGTTACAAAAACAGAACTAAACTTAATATACCCTGGTATATATTATATACCGGGTATAAAATCTAATTCAATATTATTTATTATGACGTTTATACACATTTAGATTAAAGATATTATAAAACAGTACCAAATAGAAAATGTCTAAATGTTGTATTTTACACACTAAATGTTGTATTTTACATGTGATATTAAATAAGTAACTACTTTCAATTTTTTGTTTAAAAAAAATGTTTTTTCATTCATCCTCTTCACTGGCTGAATACGGACTGGTTGAAGACTTTTATTTTGCAAATATGAAATTATGTATTCAAAATGAATAGCATGAAAAAAAATTCTATTTTTTTTGTGTGTTTATTATTTTCTAGCAAATGTGTTTTAGTGCAAACGATGGTTGTAGTCTCTCCTACATAAAATAAAACACATATTAATGAAGTATTGTTTCTAAGCTGAATTTTTAAACGGGAGGTATTATGGAATAATTCAAAAACATAAACTAAAACAACAAAAATAACATTTTCTCGGATGTATATGAAAAATATTATCGGGTAAAATTTATTTAATATATCGTCCCATGGTTAAATGTATTGTAGGTGTTCACGTATGGTGGGTCAACGATAAATTCATGCTTGAAAATTAAGAAACACTACTTGTTTTGTACTGATGAAACAGTTTCGGAAAACTTTCTTTTCAGCAAATTTTCTTCTTTGAGTGTTTGCATCAGTTTCAACATTATGATTTTCTCATCAATACAGAGCTTTTGGGCAGTCTCAAAAGCAGTTGAAAAACGATTCCGGAGGATGTACATTAAAATAAAACGATTGAACTTCTGGTTTTGAGATGGCCACCACATAGCCCAGAGTTAACTACCATAGATATCTTTGGGAGGAACTTGTCCGACGTATAATAGCTTTAGTGCAGGAGGGAGGTAATCAGCCAAGATGTCGTAGCAAACTTAATTAAAAATGTGCCTACAAGGCTTGACGTAGTCATTAGAGCAAGGAGGTTATATCCACTGTAAGAAGATTAATTCCTTGCAAAAATCTCGAAAGAAAATGTATTTTTTAAAATTTTATAAATTAATTTTTTTCCGTAAATTAAATGGTTTTCATTTATAATTTTACCCCAACATCAGGCAAAAAAATTCCAGAAAAAATAATTTTAATGAATTTTTCAACGCTTCTTTTGCAGTGCAGTATCATTCGAAAATCCAATAATAGAATTGTATTAAATCTTTTCTTTAAAATAAAATCTATCCAAACTAGTTCAAGATTTAAATAAATACGTAGGTTTTCGTTTTTACAAATACGTTGTTCCAAAAAAATTTGCTGAGTATCCGACGAAAAATGTCCAAAAGATTGCAAGACCTATCAATCTGTCAAACAGGTGTATTCGATATTTTTATCACAAAATATATTTAAATTTCTATTAAATATATGTAAAAATAATCCTTTAAACAATCAAAAAGGAGTTTCGTCAAAATTGTTTTTATAAAGTACATTTCTCTAAATACTCGTACATATAAAAATACTTATTTTTGGAAAGATATAATTTATGGTTTATAGTAGATTTATTTATTTAGACGGCTCTCCGGAGCCACGGGGCTCCCCACAAGAGAGTGAGAGTAAGTAAGCAAGGTATGTTTTGAAGTAAGGCGGAACGATGTTTCAATACAGGTTGACCTACCAATGCATCATTATTAATATATAATTTTTTGGCGGACGATGATTCAAAATAATTATTTTTAAAAACAGCAATTTCGCGATCGCGTTCTGCTGTCCCTATTCCGAATTTATCAAACTCCGCAGAATGTTTCGCGGTATAATGACGTTGGAAATTACTTCTTTTTAAACAAATAAACTATTACCACAAAATAGACAAATTAACTCTTTATCAGTTTTGTTAAATATACCAAAACGATGCTCCCACTCGTTGATGCCAAATTAATATCCTCGTTTTTTCGCAGACGGCGCCACACCTCCAGTGCTGAACTTATCCAAGACTGCTTGCGATGTATTCTCCATTATTAAAATCACTACTTTTATTTTTTTTTGAAAAAGAAATTATACGAAAAATAATTTTCAATAGCACGAATAGTACTGTTCACTTTTTTAATTCAAAGTAGACTAAATCAAAACAACTCAGTCAGGTTGAGTAAGCTATCATTAAACTCCCACTTTATGTAAAATTTAACCATTTAGTAATCAGTAATAAATTAACCGCCCAGCTTTATCATTGGCATGTTTATTGTCATCAAATTCCCATGACACTATACCCTGTACTAAGAAAAAATAATTAAATTAGGTATATAATTGTTTATTAGTTCTCCGATATGAATACTTTTGGCAAATTATTCGGAATTTCCAAAAACCTAATTCTAAAATCTAAACTAAAGCTAAACCATCAAAAAATTTACAAGCGGTTTACAATTATCAAGCGGTAAACGTAAAAGATCAAAAGATTTATATTTTATTCATACACAAATATATTAAAAAGGTTCATTTTAGGACCCAAATTACCAGCCCAAAATTCCAGAGTATGTATAGAATGAATTGTATAGTCAATAGTGTATACTTTGTATAATTAAAATAGATAGTGACTATAAAAAAGGGGTTGGTATTATTATATTTTTTTCAGAAAATGTTTTAATTAAAAAAAGAAAATAACAATAATTGGTATTATTTTATCTATTTTATCTATTTTATCTATTTTATTTTATTATTTTATTTTATCTCTGTTCCTACCTCTCACACAGAGCTTGTAAAGTCAAACCCTGCCCACCTATGATTTAGATTCATAACGCAAATAAAGATCTTTGAAACACACAGCAAATGAATACGTTCGTAAAATCTTTTAAAACAAACATTTGCAGCATAAGTTTGTATATTTATTTTTTCGATTAATTTTTAACAGAATAAAAATTTTATTGACAGAAAATTTGATGTTAAAAAAAAGCATTGTCGTATGAAACAAAATTAGAAGTAAAAATTGTGATAAAAATGAAATTATCACATAAAATAATATTTTTTCAGTTGTAAAAAATAAATTCATAATAATTAAGAAAATGATAGGACATAAAAAATTCATAAAAAAATTTTCATTAAAGTATTTTACTCACAGTAGGGAGAGACTATTATGATGCCTTTCTTTTCTTTCTTTATTATGAAAAAAAAATACACAGTGAAATAATCTGTTTTTTTTATTGTAAGCAAAATGAGAAAAAAAATATTCTTAAGCTGTTTCATATTACTTACTACTCAATTTAAGTGGATTTACTCTACTAACAAACAGGATCACTTATCTACTAAAATATACATTACATGGTAGACAAACTCAACTGATACCTATTTTAATAAACTGGAAAAAAATATTTGATCCATCAATATATATACTGGTTGGTCATCAAAAACACACCCTTCTTCACACAGATGATACATATCATGATGAAAAAATATATATAATATTAAGAGAACTGTAGGATTTTTCAAATTAAATTTCACTTTTTCCCCAATTTCCTAGATCAAAATTTTTTTGAATTTTATAAATACGTATTTCGACTAAAAAGTAGTCATCATCAGTATGAATTAGCTAATTGTAATTATTCTCCGAGGAAATGTTACTTGTTGCTAATTTGGCGACGGTCTGCACAAATTAGCAACAAGTAACATATCCTCGGAGAATAATTACAATTAGCTAATTCATACTGATGATGACTACTTTGTAGTCGAAATACGTATTTATAAAATAAATGAAAATTTGATTTAGGAAATTGGGGCAAAAATCGAAATTTAATATGATGAAAAAAGTCTCGAAGTCGACTATTAACACGGTTTTTGTCGAAATTTTCCTCATTTTACATCAACTTTTCAATCACAAAATTCTATATTCAATCGAAAAAAATATATATGAAAAATTTTCCACCAGAAATAGTATATAATTGACGTGGTCGAACATTAGTGAGGGGATAAAAAATTTCAAGCCAAATCACGAAAGAAATATAATTTATACAAGATATATAAAGTTTAGTTTTTCAGACTTTAAAAACAAAAAGAGATGTCGAACTTAAATTTTGTGTGCGTGTACTAGAGCTAAAAACAAAGTCAAGTTCGTTAATGAGCTAAATCAGACCATGTTTAGACAAAATGGGAAAAACTGCCCCTCTTTGAAACCGTAAGATATAGAACAAAAATATAAAGACAAAAAATGTGTCGTTTTTAAAAATAAACAACTTTTGTTATAAACTTGTTTACATTAATTCAGTAAGTACCGGGTATTTAAGCAATTAACTCAGTTAGTTATTATTTCCACTTGATTTAAATTTAAAATTTAATTCTAATTAATTATGAACATTAGATTTTTGTTTATAACTATAAATGTAATAGAAACAATTTGGTAAAACGTTTATGTATCCAAAAAAAATTTACTAAACAAAGGAAAAACATATTTCTGGGCATATAATGCCGGGACTCTTTTACTCTTATATGATTATTATTATTTTTTTTGAAGAAGTAATTGCGTTTCCGAATACATAATTTGAAAAATACCCCAACGGAGTCTCTGGTCAAGTGGTACCAAGTTTTAAAAATTGCCTTGGTTGCACAAAATTGTGTATGGTCGAAAATATATCCTAATATTAAAATATTAAAATAT
Source organism: Nineta flava (assembly GCA_963920215.1). Lineage (NCBI taxonomy): Eukaryota > Metazoa > Arthropoda > Insecta > Neuroptera > Chrysopidae > Nineta > Nineta flava. The sequence continues at coordinate 35,633,647 of OY986042.1, forward strand.
TAAACCAACAACGTTAGAAAAAAGGCAACTATAGAAGCGCATGTTATGGGACATCCTTAGCAGATTCGTAAAGGTAATACATACATAATTACTTTACAGATTACATTCATAACCCAAATATCATTATGATTTTTTCTGAAGAAGAAACTATGTTTCCGTAACTATAGTCAAAAATAAAAATATTTTTTACGAAAATTTCAAATATTTGTTGAATTACAGCTCTGATTGTTTTGAGCCACCCTGCCATAAGCAAATAAAGAGAAAGTGGGTAGCTCTAGCATTGCAATAATTTGGGTGAGTGTGTGTTGTGAATGTTAGCGAGGTCTATTTACGTATTTTATATCCTCTTAAACGTCCATTCATTTCATGGTTTCCTTTCGTCAATACCCATGAACCATCACCATATCATATCATTTCGTTTTCACCCTTCAAAAAGTCTTATCGATGAATAGCAACAGTGGTAGGTAGTAAATACGCAAAACCAATATTATGATTATCTTTTTTGTTGTTGTTGGGGTGGTTTGTGTTTTATCCTACTTTCATATGTACATAAAGTTTTTTTCTTTTTTCTTTTTGTTCAAGAGGGCACCCATACATTATTGGTTGAATACGTTATCCATGCATAAAATGTGGGTTATGTATCAAGTAGATTGAGTGAGTCCATTTGTGGAATAGAAAAGATACACTTTCTTATAATAGTCATCACTATAGTACAAGCGGGGACCATAAAAAATGGTTCCCATTGAATTAGTGGATGCAAATTTCAGAAAATATATTACATATAGTACATATAGACTGCAATCACTTGCCCAGGCAACTCTTTTCTATAATAATTATTAGAAAAACACATCGATGGTTTTTTCATAAAATTTTATTTCCAACTGCTTTTGTGTAAAACTTTTTATTTATGACAGTTTCTAAAATAAAATTTTATGAAAAAAGTATTGACATGTCTTATTATTAAAGCTGTTAGATCAGGTTCTCAAAGGGTTGCCTAGGCAACTGAAGCCACTATATGTACTATATTTTCTGAACGTTGCATCCCCTAATTAAATGAGCTCCGATTTTTACGGTCCCGGCTAGACACTTTATAAATGTCACTTTAAATTTGTAACTAACATCTATTATCTATTATTCGTACTAGAGTGGTCTTAGCTTATTTATAAAATAGGTTAACTTATTTTTGGTGTTTGACAGGTCTTATTAACTAAGATGGTTCGTAGACATGACGAATTCGTATGCTGAAATTAACTTCTGAAAATATATATATTTTAGAGTTGTTTCAGATTTGCTACTGAACATGTTTTACCCATCAATATTGTTCCCAGAGATTAATATTTTTGCTGAAGCTCCTTAAACAGTTATAGTCTTTTGGTTGAATCAAAATTATTATGAAAAATATGTAAAAACTCTCGGAAAAAAAAACTTTAGTCGATTTTTACTGTTTTGTATGGAATACACTCTTCTGAAATAATGCGAAATAAAATATGAAATTAAAAATGTAAATAGTCAGAAACATTAAAGGTAATAATACACATCTAGATAATTCAATATTATTGCGTCCCACATATTATACCATCCCTGTCGCTTGATAAGTTGGTAAGGTCCGGTAAACCAGAGATCACGAGTTCGATCGCCACCAAACTATGTATGATTTTCCATATCAAGTAGTAATGTCAAAAAAGTAGATAAAAAAACTAATTTGAAAAGACTATAATTTTGAAAAATCATCACGTTTTGCACATTTTGTACAGTTATCAAAAAATCATACTGTATAGAAACAAATGCCTGTCTATCTCTCATGTATTAGGTACGGCTTAAATAAAAGAGAGATATTAATTTCGATTGATAAGAGAAAAAAATTTGTACGCCTCATTGCCATAGGAAAAATACACTTGGCAGACAAAAAATATTTCCAATCTTGATGAAAGCATTATTTTTTCTAATCAGAATTTATACTTTTGTTATAGTACAAAATAAAATCGTTGTAGGTTATCATATTATTAAACAATATGAGATTGTACACATGGCCACAAAAGTAGCATTCTTTTATTCAAATTTGATAATCGATTTGTGCCTTCCGCTTTGGAAAAAATTATTCGGATCAAAGTTGTTCAAAATAAATATACTTACAGATTTTATTCGAAACATTTCTCAAAAATCGAATGAATATGATGGCATACATCAGCTATAACATTTAGCGAATTTCCTTAGAATAAATAAATCACTTTTTAGCGGTCACCATTTTAGTCTGATCAAAATCAAATATCGTATCTGATATGATTTTGGTATTTGCAAGGCAAATTTTATTAATAAATGGTATTGGTCAAGAGAGAAGAGGGCATAGAGAAGAGCAGAAAACATAAAATATAAAAAATCTCTCTTAATAATAGAAAATTAGAAAAATGTGAAGTAAATTCTAGAAAATCATTTTTGCTACAATTCATTACCTAATCATTTTTTCTCAAACTCTAATGTGTACGAAGATATTTAGAATTTTATCTTTCTTTATATTAAATTCAAATAATTTTGTAAATATAGTAACAGAAAAAATGACAAGAAACAAAATTGTAGTAAAACTAATTTTCTACAACTTTACGTGTTATGTATTTTTCGATTTTTCCAATATTAAGGGTGATATTTCAAATTTTGTGTTTCCCCCACCGTCTAAACTCCCCTTTTCTCATGTTCGATTTTGCCCATTAACAAACTTGTCCATTCAAATACCAAAGGTACCTCACATACAAAATTTTATTCCAATCGGATTGAAACTGTGACCCCTAGAGTGGCTACAGGCACATTTGAAGAAATTTTGACATCGGTAGCAATTGCTCTTTTTACTTTAGGAGGAAATTCGCTAAAATATCGCTTATTTTGTGGCCCATAGTACTACCTATTTTGTTTAAACATCATTGTGATAAGAAAAATATCATAAAATTGAAGACATTATTTTATATACTTTCAGAAGGAAAAAACGAACTATAATCGTATCATTATCAGAAAGAAATGCTTTTTAACTTACTTTTTTCTATATAAATAGAAATTTTGATCAATTTCAATTTTTATTAGTATAAACACTGAATACCATTAAGTTTATCAATACTTTCAACACAATTCATTTTAAAAATTACCAATAATAATGATATGAAAAATTTTTAGTACCGATATGTACGCTCAATTTTATTTATGAGTATTTGTTATCTTTGTCATGTAGTAAACAAAAAATTTACATTTTTTGATAAATATTGAATACAAAAGACACTCTACATACTTTTATGTAAATCCTAACAATTCGAGGATTTAACACAAAGCTCTACATGAAAATATTCCACGTAAATACTATTAAGATTACTCGCTCTGCTAGTAAGACATGACCCCGGTGCGACCGTCGGCCTTGGCTTCGCGTCCTTGTCGTAATGTAAAGAAGATATTTTGGGGTTTTTTCGCCTAAGGGGGGTTGCGTTGCGAAAATTAAAGTTTTCCGATTTTTCTCGTTTGAAGTTATTCGGTGTTAAATGCAAAAATCTCATCCTTCTAGCGTTTTTAGAAGTTGGTTAGAATTTGTATAGATGAGTGAGTCAATCAGTCAGTTACACAAGGGCTGTATATATTAAACCCTGCTTTCATCTTTCAATAGTTATGTTCCATAACTTTTCCAGCTATCCGGCGGCTTTTCCCACAAATGAATATTACCTTCAACATATCCAGCGTTCTTTTCTAATTAAAGCTGCGTTCCTAAACCACTGTTTATTCCAGAACAAGTAAAACATAAAATAAATAATGACCCCCTTATACAGGGATTTTTCAGTTCGTTCAAAATGTAATGACGGCGCATTTTCATAGACAAGACATGAAAAAAGTTCATGGTTCGAGAAATGCTCGATTTCGATAAGATACTCCAGGAATTAATAGCGATAAAATCCTTTTTTCGAGAAAAAAAAAAGAATTATACGTCAGTTCTTATCGAACCATGAAAAAAGGTCATCCTCGAATCATCAGAATCCTCGAATAATAGTCATATAATAAATATATATAATTAATAAGTGTCGTATAACCTTCTTTCATATGTTTTAGTTCACGAAGAAGATTTTTAAGCTATTTTACCTGAGGCTGTATTTCAAAAACAAAAAAATTTTCCCTAAATATGATAGATGTACATTTATGATTTTATGTAGATACAAACAGGGTCAAAAGGGTTTTAGGTTTCTGTACGCAAATTTTGACTGAAATAAATAAATTAAAATTGGTAACTTTCTAGGGAACACCAAATTTTCAATTATATAACGCTCTCCGATTCATTTTGTAAATGAAGTTAAATGCTAGCCGTAGCAGTAGCAGAGGGAAGGTCAAATCTTGGCAAGTAGGCGTACTCCGAGCCCTAAAGGGCAAGGAATTTCTATGCGAACTAGGAATTGGTAGGTTTTCGACTGCCACAGCTTTGATTGGAACTAAGTCGATATTCATCTGAAGTTTGTGAAAAGAACCTGCAGAAAACCTTCACAAACATTGCCGGTTGTTTTGGTTCTTGTTCATACGCTGACAGTTTAGTTCAATTAACCGCTCCATAAATTATTTTTAATTTAATTAATTTAATTGGCAAATTGCTAGCATTTGGAATCGAACCAGCAACCTAGCAGATCTGAGTAGAGCGCCTTTAACAACTGGCCACATAGACTGTGAAGTTAAATGTTATTATCTAATATAAAAATTATATAATTAATAGATATATGTATATATATATATATATATATATATATATATATATATATATATATATATATATATATATATATATATATATATATTTTATATATATATACATATAAATATATATATATATATATATATATATATATATTTACGGTTTTCTTTTGAAATATATTTGCCAGTTGTACGCCTTTATTTGCTTTTAGGCTATATACAGTAGTTATCAGTTTTTTTTCGTGTAAATAGAACTAATATTTCAATAAAACTGGAACGTGCCTAATTCATGTTTAAAAGCTTTTTTTTTTCATAAGCATTCAGTAAACATGAACAACCAAAGGGATTTGATCTGTTTTCTTCTGGGTATAAATTTATATAAAGTATAATATAGGTACCTTTTAGCAATAGGTAATTTTTATATAAAATCTAGAATTATTTTTCTTTTTATCAAATGATGGTAATTTATAGAAAGATTTGTGAAGAGGTAATTTTTAATTCATTATAAACTTACGTGTATAAAGAAGTTAATCGATATAAGATAGTCTTAATCGAACCATTATTGTACGTAATTGAAATCATCAAGGATATAGAACTTTGTAATGGTGAAACGGTATTTCTGTGTTTTGGTGCCGAGTAGGTTTATTAGCACAAAGAATAAAGCTATGTTTTCTGACCCCGAAATGTGATTAATTTTACGCTTTAAATGTACGACAAATTTTGAAGATTCAATGATGCGAACTGGATGACTAATGTAGATGGTTTTGCTGATGCGATTTCACTGTATTATTTATACTTATAGTGATGTACAGACTTTTGAGCAAAAGTTTGAGTTTTACAGTTTTAGCCACCAATTTTCGGTTAATTTTACATAGTGCTTGATATGAAAAATCATACTCATCTAGGATGGGAATCGAATCCACTACCATTGGCATTTTAGACCACTATCTGTTTCGGAGCAGCTTGAGATGTTATGGTAGTAGAATGCAAATGATGTCTCACGATCTTGATGATAATGTATTATTAATTTATTTATTTACTATATAAATTGTTTCTAAATTAATTTTTTGTCAACTAGCATCTATTTATCTATTGTTAGTTTGTTTGCCTTTCGGGTTTATTGTTCGCTTCAAGTACCAGTGGCGGAACTTTTACGCACTGTATGACGAATGTTTTGACAGTTTGGAAAGATCAATTCAAAAATTTTATAGAACAAAAAATGTTCATTTAATTCAAATGAAAAACTTATGTATTTAACAATTTTTTTATAAACTCAATATTTCAAGTGAAATTTTAAATTTTCTTTCTGTCAATGTTCAAACATATTATAAATATTCAGTCAACTTCTGTTAGATAGATATAGATAGATTGTAACGGCTGCCCTAGAAGAGCTTTACTTCGACCATAAGGTCCATTGTGATGCCTACGGATGTGAGGATGTGAGTGCAGTGGAAGGAATTTTTGTGTGCGACTAGTAATTGGTAAGATGTGCGGCTGCAGCCGACTCTGATAGGAACTATGTCGATACTCACCTGGAGTTCGTGATGGAAACTGCAGAAAACCTTCGCAGCATAGCCGGATACTTCGATCTTGTCCATACGCCGACAGTTCAGTCAACTAACCGCCCACTTTTTTTATTCTTAATAATTTAAAAACTACCGATGCCGGGATTCGAAACTTTTACCTCCTTATTCCAAGTAGACATATCGCCTCACACATAACGCCTTAGACCGCTCGGCCACCTGGACGGTTATAAAAATATATTGTTTGTATAGGGTGGCGCATAAGTAACGTTATGTATTAATTATTAAATACATTTTTTGTTTACGTTTTTTTTCTTTTTTTCAGAATTAACTTTGAAAAACTTGGGAAATTTATAATGGAAAGACACAGAACAAAGAACCAAAGTTGTTCAATTTTATTTTGAAAGTCAAAGTTGATCATATCGAAAGTTCTTTCATCTTCGAAACGCACCTAGCTCCAACAATTTGCCGATTGGTAAACATGGGACTGTCTGTAATCTTCCGCGTGCAGTTCGAATTGATGTACACATTGCTCGATTGTAAGTAAGTGTTGACGAAAACCCCGAAACTTCCACCAGGCGACGTTCTCTGCAGTTAGTGATGTCTTGGCGGTCTTTGCGAATAATTTTACATACGTTACACTTTTTCCCATATACGATTAATTGGTTCACGAGTTAAAACCAAACAATGGCACTTCTGCGCTTCTAAAGGGTAAGGTATATGCCAATAAGCTAAGAACCACCTAAGTGCTTAAGACCAATATCCGAGAAGAAGTGAGGGAGCTGGGACCTGAAATTCTAAGACAAGTTATGGAAAATGCTCTGGAAAGAGCACGTCAGGTCGAAGCAAACAAAGGCCACCATTTGATAGATATTATCTTCAAAATATAATGTGAACATATTTCCAAACTGTAATCTAAATTTTAATAAATTCCAACGTTAAATAAAATCAGAAAGAAAAAAGTTATTCATTAAATAAATCATAACGTTACATATGTGACACCCTGTATAATAAGCAAGAACAGTACCTACCTACTACTAAGCTATACATGCACACACACACACACATATATATATATATATATATATATATATATATATATAATATATATAACTATTGAAATATAAATGTAAAGTAAAAAATTATGCATTTTGCATACAGTAAAATATAAAAAAATAGTAAGCATAAATATTTTTGATACCATATACCAGTAGTGCCCAAATTTTGTGTGTATAAGATCGACTTTTTATCTTAAAAATGTGTCGCGATCAACTTATACTCTTTGTTCGATGGTATATATGAAAAATTTTAAGATTCACATACGCGATTTGTTTGGGTCAGGAAAATTTATCATGGAAGCCACACAATCTGCACATAATGGACCCGTTATGGAGTCCCATTGTTCCGCAGTGGGCATCTTGTTCAGCATCAGTGTATCGAGAGATAGCTTCTTTTTTGCACTCTTATTTTATGAACTACATTTCTAATCGTTGCAAACTAAGTACTAAACATTTAGGTATGTGAATAATGATATTTTTACATGGCACCGACCAAACATTGCTTTTGAAATTTCCATCAAAATTCAATCTAATGCATTGAATCAAACCATAATTTTCAAAGAATCACCCAAAAATGGGCTATTACATATAATGTATAATATGTAAATTCATTTTAAAGTAGACGCATTTAATCGAAAACCACATGCAAAAGCACACAACAACGTTTTAATATAGAAATATTTCTATTGCACATTATTTTCCATGTCAGTAATATCGGTTGTATTATAATAATAAAAGAACTTTCATAGTGTCGGTTGGTCGGTCGGTTGGTGGGGTCCTTCGTATATAATATAACACCAACAATATTGGTTTTACAAAATAATAAATAACCTGTTTATGTGTGCTATTTAAACAATTTACTTTCTATATGCGCGTCATCTGTTATGTTAAAATGTGCAACATTATCAACACTGGTTGGATACTATTATACTTAAACGAGTGTACAGTCAGTATAAATATTATATCAGTACCGTAAATATTATACCGAGACGAAAAATGATGATAGGAGTGCTCCTGATATCTAGAATAAAATCGAAAATTAATTTCATTAATTCCTGAAGTCACCAGTCCCAGTAGTCAAGCGGTCTAACGCACTCTACCCGCTTGGAACTGTGAGGTTATGGGTTCGAATTTCATAACACCGGCAGTTTGTCAATTAAAATTTAATGGGGCAGTTAATTAACTAAACTGGCAGCATATGGACAAGAACAAAGTAACCGGCTATGCTTGTTAAGGTTTTTTGCAGTTTCCCTTCACATAGTCCAAGTTATCGGGATAGTTCCTATCAACGTCGGCTGCAGTCGCACACCCTACAAATTCCCAGTATGCATACGGATTCCTTATCCTCCACTCACATCATATAAATGTATAGTTATAAATCAATAAAGGTTGAAATGTAATGATGTTGGTGGCCCCTGTTATAGACCGTTGAATCTCAGAAACCGAGGTAAAACCCAATTATTATTTTTTATTCTAATTTGTATTCCTGAACTCAAATGTGGAATATTCAAATGTTTTTATAAACTTTTTGTTTTTTATCCATCAAGTGTGAGTATCGTTGCTTTTCGGTTATGTTATACTTTTGTTAAACATTATTATGACATCAATGTTTTGATATAAAAAACTGGCACATCTTGGCTGGAGCATGAACTCAAGACTACTAACCCTGGTCTACTAACTGAGCTACACAGATGCTATGGTAGGACGTTTATCTGATGTATATGTGTTTTTATAGCGTATGATTTGACTACAGTTGACTCGCGGTAATCCGAACCTTATCTAATCTGGCAACCCTTATAATCCGACATGCCTATGACAGTACATACAAAGCACATTTATTTATCTACGAACCTAGTGAACCTTATGCTTAAATAAGAAGGAACCTGGAATGAAATCGCAACCTACACGCAGCGCATTCTGAAGGAAAAGATCTCTGAGAAAGACCAGTGAAATAGGGGAGGACGTCATAAGATGCAGCATGGACTGGATTGAAGTAATGCTAACGCGGTCTTCTTTGCACCTCTGTGCGGGGAAAGGGAAGAGAGGTTTTTTTAGTGGGTGGAAATCCCACATTAGCGACCATCATCTTTCGAAGGCGGTGCCTTTGAAAGATTAATCTCCTCATAATAAAAAAAAAAAACATTTATTACGGAAAACCTTCCTCAATTCATGCTTATACATGATGTGACTTGTATAAGTATGTAATTTGTCGGATTACAAGGTACTCCTTTTCAAAAAAGTTTCGGACTACAAGGGTAGCAGTACTCTAGTCTGAAAAATTCGAACATCCGATATAGCCTTGCAAAACGATTTTCGGATTACACAATTTTTTTTTATAATACATTGTACAACTTTTTTTGTAAACTTTTTGTGTTCCCATATCGTTCGTTGCTTGTAAGTAGGGTTGCCAACTCTGAAGAACCATCTTGCAGACTGCCCGAACTCTATACAACTATATAGTATACTGTACATATTTCACCTATATGTGTTTCAGGACAACATTTTCAATGGAGTATTTTTATGTTGGAATCGAATTGTAAATAATATCTGCAATCGGTTAAAGCTATACACTATGCAGAATAATTGTAAGATACATATTTTAATAAAATCATCTTAGAACATCCCGTAAAATCCTTTGAACTATGCTTGTGTTCACTGCAACATATGAAAGACCTACGCCATTATAGACAGGAAACTGATAATCTCTATAGCCGTAAAGCTACTCATAGATAAAAACGTTTGGTTAAAAATCCCATTTACTGACACGAAGTTTTTAATTTCCATATACATTTTCACTACAAGAAGAAATCGGAAAATCGGTATTCTACCTGAAACCTTGCCTAATACAAGTTATTATTAAAATTTGAGTACTTTGAACCAATGTAAATTTTTGGCTTCAATATTTAATAATCAATATACAAAGATTGTAGATGGTTATAACGTGTAACTTAGACACATGTGTATTGCACTAAAGTTAATAGGTATTGGAGTGCAAGATCTAGTATTAGTACACTACAAATTCTGGAACTCTCTAATAATGATGTTCTTGTTTATAAATAAGTAGGTCTGTCTACTTGATGAAGCGTTCTCATAATTTCATTGATATATTTGTCTGTCGAATGTTACTTACGCCCCTGTATATGAGAAAAGCCATTATTATTTGTAATTTTTTTTACTGTTTTACGATCCTTGTTTAGATAATATATACATACAAACGTATGCTAGAGTACACAAATATTGAACCACAAGGACTACAAAAACTAATCTTGGCAATGGAGTGTCTTCGCTTATGGCTTGTTTTTAGACGTTTTACAAACAAACATGTAGAATTAGAAGTATTCTGAGCAAATTGATAATAATGATTGATAAAATATTACTCGAACATTTGCAGATCTAATTACGTAACCTAAGATATAATTGTAGCTGTACAGCGTATTTTCCTTTGCTGTATAATGTTGTAGTTTTGATGAAAAAACTTTTACTCACGATTTGAAATGACAAAATTTCGTTACTGACACCGTATGTAAACTCACCTGTAACAAAAGAAAAACATAATTAGATTAAATATTTTACAATATAAAGCTGTAATAATTGTGGATTTAAGTATTTTCTGATCTAGAATTTTTGATTTTCAATCATTTCTTTAAAAGAATTACGTCTTTTGGTTATGAACCATTGGATCATAATTTTCTAACACAAGTGTACAATTTTATGTTTACGATACAATATGAACCGTGATGATGGTTTATATTTTTATATATTCTAGACAAAATAAAATGATAGAAACTTTTAGATTTGGAATATTATTTCTATGGGGTGTTATTTAATAAGAATAGTAGTAGTCGTTTTAGGATATTGTATGAATAACACCATATATATACATATCCTTTCACTAGCTTTACATTTCTTACAAACCGACAATCGTTTCTGACAAATGTTTCTTGAATTTAGCAGCAGAATTATTGCAAAAGTATAGGAATTTAAGAAATTTTACTACGGATTTTTTTTTTTTTGAGCTAAAAAACTAAATCGAAATTTCTACACCGACCGACATTTGGTATAGGAATAACAGTGTGTATTTTTGGACAAATTAAAATTTTTATAACATTAAAAAATGAATTAATTTTCTCATATTTCACCACCGCTTCCACAAAAATTATACTAAAAACATATTTTAATTTTTCATTTTCAACCGAATTTGTAATTTCTATTTTGTGGTAGAATTTTGAATTCCATAATGAAATAATTTAAAAGGTGATTATTGTGTCATCAGAATTGCATATATTTTTTAACAATTAAATCGATACGACAATGAAAAATGGATGAAATATGAGATGGAAGATTTACTTATATGATTTAAAGTTAAACTAAAAATTCGTTACGCAGGAGCAGCGTCAACTTAGCGAATTTCCTTAGAATACATAAATCACTCTCTAGTGGTCATAATTTAAGTGTGATCAAAATGAAAATAATATGACTTAAGTATTTGCAAAAATTAAATTTATTCATAGCCAAACTAGAACGATATATAACGATTATAGTTTATAGTTACTATGGAAACGACAATCAAAATTTTTTACAATAAAATATATTTCGTGTATTCGCGTCAAACACAAAATATTAAATATATCTCTTAATATTAGATAAATCAAAAAATGTATAAAGAGTAAAGTTGTAGAAAATCAAGTTTGCTACAGTTAATTACTTGATCATTTTTCTCAAACTCTAATATGTACAGAGATATTTAGAATTTTAACTTTCAATCTTAAGGCACATTTTTTGTTTTTATATTTTAATGCTATCTCTTACGGTTTCAAAGATATCGTGTTTACGGGCTGACGGACAGTCAAACGAACGGGCAACTATTCGGAAATGGACTAATTCGGTCATTTTATGAACACCTATACCAAAATACAAAAATATTTACCGTTACAAAGTCGGAACTAAAGTTAATATACCATGGTACATATTATATACATATTATAAAAACTCGTTAAAGAGGGTTTGAATAAATAGCGAGAATATGCCTATAAATTGACACTATCGACAAATAAAGCTTGTTTGGGATTTTCAATAGGACTCAATTTGTTCTTAAAAACTTTCCCAATCTAAAAAAATAATTGAATATACCAGAAATTAAAAATATTCCAAGTCAGAAAATGTATATGATCCTGTTATAAGTGAAAAATTTTAAAAGTATACATATGGGTACAGTGCCAATTTCAATACTATCAACTTATAAAGACAATTCAAATCATTTACATACTTAGTCGTCGTCTTCATAGAAAATTTTTATAAAAGAAACAAAGAACCCACAACCTTTTAAAACATCATCTCTTTAATACAGCAGAAAACTTAATATAAAAGTGTTTTAATAAGAACAATATACTTTACAAATAGTTTCCTAGAGATAATATTTGAACTGCATATTATAATATTCTTATTAAACACACTTTTACATTATATGCAATGTCATTATTTGTAATTGCTTTTTATATACAGCAAGTTTTTAAAATATTACAGGTGGAGTTACATCTAAAATCTTAATTCAGTCTAAATTACTTACATCATTTTGTGTTTAATATCAAGATTTAACATTAAATTTCTGATCTAAAAGTCCCAATAAAGTTTTTAGTTTAACTACCTTCGTTTCTTAGATATAGCTATTTTTGTAATTTTTCGACAAAGGATAACATATAATGAGTTTCCATGTAATCGAAAAGAGAATACAGTTTCTATCAAGATTTACCGCTTGTTCTAGATTGGTTAACGCTTAAGTTTCCCATAGGTCTCTTTTATCAAACTTTGGAGAGGCCTTGTTATTTGGCATTGTCAATAGAATTTTATTACTTTGAAAAATGGGTAATTGCAGAACCTTTAATACGATCATAATGCGTTCCTCAGTTGCTTAAGGTTGTATCGAAAGACAAAATACAGAAGGGCTGCTCTTCAAAAAGCTGTTTGAAATCGTGTTAACCACAATTTTATAAACGACACCGTGTACACGACACAAGGGTTTTTAAAGTAATGAGATATTTCACATTAGGCAAACATTGTATCGTAGTCTTTTAACCGATAGACAACAGCCAGACAGCTGCTACGGGTCCCGAGAGCTTCCAGTACTGCGACTGTCTGTCTTATCGTTTGCGTCTAGCCGGGTCAGTGTAGTGAAGGCTAACAAATAGAGCACTTCATATCTAACCGACACAGGAAATTTATACACTAGTCTGCTCTTTGCTTCTTCCAGTGCAACATTTGTTCAGGCGGGATACATTTCCTGAATGATGTATTATGGCGTTGAATAGTGTTTTAGATCCGTGCGAGAAAACTTGCTACAACTTAACGCAAATAGTAAAAAAATAAATCTTCATATTTTAACTCCTCAAAGAGAACATTGATTGGCCCCAAAACATCTCTTTTCATAAGCATTGGATGAATCTATTGCATCCAATTTTTTGAATGAATCTTTTGAATGAATAGATTTAAATTAAGTGTCGTGGTAGGCTAAGGGTCGTTAATACGAGTGTCGGGTTGGTGTGATATAATCCTTATTGTTTATCTGTTTGTTAAGTAAATATATGAAACAGCATGGTGTTTCCATACAGGAGAACTTAATGGTTTGGTTGCTACAATGCCTTTAGATATCTAAACCAACTTGAATCCAATTTTCAACAGCGATTTTGCATCATGAATAGATTAATTATATTATTTACAAAAGGAGGCTTAATCCAAAATTATTAAGTTACAAAATTTACCAGTATACTTTCTTAGTTACCCTCTTCAATTCCCCAACTTTTCTCCTTACTTCATGTCACAGAGTAGGCGTCATATCTTTCGGGAAATTTGATATAACACATTATATTACACCATATTCAAACTGAGGATTAGAGCGACTTTTTGATTTAGCTTAATTTTTTTTTGGGTATTCTATGAGGCAAAACTTAAGTGATATGGTCCTTCATGCTAAATGAATGAAATCCTCCATGCGTATTCCATCTTCAATATTTCAATAATTCCCATTATCACATACATTTTCGAAATAAAACCGTAATTGAATTATTTATGTATACTCTCAGAGAAATATGTCAAGTTGTTTCAATACATATAACATGTTAAAACTTATCATAATAATAATAATAATAATTATAAAGTTTATGTAGAGTAATTTGTGGTTGGACATATATTATATAATCAAAACAAATTCTGTAACAACAAGTTTACAATATGGTTGTAGCATAATACTAATATATAATAAATAATTCATTGACCTCTATTACTTTTATATACATAATAATAATTTCAAGTTCATTTTATAAATTTATTTTATATCCCATATTCACTTGTAATTAAAATAGTAAAGTTATAGAGTAGTTTATTCTTTGATTGAAAGTTTTAATTGAACGGTCTTTTGAAGAATCTTAACCTAGATACAACAAGTTTAATGATTTTAAAAAAAAAAACTAAATTCAAGAATACTCAAAAACATATTCAAAAACATATTATTTTAAATAAGCTTTTATTTATTAAAAAAATCTTTTTTGTTCACAATGATTTTCCATTATTTTATTCAACTTGTTTGACCGATTGTGAAGCTATATATTTATAATTAAAGTGGTTCACATACCTACCCTATTTTTTTATTCGAAAACATCTATAGCGAGACTCTACAAGTACGATTTTGAATGGAGAGTGAATTGAAATTTCAGATAAGACCACCACGTTTACATAGTAACGATTGGCTATCTGATTCGACAATTATCGCCATTCGTGGTTTAAATGGAAATTTAACAATTTAGATGAATATTTCTTGCTATGGTATATAGAATGTGTTTTCACAACCTGCGTCCCGGACTCTAAACATCTTCTGTTTTGACTGGACTTTTCTTTTTTAATTGAATTTAACAAGTTAACACAAGAAAATAATGCATACTGTGTATTTAAAAAAAAAAGCAAGATTGCAATTAATGAATAATCACTGTCAACACAAGATTTGCATAGGACCTAAATTTTATCGTAAATAATAAAACACTATTTATGAGTAAATTTAATAAGTAAATTTAATATTCAGCATTTTATACTTTTCACTTTGAGCAATTTCTTTTTAGTATATGTTTAGCTAAATAATTGTTTATCACAGTATAAACATTTTTATACATTTCTGCTAAAAAGAACGACTTCCTGTCTCAAAAACTTCTTTACAAGTTTACACAAGCACTTAAAAATGTAAAATTTTCAACCGTTATTGAACTGCCATTTTCAATATTTAATTAAGAACTATATATCAGTAAAGAACTTAATAGAACATATACCGACATATCCTGGTGTATTCTAAAACCGATTAAAGCAGCAAGATAATTTTTTGCCTAAAACTTTAATAAATATTTAAGTTTATTGGTAGTTACATGGTGTAACTTTGGGGCATATATTCTGCACTATATAGGTGTCTAGATATTGAAACAGATTTAGAATCGAGTACATTACAAAGAAGAAGTGATTAAAATTGACTTAATACCATTTTCCCCATGCATATAAATGACAAACTAATCCGTCATCTAGAAAATTTTAAACTCGACGTTCTGTCTTCAAGTTTCTTAGATAAATGGTTGAATTAATGATCGATCATTTTGAAAAACTTCTGTTAGATAGATAGATAGATACATCTTGAGGTCTAAAAAGTATTACACTTCGACCTTATGGTCCATTGTACCCTCTCTTCTACTTCAGTCCGACGAGATTCGCTTTTCCCATATGCTGGCAATAGCCAGGTGCTTGCTTAACAGGTCTTTCTGAAGGTTCATATATTCGGGGTGAGATGTACCGAATATCCTGTATCTGTTGTAACCCAGAGGTTCGCAGTCAAAGATAATGTAGATGGATGTTTTTCTCTCCTCGCCACACAATCTGCACACAATCGACCTGTTATGAAGTCCCATTGTGTGTAGATGCTTCCGTAGAGGATAATGCCCGGTAATAAATCCGTTAACCTTCAGTGCATCGAGAGATAGCTTCTTGGCTGCACTCTGAAGCAGTATTTTCTCTAGGTCCTCCTGCCGCTATAGTTTTTCCCAGTGATTCCGGTGTTTAGCATTTGACCACTCGTTGATCAACTGTTTACAGGCAGTTCTTGAAATTCCTAAATTAGGCTCTGGACCTAAAACCATGAAGGGAATTCCGTCTCCTTTCTTTGATAAGGTACCTGCTTTTTCGTTTCCTTCGAAACCACTGTCACCCCGCATCCAGATCAGTCTGTTTTGCTAGTTCCAGCAGTTCCTCCAGACAATCCTTGACTACCCCTGAGGTGACTTCAGTTTCAGGCAAGGCTTTTAGAGCAGCTTGACTTTCCGAGAGAATACATACGTTCTTGAAAGACCGTGGCATATTTCCCCAATATTTTTAAATTATCTAAGTCAATTTTTACAATAAATTTTTTTATGGTGTACCCGGTATATTTAAAAAACGGCAAGAAGGTGCACAAATAAGCATGTTGCATTTAAAAGAATATTTTGTTATTCGTTTACATTTTTTATTAGTTTTATACAAATAAAGTTCTGTTGTGTATGACAAAGTTTTTTGGGGTTTTGTTTCAAATTAAGATACAATGTGAATGTGAATTGTATTTTCTAAGCTTACTGTTCTAACACATTTAACCGTACTATTTATTCAGTAAATAGTACAATACTAAAGCAGAGGCAAGGAAAGTATGGTTATGGAATCAACAAAGAAGTATATTCTTTAATTTCTCTTTGTATTTTCAAAATGAACCTTCATACGGCTAGTGTTATCCTCAGTACATGTTTATAGTTTTTACTTGTGTATATATTTTGTAGCTTTTTTGAATGAAACCTACTTTCATATGATTTAACCATATGTATGCAGTTTTAACCGAAAATTAAATTTCATTACAGTACTATTCCGTTAATCTGATCTGCAGAAAAACAATATACTGTGTAAATATTTTTGTAGTGAAATTAGTAGACTTATGGTTTTTTTATGATTTTTTCGACCTTTTTATTTTTGTAAAAATAAAACGATCGAAATAATTTCACACTCTAGTGATCCTATCATGTTTGAATTAATGAATTAAAAGTGGAATGAAATTAAGTTACCTTAGCGACAATTTAATATTAATTATTAGTACAAAAAAATCGCAAATAAAAATAATTTTTTACAACTTAACTGATGTATAAAATTTTACCAATATTTAGGGAGATTTTCCCTTTTTTTTGCCTATACCAAAAGAACGTCACAAATTGCATTTCAATATGACAAAATTGTGGCCTGTAGAGAATGTACGAGTACATATGTCGAACAGCCTATATACATATTTTGACACATTACAAGCTACATACAATTGTTGAACATTTGAAGAAATTCTGACATAATCGTTTCCTCAAACAAACCAAAACCGTCGACTTTATTTCATCGGTATTGGTCTCAAGTAGAAATAAAGAAAGTGAAGCAAATTTGTTGAGACATAAAAAATATCGGCATATTTTTTCAAATACTTATAAGACCCTGAATATAGTAAAATGAGTATATATAGTAAAAAAGCTAGCACTAATACGACAGGTCTGATGAATAGTAATATTCATATTTCTACGTATGCAAGTCGTTTGAATATTTCTATTTAACTTTTTTTTAATTAAAGTTTTCTAGAAACTTTGTCGGTATGAATGTATATATACATATATATATATATATATATATATATATATATATATATATATATATATATATATATATATATATATATATATATATATATATACACATGATTATATTATAAATTAAATAGATAAGTATCTTCATTGATGGCCAATGTGGACATATTTGAACTCATTGAAAAGTCAATTGTGAAGTACTTGATAATAAAACTTATTTTGACAAAATGGAAACCCGACTTAACAAAAGAAGCACTAAAAAGTAAAAAAATAATTTCATATTCTTGTGCCAATTTTAGTTCACCAAAGCAAAAATTTTTAAATATATATGTACAATTATTGTTATTTTTGAAGGCGGTGTCAACATAGATAAATTCACATAACTTTTGGACACCGCCTCCAAAAATAACAATAATTGTACATATATATTTAAAAATTTTTGCTTTGGTGAACTAAAATTGGCACAAGAATATGAAATTATTTTTTTACTTTTTAGTGCTTCTTTTGTTAAGTCGGGTTTCCATTTTGTCAAAATAAGTTTTATTTCTCGCTTTTAAGTGACTTTGAAGTTCTATAACTGATTTTATTTGTCTAAATATGGGTAGACCTACTAAACGACCAACTAATTTTTAGTTATTTTTTTATAACATATTTTTTTTACCCGTTTTTTTTTTTTTTGTAATTTTTAGTACATTTTTTTATAACAGATTTTCAGTTTTTTTTACAAGCATTTTGTTTTTTTTTTGTAAAAATTTTTTTTTTGGGGTCGGTTTTTTTTTTGTAAAAAATTTTTTTGAAGTCGGTTTTTAAAAAAATTTTTTTATTTTCCCATTATGAATGAGTATACCCTTTCAAAAAAAAAAAAAAATTTCGCAGAAATCGGTTATCACATATAAAATGAAGATTTTCCTCAATTTCCCGGAGATCCCCTCATCAGAATGCGATTTGGTGGCAATGGGACCAATCGGGAATCAAACCCTTTAAAACAAAAAAAAAAAATTCAACAAACAAGTAAACCAACGATCCATTGTACAAACAAGTAAACAAACATTACACGTATTAAAGTAACTACATAATAATACAACAACAACAACAAGAACAGCATAGTCACTTATATATTTTAGGACCAAACATATTAGTCGGTGGGAAATTGAGGGAATATAATATTATACGTATATATTTTATATGTAGTATAAACTTTATGCTTTGAAGATCAATTGTAATGAAAATTTAAACCCCTTTTTTTTCATCACGTTGACTATAAAAGCACATCATATATCTATATATATATATATATATATATATATATATATATATAAACGTTGAGTACGTTAAATTAGTTTTAGTACGCGGGGAACATGTGTTGAACAAAAATTTTATTAGCAATAACTTTTATATTAAAATCTATATATCTTCATATTGTCTTCTATGATTTAAAAGTAATTGAAAAAGCCCATTAGCACTAAAAATAGCCAAGCTGAAATAAATTTATTAGAAGTTTTATATATGTCAATGTTAATGCAATATCAGCAAAATGAAAATTATACTAAAAATTGTTTCTGCTAAATATAAGGTTAAGTTTCATGATTATTATGACTTTGAAAAATGTTGAGTCTATAGCTTTGAACTTTTTGGAACCTATGCAACGGTCCTAACGGTCAGGGTTCAAGAACTCTTCTATAGAATGAAACAATTACTGCGAATTGTTCTTGTCTCTATTAGACAGAGTGGCCAAAAATGGTGATAATAGAATTAATTTAATTTTCTCTGTTTATTCCTTGACTATGGACATTTCTTCATAATTTTTGAGGTAACAGTACGTTTTAAAAGCTAAAACTACTAATTGTAGTCTAGCGACTGAAACGGCGCCAAGCGACTGCGCATGCCCGCAGCGTTATAGATTTAACGTAAACGTAGAAAAATAATAATACGTTGGTAAATAATAATACTCGTGAGTCGTGACTCACTAATGCAATTTTATTTTAAATAAAAAAGTAAAATCTTGTGTTTTGTTTCTCTAAAATGATAAAATTACTTATATAATTCATTATTACTTTCGATAATATCGATATTATTAATATATTATTAATATGGATGTCGATATCGGTATTTTTTTGTTAATTACAATCCACTCTGGGTCTTATTTGTTGTCTAACGAAAAAATCTCGAACTATGGTAACAGAGGGTATAAAATTGAATAAACGACTTTTAGAAACTGTTTATGTTTGCATGGAATATAAAAAGCTTACTTTAATTTAACTGGCCTTTTATTTATAAAACATGCTTTTAAATAGAAAATTTATGGAAATTAATGAATAAAAAAAGTTAAATTTAATACTCTTAATAAGGCCCGGACCTTCTTAGGGTACAATCAAGTGGGCCTTATTATGGGCAGTAACAAGCAATGGTAAAAATGTTGTTAAAAAAATGATGAAATAAATAAATTAAAATCGACCTGCTACCAATGCAATGCTTAAATTTTAAGATCCAATGGCACCAGTCCAAGTGGCCGAGCGGTCTAAAGTATTATGTCTACTTGGAAACTGAGAGGCTATGTGATCGAATCCCAGCATCGGCTTGTCAATTGTTAAGAAGAAAAAAACAGGGGCGGTTAATTGGCTAAACTGTCGGTGTATGGACAAGAACGAAGTAACCGGCTATGCTTGAGAAGGTTTTCTGCAGTTTCCTTCACGAACTCCAGATGAATATCGGGATAGTTCCTATCATAGTCGGCCGCATATCCAACCAATTCCTAGTCTATACACAAAAAGTCCTTCCACTCCACTCACATCCTCACATCATTAGACATCACAATGGACCTTATGGTCGCAGTATAGCCCGTCCAGGGCAGCCTCTGCAATCTATCTATCTATCTAAGATCCAATGGCAAAAATAAAAACAAACAAAACACATTTCATTCACCAAAATTTACACAAAAGTGATAAATCAATATTAAAAACATCGGTGTCTCATTGATACATCACTGACAAACACGGGTTTACGGTCAAACCGAAAACGTATTCGACTAAAAGTATTGTTTCATATAAGCAGAAACATCTACTGATGTTTCAGCTTATATGTTGGATAATTCTAATTAATTACTATAACGACAACAATTACTATAACGACTTAACTGGGCTTTATAAGAAGCCGAACCTTATTTGGCGGCAGTACGTTAATAATGAGTATGTTCTACGTTACGGAAAACACATCAAGAAAAGGATAACGTTGATAAAATATTTCATTTGCACATATTTCTTAGATAAAATTACATTATTAGTCATAGATTTCGCTAATAATTTTTAAATGAGCTTAAAGAGAAAATGATGACAACCTAACCTATTTCAAATATTTTTACATAAAATTATACCAACATTGCAAAAATTTTTCCATTACTGAGCAAAGATTACATATCTTTATATAAAATTATCATCATTCTACAGTTAGTTGCATTATAAAAATGTTTGTTCCATTAGTGAGTACATACCTCGCCAAGAGCAAGGAATAAGTCACAACACAACACTCTTGCATCACAAGTGTGATACATAAATAACACTCTAATAACTAACTTATCGATTTTGTACTATCTAACCTATTTTCTTTCTAGTTGATGTTTTTAGTTGTTTATTGGCGACATTCCAGAAATGCTTGTGCATTATTTACAACAAAAATATTATTACCTTATCTTTTCGAAATGCTTTCATTACAAAAAATAATAATAATGCTGTTTAAAAAAGGTGAAAAAGTAGTAACTGACTTGTTTGTAACAACTATGGGACACACGCGTTGAAGTCATTTTTAAAATTTACACCTTTAATTGACATTTAAAATGAACACCTTTTATTTGAAAATTTTTCTAGAAAATGAAATAAATAAGGCCCAAACCCCACTATTAAATTTAAACTATTACTCATATAGAAGATAATGGTATCTAAAAATTTTATTTTTAATATTTTTTTGTACTTTGATCTATTTTAGAACACTGGTGTGTTTTTCCAAAATTTTCTGGAAAACGACTGCAACGGTTTTGTAAGTATATAAAACTAATTTACCCTGAGAATCTTGGGTCATGTACTATATATACTTATTGAGGTAGTCAGATAAGATGGGGGGAGATAGAAGAAAATGTAGTTGTTGAGAACTGGCCAGTACGGTCACCACGTCTGGTGGCAAAAAATGAAACCAAACTTAGCGTGCAGTATTCCCTTTTTTATATATAAAAGCGAAAATATCCGAATTGTTTGGAGAAAACTGCAGGAGATAGCAAAATAATGTTGAGAGAAAGTGCCAAGTAAATTTTCTTTACGACTCCAAAAAAAAACTATCAAAATTGCAAACCGTTCCAAAGTTTTAGCTGTTTTCCGGCCGATCATAAGTTATAGCCGGTCCAGATCTCTAATATAGTTTATAGCTTCTATAGAAATACCATTCATCTAGAGCACGAAATACATACGAAGTTTTGGAAATAAATAATAATATATATTTTTATTTATTAAGAGGTTAAGAGAAATATTTACCTCGCACATGATCTAAAATAACAATGAACATAATGCAAAATTATTTCAAGCTACGCGTGACATATCCGTTACATAGCTCCTTGTTTTCCCCCTAATTTCTACAGTTTTTCAACTTTTACGTGGGAATTCTTAATATTTTTGAGATAAAATGTAACAAATTATTAATTACTAACAAATTATTGATTAATTATTTATCAGACAAAATAATCGTTTGGTTTCAATTCCAATAAATTATATTTATATTTAATGTTTGATAGATCAGGTTTTAGATTGGAGCCTTCTCTCTTCTATTTCCAACAAGTTTAAGAAAAACTTTTATTTCAAAATCATCGACAAACGCTTTAATTTTATTTATTTGTATAGATTATTGTACAGAATTGGATCTGCCTACAATTTTATTATAACTATATCTTATATTATTATAATTATATCTTATATCCCAAACAAGATCGTGCAGGCAAAAAAGATCGTGGCAGACCTGTCAAGAACTATGCGGAATATAACCGGCCCCGATACGCAAAGAGGCGAGTCCTGCTGATCGCAGTGCATTCCATAATGCTATATGATGCAGAAATCTGGGCAGACCAACTAACCCATGAGAAATACAGTCGTAAATTGGCCTCAGTGCAGAGGAGAGCAGCCTTACGGATTACCTGTGCATACCGTACAATGTCTGAGGCTGCACCAACTTAGAAAAGTGAGTGCTCTTAAAAATGACGTCAAGAAGCTAGAGCAAAAGAAAACAGTCGACAACTGGCAGCCAAGTTGGCAAGCCTCACTCACAGGACGAAGACGGCTAAACTAATACCTGATTTAGCGACATGGATAGAATGTTAACACGCAGAAACAAGATTCTATATGACGCAATTTTTTACCGGCCATGGGCTCTTATCCGGTATACCGGTATGGGCCTTATCGAAAACCCAACCTACTCATACTGCCTAGACGAATCGGATGATGCGGAACATACGTTCTTTCAATGTCCCAGATGATCGACTGAGAGGAAAAAGGCCTGGGATGTACTTGGAGACACTTCGAACTCAAGCAACTTGATGGCTGAATCAACGAGAAATTGGGGTGCAATGATGAGCTACACTGAATGTGTGTTAGCAACAAAGAAAGCTGATGCGCTGATGACGGCGACGAGATGGAGCACTTAAATAGGCAGTTAGGGCCAGGCTAAAGTAATGCGCAACCAGTTTTCGGTCTGGTCCCTTTCTATTCAGAAAGGCAGTAAAGAGGAGATTTTTTAGTAGGTAAAAATCTCACACTAATGACCTTATTGAAGATTTTTCTCCTCAAACAAACAAAAAATCTTATATCCCACCAGAATATGAAAAAGGGCTTAATATTCCTTACCAAAGTTTTTGTAGACACATAGACAGTTCTTGTGTCTAATGTACTAAATTTCAATAATTTTATGACTATAGTATTCATGAAGCTTTAATAGTCATAAATTGAACACTTTAATCTTTCTATATATAAAATTTAAATAATTTTACTATTTGATAAACAAATTTTCAATTGAATTAACAAACTAAAATCATTTATTTATAAAATAATATAGAAACCATGATATACTCTATATAGATAGAATCCATAGGTCACAAAATTTACAAATAAATGTAAATTTTATCGACCATGTACACAAACACACACACACATAACATCTGTAAAGAATATGTTTCAAAGTATCCATACTACACATTTTCGATAATACAAATATAACCATTTTCTTTTGAATATACTTAATGGCCTGTTCTTTGAATTAAAGTAGTACATGCTTTCTATTCAATTCTTCAGTTTACAACAGAGTGCTTGTCAACAACTAACTCATCCAGAAATTGTAGAAAGAATATATAGGTATAAAAGTAAAATACGAAGGTGTATGGAATTATTGAAGGTAGAAATAAAAATAATTTTGTAAATTTAGTGATATTTCGTTAATATTTAATTAACTGCCCTTTGGGAATATCGTAATTTCTTTGATTTTTCGAGTTGATTATTTCGACAGAACTCCACGTTTTGACTCTGAATCCATTGTTTTTAAAGAGATGTGTGTGTGTGTGTGTGTGTGTGTGTGTGTGTGCGTGTGTACGTACGTTCGTATGTTCGTGAAATGTTTTTTATCTCACATATATCACGAATAAATAAAGTATCAACTATGGGCCAATTTCATTCGACGCATAATTGCAAAATGAACAGATGATAAGGTTTATAAAAAATTTGAATGGGCGTTTTTTTTTTATAACAAAAAACTAAAAAGTAACTTAAACTGGTCACTATTTTTCAAAGGCACCTGGAAACTGGGTGGTTATGGGTTCGAATCCCGACATCGGCAGTTTGTCAATTATTAAATAAAAAGAAAAACGTTTCCTTCACGAACTCCATATGAATATCGGCATAGTTCCTATCAGAGTCGGCTGCAGCCGTATATCCTACCGATTCCTAGTCTACTCACAAATCCCTTCCACTCCACTCACACCCTCACATCCTTCGGCATCACAATGGACCTTATGGTCGAAGTGAAGCCCGTCCAGGGTAGCCTCTACAATCTATCTATCTTTTAAAAGTACCAAAGGGGAAGTTGGTGCAGTGTGGGTAGACCAGTCACTAGATAGATAGATAGATAGATTGTAGCGGCTGCCCTGGACGGGCTCACTTCAAGATTTGAGTGGAGTGGAAGAAATTTTTGTATTTACACTAGGAATTGGAGTTCACTGGAGTTCGTGAAGAAAACTGCAGAAAACCTTCACAAGGATAGCCGATTACTTCGTTCTTGTCCATACGCCGACAGTTTAGTCAATTAACCGCTTTTTTTTTTAATAATTGACAAACCAGACTAGTCACTATATCTCTATTATTTCGGTACAGGCATATGCTAGACTCTGAGCTTTTCCAGATTCGATGCTTCATTTTAAATTTCACATAAATTTTCACATATTCAACACGACATCTCAGTTTAATCAGTATTTCTATAGTTTAAACCCGTTTTCCAATCAGAATTCTACTTTCAGCAGTTATATTTTTATGGTACTCTATGAAAGCAGTAAATTATTATGTCGACTGAACAAAATAATCATCAATGCATTTTTTTCAGGAAGCCAGCCAGTATGGTTTTTAAATTTTAAATTTAAATTTTATACTTATTTACGTTAAAAGTTTAATTTGTTTTCATAAATTCATTCATTCTGCTGATGAAAAAAATAGATAATATCCATAAGTACTGAAGGATGTACGAGCACTGGAGCTACAAAAAGATTAGACTTGATTTTTTTTACAGGTAGTTGAAGTGCATAGAAATCAATTATAAAAGTTTCAGAGGGGGGGGGGGGGTTACGGGAGTCTTGAATTAATTATTTAATGTTAAAGTTCAAGTTTTAATACATTGCTCTTATAGAGAAACCCATATTTTTACACATATTTGGACATATTTTGATAATTTTCACTTGAATAGAATAAGACGAATAAAAAAAAAACTACGTAATAGAAAATAGAAATATTAATAAAGAGATTGAAACTCCGGTATGACGGGCTTAAAAAAGATATTTAAGAAAACTTCTTATATTTCTGGACATTATTATTTCTGTCGGCGGCAGCTTAAGTACCCGAAATCTTAGGTTTTTTTCTTAAATATCTTTTTTTAGGCCCGTCATACCGGGCCTAAAATTAAATTAAATTTTAACTTACGACAAAAAATATACATTATTGTGGACTTTTATGAATGTACTACATAAGATTTTGACAAGCAACAAGATTATGTTTAGGGTTGCTTGAATGAGACAAGCAACCCTAAACATCATGTAGAAACTTGAAAACAATGAAAGTAAATATTGCGTACGCTAAAAAATCATATTTTCATAAGTAAATTGTGATTTTTTTGAGAAACTTGATCGTGAAAATTTTGTTGGTGTGATTGATTGTTGAGAGCTTTAATTTGTGGAAGTCCATAATGATCGGTTTTTGTTGAGGGTAAAATTAATTACTTTTACAACATTTATTTTTGCAAATCCACTTTTTATTTAATAAGATTGCTGACATGTTTCGGGTTTTATCCCATTGTCGAAACTGTGAGAGTACCGTTACAGGTGGCTCTTATTTATACAAAAAAATTTTTAAAAAATTTTTGAAAAACAATCATAAAAACACGTCATATAAGATAAAAATCAAAAACAATTAGATAACTCCTAGCAAGTTATGACAATAAAAATAAAAATATTCAATAAAAGTGTATTTTGACGCTGTAAAATACACCTCCATTGAATAAGTCAAAAAATAAAAAATAAAAACACAAGTATTAATAAAGAAAATATTGATAAAGAATTCCTAGAATTTTATAAAAATAAATACCAATTTAAAAAATATTTTGGTAAACATAGAATTAAAACAATGGAATTTAAATTAAGGAGAATAGCTTTGATGGGAAACAATCGATTTGTTCATTCAATAGGGAGCCGGGTCCCTTTTTGTGTTTATGGATCTCAAGTCCTTCCAACACATCCAGTCTATGTCCTTTCTTCGCTATGTGGAGTACCTCTAGTTTGGTGTTTGGCTTGTGATTGTTCTCTATCAAGTGGTTGGCAAAAGCCGAATCCGTTCTATTCAACCTGAAAGAACGTAGATGTTCAGATTTTCGGATCTCAAACGATCGACCGGTTTGTCCAACATAGCTTGAAGTACATTGGGCACAAGAAAGCTTGTAAACACCTGATTTGTGTTTAGTGTCGATCTTGTCCTTATTGTTGAGAAGGAGGTTGCCCAGTTTTAATGAAGGTTTAAAGGCGGTGTTTAATATATCTAAAAAAAAATTGAAAATGTTGTTCCGCTTCCAGCTGCTTATTTTTTTTCTAATTTACTTCAGATACTAAATGATTCGTTCCAATTTCGTTTAGATTCAGTTCCTCCACATCTTTTGATAAAACGAGTCCTTACAAAAGGCTAACAAAAATTAGCCTTTTCTGGGCAATAATTTTGCAACTTTCCAGAATGTTTAGCATTGTCTAGGTTTTTATTTTTGAATCATTCTGGGAGTCATATTTCTTCCAACTTTCTTCTGCTCTCATATAACCCCAGAATCCACCTAAAATTCAAACAATTTTTGGAGTACTCCTAGGATCTAGACAAACTTCGATCTAGTGGAATATAGCTTTTTGTGATTTTTCTACCTTCAATATGAACAAAATTAATGTATAGTTATTCACCAAATGTATTCACATGAGTGGTATTGAAACGCATCCAAATACAAAATCATCACTTCAAGTGGAATAACAACTACAATGTAGAGTACCAAAACCAACCACCTTGCACGTATGTACCTTACAAAAACCCTCCACAGTGAATTTTGTGTGTTCTTTATTTGTAGTTGAATATATTTTCTTCTCGATGATTTCGACCCTACATATTATAAACAAGTGGTGAATAGCAAAAAAGACACAACACAAGCCATCTAAGAGTTCATTCTAGTTTACATATCTCTAAGTGGAGTTAAAACAACATTTGGACTGACTATTCAATGGCTAGACAAATCTACCGTTCACAATAACGCGAATATCGTTTTTATACTTGGTATATATGAAATATCCAACGCGTATTCTCAAGCCTCGACACATGTCCTGCCTACTGCCATTTTAACCTTTTAATGTGCACTATTACATCTTTAATTTTGCTCTTTTTTCTTATATTTATAGAAGATATTTTTTGCGACTTTTTAATACTGAGCATGGCTCGTTCTTGCGCACGTTGGCATGTGCGAAGTTTTTTATAGTCTTTTTTAGTTAGTGCCGAAACTTGAGATCCATAGGCCAGCACCGGTAGCACACAGGCATCCATTACCTTCCCCTTCAGAGTTATTGGAATGTCACCCTTGAGTATATGTTTTAAGGGCCAAAATGAGAATACGCGCTGGACTAATAAAACGACTACATGGACACCCTATAATTTCACAAGAAAAAAGGGACGCCAGATAAAACGCTGGAGAGACGAAATCGTTAAATATGCAGGATGTCTGTGGATGCGCAAGGCAAGGAATAGGGAAAATTGGAGACCCAACCAATGGGCTGAATTGGGCTTATATATATATATGAAATATACCAGGGTATATGGAGTTTAGTTTCAATCTTGTAATTGCTGTCTGTTTGTCGACACGATAACTTCAAAACGAAAAGAGATAATGAGCTGGAATTTTATGTGTGTCTTCTAGAGCTAAAAAGATCAAGTTTGTAAAAATGGACAAAATCGAACCGTATTTGGGAAAATGGGAAAAAACTGCCCCTCTTTGAAACTGTAAGAGTTAGAACAAAAATATATCGACATGTTTCTTTAAAATGTTTCTTTTTTAAAAACAAACAACTTTTGTTTGAACTTTGAACAACTTTTTTCATAAACTCAGTATATACTAGGCATTTAAGTAATTAACTCAGTTTGTTGAGATTATCACTTGATTAAAAGAGAAATCAATAATTATCTCTATTGTCTGCTGTTATTTACCTATTTATTACAGATATATTAGGAGGAAATATTGTAAATGGTATGTACAAAACTTTTAAAAAACTTATCAAATTGTTTAAAGCTGTAACAGTAAAATTCAAAAGCTCGCCATATTTAGCTTTACTTCGCTTTATTTTACATGAAATTAAGAAATTTTTGATATAAAATCCCATGACTAGACTATCGGTATTTCAGTATTTCATTCAATGAAGGTGGCCTTCCACAATATTCAGTGGCCTTCCACATAATATTAAAAAATATGATACTTTTAAAATCAGGAGTACACTTGACCATAAAAGTTTATATCAGTTTTAATAATTGAATAGTTGATTTGTGCCTTATTCATTCGGTTTTCGAAAAAGAATACATTCCAATGAAATTTGTTACTATATTTCTAATGAATAACTTGTATCCGATGATTTCTTTTGCAAACCGAATCAATGAGGCAAAAATAAATTATAAAATTTTTTAAAATAATATCAACCTGTTTTGCCCCATAGAGTACTTAAAACGTAAAGATATCGTGAATTTTCATCAATTGTAAACAGTAGATAGCTTTAAGGGCTTTAAAATAGGCATCAATTTATTGTTCGTCACATTAAGAAAATCTCAGATGTTTATTTAATTTAATAAATAATTCTAACATTTAAAAAAAATATACCTTAAAATACAATTTTCGAATATCTACGAAATGGCTAGCCCAATATTTATATAATTTGAAAAATATCTAAATTCACTTTCATGAAATATATATCTAGGTATCTATCTCTATGCTAAAACAATATGAATCAAAATATTGTTTTTGTAACGAAAATCTATACAATATTCAGAATATAACATATACAACATTATGAGATATATATATATATATATATATATATATATATATATATATATATATATATATATATATATATATATATATATATATATATAGGTATCTATCTCTATGCTAAAACAATATGAATCAAAATATTGTTTTTGTAACGAAAATCTATACAATATTCAGAATATAACATATACAACATTATGAGATATATATATATATATATATATACATATATATATATATATATATATATAGGTATCTATCTCTATGCTACATATATATATATCTCATAATGTTGTATATGTTATATTCTGAATATTGTATAGATTTTCGTTACAAAAACAATATTTTGATTCATATTGTTTTAGCATAGAGATAGATACCTATATTTATTTTAACGCTACAGGTTTACATTAAATGTGATGTACATCACATCGCTACGTGTATTCTGTATCATTGAAAAAGGAAATATAAATAAATGGTTCCAGTTCTCGTTTATTCTAAAACATTTCGCCAAAAAACGGTTTGATGAAGGTATATCTATTGTAAGTTGTTCATTTAGTATTTTATATTTTGTTTTTGGTTTTAATTAAACTTTAGAAGTTCTTTGGTAAAACATTAAATGGAATCGTGGTAATAGTTACCGCTTATAAACGGTCATAATATGCAATCCTTCTAAAGTATAATTCAAATTACCATGAGGGTCATTCATAAATTACGTTACACTGTTTTCAATCATTTTTAACAGCTGCCCCGCCCCTACGTAAAACTAGATAAAAATTTCGGGACCTTACCCTCCACCATAAGGTAACAAAATGAATAACTTTGACGGTTTGACAATGATCCAATGACGAATTTAAATACGGCTTGTGTATACTTGGATTGTTTCTTGTTTTTTAGATAGGTCTTAGGAATTCAAGTACTATCTGTAGGACGCGCAAAATTTGAACTTGATAAAAAAACTAAAGTTAAAATTTATTTGTGTTATACGTGACATTTTCTTCGACAAGTACCCATCCCACTATAATGAATCTTAACAAAAAGCTCTACCCCCTCCCCTCCCCTAGTGGCCGTTACGCAATTTATAGATGACCCCATGAAGGTAATACTACTTTTCGAGTACCAACATCATCTCTCAGGGAATAGCTCCCTATTTTCATATAAAAATATACAGTCGTATGTGCTACATATATAAGTATACATATATTAACTCACATACATTGCTAAAAATTGGTGAACGCACTCCCATGCTTACAGCTTAATGTTCATTTATAAGAACAAAAAACAAAACAGGTAAATAATTTCATATAATAAACATGTTGTTGTTTATAAATGTACAAAATAATATAATGGTTATTTAACGAAATAATGAGAATTAGTAATTCTACAAAGTTTCTTGGAACTATTTGTTTATTCGTCCTTCTTATAACTAACAAAAAGAGAACGAACGGTTTAAACGAAAACATTTTGCATAAAATGTTTCTTCAGCTTATATTTTTTCGAAAAATGTAATTCCTAAGAAAAATTATTTATAAGTATTAAGTATTTATTTTTAATAATAAAATGCTTGATATTAAAAATCATACACATCTATGGTGGAAATCGAACCAACGAACTCTGACATTCTAGACCAACGCTCTATCTATGAGCTACTTTAAGAACGTTCTAAAGAGAGAGAACATGCAGAGATGTTCCTGTATTAAATATTATAAAAACAGTCAACACGAATTCATTGGTATGCTTCAAAATGTTAGTTCAAATTCATTTTTTTCGATATTGAAAATTATACTTTTAACATTGGAGAAACTACAAATTTAATCTTTATAATCGAATAAAACATACTTTAAAATGCAGAGAAGTTTTTAGAAAACTATGTAAATTGTTGTTCAATAACCAAGGAATTATTTGAGCCAAAGATGAAGGCATCTTCAAATGCATTATGGAAAGTAATAATGAATTATATAAGTAATTTTATCATTTTAGAGAAGCAAAACACAATATTTTACTTTTCAATTTAAAATAAAAGAAACATTACTAGTCACGACTCACGAGTATTATTATTTACCAAATAACCATCCAATTTTTAAATCTAGTTTCAACGTATACATTAAATCTGTAACGCTGCGGTCATGCGCAGTCGCTTGATACCCCCTTACGTCTTTCCCCGCAAAATGACTCTTTCGAACGTCCTTAAATGGTATCGTAGTTGAATGCATACATAGTACATAAACAAATGAATAATGCATCGACATCAAAGATACTGAAAGACAATTATAGCTGAATCCTTTTTAGTATATCTAATTTGGGCTGAATCTAGAATGCGTTGCAAGAAAAATATAACAGAATTTTTGTGCTCAGTCAAACATGTTGAAAACAACTATAAAAACACAACATATTGTGTTAACTTTTTGCACTAGGCCAGCGTTTTCGATCATTGAGAGTATATATTATACATATATATTTTATCAACTAACCCACATTCATTTCAAAACAACATTTCGAAATTAAAAACATACTTTTTTCTGTACACAAGCAATTGTTTGATAAAAGTTTTGTACTAATATTAAAATATATTGATCCTATGCATATTAGATGTTGGTATGTGACACCAAACGTTTTTTATCTAGAAAAAAATTTTAAAATTGGAGTTGTTTTATTTTTTTATATATTTTTCGTACGATATATTTTTGCCAAATTTAATATGTGTGTATGCATATACACCATAAAACTAATCCCCCAAAGAATAAACCAATATTATACAAAACATGATAAAATTCCTGTTATAAAAACATATTATATACATTTTTGAATGTGCCCTTTAGGCATAGAAATATTTGCTCGTTTTGTATATTTACACGAACCTAATACTATACAACTAGTATTTATACAGAAAGTGGTTTCATGCACTACAATATTACATTTGAAGGAAGATAAAGTCAGGGTAATGTTATAGCAACCAACTTTGTAAAACATCATCCATTGGAAACTTATATAACGGATATTTTGTAGAAAATTGTATTTTTTATATAGAAAAAAGTATTTTTTTTAGATAAATTCTAGTTAACCATTGGCTATGGAATGCTTCAATTCTATGTCTTATCATAAAAACGTACTTAGTATTTTGGATCAAAAATATTTTCTAGAAATTCTTTGTAAAATATGCAGAGTATTTAAAAAATAAATGACACTCTTTTGATATAATTTAGAGACCTTTAAAGATTTTTAAAATTTTTTCATATACAAAAATTAATACCAGAAAAGTAATCTCTTCTGGCCTCCATCATATACCGAGTTAGTCAACTGACGAACTACAAAATCTAAACAGGTGCTAAATTGTCGGAGTGAAAACAATACTTCAAGTAGAACCTCAATACAAAAATAATCAAAGTAAACTGAAGGTATTTTAGATTAAAATTTCAAATTTTCCGCAATTCTTAGATTACAAATTTGTGTTTGACTGCGTTGTAATCAAAACACTTATTCATACAATGTAAATAATTGATCTAGAAATTGGTGAAAATTTTGAAATTTAAACAGTAGTATCAAAGCTATTTTATTAAAAAAAAAGAGGCGTTACGCAGGAGCTGCGTCAACTTACAGAATTTCCTTAGAATACATAAATCACTCTTAAGTCACAATTTCAGTATGATCAAAATGAAATGTCGTATCTGATATTAGTATTTTCAAGGCCAATTTTAATAATTAATGGCATACGTCAAGGAAAAAGTGGGGCATAAAGATAAAAGAAAACTCAAAATATAAAATCTCTCTTAATATTGGAACAATCGAAAAATGTATTACGAGTAAAGTTGTAGAAAATCAAGTTTGCTACAATTCATCATCTTATCATTTTTCTCAAACTCTAATGTGAATAGAGATATTTAGAATTTTAACTTTCAATCTTTAATTGTAAACATTAGTGATAACAGAAAAATGATAAAACACAAAATTACAGTAAAACTTTGTACCTACAACTTAGCTTCTGATATATTTTTCTATTTTTCAAATATTAAGGGAGATATGTCAAATTTTGTGTTTCCTGCTCCCTCTGAACCCCCTTTCCCCTTGCCAGATTTTGATTTTACTCATTAACGAAATTGACCTCTTCCAATCGGAAAAAAATGTCGCCACTAGAGAGTCCACAGACACATAAACTTTAAATTTTAACGATAGTAATTTTTGACATCTAGTAGATAGGATCGATGGACTTTTGAAGAAATTTATACGAAATTTCAGCATTGGTACAAAAACAATAGCTGATTTCCTTTTGGGGAAATTTGCTAAAAACTCCGAATATTTAAAAGATAAACATTCGTGTGACTTCATTATTGTAGCAACCGTAAGCTACGAAAATGAGAACATATGCAATAAACCTAGAATCTAATTGGATTGTTACTGTCGAGGGAACAAGAAAGAAAAATTTTTAATAGCATGTACCTGTCTTAAAGTGTAAAGAACAAATTTTTGAACGCATTTAAAAATCTCTTACGGTTACACAATCATAAAATGTAATAATAATAACAATGGGGTTATACCTCCGTTTCTGAGACTCAACGGTCCATAACAGAAGCCGTTCACAGCATTATTTTTTCGACCATTATAAATTTTTAATTATACATTTTTATAATGTGAGTTGAGGATAAGGAATTCGTATACAGACTAGGAAATTGGTAGGTGCAGTGCGGCTACAGTCGACTTTGATAGGAACTTTGCCGATATTCATCTGGAGTTCGTGAAGGAAACTGCAGAAAACTTTCACAAGCATAGCCGATTACTTTGTTCTTGTCCATATGTTCTTATCCATATGTAATTGACATACTGCCGATATTGGGATTCTAACCCATAACCTCCCAGATCCAAGTAGAGCGTCTTAGCAATCGCGGCTACATAGCTGGTCACAATCATAACATGAAAAAAGTTCTTCAGTTGCCAAAAAACAACTCAATTCTAAGCTTATGTATAAATAGTTGATACGATGCGTTCCTTCGAATTGAGAAGGAAAATCCAAATTATGAGATAGTACTCATTTTAAACACTTTGAAACCGTCCGGTGGTAAGTCAAACTATTATCACTGAACAATCTGGACAAACGTTGAATAGACACTAATACAATAAAACAATAGACTCTAATTATTATTTTCACCCTACAAATATTTTCTTGCAAAGTGAAATGTTATGTTAAATATTGATAATTAAATATTGGTATGCAAATGTTACCTGGTGGTATCGAACCCTGAACCTCTGGATTTTTTGCCCAGTGTGCTACCGTTACACCACAGATGTTACTGATGAATGAGACATTTTTTCATATCATCGAAAGTATTAATTTGGATTCAATATCAAGTTATTATTCTAACATTTTGGCATGGTATGAAAGAAATAGCGAATATATAAACAGGTAATAATTTTGTAAGTTAAATTTCAAATTTTGCCCCAATTCCTAGAACAAATATTTGTATTTTATAAATACAAATGGTGAGACACGCACCAAAATAGCAACGATCAATATATTACTGACTCCATATCCCAGAGATAGTTACGATTAACTAATTTATACTGATGATGATTACCTTGTAGTCGAAATACGTATTTATAAAATACAAATAATTGTTCTAGGAATTGGGGAAAAAAAATGTAATTTAATTTCAAAAACCTAGAATTTTTTTGATTATTTTAATGATCTCTATAATTTTGTAAGTGTTTTCCTAAAATGTCTTCGTAACTTTACTGGAATTTAAAAAATCAATATTATAGAAAAATATAATTTTCAAAGTTGTTTGCTGTTTTTAAGTGGAGTGTCTCGCGACAGTATGAACTTGGCTGCCGAAAGTGTGGAACTACTGAATTACTATCAGGTAATAAATTAAATACATCAAAAGAGATTGATTTAAATGTAAAAGAAAAGTGAGACACTCATGTTGGGTTGGGTCTGGTTGGGTAGGGTCGAGTTTGGTTGGATCTGGTTGGGTTGGTCTGGTTGGGTTGGGTTAGTCAAATCTATACGAGTATTAATAATAATTTAGTAATAAAACCTAAACCTAATAATAATTTAGTAATTCCACGCTATCGGCAGCCAAGTTCATACTGCCGCGAGACACTCGTTTTTTAAGAACCTAAATTTGTAAGTGCGTATACTAAAAGTATCTATAACCATGATCTTTTTGTTCCGATGAATATTTCACAACACCTGAATTATTTCGATATACTAAATAAATAAAAGTCTCAAAAAATATATATAGCTGACATGGAAAATAAAAATTCTTTTTAATAATGAAAATGTTAACTCGAAATAATATTGAATTTTTTCCTAGGCAGATGTATAAAATCTGGTGTGAAACTCTCACAAAACCTCTATAAACATGTACATTTGAAAAAATTCTATATTACTTGAACAATAAAACGATTGCTTGCTGGTGTCAATGTTCAAGTTTAAAAATTAATCGAAATTCTTGAGCAAAAGTCGTTGTGAATTATGACATAATTATTAAAGGATTCAATCAACTAAAGTTGATGAAGGTAGAATTACTATTGTCAATCAGATTTTATAATAAAAAATTCGTCTATAATGACAATCAAATCAAGTTACCATAGTAACACAGTTATAATATTAAATGTTTCTCTACATAGTACAGTAACAGAAATAAGTTTCTATTAAAAAAAACATTTTTAAAAACAAGCTTTTTGTAGTAAAACTAATTTTCTACAACTTTACTCTTACGTGTTTTTCGATTATTTCAATATTAAGAAAGATATACTAAATTTTGTGTTTCCCCCTTCCCCGTATAAACCCCCCTTCTCGATTCTTGTCATATTTACCATAAAAATGCATTATCAACTAAACCAACATGTAAAAATTCAACTCCGTAGGATAAGAGGAAGTGGTTATAATTCGTCTTGCAAGATTTGACCCGAACATACATACATACATACATACATACATACATACATACATACACACACACACACACACACACACACACACACACACACACACACACACACACACACACACACACACACACACACACACACACACACACACACACACACACACACACACACACACACACACACACACACACACACACACACACACACACACACACACACATACATACATACATACATACATACATACATACATACATACATACATACATACATACATACATACATACATACATACATACATACATACATACATACATACATACATACATACATACATACATACATACATACATACATACATACATACATACATACATACATACATACATACATACATACATACATACATACATACATACATACATACATACATACATACATACATACATACATACATACATACATACATACATACATACATACATACATACATACATACATACATACATACATACATACATACATACATACATACATACATACATACATACATACATACATACATACATACATACATACATACATACATACATACATACATACATACATACATACATACATACATACATACATACATACATACATACATACATACATACATACATACATACATACATACATACATACATACATACATACATACATACATACATACATACATACATACATACATACATACATACATACATACATACATACATACATACATACATACATACATACATACATACATACATACATACATACATACATACATACATACATACATACATACATACATACATACAAACATACATACATACATAAATTATTTCAATATTAAGAGAGAAATTTAAGATTTTATAATGCCGGTTCTTCTAAGCCCACTATTCTCATTATTTCCCATTGACGACCGATCTTGTCGACTAACGAACTTTCGCATTCTTAGTTTTATTTTTGGTTTCATATATTAACTGAAATCCACATTTTCAATTTGATTTTCCGGCAGTTGTTATTATGTAATGATTTAAGATCACTTGGAAGGTTGTTAAGCATAGTTATAAATCTTGCCATTGTAACTTAGTGTTTTGTTTCTTTATGGAATCAATGCACATTTATTCCTGGTAATACTGCTGGAATTAACAAATTTGTCTTTCAAAAAGTCATAATGATATGTAACCACTTCCAGAGAAAAAGTTTTCAATTGGTTCTTGTTAACAGTTATAAGAATTTGGTTTTGGAGTCTTCGTAATTTAAGAATACAAGCTCCACCCCAAGAAATTATTATATGGTTGGTTATATTTTGAAAAAAAATTCGTTACGCAGGAGCGGTGTCAACTTAGCAACTTTCCATAGAATATATAAATCACTCTCTAGCGGTCATAATTTAAGTGTGGATAAATGAAATATAATATCTGATATGACTTTAGTATTTGCAAAAATTAAATTTATTAATAGCTATAGAACGATATATAACGATTATAGTTTATAGTTACTATGGAAACGACAATAAAATTTTTTTACAATAAAATATATTTCGTGTATTCGTGTCAAACACAAAAT
The DNA here is from genome assembly GCA_963920215.1 of Nineta flava. Classification (NCBI taxonomy): domain Eukaryota; kingdom Metazoa; phylum Arthropoda; class Insecta; order Neuroptera; family Chrysopidae; genus Nineta; species Nineta flava. Next base: position 35,671,915 of record OY986042.1, read on the forward strand.
ATTAAATATATCTCTTAATATTAGATAAATCGAAAAATGTATAAGGTGTAAAGTAAGGTGAAAATCAAGTTTGCTACAATTCATTACCTGATCATTTTTCTCAAACTCGAATGTGAACAGAGATATTTAGAATTTTAACTTTCAATCTTTAATTGTAAATATTTCTGTAAATATTAGTGTAACAGAAAAATGATAAGAAACAAAATTGCAGTAAAACTTAGTACCTACAACTTAACTCCTGATAAATTTTTCGATTTTTCAAATATTAAGGGAGATAGTCAAATTTTGTGTTTTCTCCTCCCTCTAAACCCCCTTTCCCCTCGTCCGCTTTTACCCATTAACGAACTTGACCTTTAGAATACCAAACGCGACTCAAATACCAAATTTCATTCCAATCGGAATAAAACTGTGACCGCTAGAGAGTCCACAGACATTTAAAAAAAGTACATATGTATATATATATATATACAAATTTTAGCGATTGTGATTTTTAACATCTAAGAGGAAGGATCGATGGACATTTGAAGATATATTTACGAAATTCCAACATTGGTGCAAAAACAATAGCTGCATTTCCTTTGAAGGAAATTCGCTAAAAAGCATAATATATCATTCTTAAAGAACAAAAACAATATTCGAGTATATAACACACGAATATAACTATAATCACTTTGAATCGCTTTATTATCACATGTAAAATATTGTTGATCTCAGCCGTCTGATTCCCTTCTATACCCCATAACACTATATAGAGCATCATTCGCATATTTTTCATTTATCGAATATATCAAATGTACAACGTAAACTACCAGAATAATATACAAAAACCAGTGGCGTTCTTCACATACGTTTGGTACAATATGATATTATCAACTAACAGACAAAATGACAGATAGTTGAGAATCTACAACCACGTATGTATATAGGCATACTGGTATATAGAGGTACATAACTACATATGAAAGATACATAACTAACATTTTATATCATGAAATAAAATTTAACCATAAAAAAAATATTATATTCGTAAAACAAAAAAAAAATAATAATAATAATATAAAATATATAAAGTTACCTATCCAAATAATTTTGTTTTAAATTCATTTTTATTGTTCCAGTTTCATTTGGAATCTATAAAGCTCTGTAGGTTTCAAAAAAAAAATCTATGTATATGTGGTTTTTTATGATTGTTGAAAATGTTTCATTCATATATTAACTATAACAGTAAAATAATATAAATTTTTCATGCGTGAAGTTTTTTTAATAACTAAATGAAAATATGTTATTTTGTTCTATGGATATATCTGCGAAATGAATATTATACATTAAAAAAACATGATGTTTGTCATAAATTGAATGATATTTGACAGTGGTTTTTGTTAAATTTTGTGTAACCTGTGCATCAGTCTTGAAAATATTGTATATTAAGCTAACCATAATGGATTTATCAAAGTCATAAAATTATTATAACACTTGAATAGGTATTTTGGGTTGTAACAAATTTTGTATAAATAAAATATAATGTGTATTTTATTACTAAAAAAACTCGTTTCGCAGGAGCTGCTTCAACCTACCGAATTTCCTTAGAAGGATATATATTTCCTTAGCTCTATTTTCTTTCAGGAAATTCACTAAAATTCGTTACGTAGAAGCTGCGTCAATTTATCAAATGTTCTCAGAATAAATACAGCCCTTCTCTTTTGGAAATAGATCTTAACTAACTTTTATCTTATTAATGTTTATGGCGATCCGTGGCCGCTAGAATGCCTACAGACATATTTGTAGTATTCATTATTATAGGAATTATTATAGGAATTATTATAGGAATTATTCTTAAATTACAAAAATTCCTGTAAATACTAAGTCACATCAAATATGTTCCGACAATAATCCGAGTAAAACTGATTTACTACAACTTTACTCATTATAAATTTTTCGTTTAACTAATATAAGCCCGTTAACGAACTTTACCTTTCAAAGACAAAAAGCACGTCATATACAGATTGCCTACAGAGCGCGTTCACACATGAACTCCAGATGAATATCGGCAGAGTTCCTATCACAGTCGGCTGCAGCCGAACCTTAGTCTACACACAAATTCTTTGATCTCCACTCACATCGCTAGGTATCACAATGGACCTTATAGTCTAAGTGTGTCCCGTTATTACAAGAGAACTAATTTAAACATATGCCTGAAAAATTCACTTTATTGTTTAAAAATACAAACTTGGGTTATTTTAGAATGGAAACATATTACCTTTTTAAATTTTAATTTTGTTGATTTTTTTTGTTTTGTTTTAAGTGTTAATAACAACAAACTATTTCGCACCCTTTTTTTTATATACATGCGTGGAATATTCACGTGTATGCTTTTAAAGAGACATATTTTGTTAGTATCTATTACCTACAGAGATAAAATTTTCATTTAAAATTAAATTTTTATTGTTTAGTAAATTCACGCACATTTATAAATTTCATAAATTTCACATGCACAAAAAACCTGGATTCAGAATATATTTGAATAATTAACACCACCTCATTAATTAAACAATGGAAGATTTTATTAAAGTTGTATGTTGAAAAGGACTGTTGGTAGTAAGAAAAAACAGTTAACACACCATAAATTATTCAAGGATATTCATAGAACATTGATACCACACTTTTGTTTAGTTTTTGTGTGTATGTATAAGATCCATAGATAACGTAAAAACATTATTAGTTACATACAATATATACAGCCTTCGTTCAGATAATGGTGACAACTTTCAACTTGAGTATCTACCGTACTTCTGGTGGATAATTATCCATATACGGTGTTCAAAAAGTTCGAATACGGTTAAATACGTTACATTAAACATTGGTGTTGTGAAACTTTTATTGCGGCGGGTTAGACCGTTTGTTACCTAACAACGGCCTGGCGAAATTTTCTCGCCACGCGACCAACAAGTTGTTAATAGGTTACATTACATAAAACAAATCAGTTTTAAAAAGATGTTGATAGATGGTGGTAAATATACGGATTCAAAATGGTTAATAATGATAATAATAGTTTAAGTAACTGATTCAAAGAATTGAACCATCTCAATTGTTAAGAAATTATACAATTTTTAATTCGTTGGAATTAAATTAATATGAATTTTTTAAATAATTTTTTTTTTTTTAAATCTGAATATTTTTTTTTATTATGACATATTTTTTGATAATGCCATATTTATTACCTTTAATAAACCTGTTTTATTTATAAAACAGAGTATTTACAATTTCACGAAGATAACTCTTCTGAGTAGTAAAAGTCAAATCAAACCTGATCATAACATAATTTTGGAAGTTCTAGAATTGCTTAATCCATAACTGTACCGCAACTTATTGCACCATATGCCTAAGATCATATAAGATTCATTATTGGTAACGGTTCAGTTTCGATTTAATTTCGAATCCTCTATTTCTATGATTTGTGAGTACAAGTTGTTGTTTATCAGGAAAACCTGATAAGCAAGCTCCTGACTTTTGCCAAAATATAGGAGAAACAAATCTCGTCTTAAAGAATTGTACGTCGACCTTATGGCCCATTGTGCTCCTCCTGCTATTTTAGCCTGACGATATATATATATATATATATATATATATATATATATATAAATATATATATATATATATATATATATATATATATAAATATATATATATATATATATATATATATATATATATATATATATATATCTCGGGGACTTAAAGAATTGTACGTCGACCTTATGGCCCATTCTGCTCTCCCTTCTACTTTAGCCAGACGAGATTTGTTTTTCCAATATTTTGGCAATAGTCAGGAACTTGCTTATCAGGTTTTCCTGAGAATTCATATATACTAGGGGTGACATGCGCCGAATAACTGTAGTAGCAGAAATAGTGTAGCTGAATGTTTCTTCCTCCTCGCTACACAATCTGTACATAATGGATCCGTTATGGAGTCCTATTGTGTGCAAATGCTTTCGTGGGTGATAATGTCCGTTTATGAATCCGGTATCTTTCCTGTTCAGGTTTAGTACATCGAGAAATAGCCTCTTGGATGTATTTCGAAGTAGTATTTTCGCGAGCTTTGGTTGCGGTATATTTTCCCAGTGATCACGGTAAACATTCATTCACTGTGTTTCGTTTATCACCTGTTTGCATGGTGCCTTTGGAATTCTTAAAATTGAATAAAAATTTTGAATTGCTAAGGTATCTGGTTTTTAGTTTCCTTCGAAACTACACTGACCTGGTATCATGATCAATTTAACATTGTTCCGTTTTGTCAGTTCCAGTAGTTCTTCTAGAAAGTCCTTTACTACCCCTGATGTAGCTTCAGTTGCAGACAAGAATTTTAGAGCAGCTTGACTGCCTGAGAGAACATATACGTTCTGGTTTATGTAGCCTCTACGACATCTGAAAGGTTGTGGCATATTTTCGCTATTTAAGTTGAAATACATAGATAGATATATATATTGTAGTGGTTGTCCTGGACGGGACACACTTCGACCATAAGGTCCATTGTGATGCCCAAGGATGTGAGGATATGAGTGGAAGACTAGGAATTTTGTGTGTAGAACAGGAATTGGTAGGACGTGCGGCTGCAGCCGACTTTTGGTAGGAACTGTGCCGATACTCATCTAAATTTCGTGAAGGAAACTGCAGAAAACCTTCACAAGCATAGCTGGTTACTTCGTTCTTGTTCATACACTAACAGTTGACAAACTGCCGATGTCGGAATTCGAACCCATAACCTCCCAGATCGAAGTACACACAACGTCTTTACAAGCGCGGCTACTTGGCTGGTTGAAATACATAAATGAATGAAATATAAAAATATTCCAAATTCTAAGTAGGCAACATAACATTAATACAAGTGTGATTATTTGATTTATTGACAAGAAACCATTTAACAAATATCAAATAATATTAGTTTTACAAAAAAACATTTTTTATCCCATTTTTTATTACTTTTAAAAATTATTGTATTAAATATTATTTTATTTTATCTTCAATGAATAAATGTTTAAAGTTAATAGAATCAAGATTAGTGAATAAGAGCATTTATTTTCTTTGTTTTAATATTTTATATGGTAAAATTTAATATTTTATATGTGTTACCTTTTTCAAATGGTATAGAAAAAAAAAATTTTAAATTTATTTAGGAAATAAAAACCATTTTGTTTCGAATGTGTACGTAGAAAATTTAAAGAGTATATTATTATAATTATATTATCTTATAATATATAGAACCCTTTGTAATTGACTGGCTGACTGACTGACTCACCCACTCATCTATGCAAATTCTAATCCACTTCTAGACATGGAAGAAGGATACGGTTTTTTACAATCTTCGCAGAATAACATCAAAATTACGGGAAAGCATTAATTTTTCCAACACAACAATCTCGAAGATGGGAAAAACTCTCTAAATATACCTTCTTTACTTCTATACATGCTAGAAGGGTGCGGTGTTTTGCATTATTTCAAGGATGCGGAGCCGAGGCCAAACCCCACACCGGGAGTCTAGGATGCGAAGCCCCATTGCGAACAGAGAGAGTTATTCTTATATAAAAATTCGTATCTGTACAAATGCGAAACCAAAAAAATCTCAAAAAACAAAGTATTTCATGACGATTAAAAATAAAATGAAAACTAAATATTTATATAATCAAGTTGTAAAACTGTCAGAGATTATGTAAAAATTACAAACAAAATAAGGAATTCTAACGTTTTATATATTTTTTTTTTACGTCAGAATAACTAAAGAACTAAACGTCAGGATACGTTGTTTATAGTTTTATATTATAAATATAATTTACCAATACAAGTGGCCTGATTGTTAAATGTGCTCTGCTTAAAACTGGGAGGTCGCTGAATGGAGGTTCCCAACGGTTTCAGTTTGTCATTTCTTTATACAAAAAAATTAATGGTTTTGTTAATTGACTAAACTGTCGGAGTATGGACAAGAACGAAAGTAACCAGCTATGCTTGTGAAGGTTTTCTGCAGTTTCTTTTTCCAAACTCCCGGTGAATATCGACATAGTTTCTATCAAAGTCGGTTGCAGCAACCTTTCAATTTCTAGTCAATATACAAAACTCCTCTTCCTCCACTCACATCCTTAATGTATAGATGTCACAATGAGCCTTATGGTCTCTTATTCGGGATAGCCGTTGTAGCGTAGCCTAATCTATATTATATGCGATAGCTACTTAATTATAAGTTTCTATTTTTCAAATGTTTATCCGTAGAATTTCTTGATAAATACCCGATTTCATCTGCATTCCCTAAAATCGAATTTTTGTGAATCAATTTATCAAAAATTCTACGTTAGATCAAAAATTAATTCAAAAATAATTATTATTGATGAATAAATTATATAATGAAATTACAGAATTTGATCTTTATATAAATGTCTAATGTCCTAAGAGTGTTAATAACAATTAGCCTTGGAATTTGTAACCAACCCAACAATCGTGTAAACGACACCGGATACACGACACAAGGGTTTTAAAATAAGTGAGTTGCTTTATATTCCGCCAACATCGTGTCGTAGTCGTTTAACTAACAGGCGACAGTCGGGCAGCCACTAGCTGGCGACAACTCTCAATTCTGTGTCTGACTGTCGTATCGTTTGAGCCTAGGCGGGTCAGTGTACTGGAAGTTTAAGAAACGGAGGATTACATCTACCCGACATCGGTACATTTGTACACTAGTCTGCACTTTGCCTTCTTTCATTGCAACATATGTTTAGGCAGAATGCATTCCCTGAAGGCATTGTATAGTGTTTTCAATTCATTCGAGAAGGTCGTAAAATCTTGAAATGCCCATACGAAAATTTATCTTCATATCATCTCCTCGAAAACATCTCAAAAATAACACTGAATGCCTTTAACTCATCTCTTTTCATAAGCATTAGATGATCCCATTGCATCCTATCTATAATACAAGATACAAGCTAGTAACTGTCCAAGCTGGAGATGTCCGAGTGGGTTTAACACTAGTCGGATATATGTGTATGGATCTAAGTTTAGTGTCGTCGTCGGCTGATTGTCGATTATACGACTCCAAGGCTCGGCACACAAGTTCCGGTATACCTGCCAGGTAATCCTGCACAGGTAAACTGGAAAGGTATACCTGTACAGGCTAGAGCACCCATACGTTACGATTAACTGGAAGATTTTAACTCAGTCGAGAGATGGGGACTAACGCTCTCTAAAATGACTGACGCTCTCACTCAAGAAACTAGACACAACTAACATAAAAACTGTACAGACATGCCGGAGTGATCACGTTCAGGTCTTGATGCCTGCACAGGTAGTAAATACTGAATTTCTCCGGTCGCCTGCGTCGGTCGCTACGGCTGTACAGTTTGGCCTGCAGCTGCTGGCACAGGTGACCTGTACAAGTAAACCTCTCCGGTATTCCGGAATGTATGTGCTGGGCCTTATACTATGGTATACGAATACTATATTATGACTAATACACATTAGTCATAATACTTATTCAAAGGAATTTTTTTTAAATAAAATTATATAAAATAAACAATTACAGGAAAAAAAAACTTTCGTAACTTTTGTTATTTCTATAACTTTTACCATTTAAATAAATAAACTGTAGGTAATTATCACGATAAATGTATGCGATAGTAAGGTACAAGGTTAAAACAGTAATAAATGACATAAAAATATCCGCAAAAGAAAAAAAAAACGATCTTGTGTTTTTTTCCCTTAAAATATACGTTTATAATTACCCTAAAGAATTACATATAAATTTATTACAATTGTCGTGTACAGATTTGTAAGTTCTAAAAGAAAAACGGGTTACATCGAAACCAAACATATATAACCACTATTAAAAACATGACGCCCGTGAAAGAAATGTTTTACAAACCTAATCAAAAAATTTGAACACATTTAATGGCAAACTAACCTAGATGAATTTGATGATACTCATCTCAATCTTTGTAAGATAAAGACATAAAAGTGATTAAAATTTATGAGTGCCAAGGATATTTTAGAATACAATTAATAATTCCAGTTGTCCTTAAACTATTAGAATTATCAATGTTCAGACATATTACTCAAATGTCAAATTTTGTAAACGCTAGTCACTTCCGTTGGCATAATATAACCGAAAGGTAAACATGCTAACAATGGATAAATAGACGCGAGCTTACAAAAAAACAATTTAAAAATATGTAAATATTAAATAAACAAATTACATTGACATCAAGATAGTGATAAATCATACGTATTCCGCTACCATAACATCTTAGGTAGCTCAGGGAGTAATAATAGTAATCCTGGACTTGTATGATTTTTCATATCAACCAATTGACGTCCAAGAATGTTATCAATTCTCAGACATATTACTTAATGACAAATTAAGTAAACGCACACTTACGTTGGTATAATGTCACCGAAAAACAACCATAATAACAATAGGTCAATAGGCGCTAGTTTAAAAAAAAACAAAAATTTAAAGTCATTTTTCTTAACAATTTAATGATTTGAAAGATGATATTAAGAACGTTCCCAAGAAAATCAGTTTTCTTACAATTATTCTGTAATTTTGAATATATGTAGTTAAAAGTATCTTCCACACGTAGAGTTTTTTTAATGGTCCTTACAGTACTAAATTTGTAAATATTGACAGTTAAAATTTGTATGTTTATCATATAAAACTTACCCCGATTAATGTTGTCACACACGTTTTATTAAATATCAATAGTAATTTTCTTACGATTCTTTTATGATTGAGGATTATTTGAGTTGACTAACTTAAGGATTAGGTGTGTGAAGAACCTCACCTATTTATTGACGGTATCCTTTTGTCACTATACTACGTTGTTTTTGTCACTAAAGTGAGGGTATCGAAGCTAATCTTGGTATATATATTCAGGTATCTTATATACATTTTTTTAAATGGTTTATTTTATTAAATCAGAATTTAGAATTGGGCCATTGTCTAAATTCATTATCTGTTTTCTCAATTTGTAAATGGAGATACTTTCGTATGAATCTAATTCTGTGAGTTAAAGACAATGGCCCAATCCCAAATTCTGATTTAATAAAATTAAAACATTTAAAAAAATATATATATAATACCTGAATATCAAGGTTAGCTCCGATACCCTCACTTTAGTGACAAAAACAACATAGCATAGTCACAAAAGGATACCGTCAATAAATAGGTGGGGTTCTTCACACACCTAATCCTTTAGTTAGTCAACTCAAATAATCCTCAGATCAGACCATACCCTTAGTCAAATCATATAAAAGACAGAACTTTTTTAATATCATTGTGAGACACGCACCAAATTAGCAACAAGCAACATATCTCTGAATCCATATCCCAGAGATAGTTACGATTAGCTAATTCATACTGATGATGACTACATTCTAGTCGAAATACGTATTTATAAAATACAAATAAATGTTCTGGGAATTGGGACAAATTTTGAAATGTAAGACTAAATATAATTAATACATACACATGTTGAGAAAAGTTAAGCAATTTTTTTCATAGATTGATTCAATTCTAATAGTATTGAGAGTATTCGGTGTATACACTAACTTACTAATGTATATGGTTTGTTATGAGATGTACTCTTAAAAACGCTGAACTAAACTTTAACAATCGAAGCGTAAAAACCTTTTTTTTTCTACGTACATATAACGGAAAACGAAAAATACTAAAAGGAAATAATAATAACTATGTGGTTTTTTTTCTATTTTCTTTTTTTTAAGAAAATCTTTTTTTTTTCTATTTATTTGCATTTAGAGAAATTGAGAAAAAAAACATAAAATAACATGTAAGTACCTTTTTTTTACCATTTAATGTCCTAGTTTGTCAGATCTGTGTGGTGTGCAAAGGTAGGCGGTTGTGGAACAGAGGGTCTGTGCTTACCTACAAATAAGGGTACAAAGTATTAAAATGAAGTGAGCAATTAAAAATAATTAAAAGGAAAGAATTATTTTTATCGTCAATCATCAACAACATCGTTTTTCGTATCCTGTACAACGAACAACATATCAACGAAAAAACATTATTATTGTACAATGGGCGACAGAAGTAGCACTCGTTTCCCAAAACTTTTCGATAGTTATTACCTTTTTCATTTCCCGTTTTGGGAAAAACTTTTCTTGGGTTCAGTCAAATTATACTTAATACCTCTTAAAACATACAACTGTAGATTCAACGGAATTGTTTTCGTTTTGGCACTATGAAAAAATGGCATTAAATCCATAACGTCAAATGGGATCTCATTTGTTTTTCCTCCCTTTCAGTAAAAATGGTTTAAAATGGGTGGAGATGTTGGGAAAGACCACAGGAAGTGATGCCAAGGAAGAAAAAGCCCTTTTGTCCTCTGTTTCCTCCCTTCCAGTAAAAGTCCCAAATTAAACCAAAACAATCCAACCCAACCCAACTTAACCAAACCCAACCCAACCCAACCTAACCCAACCCAAGCCCCCAAGGATAAGGTTGGGTTTGGTTGGGTTGGGCTAGTTAAGCGGGGGATTATTTTACCATTTAATATTCATTGTACCATATGAAGGTTGGTTTACCATTTAATATTGTAAAAAAATTTTTTTTTCGTGAAAATCCTTCAAAAAAACATTATTTAATTTCAAGGACAAAAAGGACTTTTTCCTTCTTGGAATCACTTTCAATGTGGTGGTGGTTAAACGAATAAGATCCGGCAAATGTAGTGAAAATCAGTTTTTCGCATATATATCGTAAACTATTGGTTTAACGTTAACATATGTCGTTATTAAATTTATTTCTTAGCTAATTTTACATAATAACTCCCTACATAAAATTTACATAGGATCAAGATCTTTAAAGATATACGACTGAGAAAAGCTTTGCGATACGATGCAATAAACAATTACAATTTATTGATAAGTGGTATTATACAAAATTTATTGAATGTCACAGGTCGTTAAAATTAGTTTTTTTCGAAAAAAAGTCATTTACATTAATATAGGCTATTATCAGATTCATTTCTTAGTTAATTTTGCACAAAAAAGATCCCATAAAAAACTAACGCAGGACGAAGTTAACTAATGTTAACGATGCATTAAATGTCGCTGTTGGACTTTTTACAAAACAAAGAGAAAAAACTCTTTGCCAAAACAAAGAGAGTTCCGTTAGAAAATCTTCACCTGTATTTATTAAGAGGTAAACTCATATTTTTGAACAAATTTTATCCGAAGTATTTTTTGGAAAACCGAATGAATAAGGCACTAATGTATATTTAAAGAGATAAAATTACAGGTAAGAAGCAACACTATTCTCGAGTGACGTAGGCTATACAAAGTATGCGTGACATGCTAAAAACCTAACTTTTAAACGATGCGCAATAGAGAAAATCATCAAATATAAAAACTATATAAAAAACAAACTTTTGTATGAAACATTTTTTGACACAACCAATAGTTTAAATACAATTTCAGTACGAAGACCATGCGAATCAGCTATAATAAATAAAGAAATACACACGTCAGCGTATTTTGAAACTCAACGTTTAAGCCCTTACCTTCCCATTTTTTGTTTTAAGTTAGTGATATGCAAATTTCTCTTTCAGTTATATTCCGAGATTTTAAAAAATGGATCCTCAAAGGACTGAAATAGGGGGTGACCGTTTGTATAAAAGTCATTATTTTAAAATTAGAGACATAAACATTGATATTAGGACAATAAATTATAAATAAACACATAAGTACGGATAATAGAAGTCGAAACGGGTAGTGCTAGTCGTTTATAAAATTGATGAAACATGAACGCTCTTTTGTGGCCTTGTGTACACACATAAAAAAAATAATTATGAGGTACAAAGTAGGTACAAAATAATTAGAAAATATTTTTGTTAGACGAAAGAGGAAATGAGTTGAACGTAATACACAAACGAATTAATTGTTCTTACCCACTTTTATAATTAAACAGAATTTATTAAAGAGTGATATGGTCGGGATGATTGTTGATGATAATGTTTTCGAGGAAATTGGCTGTTTCAAAAAAAAATAATTTCTGTAAATGATGGAAAGAGTACAATCAAAATGTCTGTAAATAATATTGCCGTTTTTTTAAATTACTCTACAATAAGTCGTGAAGTTTAGTTAACAGTATTTTTTGTTGTTGCAAGCTTTTAAAATAGTTCATTATTTATGCTCAATTTATGCTCAAAATAATTTAGAAAGACAATAAGGAAGCTCAACAAACGAAGATATTGTGAGTCGTATTAAAATAAAACATAGTTTTTGCTGTGCATCGTTAAGAATTGTAAAGGTTGATGTTAATGTATGAAAAATACTTTGCTTTTTATACCCAGTATATGTAAATATACAAGGTATATTAAGTTTAGCCCCCACTTTGTAACGCTTGAAAATCTTAATCCTTAATAAAAATGTTTCACAAAACATATCCGCCCGTCCGTCCGTCTGCCTGCCTGTGTGTCCGTGAACACGATAACTCAAAAACGAAGAGATAAAGAGCTGAAATTTTGTATGTGCATTCTATAGCCAAAAAGTAAGGTCAAGTTCGTTAAGAGGGAAAAATCGGAACGTGTTTCCCTCCACCAAATTGGAAAATATACATCTTTGAACCCGTAAGAGTTAGAAAAAAATGTAACAAAAAATTAATTTTTCTTTTTAAAATAAACAACTTTTGTTTGAAAATTTTTTTCATAATCCCAATAATTTTCTCATAATTTGTGATTTGAAATGTTCCTCGGAAAGCGAATTCTTAACAATGCGAATACGCAGAATTGTTAACAATTCAATCACTGCAATATACAACTCAGTATATACTGGGTATTCAAATAATTAATTCAGTTACAGTTGTTACATTACTTGTTTCTTTGTAGGAAATGCTACACATATTAAGATGCCTATAAGGTCCATAAGGTCGAAGGGCAATACATTTATATACCCCAAGATATATCTATCTATCTATCTAAGATGTCTATGCATAATTTAACGCAAGTTTTAAGTTTGTTCTTGCATATTGTAAATTTACATTTTAATTTATGCAATTTTCCATTATTGCTTCTCACTGTATAAAAGCTTTCTAGTAATTTGCTGGAATTTTTTCGAAACAATTGCTACATACATATGTAGTCCAATAAATTACTTTATCTTATTCATATGACCTAGTGTTTGATTACTCCAAACATTAAAAAAATGTAATAAAATGTCTTGATAATAAATTTGCCCCGTAGGAGCTCCATAGCCTGAGCGAATTTACTTAGAGCGAAACAGCATATTAATAAATATATAATATCAATCTATCTAGCTGATTTAAATGGTCCCGAAAACATTGATAAATCTATTCTGCTATTTGAACATTTAATTAAACTGTCATTTCCAATTTTTGAAAGAACTGTCAATTACACGAAAATAGTTACAACTTAAAATTTCTACTATTCTTAATGGATTCCCATTACATTTTTGGAGCACGGTGACGGATACCTACCTAACTTAACTAAAATCACTCCAACAAACGGGTACTCTGATTCTATAGACTCGCAGATAGACAACGACGTCAAGATAACTTTGTCAAGTATTTAAGTCGGGATTCATTAATACTAACGTGTTTAGCGAGGTTACAATTTAACATAAAACTGTTTTTCTATTTTACACCTGACAAAGTTCTTTCAAATCTTTATTATCATCAGAAGGACCTTTTTTCGATCATATAAAGCTTTATCAATTTTTATTTCTCTAGTCCATAAGTTTACCATCGTATAAAATGATCATTACAAATTGATAAATAAAAGTATAAAAGGTTAATCAACTTTATTCAAGTTCAATAAAGGTTGGTAATACCTATAGAATAAAATGAAGACAGTATATAGCTTGAAGTTCAAAGTAATGTCAAATATGTGAAATTAATATTTGACCTTGATAAATTACCTACAAACATAATATTATATTCAATACACAAGATCATTGGAAAAACATTACACTTTTCAAAAGTCAAAGCTTAAGGGACTTTTTTTAATAAAAAGAGAAGAAACAAATAATTTCTATCGGAGCTATTTATAATGCTTTAGTCTTCACGTCATGACATTACAAATGATTCATAAATCCAACAGTATAAATATTCTATCATACGTCTATTGTGTATTTATCGTCAGAATACTGTTAACTACGCTTTAACATACGGTTATTGAGATTTTTTAACGATAGTTTGGATGAACTAAGGCTCACTCTAACGGGGATTCAGAATCTCGCTTGGTAGTTTCGTACCAACCTTGCAGGTTTTTTTGTAATTTGTTATTGATCATAATTTTTGGAAAGTTTAAAATCAGTAAATGTTCACAATAAAGAAAAAAATCACCCTGGTCAATTGATAATTTCAAATCGGTATAAAAATTTGATTTATGATATTCGTTTTGTTAAATTTATGTGAGGAAAACCCAATAAAATATTTTAGATCAATATGAAGCACCTTACTGACATATGTGTTTACGATAAAATATGCACGTACTGGATCTTTGAACTTTGATCCTGGATCAACTGTTCAATGCCATTCGATTCCATTCTAAAGTACAGCTCAAAAGTAAATTATGATTACATTTAATTCAATTTTAAGAATATGTTCATATTTATTTGGCATTTCTGACTCTTGGTAATTAGTTTGCATTATAGAACATAAAAATACAATTAAAAAGAAAAGAAGAAAATAAACTTGTTAAACAAACTTGTAATTGGATTATTTCGAAAAGGAAAAATTACAAACAGAATTCTTATTTTTATATTTTAAATGAAATAAATTTCATAATGAATTGTGTACGTACTTGTAACTGAAGTAATGTTTAATTTTATAGAAATACAAAGGGGCGAAATATATTCCTCACTCCAATCAAAATTCATTATTCATCAAAATATAATAAAAATATACATACCTAAACAAAACAATCAGTGATACTATACAGTAAATACAAAAGAGTCTGGTGTGAAGGCCACATGACCTCAATATACAGACTACAATGTCAGACAGTCTTTAATAAAGGGAGGGAGACTATATATTATTTTACATCAAAAGCTTCTTAATAAAAAAAAATTAAAATAAAAAAGAACCAAAAACAGTAAGAATATTTACTACATGAAAATGTATATTAAAAGAAGTTATAAGAAGAATAAATTTTAAATTTTTTTTAAACAGAATATTCCTAGAAACAAAAGATAAATAAAATTCGTTACGCAGGAGCTGCGTCAAATTCGAATTTCCTTAGAATACATAACTCACTCTCTAGCGGTCATAATTTTAGTGTGATCAAAATGAAATATAATATCTGATATGACTTTAGTATTTGCAAAAATTAAATTTATTAATAGCCCAAAAAAACGGTATAACGATTATAGTTTATAGTAACTATGGAAACGACAATAAAAATTTTTTACAATTGAATATATTTTATGTATTCGTGTCAAACAAACACAAAATATTAAATATCTCTCTTAATATTAGAATAATCGAAAAATGTATAAGGAGTAAAGTTGGATCATTTTTCTCAAACTCTAATGTGAACAGAGATATTTCGAATTTTAACTATCAATCTTTAATTGTAAATATTTCTGTAAATATTAGTGGAACAGAAAAATGATAAGAAACAAAATTACAGTAAAACTTAGTACCTACAACTTAACTCCTGATAAATTTTTCGATTTTTCAAATATTAAGGGAGATAGTCAAATTTTGTGTTTTCCCCTCCCTCTAAACCCCTTTTCCAATCGCCCGATTTTACCCATTGACGAACTTGACCCTTAGAATACCAAAAGCTACTCAAATAGCAAATTTCATTCCAATGGGAATAAAACTGTGACCGCTAGACAGTCCACAGACATTAAAAGAAGTACATATGTATATATGTATATATGTATATATGTATATATGTATATATGTATATATGTATATATGTATATATGTATATATGTATATATGTATATATGTATATATGTATATATGTATATATGTATATATGTATATATGTACATATGTATATATGTATATATGTATATATGTATATATGTATATATGTATATATGTATATATGTATATATGTATATATGTATATATGTATATATGTATATATGTGTATATGTATATATGTATATATGTATATATGTATATATATATATATATATATATATATATATATATATATATACAAATATACAAATTTTAGCGATAGTGATAGTGAATAGGTAGGATCGATGGACATTTGAAGAAATTTTTACGTTCCAACATTGGTGCAAAAACAATAGCTGCATTTCCTTTGGAGGAAATTCGCTAATAATATATTATATAGGAAAACTTAATAAAAAATCAAGATCATGGCAGGTACGAGAATAGAGTGCTTGTTCGCTCCAACTTAGCAAAATTCCAGCACCATTTACATAATGGTGCTGGACGTGGTGGTGCGAAATCAGAGATACTAGAAGACAACGATTTTGTTAATAACTTTGTTCCCGTTTTTGCACAAGAAACGACATACTATATTGTTTAATGTCCTACTTGAATAAGCTATCATTTGAATAAAAATTCAATTTCGTATACTTTGTGCTCATAACTGGGGCTATGGCATTCTACCTCTTGGTTTAATTCCAAATAATTACACCAATCAGTTTTACAGAAAATTGCCTGCTACAGACGAATGAACAGGCATCGATATGAGTCCATAAGTCTTCTGGTTTTTCCATATTTTGGCAAGGAACACACAAAAGATTTTAGCCTTTGATTCCCCAAGTAGAAATAATATTGGCATACATCTTTCGGAGTCATAATTCTCCGAAAATAGGTGAAAGTCGAAGAATATAAGTAATCACATGCGGTGGTCAGATTAATTGTTAAAAAATGGCATGGACGAATGAAAATTTAAAACACGTATATATAGAGGTAAGGGAAACATTGAAAATATATCAAAACACTCAAACACCCTATGTAACATCACATCAATCCAACTTTATGGGATGATGGTAGCCTAGCAATAGACCAGACAAACCAGACAAACCGCTGTATATGAATGAGCAGAGTTTTACTATTACAACTTCTTTCTGCTTGAAAATTCTCATTTAACTTTTCAATTTTTTTTCTTGTTTTTTTTTTGTGAATCAAAGTGAAAGGAAAATTACAAACACAACTTTTTTAATAAATATTTTAAATTGAATATAACGCTTTGCCAGTGGAGAGGGGACATAAACAGATTGTAGTATATTGCACAGGATGTTGATATACACGTGAAATGCATATGAATGGGATGCAATATTGAAAACTAAAGAGGAAATTAATACATACTATTCGGTGTCTTTAAAAAAGTTTATTGAATTCACAGAGTGAAATCTTAAAAAAACGAAATAATACACACCAAAATATTACCTCAGTTCTTGGAAATTTTAAACATTTTGTCACGTTTACGTAGTTTTATTTTTAAATTTATTTTGATGTCGTCTATTCCAGTAAATACACGCCATTTTTGAAAATATCATACAGAATACTGGCAACTTCATTCATGTTGCTCTTGAAATAAATCAATTGAGCAATAATACATTTAGATTCAGATAACCAGCCCAGTAGCCGAGCAGTCTAAGGCGTTATGTCTACTTGGGGACATAACTAGGTGGGACTAGGAGGTTTTGGGTTCGAAACCCGGCATCGGCAGTTTGTCAATTAGTAAGAATAAAAAAAAAGGGGGCGGTTAATTGACTAAACTGTCGGCGTATGGACATGAACGAAGTAACCGGCTATGCTTGTGAAGATTTCCTGCAGTTTCCTTCACGAACTCCAGCTGAATATCGGCATGGATCCTATCAGAGTCATCTGCAGCCACACATCCTACTAATTCCTAGCTTACACATAAACATTCCTTCCATTTCACTCACATCCTCACATCCTTAGGGATCACAATTGACCTTATGGTTGAAGTGTAGCCAGTCCCGGGCAGCAATCTATCTAGCTATGGCCCATTCTGCCCTCCCTTCACTTCAGTCTGACGAGATTAGCAATTACCATGTTTTGGCAATAGTCAGGAATTAGCTTATAAGGTTTTCCTGAAAGTTCATATATCTGAGGTGAGATTCAACGAATATCTTGTATATGCTGTAACTGAGAGTCTCGCAGTAAAAGATTATGTGGCTAGATGTTTCCTCCTTCTCGCTGCATAGTCTGCACATAATGAATCCGTTAAGGAGTCATATTCTGTGCTTTCGTTGATAATAATGCCCGGAGATGAATCCGGCAACCTTCCAAAGTTGTATCCTGCTTAGGTTCAGTGCGTTGAGGAATAGCCTGTTGGATGCATTTCGAAACAGTATTTTTCCAAACTTTTGTTGCGGTGTATTTTCCCAGTGTCCACGGTGTTTAACATTCATCCACTCGTTGATAACCTGTTTATAAGCTGTCCAGGGAATTCCCAAAATAAGCTCTAGGCCTATAAAGGGTATTCCGACTCCTTTCTTTCCTAAGGTACTTGCTTTTTGGTTTTCAACTTAAGTGCTAACCAGTAACCTGTGTATAATAACGGCCAAGTACTTGATGATATTGCACTATTTTATTTTTTACGTTATTTTTTCAACTGTAAATCTGATTTAATATGTAGATTTCTATTGATTATATTTACCATATTATGTACAGTCATGCAAAATAAGTCAAAGTTAGTAAAAACTTTACCTAGACCGAGGCAAGGATGATAGCTAATTCAACCGAGCCCCAGGCGAGGCGAGGGTGATATTTAAAAAAGCGAGGCGAGTCGAGGTGATTGGTTTCAGCCCAGAAATTTTCAAAAATTGACAATTTGGTTCTACTGTATTATTTAGCCAACTTTTTCGATAGAATCTATTTGATACCTTTTCAATAATTTATAAAATAATCAAACCAAAGTTTATATATACAACTGTTGTTTAGTAAATAGACAGTCTCCTGATAGTATCCTCTGTTCGATCGTAAATACCAAAAAAGTTCAATAGAAACAATCAGTATCCTTTGAGAATTTAAAGTTGTTTATTATATGTATCCTGTATACTTTTTTATATTATTTATATTATTGTTTAAACTTTTTCCCCAGATATATTTTCCTATTTAACAAAATCAAATACGATACTTAAATATCATTAAAATGGAAAAATCGAATTTTAACGATAGTTTGAATAGTTATTTTCAGAAAATTGGTTTTGAAGGCAGGAATTTATTAAGAACAATACTACATCAACCATTCAACGATTTTCAAGTTTTAATTTATATTATAAACTCAATGTTTAAGGACGTTTAAGCATTAGATATAGTATATTCATAAAATTCTACAAATTTCAGTAGAGTACATTCATAAAATTATACAAATCCACAATAACACTGCAAATTCAAGTGTTTAACTTGATATTTTAGAACAAAACACATTAGTGTTTTTGCATTGAATTTTGTATTGAATGGGTCGACAAAAATCCAGTATAATTATTAAATAGAACAAAAAAATTTTTTTTTTAATTTCTGAAAGAACTGTGGTCCGAAACTAGTCAAAATAAAGTTTACGAAAATTTCAAATATTGTATTTTAACACAAATGTTTAGAAATAAAACGGTTTAAATGCTTAACCAATATAATTATAATAAATAATAAATGGGTGTGCTATACAAATAACACATACAAAGTGTGGATTTAATGACATTATTTTGAATGAATCCAGTGAAAAAATAGTCAGGTAAGTTGTGCTATAAATTATTAAATACATTTATGGCTACCAAAAATTACTGGAGAAATAATTTTTTTTTAGGTAAAAGAAATTTCTGCCACAGAGTGCACAGTCATCAAATTTGTCATCCATTGAGCTTCATACTTCGTTTTTGGCGATACTATTTCGTCAACCAGGACCTGGATCCATTACTGTACTGGCAATATTACCATCATTGAATTTTGATTTACATAATAAATTGAACAATCAAGATGTCACTGTGGGAGGGAGGGAGGTTACTAAACGCAAGGGTATGTTAATAAAAAGATCCTATACGCATTTATTTAGTAACTTAAAATGTTTTAAAATTAAACGTTTAAGCTGTTAACATTATATTAAAGACCATTTTAGCTTGATAGTTTACTCTTTAATATACTTAATAGTTTGATTTTTAATAATTAATAACTTTTTCAAATGATCGATAAGTGTTTTGTTTGAACTTCTAAGGAAACATAATGACGTAATTTAACTTGCCAAATGTGAAAGTTTAATCGAATATTAAGTCTCACACATAAACGTCCTTAACCTTGGTGACCTTGACCTCCAAACAATCAACTTTTGTCGCTTTTAAAATAATTTACTTAAGTTTTCATCGTTAAATTTCCTTCTATTGTAGTCTGACATCACATAATAAAAACACTTTAAAAAAATGAATGATGCCAAAAAGAAAATGGCTGTATTCGTAATATTATTATTATATAATTTGTTGTTTTCTTTAAATAAATTAAGTTTTTTTAAATCTTTTTTATATATTATATAAATTTTTTTAATTAATCGGATTATTTCTTTTGTAATATTTTTTACTCATTAATAAAATAATTTAAAATAGCAGAATATGTGATAAGTGATAGGAATATTATTATTTTTTCATGAATAAAATAATATTTATGTTAAATTAGAACTCGGTCTTTCGCACTACCGTGCTCTAGATTTTAGATGAAAAAATAATAATTTTCCTATTACTTACCACATATCCTCCTAACAATTCACTTTGAGTTAATCGATTTCTATTGGATGTTATTGGGGAATAGGATCATCATAGAAAGAAATGGAGGCGTGTGCTATTATGCACCGGGTTCGATTCACCCTATATATATATATATATATATATATATATATATATATATATACATATATATATATGCATCTCGTATATATATATATATATATATATATATATATATATATATATATATATGTATATATATTCCATGTGCGGTTACTTTTAACTATATACCTACATTCATAAAACTCAACTCGTTGACTTGATATACTCGTACACGACTACGAAGCTACTGTCATTGCATCTATATCTAACAATCTTGCTAACTTACATATAAGTTACAGTTCAAAACAGAGCAAAAAAGTAAAAGAAGTAACGACGAAGATATTAAATAAAGAAAGAAGAAGCACTTTACTGATTGAAATGCAGAAGATTTTATCATCATTCGTATAGTAATATTTTCTTAGATTTCTTTTGTACATTTGTTCTTATTATTTTCAGAGTTCCAAAAAAAAAACCAATAGTAGAAATTGAAAGATAAAAATTGATGTAAATATTGAAAATTATTATTAGTATTTTTTTCGATATCGATGAAGTTAGAATACTTGATTATTTTTATATTTTATTATTATGTATTTTTTGGTAGTATATTCCAATTCCAAAATTATATTTGCAATTAATTACAGTACGACCACTTTATAAATAAATAAATAAATTAGGGAATCTGGTAATTCAACAATATAATTTTAGTCTGGTAATATAATTTTAGTAAAATATGATAATTATAATTGAATACCAGCCGTAATCCAACAACTATATTAAGCGTAACTTAAGAATAAGATACAATTTATTGTTTTTATTGATTAAAATTATTCGTAGACTTTTATAGTTTTTATGTGAGATTTTCACATAAAAAATACAATATCTAATTTTCCATATTTTCAAAAAAATGCTTCCGTTTTATAAATATTTTGAATATATTATTCTGGGCGCATCCCCTGTTTCTGCTGCAGTATCTCGTATTTTCACCAAAACTATTGGATATAATGAGAATTGTTTCAAACAAAATAGTTAAGATTGCTTATCATTTTTACAGAGATAAACATTTATTGTATTTAAAGAGTTTTCAAATTTTGTACCGTTTTTTACTACAGTTCAAAAATGTTAAATTAACGGAGCCCTGCTGCACTGTATTTAGTTTGGATGAATATCTAATGTTGTACAATTAACTGCAAAAGTTGATGTTATTTTAAAGTTTTATAGTTGATTTGTGCCTTATTCATTCAGTTCGAAAAAAATCAATAAGGCACAAATCAAATATAAAATTTATAAAAATAGCATTAACTTTTGCAATCAATTGTACATCAGACTGAACATATCTTAAAATCCTTCACCTTACTGTAATAAATGTTTAACTTTTTAAAATAAAAATTTAAAACGACACGGTGAGTTAAAAATATGACTTATTAATCGTATTGTAGAAAATTTAATTCTATTAAAACAGAAATGAAAAAAAGTTATATGTATTTATGTTATTCCATTTGTCATGATTCTCAGTATATAATTGAAAAATAAATATTTCAAATTCATTAAAATTTTATAAATTCAATTTTCGAACTTAACATGACTACCTACCTATAAGTAAACATTATTCTACAAATTGATTTAGTTCTTGAATTTAATTTTGCTTTACACTTTGTTACACGTTAATAAATTCTTATAGTACGAGTATATGACTCCATATATAGGTGATTATTAAATATTAATAACTAAAAATTTACGATCATTCATGCATAATACAAATATCTTTTGAGAGTTCATATGGTAAAGGAAACTCTTCACGACTATGTGAAAACATCATAAATATCAAATCTACTGATTGCTTGACACGAAATGATTTGTGTGATTAATATCCGCGAGTATTTTTGTATCCGATTGGCTCCAAAATATCCAAATTTTCAGCTCTATAGTTCGAGTATAAAATTAGCAATTCAGTCACTTTTTAGTGGATTTCCTTCGAAAAAAACACGGCTATTGCTTTTGTATCAAACAAAATTTGGCATATCTCCCTTAATATTGAACAAAAAATTTATCAAAAGTAAAGTTGTAGAAAATTGGTTTTACTATAATTTTGTCTCTTATCATTTTTTCTATAGCACTAATATTTACAGAAATATTTACAATTTAAGATTGAAAGTTAAAATTATAAATATATCTTTGTACACATTAGATTTTGAGAAAAATGAGAAGGTAATGAACTTACTCCTCATGACATTTCATTTTGATTAGACTAAACATGTGATCACTAAGGAAATTTGCAAGTTGACGCAAGTCCTGCGTAACAAATTCTTTCAATTTTATTGGAAAAGGTGGGCTATGTAGTTAATCTTAACAATCTTATTAAATGAAACGATTTGACAAATCGTTGAATTATTTACATTCGTTCTGTTCATGAATAAGATACATATCCCAGAAAGTTTATCTTAGCAGGAGGTACACCTACACAACGCCTAATATTAACTCAAGAAATTCCCATGACTTATACTTTGCTTGCTTTATAGTTTCAAATAAAATTTCAGGTAGCGTTAGCCCCCCATATCTGTATTTTTCGTGTCTACGAATCGGCAAATAACTAGAAATACATATATTATCTTCTGAAGTATTAGCCAAGTTAATATGTGCATATTTTTAACACCCTTCGATAAAGCTCAAATTGCAGATACTAAATACACTGGTTTCTACGATAGCATCCATCGTTTCATATTATCGTAATCACACCTAGTTCACTGATCCGAAAAAATCAAAGAAATCAAAAATAATATGCATAACACCCCTATTTATTTATTCAAACATTTTATTTATAATTGACCTAAAAAGTAGCCAACAATGACCGTTGAGACTACTTGGTCATCGTTGGGTACATTTAAAGTTTTAATGGAAAAATAATTTTCTACGAACTTTTTTAAGTGCACCGTCTTAAGTATGTGCCTCACATTTGCTGTAATATTCTCTAACAATTCACGTTGGGAGTTTTGGATCTTTTTTTTGGTAGGGACCGCTTAAGGCACACTTAAAATAAGTTCATGCGGAAGAAAGCTTATTGAAAAGGTTTTTCCATGTCAGAAGAAGTCGTCACCAAACACTGAGATAACCAACCAATCGTTTCTATTATAAATGTGAAATTGAATTCACGCAAATACACAAAGTAAAATCAGCAAAAACAAATTTTTGTATAATTTATGAGTACATTTGATAGATATAGTAGCCCACTATATGATGCCTGTAAGTAAGTAGGTATGTTTCAATTTATTTTCAAGTATTTCTATTTAAATTATACCAAACTTGATTATTTATATATATATATATATATATATATATATATATATATATATATTTATATATATATATATATATATATATATATATATATATATATATATATATATATATATATATATATATATAAGTATATATATATATATATATATATATATATATATATATATATATATATATATCTTAATATCTTACCTATTCAAATTGGTAAGGAAATTGAAGTTACAGAATTTATATATTAGAAGACACAACACACAGATTCAAACATCAAAGTCTTTTACTTTGTACTTGATTTGATTTAATTATTATTAAATAAAGCTATTTAGTAACAAATCAATGTACTTAATACATGCAAAATATTTTAAGGATTGAATACTATACCATCTTTTATTATTTATATAAAGGTTGACAGATAGTATGTTCAAGAGTCTTTTTGCCACACAGTAATCTTATGTCATCCATATATAGTAAAATATATACATATATATATATATATTACACACACATTATTCGTATTGAATGAAAAATGTTTAATCATCTTAGTTTGAATTATTTATTAGGATTTATATCAAATGTTACTTTGTAAATGCGTGTTATATTTTCTTAATCAACAAACTTGATAAAAATAAATTTTTAAATCTCTTTATAAATATAAAAGGGAAATATGTTTGTGCTAGTATGTGTGTGTGCGTGTTTGTCCGAATTGTCTGGTGAAATCATAGGAGATAATGATAAGAGACGGCGCTAGGTAAATTTCCTCTTATGACTCCAGAGAAACTATCTCAAGTTCGAAAACCGTTCCAAAGTTATAGTAGTTTTATAGAAATATTTTCAATTCCATACAATATCTTAAATCATGAATTTCTGTCTTAATATTCGTTAAATGGCAAAATTTATAATGAGTAAAGTTGTAGTAAATAAAATTCACTACAATTTGTTACCTGAACATATTTCCTATAACTTTTTTTTTTTTTTTACTGTGTTCAACTGCAAGGTTATATACACAGAATAGAATAATAAAATAATTAACAGTTATTATCAAACTGCTAAATATGTCATTATAACTCATTCAGCAGTTTGGTTTCATTTAGAAAATAAAATAATTTTTCTATTGTTGTTGGATCATCAGCTAGTATTTCTTGTAGTGTGTTTGGAAGTTTGGCTGCTTGTCGTTTTTCTTTATATTTTGTGCAGTGAATTAGGAGGTGTTTAACTGCCATTATAGTTTGGCATGTTTCACATATTGCTGGTGGTGTTTGATTTAGTAGATGCGAGTGTGTTAGTTTTGTGTGACCGTTTCGTAGTCTAGTCAGAGCAATTTCATTTTTTCTTTCATTTTGATAAGAGGTTGTCCAGTGTTCAGTTGTAGCTTTTATTTCTCTTAATTTATTGTTTTCCTCATTTTTCCACATTTGACCTAGGCCTCGTGTATATGATGATCGGATATATGAGTATACATCGTTTGATGGCACTGATTCATAGTTCTCGTCATTCAAATGAGCATCTTTGGCGGCTTTATCCGCTAATTCATTGCCTGTAATACCCGCATGGCCAGGTGTCCAAAGTAAATTTATTTTAATATTATTTTCAAATTTTGAGAACAGTTCGTTTCTTATTTGTAGTATGATTGCTGATTTAGTTTTATTGTTAACGTTTTCTATAGCCTTTAAAACACTAATTGAATCACATATTATAACATATTTTTTTTGGTTTAATGTATTGTTAGTTAACTGTTTTATGGAATTTAATACAGAAATTGCTTCTGCTGTGTAATTGTTACATATAGAGTTTAATTTGAGTTTATACGTATTTTTGTCTATTATGAACGCACAAGCAGTTGAATTTTCTGTTTTGGATCCATCAGTATATATTTGGATAAAATTTTTATATTTTGTATTTATTATTTCATTAAATTCTTTTTTATATTGTTGGGTACTAGGAGATTGTTTATTTAGTATGTTAAGTGATAGGTCTATTTCACAATATTTTTTTTGCCACGGAGGCTCAACAATCATATTAGGTTTTTTGTAAATATTAAGTATCAAGTTTTGGGAAATGTCATAATTTGTTAGGATATTTTTAGTAGTAAGGGATATTGGAAAAGTTTGTTTTTTCGTCGGAATAGATGTTCATATGGATTAGAGGTGAAAATATAATTATGTCCTATAACTTTAATACTTACAGAAATATTTGCAATTTAAATACTATACCCATAATAATGAATATTACAAATGAATCACCATGGTATGGTTACTTGATTCATAATTATAGTCAAAAAGTTAAGTGATTTCTATTTCCAAAAGAGAAATGATATTTTTTTTTCTGAGAAAATTCGCCAAGCTTACGCAGCTCCCGCATAACGATTGTTTTTTTAAATTTTTTTAGAAACTTAAAAAAATTCTATGAAAACATGTGAAAATAACAACTAACTGAGTTAATTGCTTACCCGGTAATACTAAATTTATGTAAAAAGTTTCTTACAAAAGTTGTTTAGTTTTAAAAAAGAAACATTTTTGTATTTACATATCTCCTACGGTTTCATAGTTGGACAGTTTTTCCCCTTTTGCCAAACATGGTCCGGTTTTGCCCATTCACGAACTTGTTCCTACTTTTTAGCTCTAGAACACACATACAAAATTGCAACTCGCTATCTCGTTTGTCTGTTTTTGAGTTATCGTGTTTACGGACGGACGTCAGTCGGGCAGACGGGCAACTTTGTGGAACTGAACTAAATAGGTCAACACCTGTATCAAAATTTTTTTCGGCGTTCAATATTTTCAACCTTTACAAAGTCGGGAGTAAAGTTAATATACCCTGGTATATATTATATAACGGTATAAAAAAAACTTTATAAGAGTTTAAAAACGAAAACACTTGATGGTTTACTAAATATTATACTCTCAAAACCTCTTATCCTGTTGCACTCTGTAAAGAGATTAATAGTTGGAATGAAGAAAAAAATTTAAAAAAACGAAAGTTAGGAAAACCATTGTAAAATTACACTAAAAAATTTACATAAAATTTAAATTAATAAGAAAGAAATAAAGCAATTTTACTCCACGTTCGCTTTTAACAATAAACTGTAAACAATTCAAATTTGCTTAATAAATAATTCTTTTTGAACTATATCTAGCGTATGAAAGATAAAAGTTTTTCATACAACTGCTTGCTTGCTTGTTTGCTTGCTTGCTCTAGGATTCACAACAAGTTTTTAGGACAATATGGTGTTGTCTGAATGTGTGTTCTTTTTTGTCATAATTAAATAAAATATATGATAATTTAAACACATTCACATTACTCGACTAAGAGAAGATTACTATGGATTATATATAAAAGGCAGTATATTTTATGAAAAGCCGTTACGTTTATTTGTACATTAATGTACGAATAATTACAAAACTTATTTACCAATTATAATTACTGTTTGAATTGTTGTTTTAATGTAAATAAAAAATAAATTATTAATGTATGAAAAATAACGGAAAACAAGTGAAAATATCAGCTAACTGAGTTAATTGCTAATATATCCAGTATATTCATTATCAGTGCGTGAACTGTTTATTTTACATTTTACATACGCGCATATGTATAAAAATACAAAGAACTGTATAAAGTTGTTTACATATTTGCTTTTGCAACTGAAAGAGAACGCAATTTTATTCGTTAAAATTGTTGCGAAACTATTCAGTTTATGAAAAAAAAATCAATCGAAAGTTTTTTATTTTATAAAAAGGAACATTTTTAGTCTTTC
The DNA here is from genome assembly GCA_963920215.1 of Nineta flava. Lineage (NCBI taxonomy): Eukaryota > Metazoa > Arthropoda > Insecta > Neuroptera > Chrysopidae > Nineta > Nineta flava. The sequence continues at coordinate 35,699,744 of OY986042.1, forward strand.
GCCCTATGACGGGAGATTTTACGGTGCTATTTTGCGTATTCACGAACATCATCTCACTTTCCAGACCTAGAACACGTTTTATGAACATCTATACCAAATAGTTTGTTCTGAAATCAATATTTTCAATCGTTACAAAGTGAAGACTACACTTATACACGCTTTTATTAGTAGATAACGTACTCAAAAGCAAAAAATATTGTAAAAGCATGGAATGGGACAAGTATTAAGCTTTCCATAATTTAGCTACGTCTCCACCAAAATTGTACACAAAATATGTTTAGTAAATTTCTTATAAATCTACCACTGTTTACACCAAATTTGAACGCAGAAACTTAATTTAATTTATCATAAATTTACCAAAACTTTTACCAAATTTGTAATTGATATTGTTGTATTGAAAATTATTGAGAATAATTTTTCTGGATCCAGCACATATTTTAATTATCAAATAGTAAAATATTAAGAAAAATATTACGAAAAATATTTAATAGAAAATATTTTTCTCCTTAGAAAAAGAAAGAGTGTTTTTTAAGTGCAAAAAGAAAAAAATCTAGCTCGATTTATTTTTTTTCTTTAAACAAAGTTTTTTTAAAGTCGAAAATTGAAAAGAAAATAATAACTGCTTTTGATTTAATGATTTCCTTTTTTTTAAAAAATAAAAAATTGAAAAGAATTATTAGATATAATTTAATTAAAAATCAAAAGTCTAAGTTGAATGTTTTTGATAACATAAATACGTAAATAATGCAAAAAAACAAGCTTGTTATTGTGCTGTTATAAATAATCTATGTATCGTAAAATTTGTGTAAAAATTTGAATCAGCGCTGGTCGTGTGCATTAAGTGGATAATAAAATATCCAACAAGAGGAGTGTCATTCAGGTGCAAGCCTTGACGGAGTATTATAATTTTTAATTAATTTTATAAATAATATGACCCTTCCGACTGCGCCCATGGTTGTTGATAAACTAAATTATTCGAGAAACGTCCATGCAAAAATATATTTTCAAAAAATATTTCTTCAAAACAACAACCATGTTCTAGAAAGATCGATGGCAGGTATTAAAAGGCGCTACCAGTGCTGATCAAAATCAGTTTTTAATTGACTATTGTTTGATTCAGTTCAAAGTATATATTTGACTTTTGTTCGATCAGTTCAAAGTTTATAATTAACTATTGTTCGATTCAGATCAAGTTAAAGATGATTTCAAAGTTCACAATGTGTAGAAAAATTTAAAAAATTGTTGAAAAAAAAATTAGATTTAAATTCTTTTAAAAAGCAAATAAGACCAGGTTTTTGTTTTCGTAAAAATTTTTGTTTAATTTAATTTTCTTTTCTTTAAAAAACGTGCTTGTCATTCCAATTAGAAAATATTTAGTAAAACCATTTACTAATATATTTTTTGTTTGTTTTTGTTTTGTTTTTGTTTTTTGAGTATCGGAATCTGTTGCAGGTTCGGGCAGCGCTTCTTTGAGGAATAAAGAGAGCCAAGATACCGCGACAATATTTTAATGCATATTTTCGAATTCCATCTTGGGTTCATTTAGATGGTGCAATATTATTTATCGTATACAAGGTAGTTGTCTTGCAGTAATCGTGTTAAAAAGTTTCTGTTCAAAACACATGTCAAGTATATGAATAGGCTGAGATTGCTAGAATTATATAAAAGTGACTATCTTTTCATTAATCTATAACAATAAATTTTATAAACTGTCAATAATTTGTTTTCCAAAATATAAATATAAAATAATTTAACATTGTGCTAGTTTCTAAAACAAATCTCTCGACGTGTTTTTTAAATAAAATTAAAAGTGTGGTGAAATTACAACCTTTCTTTATACCTGTAATGTAGATCGCACACCTTGTGAGAGCGATTTTTATTAAATTCAGCAGATGCAGGATATCGGTGCATCTCACCCCGAATATTTGAAGCTTCAGGAAGACCTGATGCGCAAGCTCCTGGCTATTGCCAACATATGGGAGAAGCGAATCTCGTCGGACTGAAGTAGAAAGGGGAGCACAATGGACCATAAGGTCGAAGTACAATACTTTCTAGACCGCAAGATGTATCTATCTATCTATCTTCACTACCTTAATTGCATACATTTCTAAGCTTTTAAATTGAAACAAAAGTTAGAAATGGGTAAAATTGAGTTTTCCTTGCACAATTGTTTCAAGTCACGCTAATAAAAGCGCTTTAAAAACCACATATTCACGTAAAGTTCTACTGAATTCCGCGAGAAAAAACTGCAAAAGTGTAAGTTGACAGACAGTAGTCTACTTCTTGACCACCTGAACTATCGCAGGCTGTCACAAATAATAAAAAAAATTTTATTTAAATGCAAAATTTTCTTTAAGAGTAATTTTTACAAAATGTTTTCACGATATTCATCTATGAAATATTTTTAACGTGTACATAATTTTTGAAATTATTTGTAAAAATTCATTTTTGAAACGGAAATAAATTAAATTCTACCTCATAATATTATTTCGAAACAATTATTTTGACAACGTAAAACATTTAACTTTATACCTTGTTGTAATTCATTTCAAATGAAGTTTTTTCTTTTTCATAAGATAGATAATATAGCATTACTATCATTCTGTTGCACGCAAGCATTCTACAATAATAATAATAGAAAAAGTAATCGTTGTTCATTTAGAAAAAAGTGATGGCCTCTTTATTAAATGAGAAGTTGTTTTCGCAAACAACTATATCAAAAGAAAAAAATACAATATAGTACCATTTTCATTAATGTTTTAAAATGGGAAAATGCTCATGAAATAATATCATTATTATATCTTGAAGACGTGAAGTACGTAAAGAATATTAATGTTAATCATATATTAAGCTTTTCTATTTCATTTGTTAATCAATAGGGAATATGCATGAAAATTTTTTTTCACATTTATTTTCAGAATATGAAAATACTGTTAATACTGTAATAATATTTAAAAACGAAATTAAAATCCGACAAATATCAAGGAAGCTATAAACTTTTAAAGATTATTATCTGTCTCTTTCTTGCAAAAATACTAAAAACGGAGTTTTACGTGTATTTTTTTTACGAGAGCTATCACCCTTTGTCTATCACTCTTTGTCTAATCTGTAATTTCAATCATTCATAACTCGCTTATTTTTAAAGTTATTTAAAAAGTAATTTTACCTTGATATTTGTCAAGTAAACATGCTTCAATCCAAGTGAAAAAAATTTTCATGCATATTCCCTATTATGTTTTACTAAGGTATTTCCAACCAGCCAAGTAGCCGAGCGGTCTAAGGCGTCATGTCTGCGCAGTATGCAGTACTTGGAAACTGGGAGGTTTTGGGTTCGAATCCCGACATCGGCAGAGTGTCAATTATTAAAAAAAAAGGGGCGGTTGATTGACTAAACTGTCGGCGTATGGACAAGAACGAAGTAACCGGCTATGCTTGAGAATGTTTTCTGCAGTTTCCTTCACGAACTCCAGATGAATATCGGCATAGTTCCTATCATAGTCGGCTGCAGCTGCATACCCTACCAATTCCTAGTCTACTCACAAATTCCTTCCACTCCACTCACATCCTCATATCCTAAGGCATCACAATGGACCTTATGGTCGAAGTGTAGCCCATCCAGGGCAGCCTTTACAATCTACTCTAAGGTATTTCCAAACTATATCAGCTGATGGGGTACCCGCGCGAAAAGAACTGTATAGAAAATTACATGCCAATCAGAGAGATACCGCAATAAAACATCATACATATACTAGTATATTATTTCAAACGACTTTCAAACAGCGCGCCGGTACTCAGGATGCCAACTGAACCATAAAAAATAACCTTCTGCTGTGGACATGAAAAAAATGCTATTTTTTTATGCATATTTTATCAAAAAACTTAACAACCCGATGGGCATTCTCCCAAAGTTTTAAGGAAAAATATTTCTAAGGAATTGAGGAAAGTATGTGCCGAATTTCAGAACAACCGTGACTATATTGAGAGAGTTCGAAGTTAAAAACAGTCAGAATCGTGCATTTTATTTCACCATGTTAGTGAAGATGCATGTTAAATTTCTCCAACTTATGTAATGATTTTCTCAAAAACGTCATGGGGATAAATTCTCAAAAAAATTCAGCTGATTTCTGAGGATTCATTTTACTAATATTGTGAATTTCGTGAAGTTCTTGATAACCTAATAATAGTTTGGAAATACCTTTAATGAGCAATCTAGAATATTCAATATGAAATTATGCCATTCACAAACAGAACAATATGATGTATTCAGATTTAATCAGTTAAACTTAGAACAGAGAGTGTGAACTCTTGGAACCAAAGCTGTTCGGTTGATCGAATTTTGCAAGAACCGGGTGAAAAGAAAAATCACTCTCACGGTGGATGAAAATATGACCACAACTGTAAGAATATTGTACAATGGACCACAAAAGTAGCAAAAAAAATTGAGTTAATTTGGTCTTTATTCATTCAAGTTTGGAAAAATATTTCGAATAATAGTTGTATTTAAAATGATGAAATTTTTTTCGAAAACCGAATCAGTAACCACAAGCCACCACTGATTTTACTTATTTTTGTCATGAAAAAAATCCTCTATAAAAAAGAAATGTACCAATTAACTTAGTTAATCGTTCAAATATCCTGTATTTGCTGAGCTTATTAACAATACACCTATCCACACACACTCAGATGTATACACATATGGCCAAGGTACTATATACAAATTTATGTATGCTTCGATTATATGCAGTAATTACGTTGGTGCTAAAATTTTGGCATAACTATTCAGTTTGTAAAAAAATTCCAGGCCCGATTATGCAAATCTTATCTATCAATCTATGTTTTAATTGTTCATTTTAATTCGTATCTAGATTTGAGTTGAAACTTAACATATATAGGACATATATAGGACATTTTGAAGTCTAAAATTAGATAGATGCATGCTTTTATTAATTTTTTCATATCAATAAAATTCAGTGGCATGTTATTCTATACGCTTGTTCTTTCATACTTCTATCTTCTTAATCTTAATGGAAATTTACTGTGGAATAGTACTGTGATTGTTTAAGTACACATAAATAATAATACGTTTTTTAAATTTAACGTCACACATTCCAAAAAATTCAACAATGCACCATATATATATCATTATTTTCATATAAAATTTACTTCATTAATGTATGAAAAATAACGGAAAACAAGTGAAAATATCAGCTAACTGAGTTAATTGCTAATATATCCGGTATATTCATTATCAGTGCGTGAACTGTTTATTTTACATTTTACATACGCGCATATGTATAAAAATACAAAGAACTGTATAACGGTGTTTACATATTTGCTTTTGCAACTAAAAGAGAACGCAGTTTTATTCGTTAAAATTGTTGCGAAACCATTCAGTTTATGAAAAAAAAATCAAACGAAAGTAGTTTATTTTATAAAAAGGAACATTTTTAGTCTTTCGCCCTATGACGGGAGATTTTACGGTGCTATTTTGCGTATTCTCGAACATCATCTCACTTTCCAGACCTAGAACACGTTTTTTGAACATCTATACAAAATAGTTTGGTCTGAAATCAATATTTTCAATCGTTACAAAGTGAAGACTACACCTAAGACACGCTTTTATTAGTAGATAACGTACTCAAAAGCAAAAAATATTGTAAAAGCATGGAATGGGACAAGTATTAAGCTTTCCATAATTTACCAACGCCTCCACCAAAATTGTACACAAAATATGTTTAGTAACATATATAGGACATTTTGGAGTCTAAAATTAGATAGATGCATGCTTTTATTAATTTTTTCATATCAATAAAATTCAGTGGCATGTTATTCTATACGCTTGTTCTTTCATACTTCTATCTTCTTAATCTTAATGGAAATTTACTGTGGAATAGTACTATGATTGTTTAAGTACATAATAATACGTTTTTTAAATTTAACGTCACACATTCCAAACAATGCAACAATGCACCATATATATATCATTATTTTCATATAAAATTTACTTCATTACAAATACATAATACAGAATATTCGAGTATATAATATGTTTAAAATTTATTATATATGTATGTAATATTTTGCATCATCATACATGCGATGATAGAATATATTATTATACAACTTTAGTTTGTAACATGTGAACCGATGTAAAGAGTAGTTTTCTATAATAGAAACGAACGAACGAACAAACGACAGCATCATTACATCTTAATAGAATTTTAGATGATATTTAGTCAACTGTGTTTAATTAATGAATAAATAATCATGAATCCGTAGTACATATTATAACACTACTTATTCAATATTGTTCACATATTCTCAATACTTGACTATTTATAGTACCTACATCTTTGTTCAAAAAAAACAAAACAACTACTGTGTCTGTTAAAATTTACGACAACAGACACATAGTTTTGTTTGATGCTAAAAGCCATTTGTAAATCCATTGAACTTATTTCAATAGAATAATATATTCAATATAATATACAATATTATATTGTTTGACTAAGTTAATTTGAACCATTAACTAAGTAAAGTTAACACATTTCTTTTTTATAGAGGATTTTATTTCATGACAAAATAGGTAAAATCAGTGGTGGCTTGAAGTTACTGATTCGGTTTTCGCAAAAAATTTCATCATTTTAAATTACTTACAATTTATTATTCGAAATATTTTTCCAATCTTGAATGAATAAAGACCAAATTAACTACATTTTTTTTGCTACTTTTGTGGTTCATTGTACAATATTCTTACAACTGTGGTCATATTTTCATCCGCCATGAGAGTGATTTTTCTTTTTACCCGGTTCTTATATATATATATATATATATATATCATTCTTATAATTCTTATAATTTTTTTATAGAAATAAAAATTATAATTATAATTGATTATAATTCTTATCACATATATTTATAGAAATATTGAAATATAGAAATATTGGTTTAAGATTGAAAATTAAATTCCTTAATATCTGTGTACACATTAGAGTTTGAGCAAAAATGATAAGGTAATGAATTGTAGCAAATTTGATTTTCTACAACTTTATTCCTTACGCATTTTTTGATTGTTCTAATATTAAGAGTGATATTTGATATTTTGTGTTTTCTTCTTTCTTTATACGCCCCCCCCCCCCCCCATTACTCTCGACGTTTGTCATTTATTAATAAAATTGGACTTGCAAATACTAAATTCATCTACGACATTTAATTTTGAACAGACTAAAATTGTGACCGCTAGAGAGTGATTTATGTATTCTAAGGAAATTCGCTAAGTTAAAGCAGGTCCTGCGTACCGAATTTTTTATTATTTCCTTTCTTTTTTCGAAGGTTTAATTTTTTGTTAAAAAGTTAATATTTTTCGCTTTTCATTTACTTTCTTCTTTCGTCGGTTCTATTTTAAAAACTTTTTATAGATGAGTGTTTCTTCATATTACATACATGATATTACCATAATACATAGTTAATGTTTTGACTAGATCGGTACTGTTTTAGGTAGAGTCTAATTATAATTTATACAATATATCGAATATGTGTATTTAGTCTAGTAACTATCTTTAAATATTTATTAGTAAGAGTTTCATTATAACTTGTAAAAACTTTCCAAATGTATTTTAAATTAATCTTAGCATTATAGCTATTTCAAAAATACCTACGATATTTGTTAAAACACGTTAAGACATTGAAGTAGGTAAACATAAATAAAGAACTAAGTGTCAAGAAAATAATGTTTTTTCACTGAATAATAGTTTGAAATTTTAGATTGCAAGTTAAAATCCGAAATATCTTTGCACACATTAGAGTTTGAGAAAAAATAATCAGGTAACAAATTGTAGCCAAAATGATTTTCATAACTTTACGTGCTTTTACATTTTTCGATTGTTCTAATGTTAAAAGAAATATTTTAAATTTTGAGTTTTCTTCTTCCTCTATGCTCCCGTTTTCGTTGCCATTTATTAATAAAATAACTATGCCATTTATTAATAAAATTATTTATAAAATCATATCGGATACGATATTTCATTTTGATCCGACTAAAATTCTGACCGCTAGACAGTGAATTATGTATTCTATGGAAATTTGCTAAGTTGACAGAAAATTATTTGAATGATACCAAATTATTTATTGTCATTAGAATTGCATGAATTTGCAAAGTTGAAGCCATACACAGAAATTTACAAATCGAATAAATTCAAATGTATACAAGGTGTTTAAATTCTGAAATTTATTCAAGAAAACTATACCACGGTGTAGAGCTTCAAGAAACAAACAAAAAAGTTTAATGAAGTTTTTCGATTTGACGCTTATTTTTTAAGATATAATCAATCAAACATTGATAAATTCAACTAATCACAAAGAGCGCATAGTGTAAGGAGGCGTGGCCTCAGCAGTAGAGCGGGGCGCTTTACCTTTTAAAGGTTCGCTGACGGTAAGACGGTAGGTGCCCCGTCTCCTTATACTATGCGCTCAGTGATTGGTTGAATTGATGTTTAATTGATTATATCTTAAAAAATAAGCATCAAATCGAAAAACTTCATTAAACTTTGTTGTTTGTTTTTTGCAGGTCTTCACCGTGGTGTAGTTTTCTTGAATGAATTTCAGAACAACCTGTATACAGCTTGTTTGGTTAAATTCAAAATTTATTCCAAAAATGTTTGACTTACAAATCAAATATGAAAGAAACTTTTTCTCACACATTTTCAATTACACTATATAATAATAATTTTCAATACTCAATATAATATACAATGAAAAATAAAGAATATCCTTTACTATAATACCACAAATACAATATAGTATACTAAAAAATACATATTTTTTTTATCAAAAACGGTTTTATAAAGTTTAAATGGATTCTTCTTTTGTGTATAGTCTTTTCGATAGAATATAATATATAATAATAAATGTATACAAGGCCCATTATTATTGAGAAGAACAATGTATTAAAAAATTTATTTATCTGATACATATCAGTAAGGAGAGAAGAGTAGCTTTATTAAAAAACTTTTCCGATGCAATAATAATATAGAAAAAAGGAAAGTACAAAAAAAAAACTTTTATTCGATTTTTTATATCAATTTTTTAAGGAAAAACTTTTTTTTTGTTTAACTATAATGTATTACATGTTCAGTTCTGTTCATAAAAATTGAACCAGTTGAAACATTAGTCCCAACATTGTACGTGGATTGAAAATGATTGCAAGAAATTCTTTTTTTTTAGGTGTTCATAAACTGATCTATTTAGTTCATTTCCGCATATCCATCGGTTTGCCCGACTGCCGGTCTGTCCGTAGGCACGATAACTCCAAAGCGATGAGAGATAATGACCTGAAATTAGGTTCTAGAGCTAAGAAGTAAGGTCAAGATCGTAAACGGGTAAAATCGAATAAGGGAATAGAAAAGGGATAGATTGGTGAGGGGTAGAAAAAAATGGTAACGGTAAGAGACATAAAATATTAGCTTGCAACCTTTATTTGTTACTTTTTTCATAAACTCAGTATATATCGCGTATTTAAAAAATTAACTCAGTTGTTATTTTTAGTTGTTAATGTTATTTTCAAATTGTACTACATTTACCTATTGTCCTTCTGACAAAGTATATAATTTGTCAAAAATTTCTACAAATTAAAAATAATAGATAAAACAAATTACAATAAATAAATTATAAAACATAACAACAGCATCTGTGGTCGAACTGGTAGGGCCTTGCCACGAATGAACATGTGTAGTACTTACACTGAAGTTCGTGAATGATAAAAATTGGATCACGTTATCCATCTTTGAATAAAATAAAAATTTAGAGACAAAAATGTTCGATTTAAAATAATTTACTTTTGGTATGAAACTATTTTCTTAAACTCTTAAACTCTTTCTTAAAATCTAAGAATTTATCATACTATTGCAATTTTTTGATTCGAGGACTCCTACCACCTAAACATTTATGAAAGTCAATCGTTTATTTTAACCAGTTTTTAATTTCTTCTTCAATTTTGATTTATTGCGTGTTAATCAAATAACATTCATAAATAATTTGATCCTAAAACAAGTATTTGTATTTAAATTAATCGCTCTGATCGCAAGGAGGCTCCGCCTCTTGACCGCTGGGACAGCCTTCGGTCTAGGTTTCGCATCTTAGAAAGAATAAACGCCCCCTTTATATCGTGTATAGTAATAAAGATATTTTTGGAGGTTTTTCCCATTTTAGCGGATTGCATTGGGTAAGTGAAAGTTTGAAGTTATTCTGCGTCGAAACACTGCAACCGCATTCCTAGAAGTGTGTTCGAATTTGTATAAATGAGTCAGTCGGTCAGTCAATCAGTCAGTTACACAAAGGGCAATATATATTGTAGGATTTATATGAAGGTTGTATGAATATTTTGCATTATAATTTTCCATACAATACAAAATGTATCGTTATGATCATTGCTAGGCAACATTTCATATAAAATTATTTTATATAATTTTATTATTTACAGAAATAAATATATGATGTTATATTTGGTATTACAAACAGAACTATTCTTGTTGTTATTTAACTGAACACAGCATGAACGTATTTGGTTGTTGAAATTTAGTTTTTTGAGGTGAATATAAGAAAGAAGGATACAAAAATATATTCCTCAAATTTTATAATAATAAGGCTACGGTTTCTTTATGAAACGAATTTTGTCAAATTCTAACATATTTTTCAATTTATGTTTGAATTAATTCGAAAATGAATTTCAGCCACATTATCGATCCCACAAGTTCGTGCAACAGAGAAATTTGGGTTTAAGGAATATGCCTACTATAAGGAATTTTTAAACCCGGTATATAATATATACAAGGGTATATTAAGTTTAGTGCAGTTTTTGTAACGGTTGAAAATAATGATCGCAGAAAAAATGTTTGATATACGTGTTCATAAAATGTCCTAATTAGTCCATTTGCGAAAATGTGTCTGCCCGTCCGTCAATACGATAACGCAAAAACGAACGGAGAAAGAGCTGAAGTTTTGTATGTGGGTTCTAGAGCTAAACAGTAAGGCCAAGTTCGTGAATGGACAAAATCGGACAATGTTTGGGCAAAATGGGCAAAACTGTCTGTCTTTGAAACCGTCAGAGATAGAACAAAAGTTTATGAACAAAAAGTGTTTCTTTTTTAAAATTTTTGTAAGGAATTTTTTTTCATAAATTCAGTATATACTGTGTATTTAAGCAATTAACTCAGTTATTTTCACTGGTTAAAATTAGAAATTGGTAAATTTCTATTGAAATTTCTCTACGAAAATGTAATTACGTAGACAGATATGTTCCACTCATTAAATTTCTCTATGAAAATGTAATTACGTAGACAGATATGTCCCACTCACTATAAACTCCCATTCATTGTTATCTCGCCAGACAGGCCACTTAGTTTTTAGCAAAAGTTGTTCATTCTTTATTAAAAATGAACAACTTTTGTAGAAACTTTTTTTCATAAATTCAGTATATACCGGATATTTAAGCAATTAACCAAATTAATTTTCTGCGATCAATATTTTCAGCCATTACAACGTCGTTACTAAATTTAATATATCCTGGTATATATTATATACCTACCGGGTATAAAAACCTGCAACCAAATCAGGGTAAATAAATACCAAAATTTGATTTGAATTTGGCATGTCAAATAAATACAGCTCTGTTACTATTAACTTAATAATCTGTATGATAGGAGAGTAACTTTTGTAATTAGGACCATTTAAATAAACGCGACGTGTTGTTTGTTTACTTTATGTTATTTTTTTATCAACAATAATCCTACACGAAAAACAATGGATTATAAAGAACAAAAAACATAGAATACTCTCTACAACACTTTTGTCTTTTGAATCATTATTATCAATGTATTTTTTTTTTGTTCTGTTCTGGTGAATAAAAGAAACACACAATACGGGGCCAAAAAACATAAATGAAAAAATATATCTTTATTAGAAATGAAAAGAAAAAACAATAAACGTTTGGTTGGTTAATGGTGTCGTGATATAAAATATATATATATATATATATATATATATATATATATATATATATATATATATATATATATATATGTATATATGTATTTTGTCACGATTTTCTAAGTACTAGGTATAACCTTTTTGTTATTGTTTTAAAAGTTGTGTGTTTAAAATAGTTGAAAATGGTGTTTTTATTTCACACTTGTTTTATTGTCACATTTTTCTGTATTAAAACCATGAAATAAATGTATACGAAAGAATCTTAAATTATGTCATAAAAACTGTTTAATGTCTCTCGGAAGTAAGATGATCCTTTAACTAAATTCAATTATTGAAGTTTTCAAATATTGGAGTTTTGAAATTGAATTTTTAAAAGATAACCTGAGTTACTTTATTAAAACTTATACAACAATTTACTCGATATAGAATTGTATATGAAACAAGTTCAAATACCAGCAAACTGAGTTAAATTGCTTAAATACTCATTTTATATTTTATCAAAAGTTTCAAACAAAAGTTATCAATTCTTAAAAAAGGCATATTTTTTGTTTCAAAATCTTTGTTCTATCTCTTACATTTTCATGGTTTTTTCATGGTTTCATGGTTAAACACAGATGGACCTTACTTTTTATCTCTAGAACCCATATACGAAATTTGAGTTCGCTATTTCTGTACGTTTTTGAGTTATAGTGTTTACAGTAGACAGACAGACAAATTGGCGCAAATGCACTAATTAATTAAGTTTATTCTGCGATCAATATTTTCAACCGTTACAATGTCGGGACTAAACTTAATATACCCTAGTATATATTACATATCGGGTGTAAACATATCGAGATCAGTATTTTATATTTTAATCACAAACCACCCTGGGCCTTATTTAGAGTCTTGAGAAATAATCTCGAACTTTGGCTACAGAAAGAACTGAATTGGCTAAATGAACTAAGTAACTGTATCCGACCTGTTATTTATAAAACATGGTGTTAGAGCGAAAATTTATTGAAATTAATTTACAAAAAAATGTAAATTGAATAAAAAGCCCCGGACCTTCTTCGGATACAATAAAGTGGGCCTTATTACGGGTAGTTTCAAGCGTTGGCAAAAATGAGGTTAAAAAACAAATGAAGAAATAAATCAATAAAAATCGCCCTGTGTTCAATGAAGAAAAGCTTAAATATTAAGATCCAATAGTTTAAACAAAACCATCACCACTTGAATCACCAAAAATTTCAAAAAAGTAAATAGACAAAATTGGATCATGTTTGGGGCAAAACTGTTTATCTTTAAAACCGTAATAGAACCAACAAACATTTATAGACATAAAATGTAACTTTTTAAAAAATAAACAACTATTTTTTTTCATAAATTCAATATACACCGGATATTTAAGCAATTAACTCAGTTAGTTGTTTGCATATTTAGTAAAAAATAAGTAAACAGTAACAGAGAAATGAAGAAATTTTAAAACATAATGATATTTTTTTGTTTACACTTAGATTGTATTTTTAAGTATATAAATATTAAATAAGAAAAAAATAATTATTTTAATGATTGTTTAGTGAATAATATTGATACATTTTGATTTTACCATTCATTTCACAAAGTTTTGATATTGAGAGACCCAGTTTCTAATAAGACCCACAATCGATATTTTTAAACTTATCGCTTTTTAAATTATCATAATTCTCTCAATTTTTACGACATTTCTATTTATTTTTGTTTATTACGCAATTTTAAGTTTTCATAGTCATTTTAGACACATACACAACAGTACCTCAGTTCAACCTTTTAGTTCTCCTAGCATATACAATTATCCATTTTAATAATTACAAAAAAAAAGAAGGGTGTAAATAAAATTCTATATAATATAACAAAATATTACAAAACAACCAATAAAAAAAATACAAAATACAAAAAAGGAAACATGAAAAGTATAACAGAGCAACGAACAAACGTCGTATATAGCAACCAGGAAAAACAAAACACAATAAAACAATGTATGAAATAAACTATTAACTGTATTTATTGCTGATGAAGCTTTAAAAACATGCACACACACACACACACACACACACACACACACACACACACACAAACACACACACTTATACTCATTAAATTTAAACGTTTCATTTGTTCATACTTTGCGTTTTCTTTAATTAAATTTTCATTATGATAGCTGTAAAAAAAGGCTTTTAAAACTGTTATGTCTTATGTTTCATATCGTTGTTGTTGTTTGCAACAACAACAAATATAACGAACTAGAATGGAACGGGAGGGATTGGAATATGAATGTTTTTTTTTTGTATTGTTATATTGCGAGCTATATTTTTAAGATGAGCTTTACAATTGTTTATTCATTATAATGTATTTTGTTCGGTTATAAATATGAATTTATACAGATGAGTTTATATGATATGAATTTTTATTTAACATCACAGCACGGTTTTTTTTAATGATTAGAAACAGGCTACATTTTTACCAGTAGCTACCTTTCGACGAGACGCCCAACTTTTCTCTCACAAAAATTCTCGACAATAGTAACTACCGAAGCGCGTAATAGAGTAACTTGTTTGTTTGACGATAGCAAACATTTTATCAGTAACAGTTAACTTGATAGTTAAATTGAGAGATAATGTAATAAAGACTTCAAAAAAACTTGTGTCCTACAAAATGGATGGTGTGACAGGCAGGTCCCCCACCCCCAACATGTTCAAATACCGGGGTATACATAGTTATTAGTAACAAGCTGCTTTTTATACTGTTAATTAATAATGGCATGTATAATTTGATGGCCACCTTGTCCTACAAATTCAGTGGTTCAATTTCCCAGTCCTACGCACTGAGCATGTCAATGTAAAAATTTCCATTACTAAATTAGAAAAATGTTACCTTATTTCAATGACACACAACGTTTATACATATTGTAAGTCTCATTTCTTCAACCTTTAGCTCATAAAAGACTACTAATATTGTTTTTATCGTGAATACATTCAATCACGCCAAGTAACGGTTATTTAAGTAGCGCCAAGTAATAACTTTGTATACCCCATTATTTGAACATATTGGGGATGGGGGATATGCGTTCACATCATCCATTTTGTACGACACAAGTTTTTTTGAAGTCTTTAATACATTATCTTTCAATTTAACTAACAAATTAACTGCTACTGATAAAAACTTTGTTATCGTCAAACAAACAAGTTACTCTCTTACGCGCATTGACAAAAATTTAGCGTGTTTAAATTTAAAAAAATCCGAAATGATATAGTTAATAGTCGAATCTATTTTGACTTACAGAAGAGGAAGGTACAACTTGGGAAATTTATTTCGGTACGTGACTCGCACAGGATTGTAGAACTCCCTTAGAGACTTCGATGAATATAGTACCTCTTCATGGTCAAGTCAAAGTGAGAAAGCACACTATCCAAACATTTCCGCGAATTAAACTCCTTAAAGTTTTCAGCGCAGCATAAAAATGATCAATTTCATCTAAATTTCAACGGAGTAGCAACAGATCAGTGGATAGTGAAACATTTAACATACAAAAAATTATAGTAATACTATTTTAATTTATAATATTGACAATAAAATCACCGAGGAGTCGAGTCATCGAGGAATCGAACCTCGGACCGATAAGGCAAAGTACGTAAGACAAAGTTTGAACGAACTAGTGTATACTATGTAGACAAACATGTTATTGGCACAAGTATTGTATTGTGACGCTAAAGCATACACAAATAATAACAACGTGTATAATTAATTGCTTTATAAAACTATCATTTTTATAATTTAAAAGAAAAATAACCCCAGGTAGAAGCAAACCGCCAGCTCCTGGCTGGTGCTCATTCAACTGGCCTTTCTCCCGTTGTAATATTGATGAAATTTATAATTCAAATGCACTTCTGAAAACTTTGGGAGCTTTTCTCTCAAAAATGCATAGCTAGTGCACTTTCCTACTTTCATGATCGATTACTCACAGGGAGTACTAAAATCCTGTACAAATCCCATACAGAAGTCAAGTTTTATTATGACTTTGAAAAAACTAGATCGTAGAAAAAACATGAGGTACTGCTGTTCGTGTGTTTGAAGTACACTAATCGTTGTCCGTTTGAGGAAACACAAAATGTGCAATATCTAACCTAAAATTAGTAAAATGGAATAATTAATAATTCGTAAAGTTGTAGAAAATACAATTTAATGTTACAACACTTTTAATTGATATTATAAATATCACCATTGTAATTTGATATTCCCGTCTCTGAAAAAATTCGCTTGTCTACGCAGATTTTACGTGACCAATGTTTAAGTCCCACGCACACGGGGGCAGTAGTGGCGGCCAGTACTACTGACTAGAAGTGGCAGCCAGTGAAATGGCCGGACAGGAAGACTGCCATTAAATCTCGTGGCACTTAGTTATTGGCGTTATATCTGCGGAGTATGCCTACTTGAAAACTGGGAGGTTATAGGTTCGAACTCCGACATCGGAAGTTTATCAATTATTAAGAAAAAAAAGGGGGCGGTTAATTGACTAAACTGTCGGCGTATAGACAATAACGAAGTAACCGGCTATGCTTGAGCAGGTTTTCTGCAGTTTCCTTCACGACCTCTAGATGAATATCGGCATAGTTCCTATGATAGTCAGCTGCAGCCGCAAATCCAACCAATTCCTAGTTTATACACACAAAAATTCCTTCCACTCCACTCACATTCTCACATCCTTAGGCATCACAATGAACCTTATGGTCGAAGTGTAGCCCATCCAAGGCAGCCTCTACAATATATCAATCTATCTAGTTATTGGCACTCTTGCGTTCACTAAACTGAAACATACTTGAGTGTGATGGCCGTCAGAAACCCAGTGGACCTTATAGCGCTGTACGCCAGGACAGTAGAGGGCGAATTTCTATCGGTTCTCGTGGGCAGGGACCGATATACCGATATCTATAGTTTGATAACGGTTAAAAATTTCATAATTCAAGTCTCCTCCTATTTTAATGCAATTGTGTGACAGCTAATTGCTATTTTTAACATCCAAGCTTTCAAATACCGAAAATGTAATTTCTTGTTAATTTTTGAAGTACAATCACCGGAACAATACTTTTTTTTTGCTTGGAATTAATAAGAATTTATAAAAATTAATTATCTTCAATTAACGTGTTCTCCAATTGAAACAACACTATGTAAACTCACCTGGAATAGAATAATAAGAAAGCAACGAAAAAATTACAATGATTACATTGTATTATTTTATTGGAGAGGTACACACACACACACACACATAGCACCTTCGTACATTAACGTACCCATATAAAATAATTATATATACAAATAATAAAAATAAAATAATATTTTGTTATAATATTATTGGAGCACCATGACGATACAATCTTAGTGTAGGTATTCACCAACAGCAAAGACGAACAAGAAGACATTTTACTGCTATGCGTAATTTTCTTTTTTTTTCTTATTTCACCTTTCCTTTTTTTCTTTTTATTTCAAATTAAATTTATGAAAATATTTTATGAAAATTTTTTATATGGTATTCAATCTTTATGTGTTTAAAACATTGTATTATTAGGCGTAATAATAATTTTTTCATTTCATTTAATCAACATTTTTAGGAGTCCGTACTGTACGACATATTTTTATCTGATACGATGCTCTTGCTAATTGCCAAGCATCATCTTCTAGTAAAATGCGATTCCGGTATACTTCACCTTACCGTCTGGTAAAGTACAGTCAGTATACATAGGTCATAGGTGTATAATATTAAATTCCTATGCATAATATGTTCCTTACACATGTACTGACTAATTTGATTTTTACAAGCTTTTATTTAACTTGCAATGTATGTATGTATGTAGGTATGTATGTAGTATGTAGTATGTAGTATGTAGTATGTAGTATGTAGTATGTAGTATGTAGTATGTAGTATGTAGTATGTAGTATGTAGTATGTAGTATGTAGTATGTAGTATGTAGTATGTAGTATGTAGTATGTAGTATGTAGTATGTAGTATGTAGTATGTAGTATGTAGTATGTAGTATGTAGTATGTAGTATGTAGTATGTAGTATGTAGTATGTAGTATGTAGTATGTAGTATGTAGTATGTAGTATGTAGTATGTAGTATGTAGTATGTAGTATGTAGTATGTAGTATGTAGTATGTATGTATGTATGTATGTGTGTATGTATGTATGTTGTATATATGTATGTATGTTCCGGTCAAATCTTGCAAGCTGAATTAGAACCACTTCCTCTTATCCTACGGAGTTTTTTACATGTTGGTTCAGTTCTGATGACAATACATCTTTATGGTAAGCATGACAAGAATCGACAATGAGAAAGGAGGGTTTAGAAGGAGGGGGAAACACAAAATTTGGTATAACTCTCTTAATATTGAAAAAATCGAAAAACACATAAGAAGTAAAGTTGTAAAAAATTAGTTTTACTATAAAAACTTTGTTTTAAAATTTTTCTAATGTAGCATCTCAATAAGGGGTGGATTAAGACAATTCTGAGATCTGGACAGCTGCAGAATTACCACTTTACTCTCGTTATAACGTACATTTTCAGACCACGATCACTTAATCAGATTCACAGCCATCGTCGAGTAAGCTAGAAGTTGGAATGAAACCAAGTTCTTCGCTTGACGCCAATCGTTATTAAATTGAATTGATTAACACATGTATAGAAACTGCACTCGGGTACATACAGTCCAAAAATCCCAAAATTGGCAAATAATTTCAAAACTATTAGAAAACTTAGTAACGATTAGATGATGAGTGCAATGAAAAGAAATACGATCCGATAATTTAATGGACCATTTCATGTGGTCTTTATGGGACACTGTAAAGGATACATATCTTTAGTAAATATATATACTATGGGCCACAAAAATAGCGCCCATGTTTCAAAATGTTTTAGCTGATTTGTTCCGTATTCGTTGGGTTTTTGGGAGCTATTTTTATTGTTCAAATAAATCTAGAAAACGAAAACAACAACAATAAAAATATTTTTTAATTTGCTTTCAGGGCATATAAAACTTTAATATTCTTTACAGAAAATCATGTGGATAATAAAAACCATATGTTTAACCTATGAGTAATAAACGTACACATTAAAGCTCATTAATATTTACTAAAGATATGTACATTTGACCACATATTTATCGCTTTTTATTAAAAATTTATCATTGATTTGTGCCTTATTCATTCGGTTTTCGATTTTTATTCCAAACATTTTCTCAAAAACCGAATAAGTAAAGTACAAATCAATGATAAAATTTTGATACAAAGCGCTCGCTACTTATGTGACCAAAAGTACATATCTTTAAATATTAATAAGCTTTAATTTTATACGTTTATTACAAAATAGGTTAAACATTTTTTTTTTTATTATCAACATGATTTTATGTAAGGAATATTATATTTTAATTTGTCCTGAAGGAAAATTAAAAATTTTTTTTCATTATTATCTGTTGTTTCTGTTTTTTCAATTAATTTAGTAATAAAAAGAAAAAAATTTTGTTTTAATTTTGAAAATTAAATTTACAGTCTACGTTGATGTTCATAAACTTTCATTTGTTTACAAAAACACGTTTCACTAGATGAAAATTGAAATAAAAAGTGAAAGAAAAAATTAAATGTATACCACAAAAAGAATTTGTACAACTATACTTCTTATGTTTTTTTCGATTTTTTCAATATTAAGTAAGAGAGATATACCAAATTTTGTGTTACCTCCTCCCTGTAAACTCCCCTTTCCTCTTGTCGATTCTTGTCATGATTACCATATAAATGCATTGTCGTCGAAACTGACCCAACATGTAAAAATTCAACCCCGTAGAATCAGAGGAAGTGGTTCTAATTCAGCTTACAAGATTTGAACCGAACATACATACATACATACATTGCAAGTTAAATAAAAGCTTGTAATAAAATAGAATAGTTTTAAAGAAAATCGCTTGTGAAAGACGGGCCGACGGACAGACATGCAATTGATTCCACAAGTGTTTCGCTTTCCCACGCTAGTTTTGACACGGAACATTTGAAACGTATACTGTTTGTTTTACGAACAATTTTATCCATATTTTAGCCAATATATGTATACCTGTTAATCAATACTTTATATTATTTTAGTTGCAAAAAATATCCAGTTTTATTTATGATTATTATGAGTAACAAAAACTCTATTGGAATGTTAAATAATGACATGAAAAGTTTTTAGTTGACAAATGTCAACTAATTTGTTGACAAAGTCGACAAATAAAATGAGGAGGAAACCAATAAAAAAGAAAATTTTCCCTTACATATTTAAGAAAAAGAAAAACAATTTTTTTTTATGACGAAGGAAGGAAATTTATGTAAAAATGTTAAAGAAAGTTTTAACTTAAATCGCTGTTGACGTCGATAGCTTTTCTTATAATGTTTATTACCAGTTAATATTATATTTTATTATTCATGCATTTTCACAATGAATCACTAATAGGAGAGAATTCTCTTCAATTTTTTATTTACGTATTTTTATTATTATATGGTTTTTTTTTTTATGTATGAAAAACTTACTTGCAATTAGATTTGTAATGGTGTCGTTCTTTTATGATAATAGAGTATTTGAACTTACCTGAAATAAAAGAAAAATCAATTATAATAAAATATCTTCAAAAGTTTATAAAATTTTACAGTTGTTGAATTGTCAGGAAATTTTCCAAGAAAATGTAGCTATTGAGGTTGTAATGTGCTCAATTCTAAATATTATTAAATTCCAAATTTTGTTCCAATCCGTATTACAGTGATTTGTATTTTATAAAAACAAAATATAAGGCATCTTCGGTATGAATAAGCTAATCGTTGCCACCTCCGCCCCCGGGATATTGGGTCGAAGGTATGTTACACGTTGTTCATGAGACTTGTACCAAATTAGCAACTAGTTATGTATCTTTGACTCCATATCACGGAGATGGTTACGATTAGCTAATTAATTATGATGATGGCTACTTTGTAGTCGTCGAAATACGTATTTACACAAATCATTGTTCTAGGAATCGGGGCAAAATTTGAAATTTAATTTCAAAAAATCTGAAGTTTTCTTTGATTATCTGAATAATCATATAACTAAATATTCTATTTATTTTATGTTTGGATACCATGAGTACATTACATTAACTCATGTTTCCCTGAGTTAGAGTGGGTTTCAGGATATCTTGGTTCCTACAATGTTTTGCGATCTGACCTACTATATATATATATATATATATATATATATATATATATACACATATATATATATATATATATATATATATATATATATATATATATATATATATATATGGGCGTGCGTATGTCTGCACGAGCTCTACAGACATTTGCTTCTAGACGGAATGTAATTTTTTATTTATATTTTTTACATCATCAATTTGTTTTTTTTTTATTACCCACAAATAATTTTACTGTTGACAGAATGTTGTAAAGTGTTGTAAAACGAGTCGATAGAATTTGTAGTGCACTCGATTCTAAATCTTTGTTTTCGTCAATATTTAGATACCTTTGCGTACTGTAGATATTTCCCTCGGTAACTACTAACAAATTCATGTTCATTTTTTATTTATCAGGTAAAATATTGGTTTAAATCCTAAATCTTCTCTTTTAATAATTATTTCTTAGGTTTTATGATTTCTTAGAACCCTTACTTTTTTGACGCCCTAGCAGTATATATTTATTGTAATAACTAGAATTCAAGACGGTGATTAGTGCCGGATTAACACCTTGGGAGGCCGTAGGCATATTTTTTGTGGGGGCCTCTTTAATAGCACGAAAAATTCAAGAAAAATGATTAATCAGCTAAGAGTCTAGGTAACCAAATCGACCCAGCTCGGGCAATTGATTTGATCTTTGGATATGCAATCCTAAGTAACCGAATCGACTCAGCTCATTGAATAATGCACTTGATCTCGATTGCATCTTGAAAAATCAAAAAAATTGACGAGCTGGGTTGCTTTGGTAATATGTTTGTTAGTACGAAATACGTGAATGTTTTTGCTCATCTTTTTTATTTCTCAAAAAAATTTTTTTATGAAAAGATTTTTGTATTATTTTTTGAGAATATTTTTGAGAATAACATTATTTAAGTAAAATCGTTAATTTAAAAAAATATGTTCTTAAATAAGTCAAATTCTATAGCTATATTAAAAAAATTTACGTCACAAGTCAATTAGGGTAATGGACTTGCCCATTATGCCCACAACGATGGATACGCGCTTGCTATTAAATTGATGGAAATATATTAATAAAAAAAGTTAATTTTAATACTTTTAATACGGTCCGGGCCTTCTTGGGGTACAATCAAGTGGCCTTATTACAGACAGTAACAAGCGATGGCTAAAATGTTGTTTTAGCCATCTTTTTTACAAAAGATGAAAGAGATAAATATATAAATTGAACAAAAATTGCAAAAAAGTGATTAATCAATATTATAAACCGATTATCTTATTGATACATCACTGATAAACACGGGTTTGCTGTCTAACCGAAAACGCATTTGACTAAAAGAGATTGCATTTTTGTCTACTAATATTTATACTGAAATGTTGGATATTTCGAATTAATTAATTAACAACTTTTAATAACTGGGCTTTATTAGGAGCCGAGCTTTGTTAGGCGATAGTACAAGGCCTGTATATTTACAAATAAGTTATTGCTAGATACGCTGATACGAACTTTATGTTTCTTTTATATTTATTTTATTTTTATTAACGTAGAAATATATCAAAGGGCCTGGTTCTCTTAATGGCCAGTGTTATCATTATTGTTGTTTTTTTGAGTAATATCATCTTCTAATTGAGTAATTTCATTAAGTTTTTTAATTATAATTTTTTTACATTTTGTATGTGATATAATAAATACTTTTTATTCTCAATATGGATGAATATTTTATATTAGATTCATGTCAAGAGATGTATCTATCAGTCACTGTTTATTGCATCTGGCATTATTATTATTATTGATGCTTTCAATAACCACATGAAATATGATAGAAACTGTCATATATCGTATCTATCGCAAATGTGTACAATATTAATGATATGTAATTTTTAATCATAGCATTGATGGAATTTATTACTCCATATTATTTTCAAAATTTAAAAAAAAATTATATTTGTTGTATCTTTATGTTATTCCTATATATATTGTTTTGTGCTTATGTTTATCACGTCACATTACATATACATTGGTCTCAATTAAGCCTTCCGTCGGGCGTATTTGATCTAACACGCACATGAATACTATTTTGTCAGTTTGCCTTGGCCCTCCCTAAGTGGTGTTTCCACCTGGTATTCCCAGTAACTGTTTCGTTCAGCCTACTCTATGAAACTTAACCTTCAATTTAACCTTCGAAATTACGGTAAGCTATTCACAATTTGTTCAGTTAAGTTCAATGGAAGATTACGTGACTCTATCTTGGAAGATTAATATAGGTATATTACTGTGAACATTTTTCACTATTTCTTACCTTTACTTTTTTGCTCTGACGATATTTTTACTTTTATACTGCACGTTAATATATTTTGCTTTATATATTTTTTCAGCTAATTGTATGCCAAAAAACATAGTTTTTTACAGAATTTTTTCTTTTTTTTGACACCCCAAATAATGATGTACATAACTGGGAAGTTGTTGGTTAAGTCCATTTAACCAGGTATTTATTATGCTTTTTGAATGTGTTTATTATGCTTTTGAAAATATCTGGGCAGCTCAATTGATAGGTCACTGGTCCGAAAATCCAAAGGTATTGGTTTTGATTCTCAGCCAAGATGAGTAAGATTTTTCATATCATATATTCACAAAATAATGTCTTATGACAAAATATTTTTTTTTAAATATCCGAAAATATTCCTGAGATTGGTGCTCAAGTGAAACGATTAGGAAACTTAACAATCAGACGATGAGTTAAATGAAAGGTAATATAATAAGAAAATTTAATGGACCATGTACTGTGTCCTTTGTGGGATACGGTAAAGGCAACATATATTTAATAAATACATTTATGCCACAAGTATAATAGAAAACATTTTACTTTATTGATAATAATTCATGTTACAACCGCCTCTATGGTATCTAGTTTTTTTAATTTAATTGTTGTTATAATTTCCCTATCTCAGAAAGTTAGCTTTCTCAACGTCGCTTCTTATGCGATATGTATTTTTTATAATTTGATGGCGTAAGTGCAAGCGTGGCTTAATTGCAACACCAGAAAAACATAGATTTAATTAAAATTTAAATTCTGAAATAATTACTAAATTCTGCACTCGTGCAGATTTGCAAACAAGTCGTTAATTGCATTTCAATTATAAAATGTCAATTCCACCGTTTTATTGAAATATCAAAATATGATGTATAAAATTAATTTTCACGTCAGAATTTTGTAATATTGTATTGAAATGTTCAAACTGTTTGTGTTGTAAACCTTGATTGTGTTGTAATTAATGCGAACATATTAATTCGAATTCCCATAGTGTTTGATATTTTTCTAATAACAAATCTGAATATTATACTAGATGAAAATTATATTTAGAATTTACATTTATTGGTATATTAAATAGATTTTACATTTATTATATATGATTAGTATACATAAATAATATGTGTAACCCATTAAACACACAAATCGGTCAAATGCAAGCAATATTTGCAAGATTAGTCTCCCATGATTGGTTACATGCGTTTTGGTCCCCGGGACAAAATATCTCTAGACAAAATATCACTAAGACAAAATATCCCCAGGTCAAACATCCCTGACAAAAATTCCCGAGGTCAAAATGTCCCCGACAAAATATCTAGAAAACTTTGAAATCGCAGAATAATATCCATAATAATAATAGTTTTTGCCACGATATCTGAAATATATAGAACGCCTTTTAGTGCGGGGTCCAAAAATACGCAAACCCGACCAACCCGGGGTATGACCGATGAAGTGAAAGATTGTAGTACTCGGTTGTAAGAGTTACATTAGTCATTTTCAATAATATATGATACTTTATCTAAAATATATAAAACCCCTTTTAGTGCGGTGGCCCAAAAACACGCAAACCCGACCAACTCGGGGTATGACTGATGAAGTGCAAGATTGTAGTACTCGGTTGTAATAGTTACCTGATTTAATTTCAATAATTTTTGCCCCGATATTTGAAACATATAGAACGCTGTATAGTGCGAGCACCCAGAAACATGCAAACCCGAACAACTTGAGGTATTTTTTATCAAAAGATATTATGTAGGGGAATATTTTGTCCTTGGGATATTTTGTCTGGTACTATTTTGTCCTGGGATATTTGTCGGGTATAGTTTGTAGGGAATATTTTGTCGGAGAAATTGTGTCTGAAGATTAAATTGCCTACTACGCCATGATTATCTTTTTTAATAAGTTTAATATTTCGTGTTTAATAATATCGGGTTTCCTCCCCCATGTCAGAAAATATTCATCCGTAAAACCGTTAGAGATATAACAAAAATTGTTTCTCTTTTTTAAATAAACAATTTTGGTTTGAAACTTTTTTCATAAACTCAGTATATACCGGGTATACAAGCAATTGTTATTATAATTAGTTGTTATTTTTACTTGTTAAATTACAAATAGTTTTGTAACTCTAATACGCTGGAATAACAGTTACTACAGTTAAAAAATATGGTTACAGGCAAGAATACGAGATCTCTTAACAGTTTAATTTTTCGAAAAAAATCTGCTAATAAAATAAAAAATTATATTGTTTTTTTTTTTTAATTGATCGCGCTTAAAGTTTTTAATTCTGATCTGCACTTATTTCTCAATGTTAAGATTTTCTTAATGATTATTTGATGATATGAATTTAAAATGTTTAAGCGGTTTTGCCGAAAAAATTGTACAAATGTATAAATTAGATAAACCATATATATTTTTTAAAGGTGAAGATAACCCCTCCAATCAAAATTCACCTTTGACGTATATTTTACGTCTATAGTAAGGATATCAAACTGTATGCTCAATGATTTCGTCGAATAGAGAAAATCACCAATGACAGACACCGCAATGGTTTTACAAGTATTACATTTTGCCAATTTTGGCACGGAATACTAAAAAAGTATAAAATATTAATATTGTTTCAATTCGTGTTGATACTCTTTCAAATGTAATACATAAGTAAAATCAATCTACATACAAGATTCTATCGTATGGTTTTTAACCCTTACGAAATACCAACAAGTTCAATATAAATATTTAAAATCAATATCCATTAGTTTTCCGTTATTATTTTGAATAAATTTCCGTTTTAATCGTTTATGCTTTGATTCTGTTTTCTTTTAAGAAAACTTTTTGGCAATTTTTTCTTACACGCTTACAACAAACTTGATTCATATTTTCCTATCGAGTTTTTCTATCAGCATCTGAAAACACAAATATAATTGAGTATGCATAACAAGAACTGAATAAACATTAAAATGAAAATATCGTTTATGTTCTCCGTGAAATATTTAGATTTTGGTTTTGTTTATTTATTTTTTTATTTATTGGTATTATTTCCTTTTTTTTCTGTATTTGTATTTATTTTGTATTGGGGAGTATATTTTTACGCCAATACGGAAATCTAAGTTATTTAAATATTACACAATCTGTTTGTTTGGTAAGTTGAATAATATTTTCATAGATTTTCCCCTATTTTTTAGCTTTAAGTATTTAGTAGAATGGTAAAAGCATGATCTTATCCGTCGGGAATAAATGTTCGCTTCATCATAATACAAATGAAATCTGTGAATTTTAAGTATTATTTATAATGTCAATTTTTAAAGAAATACACTGCGCCAGTGTCTATATCTTCGATATAAGAACCTTGCGTAACTCGGCCATCATACAGCATAGTTAATAAATTTCATATTTTCAAGGATAAAATATCCTTTTTACGCAATTTTCGAACCTTTAAGTAACAGACTAATAAATCTTCTCTTTCAAAGAGAGAAATATGTAGTTGGGTCGAACCATTTAAAAAAATATAGTGATCCTTCAAAAGTACACATTCATTACATTCATTACAGAAAAACATTTTAAAACGGGTTTTCACCTCTTTGTGCGAGAACTATCACGTCCTCAGATGAAAGACACACAAATGAAATAATCATTTTTAAAAAATCATCGGTACCCGTTTAATCAGGCGGCACAGTTTCGATTTCCAGCAACAGAACTAAAAATAGAATATACCAAGCATTCCAGATCTTATTTTTAAATCCTATATCTAAAAGGGTATTAAGGGTATGCATATATAAAGCCCATTTCCAAATTTATACCGGTTGGAAGTATTGATCGAAGAAAAAAAATTTCGGTAATGTTTTTCATATAATTTGTCTATTAATCTGTGACAACACGTCCATGCAGGAATTAATTTGGAACCCCTCTTGCGTCCCCTCACGTCGCTGTGTGGTGGTTCAGCATAATGTTTACGTGGCGCAACCGATTTCGATATATATATATATATATATATATATATATATATATAATATACATATATATATTTACAATATGCAATATACATATATATATATATATATATATATGTATATATATATATATATATATACATATATATATATATATATATATATATATATATATATATATATATATATATATATGTATATATATATATATATATATATATATATATATACATATATATAATTTTGCTCGGCACGTTTCTATTTACTATCTATTTACGAAATCATTAAGCAAATCGTTTAGTAAACATTTTTCAAATCCCAACTTTAATTTTTAATTAACTTT
Organism: Nineta flava; assembly: GCA_963920215.1. Taxonomy (NCBI): domain Eukaryota; kingdom Metazoa; phylum Arthropoda; class Insecta; order Neuroptera; family Chrysopidae; genus Nineta; species Nineta flava. Next base: position 35,727,538 of record OY986042.1, read on the forward strand.
CAGGCCAACCATTTTGGTCCCAGGCCACTCAAAATTTGGAAGCAAAACAAAATTGGTTTTGTATTTCATCAAAATTTTACTTCCAGTATCATTTAAAAGGTTATGTCAATGAAAAGTTGTAACAGGCCTTTTTTATAGAGTTTCCCAACGAAAATATGTAATGGGATTTTCTCTATAGTTATTAATTATTATTTATAAACATAAATATGTGTATATTATAAACATATATATGTATACAAATTGTATTAAATGTAATATTCGAAGATTGTAAAGAGATAATATACCTTATCTTTGTGTTATCAGAATGGAATATTAATAATAAGATAAACAAATCATTATATATTATAAATATTATTAAATTATTCTACGATTTTATTTATAAGATATAAGTTCCTTCTTTACGAGTTGTTTGCTTATCTTTGCACACATTGTATACACAAAACAAGTTTCACAACTAAATCACATTTAGTTAATCAATGTACGAACGATGATGATTATCTAATTACATTAGTGCAATGATTTCAATATCATTGATTCAAGTTGTTGTGACAATCGTAGCATATAGCTTCTTGTTTTAAGGATGTTCCAGCACTGTGTACACATACTTTCACATATTATCGGCATACAGATAGTTACACATACTATCAAATATTTCCAGTACGGTGAACTGACAACGTTGCTCTGTGCATATACCTATATATTATTATTGCTTATGTCAACAGTAATAATTCCCACTCTTTACTTGATGTAACGTGAGAGTGATTGGCGCACAACGTTGTCGGACCACTATTTACCATAAACGGAATTTGTTATAAATGGACAAAAATAATATGTTAAATTATTGTATTTCGAAAACAAAAAGGTAACACACGACTTTTTTTAAAATTTATATAAGAAATATTAAGACATACTCTCCTAGTTATTTTTTTAAATTCTTTCGAGTATTTTTTCTAATACAACAAATAATAGTTGGGCGGGCGAGTGAGAGAGAATGATGACTTTGTTATTAATTATGTCGTGTTCTAAACAGTCAAAAATTCTGAAACCTCGGGATTTATTAGAAAACGTTATTTTTAGCCTTAGAAAAAGTTAAATTGTCCAAAACTGGTGGTATGCTGGAACATCCTTAACGTAGATAAGAGAGGTATAGATATATAGGTTACCTATTCGATGATTTCGATTGTTTATCATGAGAAATTCATGTTTAATCAAAGATGTTTAATGAAGATGAATGTTGTTATTTGTGTTATTTGTGCCTTATTCTTTCGGTTTGCGTAAAAATGTTTCTAAAAATGCTTAAAATTGTTCATTATAAAGTACATCTTTTATTCGTAACGTTTTCCCAAAGCCGAACGAATAAGCCACTTATCAACTATTAAATTTTGAAAAATAAATCGCATATAAAACACATTTTTTTTTGTATCAATTTTTATAAATATGATTAAAACAAGTAGAAATAACAACTCACTAAGTTAATTCTTGAAATACCCGGTTTGTACTTAATTTATGAAATTTTCAAACAAAAGCTATTTATTTATAAAAAAAGAAACATTTTTAGTTTTTTTCATTTGTGTTCTATTTCTTACGGTTTCAAAGATATGGCAGTTTTGCCCATTTTGCCCAAACATGATCTGATTTTCGCGAACTTAACTAACATAGCTTTTTAGCTCTAGAATTTCACCTCGCTATCTCTTTTAGGTTTTGAGTTATCGTGTTTACAATTGGACGGGCCGACATCTTTGCGTAAATGGATTGAATAGGTCATTTTCACTTATACCAAAGTTTTGTTTCTCCGATAAATATTTTCAACCGTTACAAAGTCGGAACTAAATTTAATATACTCTGGTTTATATTATATACCGGGTATAAAAATATTAAGGGATTTTGAAGTGAAAACGTCTATAGTGAGATTATAAAATATTTTAATATGAAATGAAATGAAATTTCAGATTATACAATGTGATGTTTTTGATCAACGATCGGCATTCGTGTTTTTAATGGAAATATAACATTGTATATTAATATAACTTTTTTTAATGGCTAGATCTTCAATACAGTTAATAGCTTCTATAGAAATATCTGCATTAACAAAATTTAAAAGACTCAAAATGTCAAAATTTAGAAAAAAATCATTATTTAAAATGAATTTCCGATAATAATTTTTTGAAGCCCAAGTAACGGCGCCTTTTTCAAGTAGTAGGATATGTTTTCACATCATGCATGAGTTCAGGTCTCAAAACTTTTTTTTTAACTCCTAAAAAAAGCTGAAATTATTGTTTTCTAGACAAGATAGTTTTTCTAGATACCACTATAATTTCTATATCGCATTACAAACTTTGAAACATCCTATCTTGCAAACTGCAAAATTGATTAAGAAATGTTTTGATTCACAACATCGTTAAAATATATATTGTTGATATACCCTACATTTGATGGTAAAAAATTCAACAAGTGTAGATGGTATATGATGAGAACTGGCATATTTATTTTATATGCAACTGGAAATGACATTATCTTATCTAAAATATAATAATATTCATCAGTTTCCTATCCTGCATATGTTTTAAATGCATTAAAACAGATATTTATATGCTTTTATATTATATATAACTGTACAGAGCTATTCTAAATTGTGATTGTGATTGACAACATTAAAGAACTGAAATAATTTATATCACAGGGTCATAATGAATTGATATAATTAAGGATGTACAAGCATTGACGTATAGTACATTTATAAAATTCTTCAAAATGTTATTTAGTACATTCATGAAAATCCATAATAATGTATATTATTTTTTGTCGTAAGTTAAAATTAAAATTTAATTTAGGCCCGTCATACCGGGCATAAAAATATGTTTAAGAAAAATAGATAAATATATTTAAGAAAAAAACCTGAGCTTTCGGGTAACTAAGCTACCGCCGACAGAATTACAATTTACCCGAAATCTCAGTTATTTTCTTAAATATATTTTTTTAGGCCCGTCATATCGGAATTTTATTGGATCAATTTCTTTATTAATATTTCTATATTTTTATTGCGCATTTTTTTTTATTCGTCTTATTGTATTCTAAGTGAAAATTAACAAAATATGTTTTAAAATATGTGTGAAAATATGGGTTTCTCCATAATAGCAATGCATTAAAACTCGAACTTTAACATTAAATTAAACTTTTATAATTGATATATATACACTTCAACTACATGTAAAAAAAATCAAGCCTTAATCTTTTTGAAGCTCCAATGCTCATACATCCTTAATATTTTATACTACGCCTTTCATTCTACAGATAAAATTTCTCAGAAAATGTTGCGTAATTGCTAAAAGATCCCGGCGTGTTGTCTAAAATTTCACGTTGGATTGTTTATCAAGTTTGTTTTAAAGAGATACTTAATTTAGGTACATGAATACTACAAACAAGATAAATTTAAAAAAAAAACATTTTTAAAACAAGTCTTCGTTTAAACTTAATTATAGTAAAGCTAATTTTCTACAACTTTACTTATGTGTTTTTGGATTTTTTCAATATTACCTAGACTTTTTCTTTGGGGTTATTATAAGAACGAAGTACATCCATTGACAGCAAATAATTTGGAATATCAAAAGAGAACAATTCCTTTATAATAAAGCAAAAATGTTCTTAATATATTTATGTCACTAGGACCATATTGATTCTAGGTTCATATATTCGGGGTGAGATGCACTGACTATCCTGTATCTGCTAGCATCAAAAATAATGTGGTTGGATGTTTCTTCCTCTTCGCCACACAATCTGCACACAATGGACTCGTTATGGAGTCCCACTGTGTGCAGATGGTTCCGCAGGGGATAATTCCCGGTAATGAATCCGGTAACTCTCCGCAGTTATATCCTGTTCAGCTTCTATGCATCGAGAGTGATCACGGTGTTTAGCTTTTGCCACTCTTTGATCACCTATTCACATGCAGTCCTTGGAATTCCTAAAATAGGCTCTGGGCCTATGGAGGGCATTCCGACTTCCTTCTTTGCTAAGGCATCTGCTTTTTCGTTTCCTTCGAAACCACTGTGACTCGGCACCCAGATTTTAACATTGTTCCGTTTTGCCGGCTCCAGTAGTTTCTCCAGACAATCCTTGACTACTCCTGAGGTGACCTCAGTTCCAGAAAAGGCTTTTAAAGCAGCTTGACTATCCGAGATAGTACGTACGTTCTGGTTTATGTAGTCTCTACGCAGGTTCTCACGGGCGCAAGCCAGTATGGCGGAGCCTTCTTTTTGAAAGACCGTGGCATATTTCCCCAAGTTGAGGCTTATATTTGCTTTTGGTCTCTCACCGTAGATTCCCGCCACAGTCCCTTCTTCAGTTTTGGATCTGTCTATATACAAGATTCCTTTCTTGAGATGGGGTGGTTCTCCTTCCGTCCACATGTCCCTATGACAGACTACCGTGAAAAGTTTTCAAAAGGAGTATATTTTGGGAAGCATATCTGTGCCCATTACTAAAACAATACATATATGATGTATTTTGTATGATGTTTTATGACTTTCAATAATTTACAATCACACGTTACATCACACATAGTACAAAATCAATTAAAAATATTTTTTTCTAATTATAATAATCATTTATAATAATAATAATAAATTTGTTATAGCCGGTGTCCTATTTACATAAATGAGAGTATATAAATGTATCATATTTAATTTTCCATAAATTTGTGAAAACATAATTATTTATTTAAATTAAAATATGTTTTAGATTTACTATTATTATTATTATTATTATTATTATTACCTATTTATTTGGGATAATGGGTATGGATGAGATACCGAAATATACGCATTATGATTGCATTCATTATATACATGAATAATATTATCAAATCCAAACGTACATAAATGTATCTATGAATTATATCATTACAATAAATAATGGATGGCTTAAATTAATCGTTTTATTTTTATAGATTCCAATTTTCAAAGCTGGTAACTATAACACGGCCGGGCAAAAATATATGCTTTTGGATTTCTTTACGATTATATTTATTTTATGACACTAGTGTGCAAAGTACAACTTTATTTTTCTATAAACACTACTAAAGTACTACGTATTAATTTTTCCGTATCTTTGATTGTTAATAAAAAAATGGAAAACCAAAATTTGGCAAAATTTCCAACGGGGATCTTTTTTAAATCCTTCAAACAATAGATCCCAAAAGTAAAAAAAATAAAGTAAAACCAAAATTTGGTAAAATTTCCAACGGGGATCTTTTTTAAATCCTTCAAAGAATAGCTCCCAAAAGTAAAAAAAAATACAGATTTTTTTTTCTCAATATTATCAGGATTATCCAGATTGGAAAAAATTTTTAGTTAACAAAAGCATAGTTAATCGAAAATAGTTAATCGAAATAGAGCTATTGGTCTCGTACTAAGTTCAAAATTTTGCAAAAATTTTTTCAAATGTCCACCGATCCTACCTAGTAAATGTCGAAAATCACCATCTGCAAAATTTATATATATTGTATATAATTTATATATATATATATATATATATATATATATATATATATATATATATCCATATACATATATATATATATATCCATATACATATATATATATATATATCCATAGATATACATATATATATAAATTTTGCAGATGGTGATTTTCGACATTTACTGGTATATAATATTTACTGGTATACAAAAGGTCCAGTTAATTCATAGGTAAAATCGAACAAGGGGAAAGGGGGGTTTAAAGGAAGGGGGAAACACAAAATTTGACATATCCTCCTTAATATTGGGAAAATCGAAAAAATTTTATGAAGTAAAGTTGTAGGTACTTTTACTGTAATTGTTTTCCTTTTTATTTTTTCAGTTACACTAATATTTACAGAAATATTGACGGTTTAAAATTGAAAAATTTAAATTCCTTAATATCTCTGTACACATTAGAGTTTGGGCAAAAATGATAAGGTGATGAATTGTAGCAAAATTTATTTTTTACGCATTTTTCTATTGTTCGAATATTAAGAAAGATATTTTTTATTTTGTGTTTTCTTCTCGTTTTATGTCCCTCTTTCCCCTTGACGTAAGTCATTTATTAATAAAATTGGCCTTAATACTAAAATCATATACGACATTTCATGTCAGACTAAAATTGTGACCGCTAGAAAGTGATTTATGTATTCTAAGGAAATACGCTAAGTTGAAGTAGCTCCTGCGTAACGAATTTTTTTCTTTCTTTCAAATTCATATTTAATGGGTAAACCAGTTTTTTTTGTTCAAGTGTCGGAATCAAGCTGACCCGAATCACTCGTTTTCAAGACCTATATTCATCTCTCAATTAAAATTATAAATATTAGTGGTACAGTTCCGGAAGGTGAGAAATTTCCTACCCTTTAAGAATCTTTTTTTTTATTTCCGATATCTACAATAGTTTTTGAGATATTTGCAAAAAACAAAACCCCCTTTTTTTTACAAAATTCTTTATAACTTTTGCAATGTTTTGATGCGGTACTTCAACTTTTTCAAAAACTTTCTAGATGCAATTACGAATCGAATGACAACTTGGTCATACTTTTCTGAGAAGGCGAAAAGTGAAATCCGAAAAAAAGCACATGTTTACTAGTCTATAAGTATACATACAGAGATACATCTATAATAACAAATAATGATAGGTGAAAATTTTCTATACAATAAATTATAAGATTTATTATGTACAACAGTGATATTCATCAAAAGTAGAGCTTCAAGGCAATTGTTTGAAATATTTCTTTAATTAGTATCTTTTTAATAAAAAAAATTTTGTATTTTAAAGTCACAATGTTTATTTAGTTCGTTGTTGTTAGCTGATACGTAATTTTATATTTTTAACATTCTATAAAAAGGGAACTGAAATTAATAGAATTAATAGTAATTTGGCTAAAACTAGATGAGATAATTCTAAACTTAATTAATTCAACTTCTAAAGTCTCGTTAAAATTTAATATTCTGATTAAATTTTTTCCCTCAAATAATTAAGTCTTGTATAATTTCATTCGAAATTAAATAACTTTTGATAGTAGATCTTTTGAAATCTTGGTGATTTTCTATAATTAGTATCTTTTAAATAAAAAAAAATTTGTATTTTAAAGTTTTGTTCTACCTCTTACCGTTTACGAGAAAAAATACAATTAATTTACAAGTTTGAAACTACATTTAAGTAAAAAAAATCAATCGACATTTTACTCTGTTCACAAATCAGCATAAAAAGTCGATTAAGATACACGAATGTATTATTATTTTTGTTTAAAATTAAATGTTCGGCTACTACCTACCTTGGAATGTAATCCAATTCAAACATTTTAGGATCTCTCTTATTCTGTCCATTATGGAGCTTTACCGTATAAATGTTTATATCACCGCCAATTTCCAACTTCCCACCACACTGTCCAAATCGGTCAATGCGTCAGAGACACAATAAGAGTTGGAATAAAAAATGCTTTATTTGAATTGTTTTCATCAACTGATATGAATAATTTTGACCCAATTTCAATAAACACAAATAACATGATGAGTTAATTTTTGCAAAGTATTAATAATTAATTTAACAGCTCTAATTATTGCAGATTATAAAAGCATACATATACTCCCGTTCATAATAATTGAACCAGTAAGTCACACTATAAATAAGCGTATACAAAACTAAATATGTATATAATATTATACAGTAAGCACTTAGAATGTTTCAAATGGTTTAAATTTTATGAACTTGAGTGTACAAATGTATAGTTTTAAATATACACAATATATGACTTGTGGTATATTATATTTCTGTGCGTCCGGGGAAGTAATATAATAAACAGTATACGCACTGGTAAAAACTTAAAATATTAAATACCGTGTACTCACTTTTAGTCGTAGTCGTGGTAGAGGGAAGTCGAAACCTGGCCAGTTGGACACTCAAGACCTTTTTGATTGCTCCGTAAAGTAGGCTACAAACGAGGAACATTGTGGAGCAACATTGAACTTTGCATACAAAATATTTTGTCTAAAATTACTACTTTATTAGTTTATTACTGTGATCTTAAAAATTCAATCACTTGTCATCTTGTCTCTATCTATCTCATTTAATTTGTAGTTTATTTATCTACCTGTTTATTTGTACGTATCTTTAGTTTATTTATTTGTATGTATTTTGTAAAAAGTTTTTACAAAAATATATTATAATCAATACAAAAAATAAAGTATAAAAATAATAAAGTATATAAAGTAACCAATCTAGGTAATAAAGCATAAAAAAATATTAGGAAAACATAAAATTTTAGATATTATGTTGCAAATATCGCTACACACGACGAACTTGTACAGCAACAATAAACTCCTCCCAAAAAATATCAAATAATTTCGATTTTTACAGGAACCAGTTCAAGCACATGTAATTTGTTCTGCAACAGCTTTACAGACTAGCAACCTACTACCGAACATTCGTTTGTCCTTAAAATGTTCCTGCACCGGTTTTACGTCTTTAGTCCCCTTAAGGACAAGGTATTTGTTTGTAGACTAGAAATTGGAATAGGTTGTCCGACTGTATCCGACTTTGATAAGAGTTATGCCGATATTCATCTGGATTTTTCTGGAGCAGAAAACCTTCTCAAGCATGATCGATTACTTTCGATTTTGTCCATACGCTAAAAATTTAGCCAATTAAACGCTCCATTAATTTATTTTTTTAGTTTCTTATAAATTAATTTAATTGACAAACTGTCGCCGTTATGAATCGAACTAGCAACCTCCCAGTGAAGATATCCGGTAGCATATTCCCAGTTAAGATATTTCTACACACAAAATATTTATACAATTTTTCATTTGTTGTTATTTGCAAAATAAATTTGGTTTATTACAATTAATGAGATTGTAATAAGTTTTGAAATTATTTAGAAGCTCTTAATTAAGAGAAATAAGTGTATTAATCAAACAAACCATGTATTACACCACAATAATATCTCTTGATAAACAAAATTCGAGCTTGAAGTAAGCACTATATTTAGTGGTATTACCAATATGGAGAATAACATATTATATTTGTATTTATATGCATTTGATTCAATTTAATCAAGCTAATGATTCACAAAGCAATATTTTATCTATTCATGAATTATGATGAGGTTGTTGCTTGTGCTGCATCAACACAACATATGAATTAAACATTGATTTTCATATATGTAATAATAATAATACCTTTATATAAACATTAATAATATAACACACATCTAGTGAGAATTAATGAAGGAAACAGAGTTAGAGAAATTTATCAATACCAGCACGCCTAGTTTATCAATATATACATTAATATACAAAGTTTACGAGCCCATAAATATGATAACATTTAAAGTGTGGTTTGTAATTCTACTATTCTTCTTTTTTCAGAAACTTGGAGTAGTAATGATGAAGACATCCCTGTACCTAATTTCAACTGTATTGTCAAATTGAAATGTTCTAATGTAATAGCTGACAATGTAGTTATTTACCAAACTAATAATCATTCATCTTTTGTTGTATATGTGATGTATAATATTGTCTTGTATTTCAATATGCAATAATCATAGCACAAACAAAATGATTGTCCATTGAAGAGTGGAGTCACTTTCGTGATACACTTATTTGTTTGTTTTGATTCGCTAAGCAAATGGTGTATGTATACAGTCTGTTTTCAAAAGCATTTCCAATAGTAAATAAATAAATAAAATATTTACTATAAAACCATACATACATACATACACATACTTACAACCATCTGACTGCTTGTGGTATGATGTAAATTGGTGTTTGTTTGAAGCCATTTAAGAGTGGGGTTTAGTGATGCCCACTTAATTTATAATATTATTATTCATTACGTATGCACACAAAATACAGACTACCCGCACTATTTTTATTTCTTTATGGAGCATTGTGTAATTATTATAGTAAATAATATTGATTCTCTATTAGCAAAGCTGTCCAAAACAGGCGGTATATGAATTTAGTATTTGTACTGTATGACACACATTTGTTTACTAAATGTCTCGAAAGTACAGTGTAATAGAGTAGGATAGAAACCTGTAATATCGAGCGAGTGCTACAACATCCAGTGTTAGAAGTATATTAATTTGTAAAGAAGCCTCGAATATCGTCACAGTTTGAGTGGATCAGTCTATTTTCAAAAAGAATGGGAGGAAACATATATTTAATACTAAGTATAAACATATGATTAAAATATGGTTTAAATAAGTTGCCCTTCTACTTTTAAATAAGTTCCCCTTACGCGCATATAATAGTCAAAACAAAAAAATTCAACTCTATGTCAGTTATTCGTAACATGCTGAAAACACACTCTGGTAGTATTCTCATAACTACGCACCAAAAGAAGTATAACTTCCAAAATTTATAAAATGCCAAATTTTTTCCATTTTTAAAACATGAATCATAGAAACATGCATTTCTGACGTTATTCGTGTGTGTATATAGGAAAACATTTATTTGAAAAAATTTGTTTAAACCGGTCAAGAGAATAGTATTCAGAATTGTAAAAAACTTGTAAAAAGGCAGATGAAAAAAGGCAACGGCTATACATAATAATAGTATACCGTCTGTTTAGTTTACATCTTCGTATAATAGATCTCCCACGAGTATGAGAGAGTACATGTGTATACATTAAGCAATGTGTATGAGAAGGAGGTCTTATAGGTTTTTATACAAGCATATTTTTCAAAATAGTGAATATTATTTATAACGAGTATGAGAGAGTACATATGTATACATTAAGCAATGTGTATGAGAAGGAGGTCTTATAGGTTTGAGTGGTTGGTGACCACTCGAACAGTTATGAAAAATATGCTTGTTTATCAAAGCTATAAGACCTCCTTCTCATACACATTGCTTAATGTATACATATGTACTCTCTCATACTCGTGGGAGATCTACTATACGAAGATGTAAACTAAACATAGTGCATATTTATCTATATAACTTTATTCTATGCTATGAAACAATTCAATAAGATGTTTCCATCGTCCATATTTTATAAACTCTCCTTACAATAGTTTAGGTATGTGTGTAGCGTATTAATACTTGTGCTTTTGCTATTGGAGCTAGTTAGGCCAATACAATTCAAACATCACTGTAATTAGTGTGGTACTGAATAAGTTTTAGATTTAATTAATGTTATTAGTTTTCTCTACCATAGATCTAATTAATTCAAGTATTAAAATCAATATTGAACTGACTTAAAGGTAAATACATCAGGAACATTTCATACACTACAAGAAAGTTTACAACACATGCAAGTCATATTAAGATATGGGAAACAACTGAAAAAACTACGATTCTAAGCACTACAGGCCCTCTAGGAACTCTAGCTTTTAAAAACCCGAAAATATGCTCCTTGTTTAATCGTTTCAAAAATTAAATTTACGTTTAAAAGAAATTATCCATTGGTCTAATCTCAGGAAGATAGTTACTTGGCTTGTAAAAGTACTTTTAGAGTGTTTAGATAACGGTTGGTATAGATATTATTGAAAAAGTGTATCTAGGTACACTTGGCGTCAAAAGTTAGTTTTTATAATTGATTTTTGTCTCATTGATTCGGTTTTAAAAAAAAAAATGCTTCGGCTAAAAGATGTTCATTAGAAATATAGTAACAACTTTTATTAGAAAAATCTTCTCGAAAACCGAATGAATAAGGCACAAATAAAATATTAAAGAATGTCATCAACTTTTGTGGTCAAATGTACAAATACAAAAACTACCAATAGATAAGTTATCAAATTTTACTCTAATCCGGGAAAAAATCCGATTTTAGAGAGGTGAGGTTAGGTTGCAGCGGTTGCCCCGGACGGGACCCACTTAGATAATAAGCTCCATTAGATACCTACGCATCCTACAAGGATGTGGGTGGAGGACAAGAAATTTGTATTCACGCTAGGTATTGGTAGATTGTGTGACTGCAGCTGACTTTGATAGGTCGATATTAATCTGGAGTTTGTAAAAAGATACTGCAGAAAACCTTCACAAGTATAGCCGGTTATTTCCGTTGTTGTCCATACGCCGACAGTTTAATCAAGTAAACGTCCCACTAATTTTCAAACTAGTTTTCAAACCAATGTTTTTGATATTACATGAAAATGGAGGACGTGTGAGCTGTTCTGGTAAATTTACAATATTTTTAATATATTTTGTGAGATATTTGTTATTATTAAGCGTAGTAGATTTTAATACTATAATTAATTATACGATGATGTATTTCTTAATATTATGCACATTTAGCAAGATATTTAAATAACATAGTAAGTTTACCTATTAATTGAAAATAGATGTGCCAACTCTCTGTGCCTGTTTATTTGAGATTATAAAATATTAATCAATAGGTATTATTATTATGTTGTCAGCAGTGTTAATAGTCAGAGAGTCAACGCTTTAAGATTTTAACATATACGTATTATCAACACATATCAAAACTTTATCTCTGATGTGACTTATGTAGATGTATTTATTTCAAGTCGGCAAGCCGGCAAAACTTATGTATATAAACTAGCTACAAAATTTACAAAATATATCGGTAGGAACTAGTCGTATTATGTAATTTTGAATAGCAATGTATCTGGAAAAACACACAATTTAAAAAATCTTCCATCATATATATATATATATATATATATATAATATTACTATATAACATTAAACCATATATTACAGCAAATTTTCACCTGTTCGATAATATGTCATGGATTCTCGGACTATAAAATGATCTAGCGTAACATACCTGTCACTTGAAGTTCATTGAATGAAATCTGCTCCAGCACTCACGAGTAAGTACTAATATAAATATATAAAGGTATAGAAATAAATTTGCATGATTGAAAAATGAAACTCACAATATATAAAAGGGTTGTTGTTGCTGTTGTGTTATTGATAATGGTTGTTGATGTATACCAAAATAAGAGGGGGCACAACACTGATGATAGATAAATGTAGTGAAAACATATACATATAGTACTATGAAGTCCTTGAAAAATATATAGGGTGTATATCCTAATAATAATATTATAAATTTACAAGATTAAGTTGAAAAACTATATTTTCGTACATACAGTTGCTTCTTCAGAAAATAATAAGTTATTTTCTGAAAAAGCAAGTGTGCAAAGCTATAGTCAAGCTAAAAATATAACTACAAAAATCTCAAAAATTCAATTTAATTAAATATTTATAGTGGATTTTCGTCAAGTAACGACGCATTTATTACAAAATATATTCGATTGTAAAAACTGTACGTTTAAATAACGGGACAAATTTGTGTAAGGTAAACAAACAATTGTTATATTTTAGTAAAACATTAATTATATTTTCCATCGAGTTTAACGTAAAAGCAGGTGGTTAATTTTATAAAATGTGTGGCCTCTCTTAATTCTATGTTGACATGTGAGTAATCTGTTGTTATCATGTAGATGAGTTGCCAAAATCGTACTATATACCAGGGATTTTTGATATATCTAATAAACAATACATACTTTTTACTAAAATTGTCGTTACCAATTATACTTTGATCTTTGCAGAAACATTCTAAATAAACATTCTAGAGTGATTTCAGTAATTTTAGAAGACATTGTAAAAGTACGATTTTGGACATCTGTATCCTAAATTGTACTGCTCTACTTCCAAGTTCGTACTTACCTTATTTGGTAATAAATTTTGTTTTGAAAGTATAATTTTTAATTATTAATTTATTTATTTTATAAAAATTCAAAAAGTATTAAGAATTAAGACCTGTATGTGATTTCTTAAGTGGAACCGGTACGATTTAAGACCTATATGAGATAGTGTGATTTCTAAAATCATACTGGTACGATTTAAGAATTTCAATTACGGTACGATTCAGGAAACTAAGCGAACTGACAAAAATATTATTTATTTAACCTAAAATATTATGTAAATTATATTATAAACTTACTATACGTATGGTATATGAAATATATTTAAAAGAAGTGTATTCATCAATTACAGTATTTAATTGAAAATTGTCTTAAAATAATTGGTTAAAATTTACATCAAATTTACTTGAAATATTTCCGCTTCTACAGGTTAGTGCTAAATTACTCGTGATAGTACACTTTGTGGCCTATATTACCGGTTCCACAAAAGCTTTATAATTTTACCACTAGAAATCGTAAACATGAGTTGGTTATTTAAAAAAATGAGCCGGTACAGTTCAGGCGACAGTACACATTCGACAACTCTCCCCTACTTTGTGCTTTTCTGCAATCCATTTTTAGATTAAAGGGAAAATGTTATAACAGAAGTCATTACTTCTTTTTAATAGTAGGCTCAACAATATCAATGTTTAAAGATTCTCTCTAAACAGCACCAATACCTTCAAATCAGAAAGGAGAACTTTTCTCATATCATCGTACAAGTTTTAAAATTATTTATTTCAAATTTATCTCACAAATGTACTGTAATCAGAATCTAAACCCAAGATGGCAAGTGGTGATTGGCGCACCAAGTTAAGTTAAAGTAGCAAGTCAATCAGCTTTTTCGAAACATAAACCACGCATTTATTTGAAATAAGATCCAATGAGAAGAATATTGAGTATTGACAGCAGGATTATGGGTATCATCCTGTAAAATTTCATAAGATGTAGCATTTTCAATGAACGGTGTTATTTTTTGACTATATTTTTTCCGGAAATATTAAATAAGTTTTGGTTTTCACCAACCTTCGAAAATTGTCCTATGCCTATTCGTCGCAGCATAGAATAAATTTCTAATCACCTGTATTTTGTGAGGTATTTAACTATAAATAAACATTATATGTGAGCATATTATTTATTCGAAATGAACGGATAAAAACACTGTAGTGTGTAGGTGGTAAATGTAATAGGTACATTCTACTCTTATTCGAGTAGCTAACTGTGTAGCTATCACTAACGTAACAACTTTATACAAGGAAGCACATGGCTACAAAAACATCATCCAATCCGATACGGCATATTTGCTTTGTGGTTTATTTGTTTTATGTGTTATGAATATTAACTAAGGCATTAATATCGTAACAGAAAAAAAAAATTATATGTACGGAATTCAAAAGTGGGAAAAACATCAATGAGGGCGAGGGTAAAATGAATTTTATTTAAACCATTTATCATTAGCAAGTTCAACAACACAATATATTTATAGTCTATTGAGTTGTTAAATAATTAGTATTTTTACTACGGAAAATGGGAAATTTGATACAAAATCATAATTGTCAATATTTATTTTTGTAACGCATGTCTATACAGTGTGTGTTGGCAAGCTTTTCCAATAGAGAATCAATGTTAAATATTATTTTATTACTGACTGCCCGTAAGGTTACTGTATGAAGTCAGTCAGTACACATGTAATGAGAGTCATCACATGTACAGTCATCAAACCATATACATGTATGCGTATGGCTGTTTGTTTGTCATTTAAGAGGGGATTTTGACATTCACATACTAATGATAAGAATTCAATGAACATATTTAACCATTACATATGTACTGACTGACTATATATAGTAACCACACGGACAGCTAGTAATAAATAATATTTAACATTGACTCTCTATTGGAAAAGCTTGCCAACACACACGGTATAATCGGTATTTTTAATGAAATATTTGTATGAATATCGTTCGAATGATATTTTAATTTATGATTTCATATTATTTCTACATCTTTATCAGAAAATCAACCAAATTGATAAAATAGTCTAAAAAATTTACTGAAGCATTTCATTCAGTAATCAATTTGGTACTTCACTGTCAATCCATTGAGATTAAAACTGTTTAAAGAACGTATCAATTTAATCGTTACTTCCAAATTTAATGTTCCTATTTCGAACAAGACCAGTCAATTGAAAGTCGGGCTCGTGACCCAAAATTTTAATATAAATATTAAGTTCTTTTTAATTCCTTAAAAACTATAAAATTTGTAAACTTTTTCGGCCCGTTAATTGTTTCTCATGTTTGACCGTTCATCAAAAACTATGTAACCAAAAATTATTAAAGTATTTTTGCAATGTGCAAACAAAACCTTGTTATATGACACCCTACTTACCGTAGAAATCCTACTTTCAGATTTCGACCACCATGTTAGGCCTTATTTTCAGTAAAATATTTTTTTTGAAATCATAAATAGATGCGGACAAACTGTACTAAACCTTCTACAACCTTACCAAATTTTGAGTCAAATAATAGTTGCTGAAATAAGTAACTGTGATAGACAGACGGAGGAACGGGTGAAATCGCACAATAAAAAGATCTTTTTTACCATTTTGATACGGAATACTAAAAAAATTTCTTAACGTCAGCGTAATCATAAACATTTTGAGGTAAACGAGTGCGGATTTTCAATCCCATCGGTATTTTTTTAATTTTTCATAAAACTATAATGTTTGTCGCAAACAAACTATATTGCAGATTTAGTTGTCAAAAAACATAGTTTTGTGTACTCTTAGCTTTTTTTTTAATGGTTGAAGATATTTAAAAGGGTGTATTACAAATGAAGCCACAATCCGCAGGCAGGCAACAATGATTTTGACTTGGGCCCTTGTCCATAAAAACAAAGTCAAATATCATTAATGAAGTCATACCCAAGCTATTATTAGCTTTGATAATTTATTTCAGAAATACTCCTAAGAACATACGTTCCTAGTTAAACAGTATGAGCTAACCAGGCCAATAATGTAAATTTTGAAATTCTGCTCTGGATGATTCAGCAGAACGCCTGACAGAACATTAAAGATTTGCGCCTCTGATTTCGGTGACATTTATTTAAAAGTAAACCAAATATATCACATCTATGAGAAGGGTGTGTCTACTATACTGATTTTGTTTACATGTAAATCAGTGGGTTCGGCTGCTATACCTAAAACTGTGTAAAATGTGAATTGTTTTTGTACTTTTCTATACTTGTTGAAGAATTTATCTGTTTCAGTACTTGTTATTACATCTGTATATTGAGAAATAAAAACAATTACCCTCGTAGAAATATGTGAGAATAAATTCCTTTCTAAAAATCAATGTTTTATACCTTTTCAATGCCCATAGTGTTCGTAAGGGGAATTCCTGAGGGTTAGTCAAGTTACAATTGATTAATTCATTCTTAATGAAAAACAAAAATTTTTGAAAGTCATGTCTTTTTGTTTTATATCATTTTCTTGAAGGAAATGTAGCTAAGAAGTCATTGGCTGAATGTAATAAGATATATTACAGTGTGACAAACTGAATTGTTTAATATATCAAAACATTTTTTAGAACAGCCAATAGAGAATATTGCGCTGCACTAAATTACAGGAGTTATTTTTTAAAAATAAGGTTCAGTATCACGTACTGAATGTAAATCAACAAAATTCTTACTAATTTCAACCCTGGAAGTATTGTCATTTTCAGAAAAACTGTATAAAACTGTAGATATAGGCCAATATCTCCATTATCGTGCACTTCTATACCGCGATTTCCAATTTTTTTGTTTATTAATTTTTTTTGTATCAGTTACAGTTTACGACTTATACGACTATTATTATTCATTTATTGACTTTTTGACCGACATCTCTCCTAATAACAGTTTAAACAATAAAATGCTAATTACTTAACTTTTAAAAAAACGGATTAACTACAATTTTTATTTAAAACTTTATTGTCTAAAACTAGTATTTTTAAAGTTATAACGCGTTAAATGTTGCACTAACGGGTGCAAGGTTAATAAAAACGAGGTATGCATAGTTTAATGATGAAAAAGAGATATCGGTCAAAAAGTCAATAAATAAATAGTAATAGTGGTATAAGACGTAAGCCGTAACTGATACAAAAAAAATTAATTTTTCAAAAAAATTAGGAAATTCAATTATCTACAAGAAAGGTTATTACCATTGTTAACATAAAGTGCACGGTAATGGAAATATAGGCCGATATAGTTTAAAATGGCGGCACTGTCGGGTTCGAAATTTGTAAGGATTTTGTTCATTTACATTCAGTACGTGATACTGAACCTAATTTTAAGAAAATAACTCACGAAGTAATTTAGTGCGATGCGGACAAGAGTAACGGGCTTCTCTATTGATTGTACTATTTTGTCATTGGATTTATGGTATTGTCGTTGGAAAATTGGATTTGATGTTATATATTACTCAGATTGTTCAATCAAATCAAAGGGTGGTAACAATTTACCATTATAACCAAGTGTGGATGAACAAAATATTGCTTTAGTAAAAACCTTTTATGGTTATAAGAGTTTAATTTGGTTATTAGAGTTTACTTTATGGTTATTAGAAACCGACATGAGCCATGATCTATAAGATTTTTTAGAATTTACTTAGAAGATCCAGCCCAAGTGGCCGAGCGGTCTAAGGCGTTATGTTTGCGCAGTATGCCTACTTGGAAAAAGGGAGGTTATGGGTTCGAAACCCGACATCGGCAGTTTGTCAATTATTAAGAAAAAAAAAGGGCGATTAATTGACAAAACTGTCGGTGTATGAAGACGAACGAAGTAACCGGCTATGCTTGAGAAGGTTTTCTGCAGTTTCCTTCACGAACTCCAGATGAGTATCGGCATAGTTCCTATCATAGTCGGCTGCAGCCGCATATCCTATCAATTCCTAGTCTATACACAAAAATTCCTTCCAGTCCACTCACAACCTTACATCCTTGGGCATCACAATGGAACTTATGGTCGAAGTGTAGCCCGTCTAGTGCAGCCTCTACAATCTATCTATCTAGCGATCTAGAAGAACTAGAAGGAAAATGAAGAAGCAGGTTTGCAATTTTTTGGCTCTTACGCATGAATTTTTTTAAGACTGTTAAAAAACTAATACCTAGAATATTCCTAGAATAATGCTGAAAATAAGCCTGTATATAAAAATTGTTCAGTTAATTACTTTGCAGGTCAAAAGTAAAACCTGCTTCAGTGTATTCTAAATTCAATTTTCACTCGATTTACAACGGAAGGAGCGAAAATTCACTCCTTCTACCCAGAAGCGTATATTCATGACGAGCCTAGTACAGCTATATAATAAAATTGTCTACAGATACATCCTTAATGAAAATTCTAAAAAAGCTTCTAAGCTGATTTCTTGAAACATTAAATTAATTTTTTGTTTCAGAAGACTTTACCAATGAAGAAAATGCATTACAATCAGTATATAAGTATCGTTTTTGCTAGAATATCACGTTCGTTTAACGAAATATCGTACGATGCTCGATTGTAGCACCCAATATAATCAACTTTTATCGTTCGATCCTGTCGTTATTTTTGAAAAGAAAACATTTGTGATACGATTAAAACTAATGCACATAAAAAAAAGTTTAAACAAACAAAAATGGCTTTAATTAACTGAATTAAATTAAAACATTATGCGACGACGATGCCATTGTTTGTTAGATAATGTTCCAGGTTATAAAACGAAAAATAATATTCTAACTTTTAACAACAAACACAAAATTTTTAAAAGATTTTCAGTAAGCAAACGAATTGTATAGGTATAAAAAGAAAATGAACGCGGCTGAAAATAGATGAGAAAAACTGATGATTATGACGATGCTGTAAACGAAACGAATCTTACAAAATGAACAAGAGGTTTTATTCTATATATATAGTTTCAATATATACATATACAGGGCATTTGTAAAATATTAGGGAAGAAAATCTGTGGCCTTGCCATGTCTTTTGTAGTAAATGCACGCTAGTAGTAAATGACTATGGAATACATTGTAAAAAAGAATTGTGCATGTCAGCTTCAACGGGCGCTGGTGGAGAAATATTCTGCCTAGATGGCACTAACAGAATAATATATGTGCTGCCATCTGTTTTTAGGTATGTATATTACTATGTTACGAAAAGTTATTTCATTTTGAAATATTCTGCTTTGCAAATTACAAATTTGCTTATTTCTAACTTATATATAACGATTTATAGTGTGCTGCTGTAGTTTATAGTTTCTATGGAAATGACAATCAAAGAAATTTTAATAAAATAATTTTCTTCTAAAATAATTTTTTAGAAGCTTACATTTAATATACAATTCAAAATATTATTTAAATTTTTATAAAACATTTATTTTAATTTTTTTTTTCTTAAAATAAATTAATGACTTACGAAAAAGGAAAATTTAATGTAAAATCAATCTGAAAAAATATTATAAAACTTCATAAATTCAAGTTGAATATCATAGCGGATAAAGTGTTAGCTTGCAAAAAAAAACATAAGTTTTTTTTTGTTAAGGACGTACCAGCACTGTTTTATGCAACCAGTACAACAAACCGGTTAGATTTTATTATAGCACCAATACATAACCATACGTATACAACACATAGACAAAAAAAAGTTCACATACACAAAATAATGTGTTGTTGAAGAAAAGAAATAATTTAAAACATTTATATTTCGAAAACAAAACGGTAACACACGATTTAAAAAAAAAATTATATAATAAATATATAGCTATACTCTCCTAGTTTTTTATTTAATTCTGTATTTTTTCTAATACAACAGATAATAGTTGGGCGGGCATGAAGTTTCACATGATTCTAATGAGAGAGAGTGAGAGAGAATGATAACTTTGATACTAATTATCTCGCGTTCTAAACGGTCAAAAATTCTGAAACTTCGGGATTCTTTAGAAAACGTTATTTTTAGCCTGTGAAAAAAAATGAACAAAATATGTCGAAAAGTGGTGGTACATCCTTAACACAAGATTTTACTACCAATCGTAAACGATTCTTAAGGAAAATTTTTAAAACTATAGGAAACACTGAAAATAATGTTTAGTTTAATTTAGTTTTAATAATTTAGACATTGCAGGTTGACTTGAAGATTAACTGAAAGATTTATTTTAGTAACCTGAATACAAATAGATGAACAGACCATATTTAAGTTACATTTTTATATAGAAACAAGCGTTATTTACGTGGTTTTACTAATTACCATACAAATAATGAACAACTTAAGGTATAACGATTTATCGATAATAACTTGAACCGCTTTTCTACATGAACAATTTATCGAATAATATTTTGCATTGCAGTTAAAGAATATATCACTTTATCACTTTCATTATCTTACTAACACCCGTTTACAATAATATTGTTATTTATACATATTATACAAAGTGTTTCAGGAAAATTTTCACATAACTTTGACTTGTTTGAATCGCCTTAACTACAATCAACTGAGCCAGAAGTTTGAATAAGTATATATTATAAAACTAATAAGGACTGCGTCTATCAAAAATTATTTCTCATACATCTGAAAAACTATCTAAAAATTCCATTTAACAAATATTGTGGGAAACAAGTTAAAAGTATAGTCGCAATGAGGTGCAACAATGTTGTAGCATCCTGTATATAAATGTACCTACGTAGGTATACATATATATATATATATATATATATATATATATATATATATATATATATATACATATATATGTATATATATATATAAATTTAAATATATATATATATATATGTATATATAAATATATATGTATATATATATATATATATATATATATATATATATATATATATATATATGTTTATATATATATATATATATATATATATATATATATATATATAAAGGTATAGGGACATATTATATGATAAAAACAAAAATAAAATATGAAGGGAATACAATTTGTAAGACACGAGAGAAGTGTCATTTAGTAGATTGTACTTTTAATAATTAAAGACATTTTATGTTTCAGGGAGGAGAAATTCAGTGAGTTGAGTGAGTCAGTAAGTGAGTGAGATAGAATTTTTCTCTTCGGATAACAAGTATATAGTTAGCTACTATCTACGTAGGTAGATGGTATGTGTGTTGTTTTTAGGTAGGTTCATATTATTTACTATATATACAAGTGAATAAACGACAATACTTAGTTAAATACATTCATGTTATTAAATACAGATTGTGAAATGAGATTATTTAAAATTATAACTTTAATACTTGCACCATATAAAAGAGAGGTTCTGCACCATATAAATATACATTTCTAGCAAATTTCCTTCTAAGGAAATGTTTGTATTGTTTTTGTGCCGTTGATAAAATTTCTTAAAAATGTCTTCAAATTGATAGATAGATATAACTTAGGATCTAAAAAGTATTGTACTTCAACCTTATAGTCCATTGGTGATCAACGAGTGATTAAACACCGAGATCACTGGGAAACTGTACTGCAGCAAAATCTCGGGAAAATACTGCTTCGGAGTGCAACCAAGAGGCTATCTATCGATGCCCTGAAGCTGAACAGGAGGCAACTACGGAAGGTTACCGGATTCATTTAAGATTGATAGTAAAAAATCCTAAATATCTCTGAACACATTAGAGAAAAATGATTAGGTAATGAATTTACTCCTTATACATTTCCCCTTGATCTTTACTATTTAATCATAAAATTGGCCTTGCAAATACCAAAATCATATTAGATTCGACATTTCATTTTGTTCAGCCTAAAACTGTGACTACTAAATTGTGAACTTCTAAGAAATCGGATAACATAAGCCAATAATATAGCAAAATATATACAACCTCAGACTTCCAACTTAATTCAAGATTAAGTAAACCGAGACTATTAATCAATCTTAATTCTAAGCAAGTTAACTGTATCTTTCAGTATAATATCAGTATTTAGAACTTTCAGTACCGAGGGAAAATCGAAATATTTTCCAAATTTCATTATCTCCGTCTTCTCTTAATTAAGGCTCAATGATTTTTCAGAAATTTAGTGCAATTTAGTGATAGTATCATAAATTTATTGTGGAAGCAACCCTTAATTTCTAACCTCGCACAGCACCGCAGTGTCATCAGCAAACAAAAGTGTTTTACGATCTATTACAGAGGGCATATCATTTATGAATAGAACAAATAGGATAGGACCTAGAATACTTCCTTGAGATGCCCGCCTTATATCATTTTTCCAATCCGAATAGATATTTTATTAGCTTCCATGCTGCCTTTAACAATTTTCATACGATTTCTATACCCAAAATATATGTAACACAACCTGTACAAATCGTATATAACAAAACTCAGTGATAATGATTATTATTATTATAGTCAACGTAGTTGAATGAAAGAGAGAATATATACCTACCTGCCTTGTATATATACATACACAACGCACGGTCAACTCTCACATTGAGCTTAATGCTGTCATTTGTAATGAGCTTTTATGTGAAAATACTTTTCCTCAGGTATTATTTTTTATTTATATACCTAGACACATACACATAATAATATGTGTATCTCTTCTGTATACGAACAGTTAGTTTGTAACTAAATATTTATGCGTTTAGAACTCATTAAGAATACAAATGTGTGTTGTTTGTTGGAAAAGAGAAAAGACTAGTTAATTTTATTGCTTTTTTTAATACACTCAACTAATAATAACACAGATCTCAAAGCTTGCATTTGTCATTCATTTAAACACCAGCTTAGGTATATAGTTGATTACCTACGATTTTACTGTACTTTAACTACCGACAAAAAGGTCAAAGTTAAGAGAAAAATATATTTCACCTTCCCAGACCCTTAAATAGTAGTAATATTAGTAGTAATAGTAGCAGCCGAGGGGAGATCGAAGTCTAGAAAGTAGGTATTTCGAAGCCTTTTGTACTGATCTCTAAAGGACAAGGAATTTTTTAAGTAGACTAGGAATTAGGAGGTTGTGCAACTGCAGCCAGCTATGCTTGGAACTATACCGATATTCATCGGGAGTTTGTGGAAGGAAACTGCAAAAAACCATCACAAGCATAGCCGGTTACTTTCATTCTTGCTATACGCAGACAGTATAGTCATTTAACCGCTGCTTTTTTTTTTTTAATTAATTTAATTGACAAGCTGATGCCGTTTGGATCGAACCAGCAATATTCCAGTTCCGAGTATAGTGCCTTAACCAACTGAACCACGCAGACTGGTACCCTGAATTACTACTACTTTTATATTTTATTACACTAAAAGTGGTCTTTCCGCGGGACGATAATGTTGCCTCTCTTGTCTCAAACTATGCGAGTATAATCTCGCAGAAAAAGATCTTTGGTATAGATGTTCATAAAATGGATGTCGTCATGCGGAAAGAGATAACAGAGAGATAACAACCTAAAATTTTGTATGAGTGTCATAAAGAAAAAGAAGTAATTTCAAATGTATGCATGGGTTAGACCAAAATATAAATATTTGAAATGGTAAGTAAAAGACAGAAAATATTATTTTTTTTTAAATTAACAACTTTTTACCATAAACTCCATAAAGTTGTGTACTCATGGCCACAAAACTTGATTAGTGCCTTCTTATTCATTCGTATTTCAAAAATATGCTTCGGATAAAAGTTGTTAATTGTTTTGTTAAAAGTTGTTAACATTTTCCCAAAAACGCAGAATGAAGAAGGTACAAATTAACTAAAAAATTTAGAAAAATGGACGCTTATGACATGGCCACAAAAGTAGCGCTCATTTTTCAGTTTTGACAATTGCTTTGTGCTTTACTCATACGGTTTTCGAAAAAAATGCATGGGATAAGAGTTGTTCACTTTGATTTGAAAACATAAATTTTTATTCGAAACATTTTCACAATAACCGACTCAATAAGACACAAATCAATTATAAAATGTTGAAAAATTATCTATACATTTGTGGCCCTAAGTACATGATCAATTAAGATACCGTTAGTAGTCGATTATATAAAATCGTTTAAAACTGCCTTTAATACCTCCTTTGATTAAATAATAGAATAAAATAATTTTAATTTTTTCGATAATGCACGAATAATTTTAATGAATTTTAATTTAAATAATACATTCATTATAAACACCTCGCAGGCTGAAGCAATGGAGAAGCTTACACAAGCACTTTTGTTAATTGATGTTTAATATTGTAAAAAGCTTTCGCAGTCATAAATTATAAAAGCATTGATTTTAAAATTTATTATTATGTAGAGTATTGTTAAGTATCATCGCTAATCGATTTTATAATTTCTCGTACCTGTTATTACTAAGAGAATAGAGACAATTTATATTTAGATTTTAATTGGAAGACGAGTTTTTTGTATAGTAGGTATTTAATATTTTACTTTATACGAATCATATATTATTAGTGACGAAATATCATCAATTGTCTAGTATAGTGCTTAATACCTACTAACGAAAAACTCACGTCATAGTAACCGTAGCCCTGACGTAGCCATAGATATTTTTTTGCTAGAGCAAATAAAAATTTGTCCCCAGTTACATTCATATTTTTCATTTGCATATAAAACAAGTGAAAATAACAACTAACTGAGTTAATTGCTTAAATACCCGGTATATACAGAATTTATGAATAAAAGTTTCTAACAAAAGTTCTTTATTTTTAAAAAAGGGACATTTTTTGCTTTAAATGTTTGTTCTATCTAACGGTTAAAAAAAAAATTTTTAACCGTTAAAGATTTTTCCATTCACGAACGTGATCCTACTTTTTAGCTAGCTCGTTTTCTCTTTTCGGTTTTGAGTTATCGTGTTTACGTACGGTCGGCGGACGGGCGGACAAAAATGTTTCGGTATAAGTGTTCATAATATGACATATTTAGTTCATTTCTGCATGTCCATTTGTACGTCTGTCTACCCGGATACGATAAAATTAAAAGAGATAAGGAAATCCAATTTGGTTGTTATGTTCTTGAGATAAAAGCTAAGGTTAAGTTCGTCAATAGGTAAAATCGGACAGCGAATCACCTTGCCTCCGCCAGGGGGTAATATCCATCTTTGAAACGATAAGAATACATTTCAAAACAAAAATGATGAAGAACCTGTGTTTCAAAACTGTATTCAAAATAAAATTATTATTACAAAAATCACAAATATTTGTTCAAATCTCAATTATTTAATTATTTTATTTTAACGCAAAAAAATTCATTACTAAAGCTTCCAATAATTTCTATTTCCAGGAATATTTCCGAATTCCATTGTTAGTTCATCTAGATGAAACATATAATTCAACAAAATTGAATTAATTTGAAAATTTTCAAATCGGTACAGCAGTTATAAGTGGGTTAAAATTCCATTTGAAAATCTGAAAAAAACGATAACAAATGAAAATTACTTACACTTTTACAACCACGGTATGGTTTAAAAAGTAATGTGCTGTATCATTCTACGAAAAACAAACAATAGAGAAAAAATTCGTTGTATTCGTATTGATTTTCCATTTGGATAATTAATATAATTTGTCAAAATAACATGAATGCTATCAAAATGAAGGCTTTCATATACAACAACAATATCACTCACTCCATTGATATGTTGAAAATATCGATTTGTAAATTAGTCAATTATTATTGGTGTATTATAAAAGTAAAGGTGTATTATTATATATTCTATCCATTTTATTTATAATCACTAGCGTCCACTATGACCAACCAAGTACTATGGGCCACAAAAGTAGCGCTCATTTTACAAAATTTTCTATTTTTCTATTGCATGGGTCGTTACTTGAAAATCTATGATAATTATTAAATAAAACAAATATTTAAGATTTTCGTATTAATAATTTTATTTTGACCGGTTTCGGAACACAGTTCCTTCATCAGAAAATATATACTGATGACACAAATACACAAATTTAAACGAAAAAATAAGCATATTTAGGTATTTAAATGTATGGTAAAATATTGTATGATTGAAAATACAGAAATATTGGTAAAACCCAAAAAAATTAAAATTGCATAAAAAGTTTGCTTAAATTAAGTGACAATTGTAAAAACTATTATCTTAAGGATGTACGATAGCTGATGTATAGTCCATTTAGAAAATTCTTCAAAATATTATATAGTACATTCATAAAAATCCACAATAATGTTTATTATTTTCTGTCATAAGTTAAAATTAAAAGTTAATTTAGGCCCGTCATACCGGGCTGAACAAAAAAGATATTTAAGAAAAAAACCTGAGATTTCGGGTAATTAAGCTACCGCCCACAGAAATAAAATTTACCCGAAATCTCAGTTGTTGTCTTAAATATCTTTTATTCAGGCCCGCCATGCCGGAATTTTATTGGATCAATCTCTTTATTAATATTTCTATTTTCTATTGCGCAGTTTTTTTGTTATTCGTCTTATTTGATTCCAAGTGAAAATTATCAAAATATATGTAAAAATATGAGTTTCTCCATAAGAGCAATGCATTAAAACTCGAACTTTAACATTAAATAATTAAGTCTAGAACCCCGTAATCGTACCCCCCCCCCCTGAAACTTTTATTATTGATCTATATGCATTTCAACTATATCTAAACAAAAAATCAAGCCGTAATCTTTTTGAAGCTTCAGTGCTCGTACATCCTTAATTATTCAACAGGTACGAAATAAAATACAAATAATTTTACATCAAAACATAATCTACAATTTTTTTTAAATATTGTGTCAAGGGGCGAAATTGGTCGTACATACAAAATTATTACAGATTACACTTAGCCGAAAATTATTTTTTCACGCAATGAAAATGAGGTTGTAAAGAATTTTGAAAGGCCAGTTGGTCGTATAATATTATATCGCACTTTTTGAATATATTAATTTCTACTATTTTAGATTAAAGTTATAATGCGTCCATTAAGTTGGATATGTAATACTTCGAATTTGTCCTTGAAAGAATGATTTTCCGACATAAAGTATTCAGCATAACTAGATTTTCCTCCTGTATTATGTTCTGAAATACGAGTCTTAAACACTCTTCCGGATTGAGTTGACTTGTGCCTTTTTCATTCGATTTTGGGGAAAGTATTATTTAATTTGTTAGATTTATAATGAAATATTTTTATCAGACGCATTTTTTCGAAAACCGAATGAATATGGAAAAATTTATTTAGAAAATTTTGAAAAATTATCGCTACTTTTGTCGTCTGTAGTACATTTATATATAAAATTTATTTCAATGTGAAAATGAGACAATTATTACTTTCAATTTTTGATAAAAGGTAAAATTGAATTATAATTATTGAATATTACATTAGTGTGAATATCGTGATTGTTTTTTAAGGTCAATTTATTTAGGTTAGAACTATTATGTATGTTTCATTTTATTCGTATGTAGTCATTGTGAAGATACGTTGAGGTAAAAACCTTAAATTGTACTAATTTAACGATTTGGTTAGCAGTTTATGAGATATCATTCGAAAACTCCTCTGCCTCTTTTATCATTTACATATTTCCAAAGTTTTAATGTCTACTATCACAATTTTGGTTTTAACATGGTGATGATCAATTTACTGACTTATTTCTGAATGTTCCTGGGCTACAGGACAATTTCGCTGATCAATTTCGAAGTTTCATAATTATGACAAAATTATTTCATTTATGTCCAAAAAAGAAACAATTCGTATAATATTGCTCGAAAACTATCCGTCAAATTGTTGAATAAACTGTAGTTTTGTGTTTTTTTTTTTTGGATCCAATTTATTATAGAATGTATGTTAACCCACACATTTTGGCGTTCGATCAGTTAATATCAGGTGGTCAATTCCCTGCAGTATTATTTTTCCATCATTATCTTACATCGCGAATCAAAAATTAGACAAGACAAGATTTTCCAGTTAAATAAAATAATACACCACATCAAAAGTGATTTTATGCCCACCAACATTGAAACATTGTGGGACCTCTTCCCCTTGGTGAAGGTTATCGATATATATTTACTATCGTGGAAAATTTTTCGCGTTGGTTCGGGGCAATCCAAATCAAACCCTCCACGTTGCATGAAATTATTAATCATTTTAACGCTGCTTGGTTTTCGTGGTATGGTTTACCTACGTGGATTACTGGTAAACCATTTCGAATATGTAGAAAGATTTTTTGTCTTGTCTGGGAATTGAGCATTTTTTGTTTTTGTGCCTTGGTAGTTCATCAAAGTTGCAGCCTTGATGAAAATAAAGATTATAAAAGTTTCTCCAAAAATATTATTATTAAAAATTTATTTATATTCCTCTACCCTTTTTCCATTTTTGAAATATACCTAAAAAAAATTTGAATATTTAAAAAAAATTTGATATTGTAATTTGTTTTTGATTGGGCAAATAAAAACTCTTGGTAAACGAATTCCATAAATGGTTGAACTAAACTAATACTGAAATTTCATAGATAAATATGATAGACTTATAAAAATATTATTATAAGTATTTTGCACAACGAATATTTTGCAGAAAATACCATGCTGAATTGATAATTGGTTTTTACAAATACGACACTTATTTCTCATAGTATAATACTTAATATAAAACAAGTAATGTAACAAATAACAGAGTTAATTGTTTGAATACCCAGTATATACTGAGTTATATATCAATGTGTGAATTGTTAACAATTCTACCAATTCAATGTTTATTTAATGTGTATTATTTGTAAATATTTGTTTCGTGTTAATAATATTGAAACAGTAGAAATGGTCTTGCGCTTAAAAAAATGGATATTCATTATTATACAAAACCTGGTATACAAAACTGATATTAAAATAAAATCAAACAATTATGTATGTACATATATCCGCATTCGTTCAACTATTTATAGGTCTACATACTATTGATAGGTACGTAATTTGCTCTTCTATGTTTGAGCAGCGAAATCTATTGCGTTTATGAAAAAATGAAACAAAAGTGATAAAGATTATTAAAATAATCAAAAAGAACTCTAGGTTATTAAATTTCAAAATTTGCCCCAATTCCCATAACAATTATTTGTATTTTATAAATACGTATTTCGACTACAAAGTAGTGATCATCTCATGCGGTTTGGAAGATGTATTTTCCCCTCTAGCGGGAGGAAACACGTTCCGATTATTCCCATTAACGAACTTACTTTTTTGCTCTAGAACACAAAAAATTTCAGCTTATTATATCTTTTCGTTCTTGAGATATCGCGTCCACGGACAGACAGTATATTTACATATACTGGGTATAAAAAACAATTTCTATTCAAAAAAAGTCATTATAATGTCTGACAGTTCACAGTTTTTGTTTTAAAAACAAAAATTAAACAACCAAAACTAACGGGAGACTGTTAGAGACTGTGTGTGTGTGTGTGTGAGTGGTTTCAGACAGAAATAAAATCACAAAAAAATATTGTCTGACACACTAATTTAAAATTTCTGTATAATTTATTATTCACGATGAATGATGATAACTTTATAGAACATATTTTTCATATTATTTCAATATTATATAACTTATGTAAATTATTTTATAAATAATATTTTCAATATAACCAAGAATGAATGGTTCTTTCCAACTACATGCGGGAGGAAACACGTTCCGATTATTCCCATTAACGAACTTACTTTTTTGCTCTAGAACACAAAAAATTTCAGCTTATTATATCTTTTCGTTCTTGAGATATCGCGTCCACGGACAGACAGTATATTTACATATACTGGGTATAAAAAACAATTTCTATTCAAAAAAAGTCATTATAATGTCTGACAGTTGACAGTTTTTGTTTTAAAAACAAAAATTAAACAACCAAAACTAACGGGAGACTGTTAGAGACTGTGTGTGTGTGTGAGTGGTTTCAGACAGAAATAAAATCACAAAAAAATATTGTCTGACACACTAATTTAAAATTTCTGTATAATTTATTATTCACGATGAATGATGATAACTTTATAGAACATATTTTTCATATTATTTCAATATTATATAACTTATGTAAATTATTTTATAAATAATATTTTCAATATAACCAAGAATGAATGGTTCTTTCCAACTACATGCAGAAAAATAGTGATGGGTTGAAGTTCAATTTATGAAACTAGTTTTTTTCCCAGACCTTGCATGGATGTAACGCTCCTACTTTATCAGAGTGTTCAACTTTTGACCAGAAAACGTCTATTCTTTCGTTACACTGGTGGTCTCTCGAACATTTATGCGTAACAAAATATGGTCAGATTTCAATCGCTAAGAGCTTTGAGACTAACAATGCGTTTACAATGGTTGAGCCAGTAGCGAGACCGTTGAAGGAGGTATGTAGTGTTCTCGCTACTAAAATTAAATATTCTTTTAGATACCTTTGCACATCCACTTCGTACTCCTCCTATTATTACGGAATTATTTATGTTTATGACCTTAGTTACTATCAACAAACTCATTACATTTCTACATATTTCATTAAATAAGGATCGCCTAAATCTTAATTTAATGAAATATGTAGAAATGTTTTAATGCGTTTGTTGATAGTTACTAAGGTAATAAACATAAATAATTACCGTAATAACAGGGGGAGAAGGAAGTGGATATGCAAAGGTGTGTAAAATCATATTTAATTTTTGTAGCAAGACCGCTACAAGCCCTCAACAGAGAGATCATTGTCATTACGTGTTTGTTGCACTGTATTTGTTTTTCCTGTGACGTACCAATGCCCGTGAATGATAACGGATTACCATTGTGTAAAGTTATGAATTAGTGTAGTGTGGATACGCGCTAAGATATTGATTTTAGTGTCGTTGTGAAGAATTTGCAGAGAACTGCTAAAAATCATAGTGAGGCAATAAAAATATTCACCCGAATATAAGTGAAAATCGGTATTAAATAAAAAATTACAAACAGATTGAAGAGTTTGTCGGATGTGACTCCCGGAGCTTAACCTCTATTGTCAATACTTTTTATTTACTGTTGAAAATAGGGTCCCTTGCGGCGAGCGCAATGCCATTAATTTCTTTTTTTTAAATCATAATCTTGCTCAACAAACTATATTTTGAACGCAAGGAATCCTATTTTCAACAAATCCTATTTTAAATAAAAAGTTTTAACAATAGAGGTTAAGTCCCGGGACTCGACAATTTTTTCGAAAATTTCCTCCTCTTTAAGAATCTGTTTGTAAAATTTCTCTGGCACCAATAGTTTTTAAGTAATTTTGAAAAAAGCAGACCCCTATTCTTTAGAATCTTTAATTGTTTATAACTTTTGCAATTGTTTATGTGCGGGTTTGAAATTTTTGCACATTTTTCTAAACATTATAACGAGTTATAACGAGATATCGCACGTATTTTAATTCGCAGTAGCAAGAATTAACACGTTTTTTTACTTGTTGACTAAACTTTTGTTTCAAGACAAAATGAAATCAACCATTTAATTTACAAAGATGGGACCATTATACATTTCCGATTTCTTTTTCACACACTCTATTTTTATGCATCATATCTATGCCAATTTTGTATATATTTCATTTTTGTTCACCTATCGTATTTGTATATTATCAATATTCTATTTTAAAAATAACAATTAGGAATTAGGAGTCAATCGAATCATTTGATGAAATTGATCAAACTGAAGTATGGACAAAATTTTTATCCAGTCCCACGGTCACGGAGTCACGGTGACCCACGGCTTTCATAATTATTTCAATATTAATTTATAGTAAAAGAACAAATTTTTAAAAAAATTTATAGTAAAATAAATTTCTGAATCAGAGCCTATTCAGCTCATCACTAATTCAAATAAATGCAAACATAGTTACAGCCATGTTATAAAATCTTAAAGTATATTATTATAAAATATCTATTTACTTATTTCGTCGATATGAACACATAAATAAATAATGTTTTTGAAAAAACAAATTTACATATATTTTAAAAAGTTTATATGAAAAGAACTGTCAAATATATCTAAATTTTATTGAAGAAATTACTTCATCAATATTTTAAAACAATATTCTATAAATATTTTATCAAAATACATTTAACCCCAAAAATACTGTGTGTTTTTTTTTATACTAAACATAAACACAGTGTTTATTAAAGTATTGCCACTTTTTGTAGAAACAACTTTAAAGTTAAATATTTGACTATCAATTTAAATTTTTTTTTCAACTCCATTTATAAAGTTTTATAAATTCAATTAAGTTTTATTCATTAAAAGTTTTCAACCAGTTTATTTATAAAAACGAACAATCAACAAAATCATTTATCCATATTTTGTCTTGAAAGGCTCAAAGTTCAATGTTCTTTTACTATAAATTAATATTGAAATAATTATGAAAGCCGTGGGTCACCGTGACTCCGTGACTGTGGGACTCAATAAAAATTCGTATTATTGATAATAATAAGAATTGATGATTAATATAAAGTAATATTTTACCTTTGTGATAAAGGTTGGTCTAAAAATCTAACTTTTAATCAATTCAATTCAAGTTACCATGGCGACAATATCTATACTAATATATTAAAGTTGGGGAGTTTGTATGTTTGAACGCGCTTATCTCAGAAATTACCAATCCGATTAAAATTTTTTTTTGTATTAGATTGATAGCCCGTGTATTGAGGAAAGACATAGGCTATAAAAAGCTTGCATTTCATACAATTGTGACGCGTGACAGCTACGCTAAAAACTTAACTGTTAAACGGTGCGATTATACAACAATCAGTTTAGATACAATTTCAGTGCGAAGCCTCTGCCGGCAGCTAGTATTATTATAAATGTTAAAATCGTCAATATTTTTTTTATATTATAATTACAAAATAAATGGTCGGTAGACAAGTTTATTAGTTATTTACAACAACTTTGCTGGCTTTTTCATTTAATTAGTACTAGTTGGCCCCGAGAACTTCGTTTCAGATTCAGTATCATCAAATAAGCCATTCCCTATAAAATGTACGACAAATGTTCTTTATAAATTTTTGTTCGTGAATTTTTCCCATGTTTTAATAGTTATTCTGCTATTTGGTGCGGAGTACAATCCAACAAAAGAAAGATCGTAAAAAGCGGTCCACCAGTTCTTGAGTTATAAATGGTGTAACTAACCCGACCTTGTTTTATATATTTAGGTTGATTAAGAAAAAATTTCCAAAGTTTGCGTTTTTCCTGCCTCTCTTTACTTTTGACTGAGATCGATAAAATTTCTTTCAGATTAAATTGACGTTAATACGATTGGCAGCGAGACTACTCGATATCATTTTTATTCGCGAGTTTTTGTACAGATATTACAAAATATTGTAGAGACTGTGATGATCACGATTCACGGGGGTCATCACAGTTCCATTAAAATGTCCTCCCTATACGAGAAACTTAATTATTAGTTGAAATACTTTTCTTTCTATTTGATATATTTGATATACTATAGAAACGATTATATACAATAACACACCCTTTATTTAATACTTCGAGATAAATTATTTGACTTCGGCTCCGAGGATCTAAATTTAAATTTAATTGGAGATTACTAAAATTACAGATTGGTAATTTAACGCATAGATAGATATATCTTGGGATATATAAATGTACAACACTTCGACATTATGGTCCATTGTGCTTCTACTTCAGTCTAACGAGATTCGCTTCTTCTTTATTTTGCCTAAAGCCAGGACCTTGCACCTTGCTTATTAGGTTTTCCTGAAGATTCATATATTCCGGGTAAGATGCACCGAATATCTTGTACCTGTTGTAACCGAAAGATTCGCATAAAAATATAAAGCCGGATTTTTTCTCGTCGCACAATCTGCACATAATGGCTCTGTAGAGTCCTATTGTCTGCAGACGCTTTCGTAAGTGATAATGCCTGGTAATGAATCCGGTAACCTTTCGAAGCTGTAAAGCTTTGTTCAGAGTACATCGAGGAAAGGCCTCTTGGATGTATTCCGAAATAGTATTTTCCCGAGTTTTTAATTTAACGCATACAATACGGTAAAAAATTTATAGAGAATGTTAAAAAAAATTTAAAGGGAATTTTAAAAATTCCCTGACATATAATATGGGGTATATAAGTGGTTAAAAATTTTTATACATTTTGTAAAGATAATAATAGATTCTACATAATTTAGTAGATGTTATTGAAGTTGTGATTTTTATAAATAAAATAACATTTTCCCTTTTTTTTTCTATGTTGCTCCTTCAAAATGTAATTACGTAGACAGATATGTCCCACTCACTGTAAATAAGTACATGATGCTTTTTGAATTTTAAATTAAAAACTCATGTTATTTTGTTACATTTACATGTTATTTAGTAACATGTATACAACATACAAATTGCTTATGTGATTTTCTCATTTAATTTTACAAAAAAATGTTTATTGAAATTTTTATTTTGTTGGATAAAAATAATTTGTTACATATTTTAAAGAACATTTTAAAATAATATTTTCGTTTGAAACAAAATATTGCAAATATTTTATGTAAAACGTAAATTAATTTTTAATAAAAACTTTAGTTTCACTCAAACATTTTTCTTCTAAGCTCAATTTAATTGAGAAGTTAAAGTTGGCCAGTCCTGGTCAATAATACATATCATAATTAGCCAACTTTAGTGTGTATAAGATCTATCTTCTATCTTAAGAATGCGTCGCGATCGAACTATTTGTTGACTGGTAATTTGATTTTAATATTTCACTTTTTCGATTTTTTTTGAGTCAGAAAAATTTATGGAAGAATGATATAATATTTTTGGACATGTTTTTTGCTAATCTATCAATAGCTTGTGGGAGTCCATCTAGTACTGAAAAAGCTGTATATCCATATACGTAAAATACAACATAATTATTTAACGGTTCAAAATTAATTCAAATTATCTACAGATAAAGACAGATTTAGAATTTGTTTTATTTGCTTAACATTAATGGGAAGACTGAGTGATGGGATGACTCTAACCAAGGAATCATAATTTGTTGTATATCCTGACATAGATAATAATAAGTAGTCTTCAGTATATGAATTAGTTAGGACAGCGCCGCGTTGATAAGCCTTCAATAACTTTAAGTATGAAAATGCCGATTCAATCAGGCATCTGAAACAATAATAAATATATTCGCTACATTTGGTGATATTGGAATATTTTTCTCGGTTGATGTAATTCCAAAAATCTTTTTCAAATTTTCTGTTTTGTAAGATTAAATCAGCTTTTTAATGTTTTTTGTTCCATATGAAATATGAATGAAATTTTTTGGTATTCGTTTCACACTTAAATCATTTTTAATAGGAAAAGATAGAAATTCCACAATTTCTTAAATTTTTTCAATCTTTTTTATACTAAAACATTTTTACAATTTTAATATCAGAGCTTAAATTTTCTTATAATCTAGGTAAAGGTATATTTAGGAAAAAAAACAATGAAAGGAATTGATGATGCATGTTTCCTCGATATGACTGTTGCGTATTTGGAATCAAGTTATTTCGTACATTTTGATTTGAAGTTTGAGAAAAGCAATTGTATAATATGAGCATGAGCTACGAGTTCCCAAAATAATCGTAAATGTTGAAGTTATATTCTATCATTGAATATGTTTTACTTCTGATGGTGTTAAGCTTTACATCATGGTATAGTGCAGGTACATTATGTTCTTGCATATGGTGCACTTTAAAGCTTATGTTTCATACAGGATATTGTAAAATTATGAAGCATCACTTCAAGGAGAGAATATTATATTTGAAAAAAATTCATGAGCATTGGTCTAGAAAGGGTTTAGTTTCAGAATATATCCTTAATAAATATAGTGGTGGATTTTCGTAAATAAAGTTCATTAAGGATTGATACTATTCATAAAAAGAAGAAAAACCAAAACCATTTATCATCTCCTTTTTGTAAATATTTTAATGAATACTATCAATCCTAAACGTCTGATGCTTTTGAGGGCTTTATTTCCATATTCTCATTTCAACAAGTTTAATCTGGCAAAACATAATTTTGTAACAGCCCGTATAAAACACCAATTTTTAAAGATCACCATATACGATACGGTTTGTTACAAATGCATGCAAGTACCTAAACTATTGTTGAAAATTTATTACAAATATTGTGCGTAGAATACATAATAATTTTGCAAGTAAAAAATAATAACAATAAATAAAGTTACTAACTCGAGACTACTAAACTTGTGTGAGTTGTTATATTAAACCGTGTGTATATTGAATCTATGTAGTACTCCTTAAAAAGCAACTAACATAAATATATTTTCAAAAACTTTACATACTGCATATACATAGGTATGTACACACAGTCACAAAAGTAGTGCTCATTTTTTCAAAATTTTATAAATATTGTATATTCATTGGATTTTTTTTTAAATGGTTCGGATAAAAGTTGTTCATTACTGTTGTATTGAAAATTAGTGAAATAATTTTTAAGGCCTCAGCATACAATTCGAACTACAAAAAGTAAAAAAATATTACGAAAAATCTTAAAAGATTTAATATTTTTATCCTTGAGAAAGGATTAATTAAATTAAATACTGATATGAAAAAATTAACTCGTCAACCAGGAATCGAACCTCGGGCCTCTGGATATCTAGTCCAGTATGCTTTCCTCTACACCAAAGACGATTGTGATGCAACAGCCGGACAAAACAGGAGTATACGCTATAGTCTTCTACAGTTTGTCATACGTAACCGAAAGGAACTTGAGAAAAGAGTTTTTATATAATCGGAAAAAGAAAATGATATTTGCTTTTGATAGAATTTTTTTTCTCGTTGAAAAAGAGTTTTTTGTTTAGCAAGGAAAAATAAATTATTAAATCAACTAATTGGAAAAAGAAATTACATATTGATTTTATATCTATTTTTTTTAAATCGAAAATTGAAAAAAAATTATCAGATATAATTTATTCAAATATTAATTGAAATCATAATGCAAGTAAATACAATTTATAAAAATAAAAATTAAGTTTGTTAAATCATTTTTACATAAACAAGTATAATTTGGTAAACAAAGTAAGTGAAATATATATAAACAGAATTATATATGTTGTAAAATTGTATATAAATTTTAAATTGTCAAAAGTTGACACGGCATAACCAGAAGGGTGTTGTGCTGTTTCGATCCCAGGCGAGCCCTTATAATTTTTAATAAATTTTATTAATGATCAACCGCTCTGAATGGGTCTATGGTTGTTACGAAACTGAATTGTTCTAGAGAAGTCGACACAAAAATATATTTTCAAAAACAAGATTTTTCTAAAATATCAATAACCATGTTCTAGAAAGATCTATGATTAATAAAAGCCACAGTAATTGCTAATTAAAAATCATTAATTATTTGACATTTGTCCAATTATCACCGGAGTTTTAAAATAGCGATTGTTCGATTAAGTCAGTTTAAAGTAAAATATTGTTCGAGTTTAATCCAAGTTATACATTAAAAATTGTTGGATTTTAAATCAGTTTAAAAAGTAAAAATTGTTCAGTAAAGTCAGCAAAAAAATTAAAAATTAATTTAATTCAAATTTTGTTTTTTATGAAATCAAATAAACGTCAGATTTGAGTTTCATAAAGTAGTTTGCTTCATTCATATATATTTATTTGTGTATACTTAACATTTTTTTGTTACATTTAATTTGTTTTTCCAAAACTGCATTTTAATCCAATTGGCATAGGTTTAGTAAAATCTTATTATTATCTCTTCTCTCTTTTTGTATCGAGTATCGGAATCTATTGTAGATTCTATAGCGCTCCTATTGAAGACTAAAGAGAGCCAAGATACCGCGACATTATAAATAATCTAAAACCATTTATTCGAAACATTTCTCCAATAACTGAAGGAACAAATCAGTTGTAAAATGAGCGCTACTTTTGTGGCCCATAGTACCTACATATAAACTCAAACATAATATTTTAGTTTGAGTAATTGCTTTGGTTTTTTTTTTGTATACCAACGACGGACGACCTAATAATGTTAAATTATGTAAACGACTTAATTTACATAGAAAAAAACCAACGAGGTTTAAAATTTATTTGAAAAGCATTTCATGTAGTCCTGCTATTTTGATTACGCTTTAAACTAAAATTATTTGAAAAACGATTTAAAGCCTATAATTTTAGATTTAGATTAAATTTTTCTAACACATTTAAAATGCTCGTGTAGTTTTTCGAATACATTCAATGAAAAAAAAACGGTAATTTCTTCAAAAAGTCGGCAATCTATGTCAGAAAAACAGGAAACAAAGCAGTGTATAGCCGAAAAAAATATACATATTCTTATTTTTATACTCTGTATGCATGTATTGTATAAGTTTAGTCCCATATTTGATAACGGTTAGAAATCGTGAAAGGGGATAAATTTAATTAGATATTCTAGTGATAAATTTGTCTGTCAACATGATTACCCGAAAATGAACAGAGAAATCGAGCTGCAATATGTTGAGAAGGCTGTAAAGCTAAAATATGATTCCTGTTCAAGAAACCAATATCTTAAAATCCGGATTAAAAAAAAGAAACTTCCAATTTACTTTGCTTAGTACACTATATTTTAAATATTTTAATAATTTTAAAATATGAAATGTTTCGTCTTATATAGATATTTTGAAACTGTAAAGTATATTTCATTGTTCTAAGTTTATATACCCCAAATTCTCGTGACGTATTTTTCAGGAATGTGTTACCGTATTCAACAAGTTCAATTTTTACTTAAAAACAATAAACAATCTATGCAGGTTTAATCAAAATTGTTAGATAGTTTTAAAATTAAATAACAATAGATACTATTTTTTAGACTAGATAAAATTTCAGATAAAAGAAGCAGATTTACAAGTATGGAGCATGTAGACATGAGCAAGCACCAGATTTGGATAAAACATAGAGTAGACTAATCCACTGCTAGTAATTCATAAAATAATCGTCTACGTTTTATAACATAAAATTTCATACGTGTAAAAAATTAAAAATTGTCAATTTCAAAACAAAAGATAGCTTGTAAGTGTTTCTCCAAGATTGCTAAAAGACGTATATAGCCAACGATCATATTTAAAGTCGTTTAAACAAGCTATTATTGTATTTTTAACGATAATAACTTCATAAAATTACATGTTTTCTTTGTTTTTTCAAATATAAAATAGATAAAATAGTTTAATATAATTTTATAATAAAGCTAAAACAAAACTAATAATAGTTATAATTAAAATTTAAATACTAATATTTATGCAATAAAAAGATATGGAAAATAGCTAAAAACTTTTTTTAAATGTAAACTTTCAAATTGTTATACAATGAACATTTTTAACAGCATCAAACTATACTAAAATTACACACTGTGTCAGTATACATATTATTTTTTGCTTCATCTGTAAAACACAGGATGAATCAGTAATATTTAAAAGCTCAATATTTAAAGTTGAACAAATGGCCACAAAACTAGTGCTCTTTTGGACAGAAGAGAAACACTCATCAAGATTCCCTCCACCAGATTTTTATGTTCAATGATAATGTTAGATAGATTAGATTGTAGAGGCTGTCGTGGACGGGATATACTTCGACGATAAGGCCTATTGTGATACCTTAAGATGTGAGTGGAGGACAATAAACTTTGTAAGTAGACTAGGAATTGGTAGGATGTACGACTGCAGTCGACTTTGATAGGAACTATGCCGATACTCATCTGATGTTCGTGAAGGAAACTTCAGAAAACCTTCACAAGCATAGCCAGTTACTTCATTCTTGTCCATTAACCGACAGTTTAGTCAATTAACCGTCCCCTTTTGTTTAATTGACAAACTGCCAATGTCGGGATTCAAACCCGTAACATCTCAGTTCCAAGTACACAAAACGCCTTTACAAGCGCGGCTACTTAGCTGGTAAATGGTAATGATAATAATATGCCTATACATCATCTGGGAAGAGAGCTGATAATTTTCAAACGAATGAACCGATTTTTGTCAAACACAGAACCACCGAAGCAAAACCATGTATCTAATAAAATCGATATTCAAATCGGTCCACCCGTTTGAGAGCTACGATACTACAGATCGACTCACACACAGACAGACAGACATACCGGCGCTTCAAACACCTTTCTTTTTGCATCGTGGGTTAATTAATCATTAATCAACAATATGACACATGTTTTTCGAAACTCAAGGAGCCTATTTTATTCTCTTCTTCTTAAATTTTTGGTAAATAAATGAGGGTTTAAATTCGTTATTTGAGTTACATTCTGTAATATTTCGATGCAATGTATTTTTAATTAGATTTATTAATGTCTTAATTATAATACTCTTACTCATGCATATTTCCAACAAAAGTTAATTGGATACGACTTTATTTTAAGTGTTAAAGTTTTGAATTTCTTCATGAAACTAAATGGTTAATTAAAATTACATATGCATTTCTTTTATGTTCTTAAAGACAAAATTGAAATGGTTGCTTAAGGTATCCATTCACTTGTAGTTATAACTGTAAAGTTTAAAGTCTAAAACTACTAAGAATAAGAATTAACATCTTAATAGAGCTAAATAGTCTTTTGTTGACTATAATTTACTCAGGATTATGATTATTCTGCTCAAGTGATTTTAATGAACCGAGTATAGATAGTTTTTCAACAGTATGTATTTGAAAAATTTAATTCAGTTTATTGTCACTACTCTTGATAATATGTTTCATATATGTTACATACATGCTATGTAGTAATCCGTTCTTTGTGCAGATGCTTTTCTGCATTTGCTATCTGTGATGTTTTTAATGTCACAATTTCTTGTCTGTATAAACTATAGAAGTTGTTTTTTTTTTTTAAATTTTTGCATTATTTGATTAGCCGCGCATATGCAGGATCTTTTTAGTTCTATATTAATAACATTATTGTTTTACCTGTAAAATACATGGTTTGGGTTAGTTAAACTTTCGTGAATTCTTTATTACACCGTAATATGCTGATATGCTATATTTAGTTTCACCCACTTTAGTTTCATATATTTAATACATTGTATATAGTCCTTCCTTGCTTGGGAACTCTCAGTAAGATGTCAGTGTTATCAAGAAATCATGTTTTTTCGGATATCAATGATTGATCTATTGTAGATTTTCAACGAACTGTTCAGATTAGGGTTTCTGTTTTCTCGACCTTTTTTATTTCCCGAGGCACGAGAATTCTCGACCACGAGTATCTCGAGAAATTTTAAAATTTTTAATAAAACACAATGGTATTTCCAAATTTTTGCTTTATTTCAAATTAGACTGATAGATGAGATCAATTAAATCAAATGGTAAATTTTTAATTACCATAAATTGCACTTATTAATTAACAAATCGACAACAAAAAATAAATTCATCAAACTATACTCGGCTGGACTATATAAAAAGTAAAGACTAGCGTAGTGCTTTTTTATAATTATTGGTTCCTACCAGTTCCCAAATGTACAACAGTCTTTAATTAAATAAAAAATATTAAGTAAAATTAAATCAACAAAATTACTAGTACATGTTTAGATAACTATAAACACTTGTTTAACAAAACAAACATATTGCTACCAACTTCAACTAACATTGCATTTTATGTTTATAAAATGCTACTATTATGTTAATAACATCACAGTCTTTCGATTAAACAAATTATAATTTACTTTCAATACTATTTTTTTAAATTTGAGCATAGTTTAGTCTACTAAAACTAAACCAGTAACCCGCAAAATAATCAACAAAGAAATCAAATTTTAATTTAACGCTTTTTAGCGAATTTCCTCCAAAGGAAATGCAGCTATTGTTTTTGCACCAATGTTGGAATTTCCTAAAAATTTCTTCAAATGTCCATCGATCCTACCTATTAGATGTTAAAAATCACTATCGCTAAAATTTGTATATATGTATATATATATATATAAAATTTGTATATATATATATATATACAGCATATGTACTTTTTTTAAATGTCTGTGGACTCTCTAGCGGTCACAATTTTATTCCCATTGAAATGAAATTTGGTATTTGAGTAGATTTTGGTATTCTAAAGGTCAAGTTCCTTAGTGGGTTAAATCGGGCGATTGGAAAGGGGGTTAAGCGGGAGGGGAAAACACAAAATTTGACTATCTCTTTTAATATTTGAAAAATATAAATATTTATCAGGAGTTAAGTTGTAGGTACTAAGTTTTACTCTAATTTTGTTTCTTATCATTTTTCTGTTACACTTATATTTACAGAAATATTTACAATTAAAGATTGAAATTTAAAATTCTAAATATCTCTGTTTACATTAGAGTTTGAGATAAATGATAAGGTAATGAATTGTAGCAAACTTTATTTTCTACAACTTTACTCCTTATAAATTTTTCGATTATTCTAATATTAAGAGAGATATTTAATATTTTGTGTTTATTTGAAACGAATACATAAAATATATTTTATTGTAAAAAATTTTGATTGTCGTTTCCATAGTAACTATACATCGATTTATTTTGGGTATTAATAAATTTAATTTTTGCAAATACTAAAGTCATATCAGATATTATATTTCATTTTGATCACACTAAAATTATGATCGCTAGAGAGTGATTTATGTATTCTAAGGAAATTCGCTAAGTTGACGCAGCTCCTGCATAACGAATTTTTCTTTATAAAATAGATTTTCAGAAAAACCAGAGGATTAACAGTATCATCTAATAGGCGGTTTCTTATTTTATTGTCAATGTTTCCCGATAACGAGAAAACGCGCTCATTCTTCGTCGATGTTGACTTAATAATCATTATAGCTTTGTACATTTTTTGAAGAGTAGGCGTTCGTTACCCAGTAGACTCAAATAACTGAAATTCTTTTTTTATTAAATTTCTAGTTATTTCATGTGAGTGTGACTGGTTTTGTCTAAAGTTTCAGCCGTTTGAATGGCCATTTTTAGTTGATGTTCAAATAATTCATTGTCGAGTTTGAGGTCCTCTTCATTATCTTCGTTTCTCGAGTTCTCGAGGCGTTGAGTTTTTATTCCCGTCTCGACTAAAAACAAATTTCACGAGAATTCTCGAGCAGAAACCCTA
Organism: Nineta flava; assembly: GCA_963920215.1. Lineage (NCBI taxonomy): Eukaryota > Metazoa > Arthropoda > Insecta > Neuroptera > Chrysopidae > Nineta > Nineta flava. The sequence continues at coordinate 35,771,218 of OY986042.1, forward strand.
GTTCATATATAACTGTAACTGTATAATGACCATCTTGTAGTTATTCCTCTGAGAAATAGGTATATGGAGAACTTTAGAAAAATATTCAGGTTAAATTAATAATATAAATATAGAAAATTGTATGTTCAACTGTTTCATAAAACTATTCAAAAAATGTGCATATATTTTTCTCTTGATGAAAATATAAATGATGAAAAATTCTTTCTCATATTATGTACGTTTTAATTAGAATTCTTTTTTTAATTAGATATTATGTTGATCATCTTAATTGCTTCATTATATACTTAGCTGTATATTCATTCATACAATGTTCTTCTTGTTAATATTATGAATCCATTACTGGAATATTTTCTAATATGAATTGAAACTGTATTTGAAGAAACGAAACGTCTCGATTTATCTTATCTCTTTCGAATTTGTGAAATACTAAAATATGTGATGCAAACAGAAAATGTTTACAAAAATGCTTATTTAATTTTAATTTTTTTTAATTCACTTTATTCAAACATTTTTTTATTAAATATTATGAATAATGAATTAAAAGAAAAAAAAAATTCAGTTTAAACTCTAGATTTTAGTTTTACTCATATAATTAAACTTAAATAACAACGAGTGCATTATCAAATTTTATACAGCTCCTATGAATATGCAATTTTTATGTATTGGCACCTTTTTAAACATCCAATAGATCCAGCTTTAGTATAAAATACAAACGATCTAGAGCAAGTAGTTATCGAAGAAAGTTTTTTAATTAATACGAAAACGAAAAAATTAGCTCATCTGCCCTGAAGGACGGTCCAAGAATCAGACCCTGGTACTTTGGATATCGTATTCAGTTCGTTAACAGTTACACTACGGATGATTTCCAGAAGAAATACACTCCTTGAATTTACATCCTTGAATCTGAATCCTACGGTTCTTAGTAGGTTGAATGATGAAAATAAGAAATCCATAGAAAATTTCATATAGGTAATATTCGAAATAATCGAACATAATTTTTAACCATCTTTATATGTATATGTAATCAATCATTGGTACGTCAGTTAGTAATTGTGTAACTTCTGAACGACTGGATTGATTGAAGTCATTTTCACACAGCATATTTGTTTGACGAGTCAATGGTTCATACCTAGGATCTGATAAGTGGCTCTATAGTTAAGTAATTAATAAATTATAAAATTTTGTGGAGATTCTGCGAACCAAAATAACATTTGAATTAAACGGAAGCGGCGGGAAAAATTAATAAAGTTGTATAATTCAGGAGACACTATCGTCCCCTAAAGTGGATTTCCTTTTTCAAATTTTAAGGATCAAAAGAATCGATTTGGTTCTGAAAAAATGGGTTTACAGCAATACTTGTTAGTATTTTTAAAACGAACAAATGATTTCCAATATATTGTTCATAGCTATGCTAGGATCCGATAGGTGGCGCAGTAGTCAAGTTATTAACAAATTATGTATTTATGGACCAAAATGATTCACAATATATGTTGGTTTAGTGCCAAGAAATCCACGATCAACGCCGGGGAATTTTTTTATCATATTTATATAAACAATTTCATCTAAAAACTTATCAATAACAAATAAATTTCATTCGTATATTCAAATTATAATCAGAGTGAAAAAAAATCGTTGTGATAAATTTGATAAAATTTTCAATTATATTTATAAAACCATTTCGTTTCTCTCTCTCTCTAAATGGAACAAATCAAAACATAATAAATTGCAAACCTAACGACGCAATCTTAATTTGACACATAAAAATTTATTACAATAAAATTCATTTTATTTTTACTAGAAACAGGAAAAATGTAGAATATGTTGGCCAAAATATAATAATAAATAATATTAAAAAAAAAAATTTCAGGGTGTTTTTTTTCTCCCAATTATCTGTGAGTGTGTATGTGTGTGTGTGTTCACAATGAAAATAATGAAAAAAAAAAGAAGAATGAATTGATTGCACCAACAGGAGGATAGCAGGATAGCAGTCAATGTGTACCATCGTTAAAATATCTGGAGAAGAACCTCATAAAAATATCAAACGATAAATTCTTTTTATAATACAAATCCTATTCTGTTGTTGTCTTGTGTGTGTGTTCCTTCTATAATTGGTCTTTACGTTTCCAGAAATAAAAAATTATATTTTATCATCGACAATTTTTGATGTATATTTTTGTTTATTTATTTTTTTTGTTTTGTGTATTTTTTCGTTTAAATAAATATAAAATGTGTACAGGAGAAATGTGGAACAAACATTGAAAATGTGGGTTGTATGATGTTTTTTTTCTCTGGGTATATATACATATATATACCCTTATAAATATATATATATATATATATATATATATATATACATATATATATATGTATATGACATATATATATATATATATATATATATATATATATATATTTACTAGGCTGTATCAAAAAATCGACTTGGTTTTTTTTTCAAAAAGCACTATGAAAATATGGTTCAGGATTCCGAAAAAATGACCCTGTTAAAACGGCAGCTCTTAATTTCAACACTACCTAGTTTTAGACGCTTTATATTGATATTAATATTTAAAATGTTGAATTTTTACTATCAAGCCTCATATTTTTTAAGTAGAGTCAACAATAGGGAATATGCATGAAAATTTTTTTTCGCTTGAATTGAAGCATGTTTACTTGACAAATATCAAGGTAAAATTACTTTTTAAATAACTTCAAAAATAAGCGAGATATGAATGATTGAAATTCCCGATTAGACAAAGAGGGTGATAGCCCTCTTGATATGTTATGTGACGTCATATTACACTTTCATCATTTAAAATACACGTAAAACTCCGTTTTTAGTATTTTTGCAGAACATTTTTTAAGAAAGAGACAGATAATAATCTTTAAAAGCTTATAGCTTTCTTGATATTTGTCGGATTTTAATTTCGTTTTTAAATATTATTACAGTATTAACAGTATTTTCATATTCTGAAAATAAATTTAAAAAAAAATTTTCATGCATATTCCCTATTGAAATTATTTGAGCTTGAAAACTTTAACCTTGAATAACTCCTGAAGGATTAAATATATCAAAATATTACAAGAGACCTTTGTGTAGGGCGTTTAATTTCTTACAAGTATGTGCTCTGGGCTAACAGGTCGCAAAAGCCGTTCAGAAGCTACAAAATTCCAAAGGTTAAAAAAAATTATAATTACTCAAATGGGAATTGGAAAATCACGATGAGGCATCCCGTAATAGTAAAATTAAGTGCTGCCGTTTTGCCTTTCATAGAGCTTTTTGAAAAAAAGGAGTTTTTTTGATACAGCCTAATATATATATATAGTAAAGAGATATTTTTACTAAAAATATAATATATTTTTATACCACTATTGTTGACATGAACAAATAAAAATAAATCTTTCGTGATTCTTATGTTCATACCTCTTAAAAGCTGTTTAAAAATAATATTTATATGTTTCCAGAATGTACTACAGTTCTTATCTGATGTTTATGTTGTGTGAAATGTGCAATGATAAATTTTTTAATGAATTTTCTCGTAATGTACTTATTTTTTGCATTCAGAAATGAATTGATGAAGTATGGAATTTCATTTGAAATAATAACATCATGAACTTAAATTAATGGATTTAAATGCAAAGTATTCAAAACTAGGTACCTGCGAAAATTTTACAGAAACTTGAGAGTAGAATAAATAAGTTTTCAGTAACAGTAGTTGTAGTAGTATTGAAGAGAGGTTAAGTCATACAGGTAAGCCTATCCAGTACGTTTTTGCCAAACGTTAAAATAACACGTACTTCCTCGGGAGAATTAACGTTTCTCGCTAACGATGTCCTGAATTCCCGTTGTCAACTTTGGCTTGTGTACAGCCTACTGTAAATTTCCATTTCTTATTCATACAATTATTGTCAGTCATCGAGGCTGAAATTCTAGTAAATAAAATGAGCAAAAACCAAATTTTACTAATCCAAGGTCATTTTAAGAATTAAAATATTACTATAGAAAAATTTTGCGAAAATCAGGGTCTTTAGGAATATGCGATGAGGATTCCTGATGAGTCTCATTGAGGAGATATTCTAATCATGGAATATCTTGTTAAGAAAGGAAACCTTGAAAACCCGAGCATCTCTGAAGAAATAGTAGAATATTGATAGTAGTATAGATTTCTAAAGTCGCGTACCTTTTTAAACTTTTTATAGCCGATTTGTGTCGAATTTTGGTTTCGAAAAAATGTTTCGAAGAACGAGTTATATTAAGAGTTAATGTTTCAAAGAAGAGATACACAAATACTATGAAATTTTATTGCGAGCAAACTGGGATAAAATGAATTTGTTAATTAAAATGATTCAAATGACACGTTCAAGTGGAAAAATTATATTAATTACCTAAATTGTTACTCAATTCATTTAATGTTGTGGTCATTAAAAAATAACTCTATAAATTGTAATTGTATTTATTCGTTTCATCTCTATCTAATATAAATTGTACAATGATTTGAATCGGAAAGCTCGAAATAACTGAATTTTCTTTTTATACCCATTTGTGTTTATTCAATTATCATTCGAGGAAAACACTCAAATGAATAGAATTTTATATACCAGCCTGTACAAAAGTAGAATCTGTACAAGATGTTTCACATAAATATGTATCTGGCTATCAAATATGTATTCCAAATCGCTAAGTCATTACAATTAAAATACATTGTTCAAGACGTCATTCTAAATTTCGATGAATAAGTCTAAAATCACTAATACCTAAACTCGCACACGATCAATCTTTTATTGTGCTTTTTTATACAACTCATAAACTAATTTTTAATTTAGTTTTTTCGATCATCGCATTTAGGAAGGTGAGAAACCTTGTTCCTGATCAGTTTATATTCCTCAATTAATATTTTTGCAAAGAAAACATTGATATTTTTAAATTAAACAAGTGAAAATGCCAGTTAATTCAGTATTTACTCTGTATTTACTAAGTTCATTTTAATACCTTAACTGTTTATTTTACTAACATATGGGATTACATAAAAATATAGAAAGTTATTCTCAAACGCATTGTAAGTTATAGAAATGACAGCAATTTGAAATGAAATTGTAGTAAAACTAAAAATAAACTTTTAATCAAAACTTGTTTAAAAGTTTGCTTGTTTTTTCAGCCCGCCATCACTTTTCGTTTTTGAGTTATCGTGACTAAGGATTTATAAACACCTATTTAATTTTCTGAAATCAATATTTCAAACTATTACAAAGTCGGAACTAAACTTATAATATGTAATACGAGTATAAAAATGCTAGTTTACTATTATGTAAACACATAATTTTGTTAAAACATAAAATATTGCTTGTTGTAAATCACTTTTAATGTAAAACTATACATTCCAAAACCGGAAGTCAATTTTTTTGTATTTTTCCTATAGGATTTTTAAATAGATCACATTGCGAAGAAAAGTGCTTCCTTAATAATCAAGATAACCTCTCGGACAAAGGTCATTGCATTGAAACATATGTTAGGAAATATATGTTTTATTCTCATAATTAATGGGACACATTTCTTGAGACACCTTGTAAAGCAATGACTGGAAATTTTGTATGTACATCATAAAACTGCAGGATATCTTGTACATGTCGTACGCACTTCATTCTCTTAAATCATATTATCTAAATTTGTCATTCTCCTTCAGTAGATATAACAGAACTTTTCTGATAATGGTTTGAGAAGGTTGCTTTTGCTTGTGCTTGGTTGACAACAATGTTGTTTTCCCCCAATTTTTATATTTTTATGTAATGTTTTCGTTCTATGTTTTCGACCACATCTACTACTCCTACTTCACAAACCATCTGGTTTATGTCAGTGACAAGTACCTCTACCATCTTCTACCTCATGGTTAGTCTTTTTTTTTTTTCTTTGTGAATTGTTGTTTGTCTAGTGAACTACAACATACGACACAAATTCAAAAAAACAAAAAACAAATCCTATACTTGAATATTCTTTTAAAACCATATTTTATTTCCTTGTATTCGTGCTTTTTGTATTTGATAGTTGATGTTTTTTTATTATTAATAAAATAAGTTTTGTAAGCTCTTGTTATATCATTTTGTTTGTTTTATTTTGAAGAAAATAAAATAGGCATCTTTTCTATTTTTAGTATGAACAAATTTTTTACTTTTCTTTGATGGATACTTTTTTTGATGTTCCAGACCGGTATGGATTTAATTTGTTACAAAATCAGTCAGTTGTTGTTATTGTAGGGTTGCCAACTTTTTTTCGCAAAAATAACGTATCAAATTCTTTGAATAGGAAAAAAAAAAGTATTTAGAAGAAGAAAAAAAGTAATTTTCAAATTTATGTTTTTATTCCCTTAAAAACATTTTTTTGGGTGCCTTTCGCACACACTAACAATTGTTTGTTGTCTTTGAAAGTTTCAAAGCAAGTTTTACAATCGAAAATTAGATTTAAATAAATAAATAACACGGTTTTTAAGTTATGGACGATCGGTTTCTCACTTCTCGCCATTTCAGATTCATAACCGAAAAAACTCTTTCAGTGAAAGGTGGTGGGAACAGAGAGTAAATAAGAAATAATTTTTTTTACATTTGGTAAGCTATCAGATGCATTATTAAGTATATTATGTGTCAACAGTATTTTTCTCTGAAAATTCATAATCTTTATTAGTGGATTGTGTTTGGATCTCTATAAGTTTTATTGACTCGGAATACAAATCATCCATCTTAATATTTAATCTGTCTTGTAATTTGGTCTTTGTAATTACCATTTCAAAATGTTTAAATTCAACTTCATTTTTCAAAGATATTTTAGGATGTATTGAAAGCCAGATATCTTCGCTAAAATCAAACCATTTTATCAAATAACTTCAACTCATGTCAATTAAAAGTGAAAAATTACTGATAACTTTATTGACCATTTCGGGTGATGATTTTGCAATTCTTTGCAATCACATTTTTGGCTCATAACCAAAGAACTTTTACGCAGCACAGTAAAGATTGGATATACAGTATTTTAGCATACTTTATTTTTATGGAAAAGTAAAAAGTAGGTATATTCATCGAAAATAAAGTAGGATTATGGTTGGTTATTAAAAATTATGGTTGGCAACCCTATCTTATTGTTAAATACATTAAATAATCCCTAACAATAATGTCACAAATAGACAATATACACAGCTGACATAATTAAATATATTAATTTATTCAGTGGATAAGAACAAATTTGTATATAAAATAGTATAGTTTTTAAATAAGCGTCTTAAGTTACGTTTAAATAAGAAAAAAGTTATTAGCGAAAAAATTTATTGCAGGAATTTGAACTCAATTTTCGTGAAATTCTTTATTCCATTTTTATGAAAAATAGGACCTGTGCCCGTCTATCTATGAAATATTCCTAAATATGTCATAGTTGCAATTAATAATGACCATAAAACCCTCTATATGTTCACTTACTTGAAATTGAGTACATCTTTCCTTCCGTAAAGTTCTTCAAAACAAACTTGTCCTGATTTATATATACATTATCAATTTGGAATTTATATCTAGTCAAATTTCCATGAAAATTGATGCTGCAATGATTATAAAATCGATTATAATCACTAAAAAGTGCAAAACTTAATACCAAATGAAGCCGAAATAAATTTAATAAAAAAGTTAATTCTGACAATTTTTCTTGAAGCCTAATCACAAGCTGCACCATGAAAATAAGATATTTTTTGTGATTAATGTCGTGGTATAATATACGAAGTTTCTCTGTTAAGGTTGGCAACTTTTGCTTAAATCGAAAATCTTCTAAATCACGTTCACCACGCATAAAACATAAGCTTTCATTTAAAAAATAGAAGATATTGAAAGAAAACTATGTTTTTGAAGCTAAATTTCAAAATTTGTTCTCGATTTCTAGAACAAAATTTGATTCCATATCCCGGAGATAATTAGGATAAGCTATTTAGTACTGATGATAACTACTTTGTAGTCAAAATACCTATTCATAAAAAACATTTTATGAAGGGCGTATTTAGAGAGCATATTTTGAAATTTACTTATTTTAAGGTTTGATTCAAACGTAAATGTTATAAATATCACCCAATTTATTCATGGGCATTGTTATTTGTACGATTTTCCCAAAGTTGGCAAAAAGAGTCCCATTTTCTAGTATTATGAGGTTTGGCAAAGAATTGTAACATTGAAAGTAACTAATACTTAAAAGGCTTTCGAATTTGAAAACTTCTTTTTTCGTTGCTATACTTTCAGTTTCAATTTATACAAGTGGAAAAAAAATGTCTTAATCAAAGTTTTGCACCATAAGACCATTGATTTGAATCCAGTCAATGGAAGGTTTTCCAATACTGTGTTCAACAAATCAATTATAAGATATAAACCAATACTTAGTTAGGAATTTAAACAACCGCTAGCTTCTTTTTAAAGTATTATTTTAGGTTTCTCAAAAGCAGGCTATCTATCACAAAACCTGAGTAGTTCCTGAGTTTAGTGAGTTAAAACATACAAACTTTTCAGCTACATAATATAAATTAAATTGCTCCAATTCTATAAGAAATCAAACCAGAAAAAACAAGAGCCATAATAGATTTTTTTCCAAATCCATCGACACAATTGAATTGCAAATTAAAACAAAACATATATCTAATCAGTTTTGATACAGAAGCATTGTGAACTTTTTTTTATACAGACAAAAAAAAAGCTCTCTTTTATTATATACTTCAATCTGTTTTATTTTAAATATAAAACAGTGAAGCCATGCCAAACAGAGAGTCTGATATATAAAATTGTGTTTAAATATTGAAAACAATTTTCAATTCAATCGAATAAAGAAAGTTAGTTTTGTGTGTGTTTTTTTGTTTTGTTTTTCATTTCCATTAAACATTGAAGTTTTATATTTTCTGTTCACAACACACACCTTATTACATTTTTTTTTTTTTATATAAAGCACCGAGCTTTGTACTACCAATTTACCTATATACGAGACATTTATAAAACTATGTTGTTGGTTGTTGTACATTTAAAGAAAATTTCAATTGAAACTATAATGAACATAAAAAGAAAGTCAATTCGAAAGCAACTTTATTATACACTGAGAGAATTAAATATAAAAATAATACTAAATAAAAATAATAAATTTTTTTTATTCTAAAGCGCAGTGTTGTTGCAGGCATTTATAATTTGGACAAAGAGTCTTGTGACTAGACAACAAATGAGAACATACAATCATTAAGCTGAAGTTAATTATTATTAATCTAAAGAGTTTTTCGCAAAATTTCAGCGTTTATTTTCACAACAAGATGATACTTCAAGAATCAAAATATTTGCCATCGGTAGCTATGACTTTTTTTCCATGTGAAAGATTCCACACCAGAAGAACTGTTAGTTTTTTGAGGACGGGAATTGTTCAAGCCAAATTATCACTTCTTCGTAAGAATGAAATTGTTGGTCAAAAATCCATGCTACATCGTCAAAATAAGTAGTTCGAAAGAGAGAAGTCTTGTGAATACAGCGAGTGGGGTGGGACGTTTCATTTATCGTTTTCCAAATAATTTTTATAGCAACATGGAGTCGAGCAGCATTGCCATGTTTAAAAAATTACTTTATTGTGTCTTTGCACGTATTCAGGCCGTTTTTTGTTCAATGCTCGGTTTTATCAGTCAGTAGGTATCAACCGCCAGTAATTATTTTATCAGGTTTCAAAAGATCGTAACACTCTTTAATCTTTTTAGATTTACCTGGACGTTTGAATTAAATTTGGGAAGTTCATAATCTGTATATTATGACAAAATATGGCCATTTGAATATTTTGTCTAGTCAACTATTCTCCTGTTTAGTTTCTTATGCCTACAACACATACTTGTGTATATGTTCAACTTGTTAACGGTAATGTTAACAACATCAACTTAATAATAAAACTATACCTATATAAATATATATTTTTATCCTTTTTCATTAACTTCTTTCTTTAGATATATATATATATATATATATATATATATATATATATATATATATATATATATATATATATATACATTTTTCTTCTTCTGTATATAATTGGCACATCAGCAGAAAACCCAATGGGAAGTATTAAAGAGAAAAATGAAAGAAACATGATCTATATTTATCCATTATGTGTGTATATATATTTCTTTACCATTATATTATTATTATATGTCCTGAAACAGGAGCGGATGACAATATAGGAGTGGGTTGTATTTGAAAAAATTGATTCATTTGAAGAATTCAAATACAATGTTATGTGCCGCAGAGGATCTGAAGTGTTTGGTACTTGCTGGCATTAAATTATCGTTATAGTCCATGGTTCTTATTTCTTGGCTATGCTATTGTTATTTTGCCGCTTGGGTATGTTGTCGTTCGTTAGTAATTTTATCTCTCTTGCATACTCGTTAACATTTCTGCCAGTGTATGTATTTTGGTACTAATAATACAAGACAATGAATTATGAGCAAAGATCCAGTGCAGGGCGTAGGCGCTTCCATAAAAATTGAAAAAATTGTTGGTATAAGTGCATTGGCAAAATCGGTGTTTCCACTTGCCTGCGTGGAGAATAATATGTTCCTTTTTAAAATAAACAACTTTTGTCTGTATCTTTTTTTCATAAATAGGATGGGTAAACAGACATAGTCAATACTATATAACTTTTTTTTTTGCGAATTAGTTCAAATATTGTGGTTTAAGAACCCAGACTCGATTATAGTTTCGTTTCATTATGAAATTTTAGTTTTAATTAATCCTCAAAAAGAATTCCGTTCCTCATATAGTTCATGTTTACTCCAACTGTTATTTATTTTGGAGGTGTCTTATATGCATGACAGGTGTCTACTAGGAACTGGGATTAACGTCGCTGGGATCGAACCAATAACCTACCAGTTCCAAGCCTAGTACTCTGAAAGCTCGACCACTCGAATGGTTATATATACCATAATTTATTTTCTATATACCGGATATAAAAATTACACAAGTTGAAGTAAAACTTTAAATTTTGTATGTTTTTTTAAAATACATATAGAAAATAAAATATACTCCCCAAATAAATAACTAGAATATACCGATCGTGTTTCTTGAAATATAATAATACTCGAAAACATTTATATATATATACGAAACTGCATTTTATTTCACTTCTAAATCAACTAACAATATATTATTACACAGACTTTAAGGATAATGGTTTTTACGTGAAATTTTATAATATTTATACTACTTCTATCTGATATAGAAAAGTTTTCTTTTTTCACTTAAATTTCAGTTAATTCACATTCCCATGTGGCTCTCGTTCCTCCTATATAGCTGGTTCGTGTGTTTTAATAATATGTGAATTATGGTTTGAGTATTAACATTTTTATTAGATATGACCATAAATTTTCAAACGAAAAAAAATAAATAAATAAATAAAGACATAATATAAATCACGTTTTTAATGCGTGCTCAAATTATAAAGAAAATATAGATTGGAAAAACTTTTGATACAGATTTTTTGTTGTTGTTGGTTGATCTTGTTTTTATTTGTCTGGATAGATTTGTAACTTATATAATAGAAACAAAATTTTATATAGTTATTCGATTATGAAAATTTTCATAAAATCTACAATAAAGTTTATCATTTTTGTCGTTAATTAAAATTAAAATTATAACAAGTGGAAATAGCAACTAACTGAGTTAGTTACTGAAATACCCGGTATATACTTTATGAAAAAAGCATGAAGCAAAAGTTGTTTATTTTAAAAAAAACCTAATTTTTTTCTTTAACTTTTTTTGACTACGTTTTAGCCTTTTGACAACTTTGGGGACGATTTCTCAGAAAGAATACTTTTCAAACAAGAATGGGACAAGTAGCTTATAGGTAAAGTTTGCTGTGGGATATACTCTGAAACCCAGACGTAAGGTTATTGTTCCGACTGCCAGATCCCTGCCGTGTATATGAAGCGGCCTTGAGGCCATTAACGACGTACTTTAATGGGTAAGATTGACAACTTTAAAGTGTATTGATACCGCTATCCATTTGACAGCCAGGCGGCGATATAATCCTTAAGCTAGGTCTATCTATCTTTTAAGTGGCACTGGAATGCCGATTTTCTCTGAGTGAGCTATCGGCAAATCGACAATGTAAACCTCATATGGGTGCCGGGCCATATGGACATACCAGGGAATTGCAAAGGCGACGAGGTCGCCAGTAATGACACAAAACTATCGAACACAAACCTCGCTGAGCATACAGATGTACTTTTCGCAAACTGCAAGCTACTCTTGAATGAAACCATTTCAAGAAAGATTAATATTAAGTGGCGAGAGTAACGTACTTGTGGTACTGCCATATGGTGAAAGAACAATCGTTTCCGAAGATATTATCTCCCTCCGGCACTCTATAAACAATACAATTTGGCGACAAACATGCTGAGCGCGTGGGCTTACCAGTGCGGGGAAAGTCCGGTCCGATTTTTCACATTCACGACCTCACTTTTTAGTCTAGAAAGCAAATACAAAATTTCACGAAAAGAAGTGTTTGAGTCATCGTGTCCACGGACAGACAAACGGACATGCAGAAATAAACTAATTAGGTCATTTTATGAACTCTTATACCAAAAATTGTTTTTTTGATAAAGTGGGAACTAAACTTATAATACCTTATACCCGACACATTTCATTGTCATTGAATTTATTAATTAAATTAAATACTGATATGAAAAAATTAACTCGTCAACCAGGAATCGAACCTCGGGCCTCTGGATAACCGGTCCAGTGTGCATCCACTACACCAAAGACGATTGTGATGTGACAGCCAACCTTTTCATATTATTCTAATTTTTATATATATATATTTTTTAAATATTTTTTAGACAGTATAAACTTCTTGTTGAAGTGATATTATTATTTAATATTTGTTTATTTGTGTATAATTTCGTGTCAACATACAAGTGTTTGTCCAAATTCCTTTCGGTTACGTATGACAAACTGTAGAAGACTATAGCGTATACCCGACACATTTCATTGTCATTCAATTTATTAATTAAATTAAATACTGATATGAAAAAATTAACTCGTCAACCAGGAATCGAACCTCGGGCCTCTGGATAACCGGTCCAGTGCTATCAAGACCACGCTATAGTCTTCTACAGTTTGTCATACGTAACCGAAAGGAATTTGGACAAACACTTGTATGTTGACACGAAAGTATACACAAATAAACAAATATTAAATAATAATATCACTTCAACAAGAAGTTTATACTGTCTAAAAAATATATAAAAAATATATATATATAAAAATTAGAATAATATGAAAAGGTTGGCTGTCACATCACAATCGTCTTTGGTGTAGTGGATGCACACTGGACCGGTTTTCCAGAGGCCCGAGGTTCGATTCCTGGTTGACGAGTTAATTTTTTCATATCAGTATTTAATTTAATTAATAAATTCAATGACAATGAAATGTGTCGGGTATACGCTATAGTCTTCTACAGTTTGTCATACGTAACCGAAAGGAATTTGGACAAACACTTGTATGTTGACACGAAAGTATACACAAATAAACAAATATTAAATAATAATATCACTTCAACAAGAAGTTTATACTGTCTAAAAAATATATAAAATATATATATATATATATAAAAATTAGAATAATATGAAACGGTTGGCTGTCACATCATAATCGTCATTGGTGTAGTGGATGCACACTGGACCGGTTATCCAGAGGCCCGATGTTCGATTCCTGGTTGACGAGTTAATTTTTTCATATCAGTATTTAATTTAATTAATAAATTCAATGACAATGAAATGTGTCGGGTATACGCTATAGTCTTCTACAGTTTGTCATACGTAACCGAAAGGAATTTGGACAAACACTTGTATGTTGACACGAAAGTATACACAAATAAACAAATATTAAATAATAATATCACTTCAACAAGAAGTTTATACTGTCTAAAAAATATGTAAAAAATATATATATATAAAAATTAGAATAATATGAAAAGGTTAGCTGTCACATCACAATCGTCTATGGTGTAGTGGATGCACACTGGACCGGTTATCCAGAGGCCCGAGGTTCGATTCCTGGTTGACGAGTTAATTTTTTCATATCAGTATTTAATTTATAATACCTTAGTGAATGTTTTTTACCAGGTATAATAACATTCGTATTACTTAAACAATATTTTCGAATTTATTATATTAAGGAATTTATCACAGTTTATTAACATAGTTATTACAAATTTTAATATAAAAATTTCTATTTTCCCATGTAATCTAAAAAATTCGGCCATTAACTGTTGATATAACGTTTCAAAATAATCGATAAGAGGTTTTAAAATTTTAAACAAATAAAATCCCATGATTAAACTTGTCAAATATCGAAGATTAAAAGTTTCATCTAATATTTCGAACGTCTGTTATATATAATATGTAGGCAGAGCTATATTGTAACGGTAACATTTTAAGGATTTTATCGTGGTAGATTCAAAGTTAGTTGAATCAAAATGAGATGAAATTTTCATTATTCATAACGCCATCTCATTTAATAATTTATAATAATATATATTTTTTTCAAATATAAAAAACAAATTTGTTCCCTAATGGATATAAATATGCATATATTCCCTAGTTAGGTATACTCAATGCCAATAGAGGCACACTCTAGCTTGTTATATTTAAATAAGATGAAATTTTCCTTTTCGAAATTTTATTAAATTGGATACATATATTTTATTCCTAAATCATTTTTTCTCTGTAAAGGTCTATGAAACGGTATTGCAGTATATCTGTAGTACCTTTGTGTATATACAGTGTATACATATTCAAAGGGATACTCTCACATCAATTTAATGACGACAATATTGTAAGGGAGAAAGCATATTGGTTGATAGAATATAAATTGAATGTTCGTCCGTAGATACTAAAAATAATTTGCTACCGTACCAATTTTTTTTTTAAATAATTTTACGATAAAACCCTATTTCGAAAAAACATTTAAATTGAGATTGAGATTGAATAAATTTTTTTTTTTTTTTGGCATAAATGTTTTAAACTTAACTTTTGAAAATGGTTTTGTCGATTAGAACAATCAAAGCTGTTTTTAAATAAAAATCTGGTTAAACTTTTTTTAATTAACCCGGATCAAACAATTCCAAGAATACAGAATGAAATCACCCTACTTGGACCAACAAATTATTTAGGTTGTCGGTTTAAACCAAATGCATTTGCACATATCAATCAAATACAATATTCATGTTAATCAAATACAATGTATATGTCAATCAAATGCTATACATACATTTGAAATTGGTCATACAGGAAGAAAGTTTAAGACTCATATTTCAGGACATACAGCCTGTTTCATGGGTAAAGGAACAAAATCGGAAAATCAACGATAAATCTGACTTATTACATATCCAGACCAACGGACGTATTTTAAAAGATTGCGATTTAATATTAAACGACCAACTGGACTTTCAAAATTCTTCACTCTTTAATATCTTTAGTATAAATAATTAATTTTCGGCAAAATATAATCTGTAATTTTTAAAAAAATTTTTATATAATGATTCAAAATTCGTATCCATAACATGTAATAATACTCAATTAGTAGGAAATAGGATTTGGAAAAGTGAATTAATTAATTTAAATAAATTGGACGTTTCGTCATTTATTTATGACTTCCTCAGCAACTTATTTATGTAATTTAAATGTCTAACATAAACCAACTATGGAGAACGACTTTAATAGTTACATTTGATGCCATAATCATTATTGTAACTCAATAACTTAATTTTGATTTGAATTTAAAGTATTTAAATTAATTTAAATAAATAATTTTTATTTTTTTATTTTTATTTTAATCAGATGACATTAACAAATACATACTTTCAATTAAAAATAAGTTTAATTCAAATATTGAATAAATAAAAAATACTTTAAATTCAAATCAAAATTAAGTTATTGAGTTACAATAATGATTATGGCATCAAATGTAACTATTAAAGTCGTTCTCCATAGTTGGTTTATGTTAGACATTTAAATTACATAAATAAGTTGCTGAGGAAGTCATAAATAAATGACGAAACGTCCAATTTATTTAAATTAATTAATTCACTTTTCCAAATCCTATTTCCTACGAATTGAGTATTATTTTTATATAATGTTTGTATGTAAAATTATTTTGTATTTTCTTTATTACCTGTTAGCACATTTACGACAATAGTTTATACAATTGTAACTTTATTTTAATTTCAGCTAACCCTTTATGGAATTTTTATATTTTTAGGATTTACAAATATTTCTTTATTTTCATTCATACGCAATGTTTTACTTTACAGTTTATTTATTTACGACGAGGCTTTCTCTCGAGGCACTGAAGCTAAACAGGATGTAACTGCGGATGGTTACCGGATTCATTACCGGGCGTTATTGCCTGCGGAAGCATCTACACACAATGGGAATCCATAACGGGTCCATTATGTGCCGATTGTGTAGCGAGGAGGAATAAACATCCACCCACATTATCTTTAACTGTGTACTTCTACAGCAAATACAAAATATTCGGTGCATCTCACCCCGAATAAATGAACCTTCAGGAAGACCTGGTCAGCAGGGTCCTAGCTCTTGCCAAAATATGGGAGAAGCGAATCTCGTCAGAATGAATTAGAAGGGGGAGCACGATGGACCATAAGGTCGAAGTTCAATACCTTATAGACTCCAAGATATAACTATCTATCTTGCAGTTTATTTAAGTAACTAAATATGTTTAACCTTTTGTTAAAATTTATATACTTTTGTTATTTTCATATAATTGCTGATGAAAGAGGTGTGTTCCGAAACTAGTCAATATAAAATTGTTACAAAAATCTCAAATATATGTTTTGTTTAAAAATTATTATGGATTTTCGTCAAGAAACGACCCATTCAATTGTTTGTTATAACAGTTAGAATATCTATTGTCCTAAACATTTTTTCCAAAACAAAAATAGATTCGATAGAAAAAAGGAAAGGTCGATTGTATATTAAAATATATATTTTTTTATCTCAATAAAAGAATTAGTGCCACATAACATTTGCTATATAAATTTTCGATTTAAAGGCGCTGAGTTGTTAATTACAAATTATTATCTACAATCTTGATGTACTTTTCATGTGCGGTTTATGTTTAAAAGGGAAGCACTTTCATTTCAACATAATTTTGTGTTTATTTTCTTACAAAACATTCACCCCTACACAACAAAAAGGCATTAATTACATAATATTACCAGGAACACTTTGTATTTAAATATCATAGAATACATTACGTAACAATAAATGAACAACAAACAGCATCCATAAATATTATGTAAGCTCATACAGACAGTTTTGAAATATTTATGATGGGATTATATTTGCATTCTTTGATTGGTATCAAATATTTGATGGGAAACGAAATCACAACCTCTGTCTTGATTCGGACCAGTGCTCTAATTCCTAAATTTTTCATTTTCCGGTGTAAAATCGAACCTGGGTCTCCTGCGTGAATAACAGAGGTAGGTTTCCGAATATATTGGTGCCTACAATGTCGATGTTTTATTACTGCATTGGTATAGTATATAATGGATGAATTGACACTAGCTAACAATTAAAAGCTAGGAACTAATATAATTTTAAAACATGGGGAAATTGAACTTAGCCATTGGTTAGTCATAAAATGAAATTGGAAACACTGCACCGGGTATAAAAGCACATTTACAGTTTCTCAAAATTGTATTTGATAGAGAGATGGTAAGGGGAAAAGTGCATGTAAGCGATGATCCCAAAAATCCTCCAACTGCTCCTGTTAACTACCGCCAAAAAATACTATGTATAAGCGTATAAGTCTTCTGTTTGTATTGGTTACAAATATTGATCGGTGAAAGAATTTTTGTACAGATGTTTCCTAATTACTAGATTTCCGCGTGCTCACTCGATTTCCATTTGCCTGTCTCTATTTTGTGTCTATATTCTGGAGCAAAATATATTTTAAATTCGTGAAATGAGTTAATGTCTTTTTTTGCACCCAAAATATCCACCCAAAGAGAAAATGTCTTTTTTTGAAACTGTAAGCACAATAAGATAAAATGTTGCGGCTTAAAATAAAACTTTTGTTTGAGAAAGCTTTGGTAAACTGAATAGTTTTTCCACAATTTCAAGTCAATTAACTGTATTTACTTCAAATTACCAGCATTTTTCCTGGAATTTTTTATTTAGTGTATTTAAAGCTCACCTTCCTTTGTCGATGTTAGTTGCCAATGACAATTTAGTGAGATTTTTATGCCCTATATATAATATATACCGGGTAGTTTAATTTTATTCCCGACTTTGTAACGATTGAAAATATTAATCACAGAAAAAATTATTGGTAAAAATGTTCATAATATGACTTAATAAGTCCATTTCCGTATATACGTCCATCCGTTTGTGAACGCGATTACTCAAAAACGAAAAAAATAACGAGCGGAAATTGATGTGTTTGTTCTAGTTTGTTCCCTCCACCAGTTGGAAAAAACTTTGAAATTGTGATAGACAAAAACTTAAGGATGTACGAGCGATAGTCCATTTATAAAATTCTTCAAAATCGTATATAGTACATTCATAAATATCCACAATAATGGTTATTATTTTTTGTCGCAAGTTAAAATTAAAATTTACTTTGGGCTCGTCATAGCGGGCCTAACAAAAAAGTTATTTAAGAAAAAAAACTGAGATTTCGGGTAACTAAGCTACCGCCGATAGAAATAAAATTTACCCAAAATCTCGATTGTTTTAATAAATATCTTTTTTTTGGCCTGTCATACCGAAATTTTGTTGGATCAATGTCTTGATTAATATTACTATTTTCTATTGCGTAGTTTTTTTTGTATTCGTCTTATTTTATTCCAAGTGAAAATTATCATAATATGTCAAAATATGTGTAAAAATGGGTTTCTCCATACGAGCAATGCAACATTAAATAATTAATTCAAGACCCCCCCCCCCTCTGAAACTCTTATAATTGATTTATATGCACTTCAACTATATGTAAACAAAAAATCAAGCCATAATCTTTTTGAAGATTCAGTGCTCATTATGTTATATACCGGGTATTTAAGCAATCAACATTTAAGCAGTTGTTATTTTTACATGTTTTCAATAAGATTTATCGGGTTTGTTATAACTTCAGCACAAAAATTGAAACATGAACAGAAAATTTTGCTCAATTTCTGACATGAATATTTCAAAGACTTTCTGTATAATAAAATGAGTATATAGAAATATTCTAAAAGAGAGGTTAGAGTATATATGGGAAGGAAAGAGTATGTGTTCTCCCGATAGGAGATGAGTAGATGGATGTATGTATGTGTGTATGTATCGCCACGTGCAAATGATGACGTGTCAGAACGCGTCATATGTCTTCATCATATTTATAATTATCTGTCATGGATCTGTTTTAACAATAGCATTATAATCAAGTTATTCACTATACTATACCTACAATAATAATGGGACCCTTTAATATAATATGTGAAGTATATTATATACATAGACGATAATATCCCGAAGGAATTGAATGTAACGTTTTACATCAATGTTTTGTTACATACAAAAAAAAATTGATATTACAAATCGATACTATCACTTAAGTATAGGTAGTGTATAGGCTAAACAATGAGTGAGAAAATATTTCATTTGGGACGACGAAGATATAAAGCGAAAATTGTTTCTTTTACGTTATATACGCACACATGTATAAAAATATGACTGACTGTTGCATATACCAAGGTACTGCAACAGCAGTACTCTTGTCTTCCGCGGTGAGGGTCAGACTGAAGTAATGCAAAAGCGGTTTCCGCTCTGGCCCCCTTCTCATTAGAAGGGACTTAAGAGGATTATTTTTAGTCAGTAAGAATCTGACACTTCCAGCAACTCCACCTAGCTGGTGTCTTTTTAAAGATTTTTCAACCTTGAAAACAAAAAAAACTACTAACCAGAGGACGATAGATCTACAGGCTAATCAGGAGCGTGAAGGATTGGGCAGAGAGGAAACACGACGACGTCAATTATTACCTGATGCAATTTCTAACGGGACATGGGAATTTCCGGTGCTCTTTGAAGAACATCGGAAATGCAAGAGACGAGCGATACACATTGTGGATGCGGCTTCGGGACAATCTCGCACAGGAGGTGGAGGGTTTTACACTCAAGGCAGTCATCGAGAAGCTGAGAGAAAAAAATAAGACCTGGGATGCCGTGTGCATATTCATGCTAACAATGCTTAAAAACAAGGAAGTCAACTGTGAATGGGAAGGAGAAGATTGGTACCCAAAGGTGACGATACAACAACAAACATCAGAGATGTCTATGCACTTAGGTGAGAACTGGACAGGGACAGAGAAAAGCCTCACGAGGCTAGAAAAAGACACCACCTCGAAGCTATACAGGAGTTTCGGAGTGGTTCTCAAACGAGAAAATGATGTTAGGGTTTTAGATGGTAGGTCTGATGTACCAGGAGGGTCCAACACTGTTCTGAGTTACACCTCTCAGTTCGTCCATGAGCATTTCCCCCCTCATTAAAATAATATTTAAAAAAAACTACTACTAACCTATGTGATTATATAACTTCCAACCATTTTTTCAAACATGGTTATGATTCATAAACAATTATATTATACCTTTTGTGTGTAGCTTATAATAAAAATCCATTAACGAACTGTTTTTAACGAAAATATACACTTTATTAAACCACGGGTATGTTATTATTATAATCATTGTTATTATATTGGTGTTGTATTGGTGTTGTATTGATGTTATATTTTTAATTTAATACATTTTAACTTGACGTACTGTTGGTGTTTTTGTTATTCTTGTACATGAAAAATACAGGATGGGCCAAAAAGTACACCAAATGAATATACAATTTTATTGACAAAAAGTAAATAAATGAATTTCTTCCGCTTACGAATTAGCATTATAATTGTTACTTAAACAAGAGACATTACGAATAATAGAGGTAATCTGTAATCTGCAGTTATGACACATTTATTTGACCTAAAAATATTGTCAAAACTATTATTCAGATTATGAAAAAAAAATCT
The DNA here is from genome assembly GCA_963920215.1 of Nineta flava. Lineage (NCBI taxonomy): Eukaryota > Metazoa > Arthropoda > Insecta > Neuroptera > Chrysopidae > Nineta > Nineta flava. The sequence goes on from OY986042.1 coordinate 35,792,318, forward strand.
CAAAAATAGTTGATTATTTTTTACGGACGAAAAAATGTATGATCACGCATAACTTTTTACAGAGTAGTCCGACTTTGATAGTTTTTTTTTGTTGGATAGGGAATGAATCAAAGTTGGTCCCATAACAATTTGAAAAAAAAATTCAAATTTTAGCCACAAAAAATTAAAAAAATAAGACTTCCCAGCGCTTCCACTAAAGAACAAATGTATATTTGTATATTGCACATAATATCGTATATTCTCTGTAAGGGTAGAAAAATAGGGGAAAATGGATTGTTCACCCACTGAATTGTCATCTTTGAACCGATTCTGTTGAAACTTGGCACAGTTATGTAGTTCTAATGACACCATAACATGTACAAAGAAAGAAAGGCACTGAAAAGTGAAAAAAAAAACTTTATAACAAAAAATAGAACCGACGAAAGAAGAAAGTAACTGAAAAGCAAAAAATAAAAACTTTGATACAAAAAATTAAATTTTCGAAAAAAGAAAGGAACTGAAATGCAAAAAAAACTAAGTCAATGTAAATACCTAAATAATTTTGAGTCGGCGCCAAAAAATCTCCATCGAAAGTGTCAATCTGATTTTCGGTTAAAAGTAAATATTACAAAATATTACATATTGTTTGTTTGGCGCCGACCAAAATTACTTAAATATTTACATTGACTTAGTTTTTTTTGTTTTTCAGTTCCTTTCTTTTTTCAAAGATTTTATTTTTTGTATCAAAGTTTTTATTTATTGCTTTTCAGTTACTTTCTTCTTTCGTCGGTTCTATTTTTTGTTAAATAGTTTTTTTTAAAACATAAGATAGTTTGTTTGTGTTTAAAGTTTTTTTTCTAGCTCATCGCGTTATATTTTTGTAGCAACTAAGCATATATTCTAGCAACTAGACAAATATAAGAATTGATTAAGACAATGTGACGCATTCACAAGAGTTAAGGTTACTTTAAAAAATTCTGCCCATATATATTTTCCAAACTAGAACGTTGTGAATTTTAATTTATGAGCAAGTTACTCTTCAATTTATGTTAACAATCATTTTAAAGCATGTACACTCTCGTTCAAAAAACATGACCTAGTTGAAATATTCCAAGTGTTATAATATCATACACATTTTCAGTAATATATGCACTTAGAATATGACTTAATATTTCAAATATATTGAATTTGAATATACTTCGCAAAGCAACAGTGCAAGAAGTTTAGATAAAGAAAAATGTTTGATTACTCTATTATTTGCTCAATGAGCATCAACTAGCATGGATATGAGAGAGTATCCTTAACATTACGAATTGATGGCCGAAGCAGTGTGTAAAAGTAACAACGCTGTTTCCGTTTTATCATAATTCTCTCTTGCTTGGTGCTAACAAGCTAGAGGCATGCAACACCCTACTATAAATGCCGTATATGCGACTGATAAAAACAAAATCAAACGAATTATTTATAAGGAAAATTTTTTTATGAAAATAACATAAAATTTTAATAAAATCGTAAAAGTTTTCTTATTAACTTAAAACATAACAAAATTTTACCTCCCTTCCGAAACATACCATCTTTTGACACAAATTTCACATCTGTCTATCTTTATTTATTTTAAAAAGACAGGCATTGTTTGTACAAAGAAAAGGGACGCCGTATATGTTGTGTATAGGCTTTTTTACCTTTAATACATGCTCAACAATACGATAAACATAACAAACAACACAAAAGTGCAAAATAATTACATTTAAAGATGGCGCTGGATGGAAGACAACGTTTTTTGCATGAGTTCATTAATGTTTAATTTTATGTTTTTTTCTTTTTGCTTACATAAAAAAAATTAAATAAAAATTATTCCCAACAGGGCAGATAAAAATATTCAAAAGCAAATTATATTTGTTGTGAAATTAAAGTAAAAAATATTTGGTATGATTGTCTCACGACATCTATATACAGACTACAATTTGCACCCTTTTTATAAATTTGCAGGAGAGGAAAACATTTTATTATTTTAATTACTCAAACTAAAAATAATATGAAACTTAGAAAGTCGCAGTGGCGTACTCAATTTATTCTTTACAATATGTTGTTAGGATGCCCCAATACCGCCCCTAGAATAATTAAATTAAATCTAATTACATCAAATTAAGCCACTTATTACTAAAAATATGCCCAATGTAAAATCGAAATCAGCTATGAAGTTTTTGAGATATTTGATGAGAACGTTTTTTTTATAAATTTTAACAATATGTGTCTTGAAAAGTAGCTTGGTAACATCCAAGTTTATATGCACTTTTCTTCTTATTATTGGGCAAGTTATTGTCTATTCAATTTTTCAAATTAAAATTTGAGACATCCCTATATATCATTGAATTCGTTCTTTAATAATATTTTCTTTGGCACCCTACACCCTACACGTTATCCCAGTTTATCTCCTGAAATAATCCTTAGAATCAAAATTCAACATTATACATACTTCACATCTATTTAGACCATGACAGTATATTTCTTTTAGAACAGACGGTCGGTCAAACATTAAAATGATTCCATATGGATTCCATAAGTATTCCGTTATGGATTCATTAGATACTTGACGTAATATATTACAAATTAGGTTGCAAACTCTGTATAGAGGTAATGATATCAATTGAAGTCGCACAAATTTTACGTTTCTTTTAGTGCAGTCACAAACTTTTAATTATCGAGTGAGTTTGGTTCTATCTCTACTCTAAATAAGATTCTGAATGGATATATGGTTAGTTAGTAATGAATTCCTTGGGGAATGTGTTTTATCTGTCTTTATACAATATTCTTGTGTTGACTGTGTTATATATATATATATATATATATATATATATATATATATATATATATATATATATATATATATATATATATATATATATATATATATATATATATATATATATATATATATATATATATATGGGATGTTCTGAAATTCATTTAACTATAGAAAAACTATACCCGGTGTAAAGCTGCCAATAAGTTAAGTAAATTTTTTCGATTTGATGCCTAATTAATGCTGCTTAATATTAATCAAACATTTAACTAAGTCAACCACTTTGTGGATGTCGCTAAATTTATAGAGAACTTTGATTGTCGCTACACTAGCATGGCTGCCCTACTCCAATACTCCTTACACTCTGTGATTGGTGGAGTAGTGTAGCGACACCCGCAAAAATTCAACAATGCCAATGTGAATAGTTGAATTTATTATTAATGTTTATTTAATTATATCTCAATAACTAACCGTCAAATCGAAAAATTTTATGAAACTTTTAGGTTTGTTTTCTGCAGCTTTACACCGTGGTATAGTTTATCTGAATGAATTTCAGAACAACTATATATATATATATATATATATATATATGTATATAGATAGTCAAACGACATTGAAGGGACCACATAACTAAGGAGGCTATATCCGATAGTCGTTATAAGCGATTCTCGTACGTATGAAGAGTCGAGCTATCATTTAAAAATTTTATATGTGATTTGTGCCTTATTATATATATATATATATATATATATATATATATATATATTCGTGTATTTGGCTTCACTTCGTATAGTGTGAAATTATATTTTAGGGCTTTTCTTCAGTACATGAGGAGTCAAATTTGAGTGTGTGCAATTACACACACACAAATATATGCATATATATATATATATATATATATATATATATATATATATATTTATATATACATATATATATATATATATATATATATATATTTATATATATATATATTTATATATATATATATATATATATATATATACATATATATATATGTATACATATATATATATATATATACATATATATATATATATATATATATATATATATATATATATATATATATATATATATATATATATATATATATATATATATATATATATATAAATGTTTAAACTTTGAGAAACAAAATTAGTTTTAAACTAATATTCAATAAAAAATTCAAACAAACAAATTTATTCATGTAACGTCTAGGTAATAAATTAAATAATTGTTTTTGCACGGGGTTCACACTGTATAACACAACTCATAACTTTTTTCTTAAAAACTGATATTTTGTAAATTGGCTTTGCGCTTGTAGTTAGTCCTTTAAAGGCACCAATAGGAGTCTGTAAGCATAGCTAGTTCCCTTCTATCCCGACAATGGCGCACCAATAAGGGAGAATAATTAACACAATCGCGTAGTTTTTTATATATTTAAGTGCAATGTTTAAATGGTTTTGACGACCTTTGTACAAAGAAAATAAATATTTTGATGACTTGACTCAAACAAGTGTTACCAAGAGTAAATGAAACAAAAAAATAATTATTTTTACTATGATATGTGATATCATAGATATGGAACCATATTTCTTTTGTATACGAAGTATACTAATTAATACTAATGTGAATCACTATTCGATATATCAACGTGCTTTTTATTGTTCCACTTACGCTGCATTGACCGTTTTACCCAACAGAATTCGAGTAAAATGAGTAAAGTTAGTTAATGAGTTTTTTTACCATCCCCTAAGCTTCCAAAAACTATATTAACTACTAGTAGTGGTTTAGTTATTCAACCAAATTAGTGGTCCTTATTGATTAAAAAATAAATAGTACAATAATAATAGTTCTTTTTTACAATTTTTGCACTAAATAGAAAAAACAATTGAATGGCTAATTTCTAAACTCGATACTTTCTAGTTCCATTCGTCTTAGAATAGAACAAGGGACAGAAAAAGTGGCCTAAATGTCTATGTGGGTCCAGAAAAAACCTTTCGACTAAAAGTTTATAATATATTTATAATGAATAATTTTTACTCCAAAAATGTTTTCCCCATCACAGTGCTGGCGGTATATCAATAATTTCAGCGCTTAATTAGACTAGCTATTTAATAATTATTTTGTTTCTAGTACGTTACTAATAAAAGGGATTGTTTTCTAAACTGTTTTTGTGAACTAGCGTCTATTTATATCCATTGTTAGTATGCTTGAAGCGACGAGCGCCTACTTACTTTGACATTTAAGTAATATGTCTGAACATTGATAACATTCTATCACATCAAATGCTTGATCGAACCCACGACCTATTACGGGTTTGATTCCCATCCCTAAATGTGTATGATTTTTCACTTCAAGCATTTGATGTCAAAGAATGCGATTATTTTAGTTTTTATTGAAAATCTAGAGCACGGTAGTGCGACAGACCAAGTTTAAGATTTAAGAGTTTTTGGCCTTCATGATTACAGTGCTACTATTACAGGAAATATTAAACCATATTTGACCTCGATATAACTTTTGAACGAAAAGAGCTACAGTGGTGATTTTTCGAATATATAGAAGTTTTCGCTCATCAATCAGAAATAAACAGTTAAAAAAGTTATTTTCATTCAAAAATCGTAAAATAGTGGGAACGCCCATAGTTTACCGTGTATAGTATATCATACTGTGCTCCTACTTCCCGATATCCTGAAAAATTGATAATTGGCATACAGTTAGATCTAGTACCAAAACCGACGGGAAAAATATGAAATAGAAAATTTTTGCATTTTTGTTTTGAAAAATTTAACATTGTAAGTGCATATACGCCTATCTGATATTTGATTCTTTCTATCTTAATCTATCTTAATTCCTATTGGATGATGATAATTATGTTATTATTATAAGTTAAGTGTTTAACCCACCTACAGAAATTCTAGAAGGATGCGGTTTTTTGCATTACACGTGGAATTACTTACAAATTACTTAATTACTTAAGAAAAACTTTAATTTTCCCAACGGAACATGGAAAAAACCAAAAATCAAATTTAAGTGTTTAAATTTAAGCCACTTCCAGACATTATAGAAGCATGCGGTATTTAGTATTCGACGCGGAATACCTAAAAACCAAAATGAGGGGTGAATTGATTAAATGTAAGAAAAAATTGGGTTTACATTTATTTCGTAAGTTTTCCCTTACTATATTTTAAAAATTTTATAACGCGGCAAGTTCTAAAATATTTGAAAAAAAAGAAAAAATAACTTGCCAAGTTATAAAATTTTAATAAACATACTTACGAAAACTTACGAAAAGGAAAACTTACGAAATAAATTTAAACCCAATTTTTTCATACATTTAATAAATTCACCCCTCATTAAGTTTCTTGGTGAATAGTTTACCAAGCTATTTACTTGGTAAATATTTCGGTCCTTAAATGGGATATCATCACTTTTTAAGGAGCAACTATTATATGAAATATCTCCCCAATATCGGTCTTTTTTTACATTTATGTTTTTGATCGGATATAAATTACTAAAATAAATAACAAAAAAATCCTTACATAATTTCCAAATGACAATATTTAGATAGTATATCAAAAGATTTAAATAATTGTAATAATGATGAAAACGTTTACATTGTAACAAAATATTTATATTCAAGAATAAATTTTATAAAATATATACATACACACCATAGTATTCATTCCCTCATTACAATTTTATATTCGCTCCTAATTATTCTATTTATTTTAATATTATTTACTTTAAACATTTCAATTTCAACAAAAGACTAATTAATACTGAATATTATTATTCTGTTGACATATTCCCTATAGATTTTTAAAATAATACATTTATTTCCCATTTGATTCGTTCGTTTTCCCTTGTATTTTGTTGTTTTTTTTCATTATATGTCAAAATTATTTATTTATCTTGTTTTTTTTCTCATGCACATTTTGTATATCGTTGTCATTTATTTCAAGTGAATGATTAATAAAATAAAAGCTATCACAAAAATTTCAAATACTTATATTGACATTTTTTAAATTGGAATAATAAATTATCTGATAGGACTTATACAATATTAATACAAATATGAAATGTATCAGTTAACAGTTGGTAACATTATTTTGACCATAATGTTTGGAATGAAAAATCATACCCTCCTAGGATGGGGATCTGCCAGTTTACAATGAGAGATGCAATGGTGAGTTCAGCTGGTAGAGCACTGGTCTGCGTAGTTTATTTCAAAAAACCTTTTTCTACAAGTTTCTGCAACACAACGATCCATACAGAGCCATTGGGAAATCTCAAAAGCAATGGAAAAACGATATATATATATATATATATATATATATATATATATATATATATATATATATATATATATATACATATATTGCCGATTTTCCCTATACATGCGTCCGATCAACCTTAATTAAATCAAAATCAAGAATATCAACTTATTGATATTCTTGTCGAAAAGTAGCTAACGAATTGTGTTTGGTTTTATTAATATAATAAATAAAATTATTTTATACACATAAATTTTACAAATATATAAAGGAAACATACAACAGATACAAATAATAATTACTATAATGTTATTAAAACGAAAAGTTGTATATAGTAACTTGGGTTATGAGTGCAAAGTCAATCTTTTTAATATTGTAAGTACATATATAGGAATTTCCTAAAAGTAAAACAAACTTATTTTCGTAATTTAAACCCCAAATATAATATTATTAATAATTATATAATAATTATATGTATAATATGCAGAGATGACTATAAACTTTCTTCATATATTTAATAAATTTTTATTGATAAAAAAACAAACCTTTTAATCCCACCAACAACAAAAATGTGAACAGTACCAAGTTTTCCCATACAAGGTGGCCGAACGGTCTAGGGCGTTATATCTGCGCAGTATGCCTACTTGGAAACTAGGAGGTTATGGGTTCGAATCCCGACATCGGCAGTTTGTCAATTATTAAGAATAAAAAAAAGGGGGCGGTTAATTGACTAAACTGTTGGCGTATGAACAAGAACGAAGAAACCGACTTTGCTTCAGTTTTTTTCTTGATATATTAAGTGTAATAAAATCTAACGACTTAAAATATGCAGTAAAATATGAAATATTCTGCACCCTAGAAACTTACCCTATAAATTTATACCAATCATTTGCATATTGTTGATAAATAACTGTATCCTCAATAAGTACATCCACCAAGGATAATAATTTTTTGGTTCCTGAGAGATCTTAATGCTGTCTCTAATCCTACGTGTAAAACATATTACGGTAGACGTCTATGCTTAAACACATTACCGTGCTATGTGATATCAAAAACCGGAAAAAGAGCTTAAGGTATTTCAAAACTATATCAGCTGATCGGGTACCCGCGCGAAAAGAACTATATAAAAAATTATATGTGTAAAAAAAATATGTTGGTACTCCTGCGCGTTGTTGAAAACAGCTGAACGTGGCCGTCAGTGTTCCCATTCGTCACATAACATATCATACATATACTAGTATATAATTTCAAACGGCTTTTAAACAGCGCGCCGGTACTCGTGATGTTAAATGAATCATAAAAAATAACATTCTGCTGCGGACATGAAAAAAATTCACTTTTTTCGCATATTTTATCAAAAAACTTAACAATCCGATGATCATTCTAACAAAGTTTTAAGGAAAAATATTTCTAGGGAGTTGAGGAAAGTATGTGTCGAATTTTAGAACAACCGTGACTATATTGAGGGAGTTCGAAGTAAAAACAGTCGGAATCGTGCAACATACATAACTATTTCCTCAAAAACGCCATGGTGATAAATTCTCAAAAAAATTCAGCTGATTTCTGAGGATTCATTTTACTAATATTGTGAATTTCGTGAAGTTCTTCACAGCTTAATTATAGTTTGTAAATACCTAAAAGAAGTTTTATGTCATTAATTACACGCATATTATTATGAGCCCGAGTAGATAAGATCAACCGACAGAAAATATATGTTGCTTCTCCGTATGTGTATGCAATGAATGACTAACCAATGATGTGACGTCAGTAAAACACATCTTATTAATTCGTATTCTGACCGACCATAGTTGAATTGAATAAATTTTAGCCATTAATTTTCAGTTCATCAATGATCTAAAAATTTGAAGTGTTCAAAAGTGTCAGTTCAAAATTAACTTGTGGTCAAATCTTACTAGTGTACCGAGTTACAAATTACGAAATACATATTGAATCTGATACAAGACGGAATTATCATACATAAGTATACAGGGCTATGTTAAAATTAATCACTCGTTTTATCGTTTTTGGGATCGGTCAAATAAAAAAATGTGCCAAACAAAATATGTTTAAAAGCGCTTTCCAAGAGATGACCTCGAAAAGACCCTGTTTCTGTAGGCCATTTCAAAGTCAATTTTGATTTTTCAAATCGAAACACCTATTTTGAGGTGTACACTTAATTAAACACTTACTTATTCCAAGTTGACCTTGAAATAAAGATAACAGGAGGGATATATTCTCAAGTTAATCATGTAGAAATTTATATCGAAAAGTGTGAAGCTACTATTAAATCATTCTATATTCAAAATATATAGTTATAAACTTTTAATAATTATTATTCAGTTAATACTCAACATTTTAAACAGGAATCAGAAATTCGTCGAGAACGGATTAAGTATGTAAATATTTTAAAAATAATTGTTTAGTAAAAAAAATCTGATAAATTCTACTTACGATAGATGAAATGCGTAATGCGGAATATTTTTAAAATAGTTTTAACTCACCTGAAAATAGAAATAAAAATTTATTAGTACCACACATTGGAAATAAAGTTATTATATTTTAAACAATTGTAAAGATTTGAAGAAAAACATAAACTGAAGTGAAATATCTTTTGTAAAATATTTCCTAGAATATTTGTTAACAATGTTCTATAAATTGATATAATTGAGAACATACAAACAACGCATTTTTATTTTGTTGATGTACAACAGCAATCGTTTACATAAACTAAGAAAATATCCAAATAATATTAAAAAACAGAAATAACTAAAACTTTATTTGTTCAGAAATTTTCGGTTTATTGCAGTTTATAGATACCAGATATATAGACCAAGCGGAGAACGTAAAAAGCGATGCCGATTTTATTAGGGAATGCAACTCTCAGAAAAGAAATAGTGGCTTCAATCACTTGCCTGGAAATCCCAGCGAGAATCTGATCCGACAGCCGGATAACTACCCCTCAATATTTTTATTTTTTATCGAGCATAACTTTTTTTTCTATAATAATTACGAGATTATTTATGCGCACATTGTTTTGCGTGCTTTGGTGTTTACCATGTCTTTGAGTGGTCTTCATTTTGTTTCAATTTATCGATTTCTATTGGATGTTGTTGAAGAATGCGAGGATCGTGGAAAGACGTGGAGGCGTGTGCTAATATGCGGCAGGTTCAATTCACCCTATATACAGGATGGGCCATCTAACGTTTGGAATTTGAACTATAGGTTAATTTGATGTTGGAAGGTTTGATGACAGTTCCGATGTGACAGAAAGTTAGTTTTTTGTTTGAAATTTACGAAATGGGTCGTTTTTTGCTTAAACAAAGTTGGGACATATTAAAAACTTATTTCCAAAGTGGTGAGTCTTCTACTCAAACTGTAAGAAATTTACGAAAAAAATTTGACAAAAAGGATGTGCCAAAAGCGCAGTTTGTGGATCAATTTGTGAAGCGAGTTCGTGAAAATGGATCGTTGTTGGATAAAAAATGTTCGTACTCGTCCATGTGCGCTCAACCAAAACATCGCTGCTGTTGCTCAGAGTGTTCGTGAACAGCCATCAACATCAACTGGTCGTCGTTATCCCGAATTGAATATTTCACGCACTTTTTTTAAAAGAATTTTGCATAAAGAATTCGGTACGAATGCGTACAAAGTCTAATTATTGCAAGAGCTGAAGCCACATCCGGTGCGTTTTTGGTTGGCGCAATGGGCCGAAGACCGCTTGATCGAAGATGAACATTTTTACCGAAAAATAATATTTTCAGATGAAGCTCATTTCCACCTCGGAGGATACGTCAATGAGAAAAATTGTCGTATCTGGGGCTCAGAAAATCCATACGTCATCGTGGAGAAACCAATGCGTCAACACTGAGTGACTGTCTGGTGCGAATTTTGGTCTGGCGGCATTATTGGGCCGTTTTTTTTTTTTAAAAGGAGCAAGGAAACGCCGTTACAGTGAATGGCGATCGCTGTCGCGCCATGCAAAGCGATTTTTTGTTTCCCAAAATTGTAGAAGATGACATAGACGACAGCCAACGCAACAATCAATCTTTTGCGCACCGATTTCGAAAAGCGCATAAGCAGCGGAAAATGCTGATGTCCACCTCAGCATGATTGGCCATCTCGAAGCTGCGATTTAACTCGGCAGAATTTTTTCTTGTGGGGAGTCGTTAAGGACAAGTGTTACGCTAACCATCCAGAGACGATTGATGACTTGAAACATGCAATTGAAGTTGCCATTGACGAAAAAGAGGCCCAAACAATCGAAAATGTATTGAAAAATGGGGTCGACAGAATGGGTTTCTGTAGAGCTAGCCATGGCAGTCATTTGCACGATGTTGTGTTCCATCTTTAATTTCAAAGTATACTCTTTTCAATAAAGCAACCATTTAAAAACCATGCGTTTAACCATATTAGCACACGCCTCCTATATATATATATATATATATATATATATATATATATATATATATATGTATATATGTGTGGGTGTTTGTGTGTGTACGTGTGTATTTAGCAATTTATATAAATTGGTTTGGTGCTTTGATGTAAAATAAAAGATATGTAATAAATACTAACATGATTAAAAGTGTTAAAATGAATTATACAGAATATCTCACATTTAATACATACATCTATTGTTTTAAAATATAATCTAAAATATAATTAATACTACTTTAACCCTTTTCACATTTTGTTATATAATCTATATAATAAATACATATCCTTTTATTAAGGTCCAGTGAATAAAATTTAAAATATTATAAACAATACGTATATATAGGTATATTAACTAATACAAGATGACCAAAAAACGTTTGCAAAAAATTTAAAGCAATAAATTTGATTTAAATATACATATATATTTTATATCGTATATAAAATGATCATCTTTGGTTCCTGTGTTTCTGTCTTCTGTAATCGTAGAAATATTTAAATAATCGATAGGTATTTAATCTTAGCTGTAGTTTTCAATGGTATCCCATAGGAGCACTAAAGTGAATACTGGGATAGTTCCTAATGAAGTCAGCTTTAGCTACATTGCATACCACTTTTCCTTCCTCTACCCAATCCTATAACTATGCGCTGTATTGTCAAAGAAAGATAAGAATAAGAAAGTATTATTATAACTAAAAACTTATAATGTATTTATGGAAGCTTTATTTGATTATTTATACCTCTTACAAAAACTTCTGCTTAATATACGAAAAAATACTCAATTCATAATAATCCCAAAATTTCTTGTGATTGAGTTAGTGAGAATATCTAAAACCTTTTCCAAAATGTATGTCGATGGCTTATTTTTGCATTAAGGACTAAATAAATGCCTGTAAGTATTCATTAAAAAAATGGTTATCAATAACCTTTATTCCTCCTACTTTTGCAACATATTTTAAAATATAATTTTTTGAGAATTCTCTGACCAATTATTTCCACCCAAATATCTAGGAAATCAAAATTTCGCACGAATGTAGGAAGTCAAATAGTATACAGAATGGAGTTTTCTTACTAAATTTAAAAAAAAAAGACCTGTACAGGTTCTTGAGGACAATATTCTCATATTTGAGAGCACTTTTAAAAACTATAGTGTAGAAAGTTCGTTTAAAACCTATTAGATTCATTGTCGATTTTAAATTTGTTGAAGTCGAACAACTTTTAAAAATGTATTCAACGGTTATTTTTACCCGGTATATGTATATAATATATTTAATGGTGTAGTAAGTTAAGTTCCGACTTTGTAGTTTGAAAAAATCAGACCGTGCATCCGCCACCAGTGTGCAAAATATCCACCCTTGAAACCATAAGAGATAGAACAAAAATTTAGAGATACATTGGTTTATTATCAATCAAGTATTTGAAAGTAACACGTTTCTTGTTACATCCTGTAGCTATATGTACAATAGACTTGTTGTTTAGTTTCTTTCTTAAAATATAATTTAATTAATAATTTATTTTGTGTGAAGGATACTTGAAAATTTCTATTTAAAAATTATAACCATAAAAGGATTATTTAATTTATTTATTATATTAACACATTAATTAAAAGTGTTCCTTCACATCTTTGTGCTTTATATTGATCCTTTTTAGTCCTTTCTATATAGCTATAATAGAGTAAATAAAAATCTTTAAATACAATAAATAAAAATCTGAATGGTTGTATTAAGTATTGATCGAGAAAGGGCTTAGATCTGTAGATTATGCTTGAGTTTTTATGACCACCCCCACCCCCATCATATACATATACTCAGATTATTCCCCATATACTCAGATTATTATTTTTAGTTATCTCGATTTTGTTTGTTTCTTAGCGTTTAATAACTATGCTTTGACCAAACTACTTAGATAGAAAAATAGATTGTAGCGGCTGCCCAGCACGGGCTACACTTCAATCATAAGGTCCATTATGATGCCTAAGGATGTGAGGATGTGATTGGAGTGGAAGGAATTTTTGTGTGTCCACTAGGAATTGGTAGGATATGCGGCTGCAGCCGACTATGATAGGAACCATGCCGATATTCATATGGAGTTCGTGAAGGTACTGCAGAAAACCTTCTCAACCATAACTTCGTTATTGTCCATACGCCGACAGTTTAGTCAACTAACCGGCTTTTTTTTTCCTAATAATTGACAAACTGCCAATGTCGGGATTCAAACTCATAACCTCCCAGTTCCAAGTATACATAACGCCTCAGACACAACGCCAAACTACTTACTTTCGTCGCAAATTAGTTCGACCTTTATTGAGTCCACCCAGGCAAATTCACAGGTAAAGAGACAATAAAAATAAGTAATTCCTTTACCGATTTTTTCTAACATAGCGCACCGCAAACAAACTAGCTATAGAATAAAAAAAATAGCATTGCAATCGGATCATGCGTTTGAAAGCGACGATGCCACAGACAGATAGACAGACCCACATAGGTTTCAAACTTATAAAAATCGCCCCAATTGTTTACGATACAATAATTCGAATCAATATAGACAACATACATTTAAATAAAATGTAAAAACATTTATGTATTCCACCAATATTTGTATCGAGAGATAAAAGCAAAAGTTGCTTATATTTGTTTTTTGTGTTAAATTTTCTCTAGGTAGGTTCTGTTCATTATCTGTACAATAATAAATATTTACATAACAAAACAAAACAAACGAACAAAAAAAAAACGAAACGAAACGAAACGAAAAATGAAAAAATAACTGGGCCATGTTATTAAATTTTATATGAATAATTTAATGAGACGTCAAACATAAAAAATATATTTTGACAGATGAATATGAAAAAAAAATACACAACAACAGATACACACAAACACACTTTCCCCAAATAATAGAAATATTTTTGAACAGTTTTGAATATTATATGTGTTTAGAGTGTCTATAAATTTTACCTCTGTATATATAAACGCACATAGACGTACATAGAAAAATAGACACTATGATTTTCAGAACATACTATGTGTGCCTCCAACAAAATATTTCAAGAATTGAGAGTTATACCTTTTTCTTTGTTAGATAGATAGATAGATTGTAGAGGCTGTCCTGGACCTGGATAGATAAGGTCCATTGTGATGACTAAGGATATGAGGATGTGAGTGGAGGACAAGGAATTTTCTGTGTAGACTAGGAATTCGTAGGATGTGCGATAGTCTTCTGCAGTTCGAGATGGAAACTGCAGAAAACCTTCACGAGCATGGCCGGTTACTTCGTTCTAGGCCATTCGCCGACAATTTAGTCAATTACGCCCTACCCCACCTTTTTTTTAAATATATGACAAACTTGACTAAATAATTCGAACCCATAACCTCCTAGTTCCAAGTACACAAAACGCCTTTACAAGCGCGGCTACTTGGCTGGTTTTTCGTTGTTTAAGATTTTCTATTTTTACAAAATTTATTAAATTTTCCTTCTTAGTTTATATCCGACAAAAAATATAAAAGTGAGAGGGACCAAGTTTTTGCACGCAAAAAGTATTGATATCCCAGCAAAAACAAAAATGTTCGCCTTCAAATGTAGTGAAATCTAAGTAACAAGTTTTTTAACAAAAATGAATAATTGATTGGTATATATTTATTGTGTATATTTCTCAGGTGCAGGGTTAACTATATTTTACTTGGCAAGTTGTAAGATTATTTCTTTGTATATTAAGTGTTAAAAAAATCTGACCACTGGCCAAGTAAAATATGAAAACTCTGCACCTGAGAAACTTACACAATAAATATATTTTTGTTAAAAAACTTGCTTGGATTTCATTACTTTTGAAGGCGACCATTATTGTTTTTGTTGGATATCATTACTTTTTGTTTGGGAAGTTTTTTAACACTCGCAGCACGTATGATGCATGAAATGTAATATTCATATAGATATTTTAGTGATGATGAAAAACCATAATATAGAATATCTCACTTAACATTAGAAAAGTAGAAAAATGTATGAGATGTAAAGTTGTAGACAATCAACTTTACTTCGATTCATTTATATTCATTTATTTCGAATGATTTTACCTAATCATTTTTTTCAATCGTA
Source organism: Nineta flava (assembly GCA_963920215.1). Lineage (NCBI taxonomy): Eukaryota > Metazoa > Arthropoda > Insecta > Neuroptera > Chrysopidae > Nineta > Nineta flava. The sequence goes on from OY986042.1 coordinate 35,807,906, forward strand.
AATATTTGAGTAACCAAAAAAACAAGATAAGAAACAAAATTGTAGTGGATATCAATCCTGTCCAAATTTGAAAATAATCCACATAACGGATAAAGCACATAAAAAAATCAATGGACATCCTAGAATCAATAGAAAGCTACAAGCTGTACTTGAAACCGAGAGGTTATGGATTTGTATCTCAACATCGGCAGATTGTCACTTATTAAAAAAAGGGGGCAGTTAATTGACTAAACTGTCGACGTATGGACAAGAACGAAGTAACCGGCTATGCTTGTGAAGGTTTTCTGCAGTTTCCTTCACGAACTCCAGATGAGTATCGGCATAGTTTCTATTAAAAGTCGGCAGCAGCCGCACATCCTACCCATTTCTAGTCTACAGACAAAATTCTTTTTCCTCCACTCACATCCTTACATCCTTAGACATCACAATGGACCTATGGTCGAAGTGTGAACCCGTCCAGAACAGCCTCTCCAACCTATTTAAGCTACAAGCATAAACAAATGTCGCAGCCTTTACTAAACGAACAGACTTGAAATATTCACCTTTCTTTCAACCATCATTCCAATGGGAATAAAACTGTGACCGCTAGAGAGTTCACAGCCATTTAAAGAAAGTACATATGTATATATGTATATATGTATATATGTATATATGTATATATGTATATATGTATATATGTATATATGTATATATGTATATATGTATATATGTATATATGTATATATGTATATATGGATATATGGATATATGTATATATGTATATATGTATATATGTATATATGTATATATGTATATATGTATATATGTATATATGTATATATGTATATATGTATATATGTATATATGTATATATGTATATATGTATATATGTATATATGTATATATGTATATATGTATATATGTATATATGTATATATGTATATATGTATATATGTATATATGTATATATGTATATATGTATATATGTATATATGTATATATGTATATATGTATATATGTATATATGTATATATGTATATATGTATATATGTATATATGTATATATGTATATATGTATATATGTATATATGTATATATGTATATATGTATATATGTATATATGTATATATGTATATATGTATATATGTATATATGTATATATGTATATATGTATATATGTATATATGTATATATGTATATATGTATATATGTATATATGTATATATGTATATATGTATATATGTATATATGTATATATGTATATATGTATATATGTATATATGTATATATGTATATATGTATATATGTATATATGTATATATGTATATATGTATATATGTATATATGTATATATGTATATATGTATATATATACATATATATATAAATTTTAGCGATAGTGATTTTTAACATCTAATAGGTAGGATCGATGGACATTTGAAGAAATTTTTACGAAATTCCAACATTAGTGCAAAAACAATAGCTGCATATCTTTTGAAGGAAATTCGTTAAAAACTAATAAGCTACAGAGAGAGAATCACTTTTATTTTGATACTTCGGCAAAAATATTGCGAAAAAACTGTTTTGTTTTGAAATTATACCACACTGAAAATATCTTTACAAGTATTTTTTATTTGATCTATTAAAATTCTAGCTGCACATAGAAGTCGTGTGGGTTATTTAATCTAGATGTTTTTAACAATAAAGTTTTATATCATCATAACGTGAATATAATCAGAGGGCCGCAATTGTACCATTCCTAAACATTTTTACAGGAATGAGAGATGTGTCACAGTTGTGTTTATTTTTTTCAAATCTGTACATTTCTTATTGATAGACAATGTTATACTCACTACATAGAATAACAAACCAATCAGTATTCAATTTTATATTCTATGTCGATTATGGGATTTTGCCGATACAATTTATTGATGAGTCTCACTCTCTGTGTTTGATGGATTATTTAGAATTTTCTATAGATGATTTGAAATTGTAGAAAAATAACATCAACTATGTTCAGTGATTTTTATTATAGTTATTCAAATGTACTTGGAAAAAATATACAAATATTTCAGGACGACGAAGGAAATGGTGTTAATAAAATTCTCTGACAATCTTCAATTATTCCCTGATTTTTGGGAAAATTTTTGAGATCTCGAAATTATGAACTATGCTTAAAAAAAACCGAATGCCCAAAATAATTTTTAAGAAATAATTACGTCATAAATGGAAATATCCGGAATAAATATTTATCCGTCAAATAGATATAATGGATTTTTTGTTTTTTTTAAAACAATTTTCTTTAGAAACTAATTAATATTCAAATCGAAATTATTGCGATATTTTCGATTTTTGTGAACAGGTGAACCTCTGATCAAAAAATCGAAAAATCAAGTTTTTTCTACAAATTGAATAAAATGCAATTATATATGGGGATTTGGACTCAAAAAACTACGAAAATTGATGAGAAGTTAATGAGATGTAAAAAAGATCCAAAAACATCTTCAAGAGTTCTTTGGCTTTGATTAACTTAAAGATACCGTAGGAAGTCCCATAGTACCTTTAGGTACATAACAAGTGCACTCCCCTTCATAAAAATTGAACCAGCAAATCACATTCTAAATGTATATATATATATATATAGATATATATATATATATATATATATATATATATATATATATATTACTAAATAAATGTAAAGCTTAGAATATTTCAAATGGTTCAATTTTTATGATCGTGAATGTACATCTCACTAAAGTGATGCAAAAGCAAAAATATGTGTATCCAAATTTCTTCAACATTTGTTTTAATTATACGCCTGTGGAGTGGATTCGAAGCGTGAATTTTAAATGGATTTGAACTTTTTGGAAAGTTCCATTCCCAAGAAGTTTCGGGAATACAGATGTAATTGAGTTTGCACATTATCTAGGAACATTTGGCAATATTTGAAATATTATGCATTATTTCGCTACAGTGTGAATATTTTAACTCAACGTCAGGAGCTAATTAAGATAACTCCATCGTCGAGTAAGCTAGAAGTTGGAGTGAAACAAACTCCTTTAAGCCAATCGTTTATTAAAATTGATTAATACACGTAGAAATTACAACTCGAGAACATGAATTAATTTAGAAAAATGAAATAATTCCACTGTCAAAATAGCTTAACCCTGTACGTTCGATGCGTAACACAAGCGCTGACGCCAAAAAAAGCACAGACACTCGGGCTTTAATACAGTTCACGTGGCAACATCGAAAGTCGACATTGGCGTCGAAACGTTCCCATGAAATTACAACTTTACAAATCAAAATAAAGTTCATTTTCAGTGATTCAAAAATGTATTATGCTTGTATGCTTTCAAATGAAAAATTATATTTTGATCACCCAATTAGCGTTATATCAAGTATAAACGATCAAAATTTGCCGCCCAAGACAGCTGCCTACCTTTACAACCCGGTAAATCCGTTACTGCTTACTGTATTTTGAAATTTTCTCAACTTTCAAGAATCAAAAGATATTTGTGCTAAAAATGCAACTAAAAAAATTCATGAAGAAGTGTTAAAACCATTAACAGTGCAAAAATAACACAAATTACTTCAATTTACTGTAAATCCAAGTAATTTAATTGCAAATCAACTGGTTTTATAATCGAACCAAAAACAATAAAATTAAAGTTTAGTTTGTGATACAAAAAGGCAAACAGAAACTTACGAGGTCAATAACCGAAGATAGGTTTGTATGATATTCAATGTTTGGGTAAAGTTAATAAACAAAGTGATAATTGAAATTATTCCATTAAATTGAAAGTGATTGCTGGTGTTACATGATGATGTAAACCATCTGCCTTTAAATATTTCTTTTTCTGTTTTTTATTTTATTGCTGTGAGTAACATGTTCGTAAAATGTTTCATCTGAGTTTAATTATAAGGACGTTGGGCCCAGTTATGAAAAGTTATGAATATTCTTTAAAAACAATAATATTGATACCTTAACATTTAACAAAATTAGTTTAATTTTCACAATGCTTTAAGTTGATTAGTAAGATAACTCCATTATAGATGTTTATGGAAAATATATAATACTTCAGACAAATACATACACACACAAACTCGCAGACGGCATATTTAAATAATTTTAATACCCTATGTGCATATCCACCAAGCCGTTTAGGCTACAGAGCGTACCAAAGAAACAGACATACATACACTCGAAAAAAAAATTACCTCCTTATGGGGCATTCGGGTCAAAATGATAATAAACAGTGAAATTTTGTATAGTTGATACGAATTATTGCTAAAATATACTCGGAAATTTCTATATTAATTGGGAGACATATTAGTTATATGAAATTTTACCACCTTTAATGGAATTCATATTATACCTACTTATCTACCGATTGAATGTTAGAATAGTTGAATGTTCCGGGAAGGGTTCTAGGAGTATATGAACGACGTATATAAGATATAATTAAATACAACGTGGCCAAATTAATAACACGATATAACTTTTAGAGTAGACGTTTTTCAATGACTAGACTGACCCATCCTCCTTACGCAACGATACAACTTTTAATTATGTTTTTTTTTTCTTTAGTTTTGTATTAAAAATAAAATAACTTTAATTTTTGTTAATTATAAATTGACTGGTTTTAAAACTGTCGATTGCAATGTGTCGAGAATCATTTAACTTTTTAGTATTTATCATTATTTAATGCAATTATCATATTTTCAAATTAACGCCAGTATATTTTATTTTAGTAAATTCCCTCATAATAAACAATTTGGGTTTTTAAAAACAAAAATAAAAATTAATTTTTTTAAATTATGGTTGGTGTAAAATAAATTTACTAAATTCATATTCATATCGAAAAAAAAAATGCACGTTATGAAGCACGAAAGAGTTTCTGCCCATCCGGGTTTTCGTAACCCAACAATTCATACCCCCGTGTAGACATTGACCTAAGATAATAATACGTTCCGAGTATTCTCAAATAATCTTTAAGCCGATGTTTTATTTTTATTTTTGATTCACGTCCTGTATCTCCGGATAAAATGGATAAAAAAATTGCATAGTATTTTAAAATTATGAAATAAACAAAATTATAACAACTAATCTTCAAACAGAAAGGGATTAATTAAAAAGATTAAATATATTTAGAATAAACATATCGTGCAAATTTTCTTGTTTATTTTAATGTCGGAATTTTGGCAACTTTTCACAATGAGGCTTAGCCGTGTGTTATAAACACATATAACGTATAATGTAAATTTTCATTTCAATATAATCACAATCAAAAAATGCGGTAGATTTGGTGTGATTCCTATTTTAATCGTTACACAAAAGGGTGTGCGCAGTAGTAATTTTCAGGGTTTTTGTTTGCAAGTCCAAATTTGTGTGCAAGAAAATAAAAAAAATATTATTTTTTAAATAAAATTTGAAAAAAAAACAAAAATTCCTATTTATTAACAACTTATAAAAATTGCAAAACTCTCCACATAACTAGAGAGGTCCTGGGCACAGTAAAATGAAAGAGAACATTACGGCAGATGAACTCGCAAAGCTTGGGGCGGGAAAAAGCAGGGCGGAGGCAGTAGACTCATCACTTCCGATCAGTGCGTTAAAGAAGGTCATAGATGAAATTATCTCGATGAAATAAAGGGTGGTATCCGGAAACAAAAGGAAGTAGATCCACGAAGACTGTCGTACAGCCTGAATACTGTGGGTTAAGATAAATGAAAACAAAACTATGCAGCTGTTAAAACACAGGAAAGATCTTGTAAGTATTACCTCTGGAGTAATCACAGGAAACTGTGTAGTCGGGGTGAACCTCCAGAAATGGAAACTCACTAACAACAACTTTTGCACGTAGTGCAACGAGGAGGAGGAAACAAGTTAACCGCTGCTGTACCACTGCAATACTCTATAGCTCTAGATTATAACGCACTATAACAATTAAAATATTCAACATGAACCATCACTTCGATACGGTAGATACGTCTATCAGTGTTTAACCACCGATAAACCCAAAATCAGGCTTTAGGGACTGTTTTTCTTGCCTTTTGTATAGACAAAATCCCTAAAGCCTGATTTTGGGTTTATTGATATGGTATGTTAAAGAAGAAAACATCTGAATTAGGCATTCTTATTCCCCATATCCAGTCTCATTTTCTGAAATAAATTCCTCATTTTAACGGCGGCAATATTCACTATATTTTATCATGACATTAAAAGTAATTTTGTTTCATTTGATTATTTCTTACTTTGACCAAATACCAGTATCATTTTCTTAAAAGAAACATTATTTATGATAGAAATCTTTTCTTTCTTCCGAAGTACGGAAATTATACATAGAAACAAACTCTCTTCTCTTTTTGTCTTTTAATCCAAACAATATTATATCCAGCGAGTTTCGTACATTTGCATAGCCTTCTGCTTACTGATAACATGATACTTCTATTACTATATACTGCGTTGAGATTCTATAATGTTTGTGTGGTGGTTAGTACTTTGTATGTTGTGGTCTTTTCTAAATGAACTTAAACTTGGTTTTATAATATTTTATTTTCAAACCATACAATAAAAACAAAAAAGTTATCGCAGCAGAGAAGAAAAGTTTTTAATTAGTTTATTTCTAAAAGTGTTACATGGAAATTAATAGTTTTTTATATTTACATTTTTATTTTGTTTTCCTTCATAATTGTATGCAGATGTTTTTCTAATATCATCGCCGACGTATTTTATGTGTGTTTGGTGGTACTGTCTGTGTTGGGTTTATACTTTTTTTTTGTACGATTCTAAATTTGATTTACTTTTTTCCAAATGTATATACTGCAATCATACAGTTTTTGAAGTCATAAAATGAATGACATTGTTTAACATTAAAAAAAATTAATTAATTAAATATTAAATTTTGTTTTAAAATAAAATTAATAATAATTTGTTGTCCAGCGATTAAAAACTGATCCGAAAAATTTCTACATTTGTAAATAGAAGACCATTCAGTGTGCAGAAATTTTTCTAATGCTGGCCACACTATAGCGCCCAATAGTTTTATTATTACAATAAAAATTAGAATAAGCTTATCGAATAATCTGAACTATTATAAAACAACAATTTATTTTCTACTTTCTAAACTAAAAATTATTTTTATCTACTATTAAGCCTCATGTATGAACGTCCTGAAAACTAAAAAAAAGATCAATTTAATTACTTCCCAACGCTTCCACCAAATTTATATTTCAAGAAATATTATTCAATTTCACGTTGATTAAATCTAGAATAATACACAAAAGTGGAGCTCATTTATCAAAATTCTATTAACATTCCGTTTTCAAAAAAATGCATGGGCTCCAAATTGTTCTTTCTAATTACCATACATACAACTTTTATTCGAAACATTTACCGATAATAAAATGAATAAGGTACAAATCAACTGAAAAATTAGCGCTAAAAGTAGCAAATTATTTTATTTTTATTCTATGAAAAGTTTCAAATCGAAACCACTATAACAAATTTCAATCTATAAATTTGACAAATAAAGCACGATGATGAACATAAGTAAAACTTTTGGTATGGGTGTTTATAAAAGGTGCATATCCGTCTGCCGTCCGTCCAACCAACAACACGACAACTAAAAAATGAAGAGAGATAAAGAGCTGAAATTTGGTGTGCATGTTTTAGCGGTAAAAAGTAAGGTCAATTTCGTGAATGGGCAAAATCGGACCATGTTGGGGCAAAACTAACTATTTTTGGAACCGTAAGAGATAGTACAAAAGTTTAAAGACAAAACATGTCCGTTTTTATTAACCCGACAAAAAGGAGAATGGTTCTCAATTCGTCTGTATTTTTTTTTATGTGTGTCACCTCAGAACTCCGTCGTTTATGAACCGATTTTGAATTTGGCGGTGTCCAGAAGTTATGTGAATTTCTCTATGCTGACACCGCCTTCAAAAATAACAATAATTGTACATATATATTTAATTGTACATATATATATATAATTGTACATATAAATTGGCACAAGAATATGCAATTATTTTTTTACTTTTTAGTGCATTTTTTGTTATAGAATATTTGATACGTGAAGTCGGGTTTCCATTTTGTAAAAATATGGTTTATAAATAAACAACTTTTGATTAAAACGTTTTTTTCATAAACTCAGTGTATTAGATATTTACGCAATTAGTTGTTATTTTCATTTGTCTTTAACATCTTTTTTTTTTTTTCAAGGAACACTAATTGCACTAGCTTGCTTGGGCTTGGCCTATTATTTTTTTCAAGTGATTTCATTTTTATTACTATTCAACAAAAATATTAATAAGTGTAGGTGCTTCTAATTAAAAATTGAATATATTCAATGAATAATAAAATAATATTCAAATAATATTGATTTTGTTTTTTTGAAATTGTATTTCATTTTAATTGTATAAAATTAATTGAAGAATATATTTAATTGAATGGATTTTCTTATCTTATGTTGTTCTCATAAATTTAATTAATCTGTAACGTGTTTTCGTAACATTAATTGAACTTGTAGGAATGCTACGATGACAGAGCCAATATAAAGTGATATTATTAATTTGACTTAAAAGACAATTATATTTGATATGTTTGGGGCAAATAAATATTGTAAATATTTTCATATAAACATAATGAAAATTATTACTTTATGTCAATATTCATTTATTTTGTTTTTTATTTTATTTATTTTTATACAAACATATATTTATTGTTCTTTTAATTGGACCTGACAACATAATGTACCTACTGTTAGCATAAATGTACGAGGTCTGTCCGAAAAGTATCCACCCTGCTGTTATAACTTCGCGTCAGAGTGTTCGAGCGACCGTTGCGAGGAATGAACGTCAACAGTAAAGCCTCATGAACTTATCGGTTGCTCGCCGATGCCTACAGGACCTATAGTTCATGCGCAGCGTGTATTTGTTTACAAAGCCTTTTTTGCGTTTGTCGGATTTTGTTATTGTTAATAATGACTGAAAAATCAGATGAACGAATTTGCATAAAATTTTGCTTCAAACTCGGAAAAACAAGTTTGGAAACTTTTCAAAAGATGCAGAAGGTCTTTGGGGATGAGTGTGGGCAAAACATATATAAAAGAGTATTATAATCGCTGCAACAGTGGCCGCACATCTATTGATGGGGATCGTCGTTCTGGCTGACCTTCGACGACAACAATATCAAGCGCGTGTGACTTGCGATTGAAGAAGATCGACGTTTGACTGTGCGCGAATTAGAAGATGGTCTTGGAATACCAAAAACTACAATTTTGAAAATTTTAACCTCAAGTTTAGACGTGAAAGTGGTGGGAAATCTCGAATCTTGTGCAGCAGTTTTTAACTAAACACAATATCGTACAGCTTCGCCAACCTTCGTACAGTCCCAACATAGCCGCCTGTGACTTTTGGTAATTCCCAAGTTTGAAAAAACCGACACCAGCTCGACAACTCGACGACAACAGACGGTTGAAAATAACGCGGCTAGGTCACTCAAGGCTATTCCAAAAACTAACTTCCAGGACTGCTTCGGAAAGTGGAAACACCGCGAATCCACCGGAAAGTGGAAACACAGGGAGACACAGGATGACGAAAAATGACGCCAGCGCGGAGATATGAAGGTAAGTCGGATACTTTTCGGACAGACCTCGTATTTATTGAATATCGATAAACTTATTTTTGCTGATATACAAGATAATGTGTAAATTTTATGGTTTTTAGTGTGCAAATATATATGACAAAAAAATGGTTGAATAGTCTTAATAAGTAAAAATAACTCATAATTACTCTGAAGGTAACAGAGATAACATTATTTGACATCAAGTGCTTAATATGAAAAATTATACACATCTAGGATGGGAACCGAACCCACGACATTCTCTGGCATTTTAGACAAATAATTTTTAACATTAAAACTTGTTGAATAAATGTGAGCATTCAAATGTATATTATGTCAATAAAGTCAATATACTTTGTCGCGGTATCCTGGCTCTCTTTATCCTCAAAGGAGCGCTGCCCGAACCTGCAATGATTCCGATACTCTTTTATATATGTTTTGCCCACACTCATCCCCAAAGACCTTCTGCATCTTTTGAAAAGTTTCCAAACTTGTTTTTCCGAGTTTGAAGCAAAATTTTATGCAAATTCGTTCATCTGATTTTTCAGTCATTATTAACAATAACAAAATCCGACAAACGCAAAAAAGGCTTTGTAAACAAATACACGCTGCGCATGAACTATAGGTCCTGTAGGCGTCGGCGAGCAACCGATAAGTTCATGAGGCTTTACTGTTGACGTTCATTCCTCGCAACGGTCGCTCGAACACTCTGACGCGAAGTTATAACAGCAGGGTGGATACTTTTCGGACAGACCTCGTATTTATTGAATATCGATAAACTTATTTTTGCTGATATACAAGATAATGTGTAAATTTTATGGTTTTTAGTGTGCAAATATATATGACAAAAAAATGGTTGAATAGTCTTAATAAGTAAAAATAACTCATAATTACTCTGAAGGTAACAGAGATAACATTATTTGACATCAAGTGCTTAATATGAAAAATTATACACATCTAGGATGGGAACCGAACCCACGACATTCTCTGGCATTTTAGACAAATAATTTTTAACATTAAAACTTGTTGAATAAATGTGAGCATTCAAATGTATATTATGTCAATAAAGTCAATATACTTTGTCGCGGTATCCTGGCTCTCTTTATCCTCAAAGGAGCGCTGCCCGAACCTGCAATGATTCCGATACTCGACAAAAACAAAAAAAAATATATTAGTAAAAGATATTACTAAATATTTTGTAATTGAAACAACACGCACGTTTTTGTTTAAAGAGAAAAAAAAAATTAAATTAAATTAAACACAAGTTTTTACGAAACAAAAAAAAACCTGATTTTATTGCTTTAAAAAAAAAAAGATTATCCAATTTCTTTTTCAACAATTATTTTAATTCTTTTTCACACAATGTCAAACTTTGAATTACTTGTACAAATTCCAACTTTAACTTGATCTGGATTGAACAATTATATACTTTGAACTAATTAGACAATACTTGATTTCAACTTTGATACTAACAGACAATAGTCGATATTAAACTTTGATACTAATCGCACAATGGTCGATTTTAAAACTGATTTGAATCGACACTGGTCACGGTTTATATACCCGCCATGGGTCGTTCTAGAATATGATTGTTTTTTTGAATAAATATTTTGTGTTTGACAATATATTTTCGCATGGAGGCTTGTAGAATATTTTAGTATATCAACACCCATGGACGTAGTCGGAGTGTTCAGATTATATATAAAATTAATTAAAAATTATACCTCTCCTTGGGTTTGACCCATAGTCATACCCCGCTTGGTTGATATTCAACTAGCGACTAAACGAACACGGCCAGTGTGAATTCAAAATCTATACACAAATTTTATTATACATTCATTACTGTAAGCTAGCTTACTTCTGTTTACTTGTTTTTACAAAATTATTTATTTGTGATCTATTTATGTTATTTTGAAAAACATTCAATTTGTATGACTTTTGATTAAAATTAAATTATATGTAATAATTTTTATTTCAATTTTTGATTTTTTTTTAAATAGAAAAACTTTAAATCAAAAGCAACAATTAATCTTATTATCATTTTTCGACTCAAAAAAAAACTTAGTTTAAGAAAAAAAATAAATCGAGCTATATTATTTTCTTTTTGTACTTCTTTCAAAAAAAACTCCTTCTTTTTGCAAGGAGAAAAATATTGTTTTGTTAAATATTTTGCATAATATTTTACTTAATATTTTTCTATTAAAATGTGTGTTGGATCAAAAAAATTATTCTCAATAATTTTCATTACAACAAAATCTCCCCCTCTAGATTCCAACACACATTTTCTAATTCGCTTATTATATTTGGTCGACCAATTTTTCACTTAAGAACTATTTGAATTATTTCAATTGTACTAGTACATTTAGCTAGCTAGCAAAACTTAAAATTTGTACGTACACATTAGTTCTTCTCCCTTTTAATCAACGGCGCCTGTTGTTGATTGCCGGTCGTCTGGGCCGCAAGTTGTACCCTGGCTCTAATGCTCTGGCCTCTGGCTCGTCCACACTTGGTACATCCCGTCGTCTTCCATCACCTCCATGCCTTTGACCCCCCCAATCGATCTGGAAGTAGTTGGCCGAACTCAATCTTCCCAGATTCCCATTGGCGGCGGTCCTTGCACTGGCCGGCTTCAAGAGACCTCCATGTATTTTCGTAGGAGGTACTGTATCCACAACATATATTCCAGCTGGTAAACTCCTCAGCACTCTGTAAGGCCCTTTCCACTTCGGTGCCAATCCACTATGGACACCCTCCACCTTACTGCTGAGCACTTGGTTGCGCATCCAGACGGACTCTCCAGGTTGATAACTGAGTCCCGTTTCCGCTTGGTCGTTCTCTTCGGCATTGGCCAATATTGTTTGCCGAGCTCTTTCAATATTTTCGTGAAGTTCTTGGCCTCTCTCATTGACCCAATCTTGAATTTCTTGAGGCTCTTCATTGACTTGAATTTGCCAATCCCCAGGCTTCTTCATCCTGCCCTCAGTAACAATTGGGCAGGCGAAAAACCAGTTGTTCTGCTTGCTCTATTACGTATTGCAAATAACGACTTGTGTAATTGTTGGTCCCAATTCTTGTGTGCTTGGTCCAATAAATGTAATCGTAACAACTTCTTTAATTCCTGGTTCTGGCGTTCCGTGGGGTTGGCTCTTGGATGGTATATTGGCGTTGTCCAAATTTCTGTGTGCCAATCTCTGTTCACTGCTTTCCATTCTTTTGATCTGAACTGGGGACCATTATCACTAAGTACTGCTCTCGGATAACCATATCGACTGAATACTTCATCTTTGAGTACTTGTGCTATCTTCGAGGTCGACGTGGGCCCCAATGGAAATGCTTCGATCCATCTAGTGAAAAGATCAGTCACGACCAATATATTTGTCTTTCCACGTGATGTGCGTGGGTATGGACTCATTAAGTCGATGCTGACTACCTCCCATGGTGAAGTAGGTCTTCGACTTCTCATTGCTGAACTTGGTTTCTTATTCAGTGGCTTCACTCTAGCACACGTATCACACCCTTTTACATATCTGCGTATGTCATCTTGCATTCCATACCAGGAGACGCGGTTACGGATCTGACGATACGTTTCTCTCCATCCAGGGTGTGCTGCTACATCACTATCGTGTTATCTTCTAAAAAACCCAAGTCGGCGTTCTTCGGGAACCACTGGCACTTCTTGTACCATCTGTTGACTATGGTACCAGAGGATCCCGTCAGCACGGTGTAATTAGCTCGTGTTCTGTCCACTCGTCGACGTAGATTGCTTCTCAGTGGACTATTATGATCATTGATATATCTTCTGATGGCAGTCACATCACGATTTTCATCATCGTGCCATCGTCGAATATCATCAAGTGTGGGTGTTTCTACTTCGATGACGTTGAGGGTTATCGGTGTTTTTGCCTTCTTTTCAATCACCCACTCTGGAATGTCCTCCACTTCTTCGTCTTTAGCCTTGCCCTGTGGTTGTCTGGACAAGGAGTCGGCGGCTTGATTATCTTTTCCGGGGACGTGAATTATTTCATAATCATAGGCTCCCAATGCTAATGCCCATCTTGTCAATTTTGCTCGACTATCTTTAGTTTTGTTCAGCCATTGGAGCGCTGCATGATCTGTGTATAATTTAAAATGTCTTCCTTCAAGATATCCTCGAAACTTCCTCAATGCCCAGATTATCGAGAGACATTCCTTTTCTGTCGTGGCGTACTTTTTTTCTGTGGGTCCAAGCTTCTTGCTGGCGTAATTTATTATTCTCCTTGTCTTGCCATCATCTTCCATTTGGAACAATATTGCACCCAGTCCGACGTCACTACCATCCGTATTTAAACAAAACGTCTTCTTAAAATCTGGATGTGCTAGTTTCGGTGCATTCACAATCGATGATTTGAGATTTTCGAACGCCTTCTGATGCAATGTTAGCCAGCGCCACTTTATCTTCTTCTTGAGCATTTCGCTTAGAGGTGCAGCTATATCTTCGTAGTTCTTCACGAAGCTTCTGTACCAACCACATAATCCCAAAAATTGTCGTAATTGTCGTCGTGTTCTTGGTACAGGGTGATTACTGATAGCTTCATTCTTCTCTTCCTCTCTGTCAATGCCGTCTTCGCTCAAAATATGTCCCAGGTATTTGACTTTGTTGCTGCCAATGACACATTTGCTTGGTTTACAAGTTAATCCATGTTGTTCTAGTCTTTCAAGTACAAGATTCAGGTGGTGTAAATGTTCCTTGACTGATCGACTGTAGATTAGTATGTCATCCAGGTAAACTTGGCAGAAATCTTCGATGTATCCAGATAAAACTTCGTTCATTAAACTCTGGAACGTAGCTGGAGCATTCTTCAGTCCAAACGGCATGACGCGAAATTGATAGAGACCTCTTGGGGTGGTAAATGCTGTGTATTCTTTCGATTGTTGCTCCATCTCAATTTGCCAATAACCAGTCTGAAGATCCTATGTAGAAAATATTTTTGCTCTATTGACTTTTCTCAGCATCTCTTGAAGATCTGGAATCGGAAACGCATTGCTCTTTGTGATATCGTTCAATTTTCTGTAATCGACGCACAATCGAAAAGTACCATCTTTCTTCTTCGGCAATACGACGGGTGCGGCCCAAGGCGATGTGGATGGTTCTATAATGCCATCGCCTTCCATCTCTTCAATCATCTCTTCTAATACCCGTTGCTTCTCATTGTTGTACGGGTATGGTCGTAATTTAATGGGGGAATTCTTCGTAATCTCAATCTTGTGTGTGATCGTTTTTGTCCTTCCAACATTGCCGAAAACGCTGGGATGTCGCCGAATGACATCTTTTAACTGCTCTTGGTTCTCAAGGAGTTTAATTTGTAACTCGCCCAATGCATTGTTAATTGCTGCCATTTCTCTATGGGCTCCATCTGGTTTTCTCCATGCAATGCGGACTCTCTTATCACACCCCAAGTAAATTATACCACTTCGGTAATCAATGCTCACACCATTTTTTGTTAAAAATTTATGACCAAGTATTAAGTGGTTCCGTAGGCCAGATATAACCTTTACTTCCACATTGAACTTCATTCTTGATATCATCACATCAATGCACATTTTCCCAAGAATCTTGAAAGTATTATTGCTTGTGGCTCCACTCCCTGTACTATCTCTGACAGGGTGCCATTTTCCAATACTTCTTGCCAATTCTTCGCTGATAAAATTGTGTGATGCTTGACTATCGATCAGTGCCAATATTGATCTCCCACGCACCTCAACTTCCACAATTGGCCCATTCTGGTGTGAGTTCTTGGTCTCCATTGTTGTCAAATGAACCGGTAATTGTTGGTGTTCACGCCGATGTTGTTCGTTTTTGTGGAGGTTAATGTGTACCCCAGAACCAATTTCCTCCTTCATTGATCCTGTAATTAGTTTCCCGACGGCCCAGGTCTATTTTGTTGTCCCCTTCTGGGACAGTTTCGACTTATGTGCCCCGCTTGGTGGCATGCGAAGCACGTACCTGGACTAATTGGACGTGGTGGTGGTGGTGCCTTGCTGGTGGTTCTTGCCGATTCCTCGCTGGCTCTTCATCCAGTGTTCTAACGGTTATACGTAGCTCATCTAATGACTTTGGATTCGAAATCTTCACCAGCGGTCGTACATTGTCGCGTAGTAAATTCAATATTATGGGCACCACGTCATCAATATTCCTATCGGCGTGCACTCTTCTGAATAGCTGCACCTTCATGTTGACGAACGCTTCTGTCTTCAATCCTGTGGGTTGGGAAACGGTCATCAATTCCAGTTCGGCTTTAGCTTTTCTTCCTATACTGTTGAAGAAACTCTCCAGTTGCCATTTCCACTCATCGAAGGTGTAGCCCAACCCACGATTCATCAATGCCCAATCTCTGGCTGGTCCTGTTAATTTTTTTGTGACCATCTCAATCCAACAGTCTACGGGCAGATGCGTTTGTCGCAGTAATGTCGTTGCTCTGTTCAAAAAAACAACTGGATCTTCAGCCGGTCTACCACTGAACTCCGGCATGATGGACAGAAGCGTCGTTGTGTCCAATGTGGCGGAGCGAATGACTGTATTCACTTCTTGCGGATCAATACGCATGTCGCGCAGTTGTTGTGTCTGACGCTCTTCGATCCGTATGATGTCATCCACGACTTTATTGTATTGTTCATTCATTTTCGTTTCCATGCCATCAAGTCGTGTGGTTACGTTGCTTTCTATGCCTTCGATTTGTGTGCGGTTTACAGCGACATCGGTTTTGATGTTCGTGATATCAGCTTTCACAGCCACGACGTCAGTGCTTATTTGGCTGATACGTCGTACGCACACTTCTCTTAGGTTCTCCATTCGCTCCGACAAGTCCTCTTTCAGCTCTTGTTGGACTTGTTGCATTATACTTAATGTCTGTTCGCCCACTCTTTCTTCAGATTCCGGTAATCGATTTCTCATCCTCTCTTCAGACTCTTGAAGTTGGTTGCTCATCTCTCTTCGGACTCTTGAAGCCGACTTCCAAGTCGCTCATCCATCCGTTCTTCAGATCCTTTGAGTCGATCACCCATTCTTTCATCCAAATTTTTGAAGTTTGACAACATAGCTGCGAACATCTTTCCATTGTTGATGCAATTGGCTCCTCCGGGTCTGATACCAAACTTCTTTGTCGTTTTGATGTAGGGTTGGCTGGTCCTTGAGTCCTTGAAATTGGTGTTCCTTGTTGCCTAGATTGGTGCTCCTCCCATCTTGCCTGTAAGACCTCTCTTGTGCCAGTGCTGCCCAGCCCTTCGGCCTCCATCATCTCACGCAGACGTGGTATGGGAATGCTGCGGCTTGCCATTGTAATTCCTTTCTTCTTCCGTGCGTCTCCTGGTCCTGTCACGGTCGCCACTTGTCGCGGTATCCTGGCTCTCTTTATCCTCAAAGGAGCGCTGCCCGAACCTGCAATGATTCTGATACTCGACAAAAACAAAAAAAAGTATATAAGTAAAAGATATTACTAAATATTTTGTAATTGAAACAACACGCACGTTTTTGTTTAAAGAAAAGAGAAAAAAAAAATTAAATTAAATTAAACACAAGTTTTTACGAAACAAAAAAAAAACCTGATTTTATTGCTTTAAAAAAAAAAGATTATCCAATTTCTTTTTCAACAATTATTTTAATTCTTTTTCACACAATGTCAAACTTTGAATTACTTGATCCAATTACTAGTACAAATTCCAACTTTAACTTGATCTGGATTGAACAACAATTATATACTTTGAACTAATTAGACAATACTTGATTTCAACTTTGATACTAACAGACAATAGTCGATATTAAACTTTGATACTAATCGCACAATGGTCGATTTTAAAACTGATTTGAATCGACACTGGTCATGGTTTATATACCCGCCATGGGTCGTTCTAGAATATGATTGTTTTTTTGAATAAATATTTTGTTTTTGACAATATATTTTCGCATGGAGGCTTGTAGAATATTTTAGTATATCAACACCCATGGACGTAGTCGGAGTGTTCAGATTATATATAAAATTAATTAAAAATTATACCTCTCCTTGGGTTTGACCCATAGTCATACCCCGCTTGGTTGATATTCAACTAGCGACTAAACGAACACGGCCAGTGTGAATTCAAAATCTATACACAAATTTTATTATACATTCATTACTGTAAGCTAGCTTACTTCTGTTTACTTGTTTTTACAAAATTATTTATTTGTGGTCTATTTGTGATCTATTTATGTTATTTTGAAAAACATTCAATTTGTATGACTTTTGATTAAAATTAAATTATATGTAATAATTTTTATTTCAATTTTTGATTTTTTTTTTAAATAGAAAAACTTTAAATCAAAAGCAACAATTAATCTTATTATCATTTTTCGACTCAAAAAAAAACTTAGTTTAAGAAAATAAATAAATCGAGCTATATTATTTTCTTTTTGTACTTCTTTCAAAACAAACTCCTTCTTTTTGCAAGGAGAAAAATATTGTTTTGTTAAATATTTTGCATAATATTTTACTTAATATTTTTCTATTAAAATGTGTGTTGGATCAAAAAAATTATTCTCAATAATTTTCATTACAACAACTTTTTAAACAAAAGTTTCCGAAAATTTTATTTTTTAACTTTAATTAGATATAGAACGTTCTTTATATTTTTAACTTTGTATATATGTGATATATTTTTAAAGATATGAGTATAGTTCAAAATTTTTAATTCAATTTACGAATTATTCCATATCCAAATAGTTCACTGTCTGTCTGTCAACGCGATAAGATATTACGAGCAGAAATTCCTGAGGCTTGTTCCAGATCTGCAATTTGACATCAATGGCAAAATCTACGTTTATAAAATTACGTTTCATTAACGTAATTTTTGTGACCCAATTTCATCTAAAAAATCTTTAATTAATTGCCAATTACTGAATAACTTTTTACATTCAAGGTATTTTCTCAATTAACTCAGTTATTTGTTCTCCTTGTTGCGAATGATCTAGTTTGAACTACTTAACACACAATTCAAACACAAAAATAGCTTTCAAGCATATATTAAATCGGTTCATACGTTTGATAGTACCATGACACAAACAGATTATATGTTTAGTGACAGTACCATGACACAAAACAAACAGGCTAGCAAAGATTTGAAATTTAAACCATGTATCTCATTTTATGTCGTTGCTAAAAAACAGTAAAACTACGGTATTATTTTCAGGGACAGTTTTAAGGTAATATTTGATAGTTATTGAATGTTTTAGAACTTATTGTTTAAATCAAGGTCATTAAGTTATAAATAAAACAGATTTCAAACGATAGACAACATTTAATAAGTCTAAAGAACCTTTGATGCAATAACTTTTATCTTGTTGCATAAAATCAATGTTTTCATTCATATGACACACAAAGTATTAAAAGAGTATGTTAAAAGGTGAATGACACAACATTTAAAACCAATTTATTCTTAATTTGATATGAATTAAAAGTTTATTTTCATTTATATGTATGAATTCAATGGATGAATGCCAAAATTGTGATAATAAATTATTTGAAAGTAGTTCTCTGATAATTTTATTAACTTGTTATGATTGTAAATTCATTTCAAATTTTTGGTAACATAATACCCGTGTTTAATCCCTACAAACATTTTTGATTATTTATTTATAAAACAAAATTCCCTAAAAAGTATATATTTCTATGGATATACGCGTAACAAATATGTTCGTATTTTATTTAGTGTCTGTACATCGTCAAATATTGGCAATTTTTTCGAAAAAAAAGTAACCATGTACGATTATGTACGATGTGATTACGGAAAATTTATTCATCGCGCTCTAAAAGCCACAATTTGAGTCTGTTAAAAATATAATAACGTGCTTTCTGTACTTGAAAATTCAAGTACCTACGTTAATTAAAAAATCGAGGTAAGGAAGGGACATCATAAGATCTTAAATTTCTCTCTTAATATAAGTAAAATAAAAAATTAGTAAAGATGCAGTAAATAAATTTTAGTTTAATTTATTACCTGACCATAGTTTTTGTTAATCTAATATTTATAAAAATATGTTCAATTTAAGGTAATACACGTATTACATCAAAGTATAGATATCAAGCTGAATTTTTAATATGTTATCAATCATTAGTAAATACACATAAATTAATTTTTTGAGAGAGATCCAGTTTCTAAGGATTTTGTTTTAAAAATTGGAATTTAACATAGGGAAGAGTAGTAGATAGGGAATCCCTAGATAATAGCACATAATCATAAAATTTAACTAAAGCTGCTAAAGTAAAAACTTTAAAAAACTTTAATTAAAGTATTTAAACTATCGTAGATAATGTTAAAAATCATATTTTTAAAGTCTTCTGACGTTGCAGTTTTGATAATATTTTGATATAAACAACAAAAAATGTCTGTCCAAATCGATATATCTCTTAATATGTCATAGATGTTATCTTTATCAGTTTTATATAAATATATATGTATATGTATATATATATATATATATATATATATATATATATATATATATATATATATATATATATATATATATATATATATATATATATATATATATATGTACAATGTACATATATTTGTTTTTTTTTCGTATATTAAGCTTCAAATGAGGTCAAATTTTTTAATTTTTACTTTTTAGTGTTAATTAAAATTTACAAACAGTAATTTTCCATTGAAAGTCCAATGCCCTCAGAAAATTAATCATAATATTATTTTCCTCTGGAATTTATGGGTATGTACATGTGACGAAACATTCAGATACTAGGCCACTGACTTTCATATGTTGACCCATAATCTATTTTATACATTTGGTAAGAAAACATTTAATAAAATCTATATGAAAATCTACATGAAAATTAAATAAATAGAAAAATTGGCAGGTAATAAAATAATTGTAGCGAATGAGTAATATTTGAGAACATTACATAAAATATTATTAAACGAGAAATCGGCACACATGTTTCCTCAAAAAAAAATTCTCATATTTTTCTAAGAATACCGGTAGTGTGGAACAATAAAATGATGATTTTTTGTGATAATAATTGGCTTGTTACCAAAATTTTCATAATATTTTATTACACTGTGTATGAAAACGTGTAAATTTCAATTTGTTTTTATAATATATTATAGAATATTTTATTGGTATTTAACAAGTAAAATTATTTTTCTTTTCAAAAATATTTTAAAAGAAATAAAATTAAAAATTAAATATGAATCATTCTTGTTGGCAATAGTTCATGTATACAACATGGATTTGAAGAAAAAAAATTTATAATTTCAGTTTAATTTACTTTATTATGTTATATTACAATTAAGAATATTATATTGTATTGTTTATTTATATTAACTGATTTATGATAGCTGATAAACAATTTTAAGTGTCAGAGAAAATTTATTGGTTTAAAGCAAATTAGGTGTTGACAATGTGATCAATATCCCAATCTAAATCATTACGTCATAGAAAATTATTGATAATATGATCGGTTCCTAGTTCTAGCGATTTGGTTTGCCTACGAGGATCACTACTGATCGAGTTTATCAATTTCAATCACATATGTGGAAAGAGTTTTTGCCATTATGAAGACGGAAATAGAGAGCACCCCAAGCTTTTTTTACATTAAGCTAATTTTGTTGTCAATCTCTTTATTCTATTCTATTTTAAACCTGCTGATAGCCGCGACATACGATATATATATATATATATATATATATATATATATATATATATATATATATATATATATATATATATATATATATATATATATATATATGTATATATATATGTATATATATATTAGTTTAAAACTTTCAATTGAATGAAAATATCGTGGTAATTTTTTTAGATAAGAACCAAGTATCTATGGAGTAAAACAAACAAAATTTGATCAAAATCGATCTAGTAGCTTTGCGCGATGCGCACAACGGAAACCTCTACCATTTTATTTATATATATAATTTTGTATATTTTAGTTCATATTGCAATAAAAGCATGCTTTTTTACTTTTTTTAAACTCAAAATTTTAATTAAATTTCTTTTTCAATCCAACTATTTATTTTGTCAATATAGTTGATTGTCCAAGCCAATATATGTATGCCAAATCAATGCAATAACTGTTGATTCATTCCCAAAAATCTAACATTTTAGTAATAAACCATAAAATTGATTTAAGCCAATTTGACAAATTGTTTGGACACTGTTTAAAAATGTTATAGTATGTATGATCCAAAGCATACTGTAATTAATGGCTTGTTATAGCCAGTATATTTGTAAAAATTCATATCTTATATCTTTGAAGAATTGTTCAAACATTGATATACAACTCAGCATATACTGGGTATTTTAAGAATTAACTCAGTTTTTATTTCATTATTTGATAATGGAAAAGTTAATGAAAGTTTAATACTTTCATACATAAATCTATAAACATGTGTTTAGTAAAATTCGATATTAATAGTTGAAAATTGGTTAGTAAATATTTAATGAAACATTAATATTTAATGTACCCATTAATTGAGGCCAAGAAACAATTATGTATTTTGAACTAATTACTTTAATTTTAAGGTCAAACGTAATTTTTAAAAAAATATTTCAGAATCAGTTTTGTTTCCAATTATTTTAAATCGTTCTGTATTATTTTTTGAAAAATTTAACATGATTTTTGTATAATATGTAAAAAAAAATTATTTCTTATAACAAATTTTATCTAATTACTTTGAGTAACCTTGCCAATTGTCATAAAATATTTAATATGTTTATTTTATTATACAAAGAAAACAGTTTTACGGAATAGTACATTTGGCAAGTGTTGTCAGTTGTAAGATTCCCTAATTCATAGAACATTTGTAACATAGTTTAGTATCAGCAAAACTCATTATATACGCCGAAAATCACATTTTTATTATCATATTTATTATTAAAATTGGTTGCTTTAAACTGTTAGCGTATTTTGCATATTATGTAAAGCCTTTAGACTACAATATTTTATGAAAGCTTAAATGACCTTGAGACATGTTTGACCATGAAAATAGATTATGTGTTTTCAGCGAATAATTTAAATAACAAACTGTTTACCATGCATATGTTTCCATGATGGTTTTTGCATTATATATTGAAATTGCATTGGACCCTGCACATTTCTTATGCGTGGCCGCTTTCGGTAAAATTCGCAGGAACATTATTTCTTTTGAGCTCCTGATCAAAAGCTATCATAGTCACATGATCGGTAAATGGACAGTTTTCCAGATACAGGGATTTTTCGAGTTGCTAATTTCGAATGTGATGTCGAAAATAGCATTTGACAGTTTACAGTCTATTTGCTCCTTCTTCCGGTGAATAAAGCGAGTGGACAGTGCTATTGGCAGCTGTCAAGTGTCAAATGCTACCTGCTTCCGATATCAGCGACCCGAAAAAGTCCAGTAGAACATAAGCGCGTTGAATGGACCATAGTTCCATAATCTTAATGAAAAAAATCCCGTAAAATTGATTTTCCACCCCCATACTTGGAAAACTGTCCATTTTCCGACCGTGTGACCATAAAATCTTCATTTCAAAAATATTCACAGCATATATTCGAAGCATTTTTTCGAAAATCGGATGGATTTGACACAAATCAACATTTTCAGGTCATATCAGGAACAACATCGAACAGCTTTGGCCTTGAGATAAATTCTTTATTTTCGAAGCTATCTCAACAGTTTTTTTATTCAGAACAGATACTAAATTGGTACGAAAATAAATTAGGTAATTTTTTTTGTTAATTTTTGAATTTGTTGAAAAAACATTACTTTCTCTAAATAGTTTCGTTTTATAAATGGGTTTCTAAAAGACATATATTATTGGTCTTTTTTAAATTTTTTTAAAACTATTATTATCGTTTACTAAATCGTAATTTTTTTCTTGTCTTCTGTTTTCAACACAGTAAACACACTGCTTGCTGTTAGTATGAGACACGATAATTTATTACAAAGTTAATATAAGGAAAAAAATATATTATATGTTAACATCGTTTTTAAATTACAGGTAATTCGTTTTGTGATACCGATGATGATAATTCTTATTAGCTTTTTTTATTGTATTGAAAACTAACAATTATTATTTTTAGTAAAAATGAAATCAGCTATTCGGTAGTTCAAAAAGGAGGATGGTTCTCAATTCGTCTGTATTTTTTTTTTATGTAAGTCACCTCCGATCTCCGTCATTTATGAACCGATTTCGAATTTTTGTTTTGTTTTAAAGGATTTGGTTTCCCATTGATCCCATTGTCACTAAATCGCATTCTGATGAGGGGATCCCCGGGAAATCGAGGAAGATCCTCAATTTATATGTGATAACCGATTTCTTTGAATTTTTTTTTTTTGAACGGATATACTCATTCATAATGGGAAAATTTTTTTAAAAACCGACTTCAAAAAATTTTTTTACAAAAATAACAATAGTTGACACCGACTCCAAAAATAAAAATAATTGTACATATATATATATATATATATATATATATATATATATATATATATATATATATATATATATATATATATAAATTTTTGCTTAGGTGAACTAAAAATTGACACAAGAATATGCAATTATTTTTTACTTTTTAGTGCATTTTTGGTTTTAGAATATTTGATTTTTGAAGTCTGTTTCTATTTTGTCGAAATTTTTTTTATTAGTTAAATTTTTCATGATAAAATACATTTTATCATGAAAAGGTATTCGTGATACCTTTAAAAAAGGTCAATCGTTCGGATTTATAGCTTGTATATGCATATAATCTATAGAAGAAACAAGTTTAAAGCCAAATTTGGAACGCTTAGAAATAATGGTCGTTAAATACAAGTTTTCATAAGACACTATTATTACTCCATTTTTGGATGTTCCTTAACACGATAACTCAAAAGCAGAACAAAGATGACTAGCTGCAATTTTTGGAACGTATACTTAAGGGAAATAATATTGATATCAATTTTTTAATCCCTAAGAAATTTTTAGCCTCCAAACATGTATAAAGTAAAAACTTTTTTTTCCTAACTTTGGTTTTAAATTTTTTTTCATAAACTCAATAAGTGTGCAAGAATTCCAATCATCTACAAGTACCTTCTCAAAACACAAATCTTTTGTTTCATTTTGTGTGTTTAAAGAATCAAAACAAACAGTCCTCACAATGATGAAGAACTAAGTATGTAATGAGTTTTTAATCAATTAACTTAGTTGCTAAATTAATGACTACAATTTTTCTAATATAGTCCTTACATTCTCAAATTTTTTAAATTCTGATAATGGAAGTATTTTTTAGTGTACTCGATTTGGTTTCGAACTCTAGACCATCCCGTGTTTGATTAATAGAAGCATCGACTCTGAAAACCGAAATATTATATTAAATATTACCTATAATTTAATTGTTGATTTTGAAATAAATGTATTTCCCTTATTAAGAGCATTTTCCAAACTATAAAATTATATTCCGTTAAATTGAAAAATCTTGTATATAAAAATAAACAGTCAATTTCACTAAAGCAACCCTTTATTTTTACACGATAAATATTTATATTAAAAAAAAAAAATTTTCTATTTTAATAAAACCTTCTACTTAAAATTCATATACATATTTCAAAAGCCAAGTAAATTACCCCCCTAACTGTACTCATTTACATCGTATTTCTCACATATCATAACTAACTTAATTTTTTCCCACCAAATTTTTTCCCATCATAATTAGTAGTGGATATATGTTCAAATAAAAAAAAGAACAACCAAATCCAATATATTTGAAACAGAAAACCCTATTTTCCGCGTACATATTTCTGAAAAATATTTATAGTTTGATTTATAGTACCACTTTTGGAACCAGTCCGAGTGGTCAAGTTGGTAAAGACATTTTACTCGGAACTGGTAGATTGCTGGTTCGATTCCCGAATTGCTGGTATATATAATATATACCATGTTATATTAAGTTTAGTTCTGACTTAATAACGGATGTACAAAGTCAGAACTTTGTCGGATTTGTAAGGGATGATTTTGTTTCTGTGTTCCTGAGCTCAAAAGCAAGGTAAAGTTTGTGAATGGGCAAAATAAAATCATATTTGGGCAAAATAGGAACAAATTGTCTATCTTTGTAACAAAATTTGTAAAAAAAGAATATGAGGAATGTTCAAATCTTGGATGAAAGTAGATTCCATCTCATATATATGATTGATACATCCCACACGAATAAGACATATTAACATATTTTATATTAAATGATTATTCAACGAGTGTTTTCAAAGCAAGGATGGTCTCAATTTTTTTTACAATGTTCACTCTGAATGCAAACACATGAACACACATGGAGAAGAGGTATTCCTCATATATAAAATATAAAATACATAATCATATAGTTAATTTCCCAGATCAGACATTTCATTTCATATGAATGATAATGTTTTGCAGTCACATTTTCTGGCTAATATTTAACCCCATAATAAAAATAATTATAATAATAATAATAGTATAACAACAACATATGATTAGAGGTAGGTTAATTACCATTTTTTCCTACCTACATTGCATACATTTGTACGTAGGTACATATATATATATATACATATATATATATATATATATATATATATATATATATATATATATATATATATACATATATATATATATATATATATATATATATATATATATATATATATATATATATATATATATATATATATATATGAGTGATTCTTTGCTCACTGTGATTTTTCATGTCCAGTGCTTTATATTTAATTTGACATAAATTATTCTCATTAATTATCATTAACGTGACAATGTTTTGCAATTGCAACTAGAGATCGTGTCAAAATTTACCTCATAGTAACATTACCTACGAAAAAAAAAAAATCATATACCGTGGGATGCTTTATTCTCATTTTTTGCACTTTAAGGTAGTAAACTCATTTTTGTAATGAGATCGATGAATTTGAAATGTGATATAAATGTTTTACTATTTTTTTTAGATTATGAAGTGCAATCAATAGTCATATACTTCAGTTTTCGTGTATATCTTTCGTGAAATTTTTCTAAGCAGTTTTCTAAAAATGAACCTGAGGGCTCCGCCCGAAAGAACAACCCCTCAAGGGATTAAAGACACTTTAGTCCCACAGTAAATATATAATTTTTTGGACTTTCGGGACTAAAATTACAACTTTACTCCCTCCAAATAGGTATTAAAGTAGTACTTTTTCTCCTATTGGAAAACTAATTTTCTACAACTTTACTTCTTATGTGTTTTTCGATTTTTTCAATATTAAGAGAGATATACCAAATTTTGTGTTTCCTCCTCTTTCTAAACCCCCTTTTTCCCTTGTCGATTCTTGTCATGCTTACCATAAAAATGCATTGCAATTGGAACTGAACCAACATTCAACTCCGTAGGATAAGAGGAAGTGGTTCTAATTTAGCTTGTAAGAATTGACCCGCACATACATATATACATACATTGCAAGTTAATTAAATAAAAAGCTTGTAAATAAAGGATTATTTTTCCTACGGTATCAAATATAGCAGTTCTAATATCAGTTTCAAATATGCTCATTCACGAACTTGGTCTATATAGCTCGGTATCTCTTTTCGTTTTTGAGTTATCGTGTTTACAGAAGGATGACAATCAATATTTTCAATCGTTACAAAGTCGGGCCTGTACTTACTTTATCCTGGTATATTATATATAGGCCGTTTTCAAAGGCATTTCTAATAGAGAATCAATGTTAAATAAATAAAATATTTACTATAAAACCTAACACATACATATATACATATATCTGGCTATAGCTTGTGGTGTATGGTATTTGTTTGATGTAATTTAAGAGTGGGGTGTTGTGATGCACATTATAATTGACAATATTTATCTTTACGTATGTCAATACATGGGAAATATTTGGTTGTGTGTTTAAATGGTGTTACCGTATTTCAACAATGGGTTATTTCACAATAAAAGAAAAAAAAATACACAATTTTGTGAGGTTTTCTCAAAATACTGATCTATTCACGGAATAGGTCTGAAAATTTGCAAAGGCAACTAAGGCAAAGAATTGTTGACAATTGTGCGAATATTTCTCCTCAAGTGCTAGAAAATAACCGTGTAGATTTCTAGCATCGACTCGGATATTGTTTAGCAAATAATGGAGGTATATTCGAACCGTTGGTTTAACTTTTTTTTAATCAGAATTCTATTTTCTTTCTTTTTGGGGTTTTATTTTACTTTTAATTTGTGTGGATTGTTGTTTTATTATTTATTTTCAAACATTCCACATACAAATAATAAGGGATATTCAAAAAAGAATTTTCATTTGTTAGAAGTAATGCTAAGCTTAAGAAGACAACAATGAACATATTTAACTCACTCTCATTATATGTTAATGAATACTGAGTACAAAACAGTCCAGCAAGCATACACAACAGACACACTAAAGAGTAACCCCACTATTTTTGTTCTTTATTAAGCATATTGTGTATAGTTATTATAGTAAATAATATTTAACATTGATTCTCTATTAGCAATGCTTTCCAACACGTACGGTATACTGGGTATAAAAGTACCACAGTTAGAATAGAATCACCCATGTATATGTATATGTAGCGGTAAGTATATATACATAATATTATTGTTATGAATGCAGTTGTTTGTTATTTTAATATTCATATATATCTGCATAATAAATTTTACATGTTAATTTGTTTTTGTGTATTTTTGTTTATACCTCCAACTTTTTTTTTTACACAAAATTTGTGAAAACATGAACATTTGCACAAATAATAAACAACATTATTTAAATAATTATCATTGTACTAATATGACCCACAGAATTGTATTCATATTTTGGGTAATTAATATCTATATTAATTTTGTTTTTATTATTATTTAATTTTTTTTTCTGATATTTTGTTTCGGTTTTTTTATTTATTTCTTTTTTATTAATATTTGTAATATGTTTATTGGTGCAATTAGTTCATTGTTTTTAAAATTGAAAAATATTATAATTTTGTAAAATTTAACATGTATATAAATTTATATATATGTGACCATTTGTATATAAAAAGTTTAAAAAACTAAAACCCGACTACGAAATAAGCACAAAACAAGTTTGAACAGCCTTGTAAATATTTCTGGTAGTCGAAGGTTGATATTATTACAGTTTTGCTTTGTGCATCGCAGTTGGACCTTCGACTATGAGAAATATTTACAAGGCTCTTCAAACTTGTTTCGTGCTATTGTCGTCATCGGGTTTTAGTTTTTTAAACTTTTTTATTAAACACTTTTTAGTATAATATAAAGAATCTGTGAATTAAATCAATCAATGTGTGCAAAATATCTCAGGAATCTGTTTGAAATATATAACAAAATTTGTTAATGCAAATAACGATACCCATGTGGGAGATTCCTGTCTCAATCTAAGGCCAAACGCACATAATGCGACTGTTTTGAGGAAAAAGTTTCACTCAAAAGCAGTTTGCAGCCAGAACTTCTGTCCTCACACGGATAAGACTGGTTGTGGATAAGTCACATCATTGATTATAATTAATACCGCAGACTGAGCAGACTACTGAAGGAGCATTGGATTCGTCTTTACATAAGAGGAAATGTTAACTCTAAGCTGTTCGTAGTATAAAAAGAACTGTCTTCGAGAGATAGAATGTTTATAGACTTTGAGATGCCGCTTAAGTTTAAAATAATTAATTAAAATTACTAATTAATTAAATGTAAACTGAAAAAAAATCGGAAATGTATAGCATAGAGTGCCCATCGTGTTTTCAAACATACATTGGCCAAAGCCGTAGACAAATTTTAACCCGATTCAAAGAACATATGGCTCATATGAAATACGACAGATAAGAAAAATTCTGTGTAGCTGCACATATTATAGAGAATGGCCATAAAATCTACAAATCCAATTTAAAACTTGTAAAGGCAATACAAAATTCATAAATTCAAAAGAAACATTATGAATCTAGACAATGGACCGGTTCCAAATTCAGATTAAATCAAAATTTAACAGAAAAATTAATCGTCAATATGTCCGTCTCTCTTTCTAAAGATGTCAAAATATAAAAACCGGTTTACTACGCAACGCATAACTCAGCACCATTCAGCACCAAGCACCAAGTTGGCTCCATATGGAAAACTTTTTTATTATAAGGTTTACGAAAAAAAGTTATCCTTTATAAAAATCTCTGCTTTTGAAAATATTAACATTCAGCTATTTACTTTTGACATCGAATGTACAGGGTGTGCAGAAATTGAAAAAGTTCGATAGGAATTTTTTTTTTCCACTTCAACTTTAAATTAAATTTTGCAAATCCTACTTATAAAACACGTTATCTGTTATTCTAATTAACCAGTCATCGAATTTCAAATGTTTATTTGCTGATTTGAAACATTTAATGAACGATATGTAACAAAATAATGAATACAGAACATTTATTTTTCATACATTACATTACAAATACAATTAATATTGTTGACGTAAGTAACAACAGTTATCTTCAGTTCGTTTTTGCCACAACGTATCCACCTTCGCGTTCCATACATGTTCTTTTCTTTCCATTAATTGTTCTTTTACAAAATTCTTTAAATCCACTCCTACATATCTCGGGAGTGATTTCTTGAACCATTTCCCGTATAATATGTTCTATATGGTCTACATTTAGAACAAAAATGTACAAAATTTAATTTAAAATTGAAGTGGTCAAAACATTCCTATCGAACTTTTTCAATTTGTAGACACCCTATACATTCGATGTCAAAAGTGAATAGCTGAATATTAATATTTTCGAATGCAGAGATTTTTATAAAGAATAAGTTTTTTTCGTAAACCTTATAATAAAAAAGTTTTCCATATGGAGCCAACTTATGTAGACACACTGTATAAGCTAGGTAAAACCAAGAAACGTCGTGAAACTGTCACCAAATTAGCAACGAATAACTTATCCTGAGACAACAAAGGAGTAATTTTAATAAGAGTGATGTTAACAAGAGTAAACTTGAATGAAAGAAATTTTAACAGAAGTAATTTTTTTATTTTATTTTTATTTTTGTCTATTGATTTCGATTTTCTATCTATTTCTAAATGTCAAAGAGTAAATTACAACTAACTAATTTATACTGATGATGACTACTTTGTAGTTGAAAAAAAAAATGTTTTCGCATTTTTTTAAACACAAAGTAATTGCACCGGGTTCACCCAGTCTTCTCTTATTTGCATAATTATAATTTTACAACAAATAAAAATTGAATTTCTATGAATGAAAATAAAACTGAATTTTAATTGAAAATCTGTGATTTACCAATAGTAAATTATAATTTCTAGAGTCAAAACAATTACAGCGCCTTTAACCTAATTATCATCGATTAACAAAGATTTAATAATTTATTTTCATTTGAAATTACAAATAAAATAAATTTTTTTTGGCTCATATAAAAAACAAATCAAAAAACTTATGACCAAAAACAATAAAAAGATTAACAACACAAAAAACTTCAACAAAGATTAATGAGAAACTAACAACCAATTACAACAAAACTTTTCAACTTATGTCTAAATGTTTATCTTGATGTATATAAAATTCTACAACGTAGCTCGTCGCTAAGACTAACTTCACATCACAGAGAAAGAAGCAACACCAGCAAAAGAAAAGTTAATTTGTTTATAAAATAATAATAAAAAAATAAAATAAAATAATATAATATATATACAGAAAATATGATAAAAAATTAAATATAATACTAACTTCAAAAGTAATTCATATAAATATGGGGAGAGAAAAAAAAAAGTTAATGTGTCCCCAAGCTCATCAGGGATGTATGAAAATAAAATGTATTAAACCAACCGGCTGTTGTTGCTGTAATATGCTGGTTTTTTTTTTTGTTGAAAAAAATAAAATAAAAATCCACCTTTTATATTAAACCCCTTGGTTCATCCTACAGCCACCTCTCATATCTATGCACTGTCATGTTGTTCATTCGTCAACTATGAACATTATAAAATATATATATATATATATATATATATATATATATATATATATATATATATATATATATATATATATATATATATAACCAGTCCAAGTAGCCGAGCGGTCGAAGGCGTCATGTCTGCAGTATGCTTACTTGAAAACTGGGAGGTTATGGGTTCGAATCCCGACATCGGCAGTTATTCAGGAAAACAGGGGCCGTTGATTGACTAAACGGCGTATGAAAAAGAACGAAGTAACCAGCTATTTTTGAGAAGGTTTTCTGTAGTTTCCTTCTCGAACTCCAGATGAATATCGACATAGTTACTATTATAGTCGGCTGCAGCCTCATATCCTACCAATTCCTAGTCTATACACAAAAATTCCTTCCACTCCACTCATATCCTCTTATATATACTAGATAGATAGATTGTAGAGGCTTCCCTGTACGGGCTACACTTCGACCAAAGGGTCTATTGTGATGCCTAAGGATGTTAGTGGATTGGATGGACTTTTTATATAGTCGAAACCGGAACGACATAACTAAGGACGCTATATCCGATAGCTGAAATAGCACAAGACGTGCAAGTGGCGCGGTTGGGTTGGAGAAAGTGCGCAGCCAATAATTAGACAAAATAAGGTTCAATATAATGTTTTGTTTTACTGAAATGTATGATAGTTGGTCGGTATAGCCGATGAATTTCAATAAAGCTGCGGCGCTGAAAGCGATATGTCGTTCTATCGTATGTAGTTATAAGCGGTATGTTAACCTTGGTGTGTATATAGGTTTTCACCCGGGACCTAGCCATTTAGTCGTAATAACCGATTCGTGTATATATATATATATATATATATATATATATATATATATATATATATATTTATATATATATATTTATATATATATATATATATATATATTTATATATATATATATATATATATATATATATATATATATAAATATATATATATATATATATATATATATATATATATATATATTTATTACATGTATATGTCTTAGCTTAGTATCAAAGCTATTTTATTATAAAAAACTCTAGCTAAATTGTGAGAAAAAACAGTTATAACAGCACAACAGAAAATTCTTTACAGGAGCTGCTTTGACTTAGCGAATTTCCTTAGAATACATAAATCATTCTCTAGCGGTCACAATTTTAGTCTTATCAAAATGAAATTTCGTACCTGATATGATTTTTGTAATACCATACGTCAAGGGGTAAAGGAGGGGGGGCCATCGAGATAGAACAAAACACAAAATTAAAAATATCTCTCGTTAATGTATAAACAATCGAAAAATGTATAAGAAGTAAAGTTTCACTAAAATTTCTTATCTGAAAATTTTTTCTTAACCTAAATTATAAATAATAAAATTATAGGAAAACTGATTTTCTACAACTTTACTTCTTATGTATTTTTCGATTTTTCCAATATTATAGGAGATAAACTAAATTTTGTGTTTCTTCCTCCCCCCCTGTCCTCTTGTCCGATTCTGCCTAATAAATATTCACATATATAAATATAACTTTTACAGATCTATAGCTCTATTTCCTTTAGGACGAAATTCGCTATATGGGAATTGCTTTTGACCTGTTTCTATGTACTATGGGCCACAGAATTAGTGTCTCTTTTTCAAAATTGTATAGTTATTTTGTGCATTATTCCTTCGATTTCTCGGAAAGGACTATACAGTTAAAAAAAATGGACACACTTTTGTGGTTCATAGTATATGTTCCCACACCATATATAGAGGTTTGGTACAACAGGTCTACCCACACTGCCTACTTTCCATTTGGTGTTCTTGGAAACTAGAAACCAGACTACCTACGACATCCGGCAATGCATTAATATACTGACACTATTCACAATAATTTTTTGCATGCAAATAGTTTTTATTAGTTTTTGTTTTTTTATTTAAAAAAAAACACTCAAATTCAAATTTCTTGCGAACCTTATCAGGTGTCCAGAAATTGTTCCAGAGTCAATCTCATTATTGTTAGGGACATCAAAACAAGGTAATAAGTTGAAATATTCAATTAATACAAATGAAAATAATAACTGAGTTAATTGCTTAAATAATCGATATTCTTGAATTTATGTCAAAAAATTTGAAACAAAAGTTGTTTATTTAAAAAAACTTTTTTGGTGTTACATTTTTATACTATCTCTTACGATTTCAAAGGCGGGCAGTTTTGCCCATTTTGCCCAATCATGGTCTGATGTTGCCCATTCACGAACGTGACCTTACTTTTTAGCTACTTTTAAGTTATTACTAAATTCGCTATAAGGAATGGAAGACCTATTTGACAATACAGATGCGACATATTACATATACGTACGGCGAGTATATATTTAATACTTTGGCTTGTGCAAATTAAAATTTTAAATTTGCATCATTTCATATGGAAATAAAAACAAAAAAATACAAATGTTGAAGAAAATCTTATGTATACTCAAAAAAATTATTATTAAGAAACTTTTCTATACCTATGAAAAATTAATTTTAGTTGACTACGAGTTTTATGTTATTTTTTTGAATAACTACCAAATAAAAAAAGTTTTAAAAAACTAAACTTGGGCCTTCGACTACGATAAATATTTACAAAGCTCTTAGAACTTGCTTCGTGCTTTTTGCGTTGTTGGGTTTTAGATTTTAAATCTTTTTAGTATATTATTAAGAACCTGCAAATTAAAATCATTCATTTGATACCAAACTCGATACATTTATGAAATTTTGGTTTGTTGTTTAGCGTATTATATCAGTCATATTCGACATTTTGAATTAAATATGACGTCACATAGCGTATAACACGCGGAACTCTTAGACGAAGGTAACGTCACCACATTTTCCAAAATATGATAAGTAGATATTCATTTTCAAAATCTGTGAATTTAAACCTTTCATTTGATGCTAAAATCGATATATTTGTGATATTTTTTTTTCCTTATGTCGTATGCTAGTCATACCCACCATGTTGGAGTTAATATGACGTCACATACCCTTTAACACTTGGAACACTAAGTCCAATCTGACGACACATCATTTGTCAAAATATGATTAGTAGCTTAGGAGCTAGCTAAATGGAAACAGATGAACATACATACATGCATAGACTGTTAAACACATAACCTTCCGTGGTCAGGTAATAAATGGAAATTCTAAAAGGAATTTTAGAATTTGAATTTTGAAAAATTTAGATAACTATTTTTATGATTGTACCGTTTATTTGTTAACGAGGTTTCTACAAGTTTAATATAATTAAGACGATAAGTATATTTTGTGAATATTTAAAATAACATGAAATCAAATGAGCAAACTGAAATGGATATGCACCTCTATATACGGAATACACCAACCAGTCCAAGTGGACGAGCGATCTAAGGCGTTATGTCTGCGCAGTATCCCTACTAGGGAACTGGGGCGTTATGGGTTCGAATCCCGACATTGGCAGTTTGTCAATTATTTAGAAAAAAATGGGGCGGTTAATTGACTAAACTGTCGGCGTATGGACAAGAACGAGTAACCGGCTATGCTTCAGAGGGTTTTCTGCAGTTTCCTTCATGAACTCCAGATAATTATCGGCATAGTTCCTATCATACTCGGCTGCAGCCGCACATCCTACCAATTTCTAGTATATACACAAAAATTACTTCCACTTCACTCACATCCTCTTATCCTTACGCATCACAATGGACCTTTTGGTCGAAGTATAGCCCGTTCAGGGCAACCTCTACAATATATCTATCTATCTACGGAATACACCGACATTTTCCAAGTTGAAGATTCCTGGCAACGAAAAAGTAATATATTCTAGCACATGGATCCAAAAAAATCTCAGATTTTATGAAGAAGGTACGGTTTCAAGATGAAAACGTCAATATAAAAAATATACTCCATATACTGAAATATATTTCAAAATTCATAATTTGTAATGTATATAGACCTACCAAAAAAAAAGCTTTCGACAGAAATTTCTGTCTGAACAAGAATGGTCTTAAGAATCATATTTCTTGCAACGTTATGTTTGACTGTTATATATTTTTGACTATTATATATTTTTCAAATTATTTTTTGTAAACTAGCGTCTATTTATTTCCTTTGTTAGTATGGTTGCCTTTCGGTTATATTATACCAACGGAAGCGACTAGCGTTTACTTACTTTGACATTTAAGTAATATGTCTGAACATTGATAACATTTTTTGAAATTAAATGCTTGATATGAAAAATCATACACATCTAGGGATGGGAATTGAACCCACGACGGTCTAGAATGCCAGAGGTCGTGGGTTCGATCCCTATCCCTAGATGTGTATGATTTTTCATATCAAGCATTTGATGTCAAAAAATGTTATCATATATTTTTCGATTCTTGACCTGGCTAACAAAGGTGAATCATGATAGCTTGAAACGTACATTAATCGTTGCCTACGGCACATACTCAATATATACTGACCCAACACGAACTTGTGGCAATCAAAACTTGTGGATCCTACGCCATCAAACAGGGAAACTAACTATCAACTAACATAAATAACTAACTAACGTAACTATCAAACAGCGAAAATATGGTTGGATCGAGTACATCCTCAGAAGACAAAACGGCATCGCAAAAAAAAAGAAAAGCAATTGATTGCCTTTTTCTCCTTCTGAGGTATATATTCCAGATTTTCTTGTTTCTGAAACGCTTATTTAACTAAAAGTTGATGTAATAAGAAATACCTAACATTGTTTACATAAATAATAATTTTTTTAAATAAATATTGAATGGCATTTTCTCTGAAAAGATTTATTTAGTAACAAAAACGGGACGTTTGAGAAATGGAGCTACTTAACGTTTATAGTAGCATTTCAATACCAAGTATATACCAATCTAATATGTTCATAAGAAATCTAAAATGTTGGAATTCTTGTACGAGCTTATAATGTTTAGTAATAATAATAATCTTTATTAGTTCTTACTTCAACAACACATTGTACAGAGCACGTCTCACGGATTGTGAAGTCACATATTTGCAATCAAAGTCGAAATTTTAATATGCACGGTATACGAAAACGGTACAATCAAACTTTTTTTTTTTATAGAAAAGAAAAACCTTTTTATTAAGCTTAACCGATTTTGATGACACTTTTTGTGAAAGCTTATGATTAGATTTAAACTGGTATGTATTTTAGGTCCAACGATGACGGGAGGCGGAGATATAACAATAAACGTGAGCAAAGCTATAGGCTATAGTATAGGCTAGTATCTTATAAAGTGGAACTCAACAAGTTAATTAAAATAAGTGAAAATAAAACTTAACCGAGTTATTTGCTTAAATACCCGATATATACTGAGTTTATGAAAAATAGTTTGAAACCAAAGTTGATTATTTTAAAAAATCGAATTTTTTTTTGCCCTTAAATATTTTCTTTAAATATCTTACGGTTTCAAAGATGAAAAATAAGCATGGTCCGATTTTTCCCATTCATTTTTCAGCTTTAGAACTCACATACAAAAATTCAGTTCGTTTTTGAGTTATTGTGTCTACGACCAGGCGGAAAGACAGACGTATGGAAATGGGCGAATTACGACATTTTATGAACACCTATACCAATAATTTTTATTTGCTATCAATATTTTTCAACGGTAACAAAGTCAGGACCAAACTTAATACACCCTTATATATATTATATATACCGGGTATAAAAATCGACACGTAGGATCCGACTAAGCGACTTTTTTCATTTTACCCATATTAAAAGACATATTCCAAATTGTGCGCTTAAGGCGAGTGGTTTCAAACAAATTCAATTGTGTATTTTGGCAAATCAATATGGTAAAAATTTTATTGACCTGATTAATTTGATCTTGTAAGTCAATATTAGAGATGAAACGGATAGCTGTTTTTCCCGGATAACTAGTACTAATTTTTGTTTGTTTAAAGGATACTTGCAAACGTTGTTTTGATTTAAAGATATAGTAGTTTTATTTATGTTTAGACACTTACATGTAAAATAAACATGTAGAATAAGTCAATTTGTTAAAATTTAAAAAAATCTAGTATCCGCTGGATTTTGACCTCATATACCGTATCCGACGGGATACCAGTCCAAGTAGCCGAGCAGTCTAAAGGCGTTATGTGGGCGCAGTATGCATACTTGGAAACAGGAATAGGTTCGTTCGAATGGGTTATGGGTTCGAATCCCGACATCGGTAGTTTGTCAATTATTAGAAAAAAAAGGGGCGGTTAATTGAGTAAACTGTCGGCGTATGGACAAGAACGAAGTAACCGGCTATACTTGAGAGGGTTTTCTGCAGTTTCCTTCACGAACTCCAGATGAATATCGGCATAGTTCCTATCATAGTCGGCTGCAGCCGCATATTTTGCCAATTCCTAGTCTATTCACAAAAATTCCTTCCATTCCACTGACATCCTCACATCCTTAGGCATCACAATGGACCTTATGGTCGATGTGTAGCCCGTCCAGGGCAGCCTCTACAATCTATCTATCTATCAATCCAACCGGATAGTTGTCGGATATTCGTTTCATCTCTTGGCAATAGATTAAATTTCTAATGGAACGAATGCAGTACTGTCAACAGTAGTAATCAAAACATAGTGACATTACATGTTATTACTTTAATTAAATGTGATTTTACAAACATACGAGTATATGAATGTACTAAGTATGTGGTGTACAATTATATATAAGTTGTTTGTATGCATACATAATCACAACACAAAAACAGGAATAAAAATTATCTATGGCGCCAATTTGTCGACAACTTGATTTCATTTCATAGTTTAAATGTAAGAGAGTTTAAATATCAATATTTACTAAGAAATAAATTGAAATTAAATACTACTTTCGTTGTTCGTTGTGCTACAATGAGTGATTTATTTATTTATCAACGATTTTTTATATACATGGAAATCATTCTGCAGTGTTTTTATTTTTTTGTTGGTTTGCTTTCATATAAAAATGAAAACAACTTTTACTATAAATAAAGTGTTCATGAATTATATTTTGTAGACAGATGAATAGATTATTATTATACAGCTCGAAAAGTATACAACTAACT
The DNA here is from genome assembly GCA_963920215.1 of Nineta flava. Classification (NCBI taxonomy): domain Eukaryota; kingdom Metazoa; phylum Arthropoda; class Insecta; order Neuroptera; family Chrysopidae; genus Nineta; species Nineta flava. The sequence continues at coordinate 35,846,592 of OY986042.1, forward strand.
TTCCAATAAATAGAAAAAATGTACACTTGATGTGCCCATTTGCGATGTCAACCCTTAACTCAATCATGGACAGACTTTTTAGAAATTGAAAATCGCCTGAGAAACAAATGTGTAATTTTATGTGTTATCAAATGCTCAAACCGATTTTCATAAGGTTTTCGATTCAAAAGGTTTTCGAAATAATACAAACAAATGCTCCAGATATTGATTTGGAAAACTAGATGGATTTGACATAACTCATATTATGAAATAATAAAAAAATACAAGTGGATATAACAACAAACTGAGTTCATTGCCTAATACCCGGTATAAATTGAGTTACTGCCAAAAGTTTCAAACAAAAGTTGTTTATTTTTAGAAAAGAGAAGTTTTTTGTCATTACATATTGTCCTATTTCTCTCCATTTTAAAGATGGATATTTCAACCCGTGAAGAGAAGAAGCCGGTACAATTTTGCACATTCACGAAATTTAACAAATTTTTTAGAACACACATGTCAGTTCATGATCTTTTGGTTTTGGAGTAATAGTATCAACGCCCAGACGAGAAGAGTAATTATAAAATTTTTATTGAAGATACTGTAGGTACAGAATCTTTAATATCATTTTTACAGATTATATTCACACATTATTAAATGTTATTAAAATTTTATATTGTACATTCATAAAAGTCCACAATAATGTTCATTATTTTTTGTCGTTAAAATTAAAATTTTATTTAGCAAAAAAGTTATTTTAGAAAAAAAACCTGAGATTTCAGGAAATTAAGCTACCGCTGACAGAAAGAAAAATTACCCGAAATCTCAGTGTTTTTCTTACATATCTTTTTTAGGCCTGTTTTTATTCGTCTTATTTTATTCCAAGTAAAAATTATCAAAATATGTTTAAAAATATGGATTCTCCATAAGAGCAATGCATTAAAACTCGAACTTAACATTAAATAATTAATTCAAAACCCCCCGTAAACCCGCCCTTGAATGTTTTATAATTGATTTATATGCACTTCAACTACATTTAAACAAAAAATCAAGCTTAATCTTTTTGAAGCTTCAGTGCTTGTTCATCCTTAAAATGGAAAATACTTCGAAAGTACTATTCGAAAGTACTATTTTTTTGAGACACGCCGTAATGATTGTTAACTGTACATAAACTCTAAGCTTTTAAAATTTTTGATCTTCTATGCCGTAATTAAAAAACGTATATATAAAATGATTTCATTAGACGAAATAAAATAAATTTAAAATCTTTTTTTATATATTTCATACAAAAAAATATTCAAATGAATACAAACTTTCCAAAAAGTATTTTATTATTCATCTGCCTAAACAATAATCATATTCAAAAATATATATAATATATGAAACCACAAAAAATGTTTCGGACACGAAGCACAACGGCATATTTTTTGATACGTGTTACATGGAAATTTATGAACAAAAAAAAAAAGGCGAACTTAATTTAAATATGAAGGATAATACTCGTATTCTATTTCGCAACATTGACATACAATTATACGTGGGGATGTCTTATTAAAACAATAATGGAGTGAATTTTTGTTATGTTGGTAAAATGCAGATGTGATTTGAATTTTTTATTTTAAAATAATGCTAGTCCTGTTTGCGATGTTCGATGTCCACTGTTTGGAAAAATGTATAAATAATTATATGGTCTGGGAATCCTGACCGTTTTCTCAAAATGATTCTGAAAACTCAATTGACGTTATAAACCCTTTTTTTGCTTTTAATTTTGGTACCGTTTTGGTTTGATTCTCTATTCTAAAGTGACTTGAACCTTAACAACCTAAATTATACATAACCCCTTTTTAAAAAGATAGTGCTGCAAAAAGTTTAAATTACCCAGAAAAGAGTACTATTGATATTTAACGGGTTTTCATCTCGTAAATAAAATATTCGACTAAATATTATCTATTCGAACACAAATTATACTGAACATGGTTTATCCGCAATCCATTGTGAAAACTGGTACTTGATAAAAATAATGAGTACAGTTATAGATAGATAAAAAATATGTTTGTTAAATACTGACGGTTCCCCGTTTTACTATGCTTTACTATGTGAACTTTAAATGTGTAAAGTTTAATAAAATACTCTTATTTCTGTCGAATATTCACAATTTTGTTGGCTTAAAACTTAGCCCAGTATAAAAAAATTACCAAAACAGATACCTTAGCCGAAAAGGTAGTCGGATTGAATTTCATAGGCTCCGAACCTTTTGCAGGAATACCAAAAACATCAAGCAAACCATAAATCAAATAGTGAATAAACTTTAAACAACATGAACATGATACAACTTCGAAAGATCACCGGATTCATCACCGGATATTATAACCTACAAATACATCTATACACAATAAGACTCCATAATGTATCCATTATATGTAGAGCGTGTGGCGAGGAGGATGAAACATCATCAAGCTACACCACCTTTAACTCCGATTCTACAATATCTCGATTGCAGCAGGTACAATATATTCGGTGCATCTCACCCCAAATATATGAAACTTCAGGAAAACCTGATAAGCAAGCTCCTAGCTATTACCAAGATATGGGAGAACCTCGTCAGACTAAAGTAGAAATGGTGGCACCATGGGCTATAAGGTCGAAATACAACACTTTTCATGCCCCAAGATTTATCTATCTATCTATCTTAATGCACTTTATCTACTAAATCATTATTATTAGAATATTCCACATACATTAATTTACATATTCATTAACGGAAGTTAAAACAAGATAATTTTTGAAAGGTCTCTAAATCCACATTGAAGTATTTATATACGAATATTTTATATAACTCATGAACGCTTCATTTCATTCCAAAGAATTCTAAACGTTATCAATGGAAAAACTGGCCTATCTATACGTGTACAAGGTGTGACACATTAAGTTGCCACAAATCTATTTTTAAATTATATTGTACACATTTAATAAAATATTAACTTTAAAAAAAAGAACTTTTCCATAGTAATCTCTTGAAACGACTAATCGCAAAAACTTATTATGTCTAAAAAAAAGATTCCCCTTCAATGTTTATCACGAAAAATCCTAAGAATTTGAATTCCGTGTCTAATTTCAAAAAATATCATGGACCTTTAACCAATAGTGAGTGGTGATTGTTGATTGAAAAGTGGTGAATGAATTAACACAAATTTTTACTCCGGGACACCTCTCTGTAGCCGACTAAGACCAAACGCTACTTGGCTTTAAAATGGGACAATTAATTGTTTCAATTTAATTTTTCTATACAAATAAACAAATGAAACGATTGGCATACAAAAAATTTTCTGGTACTTTGACTTATTTTGGGCAAAAAATCTTGTGATTATTTCGTAAAATCCACAGTTTTCCCAGAAGAAATGTTCAATATTTTTGAAAATACGCTTCTTAACTTCGGTAATAAATTGACGAATTATTATCCAGAATTCAACATTATCTCGGATAATCGGAAGAACACTTCGAAATGAACCACTCGGTATAAAAACTCTTCATATACAAATATAAATGTTTCAAGTGATAGAACCATCATTCTCTCTACAACCCTTATAAAAATACATACACACATTTCATACTCGGGATAAAAAAAATGAAATATTATTATTTTTTATTCATTATCTCTGAATTTAATTAACTGTTGAAACATGAAAAAGGGTTGAAATTATTTTCCATTCTCCGATTTTTTTTTTGCTGTACATCATTCAATATATGATTTTCACATTTTCCATACCTACAAAAAAAAACGTATTTGATTGATGATGTATTTTTCATCCATCAAGAAATTTATTTGTTTGGTATTAAAAATTATGTATTTATATATATATATATATATATATATATATATATATATATATATATATATTTATATATATATATATATATATATATATATATATATATATATATATATATATATATATATATATATATATATATATATATATATTCCAATCTCCTAATCTCATTCCAATTTTCCTATATTTAAATATTCATAACACTTTTTAACTATAATTTGTAATATTAAAAGTGTTTATTCTATGTAATCCCTACAAAAAAAGGATATAAAAAATACTAATGACATTTTTGAAGGATATTATTTATTTTAGGGGATAATTTTACATAAATTTTTCTCTTGAAAAAGTGTACATGAATCGAGTACTTGTCAGAGTGAAACATGATCAGGGTAATTCTGATGAATTATCAATGAAATTCTCACTCACTTAATTGTTAAGTCCTTGAGGATATCATAAAATAAAACAAAAAATAAAGTAAATTTATGAAAGTAATATTTTGTGATACTGTGGACATAAAACTAGTAAGATACGAAAGATTCTTTTTGTAATCATCCCATTACAATTGGCTAATGAAAATGGTTTGTTAATATTACGAGTGACCATGCTGTCAGAGGGGCTCTGATCAGAACGAAACAAGAACGAAAGTGACAGGCTCTGATTGTGAAGATTTTCTGAAGTGTCCTTTCACAAACTACATATGCATGTCGGCAAAGATCTTATCAAAGTCGGTTGTAGTCTGCGTACAAATTCCTTGTCGTCCACCCACACCCTTAATGTATAGGTTTCACAATGGACCTTATGCTCCTATCCGGGGAAGCCGCTACAACCTAACCTAACCCAAAAGGTTTGTTTTTGAATTTTGATAGACGTTATTAAAGACAAAAAGTGGTTCCCTTTTAACAAATATTTAATAGGCCGGATGTAGATTCGAATTATTTGCGAAGTCAAAACTTCAAAGGAGCAAAAAAACAATATTTGGATTTTATAAACTTGATTTGAAAATGGATTTTGAAAAATAAATCCAAAGGTCGTCAGGATAAGAGTGTAGATGAAGCAGTTGCATTATCTCGCTATTGATGCCATCTCAACTTTGGATGCCATGCAAAGGGGTGCTAACTCTTACAAAGGGGTGCAATTGAACAACATAACTTTATAGATACTATGTAAGACTTTAAAAAAGGCAAACCAACATGAAACAAAAAATATTACATAATCGTTTAATAACTTTGCAAAAAAAAAAAATATATTCAATTATTTTTGAAATATTTATCGTGTTTTTAAAAACATATAAACAGTAAATAAAGACACATTAAAACGGAAAAAAATCCAAAAAAAAAAAAATATATGTGCCAACCAGTGTAATAAAAATATGCAAGAAAACCAGTTCAACTATTTCTGTACAAGGTAAACGACCAGATGATTTCACGTAAAACTACCTCCTATACCAGGTGAATGATGAAGATGGTTCGTTTGATCATCGTATATACATTTACTATACATAAGTATGTGAGTATTTTATACAGACTACATACACATACTGTGTGTATATGTAATGATTTTAACACCGGTTACAGAAGCGATATCGGCTAGAATCAATTTTTAACAAAAACATATAAAACTATGTGGAGTGGGGATAACTGTAACAAGAATATAAAATTCTTTACACGGTAATGCATTTGATAACGGAATTATATATAGAGTTTATATTTTGTATACTTTACCATAATCAGGATCTGCGACCTTTTGTACATATTTTATTAGAAACGTAGTATTTTCTATACTTGGGTTTCTCAAACTGTAGAAGTCCCACAAAAAAAATATTAAAAAGCAACCAGAAAATACGCATTTATAGTGTTGAACATACCAACGTCTGGATGAAATAAGTCTGCTGAAATAATTTTCAATTCATAAGTTAATCACTGTTGTTTTCTTGATTGCAATTTATCAAATTCGCTTAGTATACCTAACCAGTCTAAGTGGCCGCGCGGTCTAAGGCGTTATGTCTGCACAGTATGCCTACTTGGAAACTGGGAGGTTATGGGTTCGAATCCCGACATCGGCAGTTTATTTCGCAATTATTGCGAAAAAAAGGACGGTTAATTGACTTAATTGTCGGCGTATAGACAAGAATGAAGTAACCGGCTATGCTTGAGAAGGTTTTCTGCAGTTTCCTTCACGAACTCCAGATGAATATCGCCATAGTTCTTATCAAAGTTGGCAGCAGCCGCACAACCTACCAATTCCTAGTCTACACAAAAAATTGCTTCCACTCCACTCACATCCTCACATACTTAGGCATCACAGTGGACATTATGGTCGAAGTGTAGCCCGTCCAGGGTATACCAGTCCCGAGCAAGATATACCTGGGAGGTTGCTTGTTCGATTCCCAAGTAATTTGTTAATTAAATTAATTAAAAAAAAGTTAATTTGCTTAACTGTCAGCATATGAACTTGAACGAAAGTAACTGCCTCAGTTTTCTGCCGTTTTCTATCACAAACTTCAGATGAATATCAGTAAAGCACCTATCAAGAATTCGCATAACCTACCAATTCCTAGTCTAAATATAAATTCGTTGTCCTTTAGAGGTCGGTAAAAAAGGCCTAGAAAGACCTACTTGCCAGGCTTCAACTCTACTCCACTACTACTACTAATCACCAAAAGAAAGTTTAGGTACTCCTGTTTGAAACCAATCATTCGAACAAATAAATAAAAAATGGATTAATCTTCTAAGCTTGAATGGCAACATAGACATCCTTAGGCAATTGAAAGAGATCAATCAATATAATATGTGAAAAAACCGCATTGTATATGGTTTGGCAAGATATGAGCCAGTAAAAGATCATGAGCTTTCACCTTTAAGGGTAGAACCACACTATAATGCCGATTACGTAACACTATCCGTAACAGTCAAGTTTTGGTCGAGAATAACAATATAAATATAATCGATCGGACCGAGAACGAACCGTGATCGGCATTAGAGTGTGGATCCGCCCTTAGTGTCCATTGATAAAACAGAAAAGCATATTTTTTATTGAGTCATTTCTATCCATCATTGAGTTATTTTGAGTAATTAATCCCCGACGCAAAAAGAGGGGTGTGATAAGTGAAGCGTCTGTGTGTGCGTCTATGGAATCGAGGTTCTCAAACGCGTGGACTGATGTGAATGCGGTTTTTTAGTAGATAGTTGGTTTTCTTGCGGTGATTCTCAGCAATGTTTGATAAGGCGGTACAGTCATTTAAAAGCTCTTTTTAAAGATGAGTGTAGGCTTATTATTAACATTATCATTTCACATAGAAAATTGGAGTTAATGAGGATCGTATTGTTTTACTTGTTCCACATTATTCAGTTTCTTGTGAACTCAAAAACTAATTGCACTACTGGGTGAGTGAAGGTCTGTTCAAGATATAAAGAATTTTCTAGAATGCCGGTCAGTAATATATAAACAAATTTTAGAAAATCATACTGTATATGAACTTATTTTAAAAATATACCACATTCCTGTTTGACTCATGTTATGCATTTTAGATAAATGTATATAAATACATAAATATTCACCCCCCGCATGCGAGATGCACTTGTGTTTTAATATACTCTCATTCATAAAAACCGACTCAATATGTGTGCTCAAATTTTACACATCAATCTCATACGACGAAGTTCAGACATATGCAATATTGTTGTGTTTTATATATATGTTTTTAAAATTATCATATAATGGATCTATTCATTGAAGTACCATGGAACTACTTTGAAATGAATAACTTTCAAAAATCTGCTAAATAAAACAAATCTAAACAATTCACTAACAAACCGAAATTTTTAATAATACTTTCCGAACAATTGAAAGTAACAAGAAACGAAAGGGACCTCCGGTAGAGGATATTTGATGGTTGTATACAAATATACAAAATATTTGGTAAAGAAGTAGCCCAATGAAATACTGCAAAAAGTGAACTTACAAAATGGAGAATTCTCTTCGGCTCCTTCTTCTTCTTTTCCAGCTCTACAGGCCTTGGTGGTCCTTGGCTTTCTCAATTATAGAGCCTTTCTCAATCTTAGCTTTGGTCTTCCTCTTTTTTTATTTCTATAGACTTTTCCATTCATGATTGTCTTAAGCCTGCTTGTTTCCATCATTCTTTCGATATGCCCTATCCATTGAATTCTTTAGCTTCTATAAATCTTAGGATATCTTTTCCTTTCATTAGTTTTTCAACTTCATGATTGAATCTTTTTCTCCAAGTGTTTTTTAATGGCTCCATAAATTTTTATAATTATTCTACATTCGAAATTTCTTAAAATATTTTCATCTTTATTGGATGAAACCCAGGTTTCCGATCCATGTGTAACTATAGGCCTTATTAAGGTTTTATATATCTACATTTTACAGTTTCTTGAAATTAATTTACTTTTTAATAAACTATTATTTGCAAATACTGCTTAGTTTCCCTTTTGTATCCGATTACCAATGCAGTCATCGATTTCACATTTATTGTTTATTTCGTTACCAAGATAAGTAAAGGTACTTGTACCCTTAAAAATTTTTAACTTTTAGATCTAGTATTTGTCTTTTCTCTTCCGACCTTGACATAATCACGAATTTCGTTTTGTGTTCATTAATCTCCAGAACTATTTCATCTGATTTTTCAAAATGGATTTACAAATAGAGAATTCTCTTCGGTTAGGCACAATAACAACGTGGTAAAAAGTCTATAACGAAACCATGCTTGAAAAAAAGTTTTGAATTTCAAAGATCTCGAAAATCAGTGTTTCTCATATATATAGTAAACTAATGGTTTTGCGTTAACAGAGATAACTTTGCACAAAATAAGATTACTTACAAAATACGACTAATAGTTCTCGATACGGCTGAGAAAAGTTTACCGAGCGACGCATTACTCTGTTAAACAGAGTAAGTAATTTGAGTAAGTACAGCAACGTTATGTACAATAAGCGTCAAAAGTTGATGTTAGTTCAAAAAAATTTATAATTGATTTGTGCCTTATCCATTCACTTAAAAGTTGTTATTATATTTATCTGAAACAGATTATATTTACCTTTTCTCGCAAACCGATTGAATAAGACACTAATCAATTATAAAATTTTAAAAACTAACATCAATTTTTGACGCCTTTTGTACATATCTACATATTAAACAACACAGAATAAAACTTTAATGCAGCGCCGTAGGCGTAGACATTAGGAATACAAATTTTAATGATTTTTCACCAATGTCACCAATATTATTAAGGTATTTCCAAACTATATCAGCTGATCGAGTACCCGCGCGAAAAGAACTATTTAAAAATTGCGTAAAAAAATATGTTGGTACTCCTACGCGTTGTTGAAAGCAGCTATCCGTTGTCGTCAGTGTTCCCATTCGTCACATACATGTCATACATATACCAGCCATCATAGATATACAGTATATAATTTCAAACAGCGCGCCAGTACTCATGATGCCAACTGAACCATCAAAAATAACCTTCTGCTGCGGACATGAAAAAAATGCACTTTTTACGCATAATTTATCAAAAAACATCACAACCCAATGGTCTCTCTCCCAAAGTTTTAAAGAAAAATATTTCTGACAAATTGAGGAAAGTATGTGTCGAATTTCAGAACATCCGTGACTATATTGAGAGACTTCGAAGTAAAAACAGTCGGAATCGTGCATTTTATTTCACCATGTTTATGAAGATGCATGTTAAATTTCTCCAACTTACATAACATGCAATTAGAACTTACATTTTCTGAAAAACGCCATGATAATAAATACTAAAAACAAATTCAGCTGATTTCTGAGGATTCATTTTAGTAATATTGTGAATTTCGGGAATCTCTTGACACCCTAATAATAGTTTGGAAATACCTTAATGTAAAATTAGCACATTTTGAAATTTCTGCGAAGATTATGTAAAACTAACATTCGAATCTGGGAGGTCTATTTTTAAATTTAATAATTGGAAACACTATTCAAGAAAAATTCAGATCCTAGTTCGAATTTTATTCTAGTTCGTAGAATCGTTTTTGTTTTAATTCAACTATATAATATCCACAAACACACAAACATAAAATATTGCATCTTATAAAAGAATCTCACTACTACTTGCATGCAATAAATGTGGTGGGAATTCTTGTACGTTTATTTTATTTTTTTCAAATTGATAACACCTACCTCCCGATGAATAATATGCTAGTTTCGAGTCAAGTTGAGCAACGAAGAAGAACTATAAGCGGCAGCAACTTTAACTATATATATATATATATATATATATATATATATATATATATATATATATATATCTATATATGCAATATATATATATATATATACAATTATATATATATATATATATATATATATATATATATATTTACAGATTGCATTGTGTTATTATTATTATTATTCTTCTTCTTCTGTATTGTTGGCTCTACAGTCAATATATATTAAAGTCACAAGATATATATGTTTGTATGTTTATATGTTTATAAACAATTGTAAACAAACATCTTTATTTAAACACAAATCTTTTATAATATAAATGTGTTTTTTTTATATTGTATTGGTTATACAATATAGAATTTTATTTACTCATATAAATAAATAAATAAATATATATATATATATACATATATATATATATATATATATATATATATATATATATATATATATATATATATATATTTATACCCTGTTTACGTAAATATACAAGGTAATAGTTTAGTCCCGACTTTGTATCGCTTGAAAATATTAATCCTTGACAAAAAAGTTTCACAAAGGTATTCATAAAATGGTCATATAACTCAAAAACGAAAAGAGATAACGACCTGAAAATTTGGTGTGTGTTTGTTTTCTTTTATGTGTGTTCTAGAGCAAAAAAATAAGTGCAAGTTCGTTAATGGGCAAAATTGGAACGTGTTTTCCCCCGCTAGTAGGGGGAGAAATTTACGTCTTTGAAACCGTGAGAGATAGAAGAAAATTTGTCAACAAAAAATCTTCTTCTCTTTAAAATAAATAACTTTTGTTTGAAAATTGTTTTCATACACTCAATAGTTTTCTCATAATTTTTGGATTAAATGTTCTTCGGAAAGCGAATAGGGAATATGCATGAAAATGTTTTTTCACTTGAATTGAAGCATGTTTACTTGACAAACATCAAGGTAAAATTACTTTTTAAATAACTTTAAAAATAAGCGAGATATGAATGATTGAAATTCCCGATTAGACAAAGAGCGTGATAGCCCTCTTGATATGTTATGTGACGTCATATTACACTTTCACCATTTAAAATACACGTAAAACTCTGTTTTTAGTATTTTTGCAAGAAAGAGACAGATAATAATTTTTAAAAGTTTATAGCTTCCTTGATATTTGTTGGATTTCAATTTCGTTTTTAAATATTATTACAGTATTAACAGTATTTTCATATTCTGAAAATAAATGTGAAAAAAAATTTTCATGCATATTCCCTATTGTTAACAATTCGAATACGCAGAATTGTTAACAATTCAATCATTGTTATACAATTCAGTACATACTGGGTATTCAAACAATTAACTCAGTTAGTTGATACATTACATGTTTTTTTTTTTCATTTGGAAATTACTTTGGTATGTTTTTAAACAAAAGCCTTTATATGTATCATAATAGTAATACACCTCAATTTTATTCCACTTGGTAGATAAAAGCTTCCACTATTAGGTTTACTAATGCCGCGATAGGCGGGAGAAACGAGACGAGACGAGAATCAGACAGCGAGAGACAAAACGAAAATTAGAATCCTGATTTTCGATAAATATTCGAGAGACAGGCGATAGTAGTCTCTTTCAATCTCTATAGATTTTTAATCTGTAAAAATTTACACATCACTAAACAGGAAATCATTTTGAGTTGTGATTGAAGTTTTTCTATAATATTTTTTTACAACCAATTTTTTTTAAATATATTAATCGACAGTAATAACTATTATTTTTACTTGAGTATAAAAAATTATTTTTTTCCATTGTATTTTTTCAACAAAATCTACAACAGTAAAGATGAGACGAGACGATACAAAACTTTACAAGACAATACAATACAAGAGTCATGCTACTATCGTCTCCAGCATAACAAATCATGTTCCACTAATCTGATTTGTACATGGCCACTTTCACTTGTTAAGAATTATATCTCGCCAGTGCCTCAGCTTATGTCCCGAAATTGAAGGATGTCCAAAGTGTAGGTATAGTTTACTCTACAATACGTGACCCTTAATCTCTCTACATAACCGGCCCACTGTTATTTTAGTTTCTTTAAACAGACGGATATGTATTTTATTTTAGTACTATTTTCTGTAGTAAATTGAATTATCTGACTTCTCTTCATAGTTAAGATGCAGTCAAAGCTTCCTTGACCAGTTAAGAGACGGAGAAGTTGAGTGAAGGTAGAACCGAGATCAGAAAGATGTTTAGCCATAGTATAGCCTAGGATTCTCAATACAGGATAAATCATTCATTGTTTTAATGATGGCTTCATGAGTTTTCTAAAGAATTCAACTAATCAGACTCAACATTCAACTATCCACACTATCATGTTGGACCTCTCACTATCGTATTGAACTGGTGTTCTTAATAACGTAGAATTTTTTCAATGCCTCGAAGAAACAAAATTTTTGACAGTAAATGAGTTACAAATCGTAGCGCTCGAAATGACCAGAGTATTTGGGTGTTCTGTGAGACTATGGTGGGATATCATGTAAAATAGTTTTTAATGAATGTTTATTAATCTCAGTTTCCTGAATTTATTAGTGTGGAACTTTTGAATAAAATTATTTTGTCGGTTTTTATAAATAACACATAAAATTGTTGACAGTTTAATTAAATATATATCTATATATATATCTATATATATATATATATATATATATATATATATATATATATATATATATATATATATATATATATATATATATATATATATATATATATATATTAATATAATATAAATATAATTCATTTGATTATAATTTACATAAATATTAAAATACTTTACAATTATAATGTACACTTGTACATAAACTCAGTTTACATACAGTATGTTACAAAAATCATGTGGCGAAGTTTAGAAGATACCAGAACTTCATAAAATAAAAAACAACACCCTGTGAATATTTTTTCTGGAATATGTTATTTTAAAAATATGTCTCCGCTTTAATGAATAGAAGTGCATTAAACAGTTCGGGTTACTATTATTCAATAAAAATATATATCCAGTAATTCATTTAATTCTGGGGTAGAACTTTGTATCTCCTCTTATTGATATAAACATTTTTCTCATATTTTAATCACTTCTATTGATCCTAGGTATTAAAAGCAATTTTATGTCAGAGCCCAGTATCACATTTTTATGGGCCTCAAAAGTTATAAACGATATTTTTGCAATATGCTCTATACTTCACAAAAACGTTAAAAAAACAAAAATGTTGTTATGCCTGAAATAATTTCCAAACGAAAATAAATTATCTTATTTTCTGAATTCCAAAATATGGGTGTTTTTGGGGTAAATGAAGAAAAATATAATATACACAGGCAGGCATTAAATTATACACTTGAATGCCACAAAACTTTATGTAATTGTTTAAATTTATAGCTGACTTGTGTCTTAATCATTAGGTATTCGAAAAAAATTTTCGAGGAAAATTTATTGCTAAATTTCTAATGAACAACTTTTATCCGAAGCATTTATTCGAAAAACCAAATCCACAATTCACAACTTAAATCTAAAATTTTTTTAAATAACATCAACTTTTTTGGTTAAGAGTGCATTTCAAGATAAATATTGTTTGTTTCCTTTGGGTTATGATTTATAAAACCATCAAATATCAATTGACCTTTCCGTTCTTAGAAAAATATGAAAAACTTTATCGCGTATCGACGAAATTCTTAACCTCAAGGATTCTTTTCGATATTCCATTAATAAAATAAGTTACAACTGAAAATAACAACTAAACTGAATTAATAGCCCGGTATATATTGAATTTACGAAAAAAGGTAAAAGCAAAAGTTGTTTATTTTTCAAAAAGGGACATTTTTGTCTCTAAATTTTTGTTCACGATCTTACAGTTTCAATGATGGATATTTGACGGGAAAAAACGGTCCAATTTTGACCATTCACGAATCTTTACTTTTTAGCTCTAGAACACACGCACATACTCAGCATTTCAGTTGGTTAGCTCATTTAGTTTTTGAGTTATCATGGTTACAAACAAACAGAGCAGAACTAAACTTAATATGTTCAATTTAACCGCGACATTTCATCCAAGGACAGTTCATCCGTCGATATTTCAACCGGACGACAATTAAACCAGACAACAATTCAACCGACGTTTATAATAATATATTTTTCATCGGTCATAATCCGAGTTTGTCGGTTTTGCATGTTTTCGGATCCCGCACTAAAAGACATTCTATATATTTGAGATATAGTTTCAAAAATTAATGAAATTAAATAAGGTAACTATTACAACCGAGTACTACAAACTTCCAATTGTAGTATTTATACGATTTCACGATTGGGTTTTATCCGGTTGAAATATCCTCGGTTGACATGTCGTTCGGGTGAACTTTCGTCGGTTGAAATGTAGCGGTTGACTTGTTACAGAACTACAGAACCACTAAGTACACCCTTACTGGTACATATTATATATATATATATATACCGGGTATAAAAACTAGGCCAACTAATCGATGTTTCGATCCAATTGAGTTGCATCTTTGATGATTTATTTTCTTTCATTTAAACACGCTTACCGGAACCCTCTTATGAACCTTCCTGTAGTATAAAATAATACTACTGAATGAATTGAAATATAATCTTATGGTAATTTTATAAACCAATCATATTAAAACGATGATGGTATTATAGTAGTGATATGTCAGTTTTTAATTAACTTTTAGTATTTAATCTTTGTATTCATTTCAATATATACATGAATAATACATATATGAGTATGATATTTTTGTTCACAGGGTGTGTAATGTGTCATAGGTAATTATTTTTAACAAAAAATCTTGTGTCATAGGAGTGATCTACTCGTAAAATTACATACCATAATATTACATGCAATATTACCTATCAGAACATTTATACATTCTAGAATAATTTTCTAAGAAAACTCAGTAGAGTATTTAATTTACATATAAATGAAAAAAGAGAAAATTTCTGTCATATTCCCCGATAAAAATAGTGACAACTACTTGAGAGCCAATGTTTTGCAAGAATTTTCTTAATCCAGATTTATTTATTTTAATATATGTTAACGTTTCAAGTAAAATATTAAATAGCTACTAAGAATAACCTTGAAAAGGTATGGCCCTAAAGTGGACATCATTACTTTTTGGAGAATGTTTTTATGAAATTCTTTAAGAATTAAGTTTTGAAGGCCGGGCCCATATCACCAAATAGATTATAGTACCCAATCCCAATTACACACCCAATTAATGTAGGATAGGATATTAACAACTCAAAATGAAAATGAATATGGTTTTTATATAAAATACATAAATTTATTTTCCTTTATATATATATATATATATATATATATATGTATATATATATATATATATATATATATATATATATATATATATATATATATATATATATATATATATATATATATATATATATATATATTCATATAGTCATATATATAGGTACAATTTTATTAAATTACGTTTTTGGAAGCGAAGTGTAGATAATTTATAAAGGAAATTGATTTATGAAAATATAATATACATTAGCACCATTAATTATCTTTCCTTTATTTCTGACAGGTGTTTTTAATATTACTTTAATTATGTTATTTTTATCCCATTAGTACTGAGACGATAAAGCCAAAAAGGTAGGATTATAATTATTTTAGATATATGTATGAAATTTCTGTGTAGGTCGATTTTGTATATTTTTTTAATAGAAATAAAACATTAATTTATTCACCAAATATTTGGAAAAATATGCGATTTAGTGAAAACTGCATGTATCGTTTAGAAATGCATCCAATTGTGAATGTGCTTAATCTTCTTGACAATAGTAAGACCTTAAACAGACTAAATAAACTTAATATCTTAGTACTAAAATATAGATTTATTTGACATTTTAGTGATAAGTGTACTTAAATAATTTTAGTACATAATTCTTTATTTTTGTGCTTTCCATTGGGTAGACACAATTCACGATTTTTATCCAGTGATCACTCTATTCATAGTTCTTATTAGAAAAAAAAAGTGTATCTATCGCTGTCTACATATAGTGTACTATTGTTCTGCATTAAAATCGGATGCCGGTTTGATACATTCTCATCACATACATTTGTCATTAGATCAGTCTTTGGATCTGCCTGACGAGTACTAGAGTATCCCATGGTATACTGTGCATAGATAGTATTAGATATTCAGCACTATACATTGTTTGCACATTGGGTGCATTTTAAAATACAAGCTGTATATACACAACTATAATATAAAATGGTTTGTGTATACTTACAAAAACAAATTAATTATGGCGCTCGTTTGTTAGTTGTAACAACAAATAAAAGGACATTTATATTTACTCAACAAACTACTAGGCAAGGTTTATACTATTATAAATTATTTTCCTTTTTTTGTTTTTTTTTTTAGTCTCAGAAGGTATCAAATGTTATGTGTCCTAATCATAATTAGTAAACGGGATAATGTAAGAGCGTTAGTCAAACATAATTTGTACGAATAACACTGTACGATTCAACATAGCCAAAATGTCTGTACATATAAAATAACATTTAAATTTAAAAAAGATCTAAAAAAACATTCTTTTATTGAATATGAATTTTTAAAAAATGCAAAATTATTTAAAATAAAATAGAATAACTTTATTGACAACAAAATTAACTTTATTGTAAACAAAAGCATGGGGGGAGGGGGTGCTTTCTACTAACTCTTGTAAAAGCAGATCCATTATGAAGACGTAAATAGAGTGCACTCCATGCTTTTATTTAAAGCATGTTTTATATTAGAATAATATGAAAAAGTTGGCTGTCACATCACAATCGTCTTTGGTGTAGAGGCAGCACACTGGACTAGTTATCCAGAGGCCCGAGGTTCGATTCCTGGTTGACGAGTTAATTTTTTCATATCAGTATTTAAGTTAATTAATAAATTCAATGACAATGAAATGTGTCGGGTATACGCTATAGTCTTCTACAGTTTGTCATACGTAACCGAAAGGAATTTGGACAAACACTTGTATGTTGACACGAAAGTATACACAAATAAACAAATATTAAATAAAAATATCACTTCAACAAGAAGTTTATACTGTCTAATAAATATATAAAAAATATATATATATATAAAAATTAGAATAATATGAAAAAGTTGGCTGTCACATCACAATCGTCTTTGGTGTAGAGGCAGCACACTGGACTAGTTATCCAGAGGCCCGAGGTTCGATTCCTAGTTGACGAGTTAATTTTTTCATATCAGTATTTAATTTAATTAATAAATTCAATGACAATGAAATGTGTCGGGTATACGCTTTAGTCTTCTACAGTTTGTCATACGTAACCGAAAGGAATTTGGACAAACACTTGTATGTTGACACGAAAGTATACACAAATAAACAAATATTAAATGTTTTATACTGTTTATGTTAATTTTGTTAATTATATATAAATAATTTAATAAACAAAATAAACATAAAAACTAAAAAAACATGCTTTTATTGCAATATGAACTAAAAAATTCAAAACAATTTAAAATAAACTAGAAAAAAATAAAGAAATTGAAAACAAAATAACTTTAATGTAAATAAAAGCATGGGATCGCCAAGAAAATTTAATTAAGATGTAGTTCCAAAAAAGAAATGATGTATTTATACTGAGGTAATTCGTTAAATTTATACAGCTCCTGCGTTACGAATTTTCTTTAAATTTATAAATTGATTGCCTAATTAATCTAAAACTGGAACTCCCCGTAATATTCTAACATTACGTATTACTTCCAGTTTATGTTTCTATGAAATAATATTATATGGTAGAGAGTATTGCCGAAATATTTTTGCTAAATCTGATTAAGAAAAAACTTTAAAATATGTGTAAAGTATACTTATACTACATACATTTAAACCTTAAGAGAAACAAGTCTGCGTGAATTATGCTTAATTCACAAGTTAATATTACTAGATATACATGATAAACAAACTGTTCCGTTAAAAATCCAAGATGCTCAACGTGTTACATCAAAGAAAAAGTTTGGGTACTCCTGCTCTAATGCATAGTACACAGTAATAGATAGATGTACTTACTCTCTTCCCTTATAGATATATTGTTCTAGTATACGAAGCAAATACAAATCTTCAAAAATCTCATTGCAATCGTATAAATATTTAATAGATTCCATTCATATAATAATTCCCTAATGATTTGGACTGTCAGAAAATCAATACCATTTCAAAACCGAGCACAGAGCAGCTCTCCCTTTTCTATATGTTCCATCCTCTCTTTCAATGTTTTTTATTTGTCGATTTCAATGTATTATTAGTTAAATAATAAAATAAACTAACTAACCTTAAGTACAACACTTCTTCTTAAATAAAGTACTGCAAGTTCTTTTATGTTTTTACATATTATATATTAATTCACCCTTTGTTTATGTCAATTCACTTGTAGAGACTTCAGTTTATGATGATAGTAAATATAGTTCGGGGGTTAATGACATTAGCCTTGTAAAACATGATTGATTTTGGAAAATATATTCACTTGATCTTGAAGCCAGTTTAAGGAAATAGTATCGTCGGATTAAATCATGGTAAATTGTATTATTAATGATTTTACAGCCCTATGAATTCGTTTGTTTTTCAAAATACTTCTCGAATAATATGAGACTTATCTTAAATAGTAACGTCAATAAAATAAAAAAGCTTTGAATAGAACAAATATTAAATTTTGAAAAATAATATATGGTTGCAGAGTACTTTATCTATAATTTTCCAATCAAGCACCAAATTTTATTACGTAATAGTTTGAAAGATAAAACAAAATATTAATATAATCAGTTGCTCCTTATACCATTAGAAACATTTTCTCGGAAAGTATTCATTCGTCACAAATCGATTCAAAAAAAATACCGGAAATTATATATGGGTAATACTATTGACAAGTTTCCATTCGATTTCTACTAAATCTATTCAGAAAAATAAAACGTAGATTAAGAATCACTTTGTAATTGTTATGCTTGATCTCTTATAGTTTTAGAAATCTAATTTAGAGTTGGAGTATTATAAATAGCTTAACCGTCCAAGTAGCCGAGCGGTCTAAGGCATTGTGTTTAAGGAGTTATGTCTATTTGGAATTGAGAGGTTATGGGTTCGAATCCCGACATCGACAATTTGTCAATTATTATGAAAAAAAGTATCTAGTGAAGTTTTGGAACTAGTGGATATCTGATTTCTGAAAAATATATTGACCAATGGTTTTTTCGATCATCGAAAAAAATCTATTCGGTACAAATTTATGGTTAGACGAAGGATAGTAGTATGTTTAACACGATACACTTTTATTCGGCACAAGTGAAAAGCAAAAATTTGAAAAAGGAACACCACATTAATCGTCTATATTACACCACTTTGAATCAAGATAGTACCAAATGCCATCGCTTTAGTCATGATTTTTAACATAAACGTTATCCTCCGGGCTAATAGTATCATCATCATTGCCATTAGTGTACCTGCCAACTGTTTATGAACTGTTTCTATGCAGAATCGCTGTATGTTTTGTTTTCGATGCAACAAATGATCTGTTGGGTGAGTACTACATTAAAACAAAAGAGCTTTGTTATTATTTGATGTATTTATTTTCATACCAGAAGTTTTTATTTTTATTTTGTACTATGAATATTGTTATTAAACAGACAACAAAAGCAACAAACAGTTTGTTTATTTACGTTTAAACAACTACCATTGTATCTATGAAAATAACAGATAAAATTCTATTTAAAAAAAATAGAAAAAATGAGATATTTTTTTATTCAGTACGTTAAAAACTAACATCGGGAAAGCTAGCAGTATTTTGAAGACGGGTAATACATAGATTATCCGTCAAATCAACTCTTTTTTTCATAAATTGGCTATGTTTACTTTTTATTTATTATTCCATTTAATTAATTTCAATTAAATTTTACTTTTCCAAGGAAAAATTGCATTTTTCTCTCGAAAAGCAAGCAAGAGAGACAGAAAGTATAATTTGTGTTTTTAGATACTCAATCTATAAATTATATGACATTTAGAAAAAAGCAGTGTCAAACACAAATTTTTCTTGAAAATATCTAGTTAGGATGCCCCAGCTCCACCCCTGGAATAATAAAATTAAAACTAATAACATTAAACTAAGCCTCTTACTTATTATTAAAAACCTGCAAGTACAGGAGCCTATCAAAATGTTGTCATGGCTATTTTTAATTAAAGTAATTTAAATTAATTTTTTTTTCTGTCCTTCACCCACTAGTTAACTAAGCTAATTTTATTTTAACTGATGGTTTATAACAGAGGTGGGCGCAGACGGTCGCCGGAGTCGAACGGCCACTCCATAAGCTGGGTGAGAGTAAGTAATAAAGATATGTTTTGAAATAAGACGGAAC
Organism: Nineta flava; assembly: GCA_963920215.1. Lineage (NCBI taxonomy): Eukaryota > Metazoa > Arthropoda > Insecta > Neuroptera > Chrysopidae > Nineta > Nineta flava. The sequence continues at coordinate 35,867,056 of OY986042.1, forward strand.
GATGTTTCAATAAAGGTTGTCCTACCGATTATTGCCCAATAATTTATTCAATCAATTTAGAATTAGTTTGATAAAATATTTATTGTTTAAAAAATATCTTTTACAATATGGAGAGATACACCAAAAAACATAATATTAATAATAACAATAATAACAACAATAATGATGATAGCAATAACAATAATAACAACAACAACTATATGTATTCCCATTTTTTTCCCAGACATATGTAAAATTTTACCCTTTACAAATTAGTAACAAATTACCAAATAATTGTTTATTAGTTCTCCGATATGAATAGTTTAGGCAAATTATTCGGAATTTCCTAAAATCTAATTCTAAAATCTAAACTAAGCTAAATTAAAAAATTTACAAGCGGTAAATGTAAAAGATCAAAAGATTTATATTTTATAATTTATATAACATTATATAACATATTGTATGTATTGTATACTTTGAATAATAGTGACCATAAAAAATAGTTGGTATTATTATATTTTTTTCAGAAAATGTTTTAATTAAAAAAAGAAATAATAATAATTGGTAGGGATACCCTATATTTACTCTATCTCTCTTCCTACCTCTCACTCAAGAGCTGAGTGCAGTCAAGGTCTGCACACCTATGGTTTATAATATAAAGAATATGCCTGGATAGTAGTGCCTACTCATTTCCGGTCATGACTATCTGGCAAGCAGGTATGAACAGGTAAGTAAATATAGATAACTATACTGATCTGTTAACCAATCGAAATACATATCAGAAGATAGATAATTTAATGATAAACGCGATCGTATAGTATTGCATGCATTAAACCGGTCATGAAATAGTAATGCCTGGCTTTGGAGTTTGAAAATCGGACCAAGCAAAGATGCGCGAGAGAGAAAGTAGAGCGTCCGAAGCTTGTGCAATAGAAGAGGATATAGCAGCTGCGTGCGTTTCTGTTAAATGTAAGAGAGTGCGCATGCTCTTGTCCACCTTTATTGTTTGAATTATGTCAGAACTACGTTAAATACGCGCTACGTACTATAAATTAAGATATATAAAAAGTAATAGAAAAATGGATAAAAAGTGTTGTTTGTGTAGTTCAACAAAATCTGTTCTTGATTTCAACGATGTAATTTTAAGAAATGTATATTGAAGCTGGCTTGTCGTAAAGAGCGATACTTTACGTATGCTAGGTTTAATCGAAATCATCCAAGTTGTTTTTGAGACATTTGAAAATCAATGTTTTTTTTTTTTATATTAACTTTAACAACCTGTATCTCGAAAACATCCAAGTTCGTATAAACTTTTCTTCATATTTTTGGGAGATCTATCTATGATTTAATTATCCAGAGTGAAATATGGGACATCCTGTATAATATATAGACAAATATCAATATGAATAGTTTGTAGTTTTCTGTTTAATTATTTCTAATTAAACTATATTCAGACTGACGTGCAGGAAAATACACACATACACACACTCACAGATTTATTTCATATGTTATGATATAATTTCACATAATAGAAGAAAAATGATTCCACGAATTGTTTTGTTTGTCGATAGAATGTGTTTTAATTTACAAAAGCTTTTTCATGATAATTTTGCATTTTTTTTATTTTATAAAAACTGAATATAGTTAAATATTTAAATATAGTACAAGATAAATAGTTTTTTTTCTGAAATTTTCCCAAATGTCCCAAATGTTAGATATATCATATTAAAGATACTGCTCTACGTAACGCTAGTTGCTTCCGTTGGTATAATTTAACAGAGAGGCAACCATACTCATTGGATATAACTAGACGCTCGTTTACCAAAAACAATTTTTTTAAATACTGTTCTTCATTTTCTTTTTATTAGTTTATTTCCAAATTTGTAACGGTTGAATTGCCAATTGTGGAAAAAAAAATTTATTTTAAGTGAAATTTTATGATAAGATAATGATCTAATTATTCGATTTCCGGATTTGTGCCCGTTGTCAATACGATAACTCCAAGAGATCTATATCAGACATTCTGTGTTTTAGATCTTAAAAGAGACTTCAAGTTCGTAATGAGAAAAATCAGTCCATTACAAAAGAAATATCACAAAATATGACACTCAACAGTTTTCATAACAATTTCAGCTCAAACATCTGTAACTATTGTAGATTACAGAAGTATCCTGATGAGATTTTATAAACCTTTGAGTGTGTGGAATTAAAATAAACAGTGTATGCACTGGTAATTATGAGAGTGGTGTCTGTTTTTCCAGTATCAATGAATCCGGAATAATAATACAATATCTGTCAAATGTTGAATGGAAATAAAGCAAATCAAAATAAATATTTTAGGGAATCACCACCTTCAAGAGCAATTTTTTGTTGTGCGCTAACTGTTGGAATATACCAAGATATTCAAGTATATTCGAACTGAAGCCTTATTTAATAAGAATGGTTAATTAATACAAATTTGTGAACTTTAAACCAATGGTTATTTTTAGCCTCAATATTTTATACTGGAATACACGTTTGTTGGTGGTTACGAGATGTTAACTAGAGACATATGTATGTTTTGCACTAAATGCATGTAGATATTATTGTTGAATATCTAGCCGTGAGTACACTACAAACTCTCAGTATGTGCATTTAACCCTTTCAGTCCCAATGGGTCCTATATGTCCCAGAAGATGTTTACAGAAGCCCAGAAGGAATTCTGCGCTATTAATTCAGTGCGCGTGGTGTCCCACTGGTAATATACCATATTTCTATTATCCCCACCCGAAAATAGCAGCGCGAATATTCGGTTCTAGCGGTTCAATGCAATTATTTAAGGAGCACGTGCTGCGCGTTTTGACTTCTTTGTATCGTGTTTTTGTGAATATTCTACTTGAAAAATGCGGAGGAAAGTTCATTTATGTACTAATATTACATATAAGATATATTTTGTTTATGTAAAGTTGGTGTAAAAACGACATTTTTTATAAAATCCGTTAATGGGACATATGTGTCCCAGTGGTATTACCATGTGGGATGTATTTGTCCCAGTAGTATATTTATAAGTAAAAGGCGGTCTTTTTTCAGAAATTTCTATGATAGTGGGATATATATGTCCCACCATTCAAACCCATTGGGACAAATATGTCCCAAGCCCCCAAAAGATTCCCCCACTTCAAAAAATAAATAAATAATTATTTTTTTAGTTCTTTGTTATCCATTTTACTGGCATATCAAAAAATTAAGTTATTTTAACTAAAGAAACAAATTGGGACTGAAAGGGTTAAATCACAAGCTCAGTTGGTTAATACATAACCTATTAACCAATTATTTTCCGTATATTATCGGTCAAATAAGATCTCTGTCTTCTAACTTTATTTAGAAAATTTTTTACATTTTTTGGTCTATTCGACCTGTACTATTATTATTAGTATTATATTTTGTATACTATATCATAAATAAAACAATTAGTTTTAATAGGAATTATAAAATTTTTAATGAAAATATAAACAAACGTGTTTTTTTAATTATGTTGCAATTAAAAAAAAAATCTATTTTGGATAAAAATTTTTATATATAACATGTGTGAGAAAATGAATAAATATATTAACTAGGTGTGTGTAGGGACCTTATGGTCGAAATGTGTCCTGTTCAGGACAGCCTCTACAATCTATATATATCTAACTGGGTGTGCTATTGCGATAAAGGTTGAATTACAGACAGAGAAATTTTAATGGTGTGGTAGTAGTAACGGAACAGAGAGGAAGTCGAATCCTGGCTAGTTATAGGCCTTTCTAGGCCTGTTTTACTGACCCCTAAAGAACAAGGAATTTATATGTAGATTAGGAATTGGTAGGTTGTGCGATTGCATCCAACTTTGATAGAAACTATGCCGATATTCATTTGGAGTTGAGAACGGAAACTGCAGAAAACCTTCTCAAACATAGCCGGTTACTTTCGTTCTTGTCCACACGCTGACAGTTTAGTCATTTAACTGTCCCATTAACTAGTTTTTAAATTTAAATTAATTGACAAACTCCCAGTTCTGAGGAGCACAATGCCTTAGACAACTAAGCCACTCGGACTGAATTTAAATGGTGAATTTCACTGTGCTTGTGATCCTGTGGTTAACAGATGGATTTTATTTAAAAAAAATTGTTTTACTTTTTTTTTCAAATTTATCCACGTAAGTTATAAATCCTTCTTATATTGAAGCTTTTTTTCCCCATTTTATCGGCAGCCCGTGACAACTTTGCTCATATCTGAACATATCAAATTCCATTGAAATATACAGCTATTATCCGAAGAGGAAGGTTCACATAAAATCTGAATTTCTTTCTTTCTTTTGAAAGATGAGAAAATGTATCATTACTAAAATTAAAGCACATACATTTTGCTACAATTTATTAGCTGACCATATTGTCATTTTTATGTTTTTATATATTGTAACTGTGGTCATGGTAATTTGATTTGGTCATGCCATCGAGATCGATTTTTGTTTCGGATTGAATGTCAAAAACTGAATGTAAAGAAATGATACATATATCTTACTCAATTCTTCACATTAAGTTTTTGACATTCAGTCTGAAACAAATAGTAATTGAACAAAATTTAACGGTCTATTCTTTCTTTGAAAAAAAGTCACTTAGTCTGCGTAGCTTCTACGTGACGAAGTTTTCAATATCACTCAACTAACAATTAATCATCTGCTCAAACAATGTTTTATATTCGACATATTAGAAGGTGGCTATTTTCTCTTTTTTAAACATGTAGTAATTATTTTGATTGAAAAAATAATTTTCACATCATGCGTGTATAATATACGTAATATAATGAAAATCGAATACGATCAATTAAAAAAAAAAGGATAAAATAAAAATAAAAATAAAACAAATCTCAATGGAACTTAATAAAAATAATGAATTTTATATAAAAACTTAATCGATATTTAATTACTATTATATAAATTCTGATCTACAACTTCATTTGAAACTGATGATATGAATAAATTATTCCTATGTGATTTTTAATTAAAGGGGATATGCAAAATATGATTATTTTCAACAACATTGTATCGAATTTGTTACTCTTGTAGGTACATAGCCTCACCAAACTAGCTACACGTATACTATATTTTTTTATATTCAAGCAATATAGTAATTGTATTAAAATCAGTACAGCGTGAATGTTAGGCAGGTTTGAGCAACATTTGGAGCCTGGACACCGTAACACTAATACAGCTTACATAAATAGATTCGTTCTAGTACGTGTCTAGTACTGTGATTCTCAACCACTGTGCCGCCACTTTACAAGCACTGTACCACCAAATTTTAGAAATGTATATAATAAAGTATTAACCAACATAAAAACGAAAAAAAAGATGTAGTTAAATGTAGAAGACGATATCAGAATAGCATTGTCATATTTACGACCAAATATAAATGAAATTATCAAAAAACATCAAGGTAAAATTTCTCATTAAAAGTATTCTTATTATTAACTTGTAATTAATCTCTTAATGAACGTACTGTTATTTTTGTAGTACATATTATTTTGTTTTACATTCAAAATTATTATACTATTTCACACACCTATTAAACTTATCTTTTTCTTCGTGTGCCGTCAAATTTTGAAATCGTTAAAAGTGTGCCGCCACAAAAAAAAGGTTCAGAATCACTGGTCTACTACATTAAACGTCATAGTCAGTTGGTGTAATTTTCGGTGTATTAAGGCCACAAACTAACGATTATTTTATCCTATGCTAAAAGTTTTAGAATTATGAATATGTGAGGGACGTTGAGTGTTACAGATATCCCATGGATATCCCAAATCCACCTGAATAAGTTGTAAAAAAATTGTCGTTTCTGTGACAGTTACTATCGACTTTTTCTGAAAAATATTGGCATTTTAGCAAATTAAAGTTAATGTTTTTTTTGACTATTTCGTATTGAATAAATTCAGACGTCGAATAATTTATCAAGTTTTCAAGATTAATTTTAAATAATTAAATAACTATTGAATTATATAAATATTTAAATTACAAAATAAAATTTAATTGAAATATTTTCCGTAAAAAGAAATTTTAATGAATCAATTTTAATAGCACAAGTAAATCTAGTTTCTAACAAACAAACAATTATTTCAATTAAATATTTAGCATTAACCTGCAAAATATAATCAATCTGTTAAGGCATGGTCTCATGGACCCAATGTTCATAATATACAACAGTCGTGTATAATTCCTTAGCAGCTACAGAATGATTCTAAATAAGTAAATAATAATCCATGCATCTTCTGTAACTTCTTCAATGCTTTTTCTTAAAATATTTGGAATTATTTCAGTGTTAATGAAATTAAAGAAAATTTGTGGAAAGTTGGTCACTTTCGAATGTACTAGATTAGTGTCCTAAATGCATATTAACAAATAGTTGTTCAAAAATAAATTCAAAATATCAACACTGCGTTTCGACCCAGTGTTTCGACAAATTTCAAAGGGATAAAATCAAGGAAAAATTATTTCAAAGGTTTTTAAAATTCTGTTGAGAATATTAAAAAATTACAACGTTTGTTGATTAAGTTTGGAGATACTTTAAAGATGGTTAATATTTAAATTACATAGGTATTTAAATCCTTAATTCACCTAAATTCGAATTCTAAATTATTTTATTAAATCTATATTATTTAAAAGTGTGTTCGTTTTGGATGCTTTCAGTCCCACCATGCATCCCTGCGCGCGTTATTGAGAACATCCACAAAATTGAAAAATAGTATTTAAAACTACTGAAATCGATACACAACCCGACAGAATTAGATGCATACGAAAGTATCTATATACACAAATTAAGAAAACAGATAATGAATTTAGACAATGGCCCAATTCCAAATTCTGATTTAATAAAATTAATCAATTTTCAAAAATTTTATATCTGAATATCAAGGATAGCTTCAATCAACAGTCTCATCTTATTGACAATAACAAAACCGCATGGTCAGAAAAGGATACCGCCAATAAATGGGTTGGGCTCTTGACACAAAATATTCCTTAATTGGTGAGCCAACTCAAATAATCCTTCAGGTTCTACTTCAGTCAGATCATATAAAAGGCAAAACTATTTTAATATTGTGAGACACGCACCAAATTAGCAACGAGCAACATATTTCTGACTCCATATCCCAGAGATAGTTACGATTAGCTAATTCATACTGATGATGAATACCTTATAGTCGAAATAATTGTAGAACAAAAAGGTGCTCTAGGAATTGGGGCAAAATTTGAAATTTAATTCCATCAAGGATTGTTTTTAGTGTTCATCTCGACGCTGTGTATGCTGACAAATCGCACTAATGGTTGACTTCCACGACAGACACGGACATATTGAATATTGATGGCAACTGATGCTTACAAGTACTTATAATGACAAAATGATCGGCATTGTCAAGACCAAGGTAAGCGTTCATAAGCCAAAACAAACGCCAATAAATTGCAAATATAAGCGTGAGAGCTGAAAGGGTGTGAGCGCCCAAAACGAATACACCCTAAGCAAATGATACTTTCGATATGCACAAACACGCTTTGAACAATTTGACATTAAAAATAAAAGTTTTTATTATTTCAGTTATTCTTGCATGAATGTTGTGCAAATTTTTAGAACAATATTAAAACATTTTCTACATCAAAAATGATGTTTTACATAATTGGTAGACCATCCTGTATAAATAATTTCTGATACAAGACCAAATTTTTAGTTTGGTCTCCCCAAAACTGAAGATACTTATAACATTCATAAAATACATTACATTTTCATCAAAATCAGTTTAACAAAAATTTCGTAAAGGTAATATAACTTTTTTTCTTCTAAAAGGTATTTCTCAATTAATTTGAAATCGTACAAAAGAGATAATCTCTTATCAAAGTAATTTATCACTGTTAGCAAATAAATTGTAGTACTGTAAAAGGTTTTACCATATCCTACTTACTGTAGATTATCTAATTTTATAGTATCAAATCTAACGTAAATTCTTAATTACGATAAGAAGAAACAAGGAAAAAAACCGTCGTAAATTTAACCGTATTAGGTTATTTCAAGATATCAAATAGATGTCATTTATATCAATTGCAAAAGAGATAAGAAAGACATATATATATATATATATATATATATATATATATATATATATATATATATATATATACACTATATACATTGTCACGTATATATTTCAAAGCCGCTGAATTATAATATCTCTAAATAAATTATACAAACATACTAAACCATTCACTAAGGATATGTGGGCGAAAGGAGCACCACCCTATCTGAAGAAGGGGATCGTTTGGTATACAGACGACTCCAAAACTGGGGAAGTGACCGAGACTGGAATTTACGGTGAACGATCCATAGCCCAACATAACGCTCAACTTGTTGAAATATGCCACAGTCTTTCAGAAGTCTACGTCATACTGGCTTCCGTGAAAACTAACGTAGACGCTACATAAACTAGAACGTATATATTCTCTCAATCTACTCTCAAAGCCTTGTTTGCAACTGAAAGCATCTCAGGGTTAGTCAAGAGTTGTCTACATCGGAGTAATCTTAAATTGATGTGGATACCAGGTCACAGTGGTTTCGAAGGAAACGAAAAAGCAGCTAAGGAAGGGAGCCGGAATACCAGCCCAAGTGGCCGAGGAGTCTAAGGCGTTATGTCTGCGCAGTATACCTACTGGGAAACTGGGAGGTAATGGTTCAGATCCCGACATCGGCAGTTTGTCAATTATTGAGAAAAAAAAGGGGGCAGTTAATTGACTAAACTGTCTAAACTGCGTATGGACCAGAACGAAGTAACCGGCTATGTTTGAGAAGATTTTCTGCAGTTTCCTTCACGAACTCCAGATGAATATCGGCAAAGTTCCTATCATAGTTGGCTGCAGCCGCATATCCTACCAATTCCTAGTCTACTCACAAATTCCTTCCACTCCACTCACAACCTCACATCCTAAGGCATCATAATGGACTTTAAGGTCGAAGTGTAGCCCGTCCAGGGCAACCTTTACAATCTACCTATCTACCTCTAGACATTTCAAATAACTTGGTTTTTTTCACGAAATGTAATTAATTGATAGAATAGTAAGGTATTAATGATGGTTTCTAAACAGTCAATTTAACCAACATTTAGTAGAAGTGAGCATCAATGACAATAGTTGAAGGCACAGATTGCCTTATAAAAGCTTCGATAAGTAGAGGTATAAAAGCCAGTGGTATGCTCTTTTTTTACTTCGCAGGCTCACCTTCTCTGTCACTGCACAAATCTTATTGTGAAGAGACTCGCCCTTTTGGGTCACGGTTTGACGACCTCTCTGAGCTAAAGTCTACCGACGTCAAAGCCCTATCGACAATGGAGATCACTACTCGGGAAAACCGCTACAACATAGCTTTACCCTCTACTTAGCATTTAGATAGTTAAAAACTAATAAATTTTTAGTACATGGAAAATATCTTCCATATACTAAAAAATTAAACTTTTGTTTTTGTCTAAATTTGCTGAATGTCTGCAGATTGATTAAATGGAACTTCGCTATTTTCATTGTAATCTCCCCATTTCTGAGTTATCTAATCGCGGTGATCTTTAAGGCGTTTGCTTCATTTTTTACATACAATTTATCTTTTCTTTTTGCAAACGTTAAAATTTCTCCTCATACTTTCCTCCAGGTTTGGTATCATCAGAAGGAAATAAGGGATGTAACCCATTACTATATATTGTTATATATTACTATATATTGTTATGCGTAGTAGCCACCACGTTATAAGCTCAATCATTCTCTTTGATGCAATCTAGGCTCTTTAATTTAACCGACTATAATCACTTAGACAGGTTAAACTTACAAAGTTGAGTCAAAGTATTTGACTTATCAGTAGTATATTAAAACTAACAAGTGAAAATAACAACTAACTGAGTTAATTGCTTAAATAGTTGGTAGGTACTGAATTTACGAAAAAAAGTTTCAAACAAAAGTTGTTTATTTTTGGAAAAGAAACATTTACTGTCTTTAAATTTGTGTTCTATCTAGTACAGTTTCAAAAATTAGCAGTTTCACCCATTTTGTCCAAACATGGTCCGACATTGCCCTTAATTTTTAGCTCAAGAAAACACATTCGAATTTTCAGCTCGCTATCTCTATTTGTTTTTGAGTTATCGTGTTTACGGACGGGCAGACGAACAACTTTACGTGTCTTTTTATGAACATCTATACCAAAATTTTGTTTCTGTGATTAATATTTTCAACCGTTACAAAATCGGAACTAAACTTATTATACCCTGATATATTTTATATACTGGCTAAAAAACATATTATTTCATACTTTAACTAGGGTTATTATAATTCAATGTCTTTTATCAGAATGCATCAACGCCACATACACAAAATAAATATACCTTTTCACGTTCTGTTGGTTCAGTCGTTTTCCTAATTTGAATTAAAAAAGAACTTAATGTCAGATTTTATTGAATTCAATTAATTATATACAATTTTGATTGAAGAAAAGGTACACTACTAATCTTACCTGTTATTGCATATGATTTGCTATAATACACTTCTGGATAATAAATCTGATCTCTTATCTTTTAAATCTATAAAATTTTTAATTGTCGTATAATTAAAATCATTTTATAAACATGAATATAAATATGATTGAATAAAAATACACTTAACAAAACTTAATTAAAATTCGGTATCTGATTACAGTCCGATTAATACTACCCATTTTTGGATTATCAAGAGATTCTTATCAGAGACTTCAAACAAACCGATCAAAGACGACTAATTACGAGTAATTTATGGAAGACCAATCGTGTTGCGCTACTTTAACTTGTGTGTTAAATTAAAATTTTGGTGTTCGTTTTGTTGGAATTCTTTTCTTGAAATGGAATGTTGTTTGAATATTAAATGCACAACAATTTGTTATTTTATAAATTAAAAAGTATTTTTATTCTTGATAATAACATTGGTCAGTTTATGGACTCGTCAAATAGACTTTGGGTCGAATATTTCGTTATATATATTTAAAAGGTGTTTCCTTTTTCATAAATTCCAGTCTCTTTCCTATTGAACGAGTAGTGACTTACTTCAATATTTTAAACATACGAACGTTCTTTTCATGTCCAATAAAAAAGGTTTTTAAAATCACATTTCTTTTCCGGATATTTGACCGTATGTAGACTTTTAGTTATTTACGGTAAAACATGTATGTCAAAAAAAGGCCTTAAATCTACGAAAAAACCCATATCGAATATTTTCTCTTTTACAAAAAAAAAATCACAACAGCGCTCGTAATTTCGCGACTTACTTTGTTTGAATCAAAATATCATTTATAATAAAATCACGTTAGTAAAACGATTGGACAGCTGTAAACACTATTTTAATACTACTCCTTTTTATCGTTATCACGCCAATTAGGTTATAACAAGAAAATTAGGTTATACTTGGAATACAGTAAGAGATAGATAGATTGTAGAGACTACCCTGGACGGGCTACACTTCGACCATAAGATCCATTGTGATGCCTAAGGATTTGAGAATGTGAGTGGAGTGGAATGATTTTTTTTTATAGACTAGGAATCGGTTGCAGCCGAATATAATAAGAACTATGCCGATATTCATCTGCAGTTAGTGGAGGAAACTGCAGAAAACCTTCTCAAGCATAGCCGGATAATTCGTTCTTGTTCATACACCGACAGTTTAGTCAATTAACCGCCCTTTTCGTTTTTCTTAATAATTTACAAACTGCCGAGGTCGGGATTCAAACCCATAACCTCCCAGTTTCGAAGTAGGGCATACTGCGCAGACAAGACGCCTTAGACCACTCGCCTTAGCACTTGGACTGGTTGGAATACAGAAGAATTATTGTGAAAAAACCGGCTTTTATGGAAGACTAGTGAAAATAACAAGTAGCTGATTGCTTAAATATCCGGTGTACTGAATTTATGAAAAAAAATTTCGCACAAAAATTGTTTATTTTTAAAAAAGGACTATTTTTTGCTGTAAAATTTTCGTTCTATCTCTTACGGTTTCAAATATAAGCAGTTATACTCTTTTTGCCCAAACATGGTTCGATTTGACCAATTCACGAAATTGACCTTCCATTCACGACCTCACTTTTTATTCTCATATTATCCGTTATAAAAACGGAACAAACTTAATTAACCGTAGTATATATTATAGTGCGGGTATAAAAACTGATTAAATTGGAAAAATGGTCATAGCTAATGCCAGTGTCTTAACATAATATGGATTTCGTAGATCATGTAGACTAATTTCGGATACAGTTTCTAGTTGGAATTATATATACCTACCTTAATTATGATATTACCTATCTAATTAACATGAAAAGTATTAAACCTGAAGCACTGGACAGGAAAAATCACAATTAGCAGAGCATAGTCCACATATCCATATAAATTGAAATATAATATGAGTTGAGTCATAAACCATAGCAACAGCATTTGAATGCATGCAAGTATATACACTCGTATATGGTTTGATAAATAATGAATAATGGAGGGCGTTGTTTCATTTATTTAAATATTCCCATATTCATCATGTTAATTGATCAATTCATTTCTAAGTTTAAATAATTGACTAGTTAGTATTATTATTACCTGTATATGTATGTAGTTTTGTTACGTCCATGATGTTTTATATATATATACAAATATTTTGATACAATTCTTGTCTATGATACGTTCAAATTCTATTGTCTGCAACAGAGAATAGTCGTCTCTCATGTATAAATGATTTATTTACTAAATATTTATGTACATTGACCTCCCCATACAGCACACATTTCAATAAATTAAAAAAATGTGATGTGAATCAATCACACAACCTCTATATACATATTCTATGTCATGTATAGAAAAATTCATGACGACTTTTGTCGAATACCTGTATCAAGAAATAGTCTTTGAATACAAAGATGAAAAACAACTTTTGAGGTTCGAATTGTTTTGCCAATTCTTCAAATATCCATAGATACCTAGTAGATATATATATATATATATATATATATATATATATATATGTATATATATAAATAAATAAATATATATATATAAATAAATATATATATATACATATATAAATATATATATATATATATATATATAGATATATATATATATATATATATATATATATATATATAAATATATATATATATATAAATATATATATATATATATATATATATATATACATATATATATATATATATATGTATATATATATATATATATATATATATATATATATATATATATATATATATATAGTGTCTACTTAAGTTGGCTCCATATGGAAAACTTTTTTATTATAAGGTTTACGAAATAAAAATGTTCTCCTTTATAAAAATCTCTGCTTTCGAAAATATTAACATTCAGTTATTAACTTTTGACATCGAATGTACAGGTTGTGCAGAAATTGAAAAAGTTCGATGGGAATTTTTTTTTCCACTTTAATCTTAAATTAAATTTTGCAAATCCTACTTATAAAACACGTTATCTGTTATTCTAATTAACCAGTCATCGTACTTCAAATGTTTATTTGCTGATTTGAAACATTTAATGCATGATATGTAACAAAATAATGAATACAGAACATTTATTTTTCATACATTACATTACAAATACAATTATTATTGTTGACGTAAGTAACAACAGTTATCTTCAGTTCGTTTTTGCTTCAACCTATCCACCTTCGCGTTCCATACATGTAATTAGTCTTTTACAAAATTCTTTAAATCCACTCCTACATATCTCGGGAGTGATTTCTTGAACCGTTTACCGTATAATCTGTTCTATATGGTCTACATTTAGAACAAAAATATACAAAATTTAATTTAAAATTGAAGTGGTCAAAACATTCCTATCGAACTTTTTCAATTTTTAGACACCCTATACATTCGATGCCAAAAGTGAATAGCTAAATATTAATATTTTCGAATGCAGAGATTTTTATAAAGAATAACTTTTTTTCGTAAACCTTATAATAAAAAAGTTTTCCATATAGAGCCAACTTAAGTAGACACACTATATATATATATATATATATATATATATATATATATATATATATATATATATATATATATATATATATATATATATATATATATATATATATATATCGTTATTGTTTGAAGTGGTGAAACACTCGCGTGCGTATTTTTTAAAGTTATTTCCAGCATTGGCTATTTTTTGGCTACTGAAACACCACCCATTGTCGGCTTTCGTTCAAAATACTCTGGAAACAACGTTTAGGCGGCACATGTTCCGCCTGGCAGCTAGGTTAAGATGTTGTTCTTCGAATAGAAGAAAAAGTTTGTATCTCATAAAAACAATCAACTTTTGAATGAAACCTTTTTTTTATACAACAAACAGTTGAGCCACAATTTCAGTTCAAAGTCTGTGCGGCCAGGTATAAGGAAATTGTATGGTAATGAAAGCTAAGTAAGAGATTTCAAAAGTTATGATTTGATCATCACTCAACATCTGTACTTTATTCTACATAACCGTTATACCATATGTTGTTGTAGTTTGTATATAGACGTCAGAAGAGTGTTATGAGTTATTGGTATTTCTATGAAATGAATATTTTATCGTTGATAAATATTTGTTAGTTACATCGCATTTCAATCTACTTTGTAATAGAAATTCATCCAACTATGCCTTCAACAGCTCTGCGTTCATAGAAAGATATAATTTTTCCAGGTGGGATAATTCATATATTTAGAAAATGTAAGTAGCACTGTAATCGTCGGCAACTTTTCCACCAATTTTTTTCGGAAATTGCTTTTCGTCTAAAACCGAAATAGATTCAATACAAATTAACAATAAAATTTTGTAATAGACTATATAGTTGTTCACTGTATACCATGGGCCACAAAACTATTTCTCATTTTTCAAAATCTTAAATTTGTACCATGTACATTTTGTTGAAAATTTTTCGTACAACAGTTGTTAGTATATTTACAATGCACTAATTTTAACCGAAACATTTTTAATTTAATACTTATATGAAAAAATTAACTCGTCAACCAAGAATCGAACCTCGGGCCTCTGAATATCGAGTCCAGCGAGCTTACCGCTACACCAAAGACGACTCTGACGTAAGAGCCAACTTTTTCACATCATTCTTATTTTTATTTTGACAGTATTATTTCTGTCGAAATTATTATTCAAATATTTAATTGTGTATACTTAAGCGTCAACAATACAATGTTTGTCCAAATTCCATTTAGGTTACGTAAGACAAATTCTAAAGGACTAGCGTATACTTTATAGACCAATGTCATTACTTATATACTGATATGAAAACATTTTTTCCAAAACAGAATGAATGAGGCACCAATTAATGATAAAATTTTGCAAAAAGGAGCACTATTTTTGTGGCCATGTGTACATGATTTAGACGCCATGACCATGAGACAAATACAAGATCTAAAAGTTGACGAAAAAAATGTTTAGGGTACATGTACTTGGTAACGAAATAAACAATAAATGTAAAATCCATGACTGCATTGGTAATCAGATACAAAAGGGATACAAAGATTTGCAAATAAAAGGTAATTAAAAAGTTAATTAATTTCAAGAAACTGTAAAATGCAGATATATAAAACCCTAATAAGGCCTATTTTTACATATGGATCGGAAACCTGGGTTTTATCCAATAAAGAAGAACATATTTTAAGAAATTTCGAACGTAGAATAATTAGAAAAGTTTATGGAGCCATTAAAGAATATAACACATGGAGAAAATGATGCAATCATGAAGTTGAAGAAAAACTATTTAAAGGAAAAGATATCATAAGATTTATAAAAGCTAAAAGAATTCAGTGGATAGGACATATCGAATGAAGCAAGCATGACTAAGACAATAATGCATGGGAAATTATATAGTAATAGGAAAAGAGAAAGACCAAAGCTAAGATGGCTGAAAATAATGACAATAAGAAACTGGAAAAAGAAGTCTAGGGAGAGAGCAACGTGGAACTCTATAATTGAGAAAGCCAAGGTCCACCAAGGGCTGTAGAGCTGGAAAAGAAGAAGAAGAAGAAATGTACATAATTTAATTTGTTTTTTCACACTGATGATTCCACAATCCTGTATCTAAACAAAACTACATTTTTATACCCGGTATATGTAAAATATACCAGGATAGGAATATTCAGTTTAGTTCCGACTTTATAACAGCTGTCTGTCTGTGAACACGATAACTGAAAAACGAAAAAAGAGACCTGAAATTTTGTTTGTGTTTCTTGAGCTAAAAAGGTCAACCATGTTTGGGCAAAATGGGCAAAACTTAGAAACCGTCAAAGATAGAACAAAAATTTAAGGACAAATTATGTTCCTTTTTTAAAAATAAACAACTTTATAACTTTTTTTCATAAATTCAGTAACTTAGTTAGTTGTTATTGTCACTTTTTTAAATAAACCTATGTGGAAGTGCCGTTAATTTGAAAAGAACTTTATAAAGATAATAATATGATAATTAAAAACATGAAAACAATAATTTTACAATACCACCAGTCTAACCGCAGTTTATTAGTAGTAATGAATAAGTTAAGTATATGACTTACTACAAAAGAGGTAATAACATATTACACGATGAAATATTTAAATGTCATCACCATTACTTCATTAAGTACATGTAATTATATGTAACACAAAAATAAAAGTACTTCCTTTCTAAAATAAATTCAAAAACTGTTGCACTAATAATATAACGTGTTGAAAGTTTTAATGTATACTGACACTGTAAACTCAGTGACTAATTATCCAGAGTCAAAGGACATTATTATGGAATTGTCAATAAAAATATGAAACCAAATTCCTGATACTTTGTAGAGTTCCGTATCAGATATAAATTATACTGGAGAGTAGATAAAACAAAATTATGTATTGAATGGGTCGTTACTTGGGACGAAAATTCATTATAATTATTAAATTAAATAATTCTAAATTTTCGTAGAATCAATTTATTTGACTAGTTTCGGAACACCTTTTTTTCTTCAGAAATAAAAATTCAAAAATTAAAAAAAAAATTTGTAGGAGCTGCGTAGACTAAATGAATTTTCTTTTAGGAAGAAGGATTTATAATGACTATCAAAACAAGTTATGTCACCATGATAAATTTCAAATATTTCTGTAAATATTGGAGAATATATTCAAGTGAAATTGTAGTGAAAATTATTTATTAGAACCTAACTTATCTCAATTTTGTCATTTTACTAAATATTAAGATAGAAATAGAAAAGCTTTTATGTTTCCCCATCCCTGTGAGGACGTCTTTCCTCTTAATGCACTTTGCCCTATTGACGAACTAGATCTTGTCAATACAAAAAGCACGTCCCATACTAAATTTCTTTTTGACCAAAATAAAACTACGCCCTCCAGAATGCATTCAGACAGAACTGAAATTTTTTTAGAGTATTTAGTGCTTTGATCCAAATATTCTCTATGCCGTCAACAAAAAATTCTTCAGAAATAACTATGCCGTTGGATTCTTTAGTCCAAAAAAAAATTGAGCTACAGTTCTAGTTGCGAATTTTGGTGCCATACATTTGCAGTTAGTTTCTACTACCTTCTGACTAAAGCATTGTCCAGGTGTTTTGTTTTTCAAATTAATTTTCTTCTAGTGGTATAAATTACTTGTTTTTTTTTTCCATTAGGAACCAAATCAAAATTATTTTCATATACTGAAAAACAAAATTGTATCTTTTGACATGCAAGGCGTGACGATTTTCTAGAATTTCTAGAAAATTATATACATTTATACAAAATCGAAATTTAATATTTAACGAATATTTAGAAAATATTCAAATAGAATTTAATATAAAGATTCTATTACATATGGTAAGCTATGCGGTATATATATATATATATATATATATATATATATATATATATATATATATATATATATATATATATATATATATATATATATATATATATGTATATATATTAACATTTATGATTACCATCATTTGTAGCAAAAGGTAACTTACATAGTTTATAGATACCGAGTGTTAGGAAACTATTGAAATTGACACACATTTTTCAATTAAAAAACCTGTTTTCATTTTACGCAGAAAAACAGTTTCTCAAAAAAATAATTCATTTCCTCCAATTTTAAAATATGAGTCTTTACGCGCTATAAACGCCACAATTTTAATTTAATGGGAATGAACTCTGAAATGTCAAGTGCTTTCTGTATTTTGAAAAGTCAAACTCGTTAATACGAAAAAACGGACAAGGGGTTACGGGGTCTTAGGAAAAATGTAAAAGTAAAGTTAAAGAAAATTAATTTCATTACAATTGATATTCTTATCATTTTCACAAGCTTTTCTTTAACTTGCAATATATGTATGTATCCCATATATGTATGTATGTTCAGGTGAAATCTTGCAAGATGAATTAGAACCACTTCCTCTTATCCTACGAAGTTGAATTTTTAGATGTTGGTTCAGTTCTGATGACAATGTATTTTATGGTAACCATGACAAGAATCGACAAGAGGAAAGGGGGGGGGGGGGTTAAGAGGAAGGGGAAAACACAAAATTTGATATATATCTCTTAATATTGAAAAAATCGATGAAAAGTAATGATCTAAGATCCGACAGTGAAAACCTTCCCTCATCTGTTAATTGATTGAAATATTATTGAAAACGCTTATTGCAATATAAACAATTTGGCAATGTAATGTCTGCCAGGGTAGTTCTGCTGCAATTAACATTAATTAATTAATTAAAAATTGATTTTTTTATAATTAAATCCCTCACGTGTTAATTGAATTTTGCTTGTTAAATAACATAGTATACGATACGACAAATCTTGTAATAGCAGGCAGCGCTGCTTATTACTGCTACGGTTACCTGCAGCCAGGTGTTCAAACTTAAAGTAAACTTAAATTACTTCCCTTATATGTTAATTGAAAATTTTTTAGCTAATTTAAAAGTTCAGAATAATTAGAATACATCCATAACTGGCAGCCGTCTTAAAATCCATTACAATCAAGTGCAGCCTATATAAGAAAAATTAAAAAAAATAGAAATTATAAAAAAAAATACCTTGTAGAGAGAGAGAGACTATTGCATTATTCCACGAAACAAACGAGGAATATCATAAAGTACAAAATTTATTTTACTATATAAAGTTTGTTTTAAAAAACGCTTTTTTAATAGAAACTTATTTTCTGTTACTCTTATACTTTACAGATATGTTTATGACTTAAGATTGAACATTAAAATCCTAAATATCTCTGTATATATTAGAGTTTTATCTGGTAATGTATTGTTTGTGTCATCTTCTTTCTCTAAGATTTCTCTTTCCCCTTTCCACCCTGTCTTCTGATTGAGGAACTACCGATACGAAATATCATTGAGATCGGACTTAAATTTTATCTCCAAGGGAATTATACACCTACATGGAAAATATACCTGCAGCCCCAATTTTTAGCAGCCGCATCTTAACGATTTAAAAAAAAAATATATTACGCGTGAGGGGTCATATTTCAAATAAATGCTTCAACCTCAATCATTCACAAATACTCTGTCTGAATGCCATATAATACATTCAAATATAATATCTACAAAGGTAGTGAGATGGTAGGCGCCGCGTTGTTACTGCATCGATACTAGCTGGAAGTGTGCCAACATTATTACACTCACATACACACACACACAAAGCGCTAACACTAGTCGAATACCGTTCCTCGATAAATGTGTGTTCCATGTCGTGTCTATATTCGTACGATTTGTATTATTATATATATTATCGATAGCAAAAGTGGCGTTCATTTTAAAACACCTTTACAGGTTGTTTATGCCAAATCCATTTGGGCTTTCGAAAAAACTGTCAGCATAATAGTTGTTTGTTATTAAAATACTATCAACTTTTATGGGAAATATTTTTTCGAAAACAGAATGTATTCGGTACAAACTAACGATAAAATTTTGATAGAAGAACACCACTTCTGCTGCCGACTGTATCTCAATATCTATAAATATGTATTTATGTTGTACACTGTGTCGAAATTAGGTACATATTGTTATTATTATTGATATCGATTCTAAGACCTCCTTAGCCACAACATACATACATTATTCTTCGACTGTTGCATTACATATACCTCATTTGAATATTTTGTACGGTACTGTTAATCCTTTAATAGACTTTTGATTAAATTATTTTAGGTTTAACTTTTGATCAGTGGTCTTCACAAGTCAATTAATGCAAGTATGCCAAAATCCTTGTATTCCGTTTAAAAGAATTTGATAACAGATATCTAATGTTTGAAAATGACATGAAAAAATTTATTAAAAAAATGTACAACCTTAAGAAAAAGTACATTTAAAAGGCCTAGAATTTAATATGAAGATTATTTCCCAACAAAAACAAGTTTTCGCATACGAAAAGTAGTGAAATCCCAGCAAAAACGAAAATGTTCGCCTTCAAAAGTAGTGAAAAGTAAGGGCAAAGTAGTTGAACAAAAGTGAGAAAATGATTGGTATAAATTTATTGTGTAAGTTTCTCAGGTGCAGCGTATTTCATATTTCACTAGACAAGTTAAATTGTTTGTACATAAAGTGTAATAAAATCTGACAACTTGTCAAGGAAAATATGAAATACGCTGCACCTGAAAGACTTACACAATAAATTAGGGTGAATAAACGCCGCACCTGAGAGAGATCTCCTGCTAAGTTTTAAATTTGAGCTTCATAGCTTTTGTGGTTGCTGAAAAACAGAGTGTAATCTGACAACTTGTCAAGGAAAATATGAAATACGGTGCACCTGAGACACTTACACAATAAATTAGGGTGAATAAACGCCGCACCTGAGAGAAGTATAAATTTATTGTGTAAGTTTCTCAGGTGCAGCGTATTTCATATTTCACTTGACAAGTTAAATTGTTTGTACATAAAGTGTAATAAAATCTGACAACTTGTCAAGGAAAATATGAAATACGCTGCACCTGAAAGACTTACACAATAAATTAGGGTGAATAAACGCCGCACCTGAGAGAGATCTCCTGCTAAGTTTTAAATTTGAGCTTCATAGCTTTTGTGGTTGCTGAGAAACAGAGGCATTAAGGCGGTCTCTAATCCTTCCTGTAAAACATAATACTGTAGGCGTCTATGCTTAAACCTGTCCCGACGCAATATCGTGCTTTGTGATTCTAAAAATAACTTACAATAAAAAGTAGAAAATAGTTTTTGTTACAGTAATTATAAGCTTATCTGATCATTGGTAAAACGAAAATCATTGGAGCACCCACAAAATATTACCAATGCTGTTATGTTACATTATGAGCGCTCAATGATTTTATTTTTGCAAATAATGAGAATTACTCGGTGCAGCTTATATAATCACTGGAATAATATTATTTTCTACTTTATCTTGCAATTTGGTTTAAACAGAAAACCATTGATTTTAACTAATTTATTCTTATTTTAAGACTAAAAAAATAAATTTAATTGTTTTACGTTTTCACTAATTCCCAATATTTTTCAACGCTTTCACCAAATTTCCATTTCAAGAGAAATGTAGGAAGGAATATATTTCAAAGAATTTATCTATTAAATTATTAAATTATTTCATCAAATATAATAACCAAGAACTACACTACTTAAGAAGTTAAAATTTTGCAAGAGTAAGTCTTATTTGAAAAGGGCGTAGGCTCTGGGTACCTTAAAAAATTACTGAACTTTTTGTATTTAATTCTCATGTGTTTTGCAACAAATTTAGCCCTCCAGAAACGGATAATGTTAGAAAAAAAATGAAAAATACGATCTAAAATCAAAAAAGGCGGTAAGTTGCAAACCTACCAACACCGGGTCTTTTAAGTATGTTAGAGAGATAGATTGTAGAGGCTGCCCTGGACGGGCTACAATTCGACCATAAGGTCTATTGTGATACCTAAGGATGTGAGTATGCGAGTGGAGTGGAAGGAATCTTTGTGTATAGACTAGGAATCGGTATATCGACTATGATAGGAACTATACCGATATTCGTCTGGAGTTTGTGAAGGAAACTGCTTAAGCATAGCCTTTTACTTCTTTCTTGTCCATACGCCGACAATTTAGTCTATTAACCACCCTCCTTTTTTTTTCTTAATAATTGACAAACTGCCGATTGCAAGTAGGCATACTGCGCAGGCATAGCCTTAGACCGCTCGGCCACTTGGACTGGTTTAAGTATGTTCAGTTGGACATTTTGAGAGAATTTTTATATCTATAACGTTTTCAACCCACTTTTGGATGTTAGATTGGGCAAGTAGTGGAATCCTAAAACATAAGCCATAAAATTAGACACGATATATATTTTTATGTATACTGTTCGTTTTGTATAGTACAAAATTCGATACATTTTCGAATGAATCTGGCTCTCTATACACTTACGACTCTAATACACCATCATCCATTCCTATAATAGAATATTGTTATTTTTAGATTTGTTCATAAAATAAAAAATATATAAAGATATACTGACTGCACTACAAGTCAAGAGGATGTCGAACGAACGAAGAACCAGCGTATATGAATGTGTGTTCTTATTTTAAAATAACTGGCTTTAAATAAAACAAATGTTTGTAAACTATTGAGAGTAGAATTATGTATTATAAAAAATTTAGTGCGAGTAGATTTATGTGTTATAAGTATCTAGCATATAGAAAGCTGTCTGAATCTCCTTCGCACGAGTGCTTATTTAAAACTTGCCCTGAAGTATAAAATATTTTTTGTTTGTAAGAAGTTTGAGGCAGTGCAACGCGCGTCTTTCTACTGTATGACACACATTTTTTTTACTAAATGTCTCCCAAGCACGAGATAAACGTCTCCCAAGAGATATTGTTATATCAGCGATCGTTACATGCTGAAAATACACTCTGATCGGATTCTCCTAACACGTCAATAGAAGCATATCTTCAAAAACGATGAAAAATTGCTAATCACCTAAGTGGATCAGAAAATTCTAAACAAAATCATAAACATTGAGCAAGCAATTGGTGTTGATTGAACCATATTTATCGTGGTTGATAATTCAAGCGCTATTAATTGTAATAAATAATTTAATGACATCTTTCATATAACTTCTGAACCGTTCGTTTTAGAGACCACGGCAAACATGTTGCACAAGTATAGCTTGTACTTAACCGGTTGCTCTTCGTTAAAAGCTGCTACATTGTTACTTATAATATTTATTATATACCCGCTATATAAAATATACCAGGATTTATTAAGTTTAGTTCCGTTTTTGTAATCGTTGAAAATAATGATAGCAGAAAAAAATAATTTGGTATAGGTGTTCATAAGAAAGCCAAATTAGCCCCTTTCCGCAAATGATAAATCCGTTCGCCCGTCAACACAATAATTCGAAAACGAAAAGAGATAGAAAGCTGAAATATTGTTTGTGTGTTCTAGATCTAAAAAGTAAGGTGATTCAAAATTCTATAATAATGTATATAGTAAAGTATTACATAAAAGCAAAAAAAAGATCGAGACTGTTAAATAAATGTAGAAGACGATATGAGAGTCGCATTGTCATTTTTACGACCAAATATAAATGAAATTATCAAAAAACATCAAGCTCAAATTTCTCATTAAAAGTATTCTTATTATTAACTTGTAATTAATCCTGTTGTTTTTGTAGTACATATTATTTTATTTGACATTCAAAATTATTATCATAAACTATTTTACACAGTGTATTATAGGTAAGTAAACAACTTTTAAACTTATCTTTTTCTTTGTGTGCCGTCAAATTTTGAAATCGTTAAAAGTATGCCGCGACAAAAAGAAGGTTGAGAATCACTGTTCTAGAATATCAAAGATCTAATGAGATATTTGTTAGCTTTGCATAATGACCACTAGATCGATTTACAGTTACTAAGTGTATATGTTATGTAAAAGCAGGTTTGCCTTCAATATTTACAAAACTCATTGTACCAACATCTATAATAAGACAAGCACATTATTGAATTGTTCATTTGTTGTTTTTTATTTATTAACTCAAATACCAATCTATTTATCTCACTCGTGTATTCCTTCATAAAAATATGTAGTAGTTACAAATAACACAATCATTTAAAAAATGTTACACATTTAAAAAACTCTTTCAAAGAGAAAGTTTATGTTTGTTATGTGTGAATCATTCATTTTCAATGTTAATCATAAATAAAAATGTGACGGATTTTCTTAATTTAACTAAAACAAAATATCTTTCTGAATCATTTCAAAAATAGCTGCTGTCATTTACACACAATTGAAAAAACTTTTCTTTATTTTTAATTAAAAAAGAATAAAAATAATAATAAAGTTTTAGCTTTACTTTTGTTGGACGCTCTGCTATCAACAATATTGGAATATACCAAGATATCCTGGTATATTTAATACTTAAACCTCATGTCATATATTTGTTAAACAAATAATTTATGAACTTTAAAGCAACGTTTATTTTGTTTTTTAGCGAATTTCCTCCAAAGGAAATGCAGCTATCGTTTTTGCACCAATGTTGGAATTTCGTAAAAATTTCTTCAAATGTCCATCGATCCTACCTATAAGATGTTAAAAATCACTATCGCTAAAATTTGTATACATGTATAATTTTTTTAAATGTCTGTGTCCTCTCTAGCGGGCACAGTTTTATTCCTATTGGAATGAAATTTGGTATTCTAAAGGTCAAGTTCGTTCAATGGGTAAAATCGGGCAAGGGTAAAGGGAATTTAGAGGGAGGGGAAAACACAAAATTTGACCATCTCCCTTAATATTTGAAAAATCGAAAAATTTATCAGGAGTTAAGTTGTAGGTACTAAGTTTTACTGTAATTTTGTTTCCTATCATTTTTCTGTTACGCTAATATTTACAGAAATATTCATAATTACAGATTGAAAGTTAAAATTCTAAATATCTCTGTTCACATTAGAGTTTGAGAAAAATGATTAAGTAATGAATTGTAGCAAACTTGATTTTCTACAACTTTGCTCCTTATACATTTTTCGATTATTCTAATATTAAGAGAGATATTTAATATTTTGTGTGTGTTTAATACGAATACATGAAATACATTTTATTGTAAAAATTTTGATTGTCGTTTCCATAGTAACTATAAACTATTATGGTTATACAACATCGTTCTATTTTGGCTATTAATAAATTTAATTTTTGCAAAAACTAAAGTCATATCAGATATTATATTTCATTTTGATCACACTAAAATTATGACCGCAAAGGAGTGATTTATATATTCTAAGGAAATTGATGCAGCTCCTGCGTAACGAATTTTTCCTGATGCATCGTATCATTGCATTTGTTGATGGATACGAAAAGTAGTCTAGCAACTAGTGCATTGTGTCAAACGCAACTAGAACTTTGGCTTCAGGATCCAGTGCTTATGATAGATAGATATTTCTTGGGGTATATAAAGTATTGCACGTCAACCTTAATGCCCATTGTGCTCCACTTTCTTCTTCAGTCTGACGAGATCCGCTTCTCCCATATTTTGGCAATAGTCAGGAGCATGCTAATCATATTTTTTTTGAAGGTTCATATATTCGGGGAAAATGCACCGAATATATTGTATCTGCCGTATTTGAGAAATTCTCAGTTAATGATGTGGCTGGATGTTTCTTCCTCCACGCCACACAGTCCGCACGTAATGGATTCGGTATGGAATCATATTGTGTGCAGATGCTTTCTTGGGTGATAATATCCGGTAGTGCTTAGAAATCTTCAAATTCAAAAGGATAGATAGAAGAAATATGCCCATAAAACTTCTGCACAGGCGCTGCAGCTGCATAAAATTTATGAAATATGATACAAATACAAAAGGTACAGTTATTCACCAGCCAAGTAGCCGAGCGGTCTAAGGCGTCATGTCTGCGCAGTATGCAGTACTTGGAAACTGGAAGGTTATGGGTTCGAATCCCGACATCGGCAGTTTGTCAATTATAAAAATTAAAAAAAAAAAAAGGGCGGTTGATTGACTAAACTATCGGCGTATGGACAAGAACGAAGTAACCGACTATGCTTGAGAAGGTTTTCTGCAGTTTCCTTCACGAACTCCAGATAAATATCGGCATAGTTCCTATCATAGTCGGCTGCAGCCGCATATCCTACCAATTCCTAGTCTACTCACAAATTCCTTTCACTCCACTCACATCCTCACATCCTAAGGCATCACAATGGACCTTATGGTCGAAGTGTAGCCCGTCCAGGGCAGCCTTTACAATCTACCTCTATTCACAATAATTACAGATGTTTGAGCTTAAACTGTTTTGCCATAGTTTGTCAACATTGCTTGAAAAAAGCGATGGATATTTAAAACTTTTTACTGTAAACTAATTTTAACAATGACTTGTATTAAGTGTAGCGTAACTACAGTCCCCTGGAATTATTATTTTATTTTATGGCGTGTATTATGTGTAGAAAAACTTGAGTAAAATATGTCCGGTGTATCTGTTGTTTCTATTGTTGTAATAAGGAAAGCAAAATTGTAATGTTTAAAACCGTTTAATCCCTCTATGTATGATACTCTGAATATTTGGAGTAGGATGTTTAATTCCTGTTAGGAAGGAAAAAGATTATTTCCATTGCAATTAAACCTATTTCGTAATACACTACTATTCGATATTATTTCCGGATATTATACTACTATTTCATGCAAAATTATAGTTTGTGTATATATAAATGCATATCGTTACTATTCGTTTCGTCCCATGAGACGGAAAACCCGTTGAAACTGCATCAATAGCTTTTTATATGAACAAAACATATTATTTTTTTATGTGGCACAAACAGAGGCATATTTATTTAAAAAACTAGCGAAAATCACAACTTAGTTAATTGCTCAAATATCCGGTATATACTGAATCTATGAAAAAAACTATCAAACAAAAGTTGGCTATTTTTTAAAACATTTTTTTTGTCTTTAAACTTTTGTTGCGGTTCTATCTCTTGCGGTTTCAAAGATAGGCAGTTTTGCCCGTTTTGCCCAAATTGACCTTATTTCTTAGCTCTTTAACCCACATACATACAATATTTCAGCTCACTATCTCATTTATGAAAACCTACACCAAAATGATTTTTCTGCATTTTTTCAATTTCTCTATGCTGACACCGACTCCAAAAATAACAATAATTGTACATATATATTTAAAAATTTTTGCTTACGTGAACTAAACTTGACACAAGAATACGCAATTATTTTCTTACTTTTTAGTGCATTTTTGGTTTTAGAATATTTGATTTTTGAAGTCGGGTTTCCATTTTGTCAAAATTTTTTTTATTTCTCGCTTTTTGGTGACTTTGAAGTTCTATAACTGATTTTATTTGTCTGAATATGGGTAGACCTACTAAACGACCTACTTGTTTTTAGTGCATTTTTTTATAACACATTTTTTTTATCGTTTTTTTTTTGTTTTTTAATTTTTTGTGCATTTTTTCATAACAGATTTTCAGATTTTTTTACATGCATTTTTTTTGGGGTCGATTTTTTTTTGTAAAAAATTTTTTTTATTCGAAGTCGGTTTTTAAAAACAGTTTTTTATTTTTCCATTATGAATGAGTATACCCTTTCAAACAAACAAAAAATTTTCGCAGAAAACGGTGATCACATATAAAACGAGGTTTTTCCTCGATTTCCAGGGGATCCCTTCATCAGAATGCGATTTGGTGACAATGAGACCAATCGGAAATCGAACTCTTTAAAAGGAAAAATTTTATGTGTGGTTTTTAGATTTAAAAAGTAACTTCAAGTTCGGCCGAATAGAATTTCTTAATTTTAAGACTTAAGATATCTTAACGGAAAATCGTTTCAGTTTTTCGAAATATGAAAAACTAGAAGTAAGTATCTTCGGAAAATGTTATAACACTGTAAGAATTTAGATCACGATTATGATTTAAATATATTTCTATGGTTTCTGTGGCAGAAAATTCACCCATGCTAAAAAAGTAACTTATTCGCTGCGAACTAAGAACCTTTTATTTTAAGTAAAGATAAAAACTCTTTGTTTCTATCAATGCTTTATTTCTTGGCTGAAATTTATTTCGTAAATAAAATCACTTCTGGCTAAATAAATTGTGAACCAGTTTAAAAAATACATTTAGTAATTTCTTTCTAAAACCAATAATACCAAATAGAAAAGCCAATAAAACCAATACCAGACACAGTATTCTATATTGATTAATTAAATTGTTCGATTATATAATAATATATATAAATAGATACATTTATAACATTTTAACGACCACTATAGTATTACCTATAAATAAATGTCTTTTATCGATAAAAAAACCATCTTCTATAACGAATAATTCAAAACGTATGTGTCCGTGTCATACATACATATATAGAGACTTTCGAAAATATCGATCGCTTAATTTTTAAATCTAAAGGCAGTCTACTGCTTAAATGGCGCTAACAGAATAATACATATGCTGTAAATTATCAGCACGTAATTTACTATGTTACGAAAAGTTATTTAATTTTGAAATATTCTGATTAGATGGCGATAACATTAATTCATTTATAAAAAATATAAATTTTAATTTATTAATAACCAAAATACAAATTTGCATATTTCAAACTTATATATAACGATTAATAGTTTAGTATAGTTTATAGTTTCTATGCAAATGACAATCAACAAAATTTTAATGAAATAATTTTATAGTTATTTTTTAGAAGCTAACATTTAATATACAATTCAAAATATTATTTAAATTTTTATATAAAATTTATTTAAATATTTTTTTTTTTGTAAAATAATTTCATGACCTAAAAGGAGAATTTAATGTAAAATCAATCTGGAAAGATATTGTAAAACATCATACATTCAAATTGATCATAGCGTATAAAATGTTAGCTTGTATAAAAAACATAACGCGTTTTTTTGTTACCACAATATTTTAATACCCATCAAATTATCGTACCGGGGGCCTAAATGAAATCGATTATTAAGGATACAATTGTATCATATACAGTTTTGAGTGTATAAAGTCGTTACAATCTAAAAAAATTCGTTACGCAGGAGCTGCGTCAACATAGACAATTTCCTTAGAATACATAAATTACTCTCTAGTGGACACAATTGTAGTCTGATCAAAATGAAATATCGTATCTGATATGATTTTGGTATATGCAAGGCCAATTTTATTTAAAAATGGCATATGGGGAAAGAGAAGCATAGAGAAAGAAGAAAACAAAATATAAAATATCTCTATAAAATAAAATATATAGCAATCAAAAAATTTATGAGATATAAAGTTGTAGAAAATCATGTTTGCTATAATTCATTACCTTACTATTTTTCTCAAACTCTAATGTGTGTATAGAGATATTAAGTTAATCAATTTTCCATCTTAAATTATAAATACTTTTTCTAGGAAACAAAATTATAGTATGTCTAATTTGCTACAACTTTACTTCACATGGATTTTTCCAATATTAAGGGAGTTATCCGAAATTGTGTGTTTCCTCTTTTCTCTAAATCCACCTTTCCCTTAGTCTGATTTTGCCCATTAACAAACTTAACCTTTCAAATACGAAATTTCATTCCAATCAGATTAAAAATGTGACCGCTAGAGAATCCACAGACACATAAACGTACACATAATTTTTGTTAGCGAAATGCAGTATTTCGCTAACATAGCGAGATATCGATTTCAAATTATTTATTAAACCCTAGATACCAGCGTATATTCGTAATTCTCCAGTATTTTATGAAGTTTCTGTATATTACCTATTTCACTAACGAATTAAAAATAGCCTTGACCATCTAAAGTAAATATTGGTGTAGTAGAAGACAGAAGACAGATACCTTCATTTATATATACTACACCTATAACTAACTAACTACTGTATGGTCTGTATATAGTATATACTATGGCTACCTACCTACTCTGGTAGTAGGTAGTTATTGTGTTTGTCTTGGCAATGACTAATCAATACCTCAATCTACAACACAATGTCCATTCAATAAAATAACAGCTACAACCACCATCACAACACCAGGACAATAAATATATAGAAAAAGGTTACGAAAAGTATCAAGAGATTTACACACGCCCTATTTTATTTATTTGTTTTGGTTTAGTAATGGTCAAATGGAAAATACATTTATGGAAAATTATGGGTTATACATTAATTTTAACGGCTTAAATAAACTATGTTTTTAATTAAACTGGAATCTAATTATGGTTGAGATTATATATATATATGCATATAGATATGGTTGAAGTTAATTATGATTTTATGACCCATCTTGTTATTCAGAAATATTGGAATGATTTGAAAGATTATTGCAGGTACAGAACCATAGTCAATATTCAATAAGGCCGCAGTTCATAGTCTCGCTATTGTAGACTTCATACAACTGAAGAAAATGTTAAAAGGTAGGTTGTTTCGATTTCATGGCATTCAATATTTTGTGGTATTATTAAGCCACGTTGTAACAAAATGGGTCTATTAAGTCACAAAAGGTCTGTGAGAATATTAAACTATTATACCAAAAAAAAAAAATGCAAATATATTATTGCAAAAAACCATGGATATAAAAATATAAATATTTATGGTTATTTATACCCATATCGGGCGGAAAACCTCAACGGTTTTTGGTAGTATTACGATTGAAATTTCCAATTTTTGTCACATATACAAAATTTTCAACAATAAATAATCAACAACCTTTTTACATACTATCTTGTGGCATACAAAATTTTTATCGAAGAAACTTCGGTTGTAAAAAGAAAGCCTCACACATATTTCTCAAACAAACAAATTTTTAAGTTAAGTTTTAAAGATGTATATCTTTTACATGAAGTACATTTTAGCAGGAAATTTTTTTACAGCATGCTTTAAATCTGTTTTAAAAGGATTAAATCCCTGTAAAGAAAGGTACAACATGCCTCAAAAATATTCTTCTTTATGCATTTTATGGAAAAATGCATAATTTATAATTATTTACAATTTTTTAGCACAAATAAAAATTACATGTACGTATAGATAACAAAATGTTCCATTCTTTGTTTATATGAAAAATCGAGTATATAAAATTATGAAACTAATATTATATTATATACAATAATATATAATTACAATCAATTATAGCCATTTCTATGATTATATGTATCTCGTACAGTTTGAAATATTGTTTTGTATCAATTTGTATGTAGAAGGATGTTGGGTCAGTACATTAATGTTCATTCAAAAATGCGCCATCCTAAAAATTTTTTCGTCTTATAAATTTGTTTTAAGTTCTATACTACAGGTGCTACTTATATACTCATAGAATCGCTAGCGGAACCGTTAGCTAGGCAGTTAAATATAATTATTTTCAGTACAATGAAATCGGAAGATGGAACATTTTTTTAACAATCTCCCAATCAATACGAAAATATGTGTGCATATTTTAAGCATTTATATAAATCTCTATTACAAAGTTTCACCGATATAATATTATTTGTCAATGAAATATCAATAGTTTTTAACCCGACTTCAAAAAGGAGGATGGTTCTCAATTCGTCTGTATTTTTTTTTAAATATGTGTCACCTCGGAACTCCGTCATTTATGAACCGATTTTGAATTTTTTGTTTTAAAGGGTATGATTTTCGATTGCTCCCAATGTCACCAAATCCCATTTTGATGAGGGGATCCCCTGGAAATCGAGGAAAATCCTCATTTTATATCTGATCACCGAATATTTTTTGTTTGTTTGAAAGAATATACTCATTCATAATGGAAAAATAAGAAACTTTTTTTAAAAACCGACTTCAAATAAAAAAATTTTTTACAAAAAAAAAACCGACTCCAAAAACAAATTTTTACAAAAAAAAAAACACCGACACTTCGACCATAAGGCCCATTGTAATGCCTAAGGATGTGCGGATGTGAGCGGAGTGGAAGGAATTTTTGTATATAGACTAGGAATTGGTAGGATATACGGCTGCAGCCGACTATGATAGGAACTTTGCCGATATTCATCTGGAGACTGTGAAAGAAACTAGTTTCCCAGTTTCCAAGTAGGTATACTGCGCAGACATAACGCCTTAGACCGCTCGGCCACTTGGACTGGTGTATTGGTGGTTAACTATACTGCTATATATAATGTTACTGTGAGTATATTTATCGTTATTTCTGTTACATCCTGTATAATGTACATGTACTATATATTAATTGAAACGATATAATGCTTTGATCACAATTTCTCTCATATGACATTGTTTTAATGACCTGTACTTAACTAATAGAATCCATTATATTATGTAGTTAAAAACATTATACAAACAAATGTAATATACATTATACGGTACATAATGTGTCCTAATCGAACAGTTACAATATTGGTAATAAATTTTCCATTTTCTCATATTTCTATATAATATGTACATATATAACATAATTTACATCATAATTACATACATATTAAGCCAATATGTGTATTTGTGTGAGCTATATAATATATATTTGTTAAAACCTATGTGATTTATATATTTGTTATTGATACATAATGAAGATATTTATTTGGAATTCATATGATGCTTTAATAATCCTTTATAATTATGTACTTTTATGTCAAATTGAAATTTATTTCGGGTGATCTAACCTTAAATATGTGCCAGGTAAAATACTTAGTTGACCTGTAAAGAAATCTGTAAAGAAATCTGGAATTGATCTCTCAAGATCTTTTCTGATATCTATGTAGTGATTATTAAAAAAATTCTCTGTAATAAACATATAACAAAACAATTAAAAAATTCGTTACGCAGGAGCTGCTACAACTTAGCGAATTTCCTTAGAATACAAGAATCACTCTCTAGCGGTGATAATTTTAGTGTGATCAAAATGAAATATAATATCTGATATGACTTTAGTATTTGCAAAAATTAAATTTATTAATAGCCAAAATAGAACGGTATAACAATTATAGTTTATAGTTACTATGGACGATACTGTGCTAATCGCCGATAGGGAACATAAATTATGTGATTTGAACAGTTGGAATGGACAGTAGTTGGAATGGACATTAATGCCAAAAAGACTGTAGGTATGGTAATCACCAACAACACAAATAATAATCCAACGTTGAATATTAAAATTAACGACACGAACATTAAAATCACTGACAAACATATTTATCTAGGTTCCGTAATAGCGAATGATGGAAAATATGAGCAGGAAATAAAAAGGCGAATCTCCACAGCTAAATCATCATTCAGCAAACTTAAAAAAGCATTACTTGACAAAAACATTAACATTAAAATGAAACAAAAAATCTTTCAGGCGGGTATAGGGCCGATACCTACTTACGGATGTGAATCATAGACACTCAGCGAAAGATTGACGAAGTCTATTGAGGCTTGTGAAGTATGGTTCTGGAGAAGAATTTTCAAAATTAAATGAAATGATTATGTAACAAACCAAAAAGTGTGGGAACGAGTCGCTTTCAAGAATTTAATACGTAGAAGACAATTGGAGTTTTTGAGGCATATTATCAGAAGAAGTTGTGTAGACTCAACTACTCTGTTGGGTAAAGTGACCGAAAAATAAGACGTGGAAGAGCCAGTTTTCTAAAATCTTACCACTTCATCAAAATACAGAAAATCTCGTTTATACCGCATATGATCGAGTAAAATGGAGAAACATGCTGGTCAAGGTCTGTTCACAGACATGACAGACACTTTTCATCATCATCATCATAAGATATTAAAAATATATTATAACTTTAATTATATTAAGTGAGGTTATGTTATATTGACTATCCTGGATGGGGCACACTTAGACCATTATTATATTGAACGGGGCTGACCCATCTTTGTCACTACTGTTAAAACTATTTTGGAGCATGTACAGTAATAGAGGAATATTAGTAGGCCCAGAAGAGTGAATATAAGAGCTGATTAATTACAGAGTCGGTAAGTCATTGTCTCTTCTCTCTCTTCACATCTTCTACCATCGAAGTAGCACACTATCTTTATAGATAGTCGGTAATAGCTTAGAATAGCATTAGCCTCACCCACATACTCTCATAGCACGTTAAGCTCCTCATCCCGCTTTTTGTACTCTGATAAAACAAGCATTTGTGTTCATAAACTAATAGGTATTGATATTTACATTTCGAAATGAATTATTTATTTTTGAGTTCATTGCCATTGATAAATTGATTTTTATTGAATAAAGGCAATAAATAATTATGCAGATTGAACGATTATTGTATTTTAAGTTCATTGAATAAACGTATATAGATGATTATAAGAATTAAAAAAAACAACACAATGATTGATTTATCCATGACATAAAACAGTCAATCATCTTGGAAATTGTTTTATTTCGATGAACTCTTTACGACATTTATTTTCAATTTAAATATACAGGGGTATTGGTTATTGTTCATGATATGATTAAATAGTGATAAATTATAAACATACAAGGTAAACCAAGCATCGTTTATATAATCCTCTTATACATAAACCCCTGTTTATTTCAAAAAAAAAAACAGTTTTGTCTCTAAACTTTTTTTTAAATTTCTTATATTTCCGAACCCTCTCCTGTTGGGGGAATAGGCAATCCGATTTTGATTCCGTTCACGTACTCGGTCCCACTTTAAAAGTCTAGAACATCAACAAAATTAAAGTTCGTTTTCTCTTTTCGTTTTTGAACTATCGTGCCTATGGACGGACAGACAGAACATCTATACCAATAATTTTGTTGTGCGAACAATATTTTTAAGCGTTACAAATTCCGGGCTTAACTTAATATACTATTGTAAATATTATATACTGTACGTGTTGGAAAGCATTGCTAATAGTGAATCAATGTTAAATATTATTTACTATAATAACTATACACAATACGCTTAATAAAGAAATAAAAATAGTGGAAGTACTCTTTATTAGTGTGTCTGTTGTATATGCTTGCTCGACTGTTTTGTACTGCATTAACATGTAATGAGAGTGGGTTAAATATGTCCATTGTTATCTTCTTAATCTTAGCAGTACTTCTAACAAATGAAAATTGTTTTTTGAATATCCCTTCTTATTTGTATGTGGAATGTTTGAAAAAAAGTGATAGTGTTCTATTAACGGTATAACATAAAACAACGATCCACACAAATTAAAGGAAAAATGAAACCCCAAGAGGAAAAAAATAGAATTCCGACAAAAAAAAAAGTTAAACCAATGGTTCGAATATTCCTTCATTATTTGCTAAACAATATCCGAGTCGATTGTAGAAATCTTGAGAAGAAATATTCGCACAATTGTGAACAATTCTTTGCCTTATTTGTTGCAAATTTTCAGGCCTATTCCGCGAATAGATCTATGTTTTGAGAAAACCCTACAAAACCCTGGGCACTTGAAGGTTCCAAAACCACTCATAAGACGTTCCTGGAAAGTTTGTTCCAGGAACAGCCTTACTATTATGGCATTGTGTGCAGGGCAACCATCTTGTTGGAACCATACAGATTCTAGGTCTAAATTAGGAATAGCTCTAACAGTTGGCAAAATAGTATTTCGTAACAAACTCAAATATTTTTGAGAATCTAATGATCCGTCAATGAAGAATGGTTCTATAATATGGTCACCCAATATTCCAGTCCAGATATTCAGTTTCAGTATGTATGTGTATGTATGTTTTTATAGTAAATATTTTATTTATTTATTTAACATTGATTCTCTATTAGAAATGCTTTTGAAAACGGTCTGTATATATGGGTATAAAACTACCAAGTATAAAAGTACTATTCCGTTGTTACTGCGTTTATCATATAGTTTCTGCAACATTTTTGAACAGTGGACATTTAAGAAAATATATTGATAACTTATTTTGAGAAAATATATTGATAACTTATTTTGAGAAACATAAATATTGAAAAACTCACTGTAGCATCTACTATTACATCGTCTTCAATGAAGTTTCAGCAATTTAACAAAATTATTGTTAAAAAGTTTCTAAAATGTAGAATAAACCAATCTGCATATTTTTGAGTTTCAAATGAAATAATTATTTCAAAAATCATGTTATAATAAAATATTATCTCTGATTGTAAAGGACATGATCAATATATAATTAAACAACTGACATAATTAATATGCTTGCATATTCGAGAATATATTTAATATCGCGTGTATATATTACTTAATATTAATTACAATTTGATTGACTTCAACAACATGTCTGCAATAATAACAAGTATACGATATACATCGACTAAGTAAGTCATTCATAATTTACAACCCATAATATGGGAAGTTTCTGAAACCGTATCTACGTTAAACACGTAGACCTTTAATAATCTGATTTTGCACGACTAATTAGTATACTGTGAATTAGTGTAATTGTGCTTCTCACAGTTAACATCGATTATATGTTTTGCTATGTATGTAAATTAATAATATCAACATGTTCTCGTATTAACTGTTCAGGTTTTTGAAGTCACTAAATCATTAGCTCATTTCAACGATTGTGACGTTTATTTTAGTCAAGGTGTATGACCTTCTTTGTTTGGTAAATAAATTGGGTGTCACAAAAGTGACATGACTGCTTTCACCAACAAAGATATCCATATAAAGTTCTCGATCACGGAATAATTCAGTCAATTGTAGATGTTTAGAAACCAGCCCGTGTGGGAAAGTTATTAGAGGCGTTCTAATCGGAACTGGGAGGATGCTGGTTCAATTTCTAACGGCAGCCGGACAAGAACAAAAAGTACCCGGCAATGCTCGCGAAGATTTTCTGTAGTTTTCTTTCACAAACTCCAGATGAATATCGGCACTGTTCCTATTAAAGTCGGCGGCAGTCGCATAACTTACCAATTCCTTGTCTACATACAAATTCTTTGTACTTTAGAGGGAGTTAAATAAGGCTTTGACCTCCCCCTCCTCGGCTGCTACTAATACTACTAGATGCTTGGCATATTCTATGTATTTTTTTTTATGATAAACATATGTCTTGAAAGAAATCTTAGATCTAAATCGGTAGTCTATCATCTTTGGAAAGTTAGTAAACGACCTCAATCATCACACAAATAGGTTTATCAATTCAGATAAGAATTCAGAACAAAAGCATTACTTGACTCTAGACAAAGGTGATTTTGAAAGCTTCTAGTGTACGGTATACATTAGCCCAGTGATTCTCAAAATTTTTTTGTCGTGGCACACTTTTAACGATTTCAAAATTTGACGGCACACAAAGAAAAAGATAATTTTAAAAGTTGTTTACTTAACTATAATACACTTTGTAAAATAGTATAATAATTTTGAATGTGAAATAAAATAATATGTACTACAAAAACAACAGTACGTTCATTAAGAGATTAATTACAAGTTAATAATAAGAATACTTTTGTGAAATTTGAGCTTCTACATTTACCAGTCTCGATCTTTTTTTCGTTTTTATGTTGGTTAATACTTTACTATACACATTTCTAAAATTTGGCGGCACACAAAAGTGCCGCCGCACAATGGTTGAGAATCACTGTTAACTAGCTTTTGGGATAACCAACGTCCCTGCAAAGTTCCATAATTATATGTTTGTCAAGTAGGCTATTCCCTATTTATGAAAAAACAACTTTTTAAGATTTTTAAGAGAGCTCTAGTTTATAAATTATTTTTAGAAAAGTGTGTATTTCTGCAGATACATACAAAACATTCGTTTTGCATTTTAATATACCTGAAAGTGCAGAAAATTTTGATAAATCAAAAAGCATCGTTGATTTTTTAACGTATTTTTATCTTGGATGCAAGTCTTTGAATTAATTTAACACTAAAGTTTTTTTTTTGGTAAAGTGGAATATGTTTGATTTTACAGACAATTTACAAATGAATTGCTTCGTTCTGACCTAAAAAAATTAGTAAAATGGATGTCTGACATTCGTTATATATGAACTATTTTTAGGGTAAACATTCATAAATATTAAATACTACCATTTAATTATAAAATGTTGAATAATTAATTTTCATTGAATGTGAAACACCAATCACTAAATTGCATGTTTATTAGTGGATATTACTGTCGCCATCAAAAGTGTTGTGCATTTTTTACATATTTGTGCTGAATTCATTCGGTATTTGAATAAACGTTTCGAACCAAATTTTTACATTTAAAAATACTTAAAACGTTGATTTCTAAATATTTTTCCGAAATGGAATTCGCACAAATTGACTGTGTAAACGTAACTGTACAACGTAAACTCTACTCTTGGCTTCGATAGTTCTACAAAAGAAAAGTGAAACAATCTTGTCTTAAACACAATTAATTCGATATCTAAAGTAATTGATATCGTCATCATTCTAAGGGTGCAAATTTCCTTCGTTGGAATTATGAAGTTTCAAATTTTTTTGCTATTTTTATTATTAGAAAAACGAGGTTTATAGAAAAAAACTATACATAGTAAAATTATTGGGAGGAGTTTATTTTTTACGAGTGAATGATTGTTTAACTAGCCAATAAGTCGCCGAAAAAAATGCTAATTAAAAAATAATTCTAAACGTCAATGATTTTATAGTTTACCGCAAGAGTACAGAGGTTCTTTTCTTGAAATAACGAAGAAATATTAAGACAAAAGTTGTTATTTAAAATTAATTAAGTTGTTAATTAAAATTTGAAAATGTAAAGTATTTACATTTTCATGGTGAAATATTCCAAGCATTTTTTCACAGTCGAATGAATAAAGCACAAACTTTTTGAGATATTTGGAGCAATATAATTATTTGGACTATAATTTCACAATCACTGTTTCTTCTGTAGAAAATGAATAATAATGAAACGGTTTTACCGTCGTCATTTTTATACCTTTCGAAGCAACAGTGATTAATAGTCAAAATATAGTCAAATTGACACGAAAATTTCAAATATTCGTTTTATTTAATAATTATAATACACGAGGAAAAAAAGTACTGAAAACGGCTAAACAATTGATTTTTTAGCAGTAAGATGGTCCTTAATGCGGTTTTCAGCATTGGATTCGTGAGAGCGTCCACAAACTGTGTGACCTAAATTGATCAATGCATTTAGAAAAAATTAATTTTCGCATAAAAAATATGCATTTTAGAAGTGCATCTCGAATACACAATAAATAAAAATCTCTGTAAATATTGATGGAAATGTGTCCACTTTTGCTACTCGTGTGTTTTTGGGGTCGCTGAACACGAATATCATTACAGCAACGATCGCCGAGGTACCTGGTACCCAGGGTGGACAGTATCTACGTCGTTTCCTAGAGTTTTATAGAAATTTATAAAATAATTAGTAATAATAAATAATTAAATTCAGGTAAAAATTATGTAATACTCAAGATAATTCCAGGAGACGACGTTGATATTGTCCACCCTGGGCACCAGGTACCTCGGAGGCCGTTGCCGTTATTCGAGTTCAGCGACCCCAAAAACCCTCGAGTAGCAAAATTCGACGCATTTCCATCAATATTTACCGAGTTGCAAACTTTTTAATTATTGTGTCTTCGAGATGCACTTCTAAAATGCATATTTTTAATGCAAAATGCATTGATCAATTTAGGTCACAAAGTTTGTGGACGCTCTGACGAATCGAATGCTGAAAACCGCATTAAGATCCATCTTACTGCTCAAAAAAACGATAGTTAATTGCTTTATTTCCTCGACTATAATGGATTTTTGTCAAGTAACAACAATATGGATTTTTGTATTGAATAACCGGCCAAGTAGCCGCGCTTGTTAAGGCGCTCTACTTGGAACCGGAAGGTTATGAGTTCGAATCCCAACATCGGCAGTTTATCATTTTAAAAAAATTAATGGGGCGGTCGATTGACTAAACTGTCGGCGTATGGACAAGAACGAAGTAACCAGCTATGCTTGTGAAGGTTTTCTACAGTTTCCCTCCACGAACTCCAGATGAATATCGGCATAGTTCCTATCAAAGTCGGCTGCAGCCGCACAACCTACCAATTCCTAGTCTGTATTTGAATTCCTTGTCCTCCACTCACATCATATAAAAATGTATAGTTTAAAAAATTAATAAAGGTTGAAAAATAATGATGTGGGTGGTCTCTGTTATAGACCGTGGTGTCTCAGAAACGGAGGTAAAACCACATTATTAGTATTATTATTATTATTTTTGTATTGAATAGAATACAAAATAAAATTTTGAAAAAAGAGCGCTAAATTTGCGGTCACATGACTATTAAATAAGACATAGACTATTAAAGAAGTTTCAATGCATAGTTTAAGAACAAGGAAACAAATAATTGTTAAAACAATTTTATTATTTCTAATTAAACATAATTTAAAAACAAAAAAACAAAAATTTAATTAAATTGTTGAAATTTAATTAACAATTAAATAATATTTGTATGTAATTCGAACAAATAAAATACCTACATGTATTTAGTTTAATATAATATAGAAACAAAACTGGACGCTACAACAACAACAATATTACAAATTGTTTAATTAAGTAGTTATTCAGTGTCGACAACATAATCGGCTTACTTATGTATTGGAAATAATCTACCATCATTACTATATTAACAATAATAACATCAATCACCCCGTTTTACTACAGACTACTAACCGTACTGTACACCTAAGTAGTATAAGTTGGCTAACTAAAGTGTAAACCCTTGTGTGCAAGTTTGTATGTTATATTATATGTCCACTATAATAGTCGTACTCATTTCTCCATTTGTATTTCTCTCGTATTTATTCAAACAACAAAACAACAACTTTGTCTTCTATGTTGTATTCTCAATCGCATTAAAACATACACGAAGTTATATTTTCAATTCAATAAACAGTAAATAAATACATTTGATTATATAGTCGATGGTTATATATATATATATATATAAAATATATAATATATAATATATAATATATAATATATAATATATAATATATAATATATAATATATAATATATAATATATAATATATAATATATAATATATAATATATAATATATAATATATAATATATAATATATAATATATAATATATAATATATAATATATAATATATAATATATAATATATAATATATAATATATAATATATAATATATAATATATAATATATAATATATAATATATAATATATAATATATAATATATAATATATAATATATAATATATAATATATAATATATAATATATAATATATAATATATAATATATAATATATAATATATAATATATAATATATAATATATAATATATAATATATAATATATAATATATAATATATAATATATAATATATAATATATAATATATAATATATAATATATAATATATAATATATAATATATAATATATAATATATAATATATAATATATAATATATAATATATAATATATAATATATAATATATAATATATAATATATAATATATAATATATAATATATAATATATAATATATAATATATAATATATAATATATAATATATAATATATAATATATAATATATAATATATAATATATAATATATAATATATAATATATAATATATAA
The DNA here is from genome assembly GCA_963920215.1 of Nineta flava. NCBI lineage: Eukaryota > Metazoa > Arthropoda > Insecta > Neuroptera > Chrysopidae > Nineta > Nineta flava. Next base: position 35,908,545 of record OY986042.1, read on the forward strand.
TATATAATATATAATATATAATATATAATATATAATATATAATATATAATATATAATATATAATATATAATATATAATATATAATATATAATATATAATATATAATATATAATATATAATATATAATATATAATATATAATATATAATATATAATATATAATATATAATATATAATATATAATATATAATATATAATATATAATATATAATATATAATATATAATATATAATATATAATATATAATATATAATATATAATATATAATATATAATATATAATATATAATATATAATATATAATATATAATATATAATATATAATATATAATATATAATATATAATATATAATATATAATATATAATATATAATATATAATATATAATATATAATATATAATATATAATATATAATATATAATATATAATATATAATATATAATATATAATATATAATATATAATATATAATATATAATATATAATATATAATATATAATATATAATATATAATATATAATATATAATATATAATATATAATATATAATATATAATATATAATATATAATATATAATATATAATATATAATATATAATATATAATATATAATATATAATATATAATATATAATATATAATATATAATATATAATATATAATATATAATATATAATATATAATATATAATATATAATATATAATATATAATATATAATATATAATATATAATATATAATATATAATATATAATATATAATATATAATATATAATATATAATATATAATATATAATATATAATATATAATATATAATATATAATATATAATATATAATATATAATATATAATATATAATATATAATATATAATATATAATATATAATATATAATATATAATATATAATATATAATATATAATATATAATATATAATATATAATATATAATATATAATATATAATATATAATATATAATATATAATATATAATATATAATATATAATATATAATATATAATATATAATATATAATATATAATATATAATATATAATATATAATATATAATATATAATATATAATATATAATATATAATATATAATATATAATATATAATATATAATATATAATATATAATATATAATATATAATATATAATATATAATATATAATATATAATATATAATATATAATATATAATATATAATATATAATATATAATATATAATATATAATATATAATATATAATATATAATATATAATATATAATATATAATATATAATATATAATATATAATATATAATATATAATATATAATATATAATATATAATATATAATATATAATATATAATATATAATATATAATATATAATATATAATATATAATATATAATATATAATATATAATATATAATATATAATATATAATATATAATATATAATATATAATATATAATATATAATATATAATATATAATATATAATATATAATATATAATATATAATATATAATATATAATATATAATATATAATATATAATATATAATATATAATATATAATATATAATATATAATATATAATATATAATATATAATATATAATATATAATATATAATATATAATATATAATATATAATATATAATATATAATATATAATATATAATATATAATATATAATATATAATATATAATATATAATATATAATATATAATATATAATATATAATATATAATATATAATATATAATATATAATATATAATATATAATATATAATATATAATATATAATATATAATATATAATATATAATATATAATATATAATATATAATATATAATATATAATATATAATATATAATATATAATATATAATATATAATATATAATATATAATATATAATATATAATATATAATATATAATATATAATATATAATATATAATATATAATATATAATATATAATATATAATATATAATATATAATATATAATATATAATATATAATATATAATATATAATATATAATATATAATATATAATATATAATATATAATATATAATATATAATATATAATATATAATATATAATATATAATATATAATATATAATATATAATATATAATATATAATATATAATATATAATATATAATATATAATATATAATATATAATATATAATATATAATATATAATATATAATATATAATATATAATATATAATATATAATATATAATATATAATATATAATATATAATATATAATATATAATATATAATATATAATATATAATATATAATATATAATATATAATATATAATATATAATATATAATATATAATATATAATATATAATATATAATATATAATATATAATATATAATATATAATATATAATATATAATATATAATATATAATATATAATATATAATATATAATATATAATATATAATATATAATATATAATATATAATATATAATATATAATATATAATATATAATATATAATATATAATATATAATATATAATATATAATATATAATATATAATATATAATATATAATATATAATATATAATATATAATATATAATATATAATATATAATATATAATATATAATATATAATATATAATATATAATATATAATATATAATATATAATATATAATATATAATATATAATATATAATATATAATATATAATATATAATATATAATATATAATATATAATATATAATATATAATATATAATATATAATATATAATATATAATATATAATATATAATATATAATATATAATATATAATATATAATATATAATATATAATATATAATATATAATATATAATATATAATATATAATATATAATATATAATATATAATATATAATATATAATATATAATATATAATATATAATATATAATATATAATATATAATATATAATATATAATATATAATATATAATATATAATATATAATATATAATATATAATATATAATATATAATATATAATATATAATATATAATATATAATATATAATATATAATATATAATATATAATATATAATATATAATATATAATATATAATATATAATATATAATATATAATATATAATATATAATATATAATATATAATATATAATATATAATATATAATATATAATATATAATATATAATATATAATATATAATATATAATATATAATATATAATATATAATATATAATATATAATATATAATATATAATATATAATATATAATATATAATATATAATATATAATATATAATATATAATATATAATATATAATATATAATATATAATATATAATATATAATATATAATATATAATATATAATATATAATATATAATATATAATATATAATATATAATATATAATATATAATATATAATATATAATATATAATATATAATATATAATATATAATATATAATATATAATATATAATATATAATATATAATATATAATATATAATATATAATATATAATATATAATATATAATATATAATATATAATATATAATATATAATATATAATATATAATATATAATATATAATATATAATATATAATATATAATATATAATATATAATATATAATATATAATATATAATATATAATATATAATATATAATATATAATATATAATATATAATATATAATATATAATATATAATATATAATATATAATATATAATATATAATATATAATATATAATATATAATATATAATATATAATATATAATATATAATATATAATATATAATATATAATATATAATATATAATATATAATATATAATATATAATATA